>OZ010730.1:15646270-16975680 GCA_963932275.1 Andrena praecox
CTCTTCGCCCCGCCGCCGTACCCGTGCATTTTTCGCCCCCCCCGTTCCCTCCCGCCATCTTCTTCCTTAACCCTTTTCTCGCCCGTCACCCCTCGCACGCCTCTCCGTCGCGCATCCCCGTTGCCACGTGCGCCTGCACTACACGCGTGCACGCAAGAGAGAGGTGGCGGCTCGCACACGCGGAGCAGCGAAGCAGCCCCACGCGTGCGTCCGCCCGTGTAAACGGTCTGCTCTGCCGTCCACTTCTGTCAGGGCGCCGGCTGACGAGAGGCTGACGACGCGGATTCTCGCACCCCCGTGACCACTTGCGGCCCCCGCAGGTCCTCCTATCTCCCGACCGCCCTCACCTATGGCCGGCGGCCGGTCTCGTCTCCGTTTAATCGGCAATAACTGGCGGGGAAAGCAACGATTATTTCGATCGTTTCTGGATCGTTTGTTCCGCGCCGATTCGATCGCGCGTCCCCCCCCCCCCCCCCCAAGTATCTCGGCGCGGGTGGCCGGACGGCTGACGGCGGTAACGGGCGGGAAACGAAACGATAGTTCGGAATGTCTTTCCTCGATGCGAATTTTATTCTTTGATTCCTGTTCGATCAGTATTTCCCGTATCCGAGGAGGACCCACCCCCGCGGGACGCGCCATTATCCCGTAATGGTATCTTCGGCGGAGTAATTACGCCGGGGATGCCTTACTTACTGCCGCCCGGCCCGATTCTTTCGTCGCGGGAAGTTTTGTCGGTATGTCAAGCGAAATGCCCGCGTTTTCGCCGGAATATGGTGGCTCGGTTGTTAAGCGGCAACGGCTGCGCCCGTCGCATTATGCGGCAATTCTTTTATTGCGCCCGGTCGCGTCGGATTTATCGCGGTTACTTGCCGGCCGCCGCGAAGTTGCGTAATTAAAGGGACGGGGATTTGTTGACTGTTTCGCAATTATTGCGGCGGGGACGAGTTCGGGCAGGTACTTGTGTCCCCGTGCAATTTCCACTGGTGACCAGAGGAGAGTTTGAAATTGATAGGTTTATTCGTTACGCTGCACCGCTACGCTCTGATAGATTCCGTCCGTACGGTGTGATTATACTGCGGATCCACCCAACATCGAATTCCCTGTCGGGGGTTCACCGAGATCGGCCGATCTCAACGACGCGTTTCATTCCTGAGTAGAGCTCTTACTTTTTTGACCCGTCGGGTACCCGGGTACCCGGACATTACCCGGGATAACTTCAAGCAATTGAATGTAGTATTGTCTGTGATTGTCTGTGGTATAGTCTGATGTTAGCCAAAAATGATCGAACAATACCACATTCAATGGCTTGAAGTTGTTTCGGGTAGACGGGTACCCGACGGGTCAAAAGGTAAGAGCTCTATTCCTGAGTAGAGCTATTCTTTTGGCCCGGGTATCCGGGTACCCGGGTACTCGGGTACCCGGTGAGACCCCGGGTAGACAAAAATTACACAGTCCAACAAAATGAAACTTTTTTTCTGTTCCGCAATATCCACTGGGTGATTCTTGTAGAGTTTTTCGCCCTGAACACGAATCCGCAAACCGTTTGTCGCCATCACCCTCAATTTTTGAGAAATTCGATTTTGAAAAAAAATGCAAATTTTCAACTTTAAACATCTTTTGTGTCGAAACGGTAATAGTTATTCGGTTGTTCGTTGCGTCAAATTATTCTACGAACCCTCCCGAATACAACGATATAAGTTATTATTGCATTATGATCATTTAAATTTGTTTAAACAACAATCAAAGGGGAAATGACCCCTGAAATGCACCAACTTTTGCAGATATCTTTCTATATATTTCCAAAACAAAGGGTCTAGGAAAAAATCTGACTACTCCACGCAATGCAGCAGACATTTTTCCATTGGAAAGCATCAACAGAAGTGGTAAGTCACGTTTTGTTTTCAATACAGAAGCGAAATAGTTTGGCAAAACGCGCGGTGCCAGCAGTGGTACTCAGGCGCGTTAAGCGATTGTGTTACGCTGAGCGGCAGTGGACCGCGTGCCGCCGTTGACTACCACTGTCGACAACGCGCGTTTTGCCAAATTATTTCGCTTCTGTATTGAAAACAAAACGTGACTTACCAGTTTTGTTGATGATTTCCGAAGGAAAAATGTCTGCTGCATCGCGTGGAATGGTCAGATTTTTTCCTAGACCCTTAGTTTTGGAAATAAATTGAAAGATATCTTCAAAAATGGGTGCATTTCGGGTGTCATTTTCCCTTTGGTAGTTGTTTAAACATATTTAAATGATCATAATGCAATAATAACTTATATCGTTGTATTCGGGAGGGTTCATAGAATAATTTAACGCAACGAGCAACCGAATAACTATTACCGTTTCGACACAAAAAATGTTCAAAGTTGAAAATTTGCAGGTTTTTCCAAAATCGAATTTCTCAAAAACCGAGTGTGATAGAGCATTTCTGCTAGCGGATTCGTGTTCAGGGCGAAAAACTCTACGAGAAACGCCCAGCGGATATTGCAGACCAAAAATCGTGTTGGACAGTGTTACCCGGGTACCCGGGTACCCGTAGAATACCCGACTACCCGGGTACCCGTGCGATACCCGGGTAAATGATCATCGATTTGACAGCCGATCGTCTTTCGACTTCCGATCATTTTCGGCTAACCTCAGTAATGAACGGAATAAACGTCAAGCAATTGAATGTGTGTGTGCACGTTACGATTATGAATATTATGATAAAATGTTTAATTGCTTGAAGTTTATTCCGTTCATTACTGATGTTAGCCGAAAATGATCGAAAGTCGAAAGACGATCGGCTGTCAAATCGAAATTCTCAACTATCTCATCACATCTAATTTACTCGGATATCTCATGGATACCCGGGTAATTTTTGTCTACCCGGGTAGCCGGGTAATTTTTGTTTACCCGGGTAGTCGGGTATCTCACGGGTACCCGGCGGGTACTCGAGTACCCGGCGGGTCGGGTAGTAAGAGCTCTATTCCTGAGACGGGTACCTCCGCGATATTCATTCCCCTAATTTCACGCGACTCATCTGTCATTACCCGATCGGGCCGTATCGTATCGTAACGTGTCATCTCGCAGCTTCTATCCCCCTAATTCCTTTTTCGCCCCGTGTTGGGCCAGCGGCGCGGGCTAATCGGTCATAAAACCAGGTACGCGCACGGACAGCCCGGAATTTCTTGAATGAACGGCTGGTTGATGGATCGCGGGCTTAATCTGAAGTGACAGGTGAACGGTAGCGCTCCCGGCGCGACACGTTTCCCTCTTAAACGCTATCTCGGTTCGTTTGTACACACGGGGCATGCGTCCTCGCTGGCCCCAGCCGCTGGCGTTATTAAGAGTTTATCATGTTCGACCTATCCGCCTGGTAATCTTATCGGGTCTAGACCGTTTATCAGCTTCCTTGGCCTTCTTCTCCGCGGCCAGAGGCGGAGCGCTCTGTCACGGCGTTATCTTGGCCAGCGCGAGTGACAGGTCGTTGCATCTGCTCGCTGCAACCAGGCCGTTCGCCTGCCTCCGCGCGGCACGCCGACGCGACGAGTTCACGCGCGTGCACAGCGGCTGTTCCGTGACCGTGCCCGTTGGTAATATTCGCGGGATCCTGCGGAAGCGACTCGTTACAGTGTAAACACCGGCTTTCCCGCGAGAGAACGAAGCGAAAGCGAAGTCTCGCGGACTGTTATGACTCCGTGCAGTCGGCAGGCTTTATGACACGGAACGGCGTTTGACGGTCCGGGGCTGTTCGGGGGGCGGGAAAGGGAACAGGAGGAGCAGCGTGTTTAGTGGTGGACTTAACGCAGCTGGGGCAAAATATTTTAGCTCCCCGATGCCACGTGAAGATGACACGTCCAAAGTCTTGTCATACGGCATAGCTTTGGCTATTTATATACACATCAGAGATAGATGATCTTAAGTACTGGCCCAAACGAACTCAAAATTCAATTAAGGGGTTGTGCCTAGCCAGCTTTCGAAAGAGAACGCGATTTTCGGGAATTTTTTGTGGAATATCTAATGACCCCGTTACCGACCACTTCCCCATTAGTGACCAATTATTCATTTATTACTGTTTATTGCAACATAGAAAGCGGAATATCAACCAGAAAGTTCAGAAATTATGATTAGAGGTGTTTCATTTATTGTTTCATACGTTATTTATGTAGCCGTACATTCATCTTTAAGTAAATTCACATGTAAATTAGGACTTGGTCATTGACATGAAAGTTGCTAGATTCTAATAACGTGAGGTTATACTACAGATATCATTAAAGTCGCAAATTTTACAATAAAAATACATGGATCCGGGCAGCAACTTACTCAAATTAACTATAAATATATACAGAATTATAAAATAAAAAGAAAATATCCATTTTCTTTCATTATTGTAGCAGAAAATCGTGGTCGGAAGTAGGTACCGTCAAAGACCCGTCTGTACCAATTTTCGGACATTTTACAAGTGGTGTTGTTAGACCTCACTGAAGTACTCAAGTAATTTTTTAATTATTAAATTTTGAGTACATTTGATTTGTACTCACAATTTAGTACAAAAAGTACTAACATAAATATATTTTCTTTAGAAAATAACAATGGTGAAAACAAAGAAAAAGGAGCAGAAGCGCGCGAAATACACGGAAACCGAGTTAATTGAAGCAATATGTAAAATAAAATCTGGAGTGCACATATGTACGGTCAGCCGTGGAGGAAATAATAGAAAACATAAAAGAATATCTTAAACAGATTATAAATTGTTTAATTTTCATAAAATGTTAATAAAAACAGTTTTGTTATACTCATGAACACAAATTTAATAAACAAAATGGTGCATTTACAATGGGGGAAACTGCTGGTCAATAATGGGGACGTGAGACGGACGATAGATGGTACAAGTTGGTCAATAAAGGGGACATCAGGTCCAATATAATATTCACCATAATTTTTGTGTAAATAGTCAAATATCACTCTAAAAATAATTTGATTAAGAAACTAGAGACTTAAAAACATTGTCGTATATTAGTAAAAAAATTACTATTTCGAACCAGTCACACTCTTAAACGGTCGCTAATGAGGACATTTACCTTACTGTATATTTTTTTACAACCATTCGATTATTTTGAAAGTATACAGCAACTCTCAGTAAATTTGTTATAGAGAAACATTAAAAAATGAACGAATAACAGCCATTCTCGCGGAAGCTGTTTCGATATCGGTGAGCAAGATTTTTCGGGAACCGCTGTATCGATTGGCCTAAACTTTTGCAGACTTCTTTTATATACCAGAGACTAGTAGCTGAACGAAGGATTTCTTATTTTAACAAAAACTCTACTTTTAATTAACGAAAAACGAACAATCCATGCATCGAAAAACCGTGGTTTGGCGTTAAACGGCCGCCATTTTGCCAAAGATCAACTTTTTTAAAAACCCTTCGTTCATCTACTGAATTCAACCATACATTAACAGAATGTTTTTGACTTTTTAAGTTTAGATGATCCGGCTCAGAGAAAACTTGCTCACAGCACAGCGCTTTTATCAATACAGCTTCCGCGAAAATGGCTGTTATTCGTTTATTTTTCAATATTTTTCTATAACAAAATTACTGAAAGTTTCTCCATATATGTACTTTTAATATAGGCGAATAGTCGTAGAAAAATATACAGTAGATATTCCGCAAAAAATTCCCGAAAATCGCCTTCTTTTTCGAAAGCTGACTAGACACAACCCCTTAAGTATCCGCGCGAATGCATCAGGATTTACATGCATGTGTGATTTCGTCACGGATGGCGAGGTTCACAGTGAACGGAGGTGGTCGAAGGGAAATACACCAATATTCTGACCTGTCGATTTGCACTAAAGATTAGGTGGCCCGTGCACGTAGACGCTGAGACGGAATATTCAGACATGCAGCCTAAAGGTCCGGCGTTTCACGTGGCGTTCGGGAATATTGACTTCCGCCACTCAGTAACGCGGGCGTTTGCAAAAGAGACTGCTGGCCACGAGCGGCAATTATTCAGAGATTTTCGTCGCCTTCCATAATTATTATAATCACTCTCTCCGTCGACGCTGCCGCGGATAATGTCGGCTCTCCGATAGAATTTATTGGCCCCCGACTATCATTGCTCGCCGAAAAGGCAATATTCATCTGCCCACCCGTAGATGGTGGAGGATTTCAGTTACAGTGGCCGCTCCGGTGCATTTCGTTTCGATCACTCCCGCAGCCCCGAAACGATCCGATCCGCAATCGTTCTCGCGAAAATCGACACGTCGAGAGGGTATCCGGAAAGCTCCCCCAATGATGTTTTGGTTTCACGCGGCCCCACGAATAATCGTAATTAAACGCGGCCGGGAAATTCGTTTCGACGCTGCTCGATGTCGCGCGCGTATCGGTTTTCCCGCGAAATAACGTATCGCGGTAGCGACTCCGGAGCCCCCCGTTTAATTATTGTTCCCGACGTCGACGTGGACGCAGGAAAAAGGGCGAAAAAAAAAAATATATAACGGCGGAGGGAATAAACGTCCAAGTTCCATGGAAACCAGTCGCGAGCCGTTCCAAGGTCGAAATGCGCGCGCCCCGATGCCAGCCCGGGTCCTCGCTAATTGCTGGTCGCGTCTCAATCAAGATCGACCCGCGTTTCTTTCCCCGAGATCCCGTCGTCGCCCGCCCCCGCGCGCGCTTTTATTTCCTTCGCCCGTTCGTCCGCGGCGCTTTGTGCGGATTTACCTATGGGCTCGGGTTACGCAACTCGAACGCGGAAAGTATTGGCGGAGAAGCCCGCGGGGAAGAGAAATTGCAAATGCGATATACGCGGAGTTGGACCGGGGCTCGTGGAAGGAGGAGATTGGAGTAGACGCGGGAACAACTCCAAACTATATTCCCGTGATCAAGTTGATTGGATAGCTGAGTCGCCGAACAATACCACGCGTTCCACCAGCCGGCTGGAGAAAAACTGAGAAGTCTGGCCCGGAAGTTATGCGATATTGAATTTTAAGGAACACACTTTGCCAACCGTCTACTGGCTCCCGCGGTTTCTATTAATCATATGCTGTTAGTCGAGACGTTGCATCACTGGGATGCTGTCCGTGCGTTCTTCAGGGAATCTACTTTAAGGGGTGATGCCTACCTGCAAGGTCTGAAAACGCAAGTATTTTCGGGATTTTTTGGGGGAAAAACTTGAAGACTTTTTTCAGCAAACCTTTATGTATTAGAACGTGTACATCTTATATTACTTGTAGTAATTATTCCAATGGAAAATATAAATAAATAAAAGAAATATCAGTGATCTCCCGGCAGCGATTTTTTTTTTCAGTAGTTTGCGGTGATCACTCTAACTTTGACCAGATTCGTCTGAAATGGAAAATTCGAAGGAATTTAGTTAGTATATTAAATTATCTTGTCCTTAATCGTTCATTATCCCGAAAAATTAATTTGCTACAAAATGGCGGCTGTTCAAATTAAAATATCGATTTTCGCCGCAAAAATCGCTCATTTTTCATCTGTAAAACAGAAACTACGCAACGGAAATGAAAAAGCCACGATTAAGGACAAGATAATTTAATATACTAACTAAATTCCGTCGAATTTTTCATTTCAGATGAATCTGGTCAAAGTTAGAGTGATCACCGCAAACTACAGGAAAAAAAATCGCTGCCGGGAGATCACTGATATTTGTTTTATTTATTTATATTTTCCATTGGAATAATTACTACAAGTAATATAAGATGTACACTTTCTAATACATAAAGGTTTGCTTAAAAAACTCTTCAATTTTTCCCCCCAAAAATCCCGAAAATACTTGCGTTTTCAGACCTTGCAGGTAGGCATAACCCCTTAATGTACCATTTAGAGTAATCTTTTACAAAATTCTTATGGGGTCGAATTTTTAGCCTTTGGATCGAAAAGGAAATACTATTCATTGTAATTAAATTGCATCGTAATCTTAACTGAGTAACTATATCGTTAATGAATCTTCATACGAAGATATTTTTCCTTCCGTCTGTTTTTATTTCCCCCGTTGCTTCTCGGCTGATTCATACTATGCACGTCCAACGGGGCATCGAATTGGAACGATGCAAAGAACGCGCGCCAGTGCGAGTACAAAGGAAAAACTGCGCGGAGGAGGCCTCCACTCTGTTTCGTTATTCATAAAAAGTATTCTACTCGAGCTGGCACGTTGTGCTGCGCTGTGATTCAGTGCAGTCGATCTCCTCGTCAAAATTCGCTCTTTGTCGCCGCCACGTGCACATCGACAATAAGGAGCGGCTTAGAATTCTTCGCGCGTAATATGGCTTCGTTGCTCGACGTTCCTCATGCTCGTCACGATTAGGTGTAATTACGTGGCATAGTTAATTACGAAAAATGTGTGGAGGCCGAGGGTAAATTATTTATCTGTGAGAACCAGATGAAGCTCATTTGGTGGTTGATCGAAAATACACTCGTTTCTGTATAAAATAAATGTTTCTACTCGCAATGGTATCCAGTCGGGCGAATTTGCAGAGGGGTTGATTCAATATGCTTTCACCCATCATGGCTAAAAAAGAATTTTGTCAAGACAGCATAATCCTCCTGAAATATATATGTATAGGGTAAATCCGGGAGACGCGGTCGACCTAATATAAAATGGCTATTAAAACTAATATAGATATTACTTATTTTATCAGAACAACCCTAATATGTTCAGAATTTTATGCCGATTCAGAAAAACTGGTCGATATTTGCTTTAAGACAATATTTACTGTAAAACGGGTTGAAAACTGAAGTGATGACATCTGACCACCTCACCCGAGGTGCCGGGAGAAATGGTTTTCGTCGTTGGCAGAGACCACTCACATAATAGCATGGAAAATTAACAAAGGATAAAGCAAAATTATTTATGAGTGAATACAACTACGGATTCATTGATATTTAATTTGTTTACGCTAAACAAGTAAAGAACACAGCAAAGAAAAAGTGAATTACCTACTGGCGATCAGCAAGGCAAATGAATACAAAAGTGAATAAATAAACTAAATAAACGAAAATAATAATAAAATAATAATAAAAAATAAAAAAATAAACAAAAATAATAAAAAAATCATAACTCGACCATCTCACCTTTCTGCAGCGAGACATGGTCTTCTCGTTAGCTTCGAGAGGAAGAGTTAATATGGCCAAATACTTTGGCTGCATTGTCCCTCAATATCTCTACTATCTTATTATTCCAAACATTAAAAGAAAATAAACTTAGAAGTATATTTTAAATACGATTCTGTACAACCGCTGTTTGACAAAAGAGGTTAAATGTAACATCAATTTACCTTTTATACCCTATAAATCCAGAAAAACACAGAAGGAAGCGAAATAACGCTATTCATTCAACTATTTGGCTTTTAAAGAAGTAATTCGTCTGCACTTTAGTGCATTTTTACGTATACAGTCTGAAATATAGCGACACGACCAACTCTCCGGCCCGACCGCGTCTCCCGGATTTACCCTTACACGCGATTTTATTTCGAAGCGACGCTATGCCGCGAGCGTTTGTTCAGTCGCCCGTTCGCGGAGTATAATTTGTTTCACAGAGATCCGCGGATTGGGGTCGGGAGGACGGCTCGTTAAAAATTAACGTGTTAATACGTCGCGCCGCGCCGAGCGGCTGCGCTTGTAATTTTCTGCAAAATTTATCCCCCTTTCATAATGGAATCTGTATCAGAGCGATCAAAGCGCTTTCAAAGTTTTTAGCGAGCCGGCTAAATATCGTTCGCGTCGATCAAACGGTAACTTCGATACCGCGCTGCTTGCCGGCCGAAGAACGTGCATACACGGCAGAGGGAGGGGAAACACCCCCGCCGGCAAACGAGATAAACTTGTCCCGCTGTTAATTCGCCGTAACTTTTACAGTTTGCTCTCAATCCGATTTCACGTGCGCCGGGTGAAAATGTTTTTCTACAAAGTCGCTTTAACGTTAAAGCATTATATCCCGCGTTATCGTGTCGATGGACGTGTGCCCCAATTTCGCCGTGCTATGCAAAGGGCACGTGAACGAAAGCAAGCTAATCTTGTTTGCGGTGGGAAAAGTGTGCACAGTAATCGATCTCGCGGTCATGTGCTTGCAGAAACACTAATAGAGTAATAAGATAGGCTGATCCGTGTAAAGTGTCTGATACGGTTATCTTTAGACGTTGAAAATGTACGGGGAAAGTGGTTATCCGAGGAATTTTCAGGTCGTCGCAGTGCCATACAGCAGGGACAATTATCTTTTAGATGGAGGTGTTATCTTTAGGTCGACGTCACTTCTTCGAATGAAATCTACGCCCCTTTTTTTTTATCTCAGATAGAAAGGGTGTTGCAAGACGTATTTCACCATGCATTCCTTATTCGAGAGCCCTAAAGATAAACCACGTTTAAACGTCATCAATCGACCGCTGTCTACTTCCACCAAATTCTCTTCAAAATTCTCTGAAGACACCCACACAAAGGACAATAGGCTTGTATCCACTAAGAATAATTTGCATGGATTAGAGTTTCTAACGATTAATCATGATACAGAGGAAACAAAAAACTAAACTAAGGTAAATGTACCAATACCCGGCCGCTGAAGGGGCTTAAGGAATAGCGGCAAAGTTTGTCTCCTAATTTAATTTGTAAAACCATCATGAAATAAAAAAATGTTGTTGAAATGTTGAAGATAACACAATAGTATACTATTGGAAACTGAAAAAAATAGTTTATGTATTATAATAGACGTATTTATTAATGAAAATACGAAAACATGCAGATGTCCCAGTAAGCGGACAACCTAAAACTGCATGTCCCAATACCTGAATTATATCGTCCCAGTAAGCGGACAACCTAAAAATGCATGTCCTGATGTCCCGATATCTGAATTATATTGTCCCAGTAGTCGAACATTTAGACTTGTTTAAAAAAATATTAATTTTCTTGCAAGTTTAACCATCTTAAACTAAATTTAAATCTATTTACTATTATAATAATGTATTATTATAATATATAAATAAGAAATGCAGTCAATATTTTCTTAGTAAATGAGTGGCGTTTCTTAACGGAAGCCATAGAAATTTCTCGAAATCTGCTATGCGTACGAAGTGTGTTACAAAATAATTATTTCTATCTAACGATTTTCAATTTTCTATAATAATGATTTTAATTAATATTGCTAAATACTTATGCAGTATGGTACTATTTTTTGTTTCTAATTACATTAAAAATTAAGCTAAAAAATAAATAAAATTCGCATTGTTGTTCCGGTACTGGGACATGGCCGGGCACTGGTACATTTACCTTATTTATTATAAAAAATAAAGTTTGATATTTATAGAAATTAAATTCTGCAAAATTAGGCATTAAGTCACGTGACAGTGAACACCAATCCGAAAGCATGACGTCACGCCGTGCAAAACACCAACGCCATTGTATGTTGTTGTTGACGGGTTCATACAACAGGTTATTTCGTATTTACCAGTTTATGTGAAGGTGTTCGCGATTAAGTATATCTTGAAGCACAAGTGTAATAAGCTATGGAATCAGGATTTAGCAAAGCAAACAGTAGTAATTTGCCTAAAATTGACGCTGTTATGCTTGGCAGATTTTTCGCGGCAAACAGTGACTTTTGCTCATCGGAATTCCGCAATGTTAAAACTTCGATGTAAGTATACATAAGTGTAAAATATATATTATAAGCGTAAATAGTATTATATCAGTTTCGTAGACCATAACCTTTTGTTATGACATAGGTCAGCGTTGCCCCGATGGGCGGTCCGAGAGTACGAGCATCCATTGCGTTTTCCAAAGCTCGCCTGGAAGGAGGCGCTCGAAACCAATGAAGTGGCGGGCATGTAACGGATGGGGAAAACTGTAGTAGTGTGCGTGTAGGCTCGTACCCTGAAATCAGCATGTAACCGTTACATGCTGATTTCATTGCGGTTAAATTGATTTGATTTCTGGTTATAGGCTGATTTCAAGTCGGTTTTCCACGCGAGCTTTGGAAAACGCGATGGATGCTCGTACTCATAGACATATATAGACGGAGCGTGTCTGAGGGGGGTTGTAAGATTCGCGGTAAGGGGACTGTCATACAGGCAAATCGGGTAACTCCGTTCCTCCTCGGGGCTATTCGGAAATTCAATGACGTTATATATATCTATGAGGGATACTTAGTCGAAAAGGTTAGCTATACTTATACATAATTCAAAATTTCGTATATCATGTAGGTTGTATATATAACAAAATTAGTAAATAGAATGAAGCTTTTTTTAAATAAAATCGTACTTATAGATATATGCAATAATATTTATATTTTTAAAGATTTTGTAAGCTTAAAAGTTCATAAACATAATTAATATGCATAAATAATTATATAGTATAATAGATATATATCGCTCATTTGCTGCGACATAACTGATGAAAAAAAAAAAAAAATTTATTATAAACATATTATCTATTCGATAATCAAGCAACACATTTGAATTTCTAAGATTATATATATAATATATAAATTGTTGGTTATGTATGTATATTTATTTATTTACATGTGAAATCGAATACTATCATTATTTATATTTTCTTTCTCCAACTGTTCGCAGTTTTTATTTTTCCTGCGATTTGCACAACCGCTTACTACGCAATAAGTCATTATTACACTCAATTAATATATGATTATATACAACGACCATTACGATGCTTTAGAACAGTAATAGTTGAGCAACAGTGGTTATGTTTCGAACATAGCCATTAATGCCGAACCGACAAGAACCGAATACATCCGAACCTAGCTACCGAATTGCCTGTATGGTTTCTGCCTTTTCCCCTCCGATCTTACAGACCCCTCGCCTACAGTCCTCTCTTCCGCTCCGTCTATATAAGTCTATGCTCGTACTCTCGGACCGCCCATCGGGGCAACGCTGACATAGGTATTGTAAGTTAATTGATACTGGTTTTGAGGTTAGATTCATTGTTTGGAACATAAATAAATAATTTGTTTGGCGTCTTTATAGTTGTGCTTTTACACTGGGGCACTATACAATACTTGTAGTACGAGGAATTCATTTTTAATTAAAAACAACACCGAAAACTAACAATAGCAATACACAGACACGATCTCGTTTAGGTTTGTTTTACACGGCGTGACGTCATACAGGACGCCATGGCAGTCTGGCCCGTTTTCGAATCAAGTTTAAATAAGTTTTTTAAAACGCAAAAAAAATCATGTAAATGTACGATTTTTCGAAAATAAATACAGTTTTCGTGTAAAATAGACACGAAAGTAATGTTTTAACCAATGTCTCAAATTTAGTCAACTAGCCTATTGTATTCATTGCAAGATACCTACCCGCCTCTAAGTCGAACGCTCGTCAACTAAACGACTTCTTTCAGCGCGTTCCCGCTTTTCACAAGAAACCGCGTCGCCCTGGAAAATTCGCGCCCGGCAATATTCCGCTCGCAATTAATAAAGAAACCTGCACACCGGAGCGAAAACGCATTGCCGTGAAATCGCGCTCGCTCCCGCGACCCTCGGCGACGCGGACCTTAACAAATACTTGAACCTTCGAGGCCCACGGCTTTGCAGCGAAGTGCGCGCACCCTCGTTCGCAGAAATCAATATCTTTTTTTTTTTCTTCTTCTTCTTCCCAGCCGTGCGCGTCGACAGAAATTCTCGTGCCACAACGCTCGCGACTTCATTTACCCCGCGCCGGGCTCTTTCTCTCTCCGTTTCCCGTTCATTATTCGAGTCTCGCCGTATAATTCTCGCGTGACACGGTTTCCTCGAAAAGGAAGAGAGACGAAAATGGAGGGTTGAAATAGAAGGGAAGGGAGGGAAAAAAAGGAGGACGGCCGGGTGTCGCGGCGTTAAACGCGAGGGAAACACATCCGTTGGCCTTCGTCGACGGTGCAGCTGAAGAGATCGATACCCGTGGCAACGGATTTGAAATGGAATTAGAGCAATTCATTTCCCGCTTCCTCCCGCGAGTTTCCAGCCTGCTTATTTGCTGGAATCTTTGCTCCGCGTAATAAACGCTCGTCCACGAGCATCGGGCGGCCGTTCCGACTGGCCTCGTTCCCCTCTTCCTTCGCTTTTCTTCCCATCCTCTCGCCCCGTCCTTTCTCTCCCCTCCCGGGGCTCTTTTTCATCCCAGCGGCAAAATCTCCGACCCGTTTTCCAGCCGTTGGAAAGCGCGCGCGCGCTTGCGTGTGCGGAGAGGCGCGCGTTAATGCGTGAACACGTCTCCCCGCGTATTAAGGCCGCGCTCACCTCTTTACAATCCTCCTGTTCCGCGGGCCCCGCGTTAAAACACTTTTGCCGGCTCGCAATCTTCTCCCCGGGCGTCCATTGAAACGCGGAGTTTCGCCCCGCACGCGGGCCATTCAATGCGTGCTCGCGGATCTCCCTCTTAGTTACCATCGCGTCCATCCCCGTTGCTTGCGGGGCTACTTGTAGCCAGGCTCGAGTGTGCACTCGTTAATCGACCTACCCCGTGCTCGGTAAGAATCGAACCTGACAGCTGCTCGGGGAATTGGCGCGCGCAAGATTAGTCGGTCATCCCTTAAGGCCATTCCGCAATGTCTGAGATTGGGTCCATCCCTGGTAGCATTTATTGTTGGCATTTTGATGGCCAACTAATTCCCAACTTGGGGATACTGTGGGCCAACCAGAAATGCTACCAGGGATGCTTCTCAGAGTACCTACATGAATATTCTAGCATCCCCCGAAACACATTTATCTGGATCCTCAACTATCGTAATACACCGTTAGAGTCTTCGGAACGCAGTTTCCCACAACAGAGGAGCTCCGTCGACAAAGCAACCATTCCCCAATGCTGCAGTCACAAAGACGCAGGGAAATCTCGGCGTGACGATAATAGCGCGGTAAAATCTCGATTTCTGGCATTGTACCGCGGGCTAAGAAGGGGGGCGAGGATTCGCCTTAGCATTTGCCAAAGGATTCGGCCCCGGGGGACGCAATATTCCGCGGGATGTGGGTCGTGAAACGTACGAGCGAGGACAGTAAGTGGAGTTCGCGTGTGCACGCGGGAAGATCGACGAGTCTCGTCGGGGGCCACGAGGATAGAAAAGAATGCGAGAGGGGTTTTGGCCACGTAGGGGAGTAGCATCTAAACGAAAGGGGGGAGAGAAACAGTCTGGGGGAGTGTAAGATAAACAGAGGGAGAAATGTTGATCGTGGGGGCGAGTTTCGCGATGCCGAATTCGCGGAGACGCGCCGTAAAGCTCAGGGCTCGGCGCACACTTCGCTTTGAATTCCTCCTCGCAGTTTTACCGGAACCGTGGGATCCGGAATCTCTTTTCGACCGGGTCGCGCACAGGCTCCCGTCTTCGTCGCCCCGCGACTCGTCACAGACAACGACGAATTCGGCCGCGAACGCAGCCCGCCACGGTCGCCGGGTGGTTTATGACGCTCGTGTCCGGCCCCGCGGTACGTCGGTTTCGCGGTTCCGGGCCATTTCCAAAAGTCAACCGTGTATTTAATTACGGCCCACGCGTCGCAATGAACGACCGCGAAAGTGGCCTCGTATCGAGCAGCCGCGGCGAAATTATTCCGCCACTTGATATGCCTCCGGAGAAGGACTGGCGGGTGAATCAACTGTCCAGACAGTAGGGCGTCCGATTTTTTTTTCACGTTGTCTCGCTTCACTACCCACACAGCACCATAACATTGCAGCAACGTCTCTGCAATGATGCGGTGCAAGATGGCAATATTGCAACATAACATTGCAGAGACGTTGCAGGTTCAGTCCTATGTCCGCCTTCGCAATATTGCAGGTGTGTATTTTTGCAAAGTTGCGGCAACATTACGAATATGTAGTCCTGCAACGTTCCGGCAATGATTCTGCAACGAAACGGCAAAATTGTGGAAATGATCCTGCAACTCTTCGGCAATATTGCGGTGCGAGCTTGCAATGTTGCACCGCATCATTGCAGACGAGGTTGCAGGTTCACTCCTATGTCCGCCTTAGCAATATTGCAGGAGTGTTTTTTGCAAAGTTTTGGGAACATTACAAATATGTAGTCCTGCAACGAAACGGCAAAATAGTGGCAATGATCCTGCAACTCCATTGCACCGCATCATTGCAGAGACGTTTCAGCTTCACTCCTATGTCCGCCTTTAACAATATTGCAGGAGTGTATTTCCGCCGCAACGTTTCGGACAGTGAGGGACGCGACGACGTGAATGTGTGCAGAATCGTAGTAGTATAACGCCCGTGTGTCTTTTTCTCATAGAAAATTCTTTTACCCCAGGGGGATTCGAACCGAGGACCTAGAGCATCGTAGACGAACACTTTACCGCCGCAGCTACAACCGCTGATTGATAAGATTGCTTACGTATGCGAACTTATACTCCTACCGTGCAATACTTCAAACTCAAATTATTAAAAAACGAAGGCACATTTGACAAACCCCATTAGGGTTCTGTAACATTATAGGTGCGTACTACAAATTTCACCCGGTGTCATTTTAGGTTAGGTTGGAAAACAGTCTTTAGACTGAACCTTTACATTTGTCTTCTCTTCTCTCTTTTCTCTTGCTAGATTGTATATACGTATTTGTGCAATAAAGCCGTTTAATAATAATAATAATTTCAGACATTAAAAAATATAGTACCTACTTTATCTAAAAAAATTAAATTGATCTTCGAATCTCCTCTATAAGTTCATGTACCTACATACAACTCCCGCGATAACACTTTTTTCATATCTTCAACGGCCAACGAGATATTCTAGCGTATCCAGTTAAATGAAACACGCCGTAGAATCCACTCGACGTCATGTACATATTTCGAAAAATTTTGACAAAGTCATAGTTGCTTCAGAATATTGTTGTAATGTTTCCACAAGTTTTCACTGCAGTATTGCACGGCAATGTGTGCGCAATTTTGCTGGGGCGTTGCCACTGGAACATTGCACGACGATGTGGGCGCAATATTGCAGCAATATTGCAGGATCGTTGCCAATGGAACATTCCACGGCAACGATCGTACAATATTGCAGCAATATTGTAGGATCGTTGCCAACGGGACATTGCACGGCAATGAAATTGCAATATTGTTGGATCATTGCCACTCCAATAATGAACGACAATATTGCAATGCAACCTGCAACAATGTAATATTGCAGCAACGTCCCTGCAATACTGCTGCAACGAGGTGTGCTGTATGGGTAGGGCACCTTGGAGGACTCATCTTGCGACCAGGAGTCGACGGCAAGGAAGTGTTCTATTTAAGAAAAAAAAAAAGGTATCCCTGTTTTCAGATATTTTTCGTGCTCGAGTTTTATTTCTTTAACGTGGAAGTTTATACCTCGGCTCTGATGGTTCAGTCTTCGTGCAGATGCCTTACAAGAATTTATTACAAGCCTTTTTCGAACTGTATCGAAGTTTATCCGGGAACATGGCGGAACAGGAACTTTTATGGTTGCCGTTCGTTTTTACAGCCCAATTTTGACACAGCTTGGTTTAGACCAAAGAACAGAGAATCGGGGGCAGACCTTGCGGCCGCTCGCAGCTCGAAATCAACAGAGATTCATTCTTCTCGGCACCGAAACACGGAATTCTAAATTATAGATGTTTCTCGTGCTTGAGGCGATCTCTTTTTACGTCCAGCGGAACGTTTACAAGAGGAATGTCCTGGGAGGGACATATTTTACGCGCGCCTTTCGGCAACGACTGTCGGGCACGAAATCTTCGCTACGAAAAGTATCATCGAGTGTAACGCGAGTTTAGTTAAGTTGAACTCGCTGAAACTTTTATGGTTTTGGTGCACAGCGCCGCGCAAGTATCGTGCCTTGGAATTTTCGTCACAAGTTCCGGGCAGTTATCCCCACACGCCGCCGCGGGGGAAATGGTCACAGTGTAGAGGGGAAAATTGTCTGCAGGTTATAAGGGATCCCACGACACCATACTGACGCTTCACCGCGTATAGCAAAACGGCGATGAATATTTGCCGAAGGGTAAGAAATTTGAGAACCCTCTCGCGCACCAATTGGTTAAAGAGTTTCTAAACCCCCGAAGAATTTTCTACCCACGAAGCATCAAACTTTCATGATTCCGCCGTGAATGAAAAGGGAACATTCGCGATTTAAAAGGGGAGGATTTTACGTAGGACAGGAACGCGAATTTCGCCCATTTTTTTCCCCCGCAAAGAATAACCAGATTCAGCGTCAATGTTATGATATTCTGGATTCTGGAAGTTACATTCGAAACTGGGTCAAAATCGCGGTGTACAAGCTGGAAAATATGCTGCGACAGCTTCCCCAGGAGCAACTTTGCAACAATATGAAACGCTTTCATGCGTGCGGCGCTGCGGGAAATTCTGTGAACGAGGTCCGCTGTACACTTTTCAGATCAAGTACCAAGACTCCAATATTATTATTCCGTATCTTTCAATTTATCGTTCCGTCACTTTTTAATTCCCAGCCAAACAATTATCCGCGGAAGCCGGTGGACGCGATTCCGCATTTTTTCACCCCGACGATCGATATTAATATTTTCCCTGGCCGTGATTGTCATTGATTTCGATCTGCGAGCCGGTTACCGCGATCGCATCTCAGTTGCGAGGGGATCCGCCACGACCGGTCCATTTTTCCGCTGGCGACCAATGATTTATGACGTCCCGTCGATTCGTAATATTAACCAGCATGATGGATCCCCGTTGCAGCGCGGCTGCTCGTAATTATATTCGACAGCCGTACCGCGGAACACTTCCTCTCCGTTTCTCCTTAATTAGCGGAGTCGATTACACGCGAACATCGCCGTTACGCGTCGCCGCCTGAAGAAAAAAAAAAAAAAATATAAATTGAATCGGGAGAAAGAATTAAATCCCCTCCGTCCGCGGACCATTAATATTCCTCCACGATAGAGGGGGCGGAAATTTTCGCGCCCTCCCGAATGCCTCATCGGCGACTCGACGGGGCACAGCAGCGCTTCCAGGCGTCTCTTAAGCAGCTGGCGATGTCGATGACGTGCATGTGCGTCGCGACAGCGCCAGATTAAAAGCAATTAGCTTAAATAAGCCAGCGTTAATAGTCAGCCTGGAAATTGAAGCATTCGGGCGACTGCGGAGCAGCTTTGAAAACATTACCGGATAATCGTTCTAGCCGGCGCACCCCCGGACTCCCTCGCTCTCTGGGGGTCGAAATTAAAGAAAAAGTATCTCCATTCAGGCGCTGGTAAAAGGACATCCGCGTCTTTCAACGGAAGTCGGGATCGGCGGGCAGGGGAATCGCGCAAGTTTCCTGGAATCTAACCTACATTACGCGAATTGTGTTCGCGGGGCATTGTCGCAGTTTATCGGGCCACCGGAACGCGGCTATACGAAATTGTTGCATTTAAATCCGCCGGATCGGCCCGTCCGCCTATTCTGACGACGGGAAGCGGGCCGAGCACGGGAGCAAATAAACCGCGCGATTCTGCATAGCGAGTGGTTCTTTTCCGTTCCGGGTACGCGACAACTTCGGGAGAATCGTCCGATAAGCGAAGCTACGAATGCGGGAACAAAGCTGCACTAACGTGGATCTAGAAAATGTTTATTATCGTTATTTGCCCGGATTCGCGTATTCGCGCGCAGCTTGTATAGGTATCACTGGAACAGGTCTGTTGCTAGGGGAATAAGGTGTCCGATAGAGTTTCGGAACAAACGTCTCGATATCGGACTGCGTTCGATTAGCCAACAATATTCCCTGCCACTGTATTGATCAGCCTGAGACGGAGGGTGGATTCGTGACACAGAAATCCACGTGTCCGATCAAGTGGCGAATTTGCAATTTGCCAAATGTAAATAGCCACGTACGTTGGCGCCGCGGATTCGCCGTTCTACCGCGGACCGGGCAAAAAAAGCCGAAGGAAGATCAAAGCTGCAGCAGATCGGCAGCCGAGTGCGGGGGAAAAAAAGGGGTGTTCGGATAGAGAATTAAAGACAGGATGGTGGGATAGGGCGTGAGAGAGTAGCGGAGAGACGAGAGGCAGGTCCCTTTTCCATTCGGTCGAATCGTTATGAGTCGTGTAGGTATAAACTAGCAGTTCGATCAGACGTGATGGCGATATACGGCACGATATTGCGAGAGGATAGCCCGAAGAGGAGAGTATCGATATGGAATGTTCCCTCATCCTCCGCCTCATCCTCTCCCTCTCGCTCTCGCCCCTCTGCCTCTCCGCCTGTCCTTCTCCGCAGCTCGGCCACCCCCGCGTCCTCCATCTCTCTCCTCAGCCACTTCGGAACTTTGAGAGTGCTCCGGGGAAGGTCAACGATCCCTCCGGGGATTTTCAGAGATCTGGCGACTGAAACCACCGGTGGGATTCGTCACGACTCAATTCGCTGGCGCGAGATGGTAAAAAACGAATCGATTGATCCGGAGGTAGGTATACGTGGCAGGTGAGGGGCTTCCATGCGCGGGAACAGTTATTGGCGCCTGGAATCTAGACTCCCGCCTTGTGTTCGTTCGCTTTCAGCTACCCGCGCTTAGTTACGCTCCCCGAGGGATGATATCGGTCTGGCGAAAGTGGGATTTTAGCGTATCAGAAGTAGAGCTATTCTTTTGGCCCGGGTATCCGGGTACCCGGGTACTCGGGTACCCGGTGAGACCCCGGGTAGATAAAAATTACCCGGCTACCCGGGTACCCGTAGAATACCCGACTACCCGGGTACCCGTAGAATACCCGACTACCCGAGTACCCGTGCGATACCCGGGTAAATGATCATCGATTTGACAGCCGATCGTCTTTCGACTTCCGATCATTTTCGGCTAACCTCAGTAATGAACGGAATAAACGTCAAGCAATTGAATGTGTGATATATAATGTGTAATATTATGATAAAATGTTTAATTGCTTGAAGTTTATTCCGTTCATTACTGATGTTAGCCGAAAATGATCGAAAGTCGAAAGACGATCGGCTGTCAAATCGAAATTCTCAACTACCTCATCACATCTAATTTACTCGGGTATCTCATGGATACCCGGGTAATTTTTGTCTACCCGGGTAGTCGGGTATCTCACGGGTACCCGGCGGGTACTCGAGTACCCGGCGGGTCGGGTAGTAAGAGCTCTAATCAGAAGCAAAGCGTTCTTCAGAAATTAGCTACCAGCGTCGTCATATCACAGCAGAGCGCGTTACGCTCGCGCTAGCCAGCCGATAGACCCTTTCAGAGCGGATAGAGACTGTCTGCCCCCGACACTGTCGGCTTCTCCTTACCTCGCGCGGCCTCAAACAATGCAGAAGTGGCTCTTTGATTTCCTTCCGGATGTTCATTGATCCCCGCCGTTCCCACCCCCGGCTCGCAGCGCTGAATGAGTGGATCCAACCACTTTTATCTCCTGTTCATCGAGCAGTGAAAAAGAGATCACTCGACCTAGATTCGTTGCGCCAACAACCCCTCGATGCGATTAAAACTTGTCGCCGGTGCTTGCCGCGTTGAAATCCGTTTGCATCGTTGTTCTTCTAACGGCAGCAACGCGTTCGACTGACTTCTTCATCCGCGGCGTGTAACGAGGGGGCTGGTCGACGCGTTAAAAAGTCAGCCGCGGCACGAAAATCCCGGCGTGGCTCGAGCGCTTCGTGCATAAATCGCGGCCGTCGGGAAACTTGTACACTTTGTAGTTTTTATTCCGCGATTATATCTCGTTTCTTCGAGGCGGAATGCGAGGAATACGCGTCTCCGTACGTGCACGCTTGTGTGCGCCTTGGTGCACGGGAAAAAGACGAGCGGTGCCGCGCGCGCGCGCGTAAAAGTTAAACGCTCCAAGTTTCTCCCACCTTTTTCACGCGAGTGGCTGCCGTTTTTACGAGCCCGTACGTCCTCTTCCCAGGACGTGCGTGTGCTCCTAATGCGAGCAAGTTTGTATACGACCACTCGTGCGCGACTTGGGCTTCTGTAAGCAGACTACGCGGGCTCGCGCGCTTCTTCTTGTGTATCTGTCACGGCCGAGGAAAACTTCGGCGCTGTAATTTCTTCAACCCTCCACGGGACGGGGTGGGTTGGTGCCTTCGAGCTCTCGCCTGACCGTCGGCAATCAACTGTGATGTCGGTGACTCTAGAGTTCTCTACCTAATCTTTAGTCTGCCTAAATATCAAAGTGAGCCATCGATTGCAGTGTAATAATTTCTGGGCCCAACGACTGTCATTAGCGATATTAGGGGAGAGCGGGGACAAACGTAACGGGGTCGTGAAAGTAACACGCCTTCTCCCGCCTTCCGCAAAAGTTTCCAAAACGTTTGCTTTACATAGTTCTGCGTGTTTAGTGTTTCTTTTCTTTCGCGGAGTGACGCTGAGCAATACGACGATTCCTATACCGTGGGCAAGCTGATTTCGTTATTTCGATCATTCAGGAAAGTGTCTCCTCTGTTGCTTTTTTTTGTTAATATTCATAGTTAAACTATAGACATTGATCGAATTATTTGTTAGAGCGTTCTTATATAATGTCTTTATAAGTTCCTGTATTTGATTTCAATAAGTCTATAGTTTGTACGTTATAACAGTTCTATGCTGAAAAACATGGCTGGGGACAAAAGTAACACGTCACTACGGGAAGTAGTTGAATCCAATATTAACAATAGGTTTTAAAAAAAAATCATAAATATTAGTTACTTCTGGGGCCGTTACACGAGATTCCATATTAAATCAAATAGACCGTATCAAATAAATGTTTGAAGCTGGTTATGCTTTTTCATCGTTACCTACTTAAGATATGTTTATTTAAATGTTTGTTTCTATCGTTTCTGATAATAAAAAATCCTATTTTGCTTTGGAAGAAGTGTTTTTACTTAATTCTCCTCAAAATAATTAGTATTACTTTCGTCCCCATGGTATGTTACTTTCGTCCTACCCCTGCAGGACAAAAGTAACAATGACAGTCACTGCGGAAAATTGCCATAACTCATTGACTACTTACAGAGTTGGGCAAAAGTTTATCTAAATAAAAATCTCAAATAACGAACAAAAGATAAATAATTTTTATTCGTTATTCGAGGGTCCAATAATCGAAGTTATCTTTATTCGAAGAGCACCGAATAAATAATTTTATTCGAAAGATAATTTTTTATTGGATGAGAATTTATTCGACGAATGAAGATAATTTGTTTATTCGATGAAAATTTATTCGACGAATAACGATAGTTTTTTATTCGAAGGTTTTATTCGAATAAATGCGTCGAATAAATTTTTCATCCGTAGCATTTATCTTTTCGAAGCCTTCGAATAAAGCCACGAATAACTTTCCTCAGCGCCGAGTGTGCTTATTCGAGCCGCCGGTCCTTCGTGTTCGGCGCTCGACCCTCGGCGGCTCGAATAAACACGCTCGACGCTTCGAATAAAAAACTATCGTTATTCGTCGAATAAATTTTCATCGAATAAAAAAATTATCTTCAATCGTCCAATAAATTCCCATCTAATAAAAAAATTATCTTTAATCGTCGAATAAATTCTCATCCAATAAAATTATTTATTCGTTGCTCTTCGAATAAAGATAACTTCGATTATTCGAGCCTCGAATAACGAATAAAGATAAAGTATCATTTATTCGATCGTTATTTAAATAATTTTTTATCTAGATAATGCCCAACTCTGACTACTTATCATGGAAGGCTGAATTTGTGGTCAAATGATAGATCAAGAAACACACTATCTTAAGGCATAATTTTCGTTTTTATATCTGTAACAGGTAATTGGCAGCTAGGCCAAATGTAAAAAGTGTTACGTTTGTCCCCGCTCTCCCCTACAGCAATACAGCAGTCTGTTAAACAGGTAACAGAAAAGTCGCAGGGTGATAGTGCAGCAAATTTTTACGGCTTGAATAATTCCATTACGATCAGTTGCGGGTCGATCGTTTAATAATCGCCCGAACAAAAAAGCCACAGATGAACGTTAGATTTTTTACAGTCCCCGGTTATGATTAAAAATCTCATCGCAGCTCATTTGCATGTAGCCGCTCCACGAAAACGAAAAGCACGATCTTCCGATTTTCCGCGCGAGCCGAACTCCATGGAGCGGTGTTATCATTAACCAGCGTTATTAATTACGCGGCCCGCGACCCGTCAGCAGCGGGAAGAAAACGTTAACTAATATGTATAAACAAAATCGATGGCTCGCCCGGTCCAATCGATCCGGTTTCGGGTGACGCGTACAATTTCCCTCCCGCGGCGGACGCCGGAGTGTGTAAATACCGCGGTGATAAAAGCGGCCGGTGTTCGGCCCAAATTGACCTCGAATTTCGGGGGGAGAAAAAATCCGAAACGCCAATCCGCGCGGATAATACGCGCCTGTGGGGGCGTTGGTCGCGCCAACGCCTCTTCGCAGCGGAAATTAATTGCCCGCGGCCCGTCAGTTGCACTTTTTGACGATCCGCCGAAACTGCCAGCCGAAATATCTCGTAACGGTACACCGGCCGACAGATCCGCGCAATTAACGCGGCCGCATTGCCGAAGACGCGGCTCGTGATTGAAGTAACGGAGGCTACGGATATTGAAGATTAATCTGCATAAATGAACCATCTATGAAACACTTCTTCGCGAACCGGAACCCGCAATTTCTTAATCATAAAACGCAGCGACGTCTGGAAAGGTCTCGCTCGTTCCTCAACAGTCCCTGAGAGCAGGGATGAGCAACCTGCGGCCCGCGTTTGTTGAAATTCTAAATCTATGTCAGGAATAACAAATCCACCCCATAAATTAAAATTCTTTGATTAGTATATTAATTAACCCTACAGGGCGCACGTAAATTAAAATTATATCATTGCACACGTTGGGCCTTACAGGTCCATGCCTCCAAATCTAGGAATGTATGGACATTTTGAGAAAATAAATATTTTTAGAATGCACTCAATCTTTATTAAGAAAAATATTTATTACAGAATGAAATACTGAACAAATATCTGCTCAACACTACGGGTCATCGTTATCTGAATATTTTTCAATAAATACTGAACAGGTTTACAGAAAGCTACATAAGATATGGTGCAATTTATTTAAAAGGTTCCTTTTCATATGTATTTAAATGTTTACTTGAGCCTGTCAGGTACAGTGGAACCTTGATAACTCGAATCTCAAGGGAAAGGAAAAAATCTGCGAATTATAGAGGTTTCGGCTTACCGAACTTTCGAGTAAGAGAGGCTCAACAAACAAAAATTCGACTTATTATAGAGGCTTTGCGCGACTGTTAATTTTTCGACTTGTGAAGCTATAAACTATAAAGCAAAACAAATTCAAGTTTTAAAGGCCAACTGTGTAATTATAAGACACATTTTATGCTTGAAATATTACTCTTAATTACATATTAAAAAAAAATTGAGATTCTGCTTTGTGCTAGTCTTTTAGTGTAGGCATTTTTAATCGTGAATAATGCAGAGAAAACAGTTTCCTCAATATTTTGAGATCTTTCTACGAAATTTCGTAATACATATGTAGAAGTAAACTTCGACTTGTAGAGGTCGGAGTTCTCCTAAATTCGAGTTTTAGAAGTGAAATACATATTTTAACATACAAAGTATATTTCGAGTTAAGGAAGTTTTATTTCGAGTTTTAGCGGTGTTTACAGCGGAGCTGATGGGAATGAAACCAAATTTCGTCTTCTAGAGATTTTCGAGTTATCGAGGTTCGACTGTATTAGGTTTCCGCCTTTGGCCAACTGCTGGCCAAAGCTTGCTCATCGCTGCCTTAAGGCAGGATACCACCTTTGCACTTAAAAAAAATTGAAATTTTTTTTGTTCTCAAAGTACTCTTTCAAGTGTATAGAATCGAAATTCATTCATTAGAAAGGTGGCCGGAACCTTTTTCTTGTGTAAAAACCGGATTGGAGCAGATATATAAATCTATATAAAACTTTAAACGCGTTTTTCTCGAAACGATGTTTTCCAAATCAGCGTGTCAGATTACTCCTACAATTTTCATCGGATTGACTTGAAACTTTGCACAATTCTTCCGATTGGTGTAATCTAACGATGTACGTAGGACTTTTGCTGTAGCGTTGTTATTTTTCTTTTGGTGCGCAATTTTATAAATTTTTTTAAACTTTTTTACCCTAAAAAATTGACCGTTTCGTTAAAATGGCCGCCATTTTCTTAAAAATCGAAATTTCGTAAAATCCCTACGTACAGCATTGAACAATATTGTTGTTAATAGGGACATTCTTTGGTTTCTTTTCTAAGAAACAGAGCGGAATTTGACACGCCGTCTAACGATGTTTCTCCAAAGGAGTGTATTTTGGCGCCACCTACAAGAGATTATTTTTTACTTTTTCAGTTTCAAAAAATGTGTAATTACAGATTAAAGTTACATTAATGAATGACTGAAACCGATTTTGTTTCTGCGCATTCTTTGTATGCAAAAAAAATTCATGAAAAACGCCTCCAAAATCGCAGTCAAAGGTGGTATCCTGCCTTAAGGTGGAATCAGACGGCGCGTGAATCGGCGATCTTTGCGCGTGAATCGCCGATCCACGCGCCGTCTGATCGGTCAAGGATCGCGAGTCGGGCTCGCCAAACCGACTTGCCGAGCCGAGCAAGCTCGCCGATTCACGCGCCGTCTGATTCCACCTTTATAGACTCTTCTGCAGAAACAGCACCCACTGTATTCTCTAGTTTCTGCGTTGACAAAGAGACTCGAGCCTTAATGAAGAAAAACGCGTAGCGCTTATCAGATCGTTGAGCAGCGCACATCGACTGGTCTCGGAAGCGGAGAGCCCGTGGAAGTTGAACGGGTCCCGTTTGCACGGTCGCGACACCTCGGTTGCTACCTATCGCCGCCTATTGCGGCCCGGTCTCTGGCCTTGTTCTAGCCTCACCTAGCCATCGAGACGCGCACACCATGTCCGGTGTATAATGCAGCAGGCAAAGCCAACAGTCATTTATGCCGCGGGAGGATGTGGGAACACGGGGCAGGGCGAGAGGGTGGGTGAACGACAAAGGTGGGGCAACGTTTGAATCCCCAGTCACGTGTTCGCCCACACACTCATTCATTTGTTCGGTGACAGTGGTGCTCAACCGACCCAGTGGGAGGCTGGGCCACCCATCCAGTGGATATGGGTCAATCGCACCTCGCTTCGTTTGCGTATATTAGCCCGAACGGCGCTCGAGCGATCGCCGTGACGCATCCGAGGAAGAGTTATTCGTGTGGTCGATTTAGAAGGTAGCGATGGAGCTTTCATTCTGTTAATTTAAAGGTGTGACAGTTTGTTTGTTTCATTGCTTGGGCTGATTGGCGACGGCGATTAAAAAATAATTCAGCCGCGTTTCTGGCATTCAATTGGACCTAGTTATGCGGAAAGCTGCCAACCCTCAAAATGAAATTAGTGTAAATACAGTAGGGTGGGGCTAATAGTCCCGTTTTTCGTATAAACCTAGGTAAAATTTAGTACTAACAATCTAGAGATATCTGGTGTTGTTTTGTGTAAACTATAACTATTATGGTTTACGTTAGCGAAGTTCGTTTTTTGGTACTGTTATTTTCTGTTGAGTTATATCACAAAATGTTTGTCAATGCAAAATGGGCTTCTTGCCCCACGTACGGGGCAAAAAGTCCATTGCATAGGATCAGGGACTCCTACCGGTACGTAAAATACCGGTATTATACCGGTATTTTTCGGTTGTATCTTCGTCTGAGACTCAATACCGGTATAACGCTCATACCGGTATTTCGCTATACCGAAACCGATATCATACCGAAATATATAAATACCGAAAACAAAAGGTTACCGGTAACCGAAATAAATACCGGTATTTTTTCGGTATTCTTTTCAGTAACATGGTAGGTTTCGGTGTTCACCGAGAAGAATACCGAAAAAATACCGGTATTTATTTCGGTTACCGGTAATTCCGAAAACCAATTGTTTTCGGTATTTATCTTTTTCGGTATGATATCGGTTTCGGTATTTATCTTTTTCGGTATGATATCGGTTTCGGTATAGCTGTATTGGCGAAATACCGGTATGAGCATTATACCGGTATTAAGTCCCTGCATAGGATAGACAATCCCTAATGTCTTTTCGTGTAATATTAAACTAAATAAGTAAAAACCTCTTTTCAAATCAACAAATATTTATTAAACCAATTCATTTTGGTACACAATATTGAAAGAAAGCATGACTTCTTTAACAAAAAATAAAAATATAAGTCAGAGGCTCACTTTGAACTGAAAACTAAAAAAAATCGCTCAACTAAGACAAAAACAGTATTTAAAGACTTTGGCATCGTTTCTTTATACTTTGGCCATCTTATTATGAAAACAAATAATATAATATATATAGTTTCAGTCTGAGGGACTTTTTGCCCCAACGGTACCTCTATAGTTTCTGCGATATATACGTTAGAAAATATTATTATTCAGCAATAAAAAATATCATGCACACATTACGAAAGGAACATACAATCTTAACGTACTTGGCTGATACGCTTTTAAACTGTGGTTTATTTCGTATAAAACAATAAAGACGACGTATTTCTTTTAGTTTTCGATGCAGAAAATAACGAAGGCGTCGTGTAATTCGCACGACCGTCCAGGAGCGACTGGCGATTCTGTGGTCACTTCCGTTTCTTCTCGCCTTTCTACATAGTGTAGAGTAATGTGGGGCAAGAGTGCGCACTTAAAGTTTAGACTTCTCTAAAATCCTTGGTATTACACCGATAGTCATATCGTTTTGTGAGAAATAACTACTATCCCTTATTATTCGATAGGCAGTGACTTCGTGTAAATTTACCTGTCACAACTTATATAAAATAAATATTTCCAAAAAGTGTCAAATGCGAACTTTTACCCGCTATGTGGGGCAAAAGTTCGCATGTTATGGGGTAAAAGAACGCAACGAGAAATATCCAAAAAATGGGGATTAAAAATTAATAAGAAAAATCAAAAGCTGAGATCAGCGTGGCTCAACTATCACAACCTCAAAATTTAGCAAACTCTAGAATTAAAATAAGTTTAATGAAGATATAACACCCGTCAAATTATTTTGGGGCAAAAGTTCGCATGCGAACTCTTTCAGACGGCATATTATTAAAATATTTACTGATCAATTTATAGGAATAATATTGATTCCCAAACATGAGAATATTACATCAGAACTAACGAATTCAGTACTTACCGCATTGTAAGATAACAAACCGAAACACAGCCACGAAATTCGACATTAGTGACTCTACCTTGATTTACAATTGACTGCCAATCACCATTGGCAACTGCCACAACTCAAACCATGAAATTCGCATGGTGCGAACTCTTACCCGCTGCGAACTTTTACCCACCTTTACTCTACTGCGAAACTCAATACACTGTTTAGGAATAGAGATATTCAATTCGGGACTTTTTACCCGCCGGACTTTTAGCTCCACTCTACCCTATGGATCCTATAATTTTGTGATCTTTATTTTGCAAAAAATTACCTGCCCATAGGACAACTCTTAAGTTATACAATTATTGCAACTACCAACTCATTTTAGATTTAAAAAACAAAAACTACAGAGAATTTAAAATAATATTAATTATACTACTCATTATTAAATAACACATTAAAAAGCATTGTGAAACGACAAGAAATTAAATATACCCGATAGAAGTAAAGCTACTTTTCTTTAACAACTAATATCTTCGAACTAAATTTACTCAGTTTCAGATCATCGAGGGTTGGCAGTTTTCGGCATAACTGGGGCCAATTATCGCTGCACAGTACCTATCACGAAATCCGTTCAAACGTTCGTGGTACTTTTCCTTTACGCAAGCTTCCCGTGTATTTGTCATACCAGAGTACCAAGGATATAATTACACCACTAACACGCGTCAGCGCGTGTTAACGCCACGCTCGCGGGCACCGATTCGCGGAATTTCGCGTATGTCGAAGGCCGCTCGATGAATCGGATCCGCGTGTCGAGCGATTCGCGGGAGAAAGAACCGCGTCCATGCTCGATATTTCCACCGTGAGTCCAGCTTACGTTGAAATCGATGATCGCAAGCCTCCGTTGACGGGTGTGTGGGAAGATGGATTCGATTTAGCTCGCGGAAGCGACGACGATGGTTTGGCGGGAATAGCGCTAAAATAATATTAATCGGAACGTTTCGGAATCGCTAGCGCTTAAGGGTGCCTCGCCTCCCTTTCTCTCTCTCTCTATCTCTCCGTCGCTAGATTTATCGTTAAATCACAGCCACATAAATTTACATGTTAAATCGTGCACGTGCGACGGTAAATCAAAACTTCGGGGCCGACCCTATTGCGACGAGCACGGACAAATTTCCCCCGGCGATATTTATGAGGATATTTTCGAATTAACGCTTTTACGCGGATTGCGCGACTAAACTGCCTTCCCCCCCCGGCGGACGAAATTAATCGACCAGCCGCGACGGATTCCAAGCGAGAACGCAGCCCCCTAACCTGCCCTTTCTTTCTGTTACAGGTGAGTGTGCAAATCCTATCTCCGCGCGCGTCCAACACGGAAACGGAGCCGCGGACGGCCGAGTACGGTGAGTTCTCTTGTACATCTCGGCCCGTCGCTGCTCGACAGCGGCGAGTCCAGAGGGCACGTAGCCGGGGGAAAAAAAAGAGGGAAATCGATGGGGAAATCGTGTGTGCCCGCGCGGCATTCAGAAAGGGGCGCGCTCGCGATTACGCGGTTATAAAGGACTGGATAGGGTGGCTGGAACGAAGCAAATGGAAATCCTGATTTCATTCCAAGACGCGCGGTCTGCGGGGGAAGGGAGTGGAGGAGAAAATAGGGGCGGGAGATGCCGGGCAGGGGTGGTCGAAATGCAATTTAGACGAGCGCAAACATAGATGTCAAGATGTTTACTATTAGTTGGACGCGGTCCAAGTCTACCTAGCTCGCTGGATTTCCGTATGCGACCCTTGTGCTCCTAGGCCATTCGGTGTACCTATGTACCGCGTTTAGGTGTCGTTAACCGGGGAAGGGCGAATTGGAATAAAAGCATGTAATTGCCTCTTTCGGCGGTCTCTTAAGGGGTGCCATTCTGTTCGTCTTTATCGCGTCGCGTGTTTCCCTCTTGAATTACTCGGGGGTGCGCACGTTGCGAGACTGCTGTGTTGGCCGTCCAAGTTCTTCCTGATTTTCGCCTCGAAGCTTTAGTAATCGTAACTAATTAGCTATCGTCAACCGCTATCTCTGTGAGATAATATAGGGTAAATCCGGGAGACGCGGTCGACCTAATATAAAATGGCTATTAAAACTAATATAGATATTACTTATTTTATCAGAACAAACCTAATATGTTCAGAATTTTATGCCGATTCAGAAAAACTGGTCGATATTTGCATTAAGACAATATTTACTGTAAATCGGGTTGAGAACCGAAGTCGTGACATCTGACCACCTCCCCCGAGGTGCCGGGAGAAATGGTTTTCGTCTTTGGCAGAGACCACTCACATAATTATTCGTGGAAAATTAACAAAGGATAAAGCAAAATTATTTATGAGTGAATACAACTACGGATTCATTGATATTTAATTTGTTTACACTAAACAAGTAAAGAACACATCAAAGAAAAAGTGAATTACCTACTGGCGATTAGCAAGGCAAATGAATACAAAAGTGAATAAATAAACTAAATAAACAAAAATAATAATAAAATAAAAATAAAAAATAAAAAATAAACAAAAATAATAAAAAAAATCATAACTCGACCATCTCACCTTTCTGCAGCGAGACATGGTCTTCTCGTTAGCTTTGAGAGGAAGAGTTAATATGGCCAAATACTTTGGCTGCATTGTCCCTCAATATCTCTACTATCTTATTATTCCAAACATTAAAAGAAAATAAACTTAGAAGTATATTTTAAATACGATTCTGTACAACCGGTGTTTGACAAAAGAGGTTAAATGTAACATCAATTTACCTTTTATACCCTATAAATCCAGAAAAAACACAGAAGGAAGCGAAATAACGCTATTCATTCAACTATTTGGCTTTTAAAGAAGTAATTGGTCTGCACTTTAGTGCATTTTTACGTATACAGTCTGAAATATAGCGACACGACCAACTCTCCGGCCCGCCCGCGTCTCCCGGATTTACCCTACAGAGAGAAGATAAAAATCCGACGTTCGATCCGTTTAGTCGCTCGAGGAACAGGGGGTGGAGAATTGTCGCGGGGAAGATGTCGCTTTTATTAGCCGATGCCAACGGTTAATAATAATTCCACCGAATGGACGGAACGATCGCTTCCGTATCAGAAGCCACTATGGCTGCTGGGAACTGCAAGTCTCTTCGCCCGCACGTTCCGCAGCCGTACGTAAGATGACAGTGCTTGTAACAATGCGACGTTTCCGATTTTAAGGCTTACGATACTATAAATTGGCTAGGTCCATTATCGTTCCCGAGCGATTCGAGTGCGATTCGAAAGAACAACGCGGGCCCTTCGGTCGAGGGTCTCCGGAGATCTAGTCCTTTTAGTCGAGGGGATGAGGGCAGGAAGCCAGCTCGTTCTTTCTTTTTACTCGGCAGCTCGTGGCTCGTCCTTTCTCTCCTGGATAAACTGTATATCTCTCTCTCTCTCTCTCTCTCTCTCTCTTTCTCTCTCCTGCTCTCTCGTTCTGGACGAAATCTCGCCTCTTACACAGCAAACAAGTATACCCGACCGCGAATCACCGCGCCTTTATCGCGTGTTTCCCGCAGAGCGATTTTTGCTCCATTTAACTTTGATTATAAGTCGTCTCGCATTACGCGAGCTTTAGCCCGCAGCTTAAGGGACCGAAATCACGCTCAGGAAATCTACGGAACTCGGGCCGCGCATTCCCTGTCTCTGTGTGCCCGAGAAATCTACCGTGGCTAAAGACTCCGGCCGCTATCTCGTTTGCGCAACGGGGCATCTTTAAGGGAGGATTTTCGGTGTGCTCCGCCCCGGCTTCGTTCTTCAAGCATTTATCGTGGAGAGGTGCTGCCTGGCGACGAGTTATTCGTAGCTCGCGCGCGATACCAAGGGCGTTCGGGCAGGGTCTGACCCAGCCGTGCGAGCGATCCCTCTGCATTTCGTCCGGGCGCGCGACAGTTTCGGCGGATAATAAATATTGGCTCGAAATTTCCGCGTCAGTTTATCCGCGATTGACTCGTCGCAAGGAAGTTGCGACCGGTTCTGCTTGGTTTTCCAGCAACCAGGTCAAACTTTCGCGTGGTTAGATCTCACTGCGCCAGTCAGGACCGAACTTCGCTAGGTATCTTCAATTTCCCACCAAAGCGTGCATGAAGAATTGCGCGCAGAAGCTGACTCGTTACGAACAATTGTTTACTCCCTACTGGCAGTAGTAAACAGTGTAGTTGTTGGCCACCTGGCAGTGATGGGCCTTTTTTTTTAAAACATGAATATTAAGAAATAATGTACATTATGCGTTTTATAATGAGTATGTTCAGATACCTTCTACTTTCATGCGTCGAATGCAATGACTATTTCGGTAATAATTGTTATACTACGTGTGAAAAATAGACGACTTGAAATCGATGCTTGAAAACTACAGTGATTGAATTGAATAGCCATACGGTTACATCACGCAATTCTTAGATAATTTAATGCATTTATGCATTTAATGCATATATATATAACTCTCATATTCGTTATATAGACAAATAAAGGTTTAAACTTTATAAAAAATGATTATTTATTCATTAAAATTATACATTATTGCAGAAATTATAGGTGGCCAAGAACTGTAATGTAAATAACGTTTCGGGACAGTCATTGGCCACGAGGCCAATGGGTAGCTAACAGTCATAGCAACAGTGAAATAGCTGTGTTGTGATTTTCAAAGGTTATGTTTTAAAAGAAAATACTATTAATACAATGTAAAAGAAGGTGCAATACTAGCTAATATAGAAACATGTAAATAGAAAAGGTATTATAGGTTATATATTTTTAATAATATTACGTTACATTTATATTAATATATCCATGGATATTAATATATCCATTTTTAAAAAGGAGGAGGTTATAGATTCGACCCGTTTGTATGTTTTTTTTTATGTTTGTCCCCTCATAACTCCCCAGCATATGGACCGATTTTGATGATCTTTTTTTTATTCGAAAGAGGGCGATGCCCCGGTGGTCCCGTCCTGGACTAAATCAACATTGGCCCAATATTTTGCCACTTATGGTTAATAATAAAGACTATTGCCACCTAATTATTATTATTTTATGTACGTACGCGCATATGTCCTCAGTTGTGTCAATATATATAAAACTAAAAAGATAAAAATAAAAAAATTTTAAAAAAATTGAAACCGACTTCAAAAAAATAAAATTGCACTAAAAAGTAAAAAATAATTTTCTCCCTTATTTAATCTACGACTCTCATATTTTTTAAGTCGGTGCCTCATCATTAGCACTGTGTAAATCTGGCGCCGGCTTAAAAATTATTTTTTACTCTTTAGTGCAATTTTATTTTTTTCAAGTCGCTTTTAATTGTTTTTATTTAACAATTTAAATCCTGTTTCTAACCGAATTAATTAATTATTTTACATTAACATTATTTCATAATTAGGCCTTAGAGCATTAAGGATTAGGTAGGGTATATGTTACATATAGGTTATGAAATAGTGGCCAATAACTGCCAAACGTTCGGCCAATCATTGCCTCCGTCTGGCCAATAACTATGTGTTTTGATAGGAAACCTATTTTCTGTAAAATCTTTGTGGATCCTTCTACTCTTTCTTTAAACAAATTCCATTTCTAGACTATTAGAGTCGTTTACAGCTATTAACACTAATCGTGTTCCTAAAGCTAGCAAAATAAGACTTATAATTCAACGCTTATGCGAACCTCTGACTTAGGCGGCCAACAACTACACTGTTCACCCCTATCACAGTGATTCTAATAGCCCCGCTATAAATTCGTCCAACATCAACACGAGTTCAGTGATACCTACACAGTGTACCCACTGTAAGAAATCTCGATGTAGGCGAGCGGTTAGAACAGGCCATGTGCATTTCCTCAAGAGTCACCCCCTCTTGCAGGGAAAGACTTTAAGGACTAGGGTAATAAAAAGGGAAAGCGTTGGCGGGACGGTGGACGACGTCCTGTCGACGACCGTCACTCGAGTACGGACCGATCTACGGGAAAGTCAGAATAAAGCTCACAGTTTTAACGGAATACGTCTTACTTTGTTTCTGGCAATCTTACGAAACCTTTTGCGGCATCCTGCGCGCCCCTGCCCCGTATATTGCTTACACCACCGTCTATTCTCTTTATCCAGCTCAAAACGCTCCTTGCTACACGAATTAACATCGGTAATAGGACTTCCACGTAAACCTCCTTCGACCTCCACACGTCCATGCAATTGCGAGGCTATTATCTGACACGCGTTTCTCACGAGTATCGCGTAAAAACACAAGGAGCGCGTACTCCACGGCGTCGGCCGTTTCCTGCGTTCGCTTCCTCCACAACCGTTTTCGCCGCACTGAAACGCGTAGGCCGCATCCCGACTCTCATGAGCGCATTAAACACGTCTTCCTCCGGTTATCGCGAACGAGGCACGTCCATCGGCGCTCGCGCCCGCGCGCGCGCCCAACTTTGTCAGATTCCTGACCCACGATAAGAGGTCTGTCCGGAGCGAGCCTGCACCCGGTATAAATATCTTTGAGCCGTTACCCGAGAACGCGGCTCGCTCGCGCGCTCGCGCTGATCTTCCTCGCGGTATTTCCGCGCGAAGTAAATTTCCCCGGCGAACGGCGATCGTGCGTGAGCGGTTTCAGCGTCAGCCTCGCCCGGCGGATCGCGGCCGGAGCCACGTGTGGCCCGTTGCGTCTGTGCACGGGTGCACAATCGCACCACGCGATGCGCACACGATGCAACTGCGACTCCGCTGTTGCGCTACCGCCGCGCTATCTGATCGCTCGTAACAGCCTCGACGGACGATGCATCCAAATGCGCTCTGCCGGGGACTTCTTCTACTCTCCGCGATCCTTCCTTCGCGCTGCCTTCCCCCGGATTATGGAAATCTCGTGGAACTTGAACTCGCGACGAGCTGGTTTACTTAGATGAATTTCAGAGAGGAGGGTTTGCCTAGCGGCGGAGCGCGAGGGAATTGGTGCCTCCGCGTCTCTGTCTGGCTCGCTTCGGGATCCCCCGGCCACCCCTTGCTGTCTCCCGGCGCTCCTAGCTTTCGATTATGAACATTTGCGAGGTCTGGTCTGGCGGGAGGCTAATGCGTGTTCCTGGGGTTTCTTTCGCCCAAGTCTCTTCAGGTCTCCGCTTCTTCCTCCGTTCCTTCATCTCCCCTCGTTGGAAGATCTTGCCCCAGCAACTCGATCAGTCCGTTCTCTCCGAAAGCTAAGCAGCAAGAATGGCTGAACGCGGGTCCGGGAGGAACTGTCGCGAAGATGGGAAGCTGTTGACGGCGAATCCTCGATGGCGGATCTGGATCTCGGGGCTGGCGGTGTTTACGGGTCGCGGGCGAAGACAACCTCGTGGAAGACTAATGAGATTCAGCTTCCTTTCTTCATTAAGCCACCTACCGCGGCTGGCAAACACGCCGCCGCGCAGTGATCCTCATCCAGCGACGTCTCAAACGTTCAGGAAGTAATTTAACTTGAATCCCCCCCGGACGGTGTCGATGCCTCGCGGCCAAACGAGCGTTTACCATCGGATTTTAATATACTCTGTTTAATATACATGGCGGGCGAGGACGGCGCGGAACGGGGAACGGCCTCGTAAAGAGGCAGGCAGGCGTCGCCGCGCATGTGGAGCACGGGACAATCTTACGCCCGTTATGTAAGCAACGATAAACGCAGTTTGAGCAAGGCGATGAGTCCATGCGAGACCATCGCGCGGGACGCGTTATCGTCAACTTATCTATGGAAATGCAATACCTTTTTTTGCAGTGGAACTGCACTCAGCCGCTGCGTTACGTCTTCGTCGCCCCGTTTACGCGTCTCGAACACCTAAGGTGCTCAAGGGGTCCTCTTCCCAGGAACAGCGCTTTAATTCCTTCCTTACGTCAGCTTCTCTTCCATTCCCGATTCCGTTACTTCCCAAGTGTTTTATGCTCTTCCCAGCGGATCGCCGTATTCGACGTGACTCCTCTTTCCCGGAGCTTTTACGCAGGGCAATGTTTCCAAGCGGAGTTGTTAAGCATCAAGGCGTGGTGGAAGAATACTTAACTTGTCACTCGAAATTGCGAGGCGTCAAGTTCTACCCGCCGAGTGTTCCCGAACGCTTGCTTAAACTTTCAAACTACATTCCGCTAACCAGGATACGCGTAGGATGCCGGGAGGCATCCCCGAAAGATACCTCGAACGAAGTGCATCCGCGGGTCTACATTTATGCGGAATCTTTTTGAAATATTTTATGTTAACGAGGCGAGCCGAGGGTGTGCTTCCCCACAGCCGGATGAAACATTTATAAGCGTATCGTGTAACACCCGATATTCTCGTAACTCCACACTTTCCACAGACACTGCGCATTCTGCGCCTTCGTGGCTCCAATAGTCAGATCCGTGGCTACTTGCCGATACTAGCCCGCTAACCCGGGGCTTGTGCAGAGGGCAGACGGTCGCAGGGCACTCGGGGGCATTTGACAGAGATAATTGCCTCGTTACTGGGCCGCTATAGCAACATACACGGCGCGGTAATATGCTGTCGATCAAAGCCCACGGACAGCTGATCCCGTTCTACGGAAAGGCGATCGGGTTCTCCTGTAGTTGGGGCATTTAACCGTGCAATAACCATATGTAATAGCATCTCGTGGCCGAGTGTCTCTTCGTTTCCATCTGCTACTCAAATTCTCCGTGGGTCTAGTTCTCCGCTGATTTCCCATGCGGCTGGCAAGTGGATCCATACACTCGTCGAAGAAAAACTCACGGTGACAAGCAAACACGATCATCATCCGCATCGTTCGTACCTCCGTCGACCGGCCATTAGGGTAGAACCCCCAATTACTGACACCTACCCAATTACTGACACCTTAAGCTATTTTACTGAAAATAACGAATAAATAAACGTTGTAAAGTCATACACAAAAAGAATTATGTAATTCAACCTATAATCTATACGCTAGAAAATGCACCACTTAATATTTATTTTTCATTAATTTGTATAAGACGATACAAAATTTTAATTTGATGACAACAGTGGAAATGGCTACTTCCTTACTAGTGAAAGAGAAAACAGGGCACTAAAGAAAGGGCTATAATTACTATATTTAAATTATTTACATAATAAACATGAATTTTTTAGTACAATAGAAGTATCATAGAAAGTCACAACGATCGTAATTTAACGATTAATTACGCCTTTTTAATTAATATTTGGATGACAGTGATTGGCACAAGCGTTTTAATCAGTTTTTAATTACTGCCATGGCAGTAGTTAGTCGGGCAAATAAAGCATGACGCCATTACTGACACCCATACCGTCTACAGTTGCGTGCAACCTAACCTAGGTATTCTAGTGTTCCGATTCCGACTAACTTTGTGTATTTTTTTATATTCCCTATACATTTACAATGCTTTCAAAAATATATGTAATGCTTTATGAGAATATATAATGCAAATGTATTCTGAAATGTAATTAAAGCCAAAAAGTGAATTTTGGAAAGTGATAGTAAATGTGATGGCAATATTTGGGTAACTGGTAGTAATAGGGGTGTCAGTATTTGGTTAGTTGCCAGTAATTGGGGTGTCAGTATTTGGTTAACTGGCAGTAATTGAGGTGTCAGTAAGTCAGTCACACACGTTTTAGAGGTGTCAGTAATAGAATCTCGAAATATGTTTTTTAGATTAATGAATTTATATATAAAACTAGAAATTCTAAGACCCACAAAATGTTTTTCTTGAAGTAAATATATTAAACCATAATAAATAAAATAAAAAACTTATACTTTTAGTCAATAAATACAGATACTATGCAATAATATTAGAGTCAGTCCTTAATGTGTCAGTAATTGGGGCTTCTACCCTAGTTCCCTTTCTCTATTGCTCGCTCTATCGCGTACCACCGAATCGCCCGGCGCTGGTAAAAAGTCGGAATACGCTATCGGGGCCCGCGTCGGTTTTGCAAGGACTCTTTTGCTGTGTTTCGCGTATTTTCACAGTTCATTCCGCGTCGATCGTCATCGCCTGAAAAAAATTCAATTTCGCGTCGAGCCCCGGCGTATTTATCCCAGCGCGGGAACGCGGAAAACGCTCCTCCACACGGAGACAGGCGAGGTTTATACAGATGAACTTGTCGCCGCACAGTTTACCTTCGCCCGCTATTTCTGGCTCCATTTACTGTAAATCATCGGTTGGTATGATCCGCCCCGTTTTTACGCCGCCTGCTGAAGTACCGCCGGATATATCCGATTACGTTCGATCGCATCTTTGAATTTATTCCCAAGCCCCGTCCGCTGCGCCGGAAACGCATATCCTAATAAACGGATTTTCGGGATTGATTTAGGACCGGGCCGCTGCGTCTCCGCGTCGGATTCGTTGCGATGTCTCTTTAAATACGAGCTTGTTCAGAGATGTTTAGAGACTTCTGTCGAAGCGAAATGATGGGCCGTGGGTTTTGTTGATCGTTGTTCGTGAATTTATTCCGAAGCTGTTCAAATTTTCGTATCCTCTCTGCAGAGTGACACTTTGATACTTCGATTCTGCTTTGAGATCTGCGAATTTCCCAAGTATCGGCGAAGCGTCGTGAGGGTCTGTGGTCGACCGAGAACTCAAAGGAGGATTTGGAAGTGAATCACACGCCTCGGCGATGTATCGTCGGGGTCGTTCGGTAAATTAACTTAATAGCCGGAGTTATGCAAGTGGAGTCTAAGCCACGTATGTGCGTCAGTGGATTTTATGTCTTCCGTAGAATCGTTTTCAATCTGTCGCAATAAAAGTGGCGCGTTCGCGACTTCTCTGCGCGTCGCTTCAAAGTGCACGGACTTCTTATCGACGGCACTTGAGCATCGGCGAACCTGAATGCAGAAATGTCGAAGAAAGCGTCGGTAAATCGTAACCGATGATCGTTAAACCGTGCCGTTTCTTCTGAAATTTTCCACCTTTTTTTTTTTTCGCCACCAGCGCCGGGAGCGCGCGTTCGTTGCTCGACTCGAGATGGAGAGGAACTTGGGTTCAACGTTCGAATGTGATGGGCGCCGTATAACGCGTCATCGAATCCCTTCGTTCACTTTTACTTTAAACGACCTTTCCTGCTCCGGCGAAAGTCAGGTGATCTACAAGTGCGGAGAAGAACTTCCCTGGAACAAAGTTACTCCGCCCGCGGCAGGGATCGAGAGTTCGTAGGTTATTACAGAGCGACGGTGTTGGCCGTGGAAGTCGATCGGACGCAGCGTTGAACGACAAACTTGCTAAGGGTACGAGTTAGACCCACTTTGCGCGCGTATTTCGGAGGAGGGAAGGTTCGAGTCTTCGGCGAAGATTCTGATTTCAAGTGTCTAGGATCTCGTATGTACTTCATTCGATCTTGGAGGTAACTGGAAGAGGCGAAGTGTCGCGATTTCCTGGAAAATATACCATCGTAAGTTGAGGTGAGTCGGTGGGGCACGAGAGTTGGCGTAGCCGCTGTTTGTACTTTCAGACTCTATGTATACGCAGAGGCGCATTAAAATGCAGACCAAATGCTTCTCTGGAAGCCAAAGAGTTGAATGAATAACGTCATCTCGCTTCCTTCTGTGTTTGTCCGGATTTATAGGCTACAAACGGAGAAGTTGAGGTTATATTTAACCTCTTTGATAAAACAATAGTGAACAGAATCGTATTTAAAATAGCAGAGGTGTTAAGGGACAATGCAGCGAAAGTGTTTGACCATATTCACCTGTCTTTCAAAGTTAACGAGAGAGCCATCTCTCCTTGCAAAAATGGATGGCTTACTTTCCAATTGGGGGTGAGAGACTTTCTACACTTTTATTCTATCACTTAAATTTACAATATTTGGCCAGGGATTATTTTTCATTTCTTATTTATTTTTTACTATTCTCTTTTATTATTTTTGTTTATTTGTATTATTTATTCACTTCTGTGTTCATTTGTTTTGCCAATCGCCTGTAGGTAGTTCACTTATTGTTTGATGTGTTTTTTTACTTGTTTCGCGTAAACAAATAATATTTCAATAAATCTGTAGTCGTAAATAATTTTGCTTTCTTCTTTGTTATTTTTTCACGAATGGCTATGTAGGCCATCTAACGACGGGAGCGTTCTCTCATAGCACCTAAGGACCTTAGTAGCATTTTTGGTTGGCCAACGGTTGCCAACAGTTGGGAATTAGTTGGGATATAGTTAGTGTTTGTGCCTATAAATTCCCAACACAGGGCCTACGGCAAAAAAGTTACGACAGTTTGCCAACGACTATTCAATGTTGGGCCTACAATTGTTATGGTTGGTTAATTAACAAAAAGTTACGACAGTTTGCCAACGAATATTCAATGTTGGGCCTACAATTGTTATGGTTGGTTAATTAACAAAAAGTTACGACAGTTTGCCAACGAATATTTAATGTTGGGCCTACAATTATTATGGTTGGTTAATTAACAAAAAGTTAAGACAGTTTGCCTACGAATATCCAATGTTGGGCCTACAATTACTATGGTTGGTTAATTAACAAAAAATTTACAACGATGATTAAATGTCGTCTTACAAACGTCAGAAAATTTGCTACATCAAAAAACCTGTTGTGATTTTTCTTTTCTTATTTATAAATACGTAATGAGGACGTCTGTCTTAAGACAAATGTGAAATTTTAAGGAATGAGTCTAAAGGTTGGATGATGATATTTTGTAGAATATTTCGCGTCACTGCACAGTTTTCATAAACAATTAATACTAGTTATGTAACTAGAAATTATAAGTGTTTACAAGGAAGTGTGTTGGTCAGCTGCGAACAGCGGTTGCTTTGTAAGCGGAAAGTTTGGGTTCGGTTCTCCTCACCGCGAATTTTTTTTTTTTTTTCCTAAACCAGACCTGAAGAAGGCGTATTTACGACGTCTTTTGAAGTTCTTTAAGACGCCTTCTGGACGTTTTTAAGACGTCTTTTGGAAAGAAGCCTTCAGTTGGGCCCAGTTGGGCCTATGGAAAGAAACCTTCGGTTGGGCCTTCGTGTTAAGTGACGTTGGGCCTACGTTGGTTACAATCGTTGGCCCATTTAAAAATAGCGCGACACTTCAACAGTTGGCCAACGGATAACACGTCATTGGCCCAACAAACTCCCAACAAATAAATGCTACTAGGGGAGAGATGGTCAGACGTCATCACTTCAGTTTTCAACCCGATTTTCAGCAACCATTGTCTTAGCGCAAATATCGACCAGTTTTTCTGAATAAGCATACAATTCTAAACATATTAGGTTTATTCTGATAAAATAAATAATAGGGGAAAGGTGGGATAGTTGATCAGCGGGGATACATGATCACATCAGGTTTTTAATGAATATATTGACAATTTGTGCCTGCTGTCACGCTATGGTAGTAATGTTTACATTATCGCAACACTTCACGTTGCAGTTTTCTTTTGTGAGCATAGAATAATGTTGTTAGAAGCTTCGATCTTATTTGCAGCCAAAAAGTAAATATATCGGTCTGCTTGTTCTTCCTCCTTTTCAACGATTTGAAGTATACTAAGTAAAAACGGCATTTTCTGGTCTATTAATGCTATTTATTGATTGATCTAAATATTTAAAGTAAGTTCAATTATTCATCTTTTTCAAATCGAGTGCATTGAGGGATACTTGATCAGTGTGTGAGGTGGGATACTTGAACAGCTGAAAATGCTTTAAAAAAGAACCATAGAACGGCAATGAAACAGAAAAATACGGCAAAGAAAGTGAGAAGGAAAATCTTTTCCTCGTCATCATCTTAATCAGATGATATCTAAGTGAAATGTCTTTTAAGAATGCATTTATGTTGTTTTATGTCATAGGGTTTAATTCTTCGGTTTCAGTTTTTCAGTAATTCCTTCAAGTTTGTTATAGTTTACTTTCTTTTTATGATATTCCCTTTATTTCATGTTATTGACGAAGATAATAAATACTTTTTAGCAAGTTAATGTGTTATTTACTCTTAAAGTTCACTGATCAAGTCTCCCTAACCGTTTGATCAAGTCTCCCCTTCAGTGGGGGATACTTGTGCATAACTGCACTGCCAGAAAATGTTGAAATTCTGTCATTAAAATTAGTTTTCAGCTCTCAAATTTGTCAAAGTATATTGAGAATACTGTAAGAATCACAACTTACATAATTAAATACAAACAAAGCAAACCATTATTATTATTTTAATGAAAAAGCAAAACTGTGATCAACCATCCCACCTTTCCCCTACCAGTAATATCGGTACTAGTTTCAATAGCCATTTTAAATTGGATAATCCGGCTGTCCTCAACATTGTCTCTGATTCATACAGAGACCACGATTTCATAAATTTCGCCTCGCTCCTCATCGCTACCCCGAAACTATTCGGGAACCCTGCGCAGTGCCCCCGCCCAAGAAGCTTCAAATTCTGACTGGAATTCATTGCCAATTCTCAGTTCAGTTCGGCTCTAGTCCCGGTGAAAGCCAAACCTCAAGTCACTTCCAAATTCACTTGTGCTCCGCGATCTCTGTGTGCCAACGAAACAGAAGTCACCCGGAGTCCCCACCCACGGACGTTAGCTATTCTAGGATCCATTACACCCAAACCCCGTTAGACTCGTTAACTGCTGGTAAAGTCCTCATAGACCCGTAGACCTCCCGCTTTACCCTCGTTGCATAGCTAATCGCGTCAAAGGCGCCTCTTAAATGATCAGCCATCCGTCCGTGACCACAGCACCGGCTGGATCCAAATGATTCATGCCGAATGATCGCGCATGCTGGGTCACGGAGGCGCGAGCAACGACGATCGTTCCACGTCCAAGGGGACATCGATCTAAGCCGCGCCGGGCGGTTGGTGGCTTCCAGGAAGCGTGTCGCCGTGCGGCTCCAGGTAGCAGCCTCGACGGGAGGTAGAGGAACGTTACCCGTCGGTGGCAGTTACGAGGGCTTCTCAGCTTCTCGGCTGCCGCTGCCGCTTTTTCGGCCCCGCGAAAATTATAAAAACACGGTGTTGCGGTTACCGCGAATATACGAGGCTCGGTTTACGAGTGAGCGGGCAAGCGACGATGGTTCGCAGCCGTGCGAGTACACCAAGGGCGCGTCGGATTATGGGGATCTGCGGTCGGCAGGTCGCGAAATTATACCCGTAAAACGAGAACAAAAGGGCGAACGGTTCATACGTCCGTCCCGGTGAAATTTTATGGTGCTGCGGGGGCTCCCATGGCGAGGGACGTCGGGCGAGGGGCGCGGCGCAGTTTAACATCAATTAAACCGTCTAAAAGCTGCCTCGCTTGGCAACCCGACGGATTAATTCTGTTATTTAACGCACCGCCTCACTTTACACTTGTTCCCCCCATCGCGCGGTTCTTTCGCGGCGTAATTTCTGCCGCGGCCCTCGGCTCTCGGACGCGTTCGCCCTGCTTCTTGCGCAGGTGTCCAGTTACGATCTCGAAACGGTCACGTACGGCTCGATAATTCCTGTTGACGTGAACGCCGGCCGGGGCCGTTGCGCGACGGAAGCCGCGGCCACGGAGGGAAGTCCGATTTTTGTTTCGGTTTCCGAAGCGCGACTTATCGACGTCTCGCGCGAATCGTAAACCAGTGGGAAACGACGCGATAAAAATTCATCACGTGTTAAAGGGCGGAAGAGCGTGGGCCGGACGCGAGGGGACGCGGGATAACGGTATCCACTTTACCCCCGGCCCGTGATCCTTTGCGTCGGGATCATTTATGACGTTTAAAAACTCGTTAAAAAGTTGGCCGATGCGAACGGGTATAGATCCTCGCCCCTTCTTCGCCCTGATCCACGCCACTTTTCGTGCCTCCCTTCCTCCGCCCGGCATCGGGATTATAAAAGTTTGATAAGGCGATAAATAATTATCCGCGAGCCCATCGCGAGCTGCGGCTAACTTTCGAGTTACTCCACAGTTTTCAACCCCCTCTCGCGCGCCCTTTCATCCCTCTGCCTTTCGCTATCGTTACCACTAACTCGCACCCCTCCGCCACCCCGCCCTTCCCCACCTCTGTCTCAGTGCATTCTAAATTTCCCCTGATTCGTTTTCCACCTTCCCGCGAGTCCCTTGTCTTCCTCCTTACTCGAGCTTTCTGTCTTCCATGCTTATTCTACTTGCCACCGCTTCCCTCGTCTTTTTCTTATAATTACACCTAATTTGTCTTCCCTGTCTCTTACCCTTGCTCTTCATCTTCTTCTTCCTCTACTAATTTACCTTCTTCACCTTCCACATCTTCCTCTTCTTATTTGCCATCTTCAATTTCATCGTCTGCCCTTCTCTCGCTCTCGCCCAGCCATATACATCTACTTCTTCTTCTTCTTCTTCTTCTTTTACCTTACCGCCTGCTTTCTAATTCTCCTTTTTCTCCCGTCCCCTGTCCCTCAACAGTTTCTTCTCGCGTTACCGTCAAACTTGCCAGCTCCTCCAGCCGGTAGGCACTTCGCGCCAGGGCGAATAAGGTTCAACTCCGCTCCGGTTATACGAGGTGCAACGGGTCCCTCCTCGCCCCTGCTCGCTCCTGCGCCCTATGTCGACGCCGGCTATATTCGCTGTCGTATCCATACCGCGCCTCGCGCTCCCCGAGCTTTACGGCCACTATCGAGCTTCGTGACTGGGAACCCGAACCCACGGCCCTGTGGATTTTCGACTCCCAACGGAGGGGAACGACCCGGGTCCTTTCTGTAGGCTATAATTTCTCCCCTCCACGAGCGTTATACACCCGCGGTTCCGCACGTTAGGAAGGAACTTATTACATATAACTTTCGGATGACCCTCTCTGCAGTTTCGGGGAGGGCGGAACGGCGGAACGGCCGCTTTCGCGCACGATTTATTCGCGGCTGGAATCGCGCGTGCCTTCGCGGAATGTCCGGCCCTTATTGGACACGGGTTCGTTACAGGAAAATACGAGGCATATCGATTGCTTCGGGCTGGGGCATGCTTCGTGGTTTATTCCTAGCCTTTTCCTGTACTTCTTCAGACGCTCGACTTCCTCTCATTGGAGTCGGAGAAAGTTTTGATCGTCGAGCAATCTCAGATCGATGCTTTGTTACGTTCGTTACTTTCGTGGAATTACAGAGCATTTCTCGGCGCAGCTACTGTCACGGTCGATATGCACCTGCTTATCGCGGCGATCCATTGGAAAGTGGCGGACCTTTAAGGGGGGCAACCACTTTAGATGCTTCAAAAAATCAATTTTTTTTTTATTTCATAAATCATTAGCAAAGTATCTTAAGAATATACCCTGAAAATTTCAAAACGATATTCGGATTCCTTCTAACGGTATGTATATAAATGATAAAGACTCTCCGCTCGACTCCCAAGAGCGCCCAGGTATCCACGAGCGCTGAGTCAGGTAGTCCCTTTTTATGACTCACCTGGTGACGTAGAGCATAGTACCTTTGCTTTGGGGTGGAATCGCTGATTAATCGGTAAGACACTTTATCATTTGATTAAACACATTTGAGTTTGAGTTTGAGTTTGTGAAACTTTAAACGTGTTTTTCTCGAAACGACATTTTTTCAATTTGCGGGAATCATAACTCAAAAACTAATTGATGGATCATCTTCAAATTTGGAAGACGTTTACATAATATAATTTATTAAAACATGAACCTAAAGTTGGAAAGCTTAGATTGTTTAAAACATATTTATTATTGCAAAATGCCGGGAAACAAAATGCTAAAAATCGATCATTTTCTATTCAAACACGTTCCAACATTCTCGATTTCTTTTCAAAATTTAAGTTCATGTTCTTAAAAAACATCTCAAGAATGTATCAAAATTTTTTGGGCTAGTTCAGATGCTAATTCCGAGCTGCACGATTACCGCAAGTCGACAACGACGATGAGGACACGCCAAGGGGCACAGCGGATTACACCTTAATACAATGGATGAAACAACTTGAAAAAATTACCAGAGATATATGAAAACATGAAGAAATTATTGTTAGAGTTGCAGAAATTTACGTTTTTTTTTTCGCAATAAAAAAAATCCCAAAAATCATCTAATTTTCGGTCTCCTAAAGTGGTTGCCCCCCTTAACCCTTCGTGGTGACACTTCCGTAAAGCTCCGCGGTGGTCGCGCTGGGCCCGACGGACCCGGTCGATTTGTTAAACAGTTACCGTACGATTCTACGGAATGTATTTCTGACTTGCTCGAACCACCCGATGACGCTCTCTAATTGCATCAATCCACGTAGAATCAAGCTGCAGTAGAATACTCCCCTTTATGATCAGACACGCCGACTAATTGCTTCTTCCACTATCTGACAGTCGCTCTGTCATAGACCCTCCACTGATAGGTACAATCAGGGACTCCTACCGGTACGTAAAATACCGGTATTATACCGGTATTTTTCGGTTGTATCTTCGTCTGAGACTCAATACCGGTATAACGCTCATACCGGTATTTCGCTATACCGAAACCGATATCATACCGAAATAGATAAATACCGAAAACAAAAGGTTACCGGTAACCGAAATAAATACCGGCATTTTTTCGGTATTCTTTTCAGTAACATGGTAGGTTTCGGTGTTCACCGAGAAGAATACCGAAAAAATACCGGTACAGTAATTCGTCGTTAGTGTCACGTTTTTACCATGCGTTATAATCACGCTCACTATCCCCACCATCCTTCAGTCGAGAGTGAGAGAATCCGAGAACGTGCGAGAGAACAAAAGAGTCGACACGAAGTTGTCGTCGGCTACGAATGGTGTCCGCATCGCGTTAGTATCACGCTGCCAGCCCCGATCATCGTGATTCTAACGACGAATTACTGTATTTATTTCGGTTACCGGTAATTCCGAAAACCGATTGTTTTCGGTATTTATCTTTTTCGGTATGATATCGGTTTCGGTATTTATCTTTTTCGGTATGATATCGGTTTCGGTATAGCTGTATTGACGAAATGGAAGTCCCTGGGTACAATTATTCTACACGTAAGCACAGGTGTCCACGGGTTCGGACCAAACCCCCGCAGCTTCCATTCCGCGTCGGCTGCCACCCTCCGAGCAAATTCAAAGACACCGCGATTAGCCCCACTGATTTTTACCCCACCCCGATTTCGGTGGTCGCCCGGGGACTCGAGACAATAGCGCCAATGCATCTTAAGGCGACGAACAGCGCGGAAAGGAGCGTGCCCGAAAGACAAGGGGTGGGACGGGGAACGGGAGCGAGCGGGGCGGCCGCGGCGCGGGCGGCAGGGGCAGGTAAATCGTTGCATCGGTAATGGCCGCCATTGTGGCTTGATGAGGCGGCCGTGTGTGCGTGTACGTGGGGCGGCTGGCATTGTGTGGCTCCCATCCAGCATTCAGACGACGGAGGGGGATGAGGACACGCCGTGTATTTCGGGGCGGCGGGGGGTGGCTCGAAACGCCGGCGCTATCGGTCGGCGCAGGATAGCAGCTAGCTCTCGGGATTATGCAGAGCCGAGAGCGAGCCGCGGCACCGGCGGGGCAGAGACGGCGGCAGCAGGTCGAAAAAGGGTGGGACAGAGAGGGGCGCTAAGTCAACAAGGGCCGCGTGCACGCGCCGTCGCGCGTGACCCGCCGCGATTCGCGGGGACTCGCGCTAGCACGGCGAACAGAGACGGCCGGCGACGAGTTGGAGAGACGAATCTCGGCCAGCTCGCGGGACAATTTATATGCTAATTTATATGCGCTTAATAACGATGTCCAACGGTGGTTATCGACACGCCCTTCGGGCAGCCGCCGATTAAATCGATGCGAGCGTCCGCCTCTGTCGATTTCTCGGCTGAAGAGGCATCCGCCGACGGTTGAAAGCTACCGACTTAGAACAGTGCCGGGATGTCGACGGACCGAGCGACAGAATTGAACCATTGGGGACGATGATTGCGTCTCACCCTGCGTGGATTTTTCTGGCCACCCCGCTATTTTACTGCCCCTTTCTTCCAACTTCTGCGATCCACGTCTATACAGGGTGTTTATAAAATTGTGGGACATTTTTTTTTTATTATTTTGGCGAGTAGAAGCGATCCTCAAAAAATGTCCCACGTTTTTATAATTATTAAATTAAGGCAGGATACCACCTTTGACTGCGATTTTGGAGGCGTTTTTCATGAATTTTTTTTGCATACAAAGAATGCGCAGAAACAAAATCGGTTTCAGTCATTCATTAATGTAACTTTAATCTGTAATTACACATTTTTTGAAACTGAAAAAGTGAAAAATAATCTCTTGTAGGTGGCGCCAAAATACACTCCTTTGGAGGAACATCGTTAGACGGCGTGTCAAATTCCGCTTTGTACGTGGCTCTTAGAAAAAAAACCAAAGAATGTTCCTATTGGCAACAATATTTTTTAATGCTGTACGTAGGGATTTTACGAAATTTCGATTTTTAAGAAAATGGCGGCCATTTGAACAAAAAGGTGAATTTTTTTAGGGTAAAAAAGTTTAAAGAAGCTTATAAAATTGCGCACCAAAAGAAAAATAACAACGCTACAGCAAAAGTCCTACGTACATCGTTAGATTACACCACGGGGAAGAATTGTGCAAAGTTTCAAGTCAATCGGATGAAAATTATAGGAGTAATCTGACACGCCGATTTGGAAAACATCGTTTCGAGAAAAACGCGTTTAAAGTTTTATATAGATTTATATATCTGTTCCAATCCGGTTTTTACACAAGAAAAAGGTTCCGGTCACCTTTCTAATGAATGAATTTCGATTCTATACACTTGAAAGAGTACTTTGAGAACAAAAAAAAATTTCAATTTTTTTTTAAGTGCGAAGGTGGTATCCTGCCTTAATGCTCGCAAGACACGGCTTGAGCTGTTAATTTCGAAACTCTCATTGCCCCGCGTGAAGTGTCTCTCTTCGTCGTTGAAGGTACAATACGACTCGTTCGTCGCGCAGTCGCTAAATAGACGAAAGGGCCGTGTTTCGGCCTCGAATCGATGGGGGTACTGTAATCGAATCCAGTCGTTGAATGAACACGCTATAAAAAGTGATCGGGACGCGCGGGCGACGTGTAACAGGTTGCATCGCTTGCGGAGTAATTAAAGCCGTTTTAATTAATAGAGTTTCGAGTGTGTATGCGAGAACTGTAAGCGGATGCGCGTGTCGACGATCAGCTCGTTACTCGGATCCGCAGCGTTCAGGGCGCGATGAAATTTAGAGGCGTTAATGCCGGCCACTTTTATCGGATAAAGATGAACGGCGGTCTCGGTTTTTCTCCTCCCCGTACGTCGAAAGTTATGTTTTACGAAGAGAGGATTAAACTTCTCCGGACAGTCTGTCGACTGAACTTGGATGACTCCGATAGAAATCGAGTCGGGCCGAGCGGTGCTCTAAACTTCCCACGAAATCGTAGACAAACATGTCAAACGATTTTCCCAATATATCTGAAAGTTTTGGGAACTGCGTTTCGGGCGAAACGACTTCGAAGCATCGAAACACGTATCGCAATGTTGCGCTTCCCCTTCGGCCGCAACTTGGGCCATTCCCGCGAAGTTCCAAGGGTGGGAACGGATGAAAATCGGAACGCGACGCTGCTAGAGGAGGCTCGAAGCGCAGAAAAATGTAGGCATCAATCTTTTCGACGATCCACCGCGTTAAGTCCACATTTGACGGTGTTAAGTACATAGAATCGTCAGACGGGCTCTTCTTACACGCTTTCTATTAAGGGGTTATACCTAGTCAGGAGGCCGAAAAAAAGCGAATGTTTGCGAATTTTTTTTTGGAAAAACGGAAGCACATATTTTCACAGAACTTTTTGCACTTTAAAGAGCAACATTTAAAGAACATTTGGTAATTTTTTTGTAGAAAAATATTTACGTTTATAATAAAACTACTACCGATATCCAAGAAGGCTTTTTTAAAAAGTTGTTTTGCGGTGAGCACTGCAACTCGGAACCAGATTATCTAAAATCAAAAAACAAAAAAGATTTCGTTAGTATATTAATGTATCTATCGACTGACGGAGGGGGAATTTTCGAAATATTAATTTAAAATAAAATGGCGGCTATTTAAAGTTTGAAGTCCTGATTTTCGCGCGAAAAACGGCCATTTTTCGTTAATAAAATCGAAAATATACATGAAAAAAAAGGCGAACGATAGTCGATTGATTTTTATATAAAAAATAAGCACACAAAATTATAGAAAGATTGGTGCAGTGGTTGTTGAGATATCTTACTCACCGGTTTTAACAAGGCTTCTTGGATATCGGTTGTAGTTTTATTATAAACGTAAATATTTTTCTACAAAAAAATTACCAAATGTTCTTTAAATGTTGCTCTTTAAAGTGCAAAAAGTTCTGTGAAAATATGTGCTTCCGTTTATCCAAAAAAAATATTCGCAAACATTCGCTTTTTTTCGGCCTCCTGACTAGGTATAACCCCTTAAGTAACTCGCAACTTGGAGTGAATGGTGGTATTAAAAGTCCAGTGGTGTCGATGCATTATATTAAATAACTTCCATTCGGAAACTTAAATGCTTCACGGAATTTCTATTTTCAAAAGGCGACATATTTTTCTTCCCCCAGAGTTTCTATCAGCAAACTAGTTTTTATATCTTCGGTGGAAAAAACCGCGAGATGGATGGGATACAATCCAATTTGACTTTCTGCCTCGATTAATTCTGCTTTGACCACACGCGACCATTACTTTGATGAAACGGAACCCGTTGTCTGCTCCGAGGGCCACACTTCCATTATTCCTTTGTCCAGTTTTTCAACTGCTGCGGAATAAGCGTAAGAGATGTGCGGTAAACGATACATTTACCCGGTTCCCCGTTGCGAAGCTCAGTCTTCCCACATTTTCCGCTTCACCATGGAACCTGCACCCAAACGTAGCTGAAGTTACACCTGGACAACTCGAGTACCCGGGTCGGTATAATTGAAAAAAAAAAAAAAAAGAAAAAACGTAGTGTCGGTAATTTGACCACGTCTGATGAATCGGTGGTTAAAGTGGCTCCGTGAACACAACCGGATATTGCCCTTTTAGGAGCGTTCGCAGCGAACTGCGGCACAGGGAGACGACGAAACTCCGCGAAAGCCCCGGGCCCCGCTAATTGATGCACGGGGCTTCATGCGAGGTATACCCAAGATCCAAAGGTCGGATTCCCTCTCGGGAAGGTTGGACCACCCGGTAGGAGACTCGAGGAGGTGCACGTCATCGAACCTCCACTCTCGTTTGTTCGGTGCTCGTTTAAGGAAGGGCACGAGATCGCGGCAGAAAACCAGTTCGTCTGATCCCGCCGTGCTCGTCCTCCTGTCCCATGCGCGGGCCCTATTTGCTCGATTTTTCCCTCCGCTCTAGGCCGCCTCTGGCCGAGCATGGGTTGCGTCACCGCGCTCATTCCCCCGTTGCGTACTATTAATTTGCGAAAAACGAGGGCAAAGCGTTCGCCGTGCACGCAAATTGGCCCCCTGCCTTCCCTCTAACATCGCGCGTCGTAAATCGAGCCTCGAACTGTTCAGTGACGCCGGATGTTGCCGCCGTTTCCCTCGCCCTTCTCTCCGCTCTCCACGCTCCCGCCATCACCCTTCGCGTGTCTCTTTCTCCCGCGCGGCCGGCGGGGGAGGAAATCGCCGTCGGGAATCGTCGAAAGTCGAGAATTTATTAGGTGACGGATAGTGCCGGATAAAACGGTCCGTAAAACACGCCGCGGGGCCGGGATTAGACCGTGGTAACGACTATATTATCCAATCGACTTTGAAGCTCGCGCGATTTAGCGGCCATCTACGGGCAAATCCCCCGCCCCGTCTGGTGCTGCACGGATGCAGGGGGCTGTCGAGCGTTTTACGCGGCACGGATCATCGTTTCCCAGTTCCATTCGTGTGGCGTTGCAGCGCAGGGTGCTTGTTAGCACGAGGGAGCTATTTATTGGCGGAGTCACTTTTACAAGGGAAGTTAGGCAACCCGGAAATTCGGAAAATTACGCAACACGAACCTATTTTTTGCTGGTGCCATAGTTAGGTTTTAGGGGGTGAAATCGCCTCTTGAAGAATATGCAGAATTTTCTTTTTCGAGGAATATCTCGAGAACGGTGGGAGACGTCGAAAAGAAGTTTAAACAAAAGTTGCATCTCTTTTTATATTTACAAAACTGCGTAAAAATAATTATCGAGAATTCTATACTTTTCAAGTTACCCCCACCACCAATTCTTAATTCGATAATTTTTTTTAACCAGTTTTGTAAATATAAAAAAAAGATGCAATTTTTGTTTAAACTTCTTTTCAATATCTCCCACGGTTCTCGAGATATTCCCCGGAAAAGATAATTCTACATTTTCTTCAAGAGGTGATTTCAACCCCTAAAACTGCACTATGGCACTAACAAAAAATTGGTTTGTCTTACTGTTTGACTTGCACACAAAGTTGCATAATTTCCTGAATTTTCGGGTTGCCTAACTTCCCTTGTTAGCGTGGTCTAATTTATTTTACTGGCACCTATGATGCTTATCATGGAGAAAGGAATTCTTCATTTAGTGTTCTAAATACGACTTTGAAATCTTGAAACAAGTAAATAGGAGATAAGCAGTTTCTGCTTAAATTTATTCACAGAGTCACTGTAGGCCCCTTGGGGCAGTATTATTATCCTAAATACCGTTAAACATAGCCCATTCACGATACAGGTAACCGCCCGGCGCACAGTGGCGTGTTTTCTAGGGAATTGTGAATAAATTCAATTTCCGATTTGACAGATAATGAAAATGTAAACACATGAAAATGTTCTTAAATATGTCTAGTATAATGGTCAAAGTTTGTTTTTTCCTTAAAAGAAATACCAACTGCTCTATAAATGTTTAAAGTTGAGCAAAATTTTTGAGGCACTTCTGGGGGCGTTCTATTTCTTCTGTGTTTGGCGTATCAAAAATTGCAACAAATCTGTGGGATAGTTGACAGTATAGTATATTTTAAGGCGAACAAAATGATTCATAGAACAACGTTTTCCGATTTTTTAAACATTTTCTGTAACGTTCTTAGATAAGCACATTTTATTTGCGGCAATTTTACGTATATAAAAAATGTGACACAATGTGACATGTTGAAAGTTGTTTCATAAGGAAGGCAGAAGTGTATACTATCGAATAGAAAAGGAATCAGCTGCTACTAGGCGCAACTTTTTGTGTTAGGTGCCGAAAACCATTGTAAAGTAAAAGTAACTAGGCAGCAAATCGTCTCCTTTTTTATGATTTAAAAGGAGAGGTTCCCTCCAATTGCTTTGGATTTTGAATATGTTTTAGAGGGCCGGAAAATAAGAAATATGTGTCTTTTTATTTTGCTCAATTTGCATATTTAGGGAGTAAAACCACCCCTCAAAGTTATAAGAAGAGGTACAGAAATAACTGACCACAAGAATATCATGCACAAAGCAAGTTATGACACAAATGAAACATGGTGTGCAAATAGTGTAGTAATTGTGCAGTAATTCAGTCGTAACATAACTATATTTTTGTTGGTGCCATCGTACGGTTTTAGAGGGTAAAATTACCCCTGGAAAAAAACAGAATTTTATTTTTGTGGAATATCTCGAGAATGGTGAGAGATATCGAAAAGAAGTTAAAACACAAGTTACATCTTTTTTGTATATCTACAAAACCGAGTAAAATTAATTTTCAAAACATCCATACCTTTCAAGTTACCCCCACCACCAACCCTTAAAATTCAGTTTTTGTATTTTGTAAATATATGCAGAAATACCATTGGATAACCTCTTTTCATACATATAAATAGTTTATGAGTTATGATTTTTTTAAAACAAATAAAACCTTCATTTTTACCACTTTTTAGTTTACAACAAAAATAACAATATATTTGAAATCAGCAGGTCAGAATACGTAGGAATAGGGCATAAAATAATTTATTCACAATTTTTCCCTATAACACACGCCACTGTGCGGCGCTGCTGCTTTTATCCGTCGCGGGTGCACGCAATAGAACACGGCGTAAGTAATCTGCCTGGCAGGCGATTTCAGAAAAGAGCAACAGTGTTACGTTCTCCGCGGTATCGTTGAACTGTTGCCAGTCGCGGGACCGTTCCTCGGATAAGTTATACGAAAATCCCGGCGGCGGCACGCATTTGTCAAGCTAAACGCCTCCTCCGCTTGCCAGCGTGCGGGTGGATCGTCGTTCCACGGGTTTCTGCTTATTGTTTAACCGTGTCGCGAATTTAGCACCTCGTTAATAAGCAGGGGAAGCGCAAGAATGCGCGGCGACGTTCGCTATGGGGATTACCCGAGCCGGTCGCTGGAGCGGGCAGATGTTTCACGCCGGTCCTCTAGGGGGTTGAAAGCCGCGGGCCTCGAACCGGAAATCCCACTTTAATATCGTGGACTTTCCGGCGGAGCCGCCGCCGAGGGAGAAAATCGCCGATCTCGCGGGCAATCTTCTTTCGGAATCCGCGATTATAATTTATGCCGCGGCTCCGCGCTTCGGGGGTTGTAGACTTTGGGTACACAAAAGGCCGGGGCGTACTATTACGAGGACGAGGCAGTTACGTGCAGGCCGATGAAGTTCCGTAAAGAGATTTTCATTATGGATGCCGGAGACTGAAAGACACTGTTCTCCGAGAGGTTATGAAAATTTAACACGCCGGAACTCTGCTTCCAGCCTAGGATCGTGACGTGCCTGCTCTCTCTCTCTTTCTCTCTGTCCGTTACCCAGCTGGAATCCTCTTTCTCTGCCATTCGCCCCCTTTCCGCGACATTCTTTGCGCTCTACGGCCTTTCACGGTGGCCTCTCTGGTTTTCAGTGGTACGCGGATAAAACGATATTCCGACGTCCGGCGTATGAAAGACGCCCGGGGCTGCCTGTTCCTTAAAACCACTCCGACATGCGCGATACCATATAGGATACTGCAGAGAATCTAATCGCCGCGAGTACATTTGGCCGGGAATAATATTACGGATGGATCCCGTAAAGATACAAGCGATATTCGCCTTTCTACCTCGTTATCGCGGCTACCAACCGGCGTTATCTGGAACTTGATTAACCGCTACAGCCGCGGCGAAATTGATTAAAGTAGTAATAAAGTAGCCGCGTTTAATACCGCTGCGCTGTGTCGTGCAAGCATCGTTGATCTATCCAGTTCTGGTTTCCTTCAACAGCCTACGACCTTGCCTTTCGCCAGCGGGCGATTTATTTCTGCGCCGCGCGCCGTGCACCTGCAGGAAAAACGTTCGCCTCGTAGCGCGTCGCATTCCACGGGGCCGGAGTAACATTTTCCCGGCCGTGCTCGTGTTTCGGCCGGATTCACCGGGGATCCCGCCGACCGGCGTGGCTGCGTGCGCGGGAAACTCTTTTCAACCGGGTCCCCGTGCAAGTGGCCCGCGCGTGGGTGCGTGCACCCGGCCAGCCGCGTGCTCCCGTGTCTGAATTATGCGAAACAATTTCCATTCGGCCGCGCGGCTAACCGACGGCGGATTTAATCCCCCGCGCACGGATCCCGGATACCTTCGTCGACGCACCGTCTCGCGTTCCGCGCGCGGGTTTGTCCGTTTACAACAAACAACGGCATTTATTTCCGTGGGATTACTAGTTGAAATTAGAGCTCTTACTTTTTGACCCGTCGGGTACCCGTCTACCCGAAACAACTTCAAGAATGTGATATTGTTCGATCATTTTTGGCTAACATCAGACTATACCACAGACAATCACAGACAATACTACATTCAATTGCTTGAAGTTATCCCGGGTAATGTCCGGGTACCCGGGTACCCGACGGGTCAAAAAGTAAGAGCTCTGGTTGAAATATCAGGGGAAATCATCCTCCAGCTGGCAGCTAACGAAGACACTCCGGAAGTCTTTATTAAATCCTGGAGCACGTTCATTGAACGCTTTCACTCGTAACTTCTGCTGAATCATTGAACTTTCAGCTGTTTAAGCAGTACAAGACTGGTCAGACTTCAGACAATCGCGGCTCGAGTGCTCCAAACTTCTAAAAGTTAATCGACTCTTTTACGCTCGTCGTTATATTCTAAATCCCAGCTGACTTTTATAGAACACTCGACCCACGCAATTCCACCGGGAAATTGGCGAGAACTCAGGCCCTCTGAATACCAGCGAGCTCAGTTCTCACTCCGTCTACAAGTAAACACTTGCTCGGCGATCGAGGAGGACACTGGCGCCGATCTCGAGCCGCGGAACAATTCCTCAAATCTTCCACGGCATAAGGATCCTCTCGCGAAGAAGGATCACCACGTGCTAGCCGACAAGCTGTGTACCCGGCAGCCACGTCATCGCCCGGCTCGTATCTCTTTCCCCAGGCCGAGATATCCGTGCGATCCTCTCGGCCTGAAGAACTCCAAGGATGTTTGCCGAGGCGAGGCAAACGGTGTACCTAATCCATCGACCTCGAGGCCGCCAGCGCGGTGCACTTGTGCCGCCGCGTCTCTTGTGTCTACGTACACACGGGGATTCAGATAATACACGGTGCTCGAGTACACGCGAGAGAGCTGGCTGCCTCTCGCGCCCGTGGGTAACCGAGAGTGTGATGAACCCTGGACGAGAGAGGCGCACATGGCTTTCTCACAGGACGCGCAACTCGGTGGCCGCTCGTTCGACGTCACAAGGCCACCGCGCGAGTCCTGGGCGATCTCTTCTTCCTCCTCACATTTTCCGGGGATCTTCGTTGGGAGGAGTGTGGCGGCACTCGATGCGGCTGTGCGAAGTCAAGGAGAGTAATTTCGGAGCAGACCCGCAGTAGGTGTAGCAGTGGCTTCGGAAGCGGAGAATTCGTTGATGCGGGTAGTTGTATTTGTGGAGCAAGGAAACCAAAGCTTCAGTATTCGATTCTCTGTCGTGAATAACACAGTAGTAATTCGGAGCGAGTTGCGAGGTCGTAGGTGTCTCGGGAGAGCATACTGGTGCTAGTATTCGGTTACTTACGTTAGGGAAGACGTAAACTTCGGTTCGTGGATGGAGAAATAATCACAGGCTTCGGAATGGTAAAATGTGGACTCGCTTTGGACCCGACGTCTGCAATTGTTATCTTGGTTCCAGCGTTTATTGGTCTTTAAGAAGTTTATCGGTGTCTTCGATGCGCGCTTTACGGCTGCCGAACCTCGCCCATTATTGCTCGGAGTGTGCTTCCCAGAGAAGTGATTCTGAAGGATGATGGGCCAAATTAGTGGAACGTGAAACTGTATTTGTAACAATTTCAGACAGAGGCTCCTTGGCTGAGAGATGGAAGATTTGAACAGATAGTTTCATTTGTACTAGCAGAGGTTCAGTAATTTTCGGCGTTGCTCTTGGTTTGTCACTTCCTCCACGAAACCCATCGTTTCGTCGAGTTTAGCGAGGGTGTGTCACTGCAACTATTTGGAGCAGCGTTAAACAGCTCGATACAGTATTTTTGCGAGAGGATAATAAAACAGGAGCAAGCAGGGTTTCGCGATGATCCCAATACGATAACCCAGTGACACAGCTTTCTTCGCACCTCCACGAAACTATTGTCGACCGGTATTTACGTATTACGGCAGAATTTATGGTCCATATCTGTAGCCCGGCTTTATCTTGTCCCCGGGCTGATTGCAGGGTGAAGAGGAGGTCGCGAAGGTTTATCTATTTAACGAGCTTCCTGTTTCCTCCGTTTTTCTCTCCCTCGCCGAGTGTGTTTGTTCCTTCCAAGCGGCGGGGAACGATTTTGCGCCTTAATTCCTTAAATGGTCCCGTGAAAAACCGTCCTATCCACAGTGCGCCGTAGTTAATTGTGCCTTGCGAAGAAAGAGTACACAATTGTGCTTCGCTGTTCTATGTAACCGTGATTTCACGATATTATATTAGCAAAATTCGTCTATTCGTTTGATACACCTGTTAATTAAAAATAAAGTAGTTATGATATCGACCGTATTTTTAGAATAAACAATAAGTGGTTTCGGCGCACTGGTTCGGTCAGTTAAATAATTTGAAAGCTAATTTGCAATTTTAAAAATTATAAATTTCCGACGTTTCGGTCTTCGGTTTAGACCTTTTTCAAGGAAAGATTTTATAAAGAATACTGCGTTCGCTTTAAAGTCACACGTTTGATAAGACGTGTAACACACGAGTCGGTTGGAACGTGACTGAGGTAAACATAACTTGGGGGACCATTTAAAGGTGAAACAAACTGTGGCTAGAACGGGGTCAAAAGAAAGACCGTTAAATATTAAGAACGGATTTAAAAATGATTGACCGAACAAACATTTTCAACCTCACAACAAACTGTCGAAATACCACTAATTGATGTTCATGTGGTAAAAGCCCAACACATTAGGATATATGACCAAATGATTACATAATATAGTTTTAATATGTATAAATGAACTGATTATACTGGCCAAATTGAAGTGACAACTCTATTGGGAGTATTACATCATAAAGAATTCGAACATCATTTACTCAATCCCTTGCATGGGTTGCAACCAAGTTTACATTGGGCAAACGTCTAGACTTTTGGAAAGACGGATCTATGAACATAAAAAGAACATTTTCCAACATACTGCCCTAACGAAACACGCATTAGAGTTTGATCACAGATTTGACTTCGATAATGTTAAAATTATTGATAGAGAGGCCAGTTGGAGTCGCAGAATTCTGTTGGAGACGTTGCATATGATTAAACAACCAAGCGTAAATCTTAGGTATGAAACACCTAAAATACAAGAGTACTACGCAACTTTATTAAAGCAATAAGGCTTTATGATGTAATTCTTCCAATAGAGTTGTCACTTCAATTTGGCCAGTATAATCAGTTCATTTATACATAATAAAACTATATTATGTAATCATTTGTTCATATATCCAAATGTGTTGGGCTTTTACCACATGAACATCAATTAGTGGTATTTCGACAGTTTGTTGTGAGGTTGAAAATGTTTGTTCGGTCAATAATTTTTAAATCCGTTCTTAATATTTAACGGTCTTTCTTTTGACTCCGTTCTAGCCACAGTTTGTTTCACCTTTAAATGGTCCCCCAAGTTATGTTTACCTTAGTCACGTTCCAACCGACTCGTGTGTTACACGTCTTATCAAACGTGTGACTTTAAAGCGAACGCAGTATTCTTTATAAAATCTTTCCTTGAAAAAGGTCTAAACCGCAGACCGAAACGTCGGAAATTTATAATTTTTAAAATTGCAAATTAGCTTTCAAATTATTTAACTGACCGAACCAGTGCGCCGAAACCACTTTTTGTTTAACCTGTTAATTAACTTTAAAAGCCTATTAATACAGATTGAACCACATCATTAATTATCACAGTCCGACAGCCATCTGGACTTGTAACATTCAATAGCCGTTTCTTATAGGATTTCGTGCGCTGAAAACGAATCCGCAAACCGTTTGTCCCCATCGCCCTCAGTTTTCGAGAAATTCGATTTGGAAAAAAAACTGCAGATTTTCAACTTTGAGCATCATTTGTGTCGAAACAGTAATAGTTATTCGGTTGCTTGGTCCGTGAAATTATTCTATGAACCCTCCCGAATACAACGATATAAGTTATTAGCGCATTATGAACGTTTAAATATGTTTAAACAATGATCTAAGGGAAAAGAACACCCGAAATGCACCCATTTTTAACAGACTTCAAAAAGGAGGAGGTTATATATTCGACCCTTTTGTATGTTTTTTTTATGTTTGTCCCCTCATAACTCCTCAGCATATGGACCGATTTCGATGATCTTTTTTTTATTCGAAAGAGGGCGATGCCCCGGTGGTCCCATCCTACACTGCATCAACATTGGCCCAATATTTTGCCAGTTCTGGTTAATAATAAAGACTATTGTCACCTAATTATTATTATTTTATGTACGTACGCGCATATCTTCTCAGCATGTTGTGTCAATATATATAAAACTAAAAAGTTAAAAATAAAAAGAATTTAAAAAAATTAAAACCGACTTCAAAAAAATAAAATTGCACTAAAAAGTAAAAAATAATCCTTTCCCTTATTTAATCTACGACTCTCATATTTTTTAAGTCGGCGCCAGCTTTACACAGTGCAAATGATGAGGCACCGACTTAAAAAATATGAGAGTCGTAGATTAAATACGGGAAAGAAATATTTTTTACTTTTTTGTGCAATTTTATTTTTTTGAAGTCGGTTTTAATTGCAGATATCTTTCAATTTATTTCCAAAACTAAGGGTCTGGGAGAAAATCTGACTACACCACGCGATGCAGCAAACAATTTTCCTTTGGAAAGCATCAACAGAAGTGGTAAGTCACGTTTTGTTTTCAATACAGAAGCGAAATAGTTTGGCAAAACGTGCGCCGTCGACAGTGGTAGTCACGCGCGTTAAGGCAGGATACCACCTTCGCACTTACTGTTCTCAAAGTACTCTTTCAAGTGTATAGAATCGAAATTCATTCATTAGAAAGGTGACCGGAACCTTTTTCTTGTGTAAAAACCGGATTGGAACAGATATATAAATCTATATAAAACTTTAAACGCGTTTTTCTCGAAACGATGTTTTCCAAATCGGCGTGTCAGATTACTCCTATAATTTTCATCCGATTGACTTGAAACTTTGCACAATTCTTCCCCGTGGTGTAATCTAACGATGTACGTAGGACTTTTGCTGTAGCGTTGTTATTTTTCTTTTGGTGCGCAATTTTATAAACTTCTTTAAACTTTTTTACCCTAAAAAAATTGACCTTTTTGTTCAAATGGCCGCCATTTTCTTAAAAATCGAAATTTCGTAAAATCCCTACGTACAGCATTAAAAAATATTGTTGCCAATAGGAACATTCTTTGGTTTTTTTTCTAAGAGCCACGTACAAAGTGGAATTTGACACGCCGTCTAACGATGTTCCTCCAAAGGAGTGTATTTTGGCGCCACCTACAAGAGATTATTTTTCACTTTTTCAGTTTCAAAAAATGTGTAATTACAGATTAAAGTTACATTAATGAATGACTGAAACCGATTTTGTTTCTGCGCATTCTTTGTATGCAAAAAAAATTCATGAAAAACGCCTCCAAAATCGCAGTCAAAGGTGGTATCCTGCCTTAAGCGATTGTGTTACGCTGAGGGGCAGTGGATCGCGTGCCGCGCGCCGTTGACTACCACTGTCGACGGCGCATCTTTTGCCAAACTATTTCCCTTCTGTCTTGAAAACAAAACGCGACATACCACTTCTGTTGAAGCTTTCCGAAGGAAAAATGTCTACTGCATCGCGTGGAGCAGTCAGATTTTCTCCTAGACACTTAGTTTTGGAAATAAATTGAAAGATATCTGCAAAAATTGGTGCGTTTCGGGTGTTCTTTTCCCTTTGATCGTTGTTTAAATAATAACTTAGATCCTTGTGTTCGCGAGGGTTCATAGATCAATTTCACGGAACAAGCAACCGAATAACTATTACTTTTTGAACACGAAAGGTGTTTAAACTTGAAAATTTGCATTTTTTTCAAAATCGAATTTCTCAGAAACTGAGGGTGATAGCGATAACCAGTTTGCTTTTTCGTTTTCAGCGCAGGAAAACCTATAAAAAGCGGCTATTGAATGTTACAAGTCCGACTAAAAGTCAAATTCTGCCGAACCGTGATTATTTCATTACGACCTTAGTCACCGTTGCAGATAATTTTAAGTCCCAGCAAAATCCCCATAAAAAGAATTAACGACGTCGTAATTTCTATCTCCATCGACAAAGAATGAAACGAACCTGGGTCCGCGAATGCACAGTGGATACTTAATGAAAGCATCACGGGCCACATAGTTGGGTCTACGGATACACAACGCGTAGTTAATTCAACCGTCAGGATCCGCACAATGTATGGAACGGCCGGGAACACCTTTGGCCCACAATTAACCGAGACACTGTCATAGAAGCCGCGCGGCGGCGTCGGGGGCAGGGGTTAAATGTAAACAGTTGCACGTAACTTCGAGTTACGCAGTTTCTTCGATGCAGCGCGGCATTGTGGCTGCCATTAACGCGGGGGACGCGCTGCCTGCGGAATTCAAAACCTATTGTCCCATGCACCGTGTAGCATTTCGTTCAACTTCCACGATAACAAATCGCCGCGACGTCTCGCGCCGCTCCCCATCGGCGATTACACGACGCGCCGAGTCATTAAGATCTAGTCTCGTGCCACTTTCTCCACCCGAAACGATGTTAAGGTTAAGGGGCCCGTGGGCGTTTGATGACTGCCATCAAAACGCCGGAGTGGAAGAGTATTATGTTGTAAGACACCGAACAAGCTACACGGGACTTTCTGAGCTGGAGAGTTTGTAACGAATAGGCCTTGGAGGAGCACTCCTACGTTACGCTGATAAATTTTCCGATCTCTTTGGATTAATTCGTCAAGACGTAGCTACGCAGATAATCATGCGTTTGAACTCAGCCACGAGTAGGTCTTGTTTGAGCCAGGGACTTAATACCGGTATAATGCTCGTACCGGTATTTCGCCAATACAGCTATACCGAAACCGATATCACACCGAAACCGATATCATACCGAAACAGATAAATACCGAAACCGATATCATACCGAAAAAGATAAATACCGAAAACAATCGGTTTTCGGAATTACCGGTAACCGAAATAAATACCGGTATTTTTTCGGTATTCTTCTCGGTGAACACCGAAACCTACCATGTTACTGAAAAGAATACCGAAAAAATACCGGTATTTATTTCGGTTACCGGTAATTCCGAAAACCGATTGTTTTCGGTATTTATCTTTTTCGGTATGATATCGGTTTCGGTATAGTTGTATTGGCGAAATACCGGTATGAGCGTTATACCGGTATTGAGTCTCAGACGAAGATACAACCGAAAAATACCGGTATAATACCGGTATTTTACGTACCGGTAGGAGTCCCTGGTTTGAGCAGTTATCTCGGATATCTTTGGATTCTTTGGTGAATCTGGAGACCAAGGTAGATTCGTGGCCAACGGGAGTTCCGTTTCCCTATTTCCATTCGATTCCCAGATGCTCTTCCGTTTTTATCAGAGCGCCAGAAGCCCCACCGATAGACGAATCCACGAATCGAGCGAGCACATTTTCGCCTCCTCTATAAATTTGCCGCCCGTTTGCTTTCAAGTCGGTCAATTTTTTAATTAGAGGGAACGCGCCGCGAGCGAGTCACGTGCAAATAAAGCGTGCAAACAAAACGAGCGCGCCGATGGACGGATCGTAGAAGATAAAGCGAAAGCTTATCAGATAACCGTGCCCGGGCTATTTACAAAACTGGATGTTCAGTTTTATCGCATGAAGTTATTCCGAAAAATAAATCTGTCGGAATTCGTTGAAGATGCGCTCCAATATCGGGGTAAACCGGATTTATCTTGCCATCAGTTTTGTCTGTTTCAAATGGAAATAAAAACAAAACAACAGCGACAGTGGGAAAAGTGACAGAGAGAGAGAGAGATAGAGAAAAGAGAGAGAGAGAGAGAGAGAGAGAGAGAGAGAGAGAGAGAGAGAGAGAGAGAGAGAGAGAGAGAGAGAGAGAGAGAGAGAGAGAGAGAGTAGTGGTATGTATTTGCATTCGCGATATGCATTGTACCCGCGCATGCATTATGCACCAGAAATACGATTACACCTGGCGGCGGCCAGGTAATCACCTTTATTTACGTCCCGCAGGCACTGTCAGCCAAATACCAATCGCACGCGATAAATGGCGGTTCTTTGAATCGCGAGGCGTTTCCATTGTCGTCATCTCTCCCTGCGCGCATCGATACAAGCCCAGCATCTCGTAAGTCATGCGACGATGGGGCCCATTTGACTGCGGCGCTTTTGTAATTCTCTTGTCAGTCGGTCACAATATAAACGATTTATCATACTCGCGCGATGACGTTTAAAAAGCTGAAATATATCCACGGGACCCCGCTGAATTCTGTTGGTTCCGCCCTGCCAGTTTGTCCCTCGCGTTTATTAAGAAAACACCTCTGGCTTTGTGAAACCTGACGCCCGTCAGTCCAATTGAATTCTAACACGTACAGCCACCAAATACTTATCCATAAAACCGCCAAGTTATTCACCGACACATGCTTCGGCGATCGAAAGAGACACGATCGGTTTCGAGCAACTGTGTCCCATTCGTACACGCGAAACAGGAATTGTCGATCGCCCGTTCTTCCCGGACATCAGAACGCTCAGCCTCCCCCGAGAGAAATCTGCAATTTTCCCCGAGCCAGGCTCCGGCGTTACGTCGCAAAAACGTCCCCGTAATTTCCTCCGGCGGTTCGTCAGCGCGAAACACGAGACGCGGAGGCACCTCGCGCAAATTACGATTTCAACCTCGTTATCCGAAAAGCGAGCGCGCACCCTTTGCAACCCCCCGCGCCGCCAAGATACTCCAATAATCCTCCGAAACAATTATCGGCTGACAGGCTGGACCGTGTAATTCCGCGGCGGCACGGCAGAAAGAAACAAAGTCGAGAGGGGCTGGCCAGGGGCTCGTCGATTACCAGAACGACCTCATCCTGCTTACTTCCGCAGTCTAACTGGCAACCGTTGCAAACGTAGCGTCCGACGATTCTCGCCGGGCGTTCGGTAATTGCATCGCTGCTCGCTTTTCCGTCTGTCACGGCTGCGATTCCGGCCAACAAAACGCCTTGCGTCAAAGCCTTTTCCAACCGGCCGTCCTCCGCCGCCACTTCAACGAGCCCCCTTCGTCCCTCCTCCCCCCCCCCTTTCCCCTGTCCTCCCCCTTTATCACGCGCCACGACCTCTGTCCCCCAACGTCACGGGGAGACCTCTTCCCTTGACGGACACAATGTCTGCCGGGCCTGGGGCAACCCATTAACAGCGCGGATCCTCTAGCGGCGTCGCTGCCTATCCAGGATCACCTGGGAACGTGACGCGCCACGAGAAACCCGCATGCACGCGGATCGGAAGGAAAAGGGAACGACGGGACGAAGACGGGACGTTTGATTGAACCACGAGATCGGAGGAGCCGGTAGACGCGGTATTAAACGCGCTGCATCGGATGCAGAGGGTGGTCTGTCTTGTGACCGTACTGCTTCTACTTGAAACTGATGGAGCGCAGTGATGCTCTGCAGTGGGGCTTTCTGGATCATACGGGATGTAATGGAGGGTAATGAGTCTTGCGTGGTAGATTCTGCGATCGCTTTTGAGAATTCAGGTTTTATTGTTAGGCTGCTTGAGGGGCGAAGGGTTTCGTGTAGCGAGCGATAGCAATTATTTTATTCAGGAGGCATTGAATTAAGCTTCACTTTTTTAAATGAAGTGTCACATGTTCCTTCCGGATTGGAGAAAAGAGGCCCCGGTGGCTAACGTTCTGAGGGTCCCATTTTTTTTTTTTAAAAATGAAGAGATAGTTTAGGTATTAAAAACGGGATAAGTGTGGTGGAACAGAAAAAAACATATAGTGTTTGGATAAAGTCATAATTTATTTCTTTGAAGATGGGAGGCTGTTGGGTAGGGTGGAACGAAATATGGGGGCAAAATATTTTTTTATTATTCATGACTTCTAATAGTGGGCAAAAGTTGCCTTTTATAATGTTATTTAAGCTGTGAAAGTTTGATCTTGATCAACAACTTTTTTGAGGTGCCGCAAGCCATTCAAAACTCACACAATCAGTGAATATGAATTTTTGAATGGCTTGCGGCACCTAAAAAAATTCGTTGATCAAGATCAAACTTTCACAGCTTAAATAACACTATAACAGGCAACTTTTGCCCGCTATTAGAAGTCATGAATGATAAAAAAATATTTTGTCCCTATATTTCCTTCCACCCTACTGTTGGGGGCCTTCTAGGCAGGGGCCCAGGCAGCAGGTGCTCATCGGCCGCTGTTTTTGAGTAGTGCAAGAATGATACCAACACGAATTGCGAAATTCGTTACAGTCGCAAAGTACAGTATTTCCCCGTTATGAGCCCGTTTTTTTCCCCCGTTGACAGCCCGGCGACCATCCCCACCATTTCCCGGCAGCCTACGGACGAGAGTGAGAGAACCGGACAACGAGCGAGAGGACACGAAAGCCACTGGCCGCGCGGAATCATGTCCTCAAGCCACTATGAGCCCGCCGCCAGCCCCGTTCGTCGGGCTCATAACGGGGAAATACTGTACTTAGGGACGCTGCGTCTGACCATTGACGAACCTTTTTTACTTGTTCTCGTTCGAAGAATCGGCGCGCCATGTGCGGCTGTAATATTTTATGCACCGTTATTCAAAATCTAAGTTAGATAGGGTAAACCAACCAGTGAATGACCGAATTGTTGAATTTATGGACCTTTCAGCTTAATACTTGAATATATTTATGTATAACAACAAAACAACAGTTAACATTACATTTAAATTTATTTTTCTTGATATTTCTATAAAAATAATTACTTATTCTTATCGTAATTTTTAAAACATCAATTATAAAATGCAAAACGTGTAGAAGCCCAGTAAATGGCCGTATTTTGTTACATCCTTGAAATACTTTTAAGAAGAAATGTACTTATTAATGTTTGCTTAATACGCGTAACTAAAAATATGGGATATTAAAACTGCAACTACACTCCATTTATAAACATATAATAATTTTTAAATTTATAATTTACATTTCTTTGACAAATGGTTATTCACTGGTATGCGGTCAATTACTGGTTGGTTTACCCTACATAATTAAAAAACAAGAACATCTAAAAAAAAGTATCGAGTCCTCTTAATTGAATACGTATACAATCTCAACTAAGGTCGGTATCAGATATATTGGCCGGTGAGTTTGTTTTCGGGAACAGCGATCGAGGAGAAATCAACCACCACCATCTGACGATCGTGGATTTGTCAGTTGGAGTTGCGCGGTCCTCGAAGGGTATGGTGGGGTAACGGGAAGGCTGCTCGGCTCCGCCTGAACCTAGCTGTTTGGCTGTTATTTAGTCTTAGCGTAATAGTTGTGTGCGTTACGAAGCTATGCGTGGACCAATACGAGATGAAGCTATCGAGAAGAAATCAATGTTCTGACCAATAAATCCAATGAATTTCTTCGGAGCTAACGCACACCTATTCTGATGTGTGTACTTCTACGCTGACAGCTCGGTTTGACCTACACGCCAGAAGCTTGCTACTATCCCCACCACTTCTGGGCTCACTCTTGTTCTGCGAAGGCGAGAGCGAGATGGAACGAGAGCGAGTAAGAAAACGTTGAGAAAAGGAGCACCGAGGCAGGCAAACGGTGTGGTGGGAGAATACTCCTCACGAAACTCACCGGCCAATATATCTGATACCGACCTTAGGTATACAAAGAATTCTTTATTGCCTTCGAACCAGTCTCTCAAATTCCTCCATTTCTCCCCCGTTACGCGTATGCAGATCATACACGATCATCCATAGATCTGAGCACCTGAAACGTCAGGCCGAAGCGTCGATCGCAAGGCATTCCCAGCGTGGTCTCACGGTGCGTGTCACGCAATGCGTGGGCATTCGCTGGTTCCGTGACTACACGGGCTTTACGACGGGGCTCGCAAGTACGTGTAAATTGGAATCCTCCTCTCGTTTCTTGTCGGGCTTCTCGGCTGGCAAAAAGCGGAAGATCCGGGCACCGGTTCGAAGAAATTCCCCGCGCCGGCGTGGCTGTGTTTGCGCGAGCTTCGCGTGTGTATAACGATCGCATTGTTTTTGCTGCGTACACGCATCGCGTCGCCGCGGGTACAAGTTTATCGTGCCTGAGGAAATTGATAATTGTGCCCGGCGATCGCATGATTCGCCTCGGTTCGTTCCCCCCCCTCGGAGCATCGAGCGCTCCGCGTAACCCGTTTAAATCCGCTCCTCGTTCATGGTAATTTTTACAAGCGTGCACGGGTATCCGTAATAACGCTCGAATAACAACATCTGACAGCGTTCGACTATCCTCCGGTCACTCCTCGATATACACATCTGTCCGCTCTAATGAAACACTCCATCGAGCGAGCTCGCTGCAGGCACGCAAGGAACAAATAGTAGAACGCGACAGTGCAAGATAATCAAGTGATACACCCCGCGCGCTGCTCTCCTTAACCCCTACAGCACACTATATTGCAGAAATGTTTCATTTAAATTGCGGTTTAATTTTTGAAATATTCCACTGAATGTTGCTGAAAAGTTACAAGTAAATTGCTATGTCCGCCCCTTTGCAACATTGCAGGATATATTTCTGCAAAATTGTTTCGGGATTTTACAGCAATTGTCGCGCAACATTTCTGAGATTTTACAGCAATTGTCGCGCAATATTTCTGAGATTTTACAGCAATTGTCGTGCAACTTTTCTGAGATTTTACAGCAATGGTCGCGCAACTTTTCTGAGATTTTACAGCAATGTTCGTGCAACATTTCTGAGATTTTACAGCAATGGTTAAGCAACGTTTCGGGCAGTAGGGCCAAAAATAAAAATAACGGTATTTCGTTAATTATATATATCGGACGTGTCTCCGAGGGGGGCGACGACATGAATGTGTGCAGAATCATAGTAGTATAACGTCCGTGTATCTTTATTAAATAGAAAATTACAGCTAGAACTGTTGATTGATAACATTACTTACGTATTCGAACTTATACTTCTACCGTGCCACACTTTAAACTAAAATTATTTAAAAACAAAGATTCGTTTTGACAAACTCCATTACATCTCCCTAATCGCGGCGTCGGATAATTCACAACAAATTCATTTCGACGCTTGATATTGTATTAAGTTGATGCATATTCTGTTATGAAATATCCTGCGTAGTACAAGAAAAAAATGTTTTTTTTAGTTTTTAGCGCATTTTTTATACAATCGTTTAACATAATTTTTTTATATATTTTTTAGGGACACGCGTGTCCCTACCATTGACATTTAATTTATTATGCGTAATGAAAAAGTTCGGTATTGTCGAGTGAAAATTTATAAGTCCGAATTCAGGGCAAATTACTTGCTGGAATCTTGCTCATATTTTACGAGCGCAATATTGCTCCCCAATACATAAGCAAGATTCCAGCAATTTATCCGTGCTAAATACACAATTACGCGGAGCGATCCTGAAATCTCGGCACGCATACTACAGTCTAGGATTCCACAGGCCACCACCGAGGAAATGTATGCGAACGTGGACAATATTTTATATAAATGATTAATACAATTACTTAATTAACGCATAAGGTTTAAACAAATTCATAAAGTATATACAGCAACAAAAGATATTTGTAAAAAAGTGTAACCTGTGGCAATAAGTGCCAGTGACCCTTCTATTGCCATTTAATTGATCGTAGATAATAAAAAAGTTCCGTATTATCGAGTGAAAATTTATAAGTCCGAATTCAGGGCAAATTACTTGCTGGAATCTTGCTCATATTTTACGAGCGCAATATTGCGCTCGCAACTTATCAGCAAGATTTCGGCAACCAATCCGCAATGAATACGGACTTAGAAATTTTCACTCGACAATACCGAACTTTTTCATTACGCATAATAAATTAAATGTCAATGGTAGGGACAATGGCAGTAATTGGAACTTGTAACACTTTTTTTACCAATATCTTTTGTTGCTGTATATACTTTAATACAATTACTTAATTCACGCATAAGGTTTAAACAAATTCATAACCATTTATATAAAATATTGTCCACGTTCGCATACATTTCCTCGGTAGTGGCCTGTGGAATCATAGACTGTAGTATGCGTGCCGAGATTTCAGGATCGCTCCGCGTAATTCTGTATTTAGCGCGAATTAATTGCTGGAATCTTGCTCATATTTTACGAGCGCAATGTTGCACCGTATTTTGTGGTCGACGTTGCAGGAAAGTTCCACGTGGGTTGTACCGCAATATATGCGCAATATTGCACGGCAATGTTTGCTCAAAATTCCCGAAACATTGCGCAAACTGGGCCATTGCAATATTGCACGACAATGTTTGCTCAATATTCCCGAAACATTGCACAAACGTAGGCATTACAATATTGCACGGCAATGTGTGCTCAATATTCCCGAAACATTGCGCAAACTGGGCCATTACAATATTGCACGACAATGTTTGCTCAATATTCCCGAAACATTGCACAAACGTAGGCATTACAATATTGCACGGCAATGTGTGCTCAATATTCCCGAAATATTGCGCAAACTGGGCCATGCCAATATTGCACGGCAATGTTTGGTCAATATTCCCGAAACATTGCACAAACGTAGGCATTGCAATATTGCACGGCAATGTGTGCACAATATTCCAGGAACATTGCACGCAGTGTCCATTGCAATATTCCTCGGCAATGTTTCTACAATGTTGCAGTAATATTGCAATGCAACCTGCAACCCACTAGCAACATTGCAATATACTGCAACGGTTGTGCAAGTTTCCTGCAACGAAGTGTGCTGTAGGGGAAGGGGTCGTCCTTAAATTACGTAAGGCTTTTTTGGGGTGTAGGGGAGACCGGGGCAGATTGTAACAAAAAAAGTTTTCACAGTTTTTTCTCGAAAGTGTTTTCCTCAACCAGGAAATAATTTGCGTGATTTACTACTTACATATGTGGTGAACTACTTGCGTGAAAGTACGTGACAAAATCTTGGACACTTAGACATCTAGCTTCATCTTAAACAAATCTGAACCTTTGTTACAATCTGCCCCAGTCCGGGGTAAATTGTAACACATCTGTTTTACTTATTTAAATACAAATATGAACACAAATAAACGTTTCTAAAAAAATATAAATGAAAACACAGATCATTATTAAACATGATATACATGAGTTAAGCAATCATTGCTTATTCATCTGATTCTATCAAAATCTTCTTCTGTGCTTTCTTTACTTTTGCCTTCATACTTTTTTTTCTATTTTTTGGATTCTCGATTGTTCTGTTATTCGTCTAGAGCATCTTTTTCCGGTGTGTCAGCAAATAGCTTGCTTTATCACCATTTGGAGCGGAGTAAGTATAGTAACATGTTACAATTTACCCCGAGGTCAAATTTTTGCGTTTTATCTCAGCAAACGAGAAACTAAACATCAAATCACTAAAATGCGTACACATAATAATAAACCAATGTGTACTGATTCGTTTGCGACAGAGAAATAAAAATTCAAACGGTCCCTAATGACGGTTAATTGAAATAAAAGTGCTAAGACAACATAACGTGCTCCAAATACTAAAATTCTGCGCTATTACCACAAAATGAATACATAACGCTCGTTTGTGTCACTAAAACCGACGGTGCTAATATCGTCAAGCAGTTCTCGCATGCTGTGGGTTACCAGATTTGTCGTTCAAAAGATTTTACTTATGTTACAATTTACCCCGCGTTACAACCTGCCCCGGTCTCCCCTAGGGAGTCGCGAATTTCTTACAAGAGAGGGAGAGAGAGTCAGGTAGCGTCTTACGTAATATTTTTTAAACCTAATTTTCACTACGAGTAGCCTAAAAAACGGCGTTTCATCGCAGACACCAAACCGAGTTAAATGAATTAAATAAATCTTCAAAAGAATTTTAATAAATATGACCAAAAAAATATGATACAAGGAAGGGTGGAGGGGGTTGGAATATAAAATCTTGCGAATTATTATACTTGAAGAAGGAAGGGTACGAAATCGCCAAAATTACCCTTACGTAATTTAAGGGCCGCCCCTAAGCGAGCAGCGTGCAAAGGGCCCCGCTCGCGTCCCGGGAATCTGCGCCCGCATTGAATAACCGCGGATTCGCCGGTGTTATTGTTATCCTGCAGACCTGCGAGGCGAGGCAGCGGCGACTGCCCGTTTCTCCCCGGCTGCGGGACGGCTTCTCCGGGGCCGAGGCGCAGGGAAGAAGCGGCTATATCTCGCTTGTATATCGACGAGCGCGAAAAACCGCCGGTCGGCTTGGCGAATCGCGCCAACCCCCTTCGCCGCCGCTTCCCTCCCCTTTATTTACGATCCCGCTGGAAGAGCGGGGCTTCGCGTAAAAATAGCTGTAAATTAGGCGGGCGTGACGTTTACGTTGCGGTCGGGTTCTGCGTATGCACTCGCCGTCGCGCGGCTCGTCTGCGGCCGGTTGCGTCGACATGCTCCGCAAACAGACACGCCTCGCCTTTGTCGAGATTGCACCGAGGACATTCCCGGACCGCGGAGCCGCGACAATGTTGCCTTGGGGACGCTAAAAACGCGCGAAGTGGCAAAACCGACGCGGGGGAGGAACCCGGGGCCCGCTGAACATTTGTTCCGTCGCGGCGGCGGTGTGTGCGCACGGGGGCTTTGATTGTTTTTGAAACGTTTCGAGGAGAGTCGCGAGCGAAGACGGGTTTAACGATCGGGAACGCACCGGTCCGGCGGCTGGCCAGAGATGGGCATTATCTAGATAAAAAATTATCTAAATAACGTGTCGAATAAAAGATATTTTCTCTTTATTCGTTATTCGCAGCTTCGAATAACGCGATTTATCTTTATCCGAAACACCACGGATAAATAAATTTATTGGAGGTGAATTTATTCGACAGCGAAAGATAATTTTTTTTTCGAAGTGAATTTATTCGACGGTGAAAGATAATTTTTTTTTTCGAAGTGAATTTATTCGACGGTGAAAGATAATTTTTTTTTTCGAGCAACTTTCATTCGAAGCGTCGAATAAGGTTCTCATCATTATCCGTAGTTTATTCGAATTTTATTCGAAGGCTTCGAATAACATTCGGCAGCGTGTTTTACCGAACCGGCGCGATCTCGCCTCCAGCGGCTCCAGCTGAAGACTTCGGCGGCGGCTTCTGATCTTGGTTCGAGCCTCGGCTCGAGAGCCATACATTGTTGCTTGCGGTGGATTATACTTATATTAATAGGATGTAAAACTTCCACATTTTCGATCGTATCAGCATGAACGTTTCAGTAACATATTGCTGAAATTTTTTAGATGAAAATGAATTAACGATATAAATCGGATTATTTTTAGCATTATTACATTAGAAATGTTACATTCATATTTAATTATCTATAGTCCTAGAAATAATCCGATTTATACCGTGTTTGCACTCATTTTAATCGAAAGGATCTCGCAACTTTATGAACAATCCATAAATTTTAAAAGTCGGAAAAGTCTGCGTACAAATATAACTGACAAATTTCGTTTACTAGAAAATGCAAATAAACGGGAACACAAAATCTTTTGCAAAAACAAAATTTGTTCTTATGATTCTTGTAATTATTATCATAACAAATTCTATTCAATTTAATATACCCATATTACCCATGCTAACTGTATTCGGATTTTCGTAAATGTAAAATCGTGCTATCGGTTTATTTGCATTTTCTAGTAAACAAATGTAAGAAACATCGTCGTTTTTTTCACAATCAATCTAGAGTTAACCAATAAATAAATTAGTGTCCATAAAACTTCCAAAACCCTAGCTTTTTATAGTATTCGAAATTTGTCAGTTATATTTGTACGCAGACTTTTCCGACTTTTAAAATTTATGGATTGTTCATAAAGTTGCGAGATCCTTTCGATTAAAATGAGTGCAAACACGGTATAAATCGGATTATTTCTAGGACTATAGATAATTAAATATGAATGTAACATTTCTAATGTAATAATGCTAAAAATAATCCGATTTATATCGTTAATTCATTTTCATCTAAAAAATTTCAGCAATATGTTACTGAAACGTTCATGCTGATACGATCGAAAATGTGGAAGTTTTACATCCTATTAATATAAGTATAATCCACCGCAAGCAACAATGTATGGCTCTCGAGCCGAGGCTCGAACCAAGATCAGAAGCCGCCGCCGAAGTCTTCAGCTGGAGCCGCTGGAGGCGAGATCGCGCCGGTTCGGTAAAACAGGCTGCCGAATGTTATTCGAAGCCTTCGAATAAAAGTCGAATAAACTACGGATAATGATGAGAACCTTATTCGACGGTTCGAATAAAAGTTCCTCGACAAAAAAAATTATCTTTCACCGTCGAATAAAAGTTCCTCAAAAAAAAAAAATTATCTTTCACCGTCGAATAAATTCACTTCGAAAAAAAAAAATTATCTTTCACCGTCGAATAAATTCAATTCGAAAAAAAAATTATCTTTCGCTGTCAAATAAATTCACCTCCAATAAATTTATTTGTCCGTGGTGTTTCGGATAAAGATAAATCGTGTTATTCGAAGCTGCGAATAACGAATAAACGTAAAGTATCTTTTATTCGAGTTTATTTAGATATTATCTTTGCCCATCTCTGCGGCTGGCCGAGTCTACGCGAGGTGTCGCGCCAGTATTTGTTTGAACCGCGCCTCCACTCGGGGGTGGACTCGTAATTTTCCCGCGCAATGTACGGGGCGCAGTTGGAGTGGGCGAGATATCGAAAGTCTGGCACACCGATTGCACGTCGGAGGGAGTATGGAGTGGCTGAGGTTTGAAGTTCGAGACTGCGGGGGAATTTGCAGCTCGAGATTGACGGGAGATTGAGCTTCGAGAAGTTCAGCGACGGGGGTGATGATCGAATTAGACTTCACGTGGATTTCGAGCCGGAAATGGAAAGTGACTTGGGATTAACGAAAGCCGGGATACCTGGCGGGTCTATTTACTCGAGGCGAACGCGAGTTATACGGCCGCAGGAGAATTTTGAAGGATAAAGGAGACGATTGTCGGATAGGGAGGTCCTCGGCGGTGCAGAAGGGTAACGATCGAGGCTAACGAGATTGATTCTGCGGGCGTAACAAACGTTGCTGGGAATCGAGAGACCCTCGCCGGGGTCGAAAGGGCCGGGACAGGTCGAGCGTGACGACCGTTGGGTCCTCCAAAGATCGGATAATAATTCCCGACCAGACTCAACGTCGATCCAATCTTGACGAGGCGGAAGTCCACGGGCCTGGTCTCGCTGATCCGGAACACGTACGTTGTACACGTACACCGGCCGGTCTGTGTGCACGCGGGTTCAGCGCTGCGGCAAATGACGAGCCGACGGTATATTCGGGAGGAAGAACCGATCGAGAGGAAGAAGAGGAGGCGCCGAAGGAGAACGCCGCGGAGTCGTGGAGCGAAAGAAAGAAGCCCGAGCGAAGGGGATGAACGAGAAGTGGGAGAAGACGGAAGGGCGGAAAAGGGAAGGCCGGAGGGGAGGAGGAGAGTCGACGTGGGTGGAAGAGAGAGAGAGAGAGAGGAAGGCGAGGGATAGGAAGAGACCGAGGGCCGTTTGTACGTCTAGACGTAGGTCCGTATTCGCTCTACCGTGAATCGAATAAATGGCCTCGGCCCTCCTCGCCCGATGTCGTCTCCTCCTCGACTTCCCGCCGCGGCAATAGCTTTCCGTCGCCGCGATGCGATTAACCTTGAGGACTTCCTACGCCCCACCCACCCTCTCGGCTTTCGTTATGGGCACGCTCGAGTTACGTGGACTACCTTCTCGATCTTGTTCCTGCCCGTCGAGGGCCGTCAATGGGCGCATTCGCGCGGCTTCAGCCCCCTTTCTTGCGTTACGATGCTTTGATCGAGTCGCGATCCTCTCGCCGACAGATTCACCCTCGCCGTAACGCCTCCTCGATTTCTTGCGCTCCAGCTGCCGATCCGACGCGTGCGATTTACCTTCGAGAATCGACCCTTCCAGGTCCCATCGAATTTAGAAGGGAAGGGACATAAGTTACCCAAGTCTATGACGAGCTCCTCCAAGTCTCTATTGTAGACTATTTAGTCTAGTACAGGGCTGAGCAACTTGTTCGCCGCCGCGGGCCGCACAGTCCCCACTAACAGTCAGCCACCATCAGCAGATTAGCCGCCACTCCATGTCCCTTCCTTAGGTACCAGTACAATGTAGTGTAGGAGTTAAAAGAGTATGGTGGGGGTCGTTCTCCTGCGGCCCAGCAGAGCAGACAAGTCCGGGAACGGGCCGCATGCGGCCCATGGGCCGCGGGTTGCCCAGCCCTGACGTATTGTAAGCAAGCCAGGCTCTGCTTATCCTGGGAGCCTGCGTGGAGGCTCAGTTCGTCGTTTGTCTCCTGACTGTAACCAGTCCACATCTAGCTCTAATAAACGTTCATAGTTACTTCTTTGAGTTTTATTGAGACCACCTCCTACAAATCTTCAGAAGTGGGATTCTGATCCTTAGTTTAGGCGTGCCTCTCGGATTATGGCCGAGGGCGGCGCATATGTCAGGTATGGCCGAACTGTAGTAGGCATACAGGGCATTTAGGCAACGGCCTAGTGTGTGACATTAGCACATAGGTGGCGTCCATTTAGATAGGAGTTCGGAGGACAGGAACCGTGGAGAGTCGGCGTAGCCGGTGTGGCTAACGCTGCTGATCAGCACGCGGGCGGCCCGGGTTCGATTCCCGGCGCCCGTGGCTTTCCTTTTTCCGTCTCCTATACTATCATGCTGCACCGGTTACCTAGTTTCTACAACTTGGTCAGAAGCTACGTAGCTACGGGACGACACGATTCGCGCGCAGGAATCTCGATAATGCCCGCGGGGATGAAAATCTTTCGGTCGCATATGCATCGGTTCGACCAGCCGGCTCGCGTTGGATACGGTTGCAGACAAGTCGATTACCATATCTCGAATTTCTCCGCCACGGGAGCGCGTATCGACGACGCGCGATCGCCCGGCAGTAGGCAGAGGACGGGCACGATAAATTAATTAATAATGCCGGCGGCCGATAACGTCTTAATTGCCGCGATCCCTCGCAGCAACGTCGTCGGCGGAAGGGCGGGGTGGCCACGGCGCTACGCGGACCGCGTTTAATTAAATTAGCAATTAAAATGCCGGCTCGCCGGTCACCGTTCCCGTTCGCCGAATCGTTTCGGGGGAGAAGGGAATCGTATCGGGCGGGGCATACGTCGCGCAAATACCGATCGCGGCCGGACGTCGTTCGGTTTTAATCCGCGCGCGGGCCGATTCGATTTGCACGACGAAACGAGAAACGGGCGACGGGAGGGGGAGGGTCGGTGGTGAGCGGAGGATCGTGAATGCACGCGGTTGCAGCCGGTTATCGCGTATCAATCCGACGATTTGCGACGAACGCGGCTTTCTCTGCCTGTCCCTTCCATCGACAGCGGGCTTTCGCTGCCCGTTCGATTATTGTGATCGCCGGTGACGAGGGTCTCCCTGGACTCGCCGATTCCGTCACACTGTCTTCGGGGATGGCCTTGGGCGTTGCTATGTGGGGCGCCCTCGAAGCTGACGATGTCACTGGGTTCCTTTCACGGAAAGATTAATCGCTCGGGGTGAATGATTATAACTCTCGGGAACCTATCATTGCATGATAGAACTGTTAGCGCAAAGGGGATCGCATTCGACCATAATGAGAAATATCACCACTCAACTTTCCTAAATTTCTTTCTAGTCGAATCTTTAATTCACCCCCTTCTCGGTGATCAAGGCCTGTACAATAGTAGGGTAGACCGGGGCGAATCGGATCACTTCGTGTTTGATGGTAAAAAAATAATAGTCAAACATTCAAAAACTAATTTTTTATTAGGGTAAATCCGGGAGACGCGGTCGGGCCGGAGAGTTGGTCGTGTCGCTATATTTCAGAGTCTATACGTAAAAATGCTTTAAAGTGCAGACCAATTACTTCTCTAGAAGCCAAATAGTTGAATGAATAGCGTTATTTCGCTTCCTTCTGTGGTTTTCTGGATTTATAGGCTATAAAATGTAAATTGATGTTACATTTAACCTCTTTTGTCAAACAGCGGTTGTACAGAATCGTATTTAAAATATACTTCTAAGTTTATTTTCCTTTAATGTTTGGAATAATAAGATAGTAGAGACATTGAGGGACAATGCAGCCAAAGTATTTGGCCATATTAACTCTTCCTCTCAAAGCTAAGGAGAAGACCATGTCTCGCTGCAGAAAGGTGAGATGGTCGAGTTATGATTTTTTTATTATTTTTGTTTATTTTTTTTATTTTTTATTATTATTTTAATATTATTTTTGTTTATTTAGTTTATTTATTCACTTTTGTATTCATTTGCCTTGCTAATCGCCAGTAGGTAATTCACTTTTTCTTTGATGTGTTCTTCACTTGTTTAGCGTAAACAAATTAAATATCAATGAATCCGTAGTTGTATTCACTCATAAATAATTTTGCTTTATCCTTTGTTAATTTTCCATGAATAATTATGTGAGTGGTCTCTGCCAACGATGAAAACCATTTCTCCCGGCACCTCGGGAGAGGTGGTCAGATGTCATGACTTCAGTTTTCAACCCGATTTACAGTAAATATTGTCTTAAAGCAAATATCGACCAGTTTTTCTGAATCGGCATAAAATTCTGAACATATTAGGTTTGTTCTGATAAAATAAGTAATATCTATATTAGTTTTAATAGCCATTTTATATTAGGTCGACCGCGTGTCCCGGATTTACCCTATATGTTCGTGACCAGTACACCTTTGGCTTTAACACGAATACATAAAAATTAAAATTAAACATAAAAATCTTTCTTTTATAAACAAAAAACGAAAAATTGAGAAATATCCGATTCGCCCCGAAACATGGGGCGAATCGGATAACCCAAAAATCTCTGAAAAAACTCAAATTTTAATAACAAATCTTTGGAATTAACTTAAAAAAAAATATAATTCAATAACAATGAGAGCAATTGACACTACTTGGCACATAAATCGCAAGCATATTGTCCCATTTTACCGCCTCTATAGCGATCAGCGAACTTCTTTTCTGTCTCTGCATCCATCGTTGGCTGTCCACCACGACGCTTAGTTACACATTGAGAAGAAGTAACTCTCCTTTGTAGACTTGTGTAAGGTACATCATACATATCTGCAGCTTGATGAGTAATCAATTTCTTTAGATTTAACTTTTATTACTGCTTCTCTCATTTTTTCTGCACACCATGATCCTTGAGCGGTCTTTTTTATGTACGTACGAACCATCTATATATAAATAATTATAATATTTATAATCACACAAATACTCGAATGAAGAAAAAGACTGATCCGATTCACCCTACATGACGTGATCCGATTAGCCCCATATGTAAGGATTTCACAGTGAGTAGATTGCAGAAACATATTATGATATAATAGTCTAAAATATATCAAATACTAAATTTGAACACCACGCAAGCTAATAATAATAAACACATTTAAACTTTCAAGCTTACCTTATTATTTTAAACACGAAATTGCAGATTGCGTAGGTTAGATTAGGAACGAAATTGTAACAGTCGCACGCGTCCGCCTCACTGGTAACGTGTGCCGGCAATAAATAATGCCTATAAACAATTGATATGGTATGATCGGAATGCTCATTTCTATCGCGATATAAGAAATATGGACTAAATTCTTATTTTGATCCGATTCGCCCTGTGATCCGATTGGCCCCGGTCTACCCTATAGGGGTTGATTCCCATCAAAAGAGCCACGAAAAAGGAGTCGTAAAAAAGAACAGAGAGGTGTTTGACCGGTCGTTTTTTGGAGTTCTTTTTGGGGCACATGGAACATCGATCGTAATTCGATCGCCGAGTCACAAGACGCGTTACGAAGATACAAAATCGTACTGGAATGGAGCGGGCCGACTGAACCCGCCGGATGGACAATGGCGACGGCCACTGGCTCGATAATTAAACTGCGGTCTTTCGTACTTACGAGTGGTAACAGAATCACGTTAATTCAGCCGCTTCCCTGCACACACGGCTCCCGCTAAAGATATTCAAATTACTCGTCAATTTTAACCATAGTCCCGCGGGGACACGGTCGACAAACCCGTGGCCGCTTTCGACAAACTCGCGGCATTATTGACTAAACTAAAATTGATCCCCGTAGACAGCTGTCTATGCACAGGCGCAACAAACGGATTCAATCCAACGATAATCTAGTGAGCGATCAAAAGGGGTGGACAGTTTGATAGAGTAACGCAAGGCTGTTCCTGAATTTTACCCGATTAACAAGCTTAAGGGGGAACACCACTGTGACGGCCGGAAAAGTAAGCCATTTTTAAGAATTTTTTATCAGGAATAATTTACAGTTTTCATAGAAAATTTTTATTATCTATCTTTAGTACGCCGTCTTAAGAGACTATGCAAAAATAAATAAATAGAAAAACATCCATAAATTTTAATATATTAATTAATCTTCTAGACCGCCCCACGCAAGTTGGTCGAATGTGTAACTATGGAACAGCAGGTCCGAAATTAAATTTCATTTTTTTTCTATAAACTATATGAGTGTAGTTTCCGTTGTACGTACGGATTCTTTGATTGAAAACAAATTTTTTTAAATACGCTCGAAAAACTGTCCATCTTATTCGCCGATTTTCGAAAATTTTCTTCTAAAGTGCACCATTTTTACCAAAATAATTTGTTTAAGAAATCCGTACGTACAACGGAAACTGCACTCATATAGTTTATAAAAAAAAAAAATGAAATTTGATTTCGGACCTGCTGTTCCATAGTTACACATTCGACCAGCTTGCATGGGGAGGTCTAGAAGGTTAATTAATATATTAAAATTTATGGATGTTTTTCTATTTATTTTTTTTGTATAGTCTCTTAAGACAGCGTACTAAAGATAAATAATAAAAATTTTCTATGAAAACTGTAAACTTATTCCTGAAAAAAAATTCTTAAAAATGGCTTACTTTTCCGGCCGTCACAGTGGTGTTCCCCCTTAAAACGTCACTCGATTTATAAACATGAAGTTTCACGGTCCCGTCGTGCAAAGGAATATTGCGCCGCCTCGAAGCATCTGCGTTAGAAATTCGGGGTCCGTTCCCAAAAATCTCGTGGCCACGGCAAAGTAACGTTCGCGAGGCGGTTGTTTCGTTGCGCGAGGGCGGGAGTCGAGGGTGATTCGTGTCCCGCTTATTGCGTACACGGGCGAATTAACGGGGATTCCGTCACTTGCCACGAGTGCAAAAGCTCGCGTCAGTTTAATTATCGGGCGAAGGGAGCCGCTATTGTTCCCCGCCGAAGTTCGCGGCCGGTTTCGCGCGTTTAAATCCCGTTCCAATGATTTCAATGGCCACCGGCCCGCCCACCCGCGGCACGTTCAATGGCATTTCGCCGCGCGAAAACCGTCGCCCTGACGTTTGTCCACGCCGATTTGTCCGTCCGGCGATTTTTGATTCCTCTAATTAATCCGTTGTCCCCGATAATTGCGTTTTTGTTCCGTTTATTCTTTGTCCGCGGGACCGGTTTAGATTGCGTCCGCGTGCCAGCGCGCGAATTCGATTCGCCGCCCTCGCCCTCCAGCTTCTACCCGGGACAATGGCTCGTCATCGGCTGGCGATCGGTTCGCGCGTTATCGCGAACCGCAAACACTGACCGGCGCTAACTATTGCCAGGGCGACAGTAAACCCGCGAGCCCTGCCCCGTCGATAATAACGGAGCAAACATCGGGCCTGATTTTTCTGCCTCGTCTTCCGTTACGCCGTACCGCGGGGATGATAAACGGCCGAGGTAACGGCCGAGGACGGAGGCGAGAAAAATGACGCGCGAGCTGGAGTGTTGCGCAAAGACTCCGGTTCAACGAAACGATAAGCATACGCTGGATACGCTGTTCTTGGAATGGGAATAGACGTTAAAGTAAATTGCTTTCTTGTCACTCTGACGAGGTGTCGAAATCTGGCGGGCACTTACTTTGCGTCGGGTCGAATACTTGGAAGCGTTCATTATCGGGGAACGTTGGCGCAGAGGTGATTAAGGGTGTATAGGACTATTGAAATCTCGAAAAATCGATTTTTTTTATTATTATTAATTCTGAAAGTGCCACGCTTTGTGAACATTTACAACAATGTACCGTGAGGAAATTCGAATAATTACGGAAATTATAGCGCTGAACGTAATTGAGTAACGGCCTCGGAGAGCGGTATTGGCGTATGGGACTTAACTTTGAAGCCGTTTATCTAGAAACTACATTTTCAAACACGGTGTACATCATAACTCTTGAACGAATTAATATTTTCATTTAAAAATTTAACTGGAGCTGTAGAATTCCTTTCCCTATCGTGTGGAATTTCCGCATTAACATTGGATGTTTGTAAACACATTTTATAACTGATTAAAGGCGATTTTTTTCCCATAAAAATGTGGAAAAAATTTAATTCGTGTGTAACTTTTACAATTTTTGTTTAAGTTCGCCTAGCAAAGTTTTACACGATAACTATTATTGTAGAAATTACTCACCCCAAGGCATTTTGCTTTTAGATGATTGGTTCACCTGGGACTATGTACACCGACTGCGCGCTGCGGGGGACCATCTTTAGCATCAAATAACTTGAATAATTTTCAACATTCTGACTATTTTTTTATTTTACATTACTTGTAAAAGCGTATATAAAAAACTGTGAAAAATGCCGGTATGGTGATTATTTGGTATCTAAGCAATCCAACCGACAAGAAACAGTCGATTTTAGTCGTCCAATAGTCCTATACCCCCTCAAAGGGGGAGGCATAGTGTGGTCTGTTTTTTATCTGCCCTGTTTTCTAATGGTGGATGCTTCTGTAGATAGTCGAGTTCGATTTTCATATATTTATGGAGTATTCAGGATAACACATGAATCTTAAGATTCTTAAGAGTTTTAGAGATTGGGCTTTTATAATGAAGATGTTTGCAAGTTTTAGAACAGAGTAGCAGAATTTTAAGGGGATACTCTAGTGTAACTACCGTAAAATGGGGGAACATTGGCAGGTTTTTGATACATTTTGTTATACATATAATGTAAAAATTAAAATGTTTAGGTACAGTTGCTTTAAGTATCCTATCATAACATTGCATGTTTCGTGATTGTACTACAAGTGTTAAAATGCATAAAATTTTTGTCATTTTCTTCTTTAATACATATTAAATACCAGCCGGTTGAGCCGGTACGGGGTAACATTGGCACATCATATAAATAGCAGTAACAGGTTAAATTTTACTACTCTGAAGTCAGTAAAGACTGGTTCAGACACGTCCAGTAGTTTAGTCGATTAGCAAATAATTTAATCATTTTTCGTGTGTGGATATTAAAATTTAGTCGAGTAGCTTAGTAAAACAAAGTAAAATTACTTTCATGTCAAATGGGGTTAAAGGATAACCCCATGTAGCCACCGCCAACATTGTATTTACTATAACTTTTTCTTCATCAGTGCTTAAAGTAGTTGGATGCCCCACACGCATGGTACAAGAACGTTTCAAATGGTTTTGAATAGTACCTCTACTTATATTATATTTTTTACTAGCTTGCTGTTGAGACATTCCAGTTCTAACATCAGCTAAAGCTTTATCAAGATCGGAATCTATAAATGCTCTATACTTCCTCTTCCCGGTAGTCGCTGTATAAGTTCTAGGCATTATTGCGATCTAATGTTATTAATAATATAATGTATAACGTAACAAAGTTATCTATTTGACATGCGATTATTGGATATCGAACAATTGAATACCTAAAATCTCGATCTCGAATGCGACTTTATATGTTCATGCGTATAGGTGCCAATGTAGCCCCGGCATGTGCCAATATTATCCCCTTCTGCCAATGTTCCCCCATTTTACGATACCTGTTTTTCAACGCCATCTTCGGGAATTTATTTAACAAAAACTGTAAGTTTATACTATCTGGCGTTTTGCCAGCATGTTAAGGGATGTTTGAAGTAATACTCAGAATTTTTTTGAACTTGTTTATCGCACATATAGATAGATATAGTCGGTAGCGAAAACTTTTTCAAAAAAATTGGAAATTTCAAAATGGAAAATCTAAGGTCTATTTTCTTTATTATTCTTGTCCCTATGCTTGGAACCACAGAGGCACCGTAACAATAAAAATTTGCAGAATGTTCGACTTTCGCTGGTAAATGTAACTGTTTTCGTCCTGTAGAATTAATTTTATACAAGATAGAAACTCGTCCGAGGTTCCAACTATAGCGAAAAACATAATAAAGTATATGGACCTTAGTTTTTCCATTTTGGATGACTAGAACAGTTCCCACAACAACGGCCGTCGGAAAAGAATTTTTTTAAAGAAGCTTGCGCCACTGACTATATCTACATATGTATATATGCGATAAAAAAAGTTAAAAAAATTCTGTGTATCACTTCAAACATATACCTGAATATGCAGGCAAAACGACAGATAGTATAAACTTATAGTTTTTGTTAAATAAATTCCCGAAGAGGGCGTTGAAAAACCGGACGAAATTTTTGCGAATTTTAATATAAACCAAGCGGCATTTCATTCAGAAAAGATAGTACTTTCGGAAAATACAATTAAAAAAAAATCGATTTTTCGACTGCCTAGTCCCCTTAAGGGAAATTAAAAGTACTCAATGGTAAGGCACAGTTGTCTTTACAAGTTGAACGTACCTTTGTCGACCGGAACACTGAACCCGAGCTATCACTCTCTACCACTCAAGCTTCTCGAGCGTTTTGAATTTCGACGGGCCACCAGTGTCCTTCGACGATGCTACGGACAATCAGTTGTAGGCAATACAGGCGTGATATCGAAAGGACGCCTCTCCGAACGTAGGCATTTCTCAACACCAGGGGCATTTATTTCGTGGCAGAAGTTGCATTTTCATATTCATTACGCGATATGTAAAGTAGATTCGTTTTCATTAACGATGTTTAACACGCGATTGAAATTCGAGAAATTAACGACCGCATGAATTGAATAAATTATTATCGGCATTACGTGCAGCTATAATCAGGCTTCGCGCGTGTGAGTGCACCTGGAGTTTGATATTCAACCCGCATGCCCTGCACGACTTTCGAGTCGGATTTGGAGCTTTCAATTCTCTGCATTCCGCAAACGAAGCTTCAGATTGCGGAATGAGATACTCCTCCCTTTCCTTTGGCATCAAGAGTTTCATCTTTTGATTGGTCCCTCGTTAGTTTTTGAACGACAATCATATTCAGAGTTTATGAAGGTATTTTGAATTTTTTTTAGGGTGGCGGAAAATGAAACAGGATTCCCCACGATAACAGTACTTTGACTCACAAGGGAAGTTCGGCAACCCGGAAATTCAGAAAATTATGAAACTCGGTTTGCAAGTAGAGTAGTTCATCCGTAAAGCAACTCTATTTTCTGTTGGTGCCATAGTGCAATTTTTGGGGGTGAAATCACCCCTTGAAAAAAATGCAGAATTTTCTTTTCCGTGGAATATCTCGGGAAGGGTGAGAGGTATCGAAAAGAAGTTTAAACAAAAATTGCATCCTTTTTTTATATCTACAAAACCGCGTAAAAGTAATTATGGAATTAAGGATTGGTGGTGGGGGTAACTTGAAAAATATGGATTTTTCGAAAATTACCTTTATGAAATTTTGTAGATACAAAAGTAAGATGCAACATTTGTTTATACTATTTTTCGATATCTCTCACCGCTCTCGAGATATTCCACGGAAAAGAAAATTCTGCATTTTTTCAAGGGGTGATTTCACCCCCAAAAATTGCATTATGGCATCAACAAAAAATAGAGCTGCGTTACCGACGAACTACTCTACTTGCACACCGAGTTTCATAATTTTCTGAATTTCCAGGTTGCCAAACTTCCCTTGTCAGCAGAATTTGTAGGGTAGTCCAGAAACATGTAAGAGAAATACCATTTCTTCCCTGGTTTCATCACTAATTTCCCATAAAATCCTTCCCAGCAATTATCATTGCGTAATTAATTCCATACAGCGCATTTGCATGACCAATGACACCAGCGTTCCTGCCGCGGAGCACAGTTTGCACGCAGTTGCGCAGTCAAATGGGAAATGCATTGCGTGTCGCTAACGCAATTCCCGTACAAATCTCTGATTCGTACGATCGAAAGAAACTTAAATCGCGTACCTGCTAGACACCTGATCTACGTCGCGGCCTTTCCTTTTCCATTCGACGCGGAGCCCTCGAGCCTCCACAGACACAGAACGAGCAAGGACAGCCCCTCCGTTTCCCCGAAAGCCCGCTGCAAATCCGTGCAAACCGGTTAATTCCCGAAAAATCGCCGCGGACACCGTGGCTCCTTTCCTCTCGGCTATTTTTTTACAAGCCGCTGGCGGCCGGGGAAGACAAAGACGACGAGGGGACGAGAGGGTATACGAGCGGAGTTACGCAAAAGTCCGAGCGCGGGACCACTCGCGGAGCGGAACATTTTTTCTCGACGGTAATTGGTGTTCGGGCCTCATTGTGTAACTGGTATCGCGGTGGTACTCGCCGCGGTATCGCCACGTTCGATCTTCAAGGCTCGGCTGCGAGCCTTTTGGCCGAACGGTTCACTCCCTATGACGCTCCTTTCGTCCACCATCAAGATAAGGCCCCTTTTCGCGGTCCCTTCTCCTTCTTCTTCTTCTTCTTCTTCTTCCCCCCGCAACCGCCCCTCTTTTGTCTCGGCCGATCCGGCGATCCTCCGCGAGGGTCGCCGTGTGGCCCCTCTCGCCGCCGCGGCCGGGGCGTCATAACTGTCGATCTAGAATCCTCGATCCACGGGGCGGACGTCGATCGTAAAGCGAATTTACGGCGCCCCGATAAGCCGTGCCCCGCGCGTTAACCCGGCGTACGCGCGCGAGATACTTCTAAATGGATCGCGTACCTGATAATGGAACGGATTAGCCGGGTAATTTGAATAATGAAAGGTGTTTCCTGATACGGCGAGCAACGTGGTCACCGGGTGCCATGCCGGCTCGAATCGCGGTACTCCCGATCGGGAAGTGGCATTGAAGTCTCGCTCTCGGCGCGGTAATTTATGCAAAATTCGTTTCTCCGCCGGAGCACGACGGGATAAGCGAGCCGCGCGGCTCCGGTTGGACGTTGTAGGGGATTATTAGCGACGCTCGAGTTTCGCTCGGACATCGGACTCGGTCGAACTGCTCCGCGCCGAGTGTTCCACCGCCGAATTGAATCGGGAATAGTTGGACTGTATAAATTAGACACGATAAAATGTTCGTAGTCCCTCGTGCAGTGGGTAGTACGCTTGACGTTGATTAAGAGACCAGCGGTCGGGCGACAGTCAAAGTTTAATCCACTTCGATTAGCCATTTATTATACCTGCATTCCGTGTAGGGTAAATCCGGGGCTGTCGGCACAGTTAATATAAAATGTCTTTGTTAAAACTGCCACTGATATTAGTCATTTTATCAGAGTAAATCTGATACGTTCAGATCTTTTTGCTGATTCGGAAAAAGTGGTCGATATTTGCTTTAAGGGGGTGCAGGACTATTGAAATCTCGAAAAGTCGATTCTTTTATTACTATTAATTCTGAAAGTGTGATCCTTTGTGAACATTTACGACAAAGTTTCATGGGGAAATTTGAACTAATTACGGAAATTGTAGCACTGAACGTAACTGAGTGCACCGCCGAGTAACGGCCTCGCAGAGCGGTATTGGCGTAGGGAACTTACCTTTGAAACCGTTTATCTCGAAACTACATTTTTAAACACCGTACATCACCGTGTACATCGTAACTTTCGAACGAATGAATATTTTCACTTGAAATCTTAACTGGAGGTGTAGAATTCCTTTCTCTACAACATGGAATTTCCGCATCAACATTGGATGTTCGTAAACATTTTTATAAACGATTAAAGACGATTTTCTTCCGTAAAAGTGTGGGAAAAAAATTGATTCCAAAGCATGTTGCTTTCGTATGATTGGTTCACCTGATACTACGTACACCGACTACATCTGCGCACTACGCAGGACCATCTTCAGCGCTTAATAATGTCAACAAATTTGATCATTCCAACAATTTTTTTTGTAATTACTCGGAAACGCGTCCACAATAAACTGTGAAAATTACGGGTATAATGATTGCTTGGTAAGTTACCAGAGTTGGGCAAAAGTTTATCTAAATAAAAATCTCAAATAACGAACAAAAGATAAATAATTTTTATTCGTTACTCGAGGCTCGAATAATCGAAGTTATCTTTATTCGAAGAGCACCGAATAAATAATTTTATTCGACGAGAATTTATTCGACGAATAAAGATAATTTTTTATAGGATGAGAATTTATTCGACGAATGAAGATAATTTTTTTATTCGATGAAAATTTATTCGGCGAATAACGATAGTTTTTTATTCGGAAGTTTTATTCGAATAAATGCGTCGAATAAATTTTTCATCCGTAGCATTTATCTTTTCGAAGCCTTCGAATAAAGCCACGAATAACTTTCGTCAGCGTCGAGCGTGTTTTTTCCTTTGTCCTGTACCCCCTTAAGACAATATTTGCTGAAAATCCATCAGGTTCTGGGAGAAATGGTCCTCAAATTGGTCCTCTTGTTAGCTTTGAATGGAAGGGTTAATCTGGCCAAATACTTTCGCTGCATTGTTCCTCAATACCTCTACTATCTTATTATCCAAAACGTTCAACAAAAATTAACTCGGAAGTATATTTTAAATACGATTCTGTACACTACAGTTTGATAAAAGAGGTTAAATGATGTCCTAACCTCCAATTAGCATTCATAACCTATAAATCCAGAAAACCACAGGAACAAGCGAAATGACGCTACTCATTCAACTGTTTGGCTTCTAGAGAAGCAATTAGCATGCCCTTTAACTAGTGTTTACGTATAGAGCCTAAAATATAGCAACTGTACCAACTCCCCTGCATACACCCCCGGGATTTACCCCACCGAAGAACAGCAGCAAGTACGTTTTCCTCTTTGAATATCTGCCAAGCCTTGAGAATCAATTGGCATTTAGTAACGAAGTGCTTCTAATTATTTCGAGCAGCGTTCACGCACTCGTGCTAGCTAATTGCTCCAATTCTCGCCGCACAGTTGCGAAAGGTAGTCTTCCCGCTTCCCTGGCGTAAAAACCTTCAGGCAACGCGTTGTCATCAGTTCCTCTTTTCCCGTTCAATCACGGGCGCCCCGCTCGCCAGACGCAGCCCGGAAGTTTCGCAATCACGACCCCTCGCCGGGGTGAAGGTCGAAGGTTTTTTTTTTCCCTCCCTTGGGTGCGCGGCTCACGCGACACCGGGAGCATCACGGAACTCTCCCCCACGGTCCCGCGCGCGCGTTGGCCAGTTCGTACGTAATCTGTCGTTGATGAGCAGAGCGGATCGGTTTCTTGCCTCCGCGGGCCCCCCTCTGAGTGATTATCGCAAAAACTGGTCGGTCCTCTCGGCCGTAGCCGAGGACGCGGCCTCTGCGCTTGTTAAGAGATGAGCTCCGTCTCTACACTCGTCCAGCCAGCATCCCCTGCGCGCCGCCTTTCATGCTAATAGCCCGCGTTTCTTTGCTCCCCCTGGAGACAATATCGTGTAGCAAGGTCGTTCCGCAACTTCCGCGAGTGTGTGGCTACCTTCTTGCCGGCGGTGGCTCGGCGGAACCCTGGACCGTGTAGCGTCGCGCTCGGATAATCCTGCGATCACGGTGTTTCTCTGTAATTCTATTCTTTTTGTCGCCGCTGATGCTGGCTTGTTAACACTCGAGAGGCTACTCAGACCAGCCGGATAGAAACTAACGATAAGCGCGGCGAAATGGCAGGAGGAAGGAAATTGGGTAAAAGATGCCGCGGATAAAGTTTATACTGGCACCTTTGATCTTCGGTTTAGGTAAATTAGATTGGACGCTGAGTTCACTTCGAACGAAAAGCTTCGCCCGTTTCGAAGCTTCTCGATAATTGCGCGCCTCGCGGAATCTCAGCTGCAGGGTCTAACCAGTGTTCACGGGAAAGGGCCTGATAGCTCTCGGCTACCCTCTGTTGCGCATGCCCGCGACGAGCTGTGACGTCAAACCAATCAACGCCAAGCTGGTAAACGAACCGAATCGACGCTTCGTTTCCCAGCTTGGCGTTGATTGGTTTGACGTCACAGCTCGTCGCGGGCATGCGCAACAGAGGGTAGCCGAGAGCTATCAGGCCCTTTCCCGTGAACACTGGGTCTAACGTTCCACCATCCGATCTCTGCGGCTTCGCGACTGGCAATCGCATAGAATGCACGTGCAGGCGCATCGCCGCGCCGTTGCGTAACCGCAGCTGTTAAATGACGTACACGCGGCGTATCGCCATCACGGTGTAATAGCGAACCGGTTTACAGGCGATCCGGCGCGTAGATCGCGTCATCGATCGCGCGCTCCTCTTCCCAGCAAGCCCGTAGCAGGGATTCGCGTTATTTCCGAGGAGCAGAGCAGGAGGTATCGATTACTCAAGGGTGCAGGTTCTTTTCGTCGCTCTTTCCCCAGCTGGAACGCTGGCCGGTGAATAGAAGCGTCCCACTTCGGGCTCGCGCGTGCAAAACGTAGGAGCAGCAGCTAAAGCGGTGAAATAAAAGGCTCCGGCCGGCGCTCTCTCCCTTCCCGATCGAATTGGAATTCTTTGACGGAGAGGGACCCGTGCGATTTCCCCTCTAAGCGTAAATGGAAATAGTTGATTAACGCTTTCTGTGTTTGCTCGCTTTTAAGCGAATCGGAGGATCTCCCGATTGCGATTTTCTTGGCTGCGCGTTTACGGGTGAAAGTTTTATTAGAGGCGCGGTTGAATCGGCCCGATCGAACCGGAAGCGATTGGATACGTGCGAACGAACGCGACTGGGGTGGCACGAGGATGCTCTTGCTTCTCGTTCGAACGAGGGAGAGCGGCGGGACGCTGCCTCTGGTAATTCAATCCGCCGATGATTATTCTCGCGGATCGCATCGGTTCCCTGGGAATTTCGATTTCGATAATGAAACAAATCTAGAGGCCCGTCTGGGGCGCTCGTGCCTTATCGGGGTGCCGCGACCCCCGCGCACATTTGCTCTGCTTGCTTCGAACTCCAGCCACTTTTCAAACTTTTCGCTAGACGCTTTTGCATTTCTAGCTTCCCTCAAGCATTAGAACCATATTCCTCCCTGCGGAATAGGAATCTGAAATAGACAAAGCCCACATGCTCGTTCCCCCAGAGCGAATGTGCTAATAGAAATGAGCACTTTGATGCAGCATGTCTTAATGCGAATAACAAACGCGCCATTATGCATGCACATATATTCTGGAGCATTCGTAGGGCCGCTAATTAATGGCAATACGACTGTTGGGGCTGCAAGGCGGCGCGTTAAACGTAAGTCACTCGATCCGAGGCTCGTTTTGCCCTGGCGGCAAGACGGGCCTGAATATTCTCGGGGAACTTCTGGGAATCATTAGCGATCCGACGTTGCTCTCGGCGACGAGCAATCGTCGATTTAACAGCACCGTTAGCCCCGGCCATCTTTCGGGCCAGGCCTCGGTGCAACCACCTCTCGACGTTCGTTGACGCTGACGACTCCCGTCATTGATTAATGATTCGTCGGGCCGATCCACGGTTAATCGGCCCCCGGTGCCAGCGAAACTGTTCATCTCCGTTAAATAATTGGTTCGCGCGGCCGATACGCGCGTTTCACGCGGACAATGACGCGCGTAATTCGTAAATCAAAGCGTCGAGAGCCACGGATTAATGTCGCCATGAAAGACTACGATATCCATGCTTAATCCTCCCGCTGAGTAATTTCGTGACGGATTCGTGGGCGCGGACAGGAGTTCTGTCGCCTCAGCGGGCGAAATTTGAAATTTATTTGCCGAGTCTCTGAAGATACTTCGAGATAGTGTGACGATAGATAATTCATGGATCAGGATTAGGGTGCTTGGAAAGAATACTTCAGGGGTCTCCCTAGTGTGACGCCTGGAAAATAGGGCAACATTTGGGAATTTTTTGAAGGAAATGTACTTGATATTGCAGTTTCAAACTTTGGAGTATTCATTCAGTTACATTTGCGCAATGTACTTAAATTTTTTGAAGCATTAGTGATAATTATATTTTATGTTTGAAGGATTACAATGAGGAGCTCGCAAATAAATGGCGATCATGATCCCGGCTGTCATGGTCATCTGAAACAAAAAACACAGTTATTTTCTTAATCTATATGAACGTAGCTAGGGTTTGAACTAGAACGAAAATAGAAAATCACAAAATACAAAAATGGCAGCACTTTAAAGAAAAGCTTTCATTTCGCGGCAAAACAGTGGTCAGTTTTTTGAGCTGCGAAATTCGAATTTTGCATATAATGACTTCATTCTAGTTCAGGTTCTAACAGAACACGCAGTGATTATATATGTTAAGTTTTAAGTCGTTTGATTGAGTAGTTTTTGAGATGTCGTGATCGCCGCGCCAAAAAAGTCGTTTCGAGGAAAATGCGTTTAAATATTCAAAAAACCATTTATCAAATAATAAATCATACTTACAATTAGTCTCCGATGCCTGGCCCCATAGAGAACACCTGCCTCTTCTTCATATAATTCTTGTAAATTCAGAAAACGCAAAAAAAAAACAAAAAATCGAATTTTTTAAACCGTCACACTTAGGGAGACCCCTTCAATCGCCAGTGCGGATTCGTTCTAGCCTTCTAGCTACTGTCGAGCCCATTGCAAGATACTGTTGCGTATTCAGAGCACACCGCTAACTGCTCGTCTAATCGACTGCCTTCGTACTAATTGCGTTCGCACGGCACTGTGAATCAGTCAGTCGATTATCCAGATCGTTACTTCAAAGTTTGCTCGAGAGCTTTGCACCTGCTCCTCAATTAAAAATCCAGATTACTGCAAAGTTCGATCACCTCTCTCGTAGTTATCGAGAAGGAAGTCGGGGGAAATGATTCGAGCGACTAATAGCGCCAAGTTAACGAATGGGTGACAGGCGGAGAGCGGGTTGGCAAGGAGGAGCGAAGAAGACATCCTGTCTGGGGCAGTCTCTTCCTGGAAGCTGGCTATGATTCCTCGAATCATTAAGCGACGAAGAGGGGGCCGCGCTATCCGTCGCAGCCAGCTGATTGCAAACGGCTGGACACTCTTCAAACAGTTGGTACCACCGTGTAATTATCATAAATCACCTTTCGCCGGTCGGCCGCGTGGCTCCGGCCGCTCTGCAACTTCTGGTATCAAAGGTTTCTTGGCAAGGCCGTGAGTCCTTTCGCGGATTCCGTGGAACTGCCACGGGGCTGGTTCGACGCTGACCGGTATCCGTGTTGCCAGGCAATAAATTTGCCGAATTAATTCGCCTTTTGTGCGGCTTTCAGTCGTCGGTACTGTGTTCTCATAAAGCAGCACGATTAATGGCGCCTGTCATATTCTTGGTGGGCCAGGGCCTGTTCCGCGTTCATCGAATTCCTCCCTCTTGTAGATGCTCAATTCATTACAGACACTGCTATCGAAACGATTTTCCGAGTATCTTTGATTAGACTTCATCAGGTGTAATTATTTATCCAACACCAGCGACATTCTGATGGTGCCTCTAGGCATGAAATGAGCCACGCTGGAAGCGTGGAAAAAGCTCTCCGCGCTGGCGGAATTATTTATTCAGCACCTCCCCCAAAGTGAACCCTCGAATTTGATGCGCGACGAAATCGAATTCGCCGCAACGAATGATAATTAAACCCAATAACGAATCCAGCGATCGTTGATCGAATTACCTTCTAAACGATTTGCATACGTTGGGGCCCGTAAAATTCCGGCGAATTCGGCCAATCAGAGCCGGGATAATCACATTTCAAACGCGCCGGAAATTACTGCAAACAGTCGCGTTAATTATCCAGAGATCGCCGCGTTTCGTTCGCACCCCCCGCCGGTGCCCGTTTCTCGCCGTTCTTTTCCGCCTTCTCGATTTCAGCCTGCTAATTATCGCATCCGAAACCGTGCGCGCGAGATAGATTGACGACAGATTGATCGGGACGACGAAGGAGGTCGTCAGGAACGTCGGGTAATTGCTTGGAAGCGCTGCGTCGATGGACGCGTGATTGGCATGTCTGTCCCAAGTAACTTACACATCCGACTGGCCTTTGACTGTTAACCCACGTATAAGGGATGTCCGCGTCCTCGGGGGGGATCGTATTTCACTGAGCGTGAGTTAGGAAGCTCACGAATGCACGCGCGATGCAGCAGAAACGATTTGAATATTGCAAAATCTTTGAAAATACATGATCGACATTTCGGTTTTATCGCAGCTGCAAGGGACAAAGAAAAAACCCCTTAAATCTCTGTTAATAACATTGAAAGTGCCCTCCCATTAAAGATTCTATCTTCCACTGCGTTTTATCTTTAAAGCCGACGACTTACATTTACGTTCGAAGCACGTCAAAGCACTCGTGGCATGATAAATGGTGATCGCGAGAAATCAGCGATAGTTACACGACCGAGGATCGATAACGATCCAGGGCGACGCATGAACTCCGCCCTCTCGATCACCCAGACTCGCCGTTAATTGTCGCCCGGTAAAAAAGGTAAAACACCACCGCGGTAAATTATTTAAGAAGAACATGGTCGTTTATCATCGCTGTCATCGCGGATGCATCGTGCAGCCGGGATCTACGGGGGTTCGCGTGTATGTCTCCCGTGACGTGTCGCACCCGGTGCACGCAGGTGCAGCCATTCACGCACGATGACAACAATTTATTGTGGGCAGCAGCCGCTGGGAATATTAAGCTCGTGGAGAAGGAATCTGTCTGTGATTTGGATAGCTCAATCGGCTGTTCGCTTCCCTCGGAGACGGCGCCGTTTAGCGAGATCATCCCTCGATTTCTGCAAGTGTGCATCTCTTTTCTCGTTAGGCACTAATGGCTTGGGGGAGCTTTCGATCAGCGGAAATATCCTTCCTTCTTCTCAAATTGTAGTATCTATATTATCGTTCATCACTTACACATTCTTTCCACTATGACATACTCGTGTACAACAGTAGTTTCACAGAATTTACACATGAACGTTATAGATACCCACACAGCACCATAACATTGCAGCAACGTCTCTGCAATGATACGGTGCAAGATGGCAATGTTGCAACATAACATTGCAGATACGTTGCAGGTTCAGTCCTATGTCCGCCTTCGCAATATTGCAGGTGTGTATTTTTGCAAAGTTGCGGCAACATTACGAATATGTAGTCCTGCAACGTTCCGGCAATGATTCTGCAACGAAACGGCAAAATTGTGGCAATGATCCTGCAACTCTTCGGCAATATTGCGGTGCGTATCCAGTTAAATGAAACACGCCGTAGAATCCACTCGACGTCATGTACATATTTCGAAAAATTTGGACAAAGTCATAGTTGCTTCAGAATATTGTTGTAATGTTTCCACAAGTTTTCACTACAGTATTGCACGACGATGTGCGCGCAATATTGCAGAAATATTGTAGGACCGTTGCCACTGGAACATTGCACGTCGATGTGCGCGCAATATTGCAGAAATATTGTAGGACCGTTGCCACTGGAACATTGCACGTCGATGTGCGCGCAATATTGCAGAAATATTGTAGGATCGTTGCCAATGGAACATTGCACGGCAACGTTCTTGCAATATTGTAGGATCGTTGCCACTGGAACATTGCACGACGATGTGCGCCCAATATTGCAGAAATATTGTAGGACTGTTGCCACTGGAACATTGCACGACGATGTGCGCCCAATATTGCAGAAATATTGTAGGACTGTTGCCACTGGAACATTGCACGACGATGTGGGCGCAATATTGCAGCAATATTGCAGGATCGTTGCCAATGGAACATTGCACGGCAACGAAATTGCAATATTGCTGCAATATTGTAGGATCATTGCCACCCCAATAATGCACGACAATATTGCAGGAACGTTCCTACAATATTGCAATGCAACCTGCAACAACGTAACATTGCAGCAACGTCCCTGCAATACTGCTGCAACGAGGTGTGCTGTATGGGTATAGGGGATAGTGGGTAGGTTTGGGTCAGATTTCAATTCTAATATTGACCAAAATTAGAGAGAAACACGCTTTAAATGCGAACAGTTATGATTAGTAAGGTTTTACCATCAATGTTCCATCACCATTTCATTTTATTATTCCAAAGAAATCTATAAACTTATGAAAGTTCTAAAAGTTCTAAAAGTAATTATTTGACCCATATCTCCTTTATGTGGGAGGTTTGGGTCAGGTAATGGGGATAAATGGGTCGTTTAATTTTTGTATAAGTTTTGGCATAAATGTAAGACACTTTTATATATGTATGTATGTATGTATTTATTACCTACAACGTGAAAATATACCTATGTACACGTATAAAAGTAATGAAGTAAATAAACAAAATGAAAGCTCTAAAGGAATAACATAAAATAAACATAAACGAATTGAAAGTAGTTAATTAAATATTTACTGGACTTAGATTTTCAAAACTAATCAAGTCAACATCGAATTTAAAAAAATCTGTGTCCTGCTCGTTTTTTATGCGATATTTTCTCGGAAGTATTTCTCTTTCTCTCAGTTTTTCTTTTATAAATAAGTGGCATTGTAGGCCTGTAAAAAATAGGTAGCTAAAGCAGTTCATTAAAAAGAAATTGAGGATGTGTGGGTCGACTCAAATCTCCCGCACACTTCTGACCCATACATCCCGCATCTGAACATTCATAATAAGGCACCCCTGTCAGTCAAGCAACGTGTTTTGGGTTACAATTTATAATCTACTAGCTGACCCATTACCCGGTTTCACCCGGGAATTATTTATGATGTTTCTAAAATAAAAAAGCGTAAAAAATAAAATAAATAGCCTATAATCTAATCTAGGACGTAGGGTAGATGTCCCAATTACTGCCACCTTAAGATTATAACCGAACTTCATTTAATCATTTCGCGTGTTGTGTAACCTAAAAATTGTTTCAGTTTGAAACAACAGTATTTAACATCTGTTTCATTAAAAAAAAATAGTTTTATGAATTAAATATGAAGAATTTATGAATAATTAATTAAAATTCGCGAGCGATCCTAGTGTAGTACCTATAACTGTCACCTCAAAAATCATCTTGTCCTAGGTACATATGAGTACATATATTTTTTTATTTTAATGTAAATCAGAATCTCCATTTGATAATAACTATTTTTTGTACATTTCTTTTTATACGTTACGCTTTAATTACATATAATAAATCAAGTGGCAGTAACTGGGACACTGGCGGTAATTGGGACATCTACCCTATGTAATGTATATTCGAAATTTCATTGAAATCCGTTCAGCCGTTTAGGCGTGAAAGAAGGACAAACAAACAGACAACTTTTCACTTTTATATATTAGTGTATGTATACATATATATTAGTAAGGATAGGGATAAGGATAACTGTTGCTTGAATATAATTTCGTCTACCAAAATTTATTTCCTTTACCAATTTAGGTTAAACTTACCATGAAAATGCACTTCTGCTTATAGAAAATTAATACGCGCTTTAACAAACTTCTCGCTTCGTTTACGAATTCCCCGGACAAGGTATACCTAACAAGGATGGAAACACATTAACTGACCCGAACCTACCCACTCTCCCCTACTCGCTTACGATCCCCTCGCGCTGTAAAATCGCGAGTTCGAACTTCGAAGTGCTCTCGAGGCAAGGTAGCTCCATTCCTATACAGGCTTGCAGAGCTAAAGTACTACATAAGTTCATCCTCGATCAACCCGCCCGGCATCGTCCCTCCAGCCCCTCCGCTTTCACAGCCACTCGGAGAGACTCGTCAGGATTTTTCCAGCCGCGTAATTGGTAGACAAGGGTGAAAGCCGCGTCGGTCTAACCAGCGACCGCGATCTATAGGGATCAAGCGGGCAAGGGGGGTGGCGTGGCAGGTGAGGCGGGCTCGCAAGGGCAGACACGCGGCCGCGGGTAGTACGCAATAATTGATGATTACCGGTGAGTCGGTGGGCCGTGTAATTAAAATAAATTAATAACGAGCGTGAAATAAAGCGGGAAGGCTCGCGGGCGGCGAGGGGGGGTGATTACGGGCGCGCGGGGTTGTCAAGGGCCGGCCACTCTCCCCGCCCCCGAAGGGACAAAAGAAGACGGGAACGCCGAAAGGAGAAGTCGGAAGCCCTCTCGTATTCAGATTCAGCCGAAGGAACGGCTCTCCGTGGTTCCGTGCCCCGAAAGATTTTCGTGCCCTGGAAAGCACCCGCCCTACACCCCCGTCGCACCGCCCCACCAGGCTGATGCTCTTCCGCCAAGGCGTTGCGATTTAATTAAAGGTCTGCCCTCCGCGCCGACCGCCGCCCACCCGCGGCCCCCGTTCCCGTGGCTTTTCTTCCTGGCCGGTTAACGAACCTAATTTTTCGTCGGATTGTAGATTACGCCGAGGGATTCGTTCGAACTCGATCCACCATAATTCCGGTCCCTCTCGAGGCAAGGCTGCGACGGGGTTACGAGCCGCGGGGTCGTTCGTTAACTCGCCGGACGAGGCCACGGTGAACCCGGGGGCGGCTAACTGAATTTTATAATCGCGGACGGTGTTATTAAATTTGTAGCTCGATACCGTGGCCACGGGGTCCCGCGAACCGGCAGCGGGGGGGGGGCCCGAGTCGAAGGCGCGGCGAGTCCGTTTTAAATTACGTAAGGATCAATGCGCGATTAGGGATCGGGCTATTGGTATTCATTTACGTTCGTTAGCCACCCCTCTGGGTAATGAACGTAAGTGAATTTCGTAATGGCGGCCTGCGCCTTCTCCTCCCGGCTCCGAACTTCGTGCATTCGCTTCGTAATGTGTACAGGGCGCTTCAAACAGCCTGCTTGCAGCTATCCATCGCAAAGCCTCCGGAGCAACTTTCCACCGACGAATTGCGTACCCGAGCAGCGATTACTTCGTCGAGCCACGTTCAGCGAGACTTCCCTGCCTCTCTTTGAATTTTATTATCCAGCCACGCGTGTCGTCCGCAACCCTGAAGCACGCTGTACACCGTCGGTAGTTGGGCGTGTCAAGAGTGGACGTTAAAGATAGCAAGTTAATTTAAGGCAGGATACCACCTTTGACTGCGATTTTGGAGGCGTTTTTCATGAATTTTTTTTTTGCATACAAAGAATGCGCAGAAACAAAATCGGTTTCAGTCATTCATTAATGTAACTTTAATCTGTAATTACACATTTTTTGAAACTGAGAAAGTGAAAAATAATCTCTTGTAGGTGGCGCCAAAATACACTCCTTTGGAGGAACATCGTTAGACGGCGTGTCAAATTCCGCTTTGTACGTGGCTCTTAGAAAAAAAAACCAAAGAATGTTCCTATTGGCAACAATATTTTTTAATGCCGTACGTAGGGATTTTACGAAATTTCGATTTTTAAGAAAATGGCGGCCATTTGAACAAAAAGGTCGATTTTTTTAGGGTAAAAAAGTTTAAAGAAGTTTATAAAATTGCGCACCAAAAGAAAAATAACAACGCTACAGCAAAAGTCCTACGTACATCGTTAGATTACACCACGGGGAAGAATTGTGCAAAGTTTCAAGTCAATCGGATGAAAATTATAGGAGTAATCTGACACGCTGATTTGGAAAACATCGTTTCGAGAAAAACGCGTTTAAAGTTTTATATAGATTTATATATCTGTTCCATTCCGGTTTTTACACAAGAAAAAGGTTCCGGTCACCTTTCTAATGAATGAATTTCGATTTTATACGCTTGAAAGAGTACTTTGAGAACAAAAAAAATTATCAATTTTTTTTAAGTGCGAAGGTGGTATCCTGCCTTAAGATTACAGTGATCAATGCGCGATGCATCGACCCGGAATTAGTATCCCGTTCGTAGCGCGCTCCTACCATTAAGAGCGCACCCGAATTTCGTAATCGTTGTCCATCGGCGAAATTGCTGAACGGTTACGCCGAGAGATCGGCACCGTCCCTCGTCCTGCCTCCGCGTCACATTTTTCCTCGAGAGTCCTATCGAAATGACTAACGACCGCCTCTGTAATTGCGACTCGCACGGATTATCATTAAGTTCGCGCGTACGTGGCGAGACGGGGATGGCTGGCGCGCGACGAAAGCCGCGCGGAGACGCGTAATTTCAAATCACAAGGCAGGATCGGTAATTACCAGGGCCCGCTTCGTTACGGGCGCAGGAATTTCTGTCAGCGTTACTTCGAACGAGCGCGAAATCGCGCCGGTAATAAAGGAATGTCAATAACGAACGATATCCGGCAATTACCGGTGGCCATCGCCACGGCAAAATATCGCTTCGCGCCGCGACGAAATTGCTTTACGCACTTCATTAATGTAATTACCAATTGCTCGATGATTATATTTAATCGGATCGATTGGATCTCGCGCGTTCCGGTCGCCTCCCACTCGGCCGGGGCCGATGCAGAACGGCGCTTGATTATCGCGGTGCATCGTGACAATTGCTCCGGGATTTCAGCTCGGAACGCCGGGATTGTGTGCCCATGTTAAAACGATCGCCGGGATGGAATAATCTTTCAAAGGAGTCGCAAAGTTCGTGTGTAAATCAGTCGCAATTTTAATCCCTCGTCGTCGGTTACAGGCGAACCCCGGGCGTGGCGCATCCGCGGTATATCATTTGGATGGGTATTGTCTAATTCCGGGAGCCGTGCATTTATCAGCAATTTCTATGGATTAGTTCGAACCCACGTAAACGGTGTTTGTCGACGCCTGTAATCACGGGTCGAATTTCACGATCGTTTCTGCTCATCTGTTCCTCTAATTCGCTCGTTCGCTCGTGAACGACGGGTGGTCGAATCCGCGAATTTGGGACGAATTTCCCAGTTCGCAGCGGTTCGACGGGTGGTTATTGCGAACCGATCCGTGGCATCGCGTCCCATGCGGTCGAAAGTGTGTTTCGAACAATTCAGACAGTCGAGAGCGTCTCCCGTTTACGTTCATGCTTTGTAACCAGCTCCCGGTTCGATCGCCCGCGGAACTCGTTCGTGGACCCAGCAATCGGTTCGTCGAGGTGTGCGAACGAAGCTGAATGGAAGGGACCGGGGGTTTGCGGACACGTTAACTAATTAACCAACAAATTAGTAACATTTCGTCGATCCTCGGAACTTCGGGGCATTCGCCTGCCGAGCATCCGTTCTGCAGCCGCGGTGATCTACATACGCGCGCGATGAACAATCTCCGCCCCTCGACCTCAACCCCCGGCGTGTTTGATTCTTACCCCCTTGGCAACCTCGCGATACCTGCTGCGACAATTAGACGCGCCCACCCGATTACCGTGGCAATTCTCCGCGACAAGCATTACACGCATTATCGTCGAAATTAAGGGAACATCATCTCCCATCTCATCAACACTTTATCAAAGTACACAGTTTCACTTCCACTGCGTTAAGTATCACGAACGAGGCGAAAGTAATACTTTGCCCGGGCCTGCAACTCTTCCCATTCTGGACCGCGATTGAAGCCTCCAATTAGGTCCCGCCGGGAACCCCTAATTCAGACTCCCCAACAGTAGCCCCATCAGAAGCGAGTCCAAACGCAACACCGGACAATTTCCTGCGGAATGGAGGCGAAGGTTGGAAGAAGCCGGGGGAAGCTGCGGCAGTGGCATCAATCACGCGTTACAGCGAGTTCGAAGTACTTGGATTCGCACCCCCCCCCCGTCTCGATCACTGTCAGCTTCGCGAACGTTGTCGCGGAAGTCCAATAAAGCGAGGTGGGTGTCTAGGCTGCCGCTAGGCCAGGTCGTCGAGTGCGTTCGGCAAAGAGATTCGCGTGCTTGATACGATTTCCAATTCCCGACCGCCATTTCCACCAGGCCGGTCCCTCGATGACGTCGCAGCCGGTTGTTCGCTCATCCGAGCGTACACAGGACGACAGATCCTGTTCGCGTGGAAAAGAGCGACCGCTCGAGTCGGGAGGGGACTCCATGGCAACCACTTCGCGGAGGTTAGGGTAGCGCTGACGGATCAAGAGCATCCTGTCGGCAGAGTGCACCGGGTCGTTGCCCTTGACCTACCGTCGTCAGGCCGTCACTACCCCGCTGCCCCTCTCTCTCTCTCTCTCTCTCTCTTCCATTTGCAAGCTGTGACGCCTGTGATCGTTCGGTGACGCGACACGATGACGCCCGTCGGTGGAGGGTCATTGAACGCTCCGGTGTCATCGCGTTTCGTGGTCGTTCTGGCGTTATTAACGACGAGACCGGCGTTAATTGCGTTCGAGAGTGCGCATTGTTTTCCTGCCTTCTGTGTTGCTTGCAACGTGTGTCTGTGTCTAGACGCGGAGAGACTGGTGGAAAATGGAATGTTTGGATTGACACGCTTTGGGAATTCAAGAAGGGTTAAATCCGTTCCCGGCGTGTTGCTCACTTGAAACGTTTTTGGCAGTTGTATACTACATATACGATGCGAATAAATGGTACACATAGTGTTATCGGAGAGATCTTCCTCTGGGAGTGACTGGGAAGTCACTTTAACCCTTAGTATCATAGTGTAACACCCGTGTTACACGAATCGAAAAAATCGTGCGCGCCATTTGGGGGATCTTTCATGAACTTTAAAGCGTTACTTTACTGTTATACCATATGAAACTACTGCGATACACTGTCTCGTATTGTTGATTACAAGTCTTAATTTCGCCAGGGCCACTGGAAGTACCAGGTAAATGCTAATTTCTTTTTCTCAATTATTTCGGATTTCATTTGTGAATAAATTTGATGTCGAACATAATAATGTATGTAACACTAAGAACGTAAAAATTTTAGATAGAGAAACAAACTTAAGTAGGAGGATTCTATTAGAAACGTTACATACGATTAAACAACATAGCGTAAATCTTAGGTATGAAACACCTAAGATGCAAGAATACTACGCAACCTTATTGAAATAATAAGGATATGATATGATGTGGCCTTTCTGGTAGAATTTTCTGATAATTCTCTAACAATGATCGTGAATTACATATGTTAGTTATGTAACTAATTATTAGTTTTCGAATGAGAGTGAATGCTGGTTTTTGTTCTATTACATCATTGGTGTTGACTGTGTGTTGGTGAGGTTTGAGATACCGTTTCTTTCAGAAATTTTTGAATTTAGTTCGGTACCGTATTATATTCAACCTCTAGAGTCTCCTGGTTTGTTTATGCTGTTCACCTCAGTCGTGTTCTAGCTGACGCGCTCGACGCACGTCTTTGGCTAAGCGAAAAATTCTCACCTAAAGGCAAACGCATTTTTCTTTTCTATTCTTCTTTCCTTGATAAGGGTCACAATCAATGACCGAAACGTCGGAAATATATTAAAAAAAATCGCAAAACAGCCTTTATATTAATTTTCTTTTTTTAAATTGACCGAACCAGTGCGCCGAAACTAATTGAATTTTGAATTATAACACTAAGATTATTCTAAGACATTCTAAGACATAGGTACCTTTATGCATGGTTGAACACTGGTGTTGTATCCACAATTTTTCATTTATATAAAAAATTATTACACTAAGAACATTTTGCTTATTTTTACGATGAAGTGTGGACAAAAATGCATCGATAAGAATTTTTCTGGGTAAAATAAAGAAATCATGACACTAAGGGTGAAACTATCGCGTTTCTTGTAATAAGTGCAGCAACTCCTTCTCTTGCGTCATCCATTTGCTCAGCAAAAACTGCTGAACCAACGATCAGCCTCTGGTTATTAGCACGTAGTTCCATGGGAAATCTATTACCTTTAACTTATCACAATCAATGGAGCGTTTGAAGCACTACATTAGACAGCCCATACTGAGGAGTCCATTTCGAATCGGTTAAACGAATCGCCGAGCCCGTTTCCAGGGAATCAAGCGGCGCGATAGATTGATTCGCAGGCGTCATTCGACCCGGCGTGCCTCATAAACATGCGGTAACAGCGGCCGGGATCTTTTTTTTTTCATTCCCGTTGCCATTAATCCTGCCACGGCTTTGCACGGATTTCCATTCGACAAGGCCCGGAATCGGCCTATAAATTTCGCGAGGTGCGAGACCAGCCGCATTAACATATTTCTGACGAGTTCGTTTCCCGTGCTGGCGTTCGCTCCGTTTCTTCGTCGGCCGCGGAGTTTTTGCATATGCATGAGACGCGTTGACACCGCGCGTGCAAGGGGATCCATAAAATTGCCGCAACCTTTCGGGGGATAATTTCACCGACGAATCTTGGAAAGCCGTGCCGAGATCTGAGGATCTCGGTAACACCTTCAGATCAGACCAATCTCATTGGAATCTAAAATCTTTGCGCAAAATTGCAAATTCCCAGCTCCCTAAGGTAGTAGATCAGTTTCGCGTTACATCTCCAAGCGCGCACTGTATCGCAGGTTGCGCACATGGAAACGTGACTTGAGACTACAAGCCCCCAGCAACGGAAGATCCTCATTCACTCCGAATGCGTTACACCAAACAATTTTCACCCCAAAATGGGAGGATCAAAAGCCTCCATGAGCGACCAAAGGTGAAGCACTCCCAGCATCCATCGGGTGGTTCGCAAGGGTCGCGTTGCTCCTGGCCCGATTTGAAGAGTTAGTAGATCGCAAGGTCTGCGGAGAGCAAGGGAGAGAGAGAGAGAGAGAGAGAGAGAGAGAGAGCGGCGGAGGGAATCGAGAGGAGGATAGGAGGACGGTGTGAAAGGGAGACGGAGCGCAGGTCGTGTAACGATGCTCGTCGCGATAGTTCCCCGGCATTAATAACGCGGGTGGAACACGATTTTGCGCTCTTTATTGCCGGCGGGCAGTGTTAAGGGCGGGCCGGGGCGCACATATCGGCGCGGCCATCCATCGTCCAAGATCTCGTGGTTGTGCACGACACATCCGCTTACGGGATATATCGCGTAACGGCGGCGCGTTGCTACGCCGCTAAGGTGCCTCGTTTAACGTGCCACTAATTTATTGCCACGGCCAAGCACCCGGCTCATTCCATGCATAAGGACCTTGCCCAGAGCACGTTAATGAAACTTAGCGGGGGCTAGACGGCCCTATGAACCCCGTGGATCGCGTTTAAACGGGCGCTCAATTCTGAGGGAATTCGGTCCTCGAGGAACTGGTTTCTTGAGCAGCTCTGTTCCTGGGCTCTCGAGGAACGAGTTCCTCGGTGGACTCGGTTCTCGCGGAACACCGGGGCTAGAAGCGCTCCGAAATGAATTCAGCATGTCTGCGTTTGCGGCGATACGTCTGCTCGATTTGTACGGATAAATCCGGTCTCGTATTTCAAGCACACGTGCGCACGCGTCCGGATAATCAGCGTCGCAGTAATACTCGCGATGCGCATGATATTCGAGATTTAATAATAGTCAATTAACCGGCAGAAGACATGCCCAGCTTCCAAACTGACGGGATGGCAAACCAAATATTTGATTGTCACGTTTAGTCCCGTTCACCTCGTAACTGGCGGGTTTATTACCAGCCGGTAACCACTTCGCTCTCCCGCGCGAGCATCTTGCCCCGCAGCACAAAAGCATTAATGAAAGTTTGTACAACTGACGACCGTGCACTGGCAACGTTTATGCGCAGCATTTGCGGTATCACTGGCGTTCGTGTTCTGCGGTCTGGACAGGCGAATACTGACGTTGTTCGGGCTATCATTTCGCTGGAAATTACAGTCGAAAGTGTGCCGCGTTTCGGATTAATAAACGGGCATACAGTTATTGCTGTCAGGGCAGCAGCGGCTGAATGTACACCGGCAGCTGTATTATAATAATTACAACTGCCCTCAAGTATACGCGCATTGAAACGGATTCGGTGTTGATTGGGCTTTTAGTGTTTGATGTTCAATTAGTGATGGAGCTTGACATTAACGAATTCACACGAAGGTAAAGTGAAACCAAATTTGATGTCTTGGAGCACAGAATTTAGAGGAGGGACTTACATTCGTGTATCTCAGTTCCATAGTGTCAGAGTTGACGATTTGAATTGATTTTAAAATTTAATTGAATAGTCAAATCCTGAGGAAACATTGCGAATGCGATTCCTCGTATTTCTACCATATTTATAATTTTCGAAATTCATTTCTCTCTAGATTATTTACTGCTGTTATCCATTAATTACGTCCGTTATTTATCATTAAAATACTCAACGTGCAGAACGACCGTGTGCTTTGGAGTTCGTGGAAGCAAGTGGAGAAAATAATACCGCGAAACAGCGAGAAGTAATGCTTGCAGCAAACAAGAAGCACAGACCCATAGAGCCGAGTTAAATTGTACTGAGAAACAGCAGTCCGTCAAAAGATTCATATCGGCGCATTCTAGAAACATAATTATCCGAAACGATCGTCCCGGCGACGACGACGCTTGTGAGAAAAACGACAGCAGCGGGAAAGAAACTCCCAGTTTGTATTACTTTACACGGAGCCAGGAAACACGGTCGAGCGGTGGCAGCACGTCGACAAAAACTTTACATTCGTCATGCCACGGAATTACGTGTTTTCCACTTGCTGGATTACGCCTCGAATCTCGGAAAGATCGCGGGGATTCTCAGCGTCTTCGATCGACGCCATAGTTGCATTAAATCTGTGATCCCGATATTAATTACTGCAGCATCAACATCCACTGTGATGCATTTACTGCAGGGGTCGAATGAAACTGTTAACTTTTATAAACAAAAATTATTTGTCGGCCTTTTAACTTTTAAATAATTTTTTTCTGTTTTAAGTCAACATTGAACATTAACACTTTCACTCTGTTGTAAAAGTTCAGGTTTAACGGTTATTTTATGTTCGATTAATAAACGTTCTGGAGTATCATGTACTTTTGAACAGATATTTAAGGGGGGTCACTCAAGTGAAAATGAACTACCAGTTATTTTACAGATAAAAAATTTTTTACGCTGAAATGAATTATGTAAGAATTAATACAGTGACATTTTTTTTCAAAAATTTAAAAAAAAAATTTCGAAAAATTTATTCGATTTCAAAATCCATACCCTTATCTCTGTAGTATTGTATACAAATACTGCAGAAAAAATTTCAGCTCGAAAACTTCATTTTTGTCCGAGTTATAAAGTTTTTATGTTTCGGCGTAGTAACTAAAACGCTCCTGCTCCGTACGTTGGACCTTCTTCTTCTTCTTGCAATGCCTGTTCTCTTCGTGATTGTACAGTTCGTATCATTTTTCTTGCACGTTTGAATCTTTCTGTTTATACCTGCGTACTCGTTCTTTGTGACGGTTTTGAACAATTTTCAATGATTGTTCGCTCAATTGCATTTGGTTGTCCTTAAATGCATGTAATATTGTTTTCGTCCATCCTTCATTATATTCAGTAACAGCTTCTGCGACTGCAGCTTCAACAAGATATTTGGAAGGAAAAATATCCTTCGGGCACTTACGCCATATCATGCTATGCAAACTTTCATTAGAATTTTGGGTAAGGCATTGTGCACAACGACGGAGCAGTTTTTCATCGCTTAGTCTATTATAAATTGGTAATATTTTATCCAGAAATTTTTCTCTGATAGGTGTTCCTATTTTCTTAGCATGAGAACCAGGTTTTCTTCCTTTCGCAATTGCTGATTGGTAGAAACACCATGATTCTTCACCCGATGGACATTTATAATGTTGTGGTTTCGTATCCGTCGAAACTGCGTGGTATATCGTCGCGTATGGTTCTCTAATGCCTTACGCAAAATTCTAATGAAAGTTTGCATAGCATGATATGGCGTAAGTGCCCAAAGGATATTTTTCCTTCCAAATATCTTGTTGAAGCTGCAGTCGCAGAAGCTGTTACTGAATATAATGAAGGATGGACGAAAAGAATATTACATGCATTCAAGGACAACCAAATGCAAATGAGCGAACAATCATTGAAAATTGTTCAAAACCGTCACAAAGAACGAGTACGCAGGTATAAACAGAAAGCCTCAGAAAGATACAAACGTGCAAGAAAAATGATACGAACTGCACAATCACGAAGAGAACAGGCATTGCAAGAAGAAGAAGGTCCAACGTACAGAGCAGGAGCGTTTTAGTTACTACGCCGGAACATAAAAACTTTATAACTCGGACAAAAATGAAGTTTTCGAGCTGAATTTTTTTCTGCAGTCTTTGTATACAATACTACAGAGATAAGGGTATGGATTTTAAAATCGAATAATTTTTTCGAATTCTTTTTTTTAAATTTTTGAAAAAAAATGTCACTGTATTAATTCTTACATAATTCATTTCAGCGTAAAAAATAATATGGAAAAACATATTTTCAATTTTTTATCTGTAAAATAACTGGTAGTTCATTTTCACTTGAGTGACCCCCCTTAAGGGTAAAATATAGAAGTTAGGAATATTTTTTTAATCAGTATTATAGAAGAGAAAGCACATTGTGATTTTTATATAATTATTTTCATCGAACTGTATAAAGTTTCAACTTCAGATCTACCCCACAAGATTTTCAGGAAATCTGCTTGTTCCAACTTTAACTTCTTCGGAGCAGAATAAATGTTCCCGTTTAACCAGAACCTTTTTCTACTTTCAAGAAAATAAAAGTTTCTTATTTACATAAAAATGTGCGGAATAAAAGTTTCAGTTGATACAGTTTCCTCGGAACAGAATAGTCATAAAATGGCAGATATTTTATAATTAATTGAGAATTTTAACAGTTTCATTGGACCCCCGATTTACTAGCAAAGAAGATAAATAGTAACTTCAAGATTATCAAACTCCTCTGCATGATTTCTATTCCAATCTCGCGGCATCTTCCTCTCAAAGTTGTCCTTAGAATGCTCGAATCCTTCGGTTCGCCACGATTTCAACTACGAGACAATCAATCAATCAAAACGGCGATACACGTCGCCGAGTGATTATGGCTTAATTGATTCATCGATTTGTCCATTCCTTTTAGAGGTGTCCGCCGTTCGCTCGCTTCATAAATCACGCGCACCTAATAGCGTGAAGCGCGACGTCTCGGATTAAGGATGAAACCGTCCAATCATACGGTACGTCGTGCTCGAATCCCATTGCACAATGATTTGTTGCCACGCGAAATCGTAACCCCCGCGGTGGTCGCAGCGATTTTCGCCATCCCCCGATTCGTTATTGAGATACCGGATCGTGCTGAATCTATGGACAACCTCGACACGGATATGTCTCCGCGATAACGATCGGCCTCTCCACAATGGCCGGCCGGGTAGAAGCGAGCTTCTGCTCTTACAATGTACGCGCAAAGACCCCCTTTATGAATGGGCACGTGCACGTCGTGGACGCGCTGCGAAATCACGGTGCGCGCCTGGGAGCATCAATTAGCTCTCTTCTGCGCGGCGCCGATGAGGCGGAAGGAAAGTTGCTTGCAATCGAAATTGAGCCCACGAGACTGGAGGATGTTTCGCACACTTTGGTAGCCTCAAATTACTTGTGAACTCCACAGTGTATGATAAGGTACATGGAACAACTACTCCTTTCCAATTTCCTCGATTCCTTAACATTCAAAGTCACTCTCAGCAGTCTCAGCTTCTCCTCCATTTTTTTTTTTCAATCCGAGTTCGTTACAGCCGAATACCCGGTGAGGAGTGCTCCGTTTCCAACCCTACTTTCTAGGAAACAAAGTCTTGGAAGGCACGCAAGAAAGTGTCTTCGATCTGTGACGTTGTTCCTGCAAGATATTTCCCGGAGCGCGTTGCAATTTCGTCGATCGTCCCGCTGGTAAAGCTAATCCGAAAAAATGCATCCCCCCGACGGAGTCGACGCTCGCGGAAATCTTTCGTACGCATTAGAGCCGAGGGAGGGATCTATAGGAAATTTATTCACCGGAGTGGGGGTGGCTGTAAGGGAGAAGGGCGACTGCCGCGAGAGGCTGAAGGGAAGCAAGGAAATATCCCGAGACGTTTTTCGACCGGGGCGATTCACTTCCACTCGCTCGATCTCTCTTCTCCATTCCCGCTTCTTTCTCCACCTTATCCGAGTAAACCATCCGCGAAGCAGCCGCCCCATGGTTTTTCGCCAGTTACTTTGTGCGCCATCGGTATTGCCGTGCACTGTGAATCGATACGCGCGCGCCCCTGCACCCGAACGCCGCTGACATTACGGCTCCATCTTTGGTTTTGCTCCCATAATACTCGCTTGTCATTCGGCAACGAGGATAACGAAGGAATTTCCTCGAGATACTCGAGCGGGATGGTGCGCTTCCCGTCCTACGATATCCTAGGGATCTCAAATCCTCGAAAACCTTCTTCCCCCTGCTTCTCGCGCCGCGAACAGAGCATCCCGTGAGATAGGGAACGCGAATCGGTAATATCTCACGAACTGCCATCCGCAAGATCCAACGCGGAAAAGTAATTCCCGATTCCCTGAAAAACGGGAAGAATCAATTCCAAGCGCTTCGTTTGCTTTCCCCAAACGCCGCCGCACAGATTCCCTCTAACGTTTCGCCCCGGTGGTTAATCGCGAATGCTCTATCATTCCCGGGAGCTGGCCAGTTCTCGCCAAGCGAGTAACCATCCTCGAGACCCGGTGGGCCCTCGAACACAGGTCGATCAGAATGCTACTGACGCCGAAACTCGCCGGTGATCTGGGCCCGATGATATATCGCGGCCGATCCAATCCCGCCGGCTGCTCGGCGAATTTTTCCGCCGGCGGAGGAGGCGATAATCTTTCACGGTGGTCGGGAAGGAATTGTCAAGGGTTGAAAGGCTCCGTCCCTCTCCCCCGCCGCCGATGGCCCGTTTATTGAGCCCGAGCGCTCTCGCGGCTGACTATACGCTTTCACGCTGGAATATACGCGTCAGCCTCTATCGTGCGGCTCTATTCAGCCGGCGGATATATGTCGCATTAATTATATCTCTGTCAATGCGCTGTCGGCCGAACTAGCCTGGACCGGTTCATGCGGCTCGCGTGTCAGTAACCACAGCAGGCCATTGTTTCTGGGTGGTGCGAGCCGGTTGCCAGGCTAGTTAGATACCTCGTCTGCTGGTCGTCCAGGGAATTGTTGAGCTTATTAGCTCCAAAGCGGTGGCCGCGGTGCTCCCGACCCCACCCCGGCCCACCCGGGGCAAAAGGACGCGCAAAGAGCTAATGGCGGCTTTGTCGCCTGCTCAACCGACGGGGGAGGAGAGATTGTTCTTTGGTGTTTTCGAGCCTGCACCTTGGCACGGAGCTGGCAACTCGTAGACGCGATTGCCTGGCCCGGTGGACGAGGCGGCTGGGAACTTGGGCGACGCTCCCGCCAGAGATCCCGGCTATTAGATGCCGAGCGCTGCTTTGTTTCTTCGCAGCTTTTGATTCTCCGGGCTCCGGAGAATGGGGCAGTTACGCAACCGCGAGTGCACAGCCGCCGAGCGTTGCTAATCATCGTAACGACCGGGGGGGTTTAGGGAACGGCATCGCTGGGTACGCCACTCTCGTGGCGATAATTCGACGGGGAACTGCCGAAGCCTTTTTCCCCCGCGGGATTACCATCGGCCAGCGTCTACTCGCTGTCACGCTCCCAAGAATCCGAATGTCCCTGCGGTCGACCGGCAACGCGAGCCGCGAGATTGGACTTAGGGGAGGGTTGCCTATATCGTACCACTTAAGACATTCTAAGTTATATTTCATATTTGGTACTAATTTGAACGGAAATGACTATTGGATATTGGAGCTTGGTCTTTTAGGCACCTACTATTACACGCTTAACCTTTTGTTCGGAACAAATTAATTTGTTATTAATCTTTTTGTCACATACTGTAAAAGGTACGATTTAGGCAACCGGTCTCCTAAATCGTACCTGCACTAAAAATAGTGTCAATAACAAATAGAGAAGAAACTATTCAATATGCAGTAATGATTATTATATAGTTACATATACATATGTATATGAATCACACACAGGCCGCAATTAACTATGTATATGATATATGTACGTAACCTATATAACACACGAGTTGTCAAATCCTACTGCAGCGATGCCCCGATGGGCGGCCCGAGGGTACGAGCATCTTCCCGCGTTCCTACGTTCGTTGCGGTAGTACGAAGAGTTTCCTTTAACGTATTGTTATATTTTAATCCTACTTAAAGTTGCAATAAATAGTCAAGTAACAGAGACTGATAGGCTAAGAGACTCGGAGGCGCTGAGCAATTAGCTGACCAAGTGATGCAATGGTAGTTTTTATATGTTTTTGATACCAAAGATTGTACTAGACATATATATTTTTTATTTTGTTATGTCCTTCAATAAACAAATTACAAAAAAAAAAAAAGGGTACGAGCATCCATCGCATTTTCCAAAGCTCGCGTGGAAGGGGGTCTCCAAACCAATGAAGTTGCAGGCATGTAACGGATGAGGAAAACTCTAGTAGTGTGCGTGTAGGCTCGTATCCTGAAATCAGCATGTAACCGTTACATGCTGATTTCATTGCGATTAAATTGATTTGACTTCTGGTTATAGGCTGATTTCAAGTCATTTGGATTTGCGGTTATGGGTTCTATTTTTTGATGACAGGATAATTTTTTAAACACTGGGGGGTTTCTTTTTCTTCATAATTTTATATTGTCATCCAAACTACGTATGCCTGCAAAGTTTCAAGTCTATTGGATAGTTAGAAGTGGGTTAAAATTGAGTTTCTAGATTTGAACTGAACAAACATACATACAAACAAACACACAAGCAGAGGATTGAAGCTGAATAAAAATCGTTTAATAAGAAACTTTTTGTTAATCAGAGGTGTAAGTGGGAATGTTCAAGTCTATTTCGTCCAATTACATAATATTATTGTTTAATCATTAGTCAATTCCCGTTTATATTCCCAATACCTAAAATGTAGAACACTGGGGCTCCAAGAGTCCCAGTCATATAAGCCTACGGGTACGAGCCTACACGCACACTACTAGAGTTTTCCTCATCCGTTAGATGCCTGCAACTTCATTGGTTTCGAGACCCCCTTCCACGCGAGCTTTGGAAAATGCGATGGATGCTCGTACCCTCGGGCCGCCCATCGGGGCATCGCTGTCCTACTGGTACGATTGTAGTGGTACGATTTAGGAAACATGATCAATTTATTTATAAATATAAATTTAAACTTTGTAATGAATGTAATATGTACTTAAAATGAATGTAAAATATTCTACATTAAACCCGCTTTTAGAGAAATACATAAATACAGGAGGAAATTGCATTGTTTGATTATTATCAGCTAAAATAAACTGGTAAAAAGTTACATCAATCATACCTGATTTTTTTAAATGCTTGTAGCACGCACAAAATAGGGTGTAAGCTCGAAAGGTTTTGTTTCTATTTCTTATTTCGCATTTACTTGCTATTTCTATCATCAGACGTCGTTTGTATTCATTAATTTTTGAGAAATTGATGCGGTACGATTTAGGTGACCGGTACGATATTGGCAACTCTCCCCTACCTCTTCGATACGATCGCGCCGCGCGGTTTTTGTCGGGGCCGGCGAGTTTTTCGAGGGGGATCGTAGTCCGCCGCGGAGGGATATCTATGCAAACGAGAACGGCCGATTTCGCCGCCCCCCCCGAGTGGCAGAGAAATTTCCTACCGCAAGTTGATTACGCACGAGGCGGCTGCACGTTAGCCGGGGCCGTTTTTAGGTTCGTTACGATTTGTCGCGATGCAACTGGCTGAGCGATAAGGGACACTTTATATTTACTTTTTTTTTATTTAAGAAGTTTCTTATCTCGCGCCGCGTTTTCACGAGGACCTTGGCGGGGACCATAAACTTATTCTACGCTCTCGAGATAAGAGGGGCATTATGCCGCGTTTCTCCACGACTGTGCGCCCGAGAGACTTCCCGGCTTAAACGCGCGAGTCGATCGATCGGTCGCGTGTTTGCCGCTCGAGGAATAAATTCCGACACGCTCCGTGTTTCAATCGTAGAACAGCGGAAGAGGGAGCGAAGGGGAGGAAGGCGTTCGGAAGGGTAACGATGATTTTGTTGCATATCGCGTTGTGTGTACAACGCCGGTGGCTGATTTGCGCAATTTTGCCTGCGTTCACCTCGTTCGCTCCAAAGAGGGCAAGACAAATCGGTTCCTAATGCTAATGCTAACATGCATGATAACGGTAATGAGTGATAATGATTGACGGGCTCGCGAAACTCGAACGTTTAGATCGAAATCTACTCGAAGCCTATGCATATCGCTCGCTCTGGATCCAGTGAACCGCGCGTCGCTGCTTTTTATCGCCCTCTCTTGCTCAACCGTACATAGTACACTGGTTTTTTTTTTATCACTAACACAGTTTCTTAATGAACTTGTTGCGTTTCCGTTTTTCTCGCGGCTCTATCTCCGTGGATCGGTGCCCGATATGTGGGCATCTGAATGCATTTCACATATACTCGCGGCTTCTTTTCACTTCGATTTTATATCCCCGAGATACGCGCGCCACGGTGACTCCGAGAAACTTTGCGACATTATGCAAATAGAATCTATTTACCATCTACTTACGGTGATTTGTCGTCTCCTTGTGCGCCCGGGACAAATATGAAAATTCGCTGGGAGGCACTCGGTGTTTCCAGCGCGAATGCCGCAGCTCTCCTCTCCTCTCGAAACAGACGCGATTCTGGTAAAAATCTTGCCGAAGTAAGGTAAAAGACCCAATACGTGGACACGTCCCAGTAGCTGGACACTGGTGCAAATAATACTGATTAGTCCATTTAATATTCGCTTTATCCAAAACAGAACTATTTTATTCAATTATTCAAATATTTAGTAAAATATATTCATATATATATATTTGGTATATTTGTAACACTTTCGTAAAAAACAATTTATTCCCTTGAACTGTCCGGTTTACACCATTTTAGTATTGGATTTATCTGATTTGCTAAGCAGTCGATGTTACACACGAATACACATATCCTTAAAATTAGTCATTCAATAATAGATTCTTTTTACTCAAGTTTGCTTACTGATTTGAATAAATTACTTATACAGAAGAAATATGCAAAAAGAAAAAACTATTGTGTTGTTTTTTTTATTTAATACGCTAGAAAACATCCAAATTGCTGATGTTTCATTATGTGTCCATGTAATGGGACAGTAAAATTGGGACGCCGGAACATACTAGTTAAGCTGTCCAAGTATTGGGCCATTGTAAGGTCTATGAATTTTCAATATTTCACAAAATTATTCACTCCTACAATATGTGTGTTTTTTTTTAAATAATAAAGTACACACGATGCCCCATCCCAAATAGCACAAAGACATCTTATGGACGTCCGAAGGACGTCCGTTCCGGACGTACTGTACGTTCGGAGAATGTCCCGAGAAGGTCCATATATCCTCTGTACGTCCTCGTTAAGTTCTTTAAATGTCGTAGGAAGGTCCTATTTACAAAGTGGAACGTCCTGAGGACGTGCTGTGTCAACATTCTCAGAACGTTTTCCGAACGTCCGAAAGTAAAGTTAAATACGTCCAAAAGGCGTCTTAAAAACGTTTTGCAGATGGTTTAAAAGCGCCTTAAAGACGTCTTCATCAAGTCTGGGTTAGGACATTAAGAAAAAAAACTTAGCGGTGACGGGAATCGAACCCAGGACTCCCAGATTACGAAGCAACTGCTTTTCGCAACCACTCAAGACACTTCCTTGCAAATAATTCCAATTTCTAGGTATATAACGAGTATTAATAATTTATAAAAAATGTGCATTGACGCGAAATATTCTACAGAATATCATCATTCGATCTCTAGACTCATTGCTTAAAATTTCACATTCGTCTCAAGACAGATGTTTTAACGACGACTTAAGACAGACGTCTTGAAGACGTTGTAAGCCATCTGGGAACATTTCAGCATTTCAGCGTCTTCATTGCACAAAAAAATAGCGCAAAGGCGAGGTTCAGTCGTAAGACTGTTTTGCAACCGAACCTGAATCATCTGCAAAACCTACAAGACGGTTGTTCTTCGAACATCTGAAATTTAGGTCTTCTAAAGATTCACAAGACTTACGAGACGAATGTTCTCGGAACATTCGAAATGTAGTCGTGCAAAACAATCACGTGACTTACAAGATTGTTTGATGTTTCTAGAACAACCGAAATTTAAGTCCTAAGTACGTCCGTAGGACTTAAGAAACGGACGTTCCTGGGACAACCGAAATTTAAATCCTAAGAACGTCCGTAGGACTTAAGAAACGGACGTTCCTGGAACATCCGAAATTTAAGTCCTAAGAACGTCCGTAGGACTTAAGAAACGGACGTTCCTGGATCATCCGAAATTTAAGTCCTAAGAACGTCCGTAGGACTTAAGAAACGGACGTTCCTGGAACATCCGAAATTTAAGTCCTAAGAACGTCCGTAGGACTTAGGAAACGGACGTTCCTAGAACATCCGAAATTTAAGTCCTAAGAACGTCCGTAGGACTTAAGAAATGGACGTAGGACGTTCGGATATAAACTGGACATGAAAAGGACGTCCTTGGGATGTGCGGTGCTATCTGGGATGTAATTGCAAAATCGTTTTTATATAAATCGATTTGTATAACTGAAAAATTCTCAAATTTGTGTACGCCGTACCTTAAATGTCCAGGTATTGGGACATTTACCTTAATTCTAAAATTTCTGGCGTCTTCCGCGACGCTTCCTCCTTCGTTGCCCCGTGACACGTTGCCCGTCTCGCGGCCGCTGTCCCGCCGAGTGAAACACTACAACGCAGTGACACACTTTGTCGCCTGTCAGTTTCGGTCTTCGAATGGGCGCCTCCCGGGGCTTCGTCCGGCATTATGAGCAGCCAATTTAATAACGGACAATCCAGATCGACGAGCGTAATTTCCCCGTGCGGCGTGGCATTCGTCGCGCGAGTCCAACGGAGCTGGCGGTAGAAGGTGGCGGAGGATGCCCGAGCGAGTTGATGCGTGTGCACGCGCGAGGAAAAGCCCGCGAGCGGTGGTGGACGGGAGGACGAAGGCGGACGGGACAAGAGGACAGCCGTCACGCTCGTTATTTTTCATCCAATATTCAACAAAGGTTCATTGAATTGAACCTTACACGCCATCGCGGTACGCCGAGCGACGTATGCAAATGGCCGGTGACAAATGATCTTGTTATTCCCCCGTGGCTCTTCTTGCCTTCGCCAGTGTCTACTCGCAGGTATTGTGAGCCCTCGCGCGCCTCGTCTTTGAGCCCGTGGCGGACTGGAATCTTCCTCCATGGCCGTTCGATGCATTCCCGTTCATCCGTCTACTCGTACCCGTGCGTTCGAGCGCGAGCCATTCGAGAGCAAACAGGAGAGAGAGAGAGAGAGAGAGTAACGGGACATATCGGGGTGGCTCTTTGTGACCGGCACCGCGGCGATTCCAGGCGCATCTGTCTTCTACGGTACATGTATTTTTCATTTCCGGCTCTCTTCCGCGCGAACGTCTGACCTGGTCGGGAAGAGGGTGGCTAACAGCCCTTCTGCCGGGGATAATTGCCCGAACTTCTTGATATAAGGGATGTTTGAAAGCATCGGGAATTTTGATCGATCGATTTCTAGCATTTGTAGCAGAATGCGGGGGGACGTTTTGCGATTGCGAATATGGAAACGAATAAAGGGCTTGGAAGGGTTAACCCGCAGTATAATGGACTCGACTTGCTTGCAATTCAGCCATTGCTAGTGGTTGTTGGATAAATGAACTTTGCTCGAGATCCCGGCGAATATTGACCGAGCTTTGTCCGACTTGCGAGTGACCGTAACTACTGCATGGGAATTGATTAATAGTAACGGAGGGTAGGTTAATTAGTTAAGAACTTTATCTATTATAAACTACCGTAAAATGGGGGAACATTGGCAGAAGGGGATAACATTGGCACATGCCGGGGCTACATTGGCACCTATACGCATGAACATATATAGTCGCATTCGAGATCGAGATTTTAGGTATTCAATTGTTTCAACGTTTGCGGTTAGATATCCAATAATCGCCTGTCAAATAGATAACTTTGTTACGTTATACATTATATTATTAATAACATTAGATCGCAATAATGCCTAGAACTTATACAGCGACTACCGGGAAGACGATAATGTTTGCAAAATATGTTTATGTAAATGGGAAACATATAAAGGTCCTGACTGGGTGCAATGCATAACGTGTCGTCAGTGGGTCTGCGGAACTTGTAATCGAGGAACCGAAACAATTTCTTATGAATGTCCAGTCTGTCTGGATGACGATTAGATTTTTTTGTTAAGATGTAAAAAATAAAATAAAATAAACAAATTTAAGTGTCAATGTATCTAATGGTTGGAACCGACAGGTCCAGTAAGTTAGTCGAGTAGCGAGTAATTAAGTAATTTACGATTGTTTTAATTTACGATCCACACACGAAAAATGATTAAGGCAGGATACCACCTTCGCACTTAAAAAAAATTGAAAATTTTTTTTGTTCTCAAAGTACTCTTTCAAGTGTAGGGGAGACCGGGGCTAGTTGACTAATTTTTTACATTTCTAATTTTTATAAATAGACCATTAGTATTTCCAAATTTCATTAGGTATACAGGCATAATTTTGAAAATCGTTTTAATTGAGTCTAGGTTGTAGTTTTTATTGTATTTAGAGTAGTGAGACGAATAAGTCAACAGACCCCGGCTACGGGGTTAGTTGACAAATATGATGGGGTCAGTTGACTTGACATTTACTTTTCAGTTTTAACCCTTTGCATGCGTAAGGTGTATATATACGCTGTCGCAGTACATCAATATAATGTGAAAAACGTATATATACGCTGCCAATTCCATCAATATAGTATACGAAACGCGTACATATGTATACTACGACCAATAAATTTTTTTATTTTTTTTCACTCCTCCACAGTGTTATTTTTTTTTTATTAATTATCATGGTCTAAGATACTGTAATTATTTTGTACTGGTTTGTTATGGTCTATTTGGAAGGCCTGAGAGTTTGAAGGGAGGATAGGGTGTAAAACTGGTAGGGGTGAGTTTGGAAGGATTTGTGGTGGGGGAAGTGGACTTGAGCAGCTAAACTCTTTGCCTCGACTGCATCTTGAGGATAAAAAATGCAATTATTAGTAATATTCCTATGCTTAGTCAAGTAACCCCGTCCGACATTGTTAACATGTTAAGGGTCGTACGTACAAAACCTCCACGCACCGGATAAAATAAAATACCGTAAATTATAGTCAAGGTATCACGTTTCCACATAATATTCATGAAATAACATCAAGCAGTACTTAGTGGACAAAAATTCATAAATAGTCGAAACGAAAATATTTACTTCCAGCCGACCTTTTTAGATTTTTCATTCTCACTGACAGAACACGCAAGTGTTTGTCATGGCGACACACTAAATGGCAAGCTGGTCATTCATATGCTCCAATATTGCGAATCGCAGCATAATTTATTCCATAATACAAGAATTAAAGGGAATTAGTCAACTAACCTCGTTAGTCAACTAGCCCCGGTCTCCCCTATAGAATCGAAATTCATTCATTAGAAAGGTGACCGGAACCTTTTTCTTGTGTAAAAACCGGATTGGAACAGATATATAAATCTATATAAAACTTTAAACGCGTTTTTCTCGAAACGATGTTTTCCAAATCGGCGTGTCAGATTACGCCTATAATTTTCATCCGATTGACTTGAAACTTTGCACAATTCTTCCCCGTGGTGTAATCTAACGATGTACGTAGGACTTTTGCTGTAGCGTTGTTATTTTTCTTTTGGTGCGCAATTTTATAAACTTCTTTAAACTTTTTTACCCTAAAAAATTGACCTTTTTGTTCAAAAGGCCGCCATTTTCTTAAAAATCGAAATTTCGTAAAATCCCTACGTACAGCATTAAAAAATATTGTTGCCAATAGGAACATTCTTTGGTTTTTTTTCTAAGAGCCACGTACAAAGCGGAATTTGACACGCCGTCTAACGATGTTCCTCCAAAGGAGTGTATTTTGGCGCCACCTACAAGAGATTATTTTTCACTTTTTCAGTTTCAAAAAATCTGTAATTACAGATTAAAGTTACATTAATGAATGACTGAAACCGATTTTGTTTCTGCGCATTCTTTGTATGCAAAAAAAATTCATGAAAAACGCCTCCAAAATCGCAGTCAAAGGTGGTATCCTGCCTTAAATTATTTGCTAATCGACTAAACTACTGGACGTGTCTGAACCAGTCTTTACTGACTTCAGAGTAGTAAAACTTAACCTGATACTGCTATTTATATGATGTGCCAATGTTACCCCGTACCGGCTCAACCGGCTGGTATTTGACATGTATTAAAGAAGAAAATGACAAAAATTTTATGCATTTTAACACTTGTAGTACAATCACGAAACATGCAATGTTATGATAGGATACTTAAAGCAACTGTAAACATTTTAATTTGTACATTATATAACAAAATCTATCAAAAACCTGCCAATGTCCCCCCATTTTACGGTACTTAGAGCGCACGAAATTATTCAGAACGGCGATTAAACGATGCACTTTAACAACAGCTCCACGATCAATTCCCATACAACTCGCGAATCCCTTATCTCATTGCCGGCGAACGAAAGCCATCGGGCTCCTTTCACTTCTCCGCGAAGAAAGGGCGCATTCCCGAGCCGAACGATCTCACGTTTCCTTCGCGACTCTCGTAAATCCTGATCGAAAAGATGTAAGAATCGTATTCTCGCAAGGCACTCGACATTAGACTTCTTCCTGCCGGTTCCGGTGCTCGACGACGGCGTCTCTTTCCGTTGGTTTTTTACCCCGCTGGTTCCCCCGCTCAGTGGTAGGGAGTGGCGATGGTTGATCGCTCGAATCCTGTTACACGGCGCGTCGGTTTTTAGGTCACAGCAATTATCGTAATCCCCTTGACAATGGAGGGAAGCCGTTCCCCCGTGCTCGGAGAGAACGCCGCCAACGATGCCAGCAATGCCAGAAACGGCAGCAATAACAGACCGAGAAGAAACACAGCGCGGTCCGGCGTTGTTCTCCGGCGTGAATACGCGCTCGCTGTTGCTTTTGCGTACTCCCCGTTCGACAGGGCGGCCAGGCTAAGTCCTCCGCCGAGCAACCCTACGGCGAAGCCACCCTTTCGGCGAGGAGGGTGGACCGTTTCTCGCTCGCATTCGCTGCAGGAAGAATAGAGCCCGGCTCTTTTTTCTCTTCTCTCGAATTCGCGACGGCGATCGATGCTTTCGCGAAGAATGGCCGCCATTCGGGGCAGAGTGTGCCCTCGAAAGGAAGAAAAGGGGCCGTCGTCTGAAGAAGAAAGAGGGAAGTTGCTGCCGCGTTTCAAGGGACAGGAATGTTTTTTATCGTGTCAGCTGGCCCCATCGCGTAGATAGCCGGCCACTCGTCCCGGATTGTGGCCCGCGATTCCTCTTCATCGTGATTACCCTTCTGGGAGTTAATTGTCCCCGGTGGAACGCTGACAGGACGTGGTGCTGCGTGGCCCAGCTTCGCTGGGGAAACCTAGGTGGACATAATTTCGCCTCCCTTACGAAAATTATATCGTATCATTGTCGGTATCTTCTCCGGGATCTCGGCCAGGATGTCGCGTAACTTTTTCAATATTCCCTTCGGACAAACAGGTCCAACGAATTCGTATTCGATACCTGGCTGGATGGGAAGATCGAGGGGGTGGAATCGCGTTCCTTATCGCCGAGTAAATCGCGGAGATTTCTCGACCGTGGAAGCGGGGATCTCTCAACAATAAGATTCGCGAGCGAGGAGGGTGCGAGACGGTAAAGGAAATTATTTAGCCCCCATTAACGTCACTCGCATTTACTCGTCGCGATGTCTCCACCCTACCCCCGCCGGCTCTCTCGCGCTCGTGCACCCTCCCCGCCCCTCCCCGGTTCACCCCGCGCTTCTCGTTCTCTCTTTCTGCGCCCTCTCCCCGCTCACCCTCTGCGCGACCCTTGACGCCTGAAACTCGCCGCTCGTTATTTAACCTCCACGAGCTCGACGAGGGAGCTGGTGGATTTGATTTCATTCGTTTCGCGGGAGAAGGATAATATTATGTTATTCCCGTAACTCTAATAATAACGCGGCTACTTGCGCTAACGACCTAAACGCCCATGCTAGTTAGCTCCGAGTGTTTCACGCGGGGAAAATCGTCCCTAAATCGTTTGCCCGAACTTCACCACTGGGGTACTTTATTCGCACATCGCAACCACTGGTGCAAACATTCGTTTACAAATTCTCCGTAAAAATGATTGGAAATTAGATGGTGGATACTGAAAACACATCTGTAGTTTTAATTCTTAATTTATTTAAGACACTCGGAAGGCAACGCGTCTTTATACTCTGAAACGATCCGGCAGAATAAATTCTCGAGGAGAGATTGGATAAACATTCTGACATAAACGTTTCAGCCTCTGTTCTCTTACGCATTCCACGGAGTAATATAAAAGATACTGCTTGTATCGATAAACCTTCGTTAGTCAAGCAGAAGCAGCAAAAATACTATGTCATACATTGAAATAAAAATCATTGAGCGGATAGCAGAAGGCATTTCTAAAGAAGGTAACGAGACGAATCATCGGGCTCTGCGGAAAAATTTCATTTAATTGCCTTTATCGCACGCATTTCATGCGCAGTCGCCCCCTTCGAGGGAAGCTTAAACTTTAATTGAATCCCACAGAAATTTACGAGCCGTTTGTGGAGGCACCTGTTGTAAAACGCACCGGACAATAAATTCCGTTCGTTCCGTTATTTAAGAGCAGACTTTCTGCTCGTTCTCATTTCCATCCGGCGGACTTACGAGCTCTATTAATATAATGGACGATGTACGTTAATCCCTTTCTTCTTTGCGGCATTAAATTCCGCTCTATTTGCCGAGAATCGCGGATAAGTGGATGCTTAATATCGGTTTAATGCGATTTTATTGTTCCGCTTAATATCGCGCCGTGTTACTCGGTCGCATTGCCACGCTTTTCTATTGTACAACGCGGGAATTCACCGGGAAACTCGGTAAATACTTTTACCCCATTTTATGTAACTACTTCATCCCTACCACGCGCATTTGCTCGGCATTCCTGCTCCGCATTTTCTGCGTGCTTTTCACTCCGTTATCATTAAATTACGTTCACGTGCCAAAATTCGAGGAGTCCTTGTTATATTAAAGTGGCAGTCAGCAGGATATTTCTACCATTGACGTATCTAGCCCGAGTAATCCTTGACCTGATACCATACAAACACGGATAAAATTCCATCCCCTAAAATTCTGCTATTATTACCGCGACCCACCTTTCAAACCCCTTCTCGCGCCCCGACTAATCCCCCTCTTCAGCATTCGATACCAACTCCGAAGCTACAGCCACGGGAAATAAATGTTGCGGCCAAGAAGAATTACAAACAGTCTCCCGCGGCTTTCGCGTGTCCCATAAAAGCAACCTCCATTTCCCCCGACGTGCCCGACGAGGGCAGTCAAGTACAAATTGCGGGCTCGACTCGGTCAAACGCAGAGCGATAACTGTTTGTCGCGCAGAGACACCGGAAGCGCTCTGGCGCCAGAATTTCCACGGCACTTTTCACCACGGCGACAGGGAAACAGAAAACTCGGCCCACGTATTCCCGGCGCGTTCCTCTTCCTCGCGGCTACCCCTCGTTCCCGTCGCCGTCCCGTGGCAGCCAAGAGGCGATATTTCCTCGCGACGCGCACGTTTGCGCTCCGAGGCTTGGACGGGTCTGCCTCCGCGGGCACGTCGACGATCGACGCTGCTCTTTTATAAATATTTATCCTCATTTGAATCCATCGGGAACCAGCCTTCTCGGCTCGCTTGCCTTCCCGCCTTCTTCTTCCCTCGACGGCCGCCCCGGCCCTCTCGACCGTGGCCGTGTATTTGTTCTTGCAAATCTTTTATACGTTTCGTACGCGGATTTGCATCCATAACGGCCCCGGCCGCTCTCGTCTCGCCCGTTCCATCCACCTCGACCCTGCCGTGGCACTGTCTATACATATTCTTCCCCTGTTCCGTGTCGGCGATGCCGTCGCCGGCCCCGTTGCTCGCGTAAATGCCGCGAACACTTCCCGGGAAACTTTGCTCGTGCTGTTTGAACTGGGACCCGCTGGCGCGTGGAATCTCTGGCTGCTCCTTGGAAGAATTTTTCTCCTTGCCTGCGGACGGCAGGATCCCGTAGAGTCCTCTGTGAATTAGTTCGGCTTCGCGTGATTGTATGGCGTAACAGGTGAAGTGAGCCTAGTTCCAGAAGGTTACCGTTAAGGAACTAGTTCTTGATCAGGCACTAATTTTTGATCAGTTCATGAAATAAACCGTTCTTTTGAGTTTATGTCAATAAATAATTGCTTGAAATAATTACTAACATAAAAAATTGATAATTCAAAAATATATATGTTGTCTATGAAAGCAGTTAGTATTGTTAGTTTTAGATGATTAAAAACTAGTTCCTAGTCACCTTATTATTCCATACCTTATAAGTATTTAAATTATATATTTATTTTCAACTTTTTAAAATTTTTCCTTGAAGTTTAAACATTAATTCAACTTTTAGTATAAAAAAAGTCTATGGTTTAATGTTTTATTAGGTTAAAAATAAATATTACAGCGGGAGACCTTCTAAACTGATCAGAAACTAGTTCCTTAACGGTATAGTCTTCTAGTCTCAACGCGTGTGCACGCGAACAGGGTGCATTGGATAGAACGAGGCTTAACAGGAACTGAGAATGCCAGGCCACGGTGTATACTCCCAAGAATTTTTTAAACTAAAATTGAGAGTTCGAGGCGCAGTATTGGAACACAGCGATCTATCATATATTCCGGGAACACCTTCTTCTCTTCACCTAACCCCGGAGCCCGGATTTTCAACTCGGCGACCTACAATAGGAGCTATTGATTGCAACAAAAATGAAGTACGCCGCAATGCAGCAGCGTAGACAAACACGGGGGGCCAGTTGCCATGGAATTACTAGTTACGTGCAACCGAATGAAACGGAGGCTTTAACATCTTCCAGCTGACGGAAGGCTGGCCGTTCCACAGACATCCAATTCCCACATATTTCGCGCGCGGCTGGGCGGTAAAGAAAGTCAACTCATCGGTGCGACCTCTTTAGATCTAACGAACGAACCAATTGCTCTCGTTGCCGGGCAGCGAAAAAAGAAAAGCTACGCAAAAAGCACGGTCGCCACGCAATTGATTCTCCCTTCGCGATCCCGGACAAGCCGGAGGGCGTTTGCTCGTCCGCGTTGTCCGAGCATTCCGTACGACCTGGGTCAACGAAGACAAGGGTTCCAGGGGGTCACGGTGGCCAAGAACGCCCGTTATTATTACCCTTCCGAGAATATTAATTAGAGACGACCGCGTCGTGGAAAGCCTTGGCAGCCCGCTCCCGAGAAAGCTTCCCGCTGCTTAACTCGCTTTTCTTCGCATTAAGATCTCGCCGAGATCCGAGCAGCCCTTTTTCAAGGGTGGACAGACCAACCACGGAACTTTTTATCGTGTCTCCTTCCGACGATTCACTTTTGTCCAAGTTTACCAAAGTTTTCCGTGATTTAACGGTAGGGCGCAGCTGCTCCACGATGAAAATGCTGCTAGACTCTCCGAGATTCCAAACAATTCAAACAGAATCATGACGAGGCTCGTAGTGATGGCGCGTGTGCGTCTTGTTTGCGAGATTCGTGGTTTTTATAGTTCCTCGTGTGCATCTGAATTTGAATCTTCAGTCAATCTTATCTTCACTATTATTCAAAAGCCTGAAGTTCGTGAAAATTTTTACACTCTTTGTGCTCGATGCGAGTTTGGGATATCCAAGTTTTTCAGGGACGTTTTACACGTTGCTAATTACAGACATTTCATCGAATGTCTTCCCCTCAGAGACATTGTATGTATTGCTTTTAGTGGGTGAACATTGTCGACGTACCGGCGGGTTTGTTCGAAAAGGGACGCGGCCCTACTGTCCCCGTGTTCTCGGCGCACAAATACATGAAAGGGAGAGTTGAGCACCGCCGGGACAGAGCGGAATCACGGAACGGTTGGCCTGGCACTGATGCACTTTCCTCTCTCGAATCTCGCTTTCGGTCCAGACGCCCTTGAGTCTGATTATACACTGTAACCCCCGCGCCCCCTTCGTCGCTGCTGCCACTTTGGTTCCCTTCACCGCGGCTTCCCTTCTCGTCACCCTTTTCACGTCAGGTGTCTAACCCCAGACGTGCTCACCTAGCGCTACAGCAGCGTTTGACATCAAGGGATCGACCGAATGCATTTGAAGCCTGACAGATTCGCGCTGTCATCGAGATCGCGCAGTAAAGCGTCGCCGTTGTGTCGGAATAACAGTGGGGAAAGGTGTCAAGCCATGAAGCCACGGCCACAAACTTTACATTCTTTATCTATACAATGAACGACAAACAGAGCAGTGACTCAATCGTGATTCACCTGTTCACTAAACTTCGCCTCTTTCACCACGATGCATTAGCAAAGTGAATTCTCCTCCATCACGATTTACATTTGAACCACCCAACAGTAGAGCCTAAGTAGACCCATATTTGTTTCCAAAGAAAACTCGAACAAAATTGTATATACATTTAAAAAAATTTAATCGAATGAAGTGTGTTTGTCACTTAGAAATAAATTCCCAAAGATGATGTATTTCTAGTCCTCGCCAAGGTGGCCTAACCCCTTAAGAGTTCGAACCTCCAATCAAAGCACCATCTTCCAGAACACCCTACGATTTTGGAGGAAGCGTCTGAAATTGGAGTGATCAACACACGAGCCGTTAGGAGCCGTCGTTATTAACTAGACAGACGTTCCAGTGGCGTATTTCAGCGAGCTTTCGTTACGCAAGCTCGAGCGTACGCTCGCGGACCGTTTGGCTCCGATTTGCATCGCGCGGCCTCGCGGAAGCCGCCGCGGCAGCCTCCGCCGCGTTACTTAGCGCTTCCGTTTCCGCCGTCGGAGCACCTCGTTAGATCGACTCGACTCGGTGTCGTTGGCGCTCACCCCCGCGGGGCCCTCGACGCTTTTTTTCCCGCCTCTTTTGCGTCGCAACGAGGTCCCTCTGTGGCGCGTATGCGCGCGGAGCGGCGTGCAGGGAAAGGAAGGGAAAAAAGGAAGGGAAGGTAAAGAACCGAGGCGGCTCCTGTTGCCAAAAACCGAAATGAAACGCGCCTGGGGGAGAGGAGGCCCGTGGTGGTCGGCCACGGCGACGACTGCCAGAGTCGTCGTTGCCGTCGTCCTCCTTCTTGCCGCCGATGATTGCGACGGCGGCGGTGGTAGGCGGTGGTTGGAGTCGAGAGCTCTCGTCCCCCAGCGCGGCCACGGAGACAAAACAAAAATCAGCGGCGAATAAAGCTGGGAGAGGGGCCTCCGTGGACCTCCTCTGCCTCGGCTGCACGATAAACGGCAGGCCGGCGTCCTGGAGGCTGAAGGAGGAGAGGCCGAGAGAGGAAAAGGGGAGAGAGTTGGACGGCGGGAGGGTTGAGGAATGCGATGTAAATGTAATCGTACGATCGCGTAACGGGGGCAGTAACCAGCGGGGAAAGCGACGGGGCGAAGGCTTCTTGGGAGAAAACTTGTGGCCGAATTAAGTGGCTTGGGAATTTTTTGGCAACGCGCGCCGCTGGTCTTCTGTCAGCGATCTCGCGACGCTAATGATGTTTACTGTTTGGGGCAGGGAGTCGTGGGTGATGGGAATACGGCTCTCCGGCAGAATGCTGGGATGAAAGTAGAATAGATTTGTCTGATCAATGCTACACGCACATATATATGTATACAGCAAACAGCCGAGCTGATGGATCGCGAGATTTCAGCATCCATCTCGCGGCAAAATCCTTTATTATTTGTAAAAGGAGACGCCCCGAGTGCTGCAAAACTAATTCCCCAACTCCATCAATCTTCGCTGAACGCGAGGTGCTTTGTTCCTCGAAGCTGAATGAAAATTTTGCTATTCCGGGTCGAAGCAACTCTGACACTATATCTCGTGATCAGACTCATTCAGGCCGGATCGGAGATTCAGCCACAGGAAACCGTTTATAAATACGCAGAGTCTAGTTGCATATCCCTGTCGCCCTGCACGCTGCAGACAAACTGCTTCGCTTTAGCGCGACGGAGCCACCCAATAAAACAGACACCGGTCCCCTCCCGCCGCCGCCAACCCTTCATCAAGCTTCTCAGACGTAAGGAAAACAAGAAGCGCAAAATCCCCGGCCGAGCACTTAATCTCCATCAGCCAGCGAGACGTCAAAGCGATCAGGTGGCCCCCGACTGATCGCTCAATCTTGTAATCCTCTCTGGAGATCGCGAAATCACGCGCGTCGGTATCAGCTGACAGGATATAATCGCTTATCAAGTGTCGACGAGCGATTTCATCGAAGTTCACGCTCGCGACTCGCGCGCCGCGCTTCTCTATCCGCCGGCCGGGGCAGCGCTCATTATTGGCGAGCTTCTTTCGCGTTTCTCGCAGCTCGGATCGGTTAAAGGGCTACGGGCGTAATTAAATCAGCGGCCCATTAGCGAGGCCCATCAGACCCGCGTCGTCGTCACGGATTCCGTCTAATTAATGCAAAGCAATGCCGATGGCAACTGATACAGACGGAATCGCGGACAAGTCCGCGGGGGAAGAGTGGCTGGGGCGGGTAGGAAACGGGTCTGGGTTATGTGTGTTGGTAGGCTGCCACTGTCGGGAATAACCGGGGAGATTTGCCAGCGTTATTTGTTGAGCGGGGTGCAGTTTATACGTTTACATTTCCCGGGCGTGTAACTCGCGTATGATAGGCTGTAAATTATGGGTCAAGTCGGTTTTAGTAAAGCGGTCTTGTGTGCGCTGAAGGGGGACCTCGGCTATGTTTGTTGTGCGAAAGGGGAGGCAGAGACGGGGCTGGTGGCTCGCCCTGAATTAGCGGTACATGTTATCCTTGGATGAATATGAAAATGTTTGCTTAATTTGATTTAGGTAACTGCTTCTAAATTTTCTACTATTATCTGCTCCAGTTTCTGCGGGGTGGATGTAATGGATTTTAAAGTAGCTTGAATTACTCTTAATTCGTGGCCACGTGATGGGTTGAGAAATCGATGGGATGCACTTTAAGCTTTTAACCCGTGAACGACGGAAATCTCATTCGTGCACATCTCAGAATAAACTCTCACTACGGAGCCTGAAGCTGCGCTGATTTAAAATTCTCACCTTCAAGGGATAATAGCAATAATAAGTGACAGGGTGGTTTGATATTTAGGATGAGTCGAAATGGACCCCATCCGCCATGCGCGGGTTAAAATATCCATGGCAGAAGCTATTGCCAGTACGTAGAAGAATGCAAGTTCAAAGCAGGGAATTGTATCGTTCGAATTACACCAGGTTAACCGCCACACGGGCGTTTAAAGGGGCCCAGCGAAACCGCGAGAGGGTTACAAACGGCCACACCGTCGATAGAGTTTAACCTTTGCAGGCCGCGCTCCATTGACGTGGGCAAAGATAAAGGGCCGGTGATCTAGCGAGACGGTTCGCCAATGAGGGCGGGCAGAGGGGGTGAAGATTCGACGGTCACGTAATCGGAGGGGCTGCTGGGACATTTGTTTGTCCTGGCCGAGTGGTGCATTGTTACAGTAGACGCCCAGTGAACACGCGAGAACCCCCTACTTAATGGGGTTTCTGTGTTTGACGCGCAGCCGCGATCTTTGTCTTTTCTATTTGTTTCCGGCCCTTCGATTGTCGCGCGTTCGCTGAATTAAACGCGGGCCCGTCCGTGGGACACTCGCGCGGCTGTACGAAAATTTATCGCCGCTAAATCCTAGTGATCTGGATGGTTACTGTGGCTGGAAGAAATCTGGGAAGGTTCTTGAAGCAGGGACTTAATACCGGTATAATGCTCATACCGGTATTTCGCAAATACAGCTATACCGAAACCGATATCATACCGAAATAGATAAATACCGAAACCGATATCATACCGAAAAAGATAAATACCGGAAACAATCGGTTTTCGGAATTACCGGTAACCGAAATAAATACCGGTATTTTTTCGGTATTCTTATCGGTGAACACCGAAACCTACCATGTTACTGAAAAGAATACCGAAAAAATACCGGTATTTATTTCGGTTACCGGTAACCTTTTGTTTTCGGTATTTATCTATTTCGGTATAATATCGGTTTCGGTATAGCTGTATTGGCGAAATACCGGTATGAGCGTTATACCGGTATTAAGTCTCAGACGAAGATACAACCGAAAAATACCGGTATAATACCGGTATTTTACGTACCGGTAGGAGTCCCTGTCTTGAAGCACGTTCCAGTGGTTTCTGAATGGGTCTCCTTGAGGATGCAGTTCATCAAATATGTATTTCGATTTTGTGATCCATGATAGGTAAATAGTAGGGGAAAGGTGGGATAGTTGATCAGCGGGGATACATAATCACATCAGGTTTTTAATGAATATATTGACAATTTGTGCCTGCTGTCACGCTATGGTAGTAATGCTTACATTATTGCAACACTTCACGTTGTAGTTTTCTTTTGGGAGCATAGAATAATGTTGTTAGAAGCTTCGATCTTATTTGCAGCCAAAAAGTAAATATATCGGTCTGCTTGTTCTTCCTCCTTTTCGAGTAAATGTTGCATTTTCAACGATGTGAAGTATACTAAGTAAAAACGGCATTTTCTGGTCTATTAATGCTATTTATTGATTGATCTAAATATTTAAAGTAAGTTCAAGTTTTCATCTTTTTCAAATCGAGTGCATTGAGGGATACTTGATCAGTGTGTGAGGTGGGATACTTGAACAGCTGAAAATGCTTTAAAAAAGAACCATAGAACGGCAATGAAACAGAAAAATACGGCAAAGAAAGTGAGAAGGAAAATCTTTTCCTCGTCATCATCTTAATCAGATGATATCTAAGTGAAATGTCTTTTAAGAATGCATTTATGTTGTTTTATGTCATAGAGTTTGATTCTTCGGTTTCAGTTTTTCAGTAATTCCTTCAAGTTTGTTATAGTTTACTTTCTTTTTATGATATTCCCTTTATTTCATGTTATTGACGAAGATAATAAATACTTTTTAGAAAGTTAATGTGTTATTTACTCTTAAAGTTCACTGATCAAGTCTCCCTAACCGTTTGATCAAGTCTCCCCTTCAGTGGGGGATACTTGTGCATAACTGCACTGCCAGAAAATGTTGAAATTCTGTCATTAAAATTAGTTTTCAGCTCTCAAATTTGTCAAAGTATATTGAGAATACTGTAAGAATCACAACTTACATAATTAAATACAAACAAAGCAAACCATTATTATTATTTTAATGAAAAAGCAAAACTGTGATCAACTATCCCACCTTTCCCCTATATTGCTTGACAAGAGAGAGAAGTAAGCGATTCCGACGAGCGTGAAGTTTGCTGCCCGAGCGAAGCGAGGCGAAAACGCTTCTCTTCCGTGTCACGCACTATATTTTTTTCAACACCTGCATGAAAGGTGTGTTTTTGAAAGCCTGTTGAGCGATTCGCAAAAAATATGCATTTTCGATTGCTCGTTTATTCTGTCGAAATTAATAAATACGTGTATTTAGTTTCTAACAAATTTTTTTTTCCAATTTATGGTTATCTCGCCACTCCATAAATTTTTGGTATATCATCTGGTATTTTACTTTCGATTTTGATGGCAGCAAATCTTCTTCGATGGCTTTTGCAGCTTCTGCTATATCGGGGGGCGTGTGGTATCCCGTGTCGCTATCATTGTCACTATTATTCATTTTACCTTTTAATTGTATCTTTTAATGAAAAATGGTACTGTGACAGTTGTAATATCAAGATAAAACACGCATGATCGATAACGACTAGTCGAACAACTGCATCTTCATACCATAGGGTAACGCCAAACTCCAGTTTCCTTGAGAGGAAAGTAAACAATTATGCGAATACGCATGCGCGTAAAGTCTTTTTCCCTTGGGAGAAAAGTAGAAAACGCGAATACGTCTGAAATTGGTCAGTTTGCTCCCGCTCAGCAGGCGTAAAAAAAAACACACATTTTCATGCAGGTGTTGAAAAACATTAATTGTTCAGGTTTTTCAGATACTATCGCATAAAAATTGGGGAGGATAAATGTCCGGGCTTCTGATTTTCGGCACAATCATCCCCTCGCGATTTTCCTACCTGATTGTGAAATTATGAGTTTTTAACGATTTGAGGTTTTTCAGCTTTTATTTGCACTGTCTCGGTGTATGGTGCACGGACTGATCCTTCGGTGCGAAGTAGAAGTTGGATGGAACTTGCGTGAAGTGTCGGGCGACGATTTTGACGAAGTATGTTTTTTGTGCGTCGAGTAGTTTTCAAAGAGCATTAGAGGAGCGAAACTTTACGCGGGGATTCTACCTCCAAACTTGAGCTACAGTAGCTAAGAAACAGGACGCGTTCTTTTACTTTTGGCTGCTCCACAAATCTGCAAAGTTTCATAAAAATTGGCGCGGGACGCTTCGCGAATATTCCTCGTTAGTGCTTCCGACTTCCGCGGTGCATCCATTTGCAGATTAAAATGGGTCACTGTGTGTAGGCCGGCTGCTTTCTTTCCCCGGTAACTCTTGAAGATCGCAACAAAAGGGCGAAAAACGCAAGTGGCGTGGTAATTAAGTTCAGTAACTCGTCGGGGTTTAACTGCGTTGCGCGCGAAATTTCCCAACCATCTACTTTATTCCCGGGCGAGGGGGAGGGTGCGAGGAGGGAAGAAGAAGAATGCACCGCGATGCATAAGCGAAAACGATTGCAATTAAAACGCCGGTCCCATAACTTTTTCCCCCTTTGAAGCAAAGAGAAACGCCGGGGACACATTTTCGCGGACGGTTGCGTAACAGGGAGCACAATTTACGTTACAATTATTTCAGATCGCGTAATTAGAAGGAAGCGGGCATTATTTCGCGCAATTTTCGCACGATTACGTCCGCGCATTCGCGTTTTTTGCGCTTGCCGTTGCTTCACCGGTAAGTAGGCCAAAGAACGAACTTGGCGGACGGTCCCAGCTGGGCAGGGCGTTGAAACGTTTCCACATCCGATTCGAAAATTCAGGATCGAAGATTGGTAATTGGGATGGTCCACTTAGCAACCAGATTTATGTCCGCCGAAGCGGTTGGCCGACGAGCCGCCCGCAAGACAGCATCGATTTTCCCCTCCGCCGCTCGCTCCACCGTTTGGCCGCGCGAAAACTGCCAGGGCCGGTCGTTAACGCGGGAGGGAAACACGAAATCGCGTCTGTCGCGAGCGAATCTAATGCAGTTTAAGCGTCCGGGGTGCATAAAGCGAATTCATAAAGCGACACGAGCCCTGCAATAATCGAGATCGCAGTCTCGGCCGAGTGGAGCACGGGCGGGCGAGCCTGAAGACGGAGGGGCGGTCGCCGGGCGGGAGGGCAGAAATGGAACGAAAGAGGGAAAAGAGGGACAGGGAGAGAAAGAGAGGAAAATCTGGGAGCTTCGTTGGCATCCGGTCTACTCGGCACGGCAGACTCATTAAGGGGTTATTTCAAAGTTTAACTGAATCGAGTCGAGGGGGAGAGATGATAAAAACTCAGACCTCCCTCGCCCCGTCTCTGTTGGCCGCCTATAACCCACCCCCTCTGCGCTCGGCGCTTCTCTCTCTCTCTCTCTCTCTCCCTCTGCAGTACCCTGTCCCTTGTCCCCTGCCCCCGTCGCACTGTCCCCTTTCGTCCCGCGGCCATCCCCTGGCTCGGGATAGACTTCTTTACTCCCCCCGTCGTCGGCCGACACTCCGTACCGTCGGCAATATTAATTAACGTCATCCTGCAGCCGCAGTCTAGATATTTGCAGTTTGTTAGCTGAAAAGTCGCTAAGTCGCGACGCCCGTTTCTCCGCCGCCCCTCTGCCTCCCTCGCTCCCTTCCTTCCCGCGGGACTCTTCTTATTTCGTTCCCGCCGTCGCGTTTCACGTGCACGCCACCCTGTCGTTCGGGGGTTTCTTTTTTTTTCGCGGCGGGCTCCCCCCGTTCGGCGGACGGTTGAGAGCGCCCGAAGGTTCCGAAGACCAGGCAGAGAGGCACGAGGTCGTGTATTAAATTAATCTTCGTCGAGGAACGGAGCTTGATAATCCGCTTAATCGCCAATATCGAGGGGAAGAGAGGCGAACGGAGCGGGATAGAGACGATGGGAATGGAAGCTCGATGTCGTGCGCGTGTGTGCGTCAGCCGTGGAAGGTGTTTGCGCCTAGCGCGTCTGCACGAGAGAGCCGTTGAATCGAAATTCAAGCGCCGAAAAAGAATGACGTATTTACCCGGGTGGGCGTCGCCACCCCCGTCGGCCTCCTTCTCATTCAATTACAAAGTGATCAACGCCCGGTCTCTCGGCAACACGGTTAACGACTCCAGATGGAGGAGCTGTGTACGGCTTCCCGCTAGGTAAGCGCCCCGGACCGCGCTGACGCTCGCGAGCCCACCAGCCCGCCCGGCGATAACGCGCCGAACCTGTTATCCTATACTCGGGGCCAGATATATATTGGCCGGTGAATTCGTTTTCGCGAGCAACGATCGAGGAGAAATCAACCACCACCATGTGACGATCGTGGATTTGTCAGTTGGAGTTGCGTGGTCGTCGCAGGGTATGGTGGGGTAACGGGAACGCTGCTCGGCTCCGCCTGAATCTACACTTGATTCCACAGTAGAGCATCAAGATTTCGCGCAGGCACGACCCTCAGGCGACGTTGCTACGCCGCCTCCCCACTTAACCGCCTATGTTTTTCTCCGTCGCACGGCCTTCTCTACTCTCTCTGTTCACTCTTCGTGCGGGACTGTTTACGTTGACAACGGTCAGGTCCCGCGTTTGGGATGTACCAATTATTCCTTGGAAATTACCACGACCAATCGCATGCGGTTCAAACCGTGGGTAGTAGTGGGAGCTGCGCAGATCGGTCGCGAATCGGTAGGGGCGTCGAGATGCTCCAATGTGGAATCAAGTGTAGCCGTTTGGCTGTTATTTATTCTTAGCGTAATAGTTGTGTGCGTGACGAAGCTATTCGTAGACCAATACGAGATGAAGCTATCGAGAAGGAATCAATGTTCTGACCAATAAATCCAATGAATTTCTTCGGAGCTAACGCACACCTATTCTGATGTGTGTACTTCTACGCTGACAGCTCGGTTTGACCTACACGCCAGAAGCTTGCCACTATCCCCACCACTTCTGGGCTCACTCTTGTTCTGCGAAGGCGAGAGCGAGATGGAACGAGAGCGAGTAAGAAAACGTTGAGAAAAGGAGCACCGAGGCAGGCAAACGGTGTGGTGGGAGAATACCCCTCGCGAAACTCACCGGCCAATATATCTGGCCCCGAGTATACACTTGATTCCACATTGGAGCATCTCGACGCCCCTACCGATTTGCGACCGATCTGCGCAGCTCCCACTACTACCCACGGTTTGAACCGCAATGCGATTGGTCGTGGTAATTTCCAAGGAATAATTGGTACATCCCAAACGCGGGACCTGACCGTTGTCAACGTAAACAGTCCCGCACGAAGAGTGAACAGAGAGAGTAGAGAAGGCTGTGCGACGGAGAAAAACATAGGCGGTTAAGTGGGGAGGCGGCATAGCAACGTCGCCTGAGGGTCGTGCCTGCGCGAAATCTTGATGCTCTACTGTGGAATCAAGTGTAGTTTCTTTGATCCTTTCTTCAATTTCCTTTTTCTGTTTTAATCGCGGCCGTTTCGAGATATCGGAATTGGATGGTGAAACGTGGCTCGCCACGTGCGCGTGCCCTTTTAAACCGCGTAACAGGTTCCCGATGTTTTAGAGTACTTCTGTCGCGTGCAGGTTACTTTCAATCGACCCAACCCGCACGGAGCCTCGATAGGTAGAGGCGTAAGCTCCGAGTCCGCCTGCCATCGCTCAGCACCCGCGCGGAAAGCTGGCTCTAAATTACCATTTATCCAGATATTAGCCAGGAACCGTGGAGCGGCGTTGGCCTGCAGTGGATGCAGCCGCGAGCGCGAGCACGATCGGCTCAGCCGCCTAATAGACGCCTGGAGACCTCGAGGAGACCGAGCTAAGGCAGCCGTGCAAGGTGTCTGTGCCTCGTGTTGCCGGCTATCCGGTGGCGTGTAAACAAATTGGCAGTAATGACGTCGCAATTTGTCAGATCGGCCGGGGCACACGTACGCGTAGGGGCTCTTAAAGGTGGTGGTGGCGCGTGTATGTTTGCATACGCGACGCGCCAGGGGTGAGAGATTGGTGTCTGATGTGGCGGCCGTACAGGTATACACACCTGCCTGATTTGCATACGTACGCGCCTACCGCAGGTGTTCCCTGGTTCCGCTCACCAGACCGAGGATGAGATTGCGTCATTTCACGGTGCTCCGAGGAACGATTCGATCCGTCCACCCGGACGATCGCTATGAGATTCCCCGCCCGGGATTCCCTGCCGCTGCGGGCGCTTCCACGAATTTCAGGGGAGTTCTTTGAGACGCTCCGCAGCTAGGGATTTAAATGGAAATTCGGTGGACGTGAACGTTCGCCGTCTGTATCGAACGGCACAGATGGGAGCCGATGAACTCTCAGTGAATTTTCTTTTGTCGATCGGTGCGCTTCTCGAGGGAGGATCGACGCGATCGATCTGTAAAGGGGTACAGGTTGCTGGCTAATTGGAGGCTCTCGTAGATAGCATTCCGACGAAGTTCCAGAGAATTGGTATCTGTAATGCGGTGATCAGTTAGGAGATACCGTTCGAAGAGGCATTCGTACGTGGCATGACGAATCTGATAGCCTTGATTCGATCGTACACTCTAGATAAGCTGTTTATTCTGTAGCTGCATTCCTGAGGGCTGATTAACGCATTAATAATCATGAAGCTGCAGATTTTGAGCCGCGCTTTTCCCTCTTATCTTGAATGTATCTCTTGTACCATTCGCGGTGTCTTTCGCGAGTGTGGTCGTAAGAATTACCCGGTGATTTGTCGGGATAATTCAGTGCGTAGCGTAGTAGGAAGACTGCTCTTCGTCACTGGTGACCTTTCAAGCTTAAAAGGCTGATTGGAATTTTTCATTAGAGAATATGTAATCCTATGAGCACGTTATTTTCTGCCGCACAGTGCTCCGAGTGCGCTAAGCGTGTTTTCCTCCGTATGTTCCTACGATTTCTCTTCATTTCGCGGGAATTTTTCAACGCGGAAGGCAAGAGGAGCCCCTCCCCCATCGCCGAGCAATAAACAATTTCTGAAGCGGTTACGCGAGCGAAACCATTAAGAGAGTGCATTCCATTTGGAGGAACAAACCGCTCCAAACGTGCTCCCGGAATGGTTAATCTTACAAGTTCCTCCCCCAAGCCGTTCCCTCCCTTAACGAGACTTTTATGGTGGAATATGCAACTACGTCCGGTCAAAAGTCGTTTTAACTTTCGCGACTGTTTGCGGCTACGCGTAGACCCTGCAGAGACGCCCGCTGTTTAACTATTCTATGCTTCTCTTCCTAGTAAATTTTCACCCAAAATCTGCCGCGTCACAGGCACAGATCCTTCATCCATTATCAGAACATCCTCCTTGCTCAATTAAATGACACACTAACCAAGACTTCGTTGTTTCTGTTGCAGGTAAGAAGGCACATCTGAGAAATTATTCGAGAAACTAAAGATATAAGAGCTCGCACTACGATTCCGTCAAATTGTGAGTAATAATCGTCTACTGTGTCACGTATACCTGCTTCGCACGTAGATTTCTATATCATAAATCACACGCTTCACGATCGCGAGACTTCTGGGTTACGAGGGGCGAAAAATGGGCAAGCCTTCAATAAAAAGACTAATTATTATGCTACCTTTGTACAGTCAGTATACTGCAGCCATTTAAAAGAATTCATTGAGCAGAGCAGACTTTAAATTATTAAACAAAAAGACATGTTTTTGATAAACAGGTGAATATTTAATTTGCCGAATTCCTTAGATTCATTTATATTAAAAATAATTTTTTACAAACCTTAACTACTAATTCTATCATTATACCTATACATAATTTATTCATACATATTATTTTTTAAAAAGTTATATCAAAAATTAAAATTTGAATTCAATTTAACATGAATTATTAAATTATCTTTAATGAAGCTTAATTTTAAAATCACAAATACAAAACAACACCCCACTGATAATAAAATAAATCTATAGTTCATCCCACAAATTCTTTATATTTAACAAAAACAAAAAATAATTTTATTAATTAACTAGAATCCAAAGTCACGTATCAAACCATCCCCCCAAAATAGCACTAAATTCTTCGAATTCACATCGCTGCGAATATCCCCGGTGAACTTTTAATAAACCCGTCCAAAAACGAACAACCCAAAACCGAACAATAGAATCTAATCGACAATGGCCGCGCGCTTTTTCGATATCTTCCTTCCGCGCGGGATACCCAGATAGATCAAAGCCGCGCGGAATGGGTAACAATGGTTTGACAATAGGTCTGCTTTGACATCAGTAGGAGGACAGTGGTCAGACGGGAAGGTTGGCGGCGCGGTTATAGGAGCGGGAGGGGAAGGAAGCGACCGCTCGCTTTAATTACGCGGGGCCATTGTTGCGGCCGGTTGTTTATAATTAATCGTTCGAAAGCCCGTCTCTGTGGACGACAGATATGACGGCCAATAAAGTGCGCCGCCGCACCCGCTGACGGGGAATTTCGTTACCGTGGAATTTCGGCCGGCGAGCCGTCCGAATCGAAATCCGCAGCCGGACCGTCTCTGTAGGACCGATCGGAACGCCAAGTGTCACCCTTGTTGTTACTTTGATATTACCGGAGACCGGGCTCGATCTGGGAAGCGCAAAAAGCGAACGAGCGTCGGGCGATATTGCGAACGGTGGCTCGATTGAACGCGCACGCTCGGCCATGTCTCGCAGACATTTTGATTGAGCAGGGCGAAACGAATCGAGCGACGCGCTTCAAATATTTGATGCTCCAAGGTAGGGCTCTTACTTTTCGCGGGTTTCCGGTTACCCGGGTACCCGGGTACCCGGTGAACCGGGTCCTACCCGGGTTTGCGGGTAATACGGTTACGATTACCCGATACTCGTGTTATACGGGTAATCGACGAAATACCGGTTATTGCAGGGGATCATAACAAACCTCTTATTATACCTTTTTGTTTCATGAATATTGTTAGTTATAAATTATTAGTAATATTGCAAGTTGCTTCCAGGGACTTAATACCGGTATAATGCTCATACCGGTATTTCGCCAATACAGCTATACCGAAACCGATATCATACCGAAAAAGATAAATACCGAAACCGATATCATACCGAAAAAGATAAATACCGAAAACAATCGGTTTTCGGAATTACCGGTAACCGAAATAAATACCGGTATTTTTTCGGTATTCTTCTCGGTGAACACCGAAACCTACCATGTTACTGAAAAGAATACCGAAAAAATACCGGTATTTATTTCGGTTACCGGTAACCTTTTGTTTTCGGTATTTATCTATTTCGGTATGATATCGGTTTCGGTATAGCGAAATACCGGTATGAGCGTTATACCGGTATTGAGTCTCAGACGAAGATACAACCGAAAAATACCGGTATAATACCGGTATTTTACGTACCGGTAGGAGTCCCTGGTTGCTTCTGCGCTGTCATCCTCAGTTTTTCAGAAATTCGATTTTGAAAAAAACTGCAAATTTGCGCGAACAGTAATGAATAACTATTACTGTCTCGACACTAAAGATGTTCAACGTTGAAAATTTGCAGTTTTTTTTCAAAATCGAATTTCTCAAAAACTGAGGATGATGGCGTCAAACGGTTTGCGGGTTCGTTTTCAGCGCTCCGAAACATATAAGAAACGGCTATTAAATGTTACAAGTCCAGATTAGGGATTGCAAACCGGTAAATCGGTAAATCGGTTTGAAGTTTTTTTTCACTGATAACTTAGTAGATATCGACGGAATTATGCGCTACATATGTGCGTTACATTGCTTTACATACAATTTTTACCGGTAATTCGTGACATTTTTACCGGTAATTCAATAAATTATGTATTTCTCGCGATTTACCGGTAAATCGATTTATCGGTAAATATCGGGAAATACATAATTGATCGAATTACCGGTAAAAATGTCACGAATTACCGGTAAAAATTGTATGTATAGCAATGTAACGCACATATGTAGCGCATAATTCCGTCGATATCTACTAAGTTATCAGTGAAAAAAAACTTCAAACCGATTTACCGATTTACCGGTTTGCAATCCCTAGTCCAGATGGCTGTCGAACTGTGTTACCCGTATCATACGGGTATCGAGTACCCGTAACCGTATTACCCGCAGACCCGGGTAGCGCCCGGGTACCCGGGTATCACCCGGTTAACCGAGTACCCGGGTCACCGGGTATCAAGAGCCCTACTCCAAGGTACCGTGCCCCTGCGATCGAAGAGAATTCTGCGCGTGGAGATTTCTGGCGATCGAGCGCGCCCTTGAATCGATTCGCTACATCTTAGCAGCAATTATTGCACTCGGCTGTGCCTCGTTTAAGTCCCATCTTCCGGCAGCTGGCTGCCTATGCCAAATTCAAACGAACCGTGCTTAATTCCGAGCCCTGCCAAATTTGGCACAGTGTACCTTCTGCCTTCGCTTCCTCCTCGTCAGCGTTAGCTACCCTCAGATCGCTGTGCAAGCAATCGTCGAATTTTCCAAACACTCGGTGCATTCGAACTCGAATGCATTTCCAATTAGCATCCAAAATCCCCTTCGGCGTGTGCGCGATCACGCTAACAAGGAGCTTGGAGTAATCAGAGTACACCCAAGGGTGGGCACGATTTTCGTTTCTCCAGAGAAGAAACTCCCACCCTCTTTGCATTCCATCCGCGAAGAAAGGTCGGCCGTTTCTGACAGCGTGCTCGTCCCCGGTGAAATAATGCAGCCCTCGGGGAGAGGGCGAGGGGGACGATATTCCCCGGGGGGCTTTTCCCGTGGAAGCCATTCGATAAAGTGATTAGCTAAGTTCCGACGAAACCGAGGAAAAAGGTGGCGAGAGTAGGGTTGGCAAGGGGCGAGATAAAATGGCGGTTAGCCAGCAGTTATTGCAAGTCACTTCGGTGCCATAGAATGGAGTTATCTTCGCGGGCTGTTGGTGCCGTTGCTCCGCATTCACCAGGAACAGTTTCGCGAAACGATGCACAGCGACGTGGACCAGCGATGCACTTAATTGACCGTAAAATCGAGGAATTCGTTGAGTCTCGCCGCATGCTAAGTATCCCGTGGGAAACGGCGAGATTGTCGAGTGCCTGTCGCTTTTGGTACGTTCGCAGTGACGCGTCGCACTGCGGCACCGCCCGCCCGAGCACTTTGGTCTGCTGAGAAAAGTAGCTTCGCCGTGTCACCTGCTATGCGCAAATCGATGTCTATTCGCGAGCTAGCCCGAGACGCGCATGAGAACAGGAGATAGAGCGTGGTTGCGCCTGTTCGAGATTGTTTTATCGACCGTATGAGTCTCGTTGACGACACGTCAAATTGGTATGGGATGAAACAAACTGCAAGCGCCAAGTAACCACGGCTTGTAGTGTACAACACGCTTCGCTTCTGGACGCGATCAAGATCGATATTGACGTCACGCGTTCGTCGCGCACCACTTACGCGCGTACTTGTTCTTTGTGTTGAACGCGCCTTGTGTCCGTCGCTTTTCTTGGAGAACGAAGCGCAATCGTCTGAGCATTGGATTTCAACAGTTGGCATGGAATGTGCTTGTTCGTTGCCTTTTCCCACAGAGCTTGGGGCTTGTTTCGCGGGTGATTATTGATTATTCCTCGGAAACACGTCCTCGAGACGGGAACTGGCGATCCCAGGGTACCTGAGCTGGCTCAGCGTTGAGATAATATCTCGTATGTACCTCATAGGAGTGTGTAAGCATCTGACTGATGGCTTTCCGTTGTGGATGATAGGATGATAGAATTCAAGACCTAGCAGCAAGACGATGGCAGCTCCATTGTGGACAGTTCTTGAGTTATTACGTGTAATATATGTAAAAAAATTCTACATCACTTGGTGCATGTTGGATGCAAATCCGATGACAATTTTGAATCTGCGCCTATTATTGTTTTGCGCGATACGAGTGCTCCAGATTTGAAAAATTCGCCAAAAATAGAAATGAAAACTTCTCAACTCAGTAGCTACTGCTTATTGTGTGAAAATATGTATTATTCAAATAGTGTTCTCTTTTTAATGTTAACCCAAAGCAATAATTTTATAAACAGTTTTATCTAATTTACTCGATGTTGGTAAAGTTGGAGCTGCACCCTTCTTCCTGCAAGGTCCTCAATTGTTACTCAAAAATATGTTCTTTTATCACTTACAAGGGAAGTTTGGCAACCCGGAAATTCAGAAAATTATGAAACTCGGTGTGCAAGTAGAGTAGTTCATCCGTAACGCAACTCTATTTTTTGTTGGTGACATAATGCAATTTTTGGGGGTGAAATCACCCCTTGAGAAAGATGCAGAATTTTCTTTTCCGTGGAATATCTCGAGTGCGGTGAGAGATATCGAAAAATAGTATAAACAAATGTTGCATCTTACTTTTGTATCTAAAAAATTGCATAAAGATAATTTTCGAAAAATCCATATTTTTCAAGTTACCCCCACCACCAATCCTTAATTCCATAATTACTTTTACGCGGTTTTGTAGATATAAAAAAAGGATGCAATTTTTGTTTAAACTTCTTTTCGATATCTCTCACCCTTCCCGAGATATTCCACGGAAAAGAAAATTCTGCATTTTTTTTCAAGGGGCGATTTCACCCCTAAAAATTGCATTATGGCACCAACAAAAAATAGAGTTGCGTTACGGATGAACTACTCTACTTGCACACCGAGTTTCATAATTTTCTGAATTTCCGGGTTGCCAAACTTCCCTTGTTAGACACTTTACTAACTCCAAAGCAGAGATTGATTATTAACCAATTAAACTTGTCTTTCTTCGCCTCTTAAAGTATCTCCATCAGACAGCTAGTTCTGCGCCCACTCTGCATTGTTTTCAATTAATGTGTTTCCTCGTGGGACTGGAGTCGGCGAGGTAAGCGTATTTCGAACGTTCCCGCGTGACTAGCGCCCGCGCAACCGCGTTCGCTGGCTGGATCGCGCGGATGCACAGGAAAGACGATGCAGGCGCTATTGCGAGCAACCTTGCGGCGAAGGTTGCGCAATAACGAGCAAAGCGTGCACGTGGTGCCGGTCTGTGACGCAGCTGGCCACACGTAGGTGCACGCATGCACGCATGCACGCATGCATCTGCGCACACAGACAGATGCACTGTGCAGTGTAACTAGGCACGCTCGGCCCTGCCAATTGACTCAAATGCACATTTACCCTACATCCTCGGCAATTACATAATGGGGCTCCGTCGGAGCGCGGCTCTGGTCGGCCGACTTTTCAGAAATTTTCAACGTGCAACCATTCCGCGATGCTGTCTCTTAATCAGCGTAATAGGTGGAGCAATACCGATAGATTGGGGCGGGGAATTTCATCTTTAATATCGCGGCGAGGTACTTCAAGCTCAGACACCATACAGATGTGGGATTAAGGGGACTAGGCAGTCAGAAACTCGATTTTTTTGTTGCATTTTTCGAAAGTACCACCCTTCCCGATTAAAATGCCGTTTGGTTTATGTGAAAACTCGCAAAATTGAGGAGTTTACAGCCGAAAAGGTCGAGCGCGCCGTAAACCGTTTCTGCGCGCACGCAGGTAGACTAGATTCCTCTTTCGAAACGTTAAGCGCGTTTTTCTCGGAATCATATTTCCTCTTCGTTTTGCAGTGATTGGGAACAAACGGAGGTATCAGTTGATTTGAAAAAAATTCAGCGTATAGGAAACATGTCTAGTTACGACCTGAACCTACGCATAAGTCTGTAAAAACTCCTGGTTTGTCAAAAAAAAAAAATAGAATGGCTCTTTTCCCTGGCGAAAAATGACGTTTCTTTAAAATTTGCCGTTTTGCAGCCACCATTTTTATACTTTTAATTTTTTTCTTTTTCAATAGGTTCACGGCAGAATAGGGGCCAGGGCAAAGTATAAATTTCAGAGGATATTTCACAATTAAATTTCTTACGGCCGGAATCACTGCAAAATTACAGCGGCTCCAAAAAAAAAAACGCCTACATATCAAGCGACTGTAGCGCTGTCATACATATGTATATAATATTCAAATCATTTCTTTTCTACTGTTTATAGTATTAATAAACATTACCCAAACGTACTAGTCACAATTTGTGTCCACCTCCTTGTAATTAATTCGCAAAAAATACCTGATTTTCGAGCGTTCTGAAGCATCAACTTCCTTTACCGTGGCTGTAGCTGCGAATGAAATAGAGCACCTTGCAGCAGTAGAGGTGCAGCTCCATCTAACTTCGAGCAAATTAGAAAAAACTGTTTATGGAATTATTGCTCCGACTTAACATTAAAAAGAGGGCACTAATTGAAAAATATATATTTTCACACATCACGTGGGTAGTAGTTATTGAGTCGACACGTTCTTATTTCTATGTTTGGCGAATTTTTCAAATCTGGAGCTGCCCAAAAGAAAAATATTACACAAAACTATGATGGGTACAGGTTGAAAATTTTTTTTACGTACATCACACGTCATAACTCAAAACCTGCCAATAATGGAGTTGCACTCTTCTTGCTGCAAGGTCCTCAATGGTCATCGACACTTTTACACTGACAATGGTACAGAGCCAGGTCGGATATCTTTCCATAAATCATAAATTGCATTAGCGAGACCCAAAACTGTGGAATCTCCAACTTGCAAATCCATGGGAATCAGCGTAAGAAGATATTAATGGCGTAAATTCCGCCCGCGTGGCATTATGCGAGTGTCAGGCTGCAAGCAATAACAATTTAAACGGTCGGGTAGGTTCGCAGCCGAGTGGTCCCGAAACGAGAGCGGTTACATGGGACTCTGAGCGTTGGTCACTGCCTGAGTGATTTACCGGTATCCGGGCTGATTAGCAAGCTATAACTAGATTCAATCCCGTGGTGTTTAGAAGCCACCGGCGAAGTTAGGCGAGGTGAACGAGCCGGCGAACGTACACGACGATTACGCTGCTAGGTAGACGACGGTGTCGTCACGGTTTCCCCGTCACGGCACTCCGGCGAAACTTTCGGCGTGCAAACTTTTGATGAGACATTTGAAGGAAATACAGCTGCGTGCTACTTACACGCGCCGCGACCGAGTTTAGTTCCGTCGAATGCACCCCGGGACGACGTGAATAATTGCTGCCTCTGAATGTCTCCCAAATATTTCGCCGCTTTTGCGCCGCCGACTGTTCCGCGCCGACTAACTTCCGTCCCCCCTTGTACTCAGACGGCTGATACACTGTTAATTATTTAATTCGCCGTTACCATTTGCTCGCGAGCACGGAGCGCGATCAAATGCAGTTGGAACGAAATCAAGTGGCTGCTTGGTGGCCGTGGATAAGGAGCCACTGGTGCCACTGATTCTCTCATCCCTTCGTGCAAATCTACAACAGAAGTTTCTGCCTTTGTCGCAAGAGCCTTCGCTATCCCTAATTCGGCGACTCGATTTTAACACTTGCCCGCTGAATGGATTAGCAATATCGCGTTATACCATTTGCGCCGCAGTGCATCGCACGGATTCCTTCGCCTCCAACTAGCTGAATAAGATTCCCTAGCGACACGCGACTGGCACCCTACTTGACAGGCAATCACGAGGAACGAGGCCCGCGGATCCACGCATTTGCCAAGAAACGGACCCGGTTCTCTGAACGAACTGCATTCAATGTTGGACGGACGGACACCGCGCGCGGACCCGGCAGGCACAATGCTTGGCATTAACGACTTTTACGCGTCATAGTCTCCGCGGGACGGAGCGACATGTTTTATGCACGACAGCCTATTGCCCGGAGGATTTACGAGCGTGTAGCCGCGACACTAAACGCGAACGCTGATATTTATGCACGACCATTCAGCCCTGGGCTTCATTGTTTGCCGACCGAATAGGACGGGGCCTCTAATTACGCGTAAGAAGCTGTGGAAGCGTGCAAAGTGTTGCGTCCTCGCGGAGGAGAACGAGCCGAAGCCGGCCGCCGCTTGCGCATTTCTCGTTAGAGGGCTAATGAATGTAATCAGTGGCCGCAATTGCCGTATTGTCCGATCGTCTATTAATTATCCGAGGTTTCTTAATTTCGCCCGGCCACCGTTTAATGGAGGCGACATCCTGTGTGTGCCGCGGCAAGCTGCTCGAGCCGCAGTTGGCCTCGTTCGTTGCGCGCCCGCCGCGGTCGAGTAGCTCCCGAAGGGGAATTAAACGCGATTGTCACGTTTTTCCGACGCGGCTTAATAATCTCAGGCCCCGACGCAAACGCGGAAACACCGTTGCGGGTCACATTAACACCCCCGCCGTGGATATTGAATAAACCGTTTCGGAGCGGGAGCGGTGTTATCGGTAGGCGTTGCTTTCACTCCCGGCTCGTTCGTGGCCCAATTACTCATTTCGGGGCAACTCTGTTTCAACGTTCTATTCCCTCGTCACACTCTGCCCCTTTGTGTTCTTATGGGCTGTCTGGACGTTTAATTCTGGGTTAGCGGTTTAGCAATTTAGACGCGCGAGCTAGAAAATGACTTCCGTATCCTTCTCTCCATTATTCCCCCTTCGTTTCTATGGTAATTAGCCTTTTCCCGTGAGCCACGGTTCGGTGTGCCCTGGCATTGGCGATTACACTTGCCGTGGTCCCTGCGTTACATTTCGGCTTTCCTTTCGACAACTGTAACGGATGTGTGTTTCGCGAAAATTAACACGGCGAATGGATTGTAAACATTAGTTTTACTTCTCCTCGCAACAGGAAACGAAAAGCACGGAATACTTTTCTGGGACAGAAACAGACACGAAACGAAATTCTTAATCCTATTGCAGGAGTGAAAACGATATAACCGGAATAAAAACTCCGGTCAATAAAGTTACTTTTTTCAAAAATTTAAATCGAGAGGGTCCCTTATTTTCATCTTGAATCTATTTGTGTCTTTTGTTTTGTGATTTTTGTTTTTTACCTAATTTATTTTTTTTATATTGTTCGAGGTTTTCGGGTGTAAGCCTCAAAACAATGTATAATGTTTTTTAATATAACTACCAAATGGAATAAAATTTGTTAAAAGTAAGTTTATATGAGTTTTTTTTATAAATATGAAATAAAATTCGGAATAAAATTTGTTTTTCGTTCCAATGGAAACGAAGTAGTTTTCAGCAGGAACGATATTAACCGAAACGAAACTATAATTATCGGAGCTGAACCGAAACGAAACAAAATACATTTTGTTCCGGGTCCCTGCTTGGCTTACGGGTCGCGAAGTACCGTGGACTTGAATTTGGTGAATTAGATTTAGCAGCGTAGGGGCTAGGATGGTATTCAATTAGAAAATTGGTAGAATAGAGAGATGTAGATCCTGCGAGCAGATTTTGTCCATAAGCAATGGCAATAATTTGTAAACGAATGCTCGGGGTAATTGTTATTAAAGAAGCGAACGTGGCAGGTAGAGATAAGCGACTTTTGCTTACCACGTCCGACAATTTGAGCATTGGTGTCGGCGTCATTTTGATCGATTACTTTTAAAGGGGAAACGTCACGCGGCATAGCGTGGACCTCGATAATCATCAGACATTACGGTTCGCCTCGCTGCGAACTTTATTATTGCGTCGAACGTGTTCATCGAGAAACTGAAAAAGTGAATTAATTTACATGTCGCCGTGCGTTCTGTCACAGATTACAAGTGCACCGAACGATCACACTTTATTCGTAAGGAATATTCATATTCCCTGTATGATAATCGCGGCTACATTGCACTCATTCGCCGCGATTAATCGCGATGAATATTATACTTCCGCGTTGCTCGCGTTAAATAGTATCTCGATGGTCATGCAAATACAGTGTAAATTTTTTCTGTGCTAAAATTGATCTCATTTTGCACCTGCAAACAGAATAGCCGAGGGTTTTCAATTATGAGGAGAAATTCTACTGAATATTGTTGATGAGAAATCTATATTGCAGTTAAGATTCCCTATTATTTACGTAGATGCTTTCTTTCAAAGATAACTAATTGCAAGACTTCCTGTGGAAATCCCCTGCATTACCTAAGCCCAAGGAAAGTAAACCGAAAGTAAATGGAGGTATAAATAGTCCTTTGAGCTTGGTCTGACATAGCGTCGCTTTTTCTACTTAAAAAATGCACGAAGACCTAAAGAACTGTCACAGAAATAAGATTGAAGTTCCTGCTTTTTGTCAGTATGTTTATATTCTATATCCCTAGATTCATGATCGTTGATAAGAATAGTCTGCTGCCCTACAATGAAAGTTGTGTTAACTTTTCTTTGCTCACATTCTTCGACTGACGCAAGTAGGAAAATAAAGTTTCAACGTCACTCCATAGGTCTCTGTGAATTTATTATATCAGGTGTAGTGAACATTACAATTGAAGAGTTCTTGTAAAAAACACTTAAGTGCCAAAAACCAAATTTTTCAGGAGAGAGAAAACCCTTCCCTGCCTTTAAATTATTTATCAAACTAAATTTGTTTCGATTGCTAAATATGCTGAAGTATACAATAACCCAAATGCGTCACAAAATTTTCCATGTTTCGCATTAATATAGTCCAAATTCGTGAAAAATGAATTGTATTTTTAGAAAACACTGTATGTGCTACCGCTTAGTTGTAGAAAAAAATGAATGTGCCATTCATTTAAATTTGCAAGCACTGCAAGTGCCAATCCTGTGTGTCCCTAGCTAATCAGCTCTTACATTGTTTTCTTCAGAAGTGGCGTTGGACGTACCAGCGCACAGTGGTCTCAAATCCCGAAAACGTGGCCAAAAGCTCAAATATTATTCAATTTAGGCAAAAATCGGTACTCTAGGGTTTTTGGGGTCGCTGATTACGAATCTAAACTTGAAACTTTAAAAAACAAAATGGCGAATATAACATGACGGACAAAAATAAATATTACACAAATACAAATAGTAAACAAGAATAATCGATAAACATATTATGAAAATGAAATTTCAGTGTCCGACTTTTCTTCCGAGCTATCTGAGTCATCATCAGACAATAGGGTAAATCCGGGAGACGCGGTCGACCTAATATAAAATGGCTATTAAAATTAATATAGATATTACTTATTTTATCAGAACAAACCTAATATGTTCAGAATTTTATGCCGATTCAGAAAAACTGGTCGATATTTGCTTTAAGACAATATTTACTGTAAATCGGGTGGAAAACTGAAGTCATGACATCTGACCACCTCTCCCGAGGTGCCGGGAGAAATGGTTTTCGTCGTTGGCAGAGGCCACTCACATAATTATTCATGGAAAATTAACAAAGGATAAAGTAAAATTATTTATGAGTGAATACAACTACGGATTCATTGATATTTAATTTGTTTACGCTAAACAAATAAAGAACACATCAAAGAAAAAGTGAATTACCTACTGGTTATTAGCAAGGCAAATGAATACAAAAGTGAATAAATAAACTAAATAAACAAAAATAATAATAAAATAATAATAAAAAATAAAAAAATAAACGAAAATAATAAAAAAATCATAACTCGACCATCTCACCTTTCTGCAGCGAGACATGGTCTTCTCGTTAGCTTTGAGAGGAAGAGTTAATATGGCCAAATACTTTGGCTGCATTGTCCCTCAATGTCTCTACTATCTTATTATTCCAAACATTAAAGGAAAATAAACTTAGAAGTATATTTTAAATACGATTCTGTACAACCGCTGTTTGACAAAAGAGGTTAAATGTAACATCAATTTACCCTTTATAGCCTATAAATCCAGAAAACCACAGAAGGAAGCGAAATAACGCTATTCATTCAACTATTTGGCTTCTAGAGAAGTAATTGGTCTGCACTTTAATGCATTTTTACGTATAGACTCTGAAATATAGCGACACGACCAACTCTCCGGCCCGACCGCGTCTCCCGAATTTACCCTATGTCTATTTCGGAGCAATCATCCGTATCTATTACCGCATTTATGGATGGCTGTAGTAACAAATTCACCGTTTCTGGCGATAAATTCCTCATTTTTTCCTGCCTGGTGACCCGAACTTCTGTGTCACAAGATCCTAAAGTTAAAACGGTAAAAAATATGCTGTTGATACGTCTTGGCTACGCGCCTACCTACGAATCACTTTCGCGGGCAGTAAGGCAGCAAGATATATTTAAAATTGATAATTTTTAATGTTTACAAAAAAAATTTAAAATATGCATAAGATGCAGAGAAAATCATTCTTGTACAACTTTGTACCACAAGGATGTATAATAAATGTCATCTAAATGTTACAAAACCGTCAAATAGTTCAAACTCGTTGAGGAGAGCAATTTTACTCTCGTATGAGCAGGGTGGCACCTAGTGGCAGTCAGTTTTTTAAAAATTTGCAAGGTATAAGCATTAGCAATAAGCCAGAACAAAAATTTCGGTGGAAGTTCGTGGAAGTTACAACTTTTCAACTACATTTATAGAATACGTGGGCCAAGTTTTGCTTCTACGTTCTCCAAGTAATTTTGCAGTCGTGCAACCTAAACGCTAACAGTTATGGTTACTTAAGAGTCAACAAATATTCTACTTACTTCCTGGAGTAGTATCCATTTTTCGCAATGGAAATTGATCAACTCTTTCAGGAGTTATTGACTTTCAAAATCGGTGTTCGAGTTTGTATCGGCGCGCACAGAAAACGTTTCAATAACAGAGGTTAACTTTGAATTGACTTACCTGTCAAACCATAAACATTTAGCCGTTTTCCATGCCGGTATTTTATGGCCAGATTATCACTGTACCCAACCCAACGGCTAAAAATCCCGATATTAAAAGTTCATTTTCGACCTTTTGGCCACGTTTTCGGGATTTGAGACCACTGTGCAGCGGTACCATTTTTTAGCACTATTGGTAACTTAGTCACAAAGGGAAATTGCATTAAAATTCTACACTACAGCATAGTACTTGGAATATCTGAAATTCCCGTGGTTTCGCGACAATTTTTCCAGCGTTCACCATCGGAATTTACCACACCGTTGGCAGTTCGTATTTTCACGTACGGTAAATGCGTTTTCAGTTCAGCCAGGACGAATAAGCATGCCTTGAACAGCGATACAACGTGGCGCACATATTCGCGAGGTAACGGGCATGTAGGTACACACGTGTACATTTCTAGAGCAAGGTATTCTCTCTCGTTATTTGTTCGAAGCCAATAGGCCGGCATTGCGACCCGTGCAGAGTTGAATTTTCCGCGCTCCCCCTAAAAGGTCAGTCGCGTAACATTCCGATTGCAAGTTGTAAAGTTTCAGCGGCCGGTGTACCATAAATGTTTTCGCTCGTTAACCAGCGTATTCCCTTTTGCTCTTTAAACGATTGTCACCGGAGAGGGATGGAAAAATAGTAGTATTTGCACTCCGCCAGAGGAGAGCAGCTAGTTTCCCGAACAGCCGTATCGCTTCGAATTCGCTGTGTGTTTGCTTTGTTATTCCATTTTCTTAGCGATCCTTCCGACAGAAACTACAATAGGTATCAACTGACCGTGCTGCTAAAACCAATCAAATTTATCGGGTCCCATTTATCACGGTTACACAGGCTCCCAAAAATAACCTCCCTTCCTCAACCACTATCATCCCTTGCCCCCAACGAGATACTTCGCACCCTTCATTCCCCTAATGACACCAATCATTCTAATCAACTCGTACGTCACACTGTCGACACATGACCAGAGAAAGAGCAGTGTCCTCGGAGTCGTCCCAAGTCCCGGAGTCCTAGGGACTAGGATTGGCCGGCTGACGAACCTGATTACAACGTCGGTATCGTTCCTCCCCGGGGGTGTTGCGAGTCTCCGTGCGGTCTCTCCCCTTCCCTCGATGTCTCTCGAATCCTCGTTCTCCCCAGCTATGACTATTCCGCTGGCATCTCTAGCTGCCGGGGAGCGCAGCGTCGTAATCACCAGCTCTAACTCCCGTTACTGTTACCGGGCTCGCGCGCCATGCCTCCCTTTGTCTCGCGGATCTGCCTCTGGTTCCGCTTGTATAGCGACGACACTGCGCTACCAGCATACCCAGCGACCTGTACGTGTTCTGCGCCTGGATGTCTGCTTCGGCCTGCCCTGCCGCGCTTCGATCCCCTCTGTCTGGTCTCCGGTCGTCATCCCTCGCTACGCGCGCGCGTGTACGTGCCCGTCGGTGAGGAGCGGTCCGCGTGATTTCGCGCCGGTGCGCGCGTGCATGGGCATCCACCGCAAGAGTTACGACGTGCTCCCCGCAACAGGTCCGTCGCGGTTTCCCCCTTGGCGCGGCAGCCAAGGGGAGAAGAACAGGAAGAGGGTGGACCAAGGGAACAGAGAGGCGGGAAAGGAACCCGGGTGATAAAGAGGAGACGCCGTCTGTCGCCCCCCCCGCGCCTTGACTTCCTCGATCCAGCGGCGTCCAGAGGCGCGCCTCTCGACGGACTGGCGGTGAAGAAGTTAGGGGACTTGGTGGCTCATCGGCCGGGCGAGGGTGGTTGACTGTCAGGAGCGTTGGTGAGAGGAGATTTTCATTTTCGCCGTTTTATTGCCCGTGGAAATGAATTTGTCGCGGATGTGGCTCTGGGTAAATGAGATTTCAGGGCGGGATTGTGTGTATTTTGGGGAATTTGCATGATGGCGATGCCTGGTTGTAGGCTCCAAGCTGCTACTGTGTTCGCAGCGCTAAAGAGCTTCCTATTTGAGATGGCTCGTTAGCGGTAAAAGGACATTTATTTTGAAGGAGCTGCTAGTTGCTAGCTGAGAGTTGAGACAATAGGCTTAGATGTTGATGGTGTGTTTGCTTGGCGGGAGGTTCGAAGCCAGAGATTACACAGAGTTGCAGCCCTTTGAGGTAAAAATGCTTTTTGTGTAGCCTGCATGAGTTCTCGTTATCAGAACAGCGTTCAGCGGTTTCTGAACAGCTACACGTAGGTTCGATACAAGTCGAGCGCGCAGCTATGGGTGTGCAATTAGGTATAAAGAGCGCGCGTGTATTTATACGAATCTTTTATTCACTTATTTCCCCAATTAAATATCTGTTTTCTCCGTGGGCGATCGCATATTTCATTGTGCTTTCCATTATGCAACCAACATCAATAAAATGTAATGAAAATATCTGTTGTTTGCGCAGATGTTGGAGTTGCTTCGGTGTATGGTAGGGTGGAGTGAAAAAAACTTTTTTTCGATTATCAAATTCTAATAGTGCGGAAAAGTTGTCTACTTGGCCCAATGAAACGTGTAAAAAATTTCAGCTCGATCGGATAATTTCTTCTGTGTGCACCAAAGGCCTTAACTTTCAAAATTTTAGTACAAAACTTAAAATTTAAAAAAATATAAAATACAAGATACATAAAAAAACAATAAAATTATTTAAAAAAAAAAAAAAAAAAATATAAAATACAAGAAACAAGGAGCCCGACGTACAGCTACCTCCGCGTGGTGGGTTCTGGGCCACTTGTTCCGTTAGGAAAGTCAGCGAAGAGCTGCATTTTTTGATAGTTTACAGTGCCGACAGGCCATTCCTATCGTTCCGAAACCAACCACGGGTGTTTCTTTGCTTCATTTACGCAACAAATATAGTCCTGGGTAAGAAAAAAGGTAGAATCCACCAGCTGAAGAAAGTTGCACTTTCTCAAGTTTTGTACTAAAATTTTGAAAGTTAAGGCCTTTGGTGCGCACAGAAGAAATCATCCGATCGAGCTGAATTTTTTTACACGTTTCATTGGGCCAAGTAGACAACATTTCCGCACTATTAGAATTTGATAATCGAAAAAAAGTTTTTTTTCACTCCACCCTAGTGTAGGGCCAACAAAACGTTGAAAAGCGTAAACAGAAAAGCACCGTGACGTCAATCTTCCGTTTCGCATGATCGAACGGCCATACGGGAGCTTTTAAAAGCTATCGAGCTTGCAATATTGTCGCCAATAGGCATCGGAGATTTAAGAATTCTACGTAAACACGTGAACCAACAATCGCCCTGTCGCTGCAGAGTTTCGAATATTCCGTCATCCCCCGAAAAACGAATTATCACCCCGAAATTCAAGCACGCGTAAACCCTTCGTATGTCAACACTCAATTTGCCGAGAATTTTACTGAAATTTTCCAGCAACTTCGCACTTACCAGCGCGCAGCATCTACGCGAAAATTCCAGCTGCTCAATCGCCCCGAAAAACTGTTCAGGTATCCCACGAATTAGTTACTTTTCCGCGCCCCTCGATCGAGAACTCCGCGCCATCGATTTACACCGTTTAACCGCGCCGTCCCACCCACGTTTCTCCGTCCTCCGCTTTATTTATCACATTCCGAACGTTCCGTTGAACTTGGCCGTTCGTTATCGTCGACTCGCATCGTACGTCACGGATCAAGCCGTACGGCAAGCAGTTTCGAGCGTACAAACGGGGCCCCGTGTTCGCGCATAAAATAGTGTTTTTATGGTTACCGACGACGAACAGCGTTTCGCTGGTCCCGATTAAACAATGGAACCGTTCTCCCCGTGCGCAACCTACGCCCTCTCCTCTCTCTCTCTCTCTCTCTCTCTCTCTGCCTCTCTGTCTGCCCCTCTCGCTCTCTCCCTCTGGCCGATTCTCCCTCCGACTGCTGCCGGTGGCAGTGTATAAATCAGGAAGACGACTGTACCCACCAACGACGATGTATTGTAGAATGGGGAACGCGGAGGTGGAGCAGAGCACCCGGGGACCGTTTCCAGAGGAGCCGGCAGAGGGATAGGGGGGCACACGCGATCGGTTCCGCTGCATCCGGTGCAACGGTGCACCGCGATGCATTGTAGGATGCTCCGTGACTAGAATCGCCGGGCATTCTACGTCGCGGCCACGCTCCGCGCTCCTTTTTCCCCCGGTTCGTGACAATTTCGAGTGTCTTCTTGGCTAGCCCGCTCGCTCGGACCCTCTTCTGTTTCTTTCCCGGCTTGGATGCGGCGCGCTGCTTGCTCTCCTAGAACGACGGGGATTTAGATCATTCGATTTGGCGGCCGGTACGCGGCGTAACCGTAACTGCTCGTTCACGGGAGAAATGTATCGTCGAATGTGGCTATCCGGCCGCAGAAATCGCTTAAAGACGGAATTGACATTGTTTGCTGGCTGGAGGGCGCCCTTTTCTTTGTTTGCCCCCGGGGTTTAGGTGGAAGGTGTTGCTTGGGGACAAGTGATCGCTTCAGTTCGTCATACTTTTGCCCTTTCCCAGTATCGGAAAGCTGCTTCGTCGTTTCCCCTTGGCTTTCTTTCGCCTTCAATTTCTCACGCACACAAGACTAGAATCTGATGATACAGAAACGTCTGATAATACTAGAAGACAGCAGAGTTATTAGTACCCCTACAGCACACTTTGTTGCAGGAACGTTGCACACACGTTGCAGTACATTACAATGTTGCCGTTTGGTTGCAGGTTGCATTGCAATATTCCTGCAACATTGTGGAAACATTGCCGTGCAATATTGCGCTCGCAACGTATGAGCAATATTTCGGCAATATTGCACACACATTGCCGTGCAATATTGCAATGGCCACGTTTGTGCAATATTTCGGCAATATTGCACACACATTGCCGTGCAATATTGCAATGGCCACGTTTGTGCAATATTTCGGCAATATTGCACACACATTGCCGTGCAATATTGCAATGGCCACGTTTGTGCAACATTTCCGCAATATTGCACACACATTGCCGTGCAAGATAGTATGGCAATGTGTGTGCAATATTGCCGAAATATTGCACACCCATTGCCGTGCAATATTGCGCTCGCAACGTATGAGCAAGATTTCGGCAATGAATCCGCAATAAATCCGGACTTAGAAGTTTTCACTCGACAATACCGAACTATTTCGTTACGCATAATAAATTCAAATCAATGGTAGGGACACTGGCAGTACTTGGGACATCTAATATTTCTTTTTTACAAATATCTTTTGTTGCGAATTCCGGATTTATTGCGGATTCATTGCCGAAATCTTACTCATACGTTGCGAGGTCTCGCAACTTAACAGCAAGATTTCGGCAATGAATCCGCAATAAATCCGGACTTAGAAGTTTTCACTCGACAATACCGAACTATTTCGTATTGCTGTAAAATCTCAGAAATGTTGCGCGACCATTGCTGTAAAATCTCAGAAACGTTGCGCGAACATTGCTGTAAAATCTCAGAAATGTTGCGCGAACATTGCTGTAAAATCTCAGAAATGTTGCGCGAACATTGCTGTAAAAACTCAGAAATGTTGCAGAAATATATCCTGCAATGTTGCACAGGGCGGACATAGCAATTTACTTGCAACTTTTCGGCAATATTCCGTGCAATGTTTCAGATATCAAACCGCAACGTAACTGAGACATTTCGGCAACCAATGTGCTGTAGGGGTAGTGAAATCAAAGCGTGCTCTTCGAATACTGCAATTCTCAGCGCATCATTCCTCGATACTCGTAACCCGCACTGTAGGGAAAAGGCCGTTTCGACGTGGTGCTCGTTGCCTCTCGAAATGGTCCTCGAACTTCCGGCGGCAGTGGGATTTCCGCGCTGACGAAATCCGTTACGCTTCTCGATCGCGGAAAAAGGGGGAGCGTCGTAAATGAGAACCATAGGCGCGACCGCAATCACCTCCCGGGACCGTGGCAACAAATCACGGAAAAGATGACCGATGCTATCTGCGCTCGAATTGCTGTTCCATTGCGTACCGATTGTTGTTTCGAGCAATAAATGCCCGTTGCCCGGTGCGTAACGGCCGTTGATAAAGTTTAAACGGCGCGATAAACAGATAGGGCCGCTCTATCGGTGATTTCGCGCTGGCCCAGGATCGATCTGGGCGATTGCTCCCGCGCTTCGAATTTGCTTTCACCGATTAATGCGCGCTAACGACCCTGCCCCGTGTTATTTCGTTGCGTGTACACTGCGGACGCTGATGATTAATGCCATTCGTTTGTGGACCGTTGTCTTAAATCGTCACGTCATCGTGTTCCATTTGTAAGATTTTCCAGTTTTCAAGGTGCTATACCTAGGTTCGCTAAGTTCTCTTGATTTTTTAAGCTTTCTCGGATTTCTAAATTGCTATGCTTTTCTCAAAGTTCTTTTAGCTCTAAATAGATACCACGACGATTATTGTTTTGAGCACTGTGATAATATGCGAAGAGTAAGGGGGAAAACGAGGAATGTTCAGTTTTCGGGATTTTGCGATTTATAGCATATTTGTATGGTGGCAACTGGGACTACAGAACTGTCCAATCACAAAGGGTTATACAGTTCAAATACCTCCGTAAGATAACGTTAAATGTTTGGTATAGGTATTGGTTAAAAGCAGGAAATGTTTAGTCTGCACTGGAACAAAACGATTTTATTGAAAATGCACTAAAAACTAAATTAAAATGCACTAAAAACTAAAAAATAATTATTTCCTTGTACTACAATTTCGATGGTGATATACTACGAACGCCTACAAATTTTTAGTTTTACTATTCGTACATACGTGACGGATCATTTCTCGATAAATCGTGTATTTTCGGTAATCGCGATGCGACCAGCGTCCCGAACGCTTTTGTCGTTTTCGTGAAGAACGCGAGTGGCTGATTGCAAGTCCTTTGGATTTGTGGTTGTGGGTTATATTTATTGATGACTGGGTACTTTGTTCACCTCCTCGGGATTAATTTTTTTTTAAATATTTTATTGTCATCCAAACTACGCACGCCTGCAAAGTTTCAAGACAATTGGGTAGTTGGAAGTGTGTTAATTTGAGTTGCCAGGTTTGAACCATCCATACATCAAACATACAAACAAACAAACAAACAATCAAACAGAGGATTGAAGCTGAATAAAATCGTTCAAAAATACGGAATGTCCCCACTCTTTGCCTATGCACAAGCTTCAAGGCTCTGTCGTCAAGGTAAAACAAGAAATTATTTAAGAAGAATATTATAGTATAAGAAAATTAAATTCATTGAGACTTCTTTACTATGGAACTTCGTCGTGGTTATGACGGTAGTATCTGTTTAGAGCTAAATGCACTTTCAGAAAAGTATAGCAATTTAGAAAGCCGAGAAAGCTTAAAAAATCTAGAGAACTTACAAGGAGAGTATTTTAGGTGTCCGCCTCCGATCATTTTGATTTTTGGATATGTTATAGAGGACCGAAAAATAAGAAATACGTGTTTTTTTATTTTTCCCCGTTTTCATATTTGGGGGGTGAAAACTGCGTTCAAAGTTAGGGGTGAAAAATCATTTTTGTGGACTTTTTGAAAATCTGGTGAGTCAGTCATATTTCGCATTCAAAGACACAAAATTCGTTCATTGACACTATTCCCCTATCTCTAATAGTTCTCGAGATATTCCACAAAAATGAGTTTTTAACCCTAACTTTGAACGCAGTTTTCACCCTCCCAAATATGAAAACGGGGAAAAATAAAAAAACACGTATTTCTTATTTTTCGGTCCTGTATAACATATCCAAAAAATCAAAATGATCGGAGGCGGACACCTAAAATACTCTCGTTGTTAGGGAACCTATAGGACCTTGAAAACTTGGAAATCTTACAAGTAGGACACGATGACGTGGCACTGACACGATCCAGCGCCGAAATCGTCCGGGTCGATTTTGCGACATTCCTTGTTTTTCCTCCTTACCCTTCATGTTTGAAACTCGCGTAAAGTGTACACATTCCCACCGAATCTCGAAATCTCCAGATACGGCGACCGTGCACCGTCAGGTGTGGCATTTTTCTGTAGTTACCCCTGTCATGGTACCTTGCGCAAGCGATTTACAAATGTCCCTCTGGTAAATCCTCGCGTGACAATAAAGCCGTTCTCCACGTGTGCCGTTTCCCAGCGCGGAATCGTAAAGAAACATCTTACCCATGCGCCCATAGACACCAGTGATTCGTTGCACTCGACACGGCCTCGTAAAAAAGCGACTGCCCTCCTAACTTCGAGGGGCTTAGCTTCTTTATTCTTGGCCTGTGCACGACGTACAGAGAACTTTGAGGGCTTTACGGTCGGGCGAGCGAGTCAGAAATTTCCCTAAGCAGTAAAACGCCTCTACGCTTGATCCACCCTGGCAGAAACGTTCCCTTTGCGAGTATTTATTTAACATTCCGACGAAATGGGAACGGGACGATGCTGCCGGATATGTGGGCGGAAAACCACGAAACCCCTCAGCTTTTCTCCGACAGGCTTTTAATATTCCGCGCTGAGGCGCGTCCGAGGGAGGGGAATTCTCGAGTGAAAAATCGGGGAAAAGAAAACAATCCGGGTGTCTGGTCAATACGGGGCTCTTTCAGCGTGATTTCTCGATAAACGCCGGGCGATATTAAAATGAATCTGTACGCGCAAAGCGTATATCCACGCGAGATACAAATGTTTATAGGGTAAATCCGGGAGACGCGGTCGACCTAATATAAAATGGCTATTAAAACTAATATAGATATGACTTATTTTATCAGAACAAACCTAATATGTTCAGAATTTTATGCCGATTCAGAAAAACTGGTCGACATTTGCTTTAACATAATATTTACTGTAAATCGGGTTGAAAACTGAAGTCATGACATCTGACCACCTCCCCCGAGGTGCCGGGAGAAATGGTTTTTCTCGTTGGCAGAGACCACTCACATAATTATTCATGGAAAATTAACAGAGGATAAAGCAAAATTATTAATGAGTGAATACAACTACGGATTCATTGATATTTAATTTGTTTACGCTAAACAAGTACAGAACACATCAAAGAAAAAGTGAATTCCCTACTGGCGATTAGCAAGGCAAATGAATACAAAAGTGAATGAATAAACTAAATAAACAAAAATAATAATAAAATAATAATAAAAAATAAAAAAATAAACAAAAATAATAAAAAAATCATAACTCGACCATCTCACCTTTCTGCAGCGAGACATGGTCTTCTCGTTAGCTTTGAGAGGAAGAGTTAATATGGCCAAATACTTTGGCTGCATTGTCCCTCAATATCTCTACTATCTCATTATTCCAAACATTAAAGGAAAATAAACTTAGAAGTATATTTTAAATACGATTCTGTACAACCGCTGTTTGACAAAAGAGGTTAAATGTAACATCAATTTACCTTTTATAGCCTATAAATCCAGAAAACCACAGAAGGAAGCGAAATAACGCTATTCATTCAACTATTTGGCTTCTAGAGAAGTAATTGGTCTGCACTTTAATGCATTTTTACGTATAGACTCTGAAATATAGCGACACGACCAACTCTCCGGCCCGACCGCGTCTCCCGGATTTACCCTACTGTCGAATAGAAGTGAAACGCGCTCGCATAATTTGTAAGGAACCGATATTCGTGGTTCGCGAGGAACCTTCCGTCGCTCAGAATCCTTCGAACAATTATAAACAGCGGCGTCTGTTCGTTAATGGGTCACTTAGTATCAGAAACTTGCAAAGTCCAGGTGGCCCAGTCTGACACGGTGAGCCAGAAGCTTGCGAACTTGCCCGGCTAGCGGAGTGTGATCACGTACTTTCGAACGGTAGTGTGTATCCCCGGGCCAGCGAGAAACGTTCCCAAACTCCTGTCCTTTGAACCCGCGCGGCCACTTTCTCCGTTGGTCAGCGCGGGTTCTCGCAACAGCACGCGCAAGCCGCGGCGAAGGATGTTATTTAGCGAATGGAGACGTGCATTTCACGGCGCCTAGGACTAATCAAATCTTAATAGGGGCGCTAATAAGAGGGCATTCGACCCGGCCAGAGATGGAGCGGCGGGAAGGACGCGGGGCGAAAGGGGATGGAAGGAAGCACGGCTTTCGCTCTTTCTCCCTCGAATTATCCTCTGCGGTCTCGCGAGCGGCGCATTCCGACGGATATTCGTCTCACGTCCGTACCTCGGGCGAAGCAACAATTATTATTACTCCCGGCCGCGACTTTTGCAATTTTATCTCGCCGCCCCTCCAATTCTTCCTCCGCCTCCGCGGGCCGCGCAGCCGACGAAGACGCTCCTCCGTCCGCGGAGTGTTCATAATTACGAGCACGTGACTCGTTTAATTTCCTGCCTCGACTCGCCCCTGCGCCTACGCCGACCAATTTCCTCCTCCGCGACCGATCGACCACCGTTCGACTTCTTCGTCGGGCGTGAACGACACCACTTTTCCTCCCGCGTGGCCCCGTTCCGGAGCATTCTTCTGCGACGAGACTGCGGAGGTGAAAAAATGCTAGCTGCCCGACGATAATCACTTCACTCGATATTATTTATCCAGGGAAGGTCCAATTGAAGATAATTTTACTTCAAGCGACGAATAAATATTAGAGTTTCACGACACGAAAGCGACTAAAGTCGATTGCGGAAATTTCCAACGGGTAGGGTTTCTCTGGACACGCTTGAACGTTTCCCGCATTGAGCGTTTCCAGACGCAAAACTACGGTAAATGGGTGTTAAAAAAAGGAATGAAACAGCCCGCGTGATTTATTCCCAGCACACCTGAGATAGGATTTAAGCTCCTGTGTCGCGCTGGCTGCGCCTGGACAGTAAACTTTTCGATGAGATGGTTTTTATTTTCTGGCTAGAATGGGCGGGTTAGTAAATTTTTATCCGCGCTCGAATGGCACTGTAATAACGCGTTCTCGAAGGAGGACCATACGGCCGATCGAGTTACGACCTCATATATGTATCGGATAGTGGACGGGGCTACGGCACGTCCAGAACCAGAATCAAGAACCAGTCCTGAATCCTCCTCCGCGGGAGGTAGGCATCGAGTGACCTCTGACCTGGGAACCGGGGCATCGGCTGCTTTCTCACGTAACGGTTACGACACTGCCTCGGCTGCGGCAAGAAAGGCCGATGTCGATTTTAAGATACATTACCGGTGCCTTCGGTGTCCGAGAGATAAATGTCGAACAGCTCGCGAATAAAATGCGCCGCGCGCAACAATGAAACTCTTGATGAGGGCCAATCATATCTCGCGGATACGTGCCAAGCGTTTTAATCACCTTCAGCTCTAATACCCTAAATGTAACGAAACTAGGCCAGGCTGCGCCGGCGTTACACGGCGCGCACAATTTCTTTCCGTTCTAATTCGTAGGGATTTATAATCAAGCCCGGAACGAGAGTTGTATGCAAATGAGACGGAGGGTCTTGATGGTGGAAATGGTAACCAGCGGATGTTACACGGCCCGAGGGTTTAGTATTGCGCTAAACGCTTACAGTAATCGCTGTTATTATGGCTGGTGATTACCGATCGAGCATCTACTGCCTAGCTCAGGGGTAGACGTAAGGGGTTGCGTCTATCTAATCTGCAGACGTGCCCTTCAGGGTATAGCAACTTGGTGGGAATGGGCTGCGATGGTTTGATAACTACGTACGATCATGGTTCCTGAACTTCGCCTTCTTCCCTGATCCTACGCACCCTGAAACAAACTCGTCACAATATTCTGCACTAAAATCTTCCTACCTATAGGGGAAGGTTGCCTATTTTGGACCACTTTTTTATTTTTCTCTCCTACACGGGCATAACACATTGCAGGGAGCAAACAGAAACGGGAAAATGATCTACATTTCATGTAGATTTTATCATGTATTTAGTGTATTAATAAAATAATTGATTAAAATAATATATCAAAAAAACTAAACTAATGACTTCGGTCCATTTCAGGCAACCGGTTTCGTAAGTTGGACCACCGGTTTCCTACGTTGGACCGCTCCTAAAAACCAATGAATTTATATATACAGTCTAAAAAACACTGGTCAGGGCATTGAATAAAAATAGAAGTGTAAGGTTAAATTTTCTAATACTGCTTTCTAATAAATCAAAAAAGTGTTGCACATTCTTTTTATTGAATCCTTTTACTCTTGCAAGTGAAGTAGCCTCTGGTTGTCGAATAGATATATACTTCGCCGTATAAATGCGTAAAACCATTTTTTCCCTGCCATCTTTTTCTCCGTATTGAATGCATGGGGAAGGTTATATTTTTCCGCTAGATCAAATGCGAGTTTTCGCACATCTTTAATTGTTAATCCAAAAAAGCATTCTTCTAATGTTAGAATGTGGCCCGATAAAATGTTCTCCAGATTTAAAGAGAACGTGGGTGGCTTACCCAGAGCCTTTATACCATTCGCATATGAGTTTTTTTTCGCGGAATGTCGCTTCAGTGTGGCTTTTGGCACTCCATACACCCTACTACACTCATTTAAACCATAGTCACCGTTTTCGTAAGTTATAATGGCCTTTTGTAGTTCGTCTTCATTCCATTTACCGTACTTTCGCCTTGTCGTCATTTTAAATCTCTAAAAAAGGAAAAAAAAACTTAAAAAAACTTCTTAGTATGCTTTTAACTATTCGCTACCATAACGTAGATGGTATCCTAGAATGGACCGGTCCAATTTAAGCAACTAGTGGTGGTCCAATATTAGGCAACTTGCAGGTTATATCAAAAAGATATGTTTTTATTGTTATACTTATACGAATATGGGAAAGTAAGGACATGAATTTGTAGCTAAGACAGCACACTTTAGACTAGTATCATTTAAAATTATGGTACTTACAAGATGTAGAAAGAAATCTACTTGAAATAGCATGAAAAATAATGATCGCGTACCACGTATTTCTCTATTTCGACGACGCTGAACGACAAACAAATGAATAACCGTCTCGCTGCTCTCGCATGTTTCATCTCGACTTCCTAAATCAGTGTAGCCGAAAGAACCACTGCAAATATATTTGTTTATCGAGATACACGAATGGTCCAATTAAGGAGCCGGTCCAATATAGGCTACTCTCCCCTATTTATCCCCGAATGATAAAGCTCGTAAATCATTTACCTCGAACCGCGCGTATAGAACCACGTCGAATAATCTCGGACGAACAATCCGCACCGCTACTCCCTAAATCCGAAGCCTTCTCCAGCCCAGGAAGGGCCCATCGGCAAACAAAACTCCCCCAGCCCATTGTAATCGATTCACACCGTTGGCGGAACGGGAACCGGGCGCGTTCGCCTTATTTTCCTCGACAGCGTTGAATAAATCAAGAGGCAGGCCCCGGCACCGGCGATCCGCCGCGCGGTTCCAACAATTTCGAGCGCGTCGCCGCGAAGAAAGATCGCGGAGGCAGAGTCGAAGTCGCGGGTAGTACACACACACGTAGGGCTGGGAACGAGCGGAGGGGTAGGCGGGAAGGCGGCCAAGTTGGACGTGCACGACCACGTCGCATGATCGCTGAATTATCGCCCGGGGATGTAGCATAAATATGTATGCGCGAGTAGTATTCCGGATTGTGGAATGCAACGGGAGCGTGCAACCGGGGCGCTACCGTGCGCTGTCTCTACCTCCATCCCCCGGTGTCTGTCGGCCGCCCCTGCCCCTCCCCCCCCCCCCTCCTTCGAGCCACCCGCACGTCCCACCTTTTCGTGTCCCTTTTGGCTTCCCACCCTCGACGGCGCGTTTGATTCCGCCGCTGTCTCACGACTCCGTCGGGCACACCGAGCGTGTGTCGTATGGCTGCGGCCGCGCACGCGTGTCTACGTCTAGTTAGTCACTTTTCCCGACTACTTCCTAGCTTTCGGCCCGGAAGCCCGTGGATGGCGGGGCTGGAGCTGGCGCGGGGGTGGACGAGGGACGGTCGGCTCGGCCCGCGCGCCGCGTCCGGGCGAAGATGGGGCCGAGTGTCTGTTGCGGATGGACGGGGAGAGACGTCCCGCTTGTGTTTTCATCCACGTCCCGACCCGTCCTGAATTATGCGCCCGTGCACCACGAGGCGTGGGTGTACCCCTGCGCCCAGCCCCTTTCTTCTGGCTCTTCTGCTTTGGTCTGTACTGGGTGATTCTAGAAGCTGGGGCCCGGGCAGCCTTTTTGCGAACATGTGTCTTCTAAGAGATTCAAAGAAATTCTTCACCGATGCAGATACCCCGACAGCACACTTTGTTGCAGGAACGTTGCACACACGTTGCAGTACATTACAATGTTGCCGTTCGGTTGCAGGTTGCATTGCAATATTCCTGCAACATTGTGGAAACATTGCCATGCTATATTGCAATGGCCACGTTTGTGCAATATTTCGGCAATATTGCACACACATTGCCGTGCAATATTGCGCTCGCAACGTATGAGCAATATTTCGGCAATATTACAATGGCCACGTTTGTGCAATATTTCGGCAATATTGCACACAGATTGCCGTGCAATATTGCGCTCGCAACGTATGAGCAAGCTTTCGGCAATGAATCCGCAATAAATCCGGACTTAGAAATTTTCACTCGACAATACCGAACTTTTTCATTACGCATAATAAATTAAATGTCAATGGTAGGGACACGGTTGTCCCTAAAAATATATAAAAAAAAATTTAAAAGTGCGCTAAAAACTAAAAAAAAAATCATTATTTTCTTGTACTACGCAGGATATTTCATAACAAAATATGCATCAATTTAATACAATATCAAGCGTCGAAATGAATTTGTTGTGAAATATCCGACTCCGCGATTAGGGAGCTGTAATGGAGTTTGTTAAAACGAATCTTTGTTTTTAAATAATTTGAGTTTAAAGTGTTGCACGGTAGGAGTATAAGTTCCAATACGTAAGTAATGTTCTCAATCAACAGTTCTAGCTGCAGCGGTATACATAGTGTTCGTCTACGGTGCTACGGGTCTCGCGGGTTCGAATCTCCCTGGGATAAAATAATTTTCTATTTAATAAAGATACACGGACGTTATACTACTATGATTCTGCACACATTCATGTCGTCGCCCCTCTCGGAGACACGTCCGATATATATAATTAATAAAATCCCGTTATTTTTATTTTTGGCCCTACTGCCCGAAACGTTGCGCGACCATTGCTGTAAAATCTCAGAAATGTTGCGCGACCATTGCTGTAAAATCTCAGAAATGTTGCGCGACCATTGCTGTAGAATCTCAGAAATGTTGCGCGAACATTACTGTAAAATCTCAGAAATGTTGCGCGAACATTGCTGTAAAAACTCAGAAATGTTGCAGAAATATATCCTGCAATGTTGCACAGGGGCGGACATAGCAATTTACTTGCAACTTTTCGGCAATATTTCGTGCAATGTTTCAGATATTAAACCGCAACGTAACTGAGACATTTCGGCAACAAATGTGCTGTAGGGGTAGAGGCATCGAAACACTTCACGGTATTCGTTTCTGTATGATTGTCGAGTTATTTGTCAATTCGTTACCCCCTGTGTAAAGGATCCGATATCATCGAAAGGGAACAGTGCTCTTATTAAACTCTCTTAGGCGCATTTCTCGAAAAACAATGCGACTCTGGAAACACTGAGATCGCTAAATAGTACAGTCTATCCGTCCACAAAGATTCCTCTACTTTCACGTACAATGGAGGTAGGTACATAGCCTGGCCCAGTTTCTCGAATCACCCTGTACTCCCTGTATTCCCTCTTCTTACTTATTCACCCTCTGACTCCTTCTGTCTCGCCTCGGCTTCCTCTTTGTTTATCCCCTTCCCACATTTTTCTCCATCCTTCCGACGGGGTCTCTGTCCTGTGTCTGCGGGCTCCGCGTTGCCGCACGCTTCGTCGCTCCGCGCGCCTCTCCCTTTCTCTTTCTTCTGCCTCCCTTTTGCCCCCTCGTTTATCCCCGCGCCCCTCGCGCGAGTCGCGGTCGCGGTGATTAATCTCGCCGGGGGCATTCCCGAAGGATACTTAGCCCTGATCTACGAGCCGGGCATCGTACGTCGGGCACGGCTCTTTTTGCCCTCTCCCTCTCCCTCTCTACCCCCGCTCGCGGGGCTTTTTCTCGCCGCCGGAGGACGAGGAAAAGGTGGAGGCCGGGATTTTTCGAACGATACTCGAACGGGCCTCGATTAAGTTTCGCGCCGCGAAACACGATCCCGCGAAACGCGATACCTCGAATCGCGTTTAATTCCGATTCGGCTGGCGGTGGGCTTTATCGCGATCGCGGCCCCGCGACGCCCGTCATTTATAAAATTGCGCGCCATAAATTTGCGCAACAATATTCGCGCTTTCCTTTCTCCGCTCTGTTCGCCGTTCTTCCCGTCCCATCGGAATCCCCCGACGTGTACAGCCGCTTCCATTCAGTTTTATCGATTCACACTGCGTCGACCATCGGGTTTGCATAGCTGGTAGCTATTTCAAATATTAGGTTTAGACAGAGGGGAGTATGCTCGCGGATGGATTGGACGGTTCAATTGGTGCGGCAAGTCTCCTGGTAAATGGAAGAATTGGCCTCGGGCTGTGGGAGGTTCTTCCGATCCTCGGACTTGAAATGGCATTTTGTATAATATTGTTTGGTAGGTAGGTACTCTTGGAATGAGCGTTGCCACTGCTCGGACTCCTAATTTCCTCCGATTTCGATACTAAATCTTGATTAGCACTTGTCGAAGGGAACAGCAAATTCGGCGCGGCCGTTGTCTCGTCCACACTGATCCTAGAATATTTACATTCGTGTCGAGTTGGCTTACGGCGTACAGCGATTATCCGCAATTATCCAGCCGCAAAATTGCAACGACTGCCGCGCGCGCGCATAAAAAGCTCAATTCGGTGAGTGAATAATTCCAACACAATGCATCGTTACCATTATCACAAGTGCATTAATAGCGCATAAAGCACGGGATGCGCAGTTTGTGGAGTCGTAACGAGCCCGCAGTGCCCGGCTTCGTTCCGTTTTATCGATTCGTGACCCGACTGGCAGCGCATATTAATAAAGGTTCGACGGACAATCCTCTTACGCTGATGCGATCGCCTCGATTACAGTGCAGCCTCTGTAAACGATGGAATCGGCCTCGCTTACCAACACTTCTGACCTCTTGAATCTGTAACGCGGCACCCTCCGGACGATATAGATACGCTGCGCCGCAATCGCGAGCGGGGCATAAATTTCCGGCGTCGTATGCTTTAATAAACCTCAAACCGTGGCTGTCTTTATATCGCGCGACACCTTCGTTTCATCGCGCACCCCGTTGCCGCCGTGCGCGACATTATCGTTATCGCCGTTTCGTTGGCCATCTATCGGGCCCGCTGAAGCCTGCGAGCTTCAAGGTCCGTGGATTAGAAGGAGGTCGAGGAATTTCTGAGAGTTTTAGGAATTAGGTTCGATCAACAGCGGATCGAGGCCGTCTCGAAATAAAGATAAGCAGTAGCTGGAACTCGGACCTGTTTCTTCAGTCTTCCTATTCTAGGAGCGCAGAATGCACGGTGTTTTGACTGGGCATATCGTTATTCAGGTATCGTAACTGATTTTTGCTGTTCCCCTGGAGATGCACTTAGGCGACAGGGAGCCCCTTTGTTCGTCTATTAATATTTGTGCGGGAACAAAGGCTCCGAAATGGGCCAATTGGTTGCCACGAGAGTCCAGGCAGCCACTCTCTATCCCGCCTATAAATACACGAACGTTGCATCGCGGCGCGGCTCGCGTACATAGGTAGAAAGGTGGAAGAAACGCTTTCAGATGGCCCCAAGCTCTTTGAACTATCCCTCCGTCACTTTCGGCCACGAGCAACGCGCCGCTCCTCTCGCAGCATTTATTGCATCCACTCGGTCCTCTCATTAGACCCGATGCCGTCTTGTTCTGCGGTTCCTCAGATCTAGCCGCGCCCCGCGACCCACTCCGCTCGCTGCAAATCATCCGGTTTTATTGCGAATGCATCCATAATCCCGATTGTCCTATTTCCTTCGTTTACCAGTGCCTCCTTTAAATTGAATTACCGAGGGGATTAAATTAACGGCGATCCCTCCTGGCGACGCAATTACATCCTTTTCCACGTTTCTATACTCCGAGCTAAGAGACACTAAATTACGAGCACAATGAGAGCATGATCGTTTATTTGACGCGAGGCAGTACGTGCGGATGAGAAACGGCGCAGCTGCATTTTTAAGGCGCAACGCTGGTGCACCGTGGAGCGGGATGAATTAAGAACCTTGCGGCGAGACGGGGGAAGCTCCGTTTATTACAGCTTTTGAGTTCTGGCGTGTGAAGAAAATTCCACATCGTTTGGTGCACGTTCGATGCAAATCCGATAACAAATGTCCGATTTATTGCAATTTTTTAATCCGCACTCATTACTGTCTTGCGCAATACGAATTCTGCGGATTTGAAAAATTCGCCAAAAATTGAAATAAAAACTTATCAGCTCAATAACTACTTAAGCTACAGCAAAAATTTTATGAACAGTTTTTTCTAATATTCTTGAAGTTAGAAAAGTAGGCCAGGCAAAAGTTAAGTCGCTGTCAATTGAATAATAATTGATATTTTTGCATGCACTTCGTTTCAAAGTAAAGAGAAATTATTCATCTTTCATGTAGCATAAGTTAGAATCGTTGAAACCTACAAATTTTTAATTAGGACTCAAAAAACGCAAAACATGCAAAAATCGAGTCCTGAAAAAAGTGTACCTAATATCGCCTACTCAAGAAATATTGATTAATTCATGTATATATGAGTTTTTAAAGTCATTTTCACATGTGCTTTTATTATTTCTTGCTGTATAAATGTTTTTTTATCCATCTTTGATTTTATTTTTATTAGAATAATATATGTAGAAATTTAAAAATATAGATTTGTAAAATATTTTATTTCTTACGTTCCGATGTACATATTGGACAAATAAAGTTTATTTCGGTTGCTCCGCACATTTCGTGACCTCACCTGTAACAAGCATTACATCGAAACCATTGTTCTCCGGTAGGCGGTATTGAGAACACGCATACTGCTAAAAGAAAAACGCTATTTTCATTACGAAAAATATTTGAATCGATTTCATTTCTTAAGTACATCATTAATTAGGTATTTCTAGTAGATATTCCTGCATTCACAGAATTATTAGACTTGCCTTCTCCGAATGTGATGTAAAATTGTGACAGTCCAATACATTTTTACACTATTAAGATTCTCTAAAATCCTTCCCTTTCTGTAATTGTTGATCACAGGCTGCTGCAATTACAGTATGTCTTCCTACATATGTTTAGGTACTAATTCAGTGTATAACCGATAAATTTTAGAGCTTACTTTGCGAGATATAGCGAGTGGCGATATTAGGAACACTGGCGATATTAGGTACAGTGACCCTAATATCATTAATCTATATTCTAGTGGTTCAATATAATTCAAGGTACTTTGAATAATGATATTACGTACTCGTGAATACGGTAAATACCAAAGGGGATATTCTGACACTTCGAGTACTTGAAAGGCTACTGCCTATAAATACAGAAACGAAACGCCACCCCTAAGGGACTCGAAAAGCGAAATATTCCGCTGGAATCCCGTGAAAAATAGTTTCGGTGGTCGCGGGCAAAGCCTATCGTTTCACGAGCAAGGGTTTATAACCGCGGGAGCTTGATATTGGCGCGCGGGGATTTTGTCAAGTTTCGCTGTCACGTTAACCGGGCTGTGACGTACAGCTGGATTGTCGATGATAAACAGCCGATGGACAAATCATCGAGATATACGGTTCGGCCACGTAGCCGAATTCGCGACGCGATTCCGTGATTTACATGTAGTGATCGGGCCCGACTGTCCTCTGGCGACTATCAATTGAGAGCAGCGCCCGGGTACGCTGCCTGAGCACCGCGATTCGTGTAAACGTTGTAATACTTGTCCTAGCAGAAAGCCATTTATCGCTGTCCTCTCGTTGCCCATACGCAAATCACGCTTTGTCACGTCGATGGTCGCGGGGCTTTGCGCGTGCCCGTAAACCCTTTCGTCGTTGATACGTGGCATCATTATTGCCGCCGCGCGGATTAGCGGAGTTACCCGGTTCACTTGGTAGGCTGTTGAATCGGAAACAACCAGGATGAGATATAGTCCGAGAGGCCCCTATTACACTTTGAGAAGCTCCGTTGCGCAATGTCACGCCGTAACGTGAAAGTCTTTCACTGAATATCGGGAACCAGTTCAACTCCGGATTTCAACAAAGTCCACCCCTTTCGTTTCGCTGGCTCTTGCGCGTCGTATTTAAATTAGGGGAGACCGGGGCTGGTAGGCCAGTTTTTCAGTTTTTGATTTTTAATAAATTATGTGGACGAAATATCATTAAACCGGTTAGTAAATTTGATAGGACATACATTTGGGTAGCTGATTAAATTATTAAAGTTGACTAAATGTGACAACAATTAAGGCATTTTAATGTTTTTCTAACACCTTAGATGCTGGTCAACCAGCCCCGTGGTCGGGGTTGGTAGACTAACAGTATGGGGTAGGTTGACTATAGGTGCAATCGGTGAAGAAAATGTTGTTAGCAACTTATCTGAATGGTAATAAAATAGCACAATGTCACGAGAGTTGTTTCATTATAAAATATTTATTACTTTTTAATAATAAATAACAATTTAAACCATCACTGGGGTTGGTTGACCAGCTTAGTCATGTAACCCCGAACGTTATTAGTCAACCAGCCCCGAACGATCATTTTGACTTCAATACTCTATAGGGTAGATGTCCCAATTACTGCCACTTTATTTATTATATGTAATAAAAGCGTAACGTATAAAAATAAATGTACAAAAAATAGTTATTGTAATAGTTATTATAATAGTTATTACAATAACTATTTTTTGTACATTTATTTTTATACGTTACGCTTTTATTACATATAATAAATCAAGTGGCAGTAATTGGGACACTGGCAGTAATTGGGACATCTACCCTATAACCTTTAATTATTTATGTAAAATCAAAAACGCAGTCTCAGTAGGTCGTTTAATAAACCAACTTTAAAATAGTCCCTTCGCATTAATTCTACTGTAACTATATAGAGCGTGGAAACATAAAATCTTTAAGAAAACATATTTACTTACATAGCCAATTTTTCGATAAACGCTGGTAACTGCCAAACAACGTGTAATGGTGGTGTCGGAAACAAATGAATGACATAGTAGAAGTGACTTGTTTCTACAGAAAATCGCTCAGCAGTAGAGCACACGTTAGTGAAAAGTTATTAACAATTAGTCAACCTACCCCTGGGGCCAACCAGCCCCGGTCTCCCCTACACCTCGGGACTCGCGGGTGCGGGACGAAATCGCGATGTCGTCGCAATGCTACGGCGCGATAAAATCACGTTAACGTTCGCACGGTTTTTGAGCATCCGAGCGCGGTTCGCCGATACTCCGGCGTCCCTTTGACGTTACGAATGATTAACGCGAACGAATTATTGACGACGATTGGTCGCAATTTACAGTTTCTGGCGTGTTTTCTGCGACGAGACAGGGTCGCGCGACCGCTGATCGAGCCACCGCAAATCATTACCCGCCGTTTCGCATGCAATTTGCGCGAACGCACTGTACGCAAGCATATCGCGGCAGAAAGCTATTTGCCACCCCCCTCTAATGGCGGCCTGCGGCAAATTAATTGTCACGTGGCTCGGAACCGTTCCGTGGCACTCGCCCCCTTGTAAAACGCACTCGACCCTCTTCTGGACTGCTGGCTAGTTTATCGAGAAATAGGGGAAACGGTTAGCGGCAAATTTTTGACACAAGTTGCGCGTTTCAGCTGAAAATTCCCCGGCACCTTTATATCTCACGTTAATTAAGTATAGATACTAAGGAAACGAAGAATGTGATTAATATTAATTTGTATTGCGCGGAGAATTTAATAACTTTTATTTCTAAGCTAAGTGACGCTTGCGAATGCAATTTTCTTGCAATTTCAGCGATTTCTTCTTCGTTGATTTTACTCCACCCTGTCTTCTCTCTGCACAAATTTATCGTCAAAATGTTTTCCATCGTATTCTTCCAATATTATTGTTATCAACAAACAGCAGTGCCAATTAGATCCTACTGGCCACTTTCTGGCCACAAATATAATACGTTATCGCGGGGACACCAGAAGTCAATTATAATTCTCGACGATATTGAGTGTATTTGTTTCGTGCTCGGGTGGGAAATTAATACCGCCGCGATGCAACGGCCGCGCGAGTTTGTTTACAATTATTATCGAGAAAATTCATCGGGCACCGCGGGCTCGATACGATTCGCGAATGTTGGCCGTGCAGTTTTTGCGTTGGAGATACGATCTTCGTTGGTCGCGGAGCTACCGTAAATTGAAATTCTCCTGATGTTGCTGCGCTCGCGCAATCGTTTGTTACTGATAAACGCGATTTCTACATATCTGTGGATGCACCGTGCGAAACTTCGCGTTTCGAAGGGAAAAATTGATGAAAAAAATAGCGGACCCTTTATTCGTCTCCGTTACGCACTTTCGCATTTAACCACCAAAGTTCCTCGGACAGCGTAGTACCGTTAAGGAACTAGTTTTTGATCAGCTTAGAGGGCTTCCCGCTTTAATATTTATTTTTAACCTAATACAACTTTAAACCATAGACTTTTTTATACTAAAAGATGAATTAATGTTTAAAATATAAGGAACAAATTTAAAAAGTTGAAAATAAGTATAATTTAATTATTTATAAAGTATGGAATAATAAGGTGACTAGGAACTAATTTTTGATCATGTAAAATACATGGGAACTAATTTTTGATCAGGTCAGGAACTAGTTTTTGATCATCTAAAATACATGGGAACTAATTTTTTGGTCAGGTGAGGAACTAGTTTTTGATCATCTAAAATACATGGGAACTAATTTCTTATTAGGTAAGGAACTAGTTTTTGATCATCTAAAATACATGGGAACTAATTTCTTATTAGGTAAGGAACTATTCAATGTAAATAATCGGATACTAATTAAAAAGAAAGTACCAAATAAACTTATTTTTAGTATTATACCATCTAACCTATTTTTTATTCAGGTGATCAAAAATTAGTTCCACAAGAAAAAATTGGAACTAAATAATGATCAGTGACTTTTAAAGCAAAATGATACATATAATACTAAAATTCTTGCTCTACATTGTAAAGTAAACTATTGCAAGCAAAATGTATGAAAATAACCTTTAATACCGCAACAACCAGCAAAGAAATCGACTGTGGCGTCGATGGTGATCTATTACTTCGAACAATAAGAGATGGCGTTCAACAGGGCCTTCTGTCAAGTGGGCCACCTTACACATTTATTTTCACGAAAACTAACAATACTAACTGCTTTCACGGACAACACATATATTTTTGAATTATCAATTTTTATGTTAGTAATTATTTCAAACAATTATTTATTGACATAAACTTAAAAGAACGATTTATTTCATGAACTGATCAAAAATTAGTGCCTGATCAAGAACTAGTTCCTTAACGGTACTATTAGTTAATGTTTTACATGTCTGCCCAGTGCAGCAGGCATCAAGGGACATTCTGCAATTACTGCGGGTAATTCGCGGCTAACAGCGAGCCTCTCGGAGGCAACTCGTTTGCGAAGAGAAAGAAAAGGAGCACCGAACAAACGGGATTCAATCTAATTACCCGTAATACGCCGGAACTCGGAGACCAGGGCTTGTCTCTCGTCCCACCCCTTCCGGTGTGCCGATGTTATTCATTTGTTCGCTCGGAACGCAGTTCCTCCGCCTGCATCGCGGCGGTGCCTCCGCGTTTTTTCCCCCGCGATCTCAGGCTGCACGGGCTTTTAAGTATTTTTACCTCTGCCACCCCGATCCAGGGGGATCGCGTTCCGCCGAGAAGTTCACGGCGATGCGTGCTCCGCGGACGCTAATTGAGTGGTAATTAAACGGTCGATACTGGATGGATCTTCGACAACCTTTACGAGCGACTTAACCGATCGCCGAGGGAACGGTAAGCTTGACGTATTATGCTTGGCCCAAGAAGAAGGGACTCGGCCATAAGCGCCAGCTTAATTGGGGCCGATTGGTCACGATTAATTGCCGTGGAATTTACACCTGGACTCGGCCGATGCTATTTTGAAATCGTCCGAGCGAAGACTCGATCGCCCACGGTTTTTGCACAGTCTGATTGATCTCCGACGACCTCGGCCGGCTCGCCGGACGTTCTTACGATTCATCAACGCGTATCGACGATCGAATTTCGTGGAGTAAGTGTCCACTAATTGGCGGGCCCATTTGAGAATCGAGCCGCATAAAAAGAACCGTAACGCTAATTACGGGTTGTAAGGAGCCGAGTACTTGGCTTTAGAGGCCATTGGGCACATCCTTCGCGGGTCACTTCGATCTAAGAGCTCATCAGTTCCGGCTATATAGAGTCATTTGCGAGGGGAAGCTTCTTCTTTACCGCCTGGCGGCGTTAATAGAGGGTTATGCAGCTGGTACCTATAACCCTGTACATTACAAACCTATTATCGAGGATAAAGATTCACCGATCATTGATTTACGCTTAGGTGGTAACGTGGTCCAGCGTCTGGCGAAGCTACTCCTTCGCGCTCTTCGCCTAATTACGGAATCTTTACAGATCCATGTAATTATTATTGTTATTAAATGACTTTATTGCGCCATTGCAATTAATATGACAATTGCGAGTAGGCAAGGTTCAGCATTAATTTATTGCTGCTCTACAACCTAACCGAAAGAGACGTTAGGAGATAAGAAAAAGTGAGGCAGTAAAGGTTAAATAACTACAGAGGAACTCCGTGAGGGGATGAAAGAACGAACACTGAGTTTAAAGGAAGCAAACGACGACAGAGAAGGTAGGGTAAGTTAGGGAGAGTTCGACCACCGGGAGAGTCCGGCCAGTGTTGATATTTTAAGACTGACGCAAGGTAGGCACTATGTGTCATTGACACAAAAGAAATGAAGGCGCTTGTTGTTTATCTCACATTGACCATTGTCACAAATCCATATTTTAGTTATAAGATACAGTTAAGACTTTATGCGAGGCTGAAAGTTTTTAGACCAACTTACAGTGGTGGCGATATTTGAAAAAATAGGTAAGTTTATTTACACTCTTCCGATATTGGGGATATAATATGCATATAACTATAGTGTAACACCAACAATACGTAAGTATTCGTTTTTAATTTTTTTTAATAAGGTGGTCGATCACTACCTTGATTACTCGTAGTGGGTGGACGGTCTAACCCCGACATGCGGGTGAGACCGACCAGTTGCAGTGCCAATGTTTTTGATTGAAAATGAAAATAAATATTTGAAATTATCGCACACTATAATTTATATATACCCTAAATTGCTTGGGCTTTGCTTTAATGTGCATAAAACGACAAAAATGTGAAAAACAACGATGATACAATTTATTTTCCAAAAAGTGGTCGAACTCTCCCGGACTTACAATATATTAGAAGGAATGGAGTTATAATAATAGGAGGATATGTCGGAGAAGGATGCAGTGAATTTATAAGATCGATGCTTGGGGAGACCGGTGCTGGTTGTCTCAAAAGGGGTAGGTTGACTAATTGTTAATAACTTTGCACCGACATATGCTCTACTGCGGCAAGATTTACTGTAGAAAGAAGTCACTTCTACTGTGCCATGCATTTATGTTCGATCCCGCTATCGCACGTTCTTTAATAGTTATCAGCGTTTGTCGAAAAATTGACTACGTAAGTAAATATTATTTCTTAAAGATTTTATTGTCTCACGCTCTATATAGTTACAATAGAATAAATGTTAAGGGGCTATTTTAATGTTTGTTTATTAGACGATCTATTGACGTAGTATTTTTGTTTATACATAAATAATTGAAGGTTATATAGATTACTGAAGTCAAAATGATCGGTCGGGGCTGGTTGACTAATAACGTTAATAAGGTTTAAATTGTTATTTTGTTATTCAGAAAGCGATTTTAATTTTTTGTTTAAATTTCACTGTGTTATAAATACATTATAATTTATGTTTAAGTTGAAAACATTTTCAGTTTATTATTAAAATATGAAAGAAAGAAATTAATAGTTTATAATGAAACATCTCTTGTGTCATTGTGTTATTTTATTACCACTGGGATAAGTTGCTAATAACATTTTCTTAAGTCAACCTGCCCCTTACTGTAAGTCAACCAACCCCGATCAAGGGGCTGGTTGACCAGCATAGAAGGTGTTAGAAAAACATTGAAATAGCTTAATCGTAATTGTTACCACATTGAGTCAACTTTAATAATTTAATCAGTTAGTCAAATGTATGTCTCATCAAATATACTAACCGGTTTAATGATATTTCGTCCACATAATTTATTAAAAATCAAACACAGAAGAACTGGCCTACCAGCCCCGGTCTCCCTTAAGGGGACATTCTACTCTCTCGGCCTCAAAAATATCGTTTTTTTTTTGCTGAATTCGGAAGAATGCACCTCCTACAATATCCTCCTAAATTTTTGGAGCGAAATTCGATGTATTTTCAATGTTATAGGTATTTGTAGCGTCAGCGGCCTGTTTCTCAAAACTTTAAGGGGACATTCTACTCTCTCGGCCTCAAAAATTTCGATTTTTTTTTACTAAATTCGGAAGAATGCACCTTCTACAATATCCTCCTAAATTTTTGGAGCGAAATTCGATGTATTTTCAATGTTATAGGTATTTGTAGCGTCAGCGGCCTGGTTCTCAAAACTTTAAACGCGTTTTTCTCGAAACACCATTTTCTTGGTTGGCCGATGTGATAAAAAAAAAACTCCATGACCAATTAATCAAAAATTTTAATATGTTATTCTACACATTAGTGGCTTTCCCGCTTAGCACAAATATCTTAAGATTTTTTAATATTTTCTTACATTTTATATCTATTAAACAGAAAAGAAATGCCCTTTTCGGTACTTTCAACTTTGATCGACCGCCATTTTAATAATTTTGGTACAAAATTGTTCTTTCGTGGTAAGCGCGATAACCATACTCCTGCGAATTAAAAATATGTTTGGTTTTTTTATTTCCGATGATCTAGTCGTCCGAAATTTCAACCGCCAGCACTTCTGATGCCGCCAACTTAACTGCGAAATATTTGTGTAAACAAATGAAATAAACAAAGAACAATGATTTGTTCTTGTATTTCAAGAGTGGTAAAATATACCCCCAGAAATTCGAAAACATCAAGTGTTTACTTCATTATAAAAACCATCACCGAAAAGTGGCCGATTTTTCGGCCGAGACAGTAGAATGTCCCCTTAAGACACAGACAAATAAAACACCTCGTTGTCATAGCGCTGCTGGAGGTGCGTGGACAGATCAGAGCGAAGTAGAACGTACAGATACATCGGTGTACCAGTTGCGAGAATCTTATAAACGAGACAGCAGAGATGAAAAATCCATCTCTGCTTCATGTTCAGCCAGCCGGAACGTCGGAAAGAAGGCGTTATATGATCAAATTTACGGACGTTATAAGAGAAACGGAGACATGAGTTCTGTAGTCTATAACATTTCAAATTAAAAAATTCAAAATTCTTTACAATGCACCACACAAACTGCACTCGAAGCTCTCAACACGATCAACCTTCCAGAACACTCTTAACATCCCCTCTGCTCAAACTGTCTCTGAAACGCGCCTCCTGCATTTTGCACGCGCTCGAAGTGCATCTTGCGTCGCCCGTTGCACACGCGGGAGCGCGGCTTAACGATCGGCCTTGCCGCGCGGAGCACCTTGCCCGTCCGCGCGCGAACGCTCGCCTCCGTCGGCAGGCCAGCAACGTTTTACGCACTTTTTACGCCGCCTCATGAATTTACTCGTCGCTGGAGCCTACGAAATTGCGCCGGTGCGGCGCGGAGCGCGCGCGTTCGGCCGCGCACCGGCCTACGGCGGTAACGAAGACTGCTTGAATTTATGGCGCATAAACTCGCCCGTTTCGTGTGCTTTTACGAGGGGGCGCACGGCCTCGTGACAGGCCCCGCAAAGCTTCGACTATCATGCGAAAACCTGCGCCGGGGGCTCCTCGTCCTGCGAGCCGAGCTTCCTGCCCTATTTAATAAACGGTGATTTACACGCGTCTCGCCGCTCCGACAAATTCTAGCCGCGAGCCGGCTCTCTTCAGCCTCGCATCCGCGAAGGAATTATTTTGCCGGAAGATCGATCGGGTATCCCTGCGGCGGGCTCATGGGAATTCCGCAATTAGAGCCGGCGCGGTCGTCCCGTTTAAAATCTCGCCCCTTAACTGGGGCAAGACCGGCGAGCTTGTCGCGCCGGTTCGATAATTACGATCACATGACGAGGGGGTGGATACAGTGTTATGTCACGTGTAGCACTCGCTGTGGGCAAGGGGGAATTAATTCGTCTGTAATTATCCTTGAACACAGGGCTAGTCACGCTACTTCCATGGCTCGTGGCTTCGCACACGGCCGACGACAGAAAAGCATCGCGGTGGCGAAAAAAGTTGAGTGGCGTGCAACGATGCGCTGGGTGGAGTGCAATTGCACTTTTTCTTTTTAACCACACCGCGCGTTTCCTCCCCTGTAATTTCCTTCCTCTGGCTAGTCGGCGCGGAAAAACGTTGCAGCGAGATATGTCTGTCAAGCGAGTGCCATTGGTCGTCGGAGTGTTGTGCCACGGGGCTGACCGGCGCTGAAACAGGGATGGAAAATCATTACACTCGGAGGACGTGGCTGCGAGGGCCCCGAACTTCCGGTGTATTTTCCGCGAGGCTGGCGGGGAACGGAGTTCCAGGCAAGTCGGCGTGCACGAAATTATAAACGAGTTCCAATAGATCGCCTTAAGCCGAAGCTCGGAAGTTCCTCTAACTTTTGGTAGATCGATTTAAGCGGATTTCCAAGTGGATGTTTTAATAGACTGTGATCCGCGCCCGTCGCGGCGCCCCTCGTCGCGAACAAATCCTCTATCCGCCGCCCCGGTATCGCTTGTACTCGAGAATTTATCGCCGCAACGAACGTCGTCAATTTCCGAGCGGCGCTTTTCACGGGCGTTTACTGTTTCATTCGTCCCCGACTTTGATGCCTCTCGCTTCGAGCTGCCGAGTTCGCGCGCGGCTGTTCCTTGAAAAGGAGAAACGACGTTACGAAGAAACGAGGGCCGGAGCAAGGGACGTGTTCCGATTTTATTAAGGATCGCGGCAGAATTCGCTTCCCGCGCTGCTTACTCCGCGGTTAACGCGCCTTTTATTCTATTTCGTGCGCCGCCCCCGCGTGTACTTAACCGGCCGGTGGAAATACCGAGCGGGAAACGCCACTGCGACAAGTGTTTTTAATTAAAACGTTTATTGTTTTTCGGTGGAACTTTTGCAGTGGCTGGATTTTCAGTTGGCCCGCGACTCTTCTGTGCTCTATTCCCTGATTCGAGTAGATTTCGCAGCCACCATTGCTGTACGCTCGTTGCTGCGTTGTCCTTTCAGAAGTAGGGGAGACCGGGGCTAGTTGACTAACGAGGTTAGTTGACTAATTCCCTCTAATTCTTGTATTATGGAATAAATTATGCTGCGATTCGCAATATTGGAGCATATGAATGACCAGCTTGCCATTTAATGTGTCGCCGTGGCAAAAACTTGCGTGTTCTGTCAGTGAGAATGAAAAATCTAAAAAGGTCGGCTGGAAGTAAATATTTTCGTTTCGACTATTTATGAATTTTTCTCCACTAAGTACTGCTTGATGTTATTTCATGAATATTTTGTGGAAACCTGATACCTTGACTATAATTTACGGTATTTTATTTTATCCGGTGCGTGCAGGTTTTGTACGTACGGCCCTTAGCATGTTAACATTGTCGGACGGGGTTACTTGACTAATAAAAATTGCATTTTTTATCCTCAAGATGCAGTCGAGGCAAAGAGTTTAGCTGCTCAAGTCCACTTCCCCCACCACAAATCCTTCCAAACTCACCCCTACCAGTTTTACACCTTATTCTCCCTTCAAACTCTCAGGCCTTCCAGATAGACCATAACAAACCAGTACAAAATAATTACAGTATCTTAGACCATGATAAATAATAAAAAAAAATAACACTGTGGAGGAGTGAAAAAAAAATATAAAAATTTATTGGTCGTAGTATACATATGTACGCGTTTCGTATACTATATTGGTGGAATTGGCAGCGTTTATATAAGTTTTTCACATTATATTGATGTACTGTGACAGCGTATATATATACACCTTTCGCATGCAAAGGGTTAAAACTGAAAAGTAAATGTCAAGTCAACTGACCCCATCATATTTGTCAACTAACCCCGTAGCCGGGGTCTGTTGACTTATTCGTCTCACTACTCTAAATACAATAAAAACTACAACCTAGACTCAATTAAAACGATTTTCAAAATTATGCCTGTGTACCTAATGAAATTTGGAAACTTTTGGGTATGCAGTAAGTCAACAAAATACTAATGGTCTATTTATAAAAATTAGAAATAAACAATAAGTGGTTTCGGCGCACTGGTTCGGTCAGTTTAATAATTTAAAAGCTAATTTGCAATTTTAAAAAATTATAAATTTCCGACGTTTCGGTCTGTGGTTTAGACCTTTTTCAAGGAAAGATATTTATAAAGTATACTGCGTTCGCTTTAGAGTCACACGTTTGGTACGACGTGTAACGCACGAGTCGGTTGTAGCGTGACTGAGGTAAACATAACTTGGGGGACCATTTAAAGGTGAAACAAAACTGTGGCTAGAACGGAGTCAAAAGAAAGACCATTAAATATTAAGAACGAAATTAATAATTATTGACCGAACGAAACATTTTCAACCTCCCAACAACTGTCAAAATACCACTAATTGATGTTCATGTGGTAAAAGCCCAACTTATTAGAATATATGACCAAATGATTACATAATATAATTTTATTATGTATAGATGAACCGGTTATATTGGCCGAAATTAAAGTGAAGACTCTATTGGAAGAATAGTGCGCCGAAACCACTTATTGTTTATTCTAAAAATACGGTCGATATCTTAACTACTTTATTAAAAATTAGAAATGTAAAAAATTAGTCAACTAGCCCCGGTCTCCCCTACTTAAGTCGTGGTGATTGGCGACCAACTAACCAAACTGTATTCGTTTCTGTTTCAGGTAAGAGGGAATATGAGACCAAGCAGCGACAGACTAGAGGTGTAAGACTTCGTAGAGCAGTATCGTAGTTTCAAACTTGGTTAGCGATTAACTCGCCGTTTCTGATTAGGGGTAAGTTGACAGCAACGAGGGGAGAGCGCGAGGTTCAGACTACCAGTTTCTCTCAAATTTTGCATACACTTTGTGCGAAGTGCATACAGCTAATTGATAGCCGCGACGCAATTAATTTACTTTCCTAGATGTACACGCATGTTCTCTACTTTGCAAATATTCCTATTATCACTTTTTAAATTAAGATAAAGGCAACTCTTTGAATTTAATTGTCCCTATAAAATGCCGAGCACAACACCCAACGTGTTCGTTTCGTCATTACACGTGATATGCGTTAATTGCACGCAAATTTTGAGTCAATTCACCGGTGCAAGTCTCAAGTACTCCCTCGTGATTCAAATCTACCCCGCGTAATCCCGCGTACGCCGCAGCGAAGATTCCTTAAACGAAAAGTGGAGGAGTCGAGGGTCCCTGGGAAAGTCGTTGGCGAATCTTGGAACGTGCAAAACTTTGGCCGAAAGTTGCATGTGCATAGGTGCACGTGGGCACAGTTGCACGACCTCGGAACGGCTTTCGTTCCACGGTGTTATTCTAAGCGACGCGCTGCCCTGGGAAAAGGGGCATTAGTCATTTTCCGCGCTGACAGCCGCTTTAAAGCGGTTTCCTCCGAAGCCGTTATTTAGCCCGCTACTGTTCCAGCTTCGTGGCCTTTTTGTTTGCCCCGTGACGTGCGGTTTTTCGCGTTGTTGTGAGATTCTCTGTTACATAGGCGCTCGGAGATGTGCATAATTATTGCTGTTAGTCGATTATAGTTGTCAATGCTCACTTGGCAATGTACTAACGTCCATTCTTGAGTGGCACGGCTGAGATGCAATGAAGGGATAAATTCATAAGGGGCCCTATTTAGGACGCTGAGGAATTTTTTTCTAAGAAACTGTTAAGCGGATCTTTTCCAAACTTTCAGGTTATTTTAGCCTAATTAATTTTTCCGTTACAAAGTGTTCGGTAGAAATGGAGATACATGAACACGTTCGATTTGCAAATTTGCGATTATTTTGGAGGCCCCAATTCTTCCCTGAAATAAAAAAACCAAGGATTTTCTTATTTCTAGTATAACTACATTGTCGATGAATCTAACAAACGAAAAAAAAGTTGAAAGTTGGCAAACTGGGACTTCAAACAAAAGTTACGATTTTACCCCGAGATGTTTCGTACTATTTATGGAAAAAGAGATGTTCAATTTAATTTATTTATCAAAGTTTTAGATTCATCGATAATTTAATTATACGAGAAATAAGAAAATCCTTGGTTTTTTTATTTCAGCGAAGAATTGGGGCCTCCAAAGTAATCGCAAATTTGCAAATCGAACGTGTTCATGTATCTCCATTTCTACCGAACAGTTTATAACGAAAAAATTAATTTTTATTGTTTGAATGTGAACTAAAATAACCTGAAGGTTTGGAAAAGATCCGCTCAACAGTTTCTTAGAAAAAAATTCCCAAGCATCACCTTATTCCTAGCGTCCTAAATAAAGCTCCCCCTTAAGCTTTCTGTATTTCATTGAGTAGTTTAGGCATGAATATGTAATTTGAAGTGTTTTAGATTCCTTAAGAATTAATGTATTACAAGTCAGTCTTGGGCCAGCCGACGGTCTTCCGATACTACACGGAAAAATGTTTTCACAGTTGGGAACGGTGCTTAAATAATAGGCATCGTATAATCACGTGCACGCACCGTTGCTGACTGCACGGAAAAATGTTTTCACCCTTGAAAACAGTGGTTGTCGTACACTGTTCAGACGACGAACGGCGAGCACCGAACATATCGGTGCTCGCGCATCGAGAGCGATGGTGCTGAACCAGCTGAACACGTCACCGCATGATGACCGAGCACTCATCTGAACAGTGTACGACAACCACTGTTTTCAAGGGTGAAAACATTTTTCCGTGTACAGCTATCGTAGACCGTTCCTTTGAACTTCTTAAATGCATAGATATTCATGCTTCGAACCCGATACACTCGAGAGTATGAAAATTTCTAGGTAGTACCAAGGGAGTATCAAGGATTTCTATCTACAATTTTCTTCGAGGCTGTAAACAGCGTGGGATAGCTCCGACGAGCGTGTTAGCTCTGAGAGTGCATCGAAAATCGTGCAACAGCGTGGCAAAGAGAGGTGAGAAGATGAAGGCAGGCTAATATAAATCCGAGATTAAAAGTGGCCGAAAACATCGTGGGTAGCTGACGTGTAATATCTTGAAAGCATCGAAGAGCAAACCGCGGGGAAAATGTGCGGACGGGAGAGGAAAGCCTGCCCGGTTGAAAAGCGGTTTTCACTTCCTGACAGTGATTATACATAAATTAAACATCATAATGCCGGGCTGCAGCGATCTGAAAAACCTTCATTTTAGCAGGCAAAGTCCGTGTTCAGCCCCGCTGTTGACTGATATCGTGTTTTAATTATAACGATGAATACATGGCGCGTCGAGCGCTTCAAGAATAAAGAGCTCCCTTGCTCCTCCCGGGGAAGAGCGCGAAACAAAGTTTTTGTTTCGCGCTCCAGATATTCTACCTGAAATTAACGTTTCGGCCGTGTTTAATTAATGGATTGCGGGATTACGTGGCTGAAAGCTGTTCGGACTAGGGCTGGGACTATTCGAATAATTTACTATTCGAATATTTTACAAGTATTCGAATGCTACGAATAAACTTCGAATATTGGTGCGTTTACCCTATAACTAATTATAAAATAATAAAAATAAAAAAAAGTACCAATAAATGAACACTTAAGGCTAATGAATGAACACTTTTATAAAATTATGTTTGCAGCGCGATTGATTCCACGTGTTGCAAAAATTGTTTGGATATGAAGCAAAAAATTAAAAGAAGTCTCTAATTATTTAGTTGCTTATTTTAATAACTTATTTTACTCATTTTAATATAAAATGTCCATTCACTGGTGCGTGTTCATTTACTGGTACATCCACCCTATGAGGGAATTCTTCTCAGGCAGTCAGATCGGCCGGTATCAAAATTATTGGTTCCTTTTTAGTACATTTTAATAAAAGCATGTTTTTAAAAAAAAAATTTCACCATAAAGTATTTCATGCTTTTTAGTGAAAATATTGTATTGTCATCGGAATTACACATGTGTGCAAAGTTTTAAGCCGATCGGATATGTTGAAGTGGGTCAAAATTAGCTTACAATATTTCACCCTGACAAACTAACGAACTCACAACTGAAACTAAATAAAAGCTTGTAAAAAAATGAACCTAAAGAACTTGATTTAAAATTCACACCATACTATTCGAATACGTCAGTATTCGAATACTTAAATATTCGAATAGTATACGAATACTTAAATATTCGAATACTATTCGAATCATTAAATATTCGAATAGTATTCGAATCCTTAAATATTCGAATAGTATTCGAATACTTGGATATTCGAATTATATTCGCCAAATAATTGAGCAACTGAAGTATTCGAATATTCGAATACCGAAAATTCGACAAATAGTCCCAGCCCTAGTTCGGACTGCTGTTTCTAGGAGACATGCACGGGTGGAATTATTAGACGGAGAATCATTGTTAAATAAATGAAGTAAATAGAATAAATAAATATAAGCATCGCGAGGGTGTCGAGTTAAACAGGCTCCAAATCCTGTCCAACAATAATTGAATTTCCTTACATAATTGCTTTCCTCCCTTCGTTCCACGTGACTCGTAATCTCGTGCATATTTCCTCCTAGAGGACAGTGCATTCAAAGTCACTTCCCCTAAGACCATACCACGGATAACCTAAGAAATTCCAGCCGCACTACCGCAGCAACTCCGTGCCGCCTAAGAACTCGCAATTCTCCTCTAATCAACACGAAATCCATACCTGTTGTCCGACGTGCCGGCAGCGTTTCTTGCAGCATCCAGCGTCGAACGTAATCCCACGCTACGATCAATCTAACCGCGGCAACGCGATACAAAAACACGGCCGCGGGGGCGGCCAAGTCTCTCTCTCTACCCGATTCGCGATTTCGGCGCGAATGCGTTAAACGAACGGAGTTTTTCGCCCGGCCATAAATTACCGGTCCACTAAGCGAGACGAGATACCCGCGGAAACGGTTGCAGCCAGAGGGTGGGACGATGGGTGGCGGTTGCAAAACGTATCTGCACGCGGGGGCAAAAACAATTTTTCCCCGCTTCTCTCTCGGGGCAGAGGAGCAACGCGATTTCCAAGTCCAGACCAGGTCGCACCCCCTTCCCGGCGCTCGTCCCTTCGCCCCCTCCGCGAGCCGGGTGGCGGGTCTCACGAACCCTTAAATCATTCGGGGCTCGACGTGCGCGAAAATATCCGGAGAATTCGGAAGTAAGCGGCTGTAGACTCGCTCCTTTTTGCGCGACGTGTCCCCCGCCGGCTGCTTGCGGGCCGGTGGAGGGCCGAAGGGGCACAGGGGGTGCATCTCGGGCGTCGGACGGAGACCGGGTGCACGCCTACGAGGGGAACGTGTCCCAAATAATCCCGAATTCGAACGGACAAGTGGGCGGACCTGGCCCAGGTCCAGTGGTACTTTCGGCGCGGCGTGCAGAGTGTGCCGCCGGGAGGATGAAAAGCATTCAGCCCCCGTTTTCGGAGGCAGGAATCGTTCTCCGAATCCCTCCTTCGCCGTTCCTATTCGCCTTTTTCATCGTATCGTGGAGAACGCGCCGGAGATGGAGGGACAAAGAGAGCATTCGGTCTCCATTTTCCAGCTAGGGAGCCCTCCACGAACCTTTCCTGTCCCACCTCGTTGCTCGTCCCTTTCTTCCTTTTTTTTTCCCCTACTTCTGCTCCTTCCCGATGAAAGGGGAGCGCCGAGGGGGCGAGAAGTATACAGTAGAACGTCGATTATCCGTAACGATAGGGAGGCAGAACACTTCGGACCACCGAGTCCTCGGATGGTCGATCGATGAAGAAAATGGGAAGTCACCAAAGAGAAACATTTTCGGTTGGAATTAGTACGTTTGAATATCCAATTCTAGATTTGCTAACCTAGTTCATTCGTGCCTCCCTAATGGACCATTCAATTAAATCACGTGTTCAAGTATCCCCCAAGTTCTTTTGCATTCTCGTCGCACATCCTCCCGCAACTGAACCCGTTCCTTCCGTCAGGAAGATCATTCCTCCTCCTTCGGTATTCTTCGTTGCTCTCTTGGCGACGTGATTCACTTGGCTCGTTTCATGCCCCCTCTTGGGATGCACACCCGACAGATTCACGGACAATCCGCGCCCGACTGTAAATACTCCGCGCGTCGTTTACGGCCGCGCCCGTTCCGTCGCGGCTCGGCCGCGTTGCATATCTCCCCCGCGGTACGGCCGTCTCGTCGCTCCGCGATGTTGCTTTAACTAGCTGCACCGCGCCGCGGATATTAAGAAAATCCAATCTAGCGAAAGAGTAGCGGGCGCGTCCGCGCGCGGCCTGTCGCCGACGGAATTAGAAGACGGGCAGGTTATTCTCGGCCAGAGCCGTTCACGATGTCGTCCCGTAAACATCTTGGATGTCGTTTACGACCGCCTCCTGTTTGGACACACTGTCCGTGCTGCGTGTATTTTACACGGTGTCGCGGAATGGGCAAGGTTCGTTTGTCACGAACGACGCCGACGCGGACGATGAATTGTGCATGTATACATATATGCTGGGGTAAATTTTATTGGGTCGGCAAAGCGATCGACTGCGTCTCGAGGTTGATCGGCTGCTTCTGTCTGTGCGTTGTTTGCCGCCAAGGGGAAAGCGCAAGTAATTCGACCATCCCAGAGGTGATTGTGAGGAGAGGATGTCGCAGTAGTACGAGTCTAGCTTTAGCCCGAATTAATTCCTTGACTTTGATTCGTCAGTTTCGGTGGCCAATCTTCCAGCAATGGTGATCCTGGAACTTCCCGAAACGCCCGGAAAGATTGCCACTGGGAAGCAGGCGGCCGGTGGCTTAATAGAAGCAAACGACGCTGGGAACAATGTTGGTAAATGGAGTTTCGGGCTAGCCGAGCCGCAAACGGAACCGTTCCGTCCCGGCCGGAATGAAACGCCAACTATCCGATCCTTAATTAAGAAAAATGCACGGAAGTAGGTAAAAGCGGAAAGTTCTCGGGCAATTGGGGCGCGGCGCCGGAGAGGTTGCGACGCTCCGCGGAATCCTCGAGCGGAGCGCGTGTTTTCCCAGCTCCTGGAATTATCAATTTAGGCATTAGGACCACTTTCCAGTCGTTTCAGCGGCCGTAGCCAGAGTTTGCCTTGGCGCTCGGACTCGGCAGGTTCAATTATTCATCCCGAGCTATACCCGGTTTCTTCTTTCGTTTACTCTTTTTGCCAGACGCGAAGGAAACCGCGGATTCTCTCTCCGCTACGTCTACCCATTCGTCCTATCTTTTCTCTTTCCCTCTCTCTCTCTCTCTCTCTCTCTCTCTCTTTCTCTTTCTCTCTCTTCCTGTACGTCCCTGCCGGGGCTACCCAAGACCAACCGGAGAAACTTGCGGTTCCCTTTCGTCCGCTGGGTTTCTTCTTGGGATTTCTAGAGAGGCAAACAATTCGTTCGTGTTGTTCCTTTAATGAAAAACGCTTCCAACGGTTTCTCTAGCGGTGGCACTTGATCGAACGAGCCGCGCGATAAATTCATTTGTGTCTCCTTGGAGCGTCCTCCGCCGTGGAACGAGAAACATAATGCCGCGGCAAATTGAATTCCTCTGGGCCGTCTGCGCGCGGATCTTTCCGCGACGATAACTCACTAACGACCGCGGCACCGGCAATTTCTTTTAAATCTCTGCTGGGCGAGCCAGCCGCGCGTCGCGTGACGGAAAACGCGGCGCGCCTTCGGTGGTGCTTGAAGGCGACGCGGGGAAGGTACTTTGGAAGCGATCGCGCATCTTTTATCCAATTTCCTGCGAATGGATATTAAATACTTAATGTGCAGACAACGTGGACCTTTCTCGATTGCCTGTCCAAAATCAGAGTCAACCTGTTCGTAGCGTGGGAAGCAATTTTGGCACTCACAATCGAATTATAGAAATGTCTAGGCACTAGGTATAGTCTGGCTCCCAGAACTGGCTCGTGAAATTTTATAATACCTAATCATTGCCAATCTATATTCCCGTGAAACGAATATCTACGTATATGATGACGTATCCTTTCTTTATAGGATCCTGAACGGCTTGATTGATAACCCTGATGTTATTGCGCTGGTTAACTTCAACGTCCCCGCTCGCTGTACTAGGCAAACACCTCTGTTCAGGTCACCAGACTACTCCTCCTGGGTTGGTCATGCTGACCCCTTTCATAGAATCTGTGGTATCGCCAATCAACTTCACGAGGGCATCGATTTCTTTGCTGATACTCTTTCCGGCTTCAAAATTAGTACTCGCAGAGCCCTTATTGCGGAAGGCATTCCATAGAGGTTCCCCATGCACCTACTTGTCACTCTACGGCCATCTCTTATCATCTTTTTCTCTTATCCTTTTCTCTTTTGTTTGTATTGTTTTTATTGTTTTTATTGTAATCTATTGTTATTATCCCTTCTTATTGTGCTTAATGGGCTTGTCCCGTAAATAAAATTATTATTATTATTATTATTATTATGATTTGGTAGGGTCAGGGTGCCGACAGTGGTTCAGTCTTGTTTTGGAGGGCCGTAACTTTGTAATGGATTGAGCAAAGAGGCTGAGATTTGGTATCAACATAGCCTAAGCAGTTATTGGATGTTTTTAAATACGTTATTATTTTGTAATGTCGAGCGATACAAAAAAGATATAAACGGTTTTTTTTTAAAAAAAAATGGAAAATTATCCCCTGTGGCCTGTAGGTTTTATTTAATCATTCAGTCTCTTTAAATATTATGGTGGATATTAACCCAAACGAAACGAAAATGATGTCTTTGGAATTACGTAACAATATTAATAATGAAATTGAAGTGATTGGGTCGTGGAATAAATGATACCGACACAGTTTACTAACGACAAACTTAATCAACCATTTATTATTAGTAGCGGTAACAAAAAGCTTGTTATTAAGCTCGACATTGGTCACTGCATCAAAGCACGTGACGCTCGGTCGCGCGGTGCGTATCCTTGCTGGAGGCAAGCGTTCGTCAAACGGAAGGGCAATTCTTTCTCCAACGGTTCGGCCTGATGACGTCATCAAGCCAACTCACGCTCTCGCCCGCCGCAAAATGTTAACTCAAACAGTGCAATTTCTTAAATTCAAGACAACATCGAGCAACTTTTTTTTTATTCCAAAACATTAGTAATAAAATTTTAACTAAACCAGCACAACTTCTTACATCTAAAAAGAAACATAAAGTAACCACTTTGGGAACTAAACGCATTAGTTCAGTGGATCATGATCGACTGTGTACCAGGTAGAGCTGTTCGAGTACTCGAATATTCGAGTAGCTCGAAATTCGAGTCGAGCCGGGACTCGGTTTCCGAGCCGAGCCGAGTACTCGAATGAAGCGAGCAGCTGGAAACAATCGCATGGCTCGAACGATCCACATGTTTCGTTCGTCAATCGCTACCTTCACTATGCAATCTACTCGCTTTTTAATCGAACCGCTCGCTCTTTAATCGAGCCGCTCGCTTTTTAATCGAGACGCTCGCTTTAATCGAGTCGCTCGGTTCTTTCGAGCGCTCGGCTCGGATCGGTTATTCGAACCGAGTATGTCCCGGCTCGCTTGTTTCGAGTACTCGAACAGCTCTAGTACCAGGGCAACCTTAGCCACTGTGTACCGAGCTGCCATTTTATAATTAACCTCAAACACACACAAAACACTTGACGTTTTAAATATGATTGGCGCATAACACAGCCTGGAAATTAGGAAAGCTTACCTTTAAAAACACCTTTGGACTCACGAAAATATAAAACCGGTCGTAACACTTGTACGCGTCGACTCTGGCGGCAGGCGACTATTTCGTTCGCGTTCGCATCGCGAGAGCCTTGATACGTGAGTAGGACGCAACGATATTGTTTTTCCTCTCACACACAGAGTAATTGATCCACTGTAGCCGCCTGAGCCACTGTCGGCACTCTGACCCTACATTATCAGACAACTGGTGCAAGCTTCGACATCGCTAGCTACTCGATACCCCCGGCGTAGATCTTCTCATTAGGATCGTTGCTCTTCTTTGAAGAAACCTTTCGCCCGTTCGAAGATCGGGCGCGAAATGCCTCGGCCAATAGAATCCCTCCTTCACCTAGCGCCCGCATTGCAGGCTAGCCAAAGGACGATTTACGAATCGTCGTTGATGCGGGATCACCCTCACCCTCCATCTGGCTGCCTTTGCCCCCTCTATCGATCTGCAGCAGGGGAGGATTTAGGGACGCTTCGTTAAACCGCGGTGCAAAAAAGTTCGGCCACCGATTGGGCCAACGGTCCTGGAAGCCTCTCGAAGGGGTGGAGAGGCATTCCTCCACCTACCCCCGGAGCCGCGTCTCCTTTCGTTCAAGGATGAATCCCCCGGGTGGATCTTCGTCGACGATGGCTTTTGGATGGCCGCCCAATCGTCGCCACATATTCCTATCGGCATCCTGGCCATCTCTGTCACTACTCATCCCATTATCCTTCCCGCGAGCCCTGCCCCCCGCTCGCAGCCGCGTCCTTCCACCGCCCCGTTATCCCGGCGCGTCGCTGCCGCGATTTATACGCGCAGCCGCGGGGCGGCCGAAAAACGCAAACACCTTGGACATTATTACCTTTATTAAATCGGACGGGCCTGGCCGTCGCCCGTCTACGCGCGCCCCTCGACCGCGAAATCTTCCCATCCAAGCTTTATGGTCGGAATGGAGGCGTGGTTGGAGCCGATCCAGCGGACCATGGCTCAGCCCGGATGAAGAAGAACGCGTGCAGACGCGCCCCGCTTCACCCGGGCTTCCTGGCCCTCTCGGAAAATTCACTCGAACCCGACGATCGTGCTTCAACGGCACACTTTCCGGAGGGGGGGGCTCCGCTGAGCGCAGTTAGCCGAGCACTGGTACTTTCCGTTCGATTTATCGGCACCGGGGATGATGCTCGAAGGAAATGCAGTTTGATGGTGTTGGGATAAATGACCCTTTTTCGCGGGGGAACAAGGGAACCTCGGGATTTGCGTTTCAGGGCGATCGAGGTAGCGCGCCGTAGTGGCAGAATTTCTATTAGCGAGATGAAAGTTTCAAACATGAATGGAACACGATTTAATTACGGAAATCTGCTAAATACAGTTTTATTAAAAACGAGCCTCGGTAATGCGGAGCGAGCTGCGTGCACTTCGTTGCTCGTATATCACAGTTTCTACAATAAATTTCATTAAGCATCCTGCAATAATTAGAAACTAATGGTTTATTCAAGAGGAATGATTCTGAACAGTGGATCCTGCTTCTTCCGAAGCGATCAATACAAGACACGGTTGAATGGGAAGATGGCTTTCGTAAGTCGGGCGTGATTCAAAATTTCCTCGAGGGTGTCACTTGGTAAATAGTTAATATTCCGCATCGGCGGTCTCTGCCGCGGGACCGTTTGGAATTTTAATTCGGCAGCCGGCCGTTTCCATTGCTGTTTCGCCGCACCTTGCTCGCGTTTATTAATTTCTTCGCCGTTACCCCCGCGCAACACGATCTCGTAATATAATCAGTTCATAACGCGCTTCTCCCTTTCCAGCCCTTGTTTCCGTCGGGCGGCCAATCTCACCCCCCCCGAACCATCACTCAACCCCGACCTTAAGCGACGTATTAATTACGTATTAAGTCTTTTCGCAGCGCCTGGAATTATGCGCGCCATGCATACCGTGTGGCACGCCAAGTGTCGTGAGATTTCTCTGCGCGAGCGCGGCCATGGAATATCGAAGGAAGCGTGAATTTTTCTGCCACGGGTAATCGAGGTTTCCAGGGTAATTGGTCTGAACGGGGCGAACTCCGCGCTTCCTCGCGGAAGATAGTGGCAAATTGTACGGCGGTAATCATTGTCAAATATTAGTCCTGGAGCAAGTGCGTCTGTTAGCTTTCGCAGAGCTCTCGCAGGTGATCACTTGGCGCATGAAAAATATTATCCAGAGACGGTGAGCATATTCGACGGTGATGGTTCAGCCAGGATTTCAGTACGAACCTTGTTAAAGTTGAGTGTGCCGCCTCTAATCCGGCAGCTTAAAACTTCGCAATTCATATGCATAAAAAATACAGCGCCCCAATAGTTTGGAAGAGAAGCGGAAGGCAGGTGTAGCGTTGGAGACAGAATGACGAGTATGTGTTGGAAGACGCTTCGTGACCCCGTTCAGGCCACTGCAAATTCTGCCGGCTAATTAATCGTTCGGAAGTAAAAATGTCGAGCAGCGTGCTCGAGCCGTCAGAAGTTTTCGCGACGCAACAATTAAAACTCCTCTCGCGAACTTTGTTTGCCCGCTTCACGGGGAGATCGCGATCGACGGCTTGCCCAACCTCGATTCCAAACTTCGCGGAAATCGGCTCTATTATACGGACGCGCTCTTCTCGGTGAGCAGACATTCCCAGGTCATTCTCCGCTAATTAAACTCTTGACACAATTCTGTGGCTGGAACAGAGGAACGAAAAAGTGCAGTGGAACGAGACGCAAGGATGATAGAAAGCAATAAAGAGATGAAACGAGGGTGACGGAGGTAGCGAGAGCTACACGGGGAACAGGGGGCGCCGAAGGAATACGGGGCGAGAGACGAGGGAAATGGAGGAAACAGGAAGTGGAGACAGGAGGGTTGGTTTTCACAGAGGTATAAGGTTACGACCTTAAACCAGCAGTTAATTAGAACCGGTCGGTTCCGGGGAATTGGATTTTACGTTCGGTTATTTTATATTCCACCTGCAACCGTGACGCCTGCCGCCCTTGGGCCGGGGGCGAAACGCATGTGAATCCGCCAGATGATTACCATTGATACCGGATAATAAGCTTAGTTAAAACTGCCTGGTGCTGCGTTAGCCCCCGCTGCCGGTGATAAAAGCGTGCTTCCACGTCGAAATACCACCGTCGCTGTTTCACCTTCCACCGTCCCTTTTATCGACTTTCCCTCCCTATCGCGCGCCGTTTCTCTTTTCCGCGGGCCAGCGATTTTCCGCCGCGCATTTTTCCCATCTCGCTTTTTGCCGCGTGCTCATCTCCAGCGACGCTCCGTGTACAGGCGGTGAAAGGAATGATGGCCGCTGCTTTCGCGGCCGGACTTGAACGCTCCTGTCAATGGAGGCTCGTTACGTAAACATACTACTGCGAAAGTTTACTTACTACAAGTTGCGCGATCCGTTATATTATAACAAGAATGCAAGTTCGCGAGGACTCCTACGCCACCAAATAAATCGTTCACCCGTCGAATGTCTCGGCCGGTTTGTCTAACATCTTCATCCGAAACCCTACATGTATCCAGATATTGTTAAGGGGACATTCTACTCTCTCGGCCGAAAAATCGGCCACTTTTCGGTGATGGCTTTTATCATGAAGTAAACACTTAATGTTTTCGAATTTCTGGGGGTATGTTTTACCACTCTTGGAATAGAAGAAAAAATCTTTGTTGTTTGTTTATTTCATTTGTTTAGAGAAATATTTCGCAGTGAAGTTGGCGGCACCAGAATTGCTGGCGGTTGAAATTTCGGACGACTGGACCATCGGAAATAAGAAAACCAAACATATTTTTAATTCGCAGGAGTGTGGTTATCGCGCTTACCACGAAAGAACAATTTTGGACCAAAATTATTAAAATGGCGGTCGATCGAAGTTGAAAGTACCGAAAAGGGTATTTCTTTTCTTTTTAATAGATATCAAATGTGAGAAAATATTAAAAAATCTTAAGATATTTGTGCTAAGCGGGATAACCACGAATGTGTAGAATAACATATTAAAATTTTGGATTAATTGGTCATGGAGTTTTTTTTTTATCACAACCGCCAACCAAGAAAATGTTGTTTCGAGAAAAACGCGTTTAAAGTTTTGAGAACCAGGCCGCTGACGCTACAAATACCTATAACATTGAAAATACATCGAATTTCGCTGCAAAAATTTAGGAGGATATTGTAGAAGGTTCATTCTTCCCAATTCAGCAAAAAAAAAAAAAAAATCGAATTCTTTGAGGGCGAGAGAGTATAGAATGTCCCCTTAAGGGGGGAGCCTGGTGTAACTAAATGAAAATCGAGGCATTTTTCGGGAATTTTTTTTAAAGAAAGTATTTAATAGATCTTTCTGAAACTTTCAGGATATTGTATTAACAGGTTAAGGTATATAACAAAAAAATTTTATTAAAAAACAGCGGCAAATAACAAAGTTATGCCCAGTCCGTTGGCGACGCAATTGTTGCACTGCGGGCAACGTAGCGTCTTTTGGTTTCATCTGAAACCAAAAATCGAACAATTTTCTTTTAGTTTATGAGTGTACGCACAGATTGAACAAATTTAAAACTTAAAAGATGCAAAATGAACAAATGGCGGCCTCTTGAATAAAAAGTTCACTGTTTCCAACGAAATTTTGCCTTAAATGTCTAAAAAAAAGTAATTTATTTAAACAATATCACTATACTAATAACTTAGTGCTATGAAGAAAATGTTCACAAATATCCGTGCACAAGGCCAAGTCGATTGGTTGAATATTTTTTTAGTTACATTGCCCGCAAAGTATAAAACTGTCGTTTCGAGAAAAACACATTTCAAGTTTTGTGGTAGCCTGGCGCTCCGTAGCAAAATCGGCTATATCCGCTTTAATTTTTCGAATTTCGTTTTGCTGCTTTGGGAGCATATTATCGTGATGTTTAACTATTGATTTATGCAACAAAAAAATCGATTTTTTCGACCCCCTACACTAGACTCCCCCCCTTAAATGTGTAAAAAAAGTTATTTATTTAAACAATATCATTATTCCAATAACTTAGCTCTATGAAGAAAATGTTCACAAATATCCGTGCACAAGGCCAAGTCGATTGGTTGAATATTTTTTTAGTAATATTGCCCGCAAAGTGTGAAACTGTCGTTTCGAGAAAAACGCATTTAAAGTTTTGTGGTAGCCTGGCGCTCCGTAGCAAAATCGGCTATATCCGCTTTAATTTTTCGAATTTCGTTTTGCTGCTTTGGGAACATATTGTCGTGATGTTCAACTATTGATTTATGCAAAAAAAAAAAATCGATTTTTTCGATCCGCTACACCAGGCTCCCCCCTTAAGCGATGGTTCCAAAGCAACTTCGAGCTCACCAGCCAAAGCAGTGGCCACCATTTCTTCGACACGCTGTACACGTAGTTACATACATCCTGGCGGTCCTCGCGACTCGTGCACCAAATTAGCCAGCCACATTTTTCGAGCCTCGTTACCGACACTCGGCCGCGCACTTTTCGCTTATTTTTCCGTTTCGCGCACGGTCCCCGATGTAATTTCGCCCCGTGTCACGCGTTTGATACGACTTTATACGTCACGGCGCGGCGGGCTGCAGCCCCGTTGCAATCCTATTACGCCGTCAGAACAACCGGCCGAATAATCGTGCGCTCCCAGGGCTCTTTTTAATTCCGGCGATTAGATTCCCGGACAGCTATTTTTTAGCTTGATTCATACACGCGCGGATGCCTTTATACACGCGCCGTTACGCGGTTCGCCGTGATTTCTCTGCCTGTTACATACCGTTCCACCACCTCCCCTCGTTATTCCCCCGGTTCCACCCCCTCGGGTGCTTCGTCGTTCTATGTCACGGGAACGTAACTGCTGTTTACATTGGCGAAATACACTTCCAGCCCGCTCTCGGTAATACACCTCCGCCTTTGTGCGGGCGAGTTCAACGCCCATTTGAATTAACTCATTCGTGAACGGCGGCACGTATTAACGCGGACGGCTCGGAGCTTCTGTTTGTTTTAAATTAATGAACAAGGAGGCGGGCTTCGGAAAATCTCTGGGACGGCGGAGAAATAACAGTGGGTACTCGAGGGAAATGGCAGACAATCGAGTAATTTACATTCCAATTATTTCTAAAATTTATTAAAAAATACAAACACCCAATTAACGCTGAAACATTACCCAACGTGCAAATGTCAGATTGTGTCGAACTCGGGACGGGCGGAGTTTCGTAGAAACTACAGCTGCGCATTTTCAAACTTAATTAATAATAAATCGAACAAGAGCGTTGAGAAGATTCCGTGGGGTTTCTTTTAATTTCTTCATCAAATTCTGTAATCCGCTCTGAAATTTCCTTGGCGGTGTGCGTTACACAGTACCTGCGGCAAGAATCCTTGCATTCAGCCTCTGGTCTGCCTTTCATCGAGCGTCTTTTCCCGGAGAAACGTCGCGGGCTTTCCCCGTGAAGCGCGGGGCTCGATTAATTTCGCGTCGCGCGAAAAACAGCCGTGGAAACGGCCAGGGGGCGCACGATCGCGCGGTATCGCGGCCCTCCGGCCATTCGTTTCCCACCGAATTTATGGTTCCGTAGGGTGGCGGGCGACAATGGTGTCGAGCTGGCTAACGAACGTGCCGTGGCTTAATTTAAAACCACCGGCGAGCAGGTCTCTTCCTTTCGATTACGGGCTGGACAAGTCTTTCCTGGAGAACCGGCCGGCCCCCTGGCCTCTCTATCTTTCTTTCTCTTTCGTTTTGCTTTCGCGGGTCACCCCCCTGGCGGCCCACCCCCGTCCACCCCCGCCGTTATCCACGACGTTTATTTAGTGGACTCGTGTTCACGAGGTGACCGCGCGACCGTGTACATAAATCCAGCTGGCCCCTGCGCCCCCGGCCCACCCTCTTCAACCCCGGTGTCTTTGTCGCCTGCTCTCTCTCTCTCTCTCTCTCTCTTCCTGCTGGGGGTGTGATTCGGTACGTTGGGTCTGCGGTGGAAAAAGAGTCACCCTAGTGTTTGGACACGGGGAAGGTTGAAAATGGTTATTAGGTGGGTTAATGCGAAGAGTTTAGTGATTGCGATACAGCTGTCTGATTCTTCTGCGGACGTCCACTGGGAATCGCGCGAAAATTCGTGTAAGGTGGGTAATAAAGAGGGAGACTAACAATGTGTGCTGACGAGAAGGAAAGAAGTGTATAGGGTAAAGGCAGGTAATATGGAACATCTGATTTCAAAAGCTTGTCAAAAGTAGGGGAATTCGTTTTTTTTTTTAATAAAACTGACACGAGGGGACGAAGGAATTAATGCATAATCATATTTACATAGTCAAAAAACTGAAAAGTGTGAAAATCGGCAGTTCGAAAAAATGGGGTCTAATATGGAACACCTAGGAACTTTGTGAAGAAAACCCAAAAATCTTTACATTTTTTTTACTAAAAATGAACATTTATTAAGTAGAAGATACAAATAAGTAAATACACATCATTTTTGGAATTTATTCCTGCTTTCTGCGTGTCCTACACGTTGGGCACGTGAATAATACGTCGGAAGCCCCACATTCTTCGTGTGCCTACTGAAAGCAGCGAATACATTGGGTCCTACATTTCATTGTCATTATTTTTATAATTACCATCGCAAAATAAGCATTCCGCATCATTGTCGTCATTGTCATTATCAACTTCATCTATGTTACTCGGTATGTACCATATTACGTACACACGTGTTCCGACAAGAAATTAAGAATTATACTAAGAAGAAAGTAACTTTATTGGTAAACTATTGTTGAATAATCAAGAACACGCATATTTAATGATAAATTATATCAAAATAATACTTTGTAACATACCTTCACTACAATATTTAACTGTTTGGTGCACTTTTCAGAAACTTTTACACCCCACGAAAAATATAAACGTTTCTCTTTCAATGATAGATGCCCGACTGATGCTCAATTCTCAGTATCATCGTCTATTGCAGCGATGCCCCGATGGGCGGCCCGAGGGTACGAGCATCCATCGCATTTTCCAAAGCTCGCGTGGAAGGGGGTCTCCAAACCAATGAAGTTGCAGGCATGTAACGGATGAGGAAAACTCTAGTAGTGTGCGTGTAGGCTCGTATCCTGAAATCAGCATGTAACCGTTACATGCTGATTTCATTGCGATTAAATTGATTTGACTTCTGGTTATAGGCTGATTTCAAGTCGTTTGGATTTGCGGTTATGGGTTCTATTTTTTGATGACAGGATAATTTTTTAAACCCTGGGCGGTTTCTTTTTCTTCATAATTTTATATTGTCATCCAAACTACGTATGCCTGCAAAGTTTCAAGTCTATTGGATAGTTAGAAGTGGGTTAAAATTGAGTTTCTAGATTTGAACTGAACAAACATACATACAAACAAACACACAAGCAGAGGATTGAAGCTGAATAAAAATCATTTAATAAGAAACTTTTTGTTAATCAGAGGTGTAAGTGGGAATGTTCAAGTCTATTTCGTCCAATTACATAATATTATTGTTTAATCATTAGTCAATTCCTGTTTATTTTCCCAATTCCTAAAATGTAGAACACTGGGGCTCCAAGAGTCCCAGTCATATAAGCCTACGGGTACGAGCCTACACGCACACTACTAGAGTTTTCCTCATCCGTTAGATGCCTGCAACTTCATTGGTTTCGAGACCCCCTTCCACGCGAGCTTTGGAAAATGCGATGGATGCTCGTACCCTCGGGCCGCCCATCGGGGCATCGCTGGTCTCTTGTTTCTAGGGATCTAGTATAAACGATTACCTGAAGAGTTCGTTATTTCTTTATCGAAATTTTACGAAGTTCCATATTACGTGCTGTTCCACATTACCTGCCTTTACCCTATAAATGGGAATTTTACTGATGTCCTCCTTATGATTGACCATTTTCCCTTAATTTCATGTAAAAGCTCTTGGCCACCCGGCGATCCCAGAGAAGCTTCTTTGAGAGTCATTGGGAATCATTTGGTAGTGTCAGCGGACCACAGTTTTAAGCTAGCACTTGGTAAGATACCTTGTTCAAATTCTAGGAAGCCAAGTTGAATTTGTCAAGCGACAGGGGCAATTACTTTATCGTTTCTTCTCCCGCTTTCGTAGCTGTCTGTGCCTTCTTCAGATTCTGTCTTGTTCCGCCAATCGGTGGGAATTTTGAGTCGACCGCGACGAATTCATGAAAGAACGGGGCCAAGTTGAAATCCATCGTGTCTTATGAAGTTGAGATTGATGCGTTCCGTGACTCTTCCGGTATATTGAACGGGGCGAAGAGTAGGTCGAGTCGGTGGTAGAATCGACCGAGGGATTACGTGCACGGGGGAGACGTATCGGTCTTGAAACTTTAAGCACGTCCCGCGAAAAAATATTGCGAATGTGACTTTTAGCCCCCTTTCTTTCCCGCGACACTCTCGCCACGGAATTTACTCTGTTTTCGCGATTCTCCTCCTAGTTTCCATTGCCTGTCGCATTAATACCGGATTCGCTGCAAACTACAACCGCGAGTTTTTCAATTTAAGGATGATAGTAACGGGGACCGGTACAAAGCGGGAAATCGCTGGGCTAGGTACCCTGCTCGCGCTGCTCTTCCACATTAATTATCCTTTGCGAGCATCCTCGTTCCCCGTCGTCTTCAATGTTTACGACGATCTTACAGCGGTTGCAATTAATGCCAGCGGTATGTCAGTCCCTCTGAAAGCTTGCCACTGGAATACCAGAAAAATGCATCTCCCGTTTGAAGCTCGCGTAGACGTATTCCGCTTACCCCTTGGCATTCGTGTCCTTTTTAATTATACAACGGGAACGGCGACGTCGAGGACGATAAAGAACGCTCGAACGTTCCGCGAAGGAATTCTTTCAAATTGGTCATCAAGGCGCAGGAGGATTTTCTATTAATCCCGTCCCCTCGCATTATGAAATACCTGTTTCAAAACACTTCGACCTCTCGCAGAGTGTTTATCCTTGCTAGGGGAGACCGGGGCTGGTTGGCCCCAGGGGTAGGTTGACTAATTGTTAATAACTTTTTACTAACGTGTGCTCTACTGCGGAGCGATTTTCTGTAGAAACAAGTCACTTCTACTATGTCATTCATTTGTTTCCGACACCAGCATTACACGTTGTTTGGCAGTTACCAGCGTTTATCGAAAAATTGGCTATGTAAGTAAATATGTTTTCTTAAAGATTTTATGTTTCCACGCTCTATATAGTTACAGTAGAATTAATGCGAAGGGACTATTTTAAAGTTGGTTTATTAAACGACCTACTGAGACTGCGTTTTTGATTTTACATAAATAATTAAAGGTTATATAGAGTATTGAAGTCAAAATGATCGTTCGGGGCTGGTTGACTAATAACGTTCGGGGTTACATGACTAAGCTGGTCAACCAACCCCAGTGATGGTTTAAATTGTTATTTATTATTAAAAAGTAATAAATATTTTATAATGAAACAACTCTCGTGACATTGTGCTATTTTATTACCATTCAGATAAGTTGCTAACAACATTGTCTTCACTGATTGCACCTATAGTCAACCTACCCCATACTGTTAGTCTACCAACCCCGACCACGGGGCTGGTTGACCAGCATGTAAGGTGTTAGAAAAACATTAAAATGCCTTAATTGTTGTGACATTTAGTCAACTTTAATAATTTAATCAGATAGCCAAATGTATGCCCTATCAAATATACTAACCGGTTTAATGATATTTCGTCCACATAATTTATTAAAAATCAAAAACTGAAAAACTGGCCTACCAGCCCCGGTCTCCCCTACTTCATCGTGGTATCAAATAGAATATTACAGGTCATAACAATCTCTTCCGCACATTATATCTCCCTCACTCAAAACAGAATGATATTTCCATCGCCCATAAAATTCTCCCCGGCATCAAATTATGAAGGGAGCGCGGAATAATCATGACAGCTGGGCCACTTTGAGCCGAAACGCGCCCTACATCTCGCAGCTTCCGCTCCAGCGAATGAACCTTTCGTTGCCCCGCGTTCGCCAGGTTTTTTTTCTCGCATTTCCCTGGTGGAATGTCCTCGTACGTCTCGTGACCGTGCAAAATTTCGCCGGGCTGGCTGCGAATTGCGAAAAGAAAGCGGGGTGTGGAGGCACGTGGGGCGGCGCGTGTGGCCGAGTGTTATAGTCGAGTGGACGTCAGCTTCTCTCTCCCTTGGCGCATTAGCATTGGACGGACACGCATTGCCGCACGTATTTGCAGATATAACGCAAATAAACCTCGCGAGCATGCCGCGCGCATGTTCCGCGCGTAATATTCGCCCGGCCGACGAGGGTATTGTCCGTCCGGCGAGGGAGCGCTTTCCAGCTAGCTGCCACCGTCGCGTCCCGCCTGCCCTATTTTCCCGTTTTCCATTTTACTCGCGATTGTTTCCCTTGGTCGTTCCACTTTCTTTCCTGCCCCCCCTTTCGCCGCGAACGGCTCCTCTTACCGCAGTTTATCTTGTTCCGTCTCTTGTTGGGTCTGTTGCTGCGCGCACCGTTGCGTTCACGGGCTGGCCTACTTCGCCGCTGTTTGCCATCCCCATTTTACGGTTTAGACTCACTCGCTTCTCTGGCCCCAGCTCTGCGAGTCAGGGGTTACGATGGAGGGGCGGCGGTCGAACGACCCCCGCGTCTGAACCTCGTCCTTGTTTCCGCGGAGGAGCGTCAGGGCGGAAGGAGTTAAGCAACTAAAAGACACCCTCCGGAGCTGCGATCTGTCGCTCGCGAATGCAGTATTCAAATGGGCGCGATGAATCAAGCATGGCCACCCGAGGAGCATCACTGATTCTGTCAAACTTACTGCTCTATCAGTAAATCTCTCGCGCAAATATTCAAAAGCCCACCGGTGTCCAAGGACAGAGCACCCCCGTTCGTTGTTTCCCACTATTCCGCGTCCTCCTCTCGCCTCCCCTCACCCTCCGCCCTTATTCACCCGTTTCTCCCCGTATCTCTCGGTTCATTTACAACACTGGATCCCCTTTTTCTCTTTTGTTTCACGCTTCTCTGCCCTCCGCGCCCCGTTCTTCGCCGCCGGTATTCCGGCGTGTTCCTCTTTTGGCTCGCTGGCAAACGATGCACGGCTCCGACATACATACGCGCGCGCGCGTACGTACACACGCCGGCGCATATAGCGCATACACCCGGGAACTTACCAAACGGCATCTCTGTTGGCTCTTTTTTCGCCCTTACCGTTGCTCGTAGCACCGTTGCTAATTGCGAATATGCCCATTACCGTTATTTACAAACGCGCCCGCGAGCCTCGGTCCCGGCTTCTCGTTCCAGATTTCCGCGGTATCGTCGGATCGGGTTCGATCTTGCCGCAATCTCGTTCACTTCGCCCTGCCCCGACTGTTCCCGAATCTTTACTCCTGGCTTCGCCCAGGACATTCCACTAACCCCATCGACGACAAGTGACATATAAATGCTCCCCAAGTGCTCCCCACGCTATGGATCAATTTTTAAAGCAAGTACAAACTGGCAAACACGCCGCAGCTTCTCCCTGTGCTCAGGAAGCACCCTTCAGCCGCTCCCTCTGGCTCGCAACTTTAAACGACCGTGCTCCCGAAAGGAAGCACCCGCAGACTGTGCGCAACACTTTTTATCAACGTGACCAGCGGGATGTGCGAGCAAAGTCTGAACAAACAACAGGGGAACACCCTGCACACCCCCTTTCTGCTCTCCTCTGTTCTCCCTTTCCCATGGCGACGCGGATGGTAGAGCTGAGAAATCGCGGCCGAATACAGGAGCCGGAAGTTCTCTGCAATCTCGACTGCATTGTACGATATAGCGGCGGAGTGGATCGTTTGTAAGAATTCTCGCGAAGGGAGCGGGTGGGTGGGCTGCGCAAGACGAAGGCGGACACGAGAGGCGCGAAAGAATTTTAATGCCTCGTTTCTTCCGTTATGAAAATTCGTGGCGGGCGGGTGGCGGAGGGGGGGGGGGCGGGAGGGAAAAATGCGCTCGTTAAATCGCCCCTTTGTGTCTTTGGAATCTCTTCGCGGAGCGGCGAGCGGTAACAGGGCCCTTTTCTACCCCCGTGGCGACAACCGCTTCCGAGATAAGGAGGAGTTTCGCGAAATTACAGTTAGCGATGATTCTTAAAATTCAGACAAAAGACGCGCTCCTCGTTCATTGTCCCTCCGCGACACGCGCGCTCGCCCGTGTTTATTTCCCCCAGATTAGGGGACTTATCTCCTGTTTTGTAAAATAGGACGGTTTGTCGTTACGCGACGGCTGTAAAATGCAAAATGGAGGTCTTGTTTAATTGCCGAGTACGAAGGTTCCATTGACGATTCGACTTGAAACGAAGACGCTAGTGCTGGGAACAGGCCCGGATTAAAGGAGGGCTAGGGGGTGGCTGCAGCCCCGGGCCCCACTTTCCCGGGGGGCCCCGTTCTAAAGCTTCAGTTCTAAGCGATTCCCTAGTAGCATTTATTTGCTGGGAGTTTGTTGGACCAATGACGTGTTATCCGTTGGCCAACTGTTGAAGTGTCGCGCTATTTTTAAATGGGCCAACGATTGTAACCAACGCAGGCCCAACTGAAGGTTTCTTTCCATAGGCCCAACTGAAGGTTTCTTTCCATAAGCCCAACAGTTTCTTTCCAAAAGACGTCTTAAAAACGTCCAGAAGGCGTCTTGAAGAACTTCAAAAGACGTTGTAAACACGTCTTTTTCAGGTCTGATTTAAGAAAAAAAAAATTTGCGGTGAGGAGAATCGAACTCAAACTTTTACGAAGCAACCGTTATTCGCACTTACCCAATACATTTCCTTGTAAATACTTCTAATTTCTCAGTACATAACGAGTATTAATTGTTTATAAAAACTGCACAGTGACGCGAAATATTCTACAAAATATCATCATTCGACCTTTAGACTCATTCCTTAAAATTTCACATTCGTCTCAAGACAGACGTCCGCATTACGTATTTACAAATAAGAAAAGAAAAATCACAATTTGGAATATAATAACAGGTTTTTGGATGTTGCAAATTTTCTGACGTTTGTAAGACAACATTTAATCATCGTTGTAAATTTTTTGTTAATTAACCAACCATAGTAATTGTAGGCCCAACCTTGAATATTAGTTGGCAAACTGTCGTAACTTTTTGTTAATTAACCAACCATAATAATTGTAGGCCCAACATTGAATTTTCGTTGGCAAACTGCCGTAAGTTTTTTGCCGTAGGCCCTATGTTGGGAATTTGTAGGCAAAACTCTAACTATATCCCAACTAATTCCCAACTGTTGGCTACCGTTGGCCAACCAGAAATGCTACTAGGGTTAGCTCACTCTGTCTTCGTTGGAAATGTTGTATCAACTAAATTGTCTATGAGTTCACAACTTCCAATTTTATGTTTTTATTTCAAAATTTCATTGTTCAAACCTCCTTTACGATATGTATTTAAATTTTTACAATTTTTGAGAATTATATATTTTTAGACACATACGCGGTACCCCATTTGAAAATTCTCGTTATACGAGAATGTAAACGGGTTATTGTTTAATTTCTTTATCCTCCCCCTGCTTTTCAACCGCGGGGGTCCTCGAAGGTTTGATAGCCCCGGGCCCCAAAAGTCTTAACCCGAGCCTGGCTGGCAAAAAGTTACTGTCAATTACAGACAAACGGAACGTAATGTGTACCGAGGCGTTCAGACCTGATAGTGAAGAAAATGTAGACGGAGATGCTATATCCAAGTCTCACTTTAAAGTGCATTATAAAAAACTCTACCTATATTACGCTAGCAGAAGCCTAAAATTATGCAGCCGGGATGACAGCATCTCTCCATTTTTCAAGCGATAAAGGCAACTAACCTTTCGTCCCCTTTCACCGCAAGTCCCTTTTGATTAAAAGAACGTCTTCGCCGGGATCGTAGGTAACCGATATTAAAGACCCCGCGTCTACTGAAAGAGACCCACCCGCACAGGACGAATCGACCAGCCTTTTTAAGTGTCCTTCGATGCCCGAGACGGCCTTGAATGAAATATTAAAGCGCTCCGTGGAACCGCCGTATTACCGCGAAAGTGGCGTAACTCCAAGTATAAATCTTCCCCTCTGCGGCGTCGCCGTTTCCGGTCGGTGGCGGGGAGGGCCGAGAGGAAACGGACGGGTCCAATGATTAGAGCAGAAAATAATGTTTGCCCCCGATGCTCCGTATAATGCCAGGAAGCAAACAACCCGGGCTGGGGGTTGGACCGAATTCTGAAATGATTTTTTTTTCAAGACCACCCTCTCTGCTCTCCCCTTCGTCCTCTTTCCCCCTCTGTTTCTTCTTTTTATTTCGCCACCCATCTCCCGCCAGCGAGGCCATTTATACCACCGCGGGAGGGGGTGGCGGGGGCAGACAGCGAGGCGGTGAGGCGGAATAAATCGCGGCTCCTTTAGAAGTGCTGCCAACAGAACAGAAACATCGCCTTCGCCTATCAATTATTTGCCGTGCAATTTACGAGGGCCAGCGGCGGACGTCAGAACGGGGTTGGAACAGCGGCTACGCGGCGGGCAGGGGAGGGTTGCACAGTGGCTCGCTCGTGCACGTTGCAAATAAACTCACCACCGCGGCAGGGAGATGGCATCTTTACTACGACCTTTCGCAACTTCCTGACTGCCTGCTCGCCTGCGAGAACCCCTTTCACCCCCGCCGGCGTGCCCCCGGCGGGTTTGGTGGCGCGGCTTCTTGCTCGGTTCGACGTGCACAGTCCAAATATTTCCATCCCCATATTTTAAAGATGAGCGGGCCGATTTATAGCCCTAGCGAGCCGAATGGCGCTGCGCTTCCGACTTCGCCGGTGCTCCTTGGGATACAAATTGTTCTGCTTTTCCGCGGGGGTGTCGGTAAGCGAGGGGGATGCTGCGAGGGCGATGTCCCGCTGACGCTTGTCCTCGCAGGGGTTGCTTCTAACGAAGGCCGAACTTTGCTTTGCTTGCTGATGCCGAATGAAGATTCCTCTCGTACCGCCGGGGCAATTAACGAAGTTCCGGAGTCCCTCGGCTACTCGCTAGCTTCTAGGCAGTGTTCCCCATTTATTCGCTGATTAATTTACCCATCGAGGCATCCAGATGCCGCAGAAAAAAATATAAATTACAGACCATTCGTGGATTGTACCCTAGGAAAAACTTCATCCGAAATCCTGAAGATCGTCGGATCTCCGAATGGGAATTTAAATCTCTGCTAGATGGAAGTTGCCTGCTCCGCAATGCCATACAAACTCCGGTAACAATGCCACCGCTGCAATTCAATCTTCCTTTGTATCTAATTCACTCCTTAATCCGTACAAAAGCACGATCCTCTAATCGTTCCGTGCGGCGTACAACGCCATTCCGTAAGCTGCCTTTCTCTCTAGCATTCGCTGCTAATTGCCCCGATCGTAATAGTTTATCCGTGTACCGCCACGGACACCATTTACCCTAGGCTCCGTTTCGCGTGCGCTCGGCCGCGATGTGCAGCCATTTTCGACTAGGCAGGCCGCGTTTTCAAGCCTCCTCCCCAGGCGGGGGGTGAAATTCGTTAATCGCACGGTTAAATTTTCACCGTCGCCGCGGCCGGTTTTGACGCGATAACGCGTTAATTATCGCCTGGTAATATTTCGCCGCAGCGTCGGCCCGTATTAATTTCAAAAAGGGGCCCCTCCATGAAAAGCGCCATTCAGCCTAATTACGGGCTGCGGGAGACAATACGCGTCGTTCTTTTCCTCCCGTTCTCAACCCCGCTCTCCCTACCCACCGACCCCCTATCACTCTCTCTCTCTCTCTCTCTCTCTCTCTCTCTCTCTCTCTCTCTCTCTCTCTCGCCCTTTTTCACTCCGCTCCCAGCGCTGCTTTCTTCGTCCCCCTTTCGCCGTCCCCGTGTCGTTCCTCCCAGGACCACGGCTGGGAGTTTCATTTTTTGCCGTCGCCCGTCCACCGCTCGCGTATTCTCGCGATCGTGGAAACGGCCGAGTCGGAATGTTTTTCCAGAGCGTAAAAACAGAAAGTAAGGATCTCTTAATTCGGCATTCACCGTCGCGATTAAATCCCCGCCGCCGCTTTTTATCGTCCATGCCCATTAAAAATATCGCCCCGCTGACTCGGCTACGCCCGTCGCAGGCCGCCCCTCTTCTCTCCGTCGATATTTCTGCGTCCGCGACCTTCAATCCGATTACACATCCGGCGACGGTATCGTGGATAAATCGAGCTCCGGCAGCTCCGTGAGCTCCGGAGGAACACCGTGACGGATGGAGATTCGAGGGGCCGCGATTCAAACAGTGGACCCGTGATTTATCGGCGCTACGATCCGCTGGAATTTTTGGTTTCCCCCGCGCAGTTATCCCGCCATCCATTAATGAAAGTGACATCGCTGAAAATTTGTTCACCGTACGTGGAGAATCCACCTGTTCCATCCATCAGTCGTCCGTAATAACGTCTTCCTCTTTTTGCCGCACGTATTTGAACGTGATCCGGCCGGCGGCAATTGCGAATTCCGCGTGCGTGGTTTATAGAGCGGATAGCGCGGCCGGTTGGTCCGATCGATGGGAAATATTTGACGAGTCGTTCTAAAACGGTTAACGAGACATTTAACTGGACAAAACAGATTACCACCGCCATTCGAAATAATCAAATTGGCCGGCTGGGTCGCGGCCAACGCGCTCGTATAAATACGCGCGTTTGCCTACAAGATTCTGATGAATACATTCATAATCGACGCCGGCGGCCGCGAATAGATTTACACCTGCCGCTGGTCACGCGCGATCGCTGATCAATCTGTGATATTAATTTGCCGATTACCGCCGCTGGTAATTCGCAAAACCATTTACCATTCACTGGACGGCCCCGTGCTTTTTCGTTAGATAATCAGGCGAATTTACGCGCGCCACCCTGTCGCCGGTACCCGAGGCCAATTGAAAGGGCTTTTCCGTTCGTAAGCTGGAACCGGAGCAATTGCACGGGGATCATCGTCGGAGTCGGTAGGTTGCGAAGCTGTGCGCGCGTCCCCGGCGCCAATAATTAATTCCGCCGAGCTTTTCCATATTATTTGCGCCGATTGACTTTTCCAACGAGCCGCGCTTCGACGGTCCCCCCGAAATTAATGCGCCCGAGGACCGACGATTCCGTTTTGTACCGATAAACTCGTTAGCCGTGGAGCGGTGACTGGTGGAAATTGAAATGTAACTTTCGAGGCGCGCGGCTCTCGACAAACACATTGTCACCCCATGCACGCGCACCACCACGCCACCCCATCTCCGAAGTAATAAGTTTCACACGAGTTTCATTCATCGGGAACACAATCCCGGCAAGTTCCGCGAACCAAAAAGCGCGTTTCAATTTATTCCGAAACTCCCGAGCCGCTTTCCACCGAATTCGGCAACGCCGAGCCTCGCGCCGCGAGTCCCTCAAAGGAACCCTCCCGGGCCGACGGTCGTGATTCGCGGTTTCATCGAAATTCATTCGCTCGTCTGCGTAGTTCGCCTTGCGTCGACAGCTGGCGTTAGCGCGCTCCCCGGTCGGCGTCGGGGTCCCGAAAACCCCGCCTCGAACTTGGCGAAGTCGGGGTGCAGGAATCGGCAGCCGGCCGGTCGAAAAGCGGAAGATAATCCCACGCATCCATATGCATCGGCCGCATTAGCATTCCAATTAATCTTCCCTCGACTGCCGCCGGGGGATGCACTTCGCCGCGGGACTTCCGGATTACCCCGGTTTTTTCGGCCGGACCTCGAGCCACGCGGCGCGAAGGACGCGTCGCGGAAGCAGCCGGGGGAAGCGTGCAGGGGAGGCTCGAAGCGCGCGGCGGACGGTAGCGAAACGGCCGCCATAAATCCCAGGGGTAGGCGAACACATGCTTTGCATAATATAAGCTTCGCCACTGCGGGCGAGCCTGGTCTCCCATTTCGCCGTTTCGTCCCGCTTGCACTCTCGGTTTCGGCGAGGCCGGAGCTTTACTTGCACGTTAGCGAGGCTCGCGTCTCGCCCTTACGCGGGCCTCCGTTCTTCGACCCCGCTGTACCCTCCGTCCGCGCCTCCTCCACTTCCCTCGCCGGCTTCTTCCCGCGCGCTGGCTTCCCGTCGCCACGCTCGGGTGTCTCATTGAACGAGTTCTACCGGTTTTCTCGGGGAATCGAGCCGCGGTGAAAAGGGCCGCGCGGGGGAGTAAAGGGGCGGCCGGGTTTGGGGGAGGAAGGAGCGAGGCGGAGGCTGGCTGCCACGGATATAGATAGAATCTGTCGATGAGAACCCAGGGCCTCGGCTTCCATCCGAGATTTTCACGACGATAATCGTCCTACTCGAGATCCTCGAGACGAAGAAAAAGGGTGGCCCCGGTCGGGGGCGGGGATCTTATTCCTTGCCGCAGACCGGGGGAATCGTCGACCTTGGTAATCCGGCGGGCTTTGCGGAGGGAAAGAGAGAGTGGGTATTGTACGCTTCCTACGGAGCAATCTGCTTGATGATTTCCAGGGGGGAAAGGAATAGGACACTTTGGCCGTTTGCAAAACGATCGTTCCTCGCGAGCCGGCCGACGGTCCGATTGCATTAACGTGTCGACGGTGAATTCGGCGCTGTAACAAACGGGAAACAACGCCCGGATGCCGTCGATTCATACCGATTGCCGGCGTTTCGTGTGCCCTCCATTCTCGTCCCCTCTGTTCGCGGAAGTTGAAACGCTTTTATCCAACGTTCCGCCGTGTTGCGTTTGGTCCCTTTGGAACTGAATCTGCGGTGCTGTGAACCGCCGTCGAAACGGACTCGCGAGGACTTTATGGACTCGTTCGTTCTCGGCAGGGACTCGAGATCATCCGGAGTGCCATCGTCACATTCTTACGCGAAGCTAATCGAGTCTTCAAAACACAAAATTCCTTCGCACAATTCTTTTAGACGTCGATAAAACTGAGGGGACCAGAAACGAAGTAAAAAACTTTTCAAATACTTGATCGATCGTCCTCCGACAACCCTTCCGGCCATATTAATTACGTCGGGATATTTAATCCGAGCTTGGTTCAGCGAACGGTAGCTACACCGCTGCACCAACTGTCTAACCTGCCTTTTTATCGCGGGACAAAATTTTTCGCGTTAGAGAACGCCGTTATCAGTCCCGTGGCAGAAGTGTCGGGAGCGTTATTCCAGGTTACGGCGATGGAATAACGCGATAGCGGCCCGTTTAAACATCGATAAAGCTATCTCCTCGAAACGTATCGCCGCCGCGGGTCCGCATTTATTCAGTCCGCGTCGTAGCCGGCATAATGAGTACACTTGTAACACGAGTTTCTTTGCCTCCCCCACCGCGAGCTCGAATCTCTCGTCGCTTATAATACGATCGATACGTATCGGGGTTGTCGCTCCATTCTTCACGCACCTATGGCCGGCACACGATAGGAATGTCCCCGCGTTGCATAATTCAATTTCCAGCTGCCGTGAGCCGCCCGAGTTTCACGGGTCTGTGCATCGCGCCGGTTGCTCAACTTGGGATTACGTGTCAGCCGATTTAAAACTTCGCTGAAATCCAATTTCATGACGATCACCGGCGGTCAGCTGCCGGCACAGATAAGGCGTTAACCCCTGCGTTCGAAGTAATCCCGAGTCAAGTGGGTCGATGCAGGGGAACTGGACCTCGACGAAGATATGGTATTAAAATCTCTCCTCCTTTCTACGTCCGTTCCCGCGCTCCTCTGATTTATAGTGCGCGGGGACATTTCTCCATTTCATTCTACCGCGAAACCCGTGACTATGAAAAGTAGAACACTTCCAAGGTAGACCATGGAGGTGCTCCAATTTCTCGCCCGTTCTTCTTCGTGTCCTCGCATTTCGGGTGCGATTTATGTGTCTCCTTGTCGCTAAAGAGCCCTTCAAAATTATCACCGAACATCAGCACACAGCTCTCCATTCCCGTGTACCTGCCACTTGTTTTACGAAACTTAGCGGCAACTTTCTTTTCCGGAGATTCTCCGTTGAACAAGCGGGACGCACCCAGGGGATATCAATTAAGCGTTTCCCCTCAGCCCGTGTTCGGTCACGGAATTAAGAAACAGCCTAGCGCCGAGGGGGCGAGAAACGAGGCAGACCGAGGCGATGAGGAGCGCAGCCAGCACGCGCTCGAAGCCTGCGATTTGCGTGCCCCTCACGTTTTTCTGCAACGCGCACCTCGCGTCGCGATCCCGCCGTAATGAGAGAGCACGCACGTGCGAAAAGCCGTGCTTCCCTTCGCCCTGGCCTGTGACACGTACGCTACTCCCTTCCCGCCCCTCCCGCCCCCCCCCCCAGACCTTTGTATCTCGACGCCCTTTATGCAAATCGTAATGACCGCGAGCATCGCCGAAAGTCCACGGGGCTATACTTATTGTCAGCCGCCGGCGCGCGCTTACTTTCGTACGTGGATAATCTCGGGCCATCCGTTCTCCTTTCGTCGTTGCCGCGCGAATTAACCGTACGAGGTAAAAATCTGCGGCAGAGAAGCCCCTTGCCGTCCCACGGCGCCTGGGACCAATGGAAATCTTTGCCAACTGAAAATTAAACTGTCGTGAAAATTAAACGGGTCTTCTACTTCAATTTTTCTTGTACCTCAGAATTCGGGGGTAGGAATCTATATATATTTGTAGATATCATTTGGGTACTATTTTTGGCCCATGAGAGGGTTCTCTTATGCCTCATTCACATTAGTCAAGTTTACTGGCTTCAAGTGACTTCAACCAGTAAACTTGACTAATGTGAACCTGTCATTCACTTGACTTGAACTATCTTTTTAACTTTCTTTCAAGTTTTCTTTGCCTGCAAAGTTTCAAGGCAATTGGATTGGCGGTTATAACCTGACTGTAAGCTGTCAAAATTTGAAGTAGATTGCATAGTGAAGGTAGCGTTTGACGAACGAAACATGTGTTAGTTTCGTTTTGGCTGAAGGTGTGCGTGTAACGCGTATACCAGTCGGATTACCATCGTGACTCTTGTACATACGTTCATACTGTTCAAGTTGTATTTCAAGGCAAGAAAAGTTGGAACACTCTCTACTTCGCTTGAAACTTGAAAGGATATTTCAAGTGAAGTGAATAACAGGTTCACATTATCAAATTTAATGATTTCTAGCGACTTGAAGTTAGTAAACTTGACTAATGTTAACGAATATTTCGCGTAAAACTTGAAAGAAAGTTAAAAAGATATTTCAAGTCAAGTGAATGACAGGTTCACATTAGTCAAGTTTACTGCTTCCAGTCACTTGAAGCCAGTAAACTTGACTAATCTGAACGAGGCATTACGGTGTAAATTCGTCGTCAAAGCAACCCATACAGCACACCTCGTTGCAGCAGTATTGCAGGGACGTTGCTGCAATATTACGTTGTTGCAGGTTGCATTGCAATATTGTAGGAACGTTCCTGCAATATTGTCGTGCATTATTGGAGTGGCAATGATCCTACAATATTGCAGCAATATTGCAATTTCGTTGCCGTGCAATGTTCCGTTGGCAACGATCGTACAATATTGCTGCAATGTTGCGCCCACATCGTCGTGCAATGTTTCAGTGGCAACAGTCCTACAATATTTCTGCAATATTGCGCGCACATCGACGTGCAATGTTCCAGTGGCAACGGTCCTACAATATTTCTGCAATATTGCGCGCACATCGACGTGCAATGTTCCAGTGGCAACGGTCCTACAATATTTCTGCAATATTGCGCGCACATCGTCGTGCAATACTGTAGTGAAAACTTGTGGAAACATTACAATAATATTCTGAAGCAACTATGACTTTGTCAAAATTTTTCGAAATATGTACATGACGTCGAGTGGATTCTACGGCGTGTTTCATTTAACTGGATACGCTAGAATATCTCGTTGGCCGTTGAAGAAATGAAAAAAGTGTTATCGCGGGAGTTGTATGTAGGTACATGAACTTATAGAGGAGATTCGAAGATCAACTTAATTTTTTTAGATAAAGTAGGTACTATATTTTTTAATGTCTGAAATTATTATTATTATTATTAAACGTCTTTATTGCACAAATACGTATATACAATCTAGCAAGAGAAAAGAGAGAAGAGAAGACAAATGTAAAGGTTCAGTCTAAAGACTGTTTTCCAACCTAACCTAAAATGACACCGGGTGAAGTTTGTAGTACGCACCTATAGTGTTACGGAACCCTAATGGGGTTTGTCAAAAGAGCTTTCGTTTTTTAATAATTTGAGTTTGAAGTATTGCACGGTAGGAGTATAAGTTCGAATACGTAAGCAACCTTATCAATCAGCGGTTGTAGCTGCGGCGGTAAAGTGTTCGTCTACGATGCTACAGGTCCTCGGTTCGAGAATCCCCCTGGGGTAAAAGAATTTTCTATAAGAAAAAGACACACGGGCGTTATACTACTACGATTCTGCACACATTCACGTCGTCGCGTCCCTTACTGCCCGAAACGTTGCGGCGGAAATACACTCCTGCAATATTGTTAAGGCGGACATAGGAGTGAACCTGCACAACGTCTCTGCAATGATGCGGTGCAATGGAGTTGCAGGATCATTGCCACAATTTTGCCGTTTCGTTGCAGGACTACATATTTGTAATGTTCCCAAAACTTTGCAAAAAACATTCCTGCAATATTGCTAAGGCGGACATAGGAGTGAACCTGCAACTTCTCTGCAATGATGCGGTGCAACATTGCAATCTCGCACCGCAATATTGCCGAAGAGTTGCAGGATCATTGCCACAATTTTGCCGGTTCGTTGCAGAATCATTGCCGGAACGTTGCAGGACTACATATTTGTAATGTTGCCGCAACTTTGCAAAAATACAGACCTGCAATATTGCGAAAGCGGACATAGGACTGAACCTGCAACGTCTCTGCAATGTTATGTTGCAATATTGCCATCTTGCACCGCATCATTGCAGAGACGTTGCTGCAATGTTATGGTGCTGTGTGGGAATGGCGATATCGCGAAGTGGGGCCCGTCAGAATGTTTCATGCGCAACTTTGTATCCAACACAGTGCTAGCCTGCTCGACAACCCCCTTTGCACGTTCGGCACGCGTCTGTCTCCCCGTGTCGGCGCAGAGAGGATCACGAAAGACGGGAGAGGGTGGAAGAGCGGCAGGCGACGAGATGACACGGCTCTTTCGGCTCGCGGACCTGTTGATCCCCACGAAAAATTCGAGGGACGAGCATTGTTCACTCCCCGTCGACGTTTCTGCCGACCGCGGCCACGCTGAAACGGAATTATCAGGGGCGCGACGATTAATGAGCGCGAAGACGCTCCTCGGTCGAAATTACCGCGGCCATTTTTCCGACTGAATCACGATGATGCGTGAGATCTCATTTGTCAGTGATACGGGCGAGGGATTATAAATTGTGATGGATCCGCGGGGATCTCGCTGCCCGGGCTCCAGCGAGTGTTTTTGATTTATGAAAACAACGGGCGGATCGCGGCCCAACTGGGTGATCGCTTCGATTGGCCTTCTGTGCTGCCGACTGATTCGATCGTTTTCATTGGATTTTAATAAAACGCAATCTGGGTCTTGCTGTTCAAGCCGTTCAAGCAATATTTTGTTTATAATAGGTCATTTTCGCATTAAGCCGGGTCCACATTTATTACCGCGCCGCGCTCTGTTACCGCGGCCTGTTAGTTAGCTGACCGGTCAAATGTAGACGATGTTCTGTTACCGAATACTGTGACTCGTTACTTGGTACGGCCGTTTCGATGAATGTCGGTAAAATTCCAAGGGAGCAACGCGTTACCTTTTGAATTTAGTTTCGACGTCTTCGCGTACCAAGACTCGTTACCATCCGTGAAAAAGGCAAACGTAATTTTATCTGTGTATAAGTTTTTATATTGGCCGCTGATTATTTGAAATTTTATGTCCGATAATAATAGTCGTGCCAATATAAACATTTCTTGTAGCATATGTATAATTGTGTTTGCTTCCTTCTCGATTTTTTTTTTTATTTTCTAAACAATAATGAATATAAATGTAGGCTGCTGCAGCCACATTTAAATCCATGTTACCAGTTTGACAATCACTCATTACGCTGGAGAGTAATGGATGCGGGTAACATTAATAACAATTTCGCTAATTTTCGGTAATGAAATAAACACTTAACGTTTTCGAACTTTCGGGGGCATATTGTAGCACTCTTGAAATGACGGAAAAAATGTTTGTTGTTTGTTTATTTCACTCGTTTACTTATAAACATTTCGCAGTGAAGTTGGCGTTTTCAGAATTTGACCCGTTGCTGGCGGTTGAAATTTCGGGCGACTGGATCATCGGAAATAAAAAAACCAAACATATTTTTAATTTGCAGGAGTATGGCTATCCGGCTTACCACGAATATGTTAACTTTTTCAATATTTTCCCACTTTTTTATATCCATTAAATGGAATAGAAATCCCATTTCCGGCACTTGCAACTTTGATCGACCGCCATTTTAATAATTTTTGTCCAAAGTTGTTCTTTCGCGGTACACCAGATAACCATAATCCTGCGAATTAGAAATATGTTTGTTTTTTTTATTTCCCATGATCCAGTCGTCCGAAATTGCAACCGCCAGCAAGAGGTCAAATTCTGACGACGCCAACTTCACTGCGGAATATTTATGTAAAAAAATGAAACAAACAAACAGCCATGATTTTTTCTCGTATTTCAAGAGTGTTTCAATGTACCCCCAAAAGTTCGAAAACGTTAAGTGTTTATTTCATTATAAAAACCATCACCGAAAATTGGCGAAATTGTCGACCGACAGAGTAGAATGGCCCCTTAAACAGATTCAGAAACGTGTCCTGCACCGAACCTCCTTGCCACCAGGGTTACCACCTCTCCGGTTTTGGCCCGGAGACTCCGGGTTTTGTAGCAAATCTCCGGGCTCCGGTTTTACTGGAAAAATCTCCGGGTTGTAGAAAAAAAATGAGATAATAAGAAATTATGGTATTATAGAATGGTATCAATTTTATGTACAATAAAAGTTATTAATTAAAACAACATATACTTTTAAATTCTGAATTGTTCGAGCTTAAAATACTTGCACATCTGTTTTCCGGATATTCGAGAACAAAAATTTTTTTGCTTCCTCCATCTCCGGGTTTATATTCGAATCTCCGGGTTGGAATGTGTGGCACTCCGGGATTTACATGGCGATAAGGTGGCAACCCTGGTTGCCACTGAACAAAGTAACGCGGTAACAGAGCGAGGTGCGGCGACAAATGTGGACCCGGCCTTAGATATCTCAAATGTGAACATTAAATTTTCACAAACGTTTGGATTCGACGACCGCCACTTCTCGATTTGTATTTCACTCGTGTATTCCCGTTTCCCGTCCCTCCGTCGCATCCATCTGCAGACTCAATTCTCCTCCTTTCAATTAAAACAACTAGCGTCAATTACACCCGTTGTACGCGCAATTTTCCCCGAAATGCCTGTAAACCGGGCACAATGCCGCGAACGGAGCGTCGATCGACCGATTAACGCCCCGAGTAACGAGTAAAAGTAACAGCATCGTAACGGCGCTCGAAGCGTCGATTACACGTAGACACGTCTGCTTTAGCTGACCCGTTCCACGCGAAACGACATGGGAATCGAAAGATCCCGAGGGGGGTAGGTATAAAATAGTACGTCGGATTCCAGCGCGAATCTATCGCGGGGGCGAGGATTACGTGGAAACCCCTGACGAGATATCGACTGCTAACCCGTATCGGTGCATCGATGGACTTAGGTGCCTTATATCTCCAACAACTATATCCGTCTCGCTCCGACGTATCGCGATAGATTGCGAGGCGCGCGTGCAAAGAGCAGGGAGGAGAGGAGAGAAAAAAAAAATGAAACGGAGAAAAGATGAAGAAGCACGGGAAAATGGGGACGGGCGAGATCGGAAGGGAGGCGATAGAAACGAGCACCATTTTCCTTCATCCCTCTCTGTCACCGTTGAATCCCCCGCAATCGTCTTTTTCCCGCGCTCTGCCTCCCCCGCACGTTACCCCCGTCTTCGTTTCTCGTCTTCTGCTTCATTTCTCCGTCTTCTGACCGGATTCCGTACGTGCCCTCTTGCCCCGCCCGTAATTCTCCACGCTGTGATATCCACTCTCGATCGCGGAGCGTGTCGGCGTTTAGTCTTGCTTTTATTTCGGCTTGAAACGAAATTGAGACCTTCGATGCGCCTCCACCCCGTGCCGGATACAGCCAGACCACCGCGGGATCCTCGCTTCCTCTCTCCTCGATACTTTTCCAAGGTGAACGATCCCCTCTGATTTCCGAGGATGGGTGGGTCGATGGAGAGGTTTACGAAATCTTCTCGCGTGCTCCCGACGTGTAAAGAAGCAGAATCGCTTCCTCTGTTTGTAAGATGTTCCGAGCTGCGAGGTTCCTTTGAATACATCGCGTGGGAGGGTCGAGCGGCGCTCTTGGCACGCGGCGCGTTTCGGGGCGTCGGACGGGTTAAATGAGATTAGGAACGTTTGTTTATTTAGAAACGTTAGAATTCACGTGGGCATAGATGCGCGGCGGCTCTTTCTCTTGGAGTGTCACCAAACTTTCCCACGGGTGTCGAAATTAATATTGGCTTTTAGGAACGTCGCAGGGCGTAACACTGGCGCGAGAATTTCCAAGCGATATCGTTTTACGATTCGAGGACGCGGTATTTCGCGGGCTTAAGAATTCGGTGAAATGGAAGCTTTCGAGACTACTGATCGGCGAAAGATCGAGAGCACGAAACATTTCTCCAGCCACGGGCGGAAAAAAAAAGGTAACCGGAATAGACGAGCGCGCTCTAAAAGACGGGGCGTCGATTGATTTTCGCTTTATATCGATCGCGTGGATGAAAGGTGCTCGGGGAACCGAGCGAATTCTAATTACTGGCCAGCCCGCGAAAGATCGACGTCGGGCAATCAACTTAACCGAAACTTATGCAACGGCTTTTATAGCGCGGGGCGGCTGTGTTTGAACGTTGAAAAACGAACGGGGACTTTAGATTGTACGACAGGAGGTACGTGTGCCAGCGCGGATTCGGAGTAATTTATTTCGTAATCGTCACAGCTGTTGCCCTTAACTTCGTTTCTGGCCAGCGTAACACTGTCCGCTCTCAATTTTTGCCCGTACCATATTCTCGCTCGAATTTTCATAGCATTAAGGTGTTAGGCCACCTTGGACGGAGCAAAATTGCAGTCATTTTTGGCATTTTTTTTTAGGAAGATAATAAAATAAACAGAAAATTTAATATGAAGCCTGTTATTATACAACTCTCGCCGGAAAAAAAACGTATTTTTTTTCTTACAAAATGGCGGCGGTAGAGCCGTGATACGCAAGATCTTGTGGAGCGACGTTTTCCACGGTGTTCAATCTCACGGCTATACCGTTTGACTTGGAACAAAAAACCAAAAAGCTTTATTTTCTGCATGCCTAAAACTATGGAAGTACGTAGGGAAATCCAGAAACATTAATTTGTCTCGAAATGGTGACCATGGAGAGAAAAAGTGCATTTTTTTTTTTATAAAAGTGTCAATTGCACAAAACATATTCAAGATATCGCAAAACCGCTACGTACTTCGATAGTTTTAGGCATGCAGAAAATAAAGCTTTTTGGTTTTTTGTTCTAAGTCAAACGGTATAGCCGTGAGATTGAACACCGTGGAAAACGTCGCTCCACAAGATCTTGCGTATCACGGCTCTACCGCCGCCATTTTGTAAGAAAAAAAATACGATTTTTTTCCGGCGAGAGTTGTATAATAACAGGCTTCATATTAAATTTTCTGTTTATTTTATTATCTTCCTAAAAAAAATGCCGAAAATGACTGCAATTTTGCTCCGTCCAAGGTGGCCTAACCCCTTAAGCTTCGTGAAAAATCGCCCTTTGCAATCTAATCCGAGTGCTCCCTTAGAATTTCAGCATTAATTAAAGAAGCAAATCACAGCCGTCCGCCATCGACGCTGCGCACCAATGAAATTGGCTTATGAATACTTTCGGAAAGCCAATTCCTCCAAAAATTCTCCACCTATAATGGCATTTGCTCTGCAGCCTGGTTCCATCCCCTCGCAATTTTCCTTTAATGCAGCTCTTTACCTCCTTCCCATCACAATACCCTGTAACCTTTTGAGCACGGTCCATTCTATCCCAGGTTGAATCCGTGGCCATCTATCGAAGACCTCAGCTCGTCGAGCAAAGAGGCCGCAGTCTCACGAGGGTCCTCGCTTTTCAGGGGGTGGTCTGGTTTCTGCCGGGCGGGGGAGGATAGCAGGGTAATGAGAATTGAAACGTAACGGCGGAAGGTAGCTCCTAATCCTCGGCTCCTCTGTGCATGGATTGCTTTTCCATTTATCCCTGGGCAGGACTACGAAATTAGGATGATCCCACCGTCGCCCCTTCATCCCTGCCGCGGCTCCACTTTGCCCTCTGCTTAGCTCGCGAGGCGTATCGCTCGGTATCGACGGGGCATGCGTACGAGAGCGAGTGTCCGTGATTAAGGAGACCGTCACTTTGGATCTTGACTGTTGATTAAACCTGTCGCCGGGAATTATGCGCAACGTCGCCGTTAATACTCGAGCGACGCGCGCTCGGTGGAGTTCGCTGAATCGATCGGCAGTTTCGGGAACATCGACGAGCCGGCGATAAAATACGAGCAGTTTAGTGGAGGTACTCGATAGGAGAGTTGTACTAGTATACTTTGGGGGAAAGATTGAGCGTTGCTGAGCGATTAGTGGATTTAGAGCGTTGCTGTGGAGAAGGGTGACGCACGCGAGCATTGCTCAGGGTGTTCCGAGCGCCCTTTTGATCAAGTGTAAGAAATTTCAAGCAAATATTATAAGGATATGTGCTTGTTACACACCAGGGCCCGATCTAGCTCTTCCGTCGCTCTGGGCAAAAATTATGTTTAGGGTAAATCCGGGAGACGCGGTCGGGCCGGAGAGTTGGTCGTGTCGCGAAATATCAGAGTCTATACGTAAAAATGCATTAACGTGCAGACCAATTACTTCTCTAGAAGCCAAATAGTTGAATGAATAGCGTTATTTCGCTTCCTTCTGTGTTTTTCTGGATTTATAGGCTATAAAAGGTAAATTGATGTTACATTTAACCTCTTTTGTCAAACAGCGGTTGTACAGAATCGTATTTAAAATATACTTCTATGTTTATTTTCCTTTAATGTTTGGAATAATAAGATAGTAGAGATATTGAGGGACAATGCAGCCAAAGTATTTGGCCATATTAACTCTTCCTCTCAAAGGTAACGAGAAGACAGAAAGGTGCTTTCTCGCTGCAGAAAGGTGAGATGGTCGAGTTATGATTTTTTTATTTTTTTTTATTTTTTATTATTATTTTATTATTATTTTTGTTTATTTAGTTTATTTATTCACTTTTGTATTCATTTGCCTTGCTAATCGCCAGTAGGTAATTCACTTTTTCTTTGATGTGTTCTTTACTTGTTTAGCGTAAACAAATTAAATATCAATGAATCCGTAGTTGTATTCACTCATAAATAATTTTGCTTTATCCTTTGTTAATTTTCCATGAATAATTATGTGAGTGGTCTCTGCCAGCGACGAAAACCATTTATCCCGGCACCTCGGGGGAGGTGGTCAGTAGAGTGGGTCGAATTCCGATTTTTTTTGAAACTCGAAATGTAATAGTGCGCGAAAGTTGCCTTACGCAAGTACAAATTCAAAGCAAAAAAAAATTTTGAAATCGAATAATATTTGACCATCGCGCATCGAGGTCAAAGATTCAAATTTTGGGAAAAATACCCAATTTCTTAAAATAGTTTAAAAACGTTTTCCTCGTATTATTTACATTTACCCAAGTCGTAAAATGATATTTAAACACACCAAAAGACACTTCCGGTATAACATTTCAGTTATTATTTCAATGGCTTGGGGGAGAAGCTTCTATAAAAATTTACCGTGTAGCTCTTGGCTCGTCCATATGAAATTGAGGACGACTCAGAACTCACCACGAGAAGGTGGCTACACGTCGAGTTCCACCCGCACCCTACCCAACCAACCAACCATTCGTTAATTATAACAATATTTCAGGGGAACATTAAATTTTTGTTAACAATTCAACCGTCGACTGGAAATTGTACCTTGGTTTCGAATTTCCGCATTAGGCCTCTTGATTTTAAAGTTGAACGAATAAATCCGTCCCTATTCTCGAAACCCACAACTTTCTGTGCCGATTGCAAGACCAACTTGACACTTCTCTCCACTGATTGCGTGTGGGATGGAAAGTCTCTTATATCCCATTCCGGGACAAACCCGCTCTCGATCAGGTGGGAAATGTGCTCGTTCGAAACATTGCTCAAAACAGGAGGCGACGACAACTTTGCGGAGGACCAATCAATTATATTAAAATACTCTTGAGCATCAAACTTGAGTGTGGGCACTATAAAACTTCGTACCTTCGTTTTTTGCTTAGAAGGTAACGATCTTGATTTGAGAATTCTCTTCAGAGCAAGTTCTCTCACGTGCCTCCGTTCATCCAGCGCCATAGTCAGTTGATTCAATAATAAGTGGTCCACGGCACCTTTTCATGGCCATTCAAACGTCAAGGTACTTACCTGACAATCTCCTTCAAATCATTGATCCTGTCATTCAACGAAATGCATATTTCGCACACCCTGAAAGCTTGCTTCTGAATATTTTCCCAAAATTTTTTTTGCGTTGAATTTGTACTTGCGTAAGGCAACTTTCGCGCACTATTACATTTCGAGTTTCAAAAAAAAAATCAGAATTCGACCCACTCTAGTGGTCAGATGTCATGACTTCAGTTTTCAACCCGATTTACAGTAAATATTGTCTTAAAGCAAATATCGACCAGTTTTTCTTATTCGGCATAAAATTCTGATAAAATAAGTAATATCTATATTAGTTTTAATAGCCATTTTATATTAGGTCGACCGCGTCTCCCGGATTTACATTTTATAAATAATTATTTTAAAATATTACTTTTGACAGTGAGCGAATTTTTCGTAGGTACGTGTTGAATAACCAAAGCGTTGCCTACTTTCTTTACCGCCCCTCCAAAAAGTTTCCCTTTTTTATAGATTCTAATTTTCTGTTTGTCAATTTTGCCGTCCCCAAATTTGCCGCTCTGCGCAGTTGCCGTGCTTGCGCCCCTAGATCGGGCCCCGGTTACCCCTGAAACTATGGGTGTATCTTAATATACCTACTTCGATATTAAATTTCGCGTTTCAATATTAATTTTCTACATGTCAAGGCACAGTATTATGAAGTTCCAGCGATCCTTGCGTCTATCTGTACATTTCTCATTCGCCGAATTAACGACTCAGGGTGAAAGGGAGCGAGAGTATCGCCCAGCGAAGGAGACAATCAGCATGAAATAAGGCGAGCCAGCGACACCATCGTTTTACATACTTTGTGAATAAAGCGAGGCACCGCCGTGGCCGCGCGATCCCGCGGAAATATTATGGTGCCGTAAATACCGCGGAGCTCGTTAAAGCGTGATAAATAGCTGTTCGCCGGCCGGCGGGATATAATATCAATTTAATCGGCTGGCAGTGTCGTTAGAGGCGCGCGGGCTCGCCGCGAAAACGTTTGTATCGCGGTGAAATGGACGTGTCGCGGGCAGAGGATGAATTAGCGTGAAGTAATGCGTCTTCGGATTCAACTTCGTGCCACCGAATTCCTGCTGTTTGTCATGGTAGCCAACATTAACTAGACCTACCATTTCCCGACGCCGCCTCCGCCGTAATTAAATTCAGAAGCACGAGCAGGTTTATATAATATTGTGCCGCGAGTGGTCAAATTAGGGGGCGTGGAGAAGCGTCGGCGCCGTTTCTCCTGGCAACGTGCGTAGAATATTTCTCATGATTTTCATACATTCTAAGTTGGTTACTCGAATCTGCGCGGGCATAGAATCGGGGAGTTGTAGACCCAGTTGCGCGCAGTGTTACAGAACTATTGACCCATATAACTATAAGTTTACAAGCTATAGGCGCGGAGAACCATAAAGCCAGGAAAAGTTCTAGTTCCATAGAACTACAATCTGGCTATGGAAGCTAACTTCTCGTCATTCAACGAGGGATATCCACCGCTCGATTCAGCACTCGGCAGTTTTATTCTTTCTTCGAGAGCTGAAACGATAGCGGCCCGGATGACGTGCATATCAACACGGCGTTACGCTCGTTAATTGGTTCGCGCGTGGTCCCGCGGAAGTATTAAATTCGACTTGGCCCCGGCACGAACGCCGTCCCTTCAATTACACTTTACGCGGCCCCGGAATATCGCCACGGCGAGAACCGGAGCACCGTGGCCGCAGTTGATCCGCGGTTTAAATCGCTCCTCCAATTCGAACTTCTACTTCGGCGGGAACGCGGACCGTAATAGGATCTAACTGCAGTCGAACAGCTGTTCCAAGTCGGATTTCATTGGTATTGTTCCCGCCGCGACAGCCAGCCGTCTTCATCGATTTAACACGCGAGATCGATCGCGCTTGGAAGAATGTCGACGAGCGGCCGGCCGCGCGACTTATTCCATACGATTCCGCGGGGGTGCTGGGAGCGGAGATTCGCCGGCGGTGATAAAATCCTTCCACTTAACACTTGAGAATTTACTCGAGAATTTCCAGCGATAATTACACCTGGGCTGTGCCAAGCCGTGCTCCGTCGCGGAGGACAAATGAAATCGGCATCCATTTCGCGAGTTTCCAGCGCGACAGGCATTTCTTAATGAATTCTTCGTGTTCGTGCGAGAAGTATCGTTACGAACTTTTCGAGTTTCGGGGATGAAAGAGCCTCGGTCGCCGCTCGGAACGCGAGTAATGCCCGCCCTTCGGACAAACGAGGCATTCCTTCTGCCCTGCGATCGATCAGGAGTTCGAGAGTTCCTTTATTATTATTATTATTATTGTATTAACGGGAGAACCCTTTAGAGTACAAAATTTGAACAAAGTAATGCAGTAAGTACAGCTCATAGTAAAGATATAAAATAAATGAAATGAACAGAAAATATACAGAAAAAAAACAAAACATAAAAACATAACAGTCCACAAAAAGCGCAAAAAGCAAAAACGAAAGAATATGACACGTAACACTTAAGACTTAAGACTTAAGGGGACCTTCCGGTCTAGAGCCCAAAAAAATAGGTGATTTTTAGGAATTAATTAAAGGAAAACTACTATATATAATTTAATGGGACTTTTTGCATTGTATTAAGGATGTCTTAAATTATAGAAATATATTTTTTGTTTTATAATTAATTATTGCAGACGGCTCTGGGGAGTCGTTAAAGTCAAGGCGTCAAAAAATTGATCCAATTCGGTGGGACCTGTATCTCGAAAAGTTATTATCCGATTCGACTGAAACTTATTTTATTTTGAAGATTATACTTCTGGCTAGGGGGGGGGGGGCTAGAAAATATTAAAAAAATGACATTTTTTTTTAGAAAATAACGACACTTGAAGTTTGAAATCACTTTTCCCTGTACTTTTCGTCCTTTCAACGCCTTTGAAAATTATAAATTTTCAATTTTTTGTAATTTTTCTAGTTCCCCCCCCCCTAGCCAGAAGTATATTCTTCAAAATAAAAAAAGGTTCAGTCGAATCGGATAATAACTTTTGGAGATTCAGGTCCCACCGTTTTGAGAACAGTGTTTCGAGAAAAACGCGTTTAAAGGTTTACGTGAGCGCCGAGTGCCCGGTTGTTGCCCATGCATTTGCCGCTACTCAAATGCCTATAACTTCTGGAATTTTACGAATTTCAACAAATCCTTTTAAACACGTATTCCTAAGAGGTTGAACATTCGAAAAATGAAATAAAAAAAAAATCGACTTTTAGACCGGAAGGTCCCCTTAAGGGGTTAGGCCACCTTGAACGGAGCAAAATTGCAGTCATTTTCGGTATTTTTTTTAGGAAGATAATAAAATAGCAGAAAATTTAATATGAAGCCTGTTATTATACAACTCTCGCCGGAAAAAAATCGTATTTTTTTTCTTACAAAATGGCGGCGGTAGAGCCGTGATACGCAAGATCTTGTGGAGCGACGTTTTCCACGGTGTTCAATCTCACGGCTATACCGTTTGACTTAGAACAAAAAACCAAAAAGCTTTATTTTCTGCATGCCTAAAACTATGGAAGTACGTAGGGAAATCCAGAAACATTAATTTGTCTCGAAATGGTGACCATGGAGAGAAAAAGTGCATTTTTTTTTTTTATAAAAGTGTCAATTGCACAGAACATATTCAAGATGTCGCAAAACCGCTACGTACTTCCATAGTTTTAGGCATGCAGAAAATAAAGCTTTTTGGTTTTTTGTTCTAAGTCAAACGGTATAGCCGTGAGGTTGAACACCGTGGAAAACGTCGCTCCACAAGATCTTGCGTATCACGGCTCTACCGCCGCCATTTTGTAAGAAAAGAAATACGTTTTTTTTCCGGCGATAGTTGTATAATAACAGGCTTCATATTAAATTTTCTGTTTATTTTATTATCTTCCTAAAAAAAATGCCGAAAATGACTGCAATTTTGCTCCGTCCAAGGTGGCCTAACCCCTTAAGGAGGCGACAGTCCCCTAAGCACACGGTCCCTGAAGACCGCTAAGGAGTCAGTGAATATATCAATATCCACAGGGAATTTATTTATCTCCTCCATCGCACGGTTTATGGGGTCAGCAGGGTAATAGTGGTATTCAGGGACACACGTTGTGAATAGGGGTCTAGAACGCGGAGAGCGTTGCGGTGCATGAAAGCAACTCAGACCAACGAGCTCATGGCAGTTTATCCGACCGTGGAGAACTTTATAAAGAAATATTATGTCCGAGCATACACGACGGTCACTAAGAGTCAAGAGCTTAGTTTTGATGTCGCCATGCTTTTCTAATCGCGTATCTCCCGGAATGGAATTCGATTTTCCCCGTGTTTCTTCAAATTCCTCTGGTCCGCGAGAGGGAGATTGATTACGGGCGAAATTACATCGAAGTGCCCACTTACCTATTAATCTCCCGCCTCGCCGTAAGCTGTGCTGCACCTTGCTCAACATAAATTCATAAATTCAGGGGAACGTGTTAATCTAATGTACTCTAGAAGCTATTAATCCTCTCTCAACCTTCCAAATAAGAATCACACTATAGGTATAACACTTCCATTCAATCCAGCGAGCTTGATATTAATACGTAACGCAGCTTCCACTACGCGCCGCACGAAATATTCCGGAACCAACAATACGAACTCCACCCTGTCGGCGTTATAATCCGTGTCGTCGTCGTACTTAACGATGTCACGCCGGCCGCGCGTAAAATCGTACGCCTTTCGATTGCACACAGGTGAACCCAGTCGATTTGCATAGTTTGATAAGATAACATTCGCTCGTTTACATGTCGCAACTTCTCCTCGCCTGCCTCGGCTCCATCCTCCAGTTAGCGATCTCCATTCTCTGCTCTCTGCCTCTCTTCTCCTGTCGTTTCTGCCTAATTCCCGATGCCGGCACGGAGAAACTCGCCCGAGCGCTTCTAATCAGCGGCAGGACCCGTCAAGTTTCTCCGCGTCGAGTTACAGGCCGGGCAGGGTGCAGAGGGAGGTTGTCTGGTTCCCTCCCCGCTTCCGGTGTTCACCGTAACATCCCTCATCTCCGCCATCTTACGCGACTCCTCCGGCAAGCTCGCAAGAACCGGCAACTTTGATCCCCGATTCTGGTTTTACCTGGCGAAAGCCTCAACTTCCGCCGTTCTCTCACCCGTCATCCCCTGAGCTTGTTCGCTGTCGCTGGCTTTTTCACTTGGCCCTCACTAATTCCCCCACGAGTAGACGCTGTAACGACTGGTGGAACTGATTTCTGGGAAATAAACGTAGCGAAGCCTGTTTCGGGGGTGGTGCAGCTACGACCGAAAAGGGGATGTTTCTTGAGGAGATTTTTAAGGTTTATAATAGGTTTATTTGGGTGGTCGAAGAAGAGTGCTTTAACTTCTGGTTCTTTTTTCATGAGGTGACTAATATTTTGCTAGGAATCGACTTGATTCTATCGTTCTACATGCACCAACAATTCTGTTGAGCACCCTAAAACTCATGTTCATCGTTCCAAAAATCGTTCCTCGCAGCGGCCCTGTTGGACGTCGCGAAGACATGCGCGGTTTTGACATTTCCCCGAAGTTTGTCTTCGAGGTTCTTTCGACATCCTGTTTCTAAATGTCGCAGGGAACGGTGGTCGCGGATCGTTTGTGGCACGTCGCGGTTGCAGTTTGAAACATTGAAGCACTCTGTCCATCCATTAAATTTAGAGTCTGACTCCTGTGGCCCTGCAAGCGTCATTCCACGCTACACGTTTTACCATCGCTGTTGCGCAGTGAAATTATTGCGGTATGCTGCTAAACAAAAGCGAGGCGCGGTTTAGGGAGCGATTTCTTTTCGGAGCATGGCTGTTTGGCTATTTATATGGGCGTTTTGGGCACACACGTCCAGTCTAGATACCTTTTAGGTGACGCACAGTGCGTGTACCAGACCTCGATCTCGTGCCTGTAAATTTAGACTCTGTTGAAACGTGCCGATGCACCTCGCAGGGTATCGATTCTTCGAGATGATCGAAATCAGGGGTTAGAATCCACGGAACGCATAGGGGAGACCGGGTATGGTTGCCACAACCGCTATAACAGAGAAACTACAAACAATAGGAATGTACTAATAATCCACGGCGACGCGTAAACATATCGCCGCCTCATTTCCCCATCACTCAATTCGCTGCCGAGTCGCAAGAAGACACGACGTGTCATTGTTTGCTTTCGTGCGCTCGAAGTAAATTACGCCGTAGTTTCTACGAAGTAAGTATAGGTTATTTATCAGTATTGATAATACTGTTGCATTATTCTCGTAGTTTAGAGTATTTTCTAACTTACTCTAACGATATTTTTGCACTGTTTAAACATTTTAATACATGGATTGTTTAACGGTTTGGGTGAAGTTGTCACAGAACATTTGGACAGAAGAACAAAGCGAAACGAGTTATTTTATCCGATAAAGGAAGAAATAAAAAAAGAGAAAGGTATCAATAATTAATAAAGAAGATTTTGAAAACGAAGAAAACTTTTGCCTCGTGTGCTTGTCTCTGTATTCGGAAAGCTAATGCAGAGAAATTGGGGTTCAGTGATAAAGTTGTAAACTGTTAATAATATTTCTAAGTTTAATTTTGTGTTCAAGACTATAGCATTTATAATTACAATAAAAGCGTGGTATTACTTCCTTAATTGAATCGGCTTTTTATTAATAAACTTTGCTACATATCTAAATATGTGACAACCAACACATCCCCGGAGTATATTGCCACAAAATAGTTCCTGCAAATAATGTGAATTGGCTCCTAATCTAATTGACAAAATCCACAGGACCAACTTGTTTTATAAAGTCGGACGTACATAGTTTATATTAAACTAAGTCCGAATGAACTTCCCTGCAGCTGTAACACATAAAAAAAATAAAAAAAATGATTGGAAGAAGGGCGAACAAACCAAATATACAAACTGAGAATTTCATCACAGTTAATATAGAGGTTGGGTTAGGTTAACAACGACACGAATTTGTACCGGAATGGTACCGTCGTGTCCACTCATAAACCCGCTATCAAAATAAAAAAATGAAACAACGATACCGTTAAGGAACTAGTTCTTGATCAGGCACTAATTTTTGATCAGTTCATGAAATAAATCGTTCTTTTGAGTTTATGTCAATAAATAATTGTTTGAAATAATTACTAACATATAAATTGATAATTCAAAAATATATGTGTTGTCTGTGAAAGCAGTTAGTATTGTTAGTTTTAGATGATTAAAAACTAGTTCCTAGTCACCTTATTATTCCATACCTTATAAGTATTTAAATTATATATATATTTTCAACTTTTTAAAATTTTTCCTTGAAGTTTAAACATTAATTCAACTTTTAGTATAAAAAAAGTCTATGGTTTAATGTTTCATTAGGTTAAAAATAAATATTAAAGCGGAAAACCTTCTAAACTGATCAGAAACTAGTTCCTTAACGGTACCCGGTCTCCTCTACCTACTTCAAGTTTCGCACCCTCCAGTGCCATTCCTAAGTAATTCGAGATCCTGAATTTTGAGAATCCCTATAAATCACTGTCAAACGATACACATGATCCCAATTTGATTCTCGCACAGCAACAGACTGGACAGACATGTTAAACACCATGATTTACTAAAATCGTTCGATTACGACGACCGCCGCGAATGAAACACGCCGGCAGGAAGTCCAGATATAGCCATTCACGTGGAGATTGCCATCGATTCATTTGCGTCATTAGAAATAGGATATTCGATCCTATTGCGCAATGCGCAACGACGATGAATTAACCCCGCAATCGATCGACGTTTTTGCGCGGCGACAGTGTCGCTAATTGATCTGTAATCACGCACGAGTACCCGATCAATGAAATCGAATCGCATCGAAGGCAGTAATAATTCATGGATCGAGCTGGGATCGCCCACGCGTTTCTATTTACCGGAGTGAGAGATCCGACGATTGTTTAGTCAGTGGGAAACGATTCCGCGGATCGTCGGTACCGATACTTCCTCGCGAATCACCGTGCAATGCTTACCTGATTATACGTCAGAAACGCAAAGGAAGTATCGATTCCGTCGAGGCAGTAATTTCACTCCACCTGCGCGCCGTGTAGAAGTAGGCAGGCTGAAAAATATAATTTAGATAAACGGCTCCGTTGGGATACTTATTTATTGCGTGGCCTACCATTTGTACACGCACGCGGAAAGGAAAGGATCGATTGGCTAACGCTGCGCATAGATCCCCGCTGTAACCTTCCACCTCGACGCGGAAATTATTCCGTCGCACGAGATCGCATTGGTTATTTCGGGATTTCTGCCAATAATTCTCTCGAACCCGCTTTCCCGCGGTCCAATTTCTTCCGCCGCTACGTGCGTCCCAACTAGGGTTTGTCGGTTTTAAAAAACCGGGTTTAAAAACCGGTTTTATTTATAAATTTGTAAAATTCGAGAACCGGTTTTAAATTTAAAAAACCGGTTTTATATAAATACTAGAATTAATATGCAGAAATGAAGTAATTATTTAATTGAAAACTATGTAGTAGGTAACAGTTTACTGTAAAACTAATCATATTCTCAAAAACAAAAAAAAAATACTAAAGTAATAAAGATATATAATTTGGTAACACCTTTTAAAATATTTATATTTTGTACGGACTTTAATTATTATATTTTTTTTTATTTGGTTTTTTATAGATAGAGTACCTATATTTTAATTTGTTATATTTTCGTAATTCCATAATATTAAGGAAACTGAGATTTTTTTAAAATAAGTACAAATATTTACTTACTATTTTAACTATATTTTTTTGTGAAAATTCGAAAACCGGTTTAACCGGTTTTTTGGAAATAGTGGTATTCGAAAACCGGTTTTTCCAAAAGTCGGTTTTTGTATAAATCCTAGTCCCAACATTTGCACGCGATTCTTCGCAGGCGCGTAGATCGACTCACATTCAGTGATTTGGAAACTTTGTGCGAGGCTGTTTGGTAAAGACAGATCTTCCGGATCGGTGATTTAGTGTTTGGAGAGACAGTCGATGGGAAATTGGTGACACGGCGGACATAATCGAGATAGATGGACACACGCGAGTGATTTCTTAATATAAGATCCCCTTGTCAATGTTTCATCCCAGCCATCCTCCTCAAGCGTCGTCGATCTTCCGCTTGAAAAGCGTGAAACACCTGAGAAGCGACAGTCATTCTACCGCTGTTGAACCGCGTCGAAAGGAATGGAACGGCGGTAGAACGAGTTTAAGGCGGGTCTACCTGCGGACAGGTGTTGGAGCGACGCGTGGCCATTTACATGCAACGCACGTGGGCGTCGATCCCCGTCGCGAAACAGGTGCGTTGATTAATCGAGGCGAAGCAATACCTCTTTTCCTTGACGTCGTTATCGTTAATCGGTTTACCTTTCCATTAAGCCGGGGATGTCAATTACCGACGCTTAATCAATATATAAGCGCCGATAAATCAATAAAATCAATTACGGCCTCGGAGCCGGACGTGTATCTCTGTGTGTACAGGTGCGAGTTCGCCAGCGGGCGCTGCCGACTTTAGCCCGCGCGTATTAATTGAAACTAAAACTGCCGATAAATCTGCGTTAACGACGGGCGACGTAATTTTAGAAATTGCCGCCTCTTCTCTGTCCTCATCGACGCGGTGGCTTTGGAACGGTGCGAGAATTCCGCGCGAGGATGTTAGGAAACAATTCGGTAATTACGTGGAAGGATAGTAGTTTCCTTCGAAAGAGAAATGGGAATTTTGCGTTCCCCTATTCAGTGAAGAGATAAAAAAAATAGAGGCTACAGGATTTTTTCCCATCACGGTAAAACATTGTATAACTACCAAGATACCATATTGTGTGAAAAAAAGGTCGAGCCGGATGGCGGCAAGCCGCATTATTCACCGGCAACAAATCGTAATAATCCGTTTCGCCGACAGACACCGGCGGGTATCACACGTTCGCGCGGAATGGCAGTGCGAGATCGATCGAGATTCCGCGGTTACGCGATCCTCGGCGCATCGCGGGCGGAACAGCGGCGCGAACGGCTATAAATAATTCATGAGGAAGCCTCGATAACGAGTTTACGAAGAATCGGAAACAAGGAAAGCCCGCGGAAAACGGTTCCTTCGGATCCGCGTGCCGACTCGTCGAAAGCCCCGCGAAGCAGGTAACGATTCGCGAGGCGAACGGGGGTGGAAGAGAGACTCGCGCGAAAAGGAGACGCACGCTAAAGAGGGAATAAGGGCCCCGGCTAAGCCATTAATAATCCGCGTTTGCAAGACTCCCTTTTCTTCCTCATTGTCGGCGCCAGTAGGGCTTCCTCGGAACCTATCTACCGTACAAATGCATATTATCCGAGTGGAGTATATCCGACGTGGTACACGCCAGACCGCGCGGCTCTAACTTGTTTTATTAGCTTACGGCTGTCCGCTGCAATTTTCCGGGCGCTGTCCCCGATGAATTTTGACAGTGCTGAGGGAAAGGAAGAAGGGGAGCGAGTCGCGTGGTCTTTGAATTGATTAGGAGAAAGCGAGTCTTAATTTTAATGCGTCGACTATTAGGGGAGAGGTGCTATAAAAGGGACACTTTTGTTTAGCGTCCATTTCTGACAATGTCATTATAGGTATTTAACAAACAAGTACATCAATAGAAAGCGTGTTTATTTCCCTTCAATACAAGTAGGGTGAAAGCACTAGTAGTCGGCCACCCTCTAGTAGTCGACCACTTTTATTATTTAGCTTAAAGAAATAAGTACTGAAATAAAGAATTTATTAAATGACAATTTTATATTATATTTTGAATTTCTAACTTTAGAATGCGACAAAAAGCGCCCTTAATAGGTAAAAAAAATAAATGCTTTTAAAGTGATTTGTAAACTAATTTTGATTCTACATGCGCCATTGTTGTTTTCTAACCCGAGAAACATAGGTGTGCTTTGAATAGAAACGACAAATGTAATTCAGTTCTATACATTTTTTACTGGAAAATTATGCTATTCCACTGAAAAAGCATCAACAATTTTATATGCGCTTCAAAAATTTAAACAAAATGGGATAATTTATTTATTTATGGGAGGTCGGTAACTGGATCATCATTCCCTTTCAATTTTCAATAGTCGACCACAGCGGTCGACTTCTGAAGCTAACTGCATTCACAATGAATGCTAATAGTCGACCACGTATTAACTATAATATAAGAGGCTCTTAATAAAGCTTTTGGCAAACATATATTCTATCCTGCTCCTATCCAAAGCAATAAAAAAAGATCTCCCAAAGAAAAACTGCCAAGTGCAGTTTCATCTGCTGAATGGCGCGATTTTTTTTAAAAAAAACACGAAGTGAAAGAAAATATTGAAATAGCAAAGCGTCAGAAAAAGGAGGAAAGATTGAAAAATCATGAAGAAAAATCCAAGAAAATAGCAATAAAAAAGGAGAAAGTAGAAGAATGTAAAAAGAAGAAGCAAGAAAAATGTATAAAATTGAAACAGAGAGTTATGAAACAAGAAAGGATTTAATCATATTTAAGATAATTAAAATTGTATATTCGTTTCTTATGGATTAATGTTCTACAAAGTTTATATAATTTATTTATAGAATACAAATACCTACTTTAAAAACTTAAAATTTGTTACTGCTTCCTATCTTAAAAACGAAAAATTTAATTTACATTGGAAAAAAAATGAATTTCTATTTTTTATTAAAATTTTGATAAAGTTTTTAAAAGAACTTATTTTAGTTACGCATTATTCCTGTCATTATTAATTATTTACTGATGTTGCACATTATATTTAAAAATAAATTTTAGTTTGTAATGCGCACATAACCTATTTTGAATTTCATATTAAAAAAGGTGGTCGACTACTAGCTATCGGACCGGTCGACTTTTAGAGTTAAGCGGTCGATTATTAAAGCATTCGGACACTTTATTTTTAACGCTAATTATTTATTTTCCCCGAACTTTCCTACTAACACAAAATATTTAGTGATACATTAAATACATTTGAATTACTTCAATACATTATATATATTTTATAACATTGATTGTTTATTTTTTTTCAGTACTTTTCATTCGAGTTTAGCTTTAAGTGGTCGACTACTAGTGCTTTCACCCTATATTACAAACTTATCAATTGTAATAGAAAATAACAAAACCTTCGATTTTCAAATGAGTGGGAAATGTCCCTTTTACGAGTAGGTGGTTTTAAATGGGACAGCATAAGTCATGAAAGGGACGCGTTAATAAAAATAAACTTATTAAGTATTACAATTATAATTGTAAATCTTAATGATACAAAACAATGGAATCTATGAAAAAATTAACTCTTTGTACTATAAATCATCAATATTTTGTCGCTTTGAATAGTCACTTCACTAATTCTTAAATTTGAAACAAGACGATAATTGATAATTTAAAACAATGTCACCTATGTATCAGATGATACACTAATAACTTTACGGGAAAGTAAAATACATATAGTGTCCAGCAGTATAATGTGTATGAGAGGGACAGCCATGAAACGGTCGTCCCATTTAAGACTTGTTATGCTGTCCCTTTTAAGACTATAAGTGAGTTTAATATAAAAAAACCTCAAAACAAAGAAAACACTCAATTAAGCTTACCTATTAAGTATTTCCGTTTCACTGGAATACAGGCCATTTTAATGATATAACACTTTAACACTTTGTATATACCTTGATCTCAGAAAACGTCACAGAAAATCAACGAAAATTTTACTTTTACTGTCGAGAAACATCAACCACGGATTACTACTCTGTTGCAAGTGAGACCGCAGTGAAGTTTACGTCAAATGACTGGGCACTAGTGTTGTCATAAACAGGAAAATTAACTTGCATGTGCAATGCGTTTAGAATTTTGGCAATTCGATTTGTCCCATTTAAGACCTGTCGCTTTTATAGCACCTCTCCCCTACATTTTAGTAAGCATTAATAGGAAAGGTGTCGACCTCTAGACATCTGCTGCAGGCTATCGTTGATGCAAGTGTCGCGGATCTTCTTAGCAAACGCCCGTGAATGCCCGTTCGAGGAAGCAACGACTTCGAGGAAGCCGAAGTATGCAACAGAGCAGGGCGATTCCCGCGGTGGAAAAAGAATTCCAGCATTCATAAAGTTCGCCGAAGCGCGTAAACGTGAACTTGGGGCCGCTCGAAAGAATCCCAAGCATCTCCAACCCTTCCATCTCGTTCTCTGCGGTGTACTGCCAGCACCGCGTGCACGCCAAACGCTCTGCGCGATGCAAATAAAAACGACAGCCTGGAACGACACCGGCCAGCGTAATTAATTGTTTTTAATTGCAAATGGACCGGGACAAGGGGCTGGCGTCGAGCGCCAAAGACGAGTCATCAGCGGTGTCTGCGGAGGAAGTAGCCCCGTGCGGATGCTCACCCCTGTCGCTTCGAATCGACGCTTTCCCGGCCACTGTTTCGAGCCCGCCTGACACGGCACGGTTCGTTTCGATAATGGAAAATGTTGGAAGTTTCGAGTCGCGAAACCTCCTCGCAGTTTACCGTTCGTCGACAGGCTTCCCGGAGCAATTCTGACGAAAGTAAACGCGTTTATCGCTTCCCTTTGTGGGGTTCTGATTTGCTGATATCGCTGGTTGTCTGCTCGCTTGTAAATTGAAAGTCCTAAACATAAATGGCTTTCGTAGCGAGGCCAAGAAATCACCGTATTCGCGTCCAATTGCAGTTTGGTCTGTGAGAGGAATACATGGCGAGGGATTCGCGTATCCTTGACGTTTCATAAATTTCACCAACGATTTTTGGTCGAATGAAAAACGAAGTGACAACGCGAGTAATTTCTTGCAATTCCTATTACTTTGCCCATATTAATCAAAACTGGATATTACTCCCATCGTTGAAAACGGTAACCTCGAGGCATGTTAGCTCAGAAAACAATCCAGATAATCCAACAGCCGGGTGTAGCGTTTGCGCGAGTGGAAAGCTAGATCGCAATGAAAAGAATTTACGTAATCGAAATATAGGGGCAATTGAAACGGCGTTTAATTGATTCGGAGCGGCCATTAGTGTGATAATGGAGAGGTTCTTACGGAACGAATGCGATCGTTTGTGCCAACACTACCAGGGAATAGAACGTCTGTTCGGTGTAAAATAAAGAAGCAATTCTAAGATCCAGTCGATAGGAGAGCGGAACTAGGATTCGCGGTGTGGGTGAGTTTATTGCCTTATTTTTGGACGGCGCTCCAGCGTTTTGCAAAAGGCGAACGCGCCGCGAGTGCTGCAAAGTTTGAACACACGAGGCACAGCTGGAAAGCCGGAGTTGGAAGCGCACGCTTTGATACGCGCCACGATGAGGCCGCGGGTGCTAATTATTGTCGCTAATTAAAGCCTTCGTTTTTTCCTCTGGTCCCATTCTTCCGACGGTGTGCCTCGCGCGCGTGTCTTCCCTCTCTTTCAGAGCTGACGGATTGAGTAGCTCATTCGAGCGGCACTCGCTCTTCAGCGCCAGCTGCTCGTACGTGTCGCCCTCTTTGTTTCATTGTAAACGCGATTCTGGGGCGCACAGTGTCGCGGGGTATATTATATAGGGTAGCCCTCTTTTCTGCCACGGCGGAGGAGAACGTTACACGGTGCGCCTGGTTCGAACGTACACACGTAATTGGCACTTGAAATATCAAGGAAACTCATAGGAATCTTAACCCTTCGTGGTTACACGGGGTGTGTCGCACACCAAGAGCAATTTTCAATTGGAAATGTCGCACCTTTAGGTCTTCCAAAGGGATTTATCGCAAAATAAAAAATAAAAAAAAAATCAAAATAAACGGTTTTTCCCCCACGACCGTGGAAAAAATCGCTCATTTTCAACTACAAATTCTATCATATCAAAATTTACATTTCCAGAAAAAGATTATTAGACCACGACTGTATAACTATTACGAGTGTACAATTACCACTGAAAAGTTAAAAGATTCAAAAATACGAAAATGGTAACTCAAAAAATGACGCTGGGGTACAGTGAACCCCGTGTGACCAATTTGTGATTCTAAGAAGGTGTGACCACGAAGGGTTAACTTAAATATTCAAACAACCTGCGACCTCCCTCCTATATAAGACAAGCCAAAGAAAACACATTAAAAATAGGTATTTCAGAATATAATTAACAATATTAAAAGAACACTCGAAAAACCGTGGCGTACTCCCAGAAAACACTTCGCGACCCACAGGTTGGGAGTCACTGGTACCGCTAAAACTTTAAAAACGTGCCAAATATCCCCCATCAGCCCCCGTGTATCCCTGAAAACCTCGAAAGCTTCATCGTTCTCCTCTGCGATAATCATTCTCAGGTTCGAATGCTGCCGCGCTGGGTACACGGACATATTAAGCCGCGCAACTAAACCCTAAATCCATTCCAAACCACTACCACCCTCGGTACATCGACTCTATCAATCCCCGTCACAACATTGCCCCCCCGAGTCAGCGGCATGCATATCTTCCGCCGAGCTGCACGTCGTAGGTAGGACCGACGTCGCCGAGTGCAGCGTGCATTCGTGTGCATAGGAGCTTTAGGGCGCAGGACGGCTGGTGCAGAGGGGGAGGAAGCGTGTTGCATCGGAAGGAGGTGAAATCAGGGGCTGGGAGGGGTGGCGGCGGTAGGGTGCAGGTAGTAGCCGAAGGCAGGAGAGGGTGGCGAACAACAATACCGGTAAATGAACCGGCGGTAACTCTCGAGCAGCCCCGGCCGCATCTTCAGCGACGTCTGCTACTCGAGATAGTGTCCTCCTATGTATGCCGAGGGTACCTCGGCTGCTTTCCTCCCCTCGTTCCTCCGGCAGCGTGCTTCGCGAGGGATGCGCGGAACCGCTTGCGGTTTCAGGGACCTGCATGCCCGCGTTCCAGGGGGACGTCGGCGCTCCTATCGCGCAAACGTGTGTGCCTAGGCCGCAGCGCACCCGTCGCGTATCAGCGGAGCCATAATTACACGGAACTGCGATCGACGAGCGGGTTATTAGGCGCTGGAACCAGCGACGCATTCGCCTGGACAGGGGAACCGTCTCTGAAGTTATTCGCAGGGATTCCGACGCGTGCATCTGCCCCCGCGAGGGGTGGCTGGCTGTGGCTGATGATCGATGGAAGCCATTCTTAATACGCGTCGAGCGACACCGCTTTTAGCCCGAATATCGGGTGAAAACACTGCGAGAAGTGGATTCAAAGCGCGTAATCTCGACACTTGCTGACAAAGTAAAAATACCGCGGAATTTTTATTCGCAAAGAATTCAATTTTGCTAATCCATGAATCCAGCTCCCCCGCTTCCGTTTCGTATTACCGCGTTCCGCGCGATCTCTGTAAAAACAGGGAACGGTTTAATTATAAGAATAACTCGTTTACATATCCAGGAACAATATTATGTGCCACGGTGGCAGTACTCCGCGTTTAATTCGCCTACATCCGCGCATGGAAGTGTAACGAGCGACTGCGTTGTTACCAGAACGACCGGGTTTCATCCCGGTCTTCTCGCCGCCTTCGTTTTTCCTCGTCCTTTCTCGCTCATTCTTTTCCACCGCTATTCCACGTTGCGGCAGGAATTATCGGATTTTCTGGGATGCGGAAGATGGCCGGGTAGCTTCGCCGTCGGGTGCACGCTGTTATGGTAGCGGTGTAAACGTTGTTTCGCACTTGCTGAATAGGATAGACACGTAGGAATGAGGCCGGTATCAACAATAGCAGATTTGTGTAATCTATAGAAAATGAAAATAGCAAGATTGCCGCGCGAACTGTTACATATAGTTATGCCAAAATACTTTAGAATACAACGTTCACGCTAGAATAAAGCGCGGGTTGGGTTGAATTTTTATTCTAAAATTTCCATGCGCCTCGGAGCTCGTTAAGTTAGCGTCGAAGCTCGGTTAAAATTATGCTGCAGCGGTGGCCACGTTCGTGCAAACCGCCTGATAATGTTCAGCTGGAATTCGATCTTTAATTCGATTTCACGAGCGTTTCGAATTTACATATTACATCTCGGTTCGGCGATCAGCCTGGTAATTAATACAAGTAGCACGCCCGCGGAACGTTTCAATGTTTCAGCCAGCGTCCGCAGGTTTCTTCTCACAGTTTCGACCCCGGGTGTATTTAAACGACGGTATAATGGACCTTCATCAACTTCGCAGGAGCACTGGGTTATCGAAGGTTTAATAGGATGTAAATAATTCGCGCGCGCGCGCGCGCGCATTGGTAATTGAATTTATGCAACACGCGCGGACTGCTTTAATTCTCGATATAAATTCGTCCCCCTTTTCCCAACACCTGCGAACAAACATTTCTTTAAACTCTGGCGTTTGACGCGCGAATCAATTCTTCCTCTCTTTCGTGGAAAGCTTTTCATCCGTTTTGAACTCCCCAATTTTATCGTTTTTTAATTACATTTTTACTATTTAAGTATTTCATAGGTCGCATAAAAGATTTAGTTCGTTCAAATGTCACGCGAAACAGAAATCCAAGCGCATGTAGACCCCTCCTTGGGTCCTTTATAATGCAGTGTGCACGACATTCCGATCTGTCGGATATACATTTGCGCGCGCGCGCGCGCAAATTTGCATATCGAGCCCGCGAAGAAAGTTCGTAGGTAATAACGATTCCACTTTGCAACGTCCGCGCCGACGAGCGGCCGTAAATAGCGTGGCTAGAGCAGGTCTCTGGGTCTATAGCAAGATCTTGCAGTATTTATATTGCCCGTCGGCGTAAACGTATAAATGTTGCAAGACCGCCGTTTCCTGGTAGATACGATCGACCTGCAGGTGGTGCAGCGTGGAAGCGGCTTATAGACACCAAACGGAATAGGGGCACGCGAGTGATATTTAATATAATTCTCCACTCTCCTTCTTTACAGCGTGTAAAGTCAGCCGAGTCGATGAAATCTTTGCCGCTGGCCTCTTCTAGGGATCTTTAATCCTCTTCACCTCTGCTCGCCTTCGGTAACACGACCTGCAGTTGCTTTTCATTAGGTTCTGTGTATCGATTGCGACCGGTAGTTCTTGATAGGAACTTCGATCCCATTATACAACCCCACGAATTTACTATGCAGTAACCGTGCAAGCTGTAAACTTGCAGCCGGATAAGAAAGCACTTGTCTACTGGAAAATTGAACGAGTAAAGGGACTATCCAGTGCGAGCGTCACGCAATGGAATCGTTAGAACCTCGCCAACTGGGTACAAGCTTCTTTGACGCATAGCACGATACTGCCTGGCACTGTTAAAATGAAGGAGTAGGTACACTGTGCCTCGAGCCTTTCTAGGATAACATGACCTGCGAATCAACAATCGCACGATGTACTTTAGTATTCCCTAGCGGATGGAATACCGTCTACGCGCAAAGGTAGAAGTGTCTAACCGACAGACGACTACGGAAGCTTTCACATAGACTTTCTCAAATATTCCGTCAGGGACGTGACGCGCTTCGAACTCAGCCCTCAATCGGGAGGTTTCTTAATCTGCCACTCATGTCGCGGCTTACGCCCAAAGTCTCGCGAAGGCTAATTTCGCAAAAAAAAAAAAAAAAAAAAAAAACGGTCCGCCGAAGACGCATCACGTCCGCGGCACGTACACCTGCGCCGATCTCTTCTCTATCAAGGGTGTCCGTGCTCGGAATGAAGCGCGACGTGAATGGACTGGCCCCGACTGTCGGCCGCCCGGCCGTTCACCCTTTTTTTGGCGAGATTTTTCCCCGATCAAAAGATCGACGCTCGGCCGTATCGTGGCCGAATTTTATTGGCGTCCGTACGCTAGCTATAAAAGAGAAATACAGAAGCGGGCCGGGCAGAGATGCGGTAACGTTCTCGCGGGCTTTGCCAACGCAAGCAGAAATAAAATATTTGAAACACGCGCCGCTTGCGGATTTTCGTCCCTCCCTTTCTATCCCGCCCCCGACGGATATTTCCTTCCCCTTTCACCCACCCGCGCCATGCATCACTGCCCCTCGAATCTTCGCTGCTCTTTTTTGTCCGCCCGTCGCCCTACGTTTCCGCTGGCCGATTCCGCGCCCGCTAATCCGTCGATACGAGATTGGTCGGCGCGGCGGGTCCAACGTGCGCCAAAGGACCGAGCAAGACGGACGGGAAGGGGCGGCGGAAAAAAGCAGCGCTCCGCCGCCGGCCGGCGTGAGGGGTTTCGGCCGGCTTGTTCTGCGAGGCGCGTTGTCGAATCGCGCTGATCAGAGAAGAGGGGTCTGGGCTGGCCGCTGCTCATCGACAGGAGACGCATTACATTTGGCAGCGATTTCACTCAGCGAGATTAAGCTTATTTTCGCCGGGCCGATTTTCCTGGCACCGCGCGGGGCACCCCACCGGGTACGTTTCTTCGCCCCCTCGCCGCGGATCCTATCTGCTCGCTCGCCTGTCTGGCTTCTTTCTACTCTTCTTGAGTTTCGTCTGTCTTCCTCGTCCGGCACTTCGTCCCCGCCGCACCTAGCCTTTCCTCGTCGTCTTCCTCCCCCGCGTGGGAGCCACGTCTGCGAACGCTAATCATGGATATCTGCCGGGGCCGATCTCCGCCGACAGAGGGGCGGGAATATCTCCCAGCGAAGATAGGATCCCGCGGCTCCACGAAAATATAATCCGCAATGGGGGACGCCGCGATGCCGATCGGAGGAGATTCGTTGCACGGCCGGGACCAGACGCTCCGCAGCTCCCAGCAACGAGAGTTCTTTTTGAATCGGGCTCGTCGGTCCCAGTCGCGACGGGGCATTGCTGGGAGCGTCGCTTGAATCGGCGCGATGACGCGAGGCAGAACCGACGGAGGCTGCAGGAGCCCCAGATCGTAGTTGAGAGGCTCGGGGAGGCACGCGAGAATTGATTTACACTGTTTTGTTTGTCCTTCGGGGGCTGCTTTGGCCTGTCTGCATCTAGCATCGGCGTAATCTTCTCGTAATCACAGAATTATAATTATCTACGTATGTAGTTAAGGGATTTCAAGTTTTATATAATCCGTACAATATCCCCCAGGTATTGGGACTTGTTTCACGGGTGATTATTCTACATGAAGCATGTTCTAAAGACGGGACCTTGCGATCCCGGGGTACCTCGGGTATTCTATAAGCTCCAAGGAGCTAAGACGCAATTCTACTCTTAATGGGTCATTCTACTTTGATCGACCGAAAAGTGAAGCTATTTTTAAAGATTTTTTTCTCAATAAATACAACGTGTAATTAAATAAACCTTTTTGGAATTTATTAAGCTATTCTTATATTATGAAAAAAAAATTTGAACAGATTTTCCTCAATTTGTTTCATATATTTTGTGACACCTACAAAAAAGAGGGACGTTCGTGGCGTAGGCGATTTCCTGGCTTATCTGAAACAAAAAATTTGAAAAGATTCTTTATTTATATGAGTCTCGCTATAGCCCGTATTTTAGTTAACAATTTTTGTCGAAAAATAACCGAGATTTTTCTCGGGAAACATTCGAGGAAACACTCTTTTGGGGAACTTTTTCTTTCAAACCAGCGCCATTTTGTTATTCCTCAACAAAAATGGTTAATTCACCTACGGGCGATAGCCACACTCGTACAGATTAAGAATCTTTTCGAATTTTTTATTTTAGATAAGCCTACGCCACGAACATACCTCTTTTTTGTAGGTGTCACATTGACACTATAAAAAAACGTATGGAACAAATTAAAAACAATCTTTTTACATTTTTGTGTACAGTATGAGAGTAACTTAATAAATTCCAAAAAGATTTATTTCATCATATGTTGTATTTATTGAGAAAAAATCTTTAAAAATAGCTTCATTTTTCGGCCGATCAAAGTAGAACGACCCCTTAAGGGGGTACTGTAGTGAAACTGCTCGGTTTTCAACGTCATCTTCAGGAAGTTATTTAACAAAAACTATGGGTTTATACTATCTGGCGCTTTGCCTACATATTAAGATATGTTTGCAGTAATACTCAGAATTTTTTTGATCCAGTTTATTGCACATATACATAGATATAGTCAGTGACACAAACTTCCTCAAAAAAATTCTGTTCCGACGGGGGTTGGTGTGGAAAGTGTTCTAGTCGTCCAAAATGGAAAAACTAAGATTTATTTTCTTTATTATGTTTGTCCCTATGGTTGGAACCACGGACGAGTCTCTATATTAAACAAAATTAATTCTGCAGAACGAAAACAGCTAAATTTCTCAGCAAAAATCGAACATTTTTTTTCAAACAGCTGTCATTCTGCAAATTTTTATTATTAGCTGACCTCTGTGGTTCCAACCATAGCAACAAACATAAGATAGAAAATAAACCCCAGTTTTCCATTTTGGAGGACCAGTACACTTCCCACACGAACGCCCGTCGGAAAATAATTTTTTGAAGAAGCTTGCGCCCCCGACTATATCCATGTATATGTGCGATAGAAAAGATCCAAAAAAATTCTGAGTATTACTTCAAACATACCTTAATATGCGGGCAAAACGCCAGACAGTATAACCTTATAGTTTTTACGAAATAAATTCTCAAAGATGGCGTTGAGACACGGGCAGTTACACTTATATTTATCACTTTACGTGGAGTTCCGATATAAAAGTAGCTGCTAATAAATGAAGGAAACCGATCCTGCAATCAGGATCATACGCTTCGCAGGATTAGACGCCAACAAGCAAAGCAATCGCCTTTACTGTCCGCATACCCCCAGTGATTCTACAAGATCAAAACAATGTCCTCTGACTGAGGTCTGGGAACGTGGCGATGACGGAACCGCTGTCGCGATGGAGCCAGCGTGAAAGGACGCAGATTCGGATTATTGTCTAAAGCGACTCTCCTTTTGGAGTGGATGCCATTCAGCCGGATAAAGCCGGACCGGAAACGACAGCGGCGTGGGTGGGGTCTGGATGGTCGAATAATGGACCAGCCATCTCCTTTGAAGTCCCCTTCAGAGTTTTGGCGTTAATTGATGCGAGTCCGTAGTTCGAAAGATCACCCAGCACTTCCAGCCAGCTTCCTCGCTCTCTCGGACGACCCTTCTGCTTCCACTCTTCGCCCTCCCCCTAACGAGAGCAGATTACGTCGAAGGTTACAGATCCACCCTCGCCCCTCTTCCGCGCTTCTTCGAGTTGTCTTCATCGGGACTGGCCCCGTCGAACTTCCCCGTGAATTTTCCCCGCCCGTAATTAGAAGATCGCTGCGAACAGGTTTCCCCTTAGTCTTCGCGAACCCGCTGGAATGTTCAAATAGGGACGAGAAAAAGAGACGTTTTTCGCGCTATTCTTATCGTCGCGGACAGAACTATTTGCGGCTCTGCGAGGGAATTCCACTGTTCTTTGGTCCCGACAGCAGTTCCACGGTTGCCGGGCGGAAAAGGGTTCGCCTGGTAGTTGATTATCAGCCTTTTCGAAACTTTTTCGCCGAAACTAATTCACTCAGTTTCCGCGGCAAACTTTCCGCCGAGTGGTAGAATTCAATTGGCTTAATTAAACGCCGCCTGATCCGAATATTTTCTGCCCCGAAAACCTTCCGGGGGGGGGGGGGGGGGGGCTTTTATTGAAATTACGTCGGACGATGGGCTTCGTTTACAGCAGGAACGAAGCTACCGTTGTTCTGCAGATTTGACAGTTACAGGTGTTGTTTAGTAGCGCTCGTCCTGCCGGACTCGATGAACGCGCTTTTCATTCCCCTGCATCCCACGAAATCGCTTATATTTTTAGCTTCCGATAAGAGGATTTGGGTATACCCGAATACACGTAAATTCAGAAGAATGCCCGGCGCTCGCGTTTTCATTCGGCGCAACGTTGCCGTGAAATTATTGCGGAACAGCGTCATTATACACCCTCCCCGCAACGTTATTACCCCGTTGATCTGGAATGCGCGATCGCGGCATGAAAATTTTCCCACGGAACGATGCCGTTTTGCAAGCGATAATAGACATTCGTATATAAATATTACCCATTAACCGTTCGGTTCGCCATTGCTCGCTTCCGATGCGTCGAATAAAAACGTTACGAAGCAACCGTCGGCTATTCGAAACTGTAACGAAATGAAAGGTACGTGTGAGCCTGTCACGTGTTTATCCGGCATTTATTTGCCACGGGAAAACCAATTTTCGGTGCCACTTTATATAGGTACATTCTTTTGTTACCTCGTTGGAGTCGAACAAATCACATTATTGTTACACATCATACTTGGAGCTGACGTAGATGAAACTGCATATTGGATAGAACACTTCTTGTTCATTATTCCATTTCCCCTAGATTCGCAAGGCGTTCGGCGTGCCGTTTCGAGGGAAATAATTTTGAATTCTAAACGGGCATCTTTCGCGAGAACAGAGGGAGAAAGGAGTCGCTGTAAAACTTGCGTGATCGAGTTTCGTCGATTCCGCGTGCAAAGTGTCGAGGAGATAGAGCTTATGAGTACCTTCGCGTGTTACCCGAGAAGCCGTTCCGCGGATCAGGCGCCCACGCTTCGATACTTCGGAATAACTTAAGCCGCGTAACTGGATCTCGAAACCGTTCTTTGAAGCGCGGCCGTGGAAGAACGTCGTCGGCGGTTCTCCTTCGGCTCGATAATGATAACCTTGGGGGGATCGAGATTCCAGGCGACGTCCCCGCTTCAGGGAGGCGAGAGAGACTCGGTCTCGACGGATCGACTTTCTGGTATGCCGTGTAAGTCGGTTGACACCGTAATCGATATATTTTACGGCACCTTGTTTACTGGTCGCGACCGCGCGCGCCCCCGGTGATGCAAACGGGATGCACGGTGTTGGCCAGTTACGTTCAACCTGCAGTTTCTCACGTGCAGTGTTTGACACGCTGGCGAGGGTGGAAGTGGTTATCGTTTGGAGCGACACTGAAAAGTATTTATGCTTCTGTTATCACATGGGGACGTTGGTGGCATCTAGGAAGGTGCTGATATCAATGTTAGAAGTTTTTTATTATTGCGCGTAGGGGAGACCGGGGCAGATTGTAACAAACAAGTCTTCACGCTCCCTTCTCGAAAGTGTCTTCGTCAATCAGGGAATAATTTGCGTGACTTACTACTTACATATGGGGTGAACTCATTGAGTGTAAGTACGTGACGAAATCTTGGACACTTAGACATCTAGCTTCATCTTAGCCCTTCGGTGGCCGCGCTCTTCAGACTTGCGTGAGTGGGCGCGTTGCGGCATTTACACCGCAATCGGAGTTCTCGTTGTTTTAGGGGAGAGGTGCTATAAAAGGGACACTTTTGTTTAGTGCCCATTTCTGACAATGTCGTTATAGGTATTTAAAAAACAACTACATCACAAGAAAGCGTGTTTTTTCCCCTTCAATAAAAGTATATTGCAAACTCATCAATTGTAATAGAAAGTAACAAAATCTTCGATTTTCAAATGAGTGGGAAATGTCCCTTTTACGACTAGGTGGTTTTAAATGGGACTGTATAAGTCATGAAAGGGACACGTTAATAAAAATAAACTAATTAAGTATTACAATTATAATTCTAAATCTTAATGATACAAAACAACGAAATCTACGAAAAAATTAACTCTTTGTAGTATAAAATATAAATCATCAATATTTTATTATTAATGACACATGGACCAGAAAAAATTGAATGTGCCTTTTAGTACGCATGACTCATTGGCCCATTTACCGCAAATTTACATACAACTGTTGCAAATTTATAACTTATAACGAGGGCTAATTTATTGCCACACATTTTTTTGACGATAAAGTTTGTCGCTTTGAATAGTCACTTTATTAATTCTTAAATTTGAAACAATGCGCCATTAACTAATAATTCATAATTGAAAACAATGTCATCTATGTATCAGATGCTACACTAATAACTTTACAGGAAAGTATAATACATATAGTGCCCAGCAGTACATGTGTATGAGAGAGACAGCCATGAAACGGTCGTCCCATTTAAGACTTGTTATGCTGTCCCTTTTACGACTATAAGTGAGTTTAATATAAAAAAACCTCAAAACAAAGAAAACAATTAATTAAGCTTACCTGTTAAGCGTTTTCGTTTCAGTTGAATACAGGCTATTTTAATGATACAACACTTTAACACTCTGTATATATCTTAATCTCAGAAAACGATACAGAAAACCAATGAAAATTTCACTTTTACTGCCGTAAAACATCAACCGTGGATTACTACTCTGTTGCAAGTGAGACCGCAGTGAAGTTTACGTCAAATGACTAGGCACTAGTGTTGCCATAAACAGGAAAATAACTTGCATGTGTAATGCGTTTAGAATTTTGGAAATTCGATTTGTCCCATTTAAGACGTGTCCCTTTTATAGCACCTATCCCCTACTTCTAAATTTAGACAATTTTAGGTCTCACAGAAGAAAATCGAAATTACATTAGTTGCTTAATAAACACCTATATCTTATTTTTCTCTCCTCTAAAACATACCCAAAAACCAGAACAATCGGAGACGAACCCCTGAAAACCTTTGAGGGGTAGTTCACCCCCTAAACATGCAAACAGGCCAAAATAAAAAAACACCTATATCCTATTTTTCTGTCCTCTAAAACATATCCAAAAATCAGAACAATGGGAGACGAACACCTGAAAACCTTTGAGGCGTAGTTTCACCCCCTAAATATGCAAACAGGCCAAAATAAAAAAACACCTATATCTTATTTTTCTGTCCTCTAAAACATATCCAAAAATCAAAGCAATCGGAGGTGGTCACATGGAAAACTTGTGAGTACACGGGCGCTCGCCGGCAGGATACGCGGTATACTTTCGTTTTCATTCAATTAGAGACACTTCAAACTGAATTTGAACCGGACAAGTACGTAGCATGATGCAAAAATGTCCACTGGAAGAATCCTGAATTGGACATGGATCCAGTTTGAACACTACATATGGTACAATACGAAATGTAAAATTTGCGGCTAACTGCCGCGGGCGCGCCCACCGAAGGGTTAAACAAACCTGAACCTTTGTTACAATGTGCCCCAGTCGGGGGTAAAAAGTAACATGTGGGGTAAATTGTAACACATCTGTTTTACTTATTTACATACAAATATGAACACAAATAAGCATTTCTAAATAATATAAATGAAAACACAGATCATTATTAAACATTTGATGTACACGAGTTAAACACTCATTGCTTATTCATCTGATTCTATCAAAATCTTCTTCTTCGCTTTCTTTACTTTTGCCTTCATACTTTTTTCCGGTGTGTCAGCAAATCGCATGTTTGCTTTATCACCATTTAGAGCGGAGCAAGTAGTAACATGTTACAATTTATCCCGAGCTTTATTTTTTGGGTTTTTTTTCTGAGCAAACGAGAAACTAAACATCAAATAACTAAAATGCGTTCACATTATAATAAACCAATGTGTACTGATTCGTTTGCGACAAAGAAGCAAAAATTCAAACGGTTTCTAATGACGGCTAATTGAAATAAAAGTGCTAAGACAGAATTTACTTACGCGCTCTACGTACCTACTAAAATTCTGCGCTATAACTAGAAAATGAATACATAACGTTCGTTTGTGTTACTAAAACCGAGGGTGCTAATATCGTTAAGCAGCTCTCGTATGCTGTGAGTTGCCAGATTTGTCGTTCAGAAGATTTTACTTATGTTACAATTATTTACCCCGTGTTACAACCTACCCCGGTCTCCCCTGAGTTGGTAATAATATTTCAAGCTTTACTAGCATTGTCATCTAAAGTTTCCAAGGTATTCGTTCATTAAAACATCGTAATATATCTGTAAGAGATACTTGAGCATGTTCGAGAAGAGAATAATAGAAGCACTGGCTTACAATTTAAACAATCCTTCATTTACCCTCAACCCTCTCTCTCTCTCTCTCTCTCTCTCTCTCTCTCTCTCTCTCTCTCACACAGGGGAATCTGGTAACAATCTAATCTAACGTTGAGAAGCTTCTCGGGGAAGCAGTTAACCCAGATACATTCCCATAGTGGAGTGGCATAAAACGCGAGGGACTGCGTAAATTAGAGGGCCAGGGCGAAGGGCATTTTGGCCGTGGCCGCTTCTACCCACGCATATTTAATGCCTTGTCCCTGGCCGCCAAGGTATTCCTAAATTCCGTCGCCCGGGCGCCACTTATCTCTGATTTTGTAGTCTCCATTGTGCCAGGGGGCCGGCTGTCGTCGTGCATATTCGTTCACCAGGCACGTAGGCAAAATTTAGTTTTGGACACGTCTCGTGTAACGAGTGGTGTTACGAGGGACAACCACGTTTAACTATCCTTCTCCGTTCCATCGTACACCGCCAGGCCTTGGAGACTTTCGTAATCTCCTGGTGCACGAACAACCACCCTATCGCGATCGGAACACGTTAAATCTACGTCTTATTGCCCGCATGGGATCGAGGAAACAAATGCGTGATAATACGTTCAGTTAAGGACGGCGCAGTTTCTGAATTCAATCGCAAAGAGGTTTCACTTTTGGAACTTCGGGGAGCATTATATAAGGCAAGATTACAAGGGAAATTTATGGGCAAAGGGCAGAGGTTGGGCGAAGTCAGTGAAATAATTAATTTACGGGGTGTTTTATAAAGATGGAGGGAAGAAAGTTAGAGAACAGTTCCCCTTTAATTTATGATTTGTAGTCTCTTTGGGTGGAAGAAGCTTATTTGGAAATAAGCAGTAGGATTGTGTAACTTGATACCAGTTGTTATTCGTCGTGGATAATGACTGTATTATTATGCAGAAAATGGAAAAATTATAGGACAAGTCGAAAGAGTTGAAATCTTCGAAAAGTCCAGAAAGAACCAAAGCACTCCTCTGTCTTCAACCCGCCACGAATTATCGGAACCGTAACACAAACGTCGGGCTTGATTTCCCACCGCTGACCTACCTCTGCAATGTTCTTGTGTATACCAAAATTTCGAGCAATCAGTCTCCTTGCGGCCGTGACAGCGGACGAACGTCTACGAGGAACGTTTGTCACGACTCGGCGCTGTTATCGATATAGAAGTCGTAGTTTGAGTAATCTAACAAGTGAAATCAAGTGAAATAAAGTGCATTACGGTTAGACTTCAAGGACGTCTTCTACTATTCCGCGCTAAATTTATTTAAAGTCATAAAAGCAGAATGATTGAACACTTTTGGTACTCGAGACTTCGCGATAAGTGATAATACGTGTTTTAAATCTGTTTAAACATATTAAAACGCTTACTACGAACAGTTCAATTTGAGTGAACGTGTGTTCGCTCGCGTCTCGCGTATGCTAGTGCAACCTGTATCGGAAGTAGGACTCCCAGATTTCAACCGCCTGTATTCCGAGCACGAAGTACAATAAGGTAGATGATTTTGATACTTTTCAGAATTTTAAATTTACATATTTCCGTTTGTCCTATAATTTTCGAACACCCTTATACTGTATGTACAATATTCAAAGTGTCTGCTGAAGAGAAACATTCCCCTCATTCTTTAAGAATCTAACTCCCTCGATAATTTCATTTATTTTATTTATTTATTTATTTATATACGGGGAAACCTTTGGTACATAGAGAATAGAGAAAACCAGTAGAGACCTTATACACAAAAGTAGTGACACAAAAATGAACAAAATAAAGGGAAAAATAAATAGTGCCAAGATAGGAAACAACCAAAAAGGAATAAAATAGAATGAATGTAAATAAAAGTTATCGAGAATTGTTAACCGCCTTCCTCACTGATTGCGAGAAGGGCTGGGACTATTTGTCGAATTTTCGGTATTCGAATATTCCAATACTTCAGTTGCTCAATTCTTTGGCGAATATAATTCGAATATCCAAGTATTCGAATACTATTCGAATATCCAAGTATTCGAATACTATTCGAATATCCAAGTATTCGAATACTATTCGAATACTGATGAATTCGAATACTATTCGAATACTGATGAATTCGAATACTATTCGAATACTGATGAATTCGAATAGTATGGTGTGAATTATAAATCAAGTTCTTTAGGTTCATTTTTTTACAAGCTTTTATTTAGTTTCAGTTGTGAGTTCGTTAGTTTGTCAGGGTGAAATCTTGTAAGCTAATTTTGACCCACTTCAACATATCCGATCGGCTTGAAACTTTGCACACATATGTAATTCCGATGACAATACAATATTTTCACTAAAAAGCATGAAATACTTTATAGTGATTTTTTTTTAAAAACAAGCTTTTATTAAAATTTACTAAAAAGGAACCAATAATTTTGATACCGGCCGAAATGACTGCCTGAGAAGAATTCCCTCATAGGGTGGATGTACCAGTAAATGAACACGTACTGGTGAATGGACATTTTATATTAAAATGAGTAATATAAGTTATTAAAATAAGCAACTAATTAATTAGAGACTTCTTTTAATTTCTTGCTTCATATCCAAACAATTTTTTAAGCACGTGGAATCAATCGCGTTGCAAACATAATTTTATAAAAGTGTTCATTCATTAGCCTTAAGTGTTCATTTATTGGTGCGTTTACCCTATGATCAATTATAAAATAATAAAAATAAAAAAAAGTACCAATAAATGAACACATAAGGCTAATGAATGAACACTTTTATAAAATTATGTTTGCAGCGCGATTGATTTCACGTGCTGCAAAAATTGTTTGGATATGAAGCAAGAAATTAAAAGAAGCCTCTAATTAATTAGTTGCTTATTTTAATAACTTATTTTACTCATTTTAATATAAAATGTCACTTCACTGGTACGTGTTCATTTACTGGTACATCCACCCTATGAGGGAATTCTTCTCAGGCAGTCATTTCGGCCGGTATCAAAATTATTGGTTCCTTTTTAGTACATTTTAATAAAAGCTTGTTTTTAAAAAAAAATTTCACCAATAAAGTATTTATTGCTTTTTAGTGAAAATATTGTATTGTCATCGGAATTACATATGTGTGCAAAGTTTCCAGCCGATCGGATATGTTGAAGTGGGTCAAAATTAGCTTACAAGATTTCACCCTGACAAACTAACGAACTCACAACTGAAACTAAATAAAAGCTTGTAAAAAAATGGACCTAAAGAACTTGATTTATAATTCACACCATACACACGAATACATCAGTATTCGAATAGTATTCGAATAATAACATTCGAATACTCAAATATTCGAAGTTTATTCGTAGCATTCGAATACTTGTAAAATATTCGAATAGTAAATTAGTCCCAGCCCTAATTGCGAGTGCTTGAAAGAGTATAGTGAGTGGCAGAAGAAATGAACTAAATGCGCAACAAAAATAGAATTTCTATATACCCTATCAACACAGTTGTTCATGTCAAAGGTAGTAGAATATTCACGCGACTTTTCACTCCTCGCCAAATTTGTACCCTACCTTGGAGCTATCGATCCAAACACATCGCCCCAATGCAACAAAGAAACTAAGATTAAAAAAGCTGTCTCGTCTCACAGTCAGAGAAACTGATTACCGTACACGCGTTCAATTAACATTCATTATTTCCTTCTAAACGCGAGTCGTTGCCAAAACGAGAAAAACCTCCCCGCTTGTGTCGCGAGGGTGGCGAGGGGGTTAGACGGAGGGGCGGGTGGAAAGGAAACGGGAAAGCGTGTTATGCTCGACGGGACCGAAAACCTTCGTGTCTGTCGTGTGTTTCGGAGCGAAAATATTCCGGCGGGGGTGGAACTAGCGCGATTCCGCGGCGACGTCCGCGTCTCCGTGCTCCTGGGGCAAAAAATTTCGAAAGCCCTCGAGCTGCTTCGCCGTCCCCGGTTTTACCCGGGCGAAGGAGAGTCTGCTTCATCATCCTGGGTTAGCAGCTGAGATCCCCTCGCGCTCTTAAGCCGGGCAAATCCTGCTCGGCCGTGGCGCAATAGCAGTGCAAACAGTTACGTTGCCAGGTCTGAGATTTTTTCCTGACGCCGCGCCCTCCCCGGCGATACCGTCGCGGGGAACCATTCGATTTGCTATCCGTGTTAACGAGACTCTGGTTTTTCCGCGTGCCTCCCGTCCTGGGGGATATCCGGCTTCGATTACATTTACCGGAGGGCTCGTCTTCGTCCAGGGGCACTTAGCGCTCGCACGTCCGCCGATCCACCACTATTTGCTAGCTCGTTAACACATTTTCGACTGTGTATCCCGCACCCCTCGCCCCGCCCGGCCAGCCGCAGCGCTCCGTTTCCAGAAATTCTCCACCAAGAAATCGACGTTAATTAAGGCGTCCCAATTCTACGGGTGCTAACGACGCTCGCCGATAAACTCGGCCGACCAAGAAAGTCGGGATCTACTTGGAACAGGGCTCCGTGAATGGAATATACATTAGTAGTCTCTGCACCCTCTTCCCGGCAGATTTCAGCGGTGCCATTTTAAACGTTTCGTTATGTCCTTCCTCGTAGGCACCGCGTTCGGCAGACGTTCGCCTTTGAACTCTCCGTTGCCAAATTAGCCGCCGAGAGGAAGAAGTCCTTCCTTAATTTAGTACTCGCGATACAACGATAATCGGAGATTCCCAAACGATTTATACTCGAATCCGCTCGTTTCCCTCAATTTCTTCTTAGATCTCACGCCCCGCGTAACCCTTTGCGCTCTCTAATTTCGCCCCTTTTCAAATTGGATTTAATCCCCCGTCGCGTCGCGAGTGCTCGAGGACCGTCCGAGGGAACGTATTACCCGCCCCTGTCCCCCCCAGACGCAACAGCTCGCCAGACACTCGCGCTTAACGACGAGCGAAATGGACCAAAGAAAATCCTGCTCATCCACCCCCGCGCGCCGCCCCCGCCGGCTGAAACTCATTTGTCGTCGACGGTCTGAGAGCGGGCACGAGTTCCCGCGACTGCTCGAGCAGTCGATCGGCCCCCGACGTCGCAATCGTCGTGCTTGTCAATTTTTTCGTTCCGCAATTAAACGCGGCCTGCCACCCCCCCTCTGCCTCCCGAGGCCATCGACGGTGTTCGATGCCGCGCCGCGACTAAAACCCATCTCTGTCGGCTCGGCCGGGGCTGTCGATTTATATTCGAGGGTCGTCGTAATCGCGCAAAGTACGGGACACGAATCAATTCCCTAGCCTGGAGGGTCGCAAGGTGGCGGCTGGCTGCGGATGACGGCGAGAGCGGGGGCTGTCGGAAGGGTGGCTGCTGCGCGGCTCTCGTACGAGAAACTTTCCGGGAGTTCGGTTAAAGTAGCCGATCCGTTCACTCTCTCCTCTCCCCCGCTCTATCTCTCTCTCTCTCTTTCTCTCTCTCTCTCTCTCTTCCTACCCCTCTTTGCCCAGCCCTTTCGAAACTGATCGCAAAAATCGGCTTTCGACCCGCGGATAGAGTCGAACGGATCCTGGGGTTGCTTTCGAAACTTTCCTTGATAATTGATTGTTTTGCCAGCGGAGTGGCTCCTCTTTCGGCGGCCCTTCCCTTGGCCAGAATCTTCTCCCCCCCCCTTACTGCATGCCGCCCCCGCACGTTCTGCTAACGTTCGAGTTCCCAGATCGCAGTTCGAGTAGCCTCTTCCTGTAGCTTCCTCGTCGCTTCCTCATTTTCTCGACACTTTTTGGCAATTCTGTGGGTCAGTGGATGGGTGGGACTTGTACTCCGGTGTATCGTTAGTTACATGTTTCGTCGAGGAACTAGCGACGGTGAAGCGCAGTGGGCGTGGGTAGGAGAGGGAATAGCAGACTTCCTGTTGTCATCTGATACTGTATTTACGTGAAATATCAGACGTAGCTGCGAATGACTTCGGTTGCCATGCTGTGTGCTGACTTCTGAAATGGATAGATTTATTTGTCTGGGATGAGTTTTCTTGAGAATTAAACCATGGCAATAATAGTCATACAGCTTTGTTACTTATTAATATTATAATAATAATAATAATAATAGTTTATTTGACGGACATAAAATCCACTTATACAGAGAAAAAATGGCAATAAAGCGATAAACAATAAAGCCATAAATATAAATGGTAGTCATCGAGGGTGTTTCACCACGACACGCTAATCAATGTATCTCCGAAATAGACCATGTAGACTCTCTTAACATGTTTACATTGTCTCTTAACATTATTATTATTAAGGTGCGTGGCTGCCTTTCTCAACCAATATGGGTCACATCGGGCGTGCCACAGGGGTCACACCTGGGTTCCTTGCTTTTCTGTATCTTTATCAACGACCCAGCGGAGTTGTTTCAATTCGGTACTCCCTTACTTTTTGCGGACGACCTTAAATTATTTGCCAGTATCGACTCCATGGACGATGCCCGGGAGCTCCAAGGTGACCTTGACAGGCTTTATGTATGGTGCACGGTAAATAAACTTCCTCTGAACTTGTCGAAGTGCCAGGTCCTTAGGATTTCCCGGTCATTTAGTTCGTGGATTTTTAATTATTCGCTGGGACATTCATACTTGTCTTGCACTGAGAGCGTATGTGACCTGGGTGTGACTTACAATACTACTTTTTCCTTTGCGGAGCACATCACCAGAGCTACTAACTTAGCCTCTAAGCAGATTGGCTTTATCATGCGACACTCACGTGGTTTCAGGAGTATTAATACCTTTAAGTTGTTGTACGATGCTCTGGTTAGGCCACACCTGGAATATGCGTCCGTGATCTGGTTCCCTCATCAGGCCTACCTTATGGTGGCGCTAGAGAGGGTACAACACAGATTTTTGCGTTTTGCGTCCTTTCGCCTCGGTCAACCCATCAGCGTGTTTGATCACGATTACGGGCCGTCTTTGCGAAGATTTAGGTTCCTGACGATTCAGCAGAGATTGGAGTTGGCCGACCTGTCTTTTCTGTTCAGGATCATTAATGGGAGCATTACTTGTCCCCAATTACTGGGTTTAATTAACTTTAGCGCGCTGTCCAGACCATTGCGATCTACGCCGTTATTTCGGGTAAAATTTTTTCGGACTAATATGCGTCAGAGCGACCCCATCACGAGGGTATGTTTGCGCGGGTGCGGGTGGGCCGACAGAGTAGATTTCTTTGGCACCTATCTGGCAGTTTTTAGACGGTCGGTCACTGCACTTATGGGATCGCAATTGGCGCAATAAGAACCTTTGCCTCGCCTAGGCATTTCTGTGTTATTCGTCTGTACTCAACCAACAGTATTTTATTGCGTTCTTTTTATTTTATTTTACGTGTACCATATTGGGCTTGTCCCGTTTAATAAATAATAATAATAAAAAATTATTATTACACAATAAATATACAAAGAAAGGAACGAGTAATACATTAAAGCAGATCGAAGTGAAAGGCGAGGCTGCAGTGCGATACGTTTAGAAGCCTAACCTAACTTATCTATTCTTCAGTAGTTACCAGTTATGTAAACCCTGAAACGATACGATGCTCGTCTCTCGACTGGTCGCCGGCGGACGTTAAAATACGTTAAAGTGGTTACGGCGAGCCACGCCGATAAGCCAATTTGAATTAGGTTATCGTGTTTAATCTGCGTGTGTAGGTGCATAGAAACTAGGGAAACGAGAGGGGGATAAAGGGTCCCGAGCTTGGAAAAAATCCATTAACGTGTTTGCCTTATCTGCGGGAGGTACTAAAAGCTCTGACGAGATTTATTCCAAATTCGATGGCCGTTTAACATTCGCCGTTTCGCGCGCGCGGTTTGCTCGTTTCCAGGGTTGATCTTTTTTCCATGCCTTTGTTTAAACAGAAAGCTTCCAAAAATATGTGCATCCTCGATGGAGAAACATTTGGAATATCTACCTTTGTCGCCGGCGGTGGCTAACAAAGTGACCAGATACGCGTGCAAATATTCGTCGGTACCGAAATACGGTAGATTTTGAAAGTGAAATTATTTCGCCCGCGAAATTGGACATTGGAACAGCGATCAAATAATATATCGGACGTATGAAAATATTAAATTTATCCAACCTCCGATGAAATTCCGCGAAAAATCGAGCAGGTATTTTTAACGGGATCGTTTGTGTTTGCTTTTAATCGTTTCCACTGTTAAATCGATATTTATTTTCAACATTCTACCATGTAAATAACATATACAATGCGAATAACAGTAGATGTCGCTGGCTGATGAAATTGAAAAATTCTTTCACGCAACTTTGTCAATCGAGGTCGCAATATATTGTTGCAGTGATTCGATGCAGGGCTCGGTTTTTCGTAGAAGTGTGCATAGATATTTCGACGAGTTCGCGTGAATAGCCGGCTGCAAACTAGACACGAACGATTAAAGTTGCAACTTTGAATCGAGCACCAGTTCGATATGCCATCGAATCCATTAGATTTGGTACACTGGTTCGTTCCCGCACGTTTATCAATAAAGAGCACCTGTAATTTTCCCTCGAATTTGCGCCGACCATTTCTCCTCTCTTCAATTGGGATAACTCAGTATCCCAAGATAACGCGAAAATAAATGGCACCTTCTCATCCACACGCCAGTAGGTAATCGATTTGATATTTGATCGCACGTTTCCTCGTAAACTTTCCTTAAAATTGAGCTCCACTCTTTCACAACAGCGGCTTATAGATCACTTCTTCTTTATTCACGATATTCTATGTTCATAATCCTCGTGTGTCGTGGCTGGCAACACCCCCGTGGGGTTTCGCATCAAGAATTATCCAGCAAGAGAGTTTCATTTTTATCTGCTGCCACGAGTTTGTCAGGCTTGGTTGTCGTTTCTTTTGATCGCGGAAAACTAACCAGCCATTCGGATCGCGCGCACTTCGTTGGGGGTAGAGAACAAAACGGGGTGAATGTCGATAATACCGTTATCAGAGGGTGACCGTGTGTGTCAGTTCGGTAATGAGCCGAGCCAAAGTCAATCATCGTGCTGTGAATAGCACGTTTGCAACACCACCGATAACGATTTCGACAATTTTCGAGCGGTTATCTCTGTTGCCATCCCGCGGCATCGAGCCACCGCAAATTTTCTATAAGGGTTTGGAAACGTTGCGGTGGACTTCACGCGGATATCGAACGTTCTCATGGGTCACTGCTCACTGATGCAGAAATATTATTTATTACCGCGAAATAATTACGAAAATCCGTTCTGTTTCTTTAAACACATAGAAGTGGGCACGTATGAAAATCGAAATATCCTCACTAAGCGCAAACGATACTATTTTCTCCCTTTCGTTCCCATTTACCTTTTTCTTGCCACTTCTACCCAAGGGGAGAAGCATCTCGTGGCGCACGCCTCGCAGAGCCACGTGCGAGCCCGGACGGTAGTAAAGCTGCGCGAGAAAACGAGGAGGAAAATAGCGGGGCCGGGCGGGGAACGCGTCCCCTGGCCCGTGGAACGAAAGCAGAAAATAACAGAGCGAACAATTTGAGAGATTACAGAGGCCCGTGTGCTGGTTTCCAATCGGTTGAACTCGGACGGCGGGCCGCATACCGCAGCCCGCCTCCCTTTCAGCCTTCCCAGGGCGGCCTTTTTCCCTTCGACGGCCCCGGTGTCGGCGCGAGCCGACGTCTCCCGCGCCGTTTTGCATTTTGCGTTCTGCATTTTGCGTTCTGCCACGCGCGCACCTCCGGCAAATTTAGCGTAAATAATGCGAGCGTTCGCGTTCCGCCGCACTGCAGAGCCGGAACGCTGCGATGCTGGGGCGTACGTGCATACGTGACCGTGGCTGCACATGCATTCCGGCCCGCGCATGTGTATCCTATCGTTCGAAGCTTTGGAGGAAAAAAAATCCACCGGCTGCATCGGCCAACCCAATTTAAGCTCGGCTCTTTCTGTTGCGACTGTTCGAGCAGCCGACGAATCGCTTTTTCCCGAACGTCACGTTCGACTTCGCCACGGCCTGCAAAAAAGACTTCTATAACCTCCCGTGAATCCCTTCGTCCAGCAAATCTACACTAATAAACGTGAATTTATAAATCTACAGATTTTTCATTGTCTCCATCGACAATAGGGTGGAACGAAATATAGGGGCAAAATATTTTTTTATTATTCACGACTTCTAATAGTGGGCAAAAGTTGCCTTTTATAATGTTATTTAAGCTTGTGAAAGTTCGATCTTGATCAACAATTTTTTTTAGGTGCCGCAAGCCATTCAAAAGTCACACAATCAGTGAATATGAATTTTTGAATGGCTTGCGGCGCCTCAAAAAATTCGTCGAGCAAGATCAAACTTTCACAGCTCAAATAACATTATAAAAGGCAACTTTTGCCCACTGTTAGAAGTCGTGAATAATAAAAAAATATTTTGCCCCTATATTTCGTTCCACCCTAATCGACAACCCTTGGCGATCGTTTGGATCGGCTACTCCGATTTAAGAAGGCAGACTTGAGGAACTAGTAGCAAGAATTGGAAATTGCGGGGACTTGAGCATTGAACTTGATGGTCTGTACTCGAAAGCGCCGGGAACGCGGGCACGTGATGGTCTCTGCGCGGAAACGGCCCGCGATCGTGTGCCTATCGGGCGTGCACGTGATGCGGCGAGATGTACAATCCACGGGCTTTCACGTCGCGTCGCGTGTACACGGAGATCCTGCAAGGTGCTTGGAAGCCTCGGCCTCCCTTCCTCGTGTTCCAAGCTCGCCCTGTGACCGGTTATAGATTCGCGTGCGCACACGTGACTGCACTTGCACGCACGTGCACGCGACCCGTCGGCTCACGGGATCTGACGTACGAGGATTCCAGGATGATCCGTCTTGATTTAGAAGCAGGCTACGCGCCGCGCCGCGCCTCTCTGGTCCTCCCTCTTTCACCTCCGCCAGCGCAGAGATACCCTCCCCGACTATCCGGATTGAATGCCGGTTACGGAATTAATTCGAGCCGCGTCTGTTTGATTGCGATTCGATTGGATCCGCTCTAGCCCGAAAGATTACCCGCTGCCTGTTTGGCGGCCAATATTATTGGCTCGCGGCTGCCTCCGCCGTGGGGGAATATGCTGTTCATTACCCTGGAAGATGGCCTCGCCTAATCTCCGCGTAAACTTGGATCAGTCTTGTAGTCTTGCACCAGCACCAACTCCGTCCCCGAATTTACCAAGGACTCCGTGAAAACACACTTGTACCCCGCAACTTCCGCCGAACTCGAGCGATTAACAATTCCCGGCGAGCTCCTCGCCAGGCACCAGCAAGTAACCGAAGAGGGCGAACTTTCGCCGGTAACGGGAGAACCAGCTAGCGCTGCGAGAGAGAATAAACGTCAGGACCGTGGGTTCGCGATTCAACGGCGTTCGCGGCAACGCGAGAGAGAGAGAGAGTTCCGTCAACATTTCTGGCAGCAAGTCGGTCGCGAGATTTCCATCTGTCACGAAAGGATGCCGGGCTAAGAGGCGACGCGGCGCGAGGGGGTGGACGGGACGCGAAGGCGAGAAAACGTTTTCAAACATCCGGCGTGTAGCCCCGCGTCCCGACGCGAAGTGAGACGCCTCAGACGTTGACGGTGGATGGCCGTCGACGTGGAAGCCCGTCTGAATCCTGGGGGAAGGCTCGAGGAAGCGCGAGACGGTCGGGCGGAGACGGGGCGGCGAGAGACGAGCGCGGAAGACAGAAGCAGACGGAAGAGAGGTGAGCCCCGCGAGAAGAAGCCACGTCGGCCGTGAGGTAGTTTATTTTGGACACTGATTCGAGGCGAGCGCTCGGAAATTTGACATTCCCGGCCAACTTTCCTCCGCGTCGGCGGCTTACTCTGCACGCTTCCGGCGTGGATGCCCGCTGGGAACGTGTTGCCCCTCGGGAGATTCCCTGTTTTCGGGGAGGCCACCGCGCGGTCAAATCTTGGAATACGTAAGCGGGTCGGGAATGAATTTTGGAAAGTCACCGACTGTCGCAGCGATTTCACGTGTCCTCGTGGATTCGCGGCTGAGGACGTGCTGCTTTAGATTCCAGGGGGAATTATATAGTGTGTGGTAGGAGGAAATGATTGCAGGAAAAGCGTCTGCTTCTTTCAACCTTCTAGCTTCTTTGATAGACACTTTCTAAAGTATCCTCAACCGCAACAGTGATAATTCATTGTAGACCTTTTGCTGTTGAAATATAATAAGTTTGCCAAGACTCGGAAAAAGAGTATCGTCTTTTTATAATTTTTTTTAAAGGGTTACATACCCCTAGGATGATCGAAAGGATCGATTTTTCCAATAAAGAATTCGCAGAAGCTACAACATTAAAGGAAGGTAAACACAATTCTATGGCTCCGGAATCGACGACTTTCTGTAAATTGAAAAAAAAAAAATTATTTCGCTTTAACCTGTAGCTTAAACTTTGAACGCCGTTTCCTCGAAACTACGTTTTTCAAATCGGTGACAATGATGTTTCAAAAACTACTGTACCGATTTGAATGAAACTTGGCACGATTCATCAATATCTAGTTTCTATCATACGGTTTTTTTTGCAATAGCCACAGTTTGGTTTTAACCATTAAAAAAACTGATGAAATTTGTCTGAGAAATTGCGTTACGGGGTTCTATTAAAGTTCAAATCCTCATATTCTAACAAGAGCATATGATAAAGACTACTTAGTTTCTTTTAGATACTATAAGGAACATTTTTCTTTTTTCTTTTGGATGACAAACAGAGGAAATATTTTTGGCACCGCAAACTCCTTACGGGACGACGCTGCTTCGTTTAACAGTAGCTACAACGCGAACAAGACAAATTACCCTAACATTATTTTTTTTTTAATATAAATTTTCAGGTGCATATTACGAGTTTTGATTAACAAAATTGCTTATAGGGTAAATCCGGGAGACGCGGTCGGGCCGGAGAGTTGGTCGTGTCGCTATATTTCAGAGTCTATACGTAAAAATGCATTAAAGTGCAGACCAATTACTTCTCTAGAAGCCAAATAGTTGAATGAATAGCGTAATTTCCCTTCCTTCTCTGTTTTTTTTCTGGATTTATAGGCTATAAGGTGAATGTCCCAATTTCTGCTCATTTAAGAGGTTACTCGTCATAAAGAAGGTGTAAAAGATTTGTTTGTGATCAATAGTTGCAGTGTAATTGATTAATTCTTTAATCATAAATCAACCAATTCGAAAACTATTTAAGAAATATATTTCAAGATGTTTAACTATTAGTAATTTGTAATTAAATACAATGCAATAAATGTCCATATTTCTGCTCACGAAAAATAGCGATGTACGTATTTCTACTCACCATTTGTACCAATTTCTGCTCACATAATATGTTGCCTTTTCAGGTTAAAGTTAAGTTACATCTTCTATGGAGAGGTTTTATAACACAACAGTAAAGCATAAAATAATGATAGACAAAAAGTAAAATGCCTTCGAATAGAAATAGAGGTTACAGCATACATTGAATTGTGAGGTTATGTTACTAAAATTTTGGTGAGTAGAAATGCGGACATGACGGTGATTCACTTGACCTTAAACCTACTCACCTGTTTTCTACTTAAAAAAATTAAAAATAGTAAAAAAATCTAAATCCAGAGCACAATACGGTATTTGTTTTTGTTATTAAATAAGAACTTTTACTGCAAAAACTATTTTCTGCCCAATTATCGAATACCAATAGTGACCCTGTTTCTTAGCACAACCAACTAGAACACGATCGAAAAATCATGAGTCTCACGTTTTAAAAGTTTTTCGTTGCTTATGCTGCATTTTGATTAGCCCCAACCTCGTGCAACACTCGTGTAAATGTTCAAATAATTTGGAATTATTTTGTTGCAACTATAGTACAAGCGTAACGCTTATAATAATAAGAAAAATACGAAATGAGCAGAAATGGGGACATGAGCAGAAATAGGGACATTTACCTTACAAGGTAAATTGATGTTACATTTAACCTCTTTTGTCAAACAGCGGTTGTACAGAATCGTATTTAAAATATACTTCTAAGTTTACTTCCCATTAATGTTTGGAATAATAAGATAGTAGAGGTATTGAGGGACAATGCAGCCAAAGTATTTGGCCATATTAACTCTTCCTCTCAAAGCTAACGAGAAGACCATGTCGCGCTGCAGAAAGGTGAGATGGTCGAGTTATGATTTTTTTTTTTTATTATTATTTAATTATTATTTTTGTTCATTTAGTTTATTCATTCACTTTTGTATTCATTTGCCTTGCTAATCGCCAGTAGGTAATTCACTTTTTCTTTGATGTGTTCTTTACTTGTTTAGCGTAAACAAATTAAATATCAATGAATCCGTAGTTGTATTCACTCATAAATAATTTTGCTTTATCCTTTGTTAATTTTCCATGAATAATTATGTGAGTGGTCTCTGCCAACGACGAAAACCATTTATCCCGGCAGAGGTGGTCAGATGTCATGACTTCAGTTTTCAACCCGATTTACAGTAAATATTGTCTAAAAGCAAATATTGACCAGTTTTTCCGAATCGGCATAAAATTCTGAACATATTAGGTTAGTTCTGATAAAATAAGTAATATCTACATTAGTTTTAATAGCCATTTTATATTAGGTCGACCGCGTCTCCCGGATTTACCCTAGATAAAAAAAAACATAAAAGTCCCCCTTTTCACGATCCTAGGTGTATGTAACCCCTTAAGCAACGCTGCAGAAGAAGCGAACCTGCGTCACATGAATACGGAGAGTTGCAATGAATCCCAGTGAATCTATCTATACCCCGAGTTCCGGCTACACTTTAACATCCCATAGGGAAGAGACCTCTTGACCCGGCGCATCTTTATTAGCGCACGATCCCGATTTATTTCTGGATCGATTAATCCTTCCACGGTGTGTGCGTGTAGAGAAAGAAAACGAAAGCTTCGCGGAAGTCTGTCGTACGAGGTACATTTATAACGGCCTCCCCGGCCTGTCGCATTAGATCTCGTCGTTTTACGCTGTTACTTGCGCGGAAACAGTGAATGGAATCGTGGATACCTAGAATCGTTTCGAGCAAAGAGGCATCGAAGAACTTGCCACCGCAGCCAATTGAATACCCCATACAATTACTCTCGAAAGTATTACCTAACACTACATTTCACGTCCCGCGTTCGCCACTTCGGAAATGCTATTTCATCGCGAATCACTTATTCCCAAGGAACAGGATTCTTAATGAGCACACCTACCTCGCTGGCATAATTGTCCCGTCGCGTTCACCTCGATATCTCTATTTAGACGCGAACTTCCCTGCCGGATCGCCACAGCGCGACGCGATGCTAATTGCTCGTAGACACAGCGAACTACCCTCGGCCAAGTGGCACGGAACTCCACACCGCAGCGCCGAGGAATTAAACCAAATTTGATTCTTCAGCGGAAGCGTGTCGCGCTGCCCGCAACTGCGGCACCTCGCGTTCCCGAAATTTCTACCCGGCCGCGCTGAAACGCCCGTTCAGGCTAATCATTGCGGCGACTAAAGCCGGCCATTTCACGCCGCGGAACGCCCCATGGTCCAGAGTGCCGCGAAACATCGTCCGACGCAAACGAGGGCGAAACATCGCGTCAGGTATCATTGTCTCTTCTAGGTTCGCCTGTGGGTGGTTGGTGCTCGTGGCGCGATTTCAACGCGGCTCGTCACGCACGCGTTAAAAGAGATAGCGTGCTCGACACGCGAGCCCCTAACGTGGTCGAAGGGACGGAGGGTATCAGGCGAACGATACGAGAGGGTGTCATTGTTTTTACTCGCTGATAAGGGCCTGGTTTAATGGCCTGTGGAGTTTTCGCGATTTGTCAACGCATTTCGCATTGGCACCCCTGGGCAATGCACACTTTCCCCTCGCTCGATGCACTCTGATTCGGCTTTATCGTGAGTCGTAAATAAATTTTGTTCGATCTGGAAATATCATTTATGGGGCATCGAATAATGGTGGGGTAAATGTAATTGATGAATCGGTCGCACGCTCTTTAGGAGCGTTCTTCGTTTGTTACTTCTGATGGTAGTGCAGGCGGTGTAGGCTCGATAATTCTTTTATTCAATCCTTTCTTATGATAAAATATTGTGGAAGATTAAATTATTTAGTTTCTGTATGTAGGGTGACTGTACCTAATATCGGCAGGTAAAAGTTAAATCGCTGTCAATTGAATAATAATTGATATTTTTGCATGCAGTTCGTCTCAAAGTAAAGAGAAATTAGTCGTCTTTCATGTAGCATAAGTTAGAATCGTTGAAACCTACAAATTTTTAAATAGGACTCCAAAAAACGTGACATGCAAAAATCGGGCTCCGATAAAAGTGTAGGGTAGACCGGGGGCGGTAGTAACACTTTGACTTTGGAATACGATTACGCAAAAACTATAACAGTTACAACAAAAGTTTTTTTACGAAAATGTTACTTATTTATCTGACATTATTTGAGCCACAACAGTTTCGCTGTATGTCAAGTAATATTCCGGTTATTAATAAAAAATGAGAAGCGGAGAAAGTGTTACAACCGTCCCTGACCCCGGGTCGGTTGTAACACTGCATGGAGTCGATAGTAGCACAAATATAACTTTACAAAATTAAAATATTTATTGATTTAAATTATAATAATAAACGAAAAAAGTAAAATCTATAATAAATTATGTGGTATCGCAATTGTGGCAGAAATAAAAGGCGTTTTGGCTGGTGCATTCTTCATCTGCTCAATCCTTACATTCAGTATATTGCACCCATTTTTCATTTGATTTGCTTGTGCTATGCTATATGATTTCATGCAAATAAGACAATATTATTCGCCTTCTTTGTCCCTATTCGGTTCTGTTGCGGTAAAACCGACCCCGACTGCCGATGTTACAATCGCCCCCGACCATGCTTTTGAACTTAAATTATAAATTTTGACTAACCAGACGCTTAAAAGTGCCAAGTAACGATCAATATTAGTTTAAAAAAGGTCGAATTACAGATTAAAAAATCGAACAAGCACATACTTGCAAAGGGTGTGTTTATATTACAATTTTAAGTCAGTAAGGAAAAGTTACTTTGGGGTATCGAAAAGTTATTTTCTTCACTATCCATGTCTATTGCGTATCTGTACTTTTAGGACATGGATGTGTATATTCCAAATGTCATTCTTCATCATATATCCAAAATTGGTGTTAATATCTATTATATGTTTTGAGATATTTAGCGTGTTACATTCGCCCCCCTGTTACTACCGCCCCCGATCTACCCTACCTAATATCGCCTACTCAAGAAATATTGATTAATTCATATACAAGTATATGAGTATTTAAAGTCATTTTCACATGTGATTTTATTATTTCTTGCTCTATAAATGCTTTTTTATCCATCTTTGACTTTATTTTTATTAGAATAATATAGAAATTTAAAAATATAGATTTTTAAAATATTTTATTTTTTACGTTCCGATGCTGCAATTACAGTATGTCTTCCTACATATGTTTAGGTACTAATTCACTGCACAACCGATAAATTTTAGAGCTTACCTTGCGAGATATAGCGAGCGGCGATATTAGGAACACGGGCGATATTAGGTAAAGTCACCCTATTATAAGCAGTGGGAATTAATTTCTGTGTTACGTTCCGTCTTCGCGGAGTTGTCAGACCACTGTGTTAGTAATATTCTTTAGTCGCGAATTTAACGTACCTAGTCGGTCGCAGGCTATTGTGGCTGTTAAGCGGTATCACGTCTGAGTAGAAGCTATCTGTCGCGGAAAGTACATTTCCGCAGCAATTCTGCGACTGTGATTAATTTGCATCTATGAATTTTGAAGCGAAATCTCCCCAAAGATGAATAATGCAGAAGAATAGTCAACGGCACGGTAATCTGGAAACGAAAGATTACTCCGTCGCGGTAATCGTCGCGGGCAATCGGCAATTTCCGGCGAACGCTGCGCTAACTAATATGCAGCTAATTACTGTTGCACCGCCCGGGCGCAGCGTAATCTCTCAAATTGCTTCGCGCGGCCTTCTGTTTCTTGCGTTGCTGTGTGTCGTAAAGTCAGGGGTAATTGCACGGCGGCCCGGTACGCGGCGATAAATAGTAATCGATGGATAAAACATGCGAGCGAGCACATCTGAACACGCGTTACCCGTGAATATTCCCTCCTCCGTTATTAACACGCCGCTAAGTGGCTCTTTGCTAATTACCCTGTTGCTTATTATCTTTATTGCGGATCGACTTGGCCGATATCGAAATTTCGCGACACGCCTCCGTGCACGGCAGCTTCGATTACGCCGCGGCGGTATTCTGTTACGTCCAGAGTAACTCGATAAGGTGAAATGTTTATGGTTGCCAGGCCATTTCAAGGATTACGGCGATACATCGAGAATGGCTAATGGTGCGAATTTCGCGGGGCGGCTCTCTGTTGATAGTGGATGCTCGCTACGTTGGATATTCCACATGACGGTGGAAACGAGTGCAGTATGTATTCAACAATATCGATCGCTTCATTACATAAGTGACGCGCTCAATCTGCCTATACCACATATAGGGTAGCAATTGCATAGCTCGGCTCGGCGCAGTTGAAACGTAAGGGTAACTTCCCCTCGTTGCCCGTTCAACAAGAACACGGCAGACCGTCTCAGGGGTGAGACGGTGCTCCCTCACCTTCGCCCCTACTTTAACAAATTGCGAATCATCGATGAGTGGGCGGGTGGAGGGTAATAGATACCTCTTTTCATCACGCGTCTCTTCTTTCGCCCCGTCCCTCCAGATTCGAATGCTTTCCGCGGCAGTCGGTTCATTTGCCGGGGTAGTTTGGTAGTTTCGCAGTTTTCCTGCGAGCAGGAGAGAGGGGTGGTTCCGGCACCGTCGTCCATTCGTATCGGTGGAAAACGGCTTCGGAAACTCGAAACGCTGGACCGCGGCCAGGAATTCATCCCAGCCCCTTTCCCTTCGGCCCCGTCCGTACTGCAGGTGGACCCCTGGTCTCCGTGTAAACGCCGTATTTATTGCCTCGTTCCCGATGTAAATGCGCGTGCCGCGGATTATTGGGGAAGCGATCTTCCGATCTCGAGGATAATTCCCGGTTGCAGGCGGCTCTGTGCACAAACGGGGATCGTCACGCGAAGCGATCGCCGGCGATCCTCCGAATTTCGGCCGGGCCGAGGGGGACGGCCGGGGGCTAAATACGCGCCGCCAAGCGATCATGTAAACCCGCCGCACGAGCAATTGCGAGCGTTGCCTCCCCCGCAACGAGATAATATATCAATTGCGTCTCTGATATATGCGCGGGGATCGCGCCTATCCTCCGCGGCGAGTCATGCCTTCCAGCTTAGCGACACTGGAATAGCTTGGCCGGGGGAACCGATTGCCTCTCGGAACGCGGACGAATTGTCTCTGGACCGGAGCAGAACCGGCTAATCGGTTTACCCGGTCTCGCGAAACTTGCCTCGGATTCTGCAGCTGTAAATGCATTCGGACGCGCCCCTTTGTAGTCTCCATCAATACCCGGGGTTTTCTAATTAGGAAAACGGGACGTGCTGGATTTCCATAGACCTGGTGTCTAATGATTCTACCTCTGCTACTTCCAATTCCAATGCTGTGCTTCTTCGCGAAGGATCTGGGCTATCTATCACAGAGGCTGTCCGTGCGAATACACAGAAGCTGCTGGGTAGACTGATCGTTCAGTCCCGCTTCCATCACACCACGCCTTCAGGGATCCCTAGATGCGAGCCTACAAGCAGTCCCGGCTACGTGCACCGTCTGTCCGACCGAGGATCCCGGTCTACGATACCCCGCTGCTAATAGGTGTCTGCGGTTCGAGGGCCTTCCGTGGCCCTTGCAAGGATAATCAGGCCACAACAAGGCAGAACCCTCGAAATCGAGCCTCCCAACCGCGATACCCAAGCCGCCTCCATCCGTGCGTAGTTGTTCAGCGGTCTCTCCGCCGGCCGTCGTGAAACATTCACGCGATACGAGCATGCGTGTCGCGTGAGAGATGCGTTTTCCTCGCCGCGGTGTTCCGGGGCCCCCGTGTTCCTACACCTCTCCGGAGCCTGGTAACAGAGCCCGCGGACGTGACGTTAACATGCCGCCGGATTGTCAGGGCGGCGGTCGCGGTTGGTAGCGCTGAACTGGAGACCCGATGTCTGCGGTTAAGTCGAAGCCCTGGGATATCAAGAATTCATGTCTGACCTACACCGTCCGCGCCGGGGCCGTGGCTGCGCGTTCTTACCGTTCGCTCCGCGCCTCGCCCGCGATTAATAATCGCTTCGACGTCCCTTTTCGCTGTCGCCGGTCCAAACTGCGACGCCCCGCGGCCCCGGGCCCTGCTCTCGCCACCCTTGGCCCTTCCCCGCCCGGCCATGCGCGAACGTCCGATGAAACTTTTATGCTCGCCGAGAGAGTTCCTCGCGGAGACGATACGGTACGGTCTTATGGGAAAATCGATCGACCCCCCGCCGATCGGATAAGAGCGCTTGTATTACGTCCTCTCCGCCTGGACGTCGAGGCTTTATTGAAATCTTTTTTTAAAGGCCGCAGTGATTGGAGAGATACGCCCGGCTAATGGTATTACACCCTCGCCCCGTATTTATGATTTCTTTCACGAGGTTTTTACGTCGGAGGCGCGTGACACGGTTCTGTAAGCGCGACGAAGGTCGGGGGTTGCGAGTGTGCTCGTTGTTCGGGTTGGTCATGGTTCGGGGCTCGGGGACTGGCGAGCGGACGGTTTGCAGGTGGGAAGTTAGGGGTGTGTTAGGAGTTCCCGCTAACGTTAAAGTAGCTTCGCGGCGAAAGTGTGGCGGGATTAATATGAGGAGTGTTAATGACAATGCTTAGTTTGCGAACCGAGGAAGATGAGTTCGGTGGTCGTTAAAAATTGCCAGCGCAATGGGCGAAGCAAATTACTTAGTCGGGAAAGTTTCATAATTACGTCGGTATAGGAGGTGTGAATATAGCATCACCTTTCATGTGGTGTTTGCCGTCGCAGAGCCAGTTAACTTGCTTTTAATCATTCGCGAGTATACACGTGCTGGCGACGCTTTTGGCGAAAGAAATTACTAGTGAACGAGTTAATTGAGGTTTCAGGCAGAGTTCTTAATGCGTGTCTCGCGGGGATGTGTGAGAAGCGAAATTGGGGAACGTGGAATATTGGTTCATTCAAACATATAAGTTAAGGCAGGATACCACCTTTGACTGCGATTTTGGAGGCGTTTTTCATGATTTTTTTTTGCATACAAAGAATGCGCAGAAACAAAATCGGTTTTAGTCGTTTATTAATGTAACTTTAATCTGTAATTACACATTTTTTGAAAGTGAAAAAGTACAAAATAATCTCTTGTAGGTGGCGCCGAAATACATTCCTTTGGAGGAACACTGTTAGACGGCGTGTCAAATTCCGCTCTGTACGTGGCTCCTAGAAAAAAAATCAAAGAATGTTCCTATTGACAACAATATTTTTTAATGCTGTACGTAAGGATTTTACGAAATTTCGATTTTTAAGCAAATGGCGGTCATTTTAACAAAAAGGTCAATTTTTTAGGGTAAAAAAGTTTAAAAATGTTTATAAAATTGTGCACCAAAAAAAAAACATAACAATGCTACAGTATAAGTCCTACGTACATTATTAGATTATATCACGGGGAAGGATTGTGCAGAGTTTCAAGTCAATCCGATGAAAATTGTAAGAGTAATCTGACACGCCGATTTGAAAAACATCGTTTCGAGAAAAACGCGTTTAAAGTTTTATATAGATTTATATATCTGCTCCAAACCGGTTTTTACACAAGAAAAAGGTTTCGGCCACCTTTCTAATGAATGAATTTCGATTCTATACACTTAAAAGAGTACTTTAAGAACAAAAAAAATTTCAATTTTTTTTAAGTGCAAAAGTGGTATCCTGCCTTAAGGGGACTAGGCAGTCAGAAACTCGATTTTTTTTTATTGCATTTTTCGAAAGTACCACCCTTCCCGATTAAAATGCCGTTTGGTTTATGTTAAAATTCGCAAAATTGAGGATTTTACAGCCGAAAAGGTCGAGCGCGCCATAAACCGTTTCTGCGCGCACGCAGGTAGACTAGATTCCTCTTTCGAAACTTTAAGCGCGTTTTTCTCGGAATCATAGTTCCTCTTCGTTTTGCAGTGATTGGGAAAAAACGGAGGTATCAGTCGATTTGAAAAAAATTCAGCATGTATGAAACATGTCTAGTTACGACCTGGACCTACGCATTAGTCTGTAAAAACTCCTGGTTTGTCAAAAAAAAAATAGAATGGCTCTTTTCCCTGGCGAAAAATGACGTTTCTTTAAAATTTGCCGTTTTGCAGCCACCATTCCTATAATTTTTATTTTTTTCCTTTTTGAATAGGTACAGGGCAGAATAGGGGCCACGGCAAAGTATAAATTTCAGAGGATATTTCACAATTAAATTTCTTACGGCCAGAATCACTGCAAAATTACAGCGACTCCAAAAAAAACGCCTACATATCAGACGACTGTAGCGCTGTCATACATATGTATATAATATTCAAATCATTTCTTTTTTACTGTTTATAGTATTAATAAACATTACCCAAACGTACTAGTCACAATTTGTGTTCATCTCCTTGTAATTAATTCGCAAAAAATACTTGATTTTCGAGCGATCTGACTGCCTAGTCCCCTTAAGGGGTTATGCCTACCTGCAAGGTCTGAAAACGCAAGTATTTTCGGGATTTTTGGGGGGAAAAACTTGAAGAGTTTTTTAAGCAAACCTTTATGTATTAGAAAGTGTACATCTTATATTACTTGTAGTAATTATTCCAATGGAAAATATAAATAAATAAAAGAAATATCAGTGATCTCCCGGCAGCGATTTTTTTTCCAGTAGTTTCCGGTGATCACTCTAACTTTGACCAGATTCATCTGAAATGAAAAATTCGACGGAATTTAGTTAGTATATTAAATTATCTTGTCCTTAATCGTGGCTTTTTCATTTCCGTTGCGTAGTTTTTGTTTTACAGATGAAAAATGAGCGATTTTTGCGGCGAAAATCGATATTTTAATTTGAACAGCCGCCATTTTGTAGCAAATTAATTTTTCGGGATAATGAACGATTAAGGACAAGATAATTTAATATACTAACTAAATTCCGTCGAATTTTTCATTTCAGATGAATCTGGTCAAAGTTAGAGTGATCACCGCAAACTACTGGAAAAAAATCGCTGCCGGGAGATCACTGATATTTCTTTTATTTATTTATATTTTCCATTGGAATAATTACTACAAGTAATATAAGATGTACACTTTCTAATACATAAAGGTTTGCTTAAAAAACTCTTCAAGTTTTTCCCCCCAAAAATCCCGAAAATACTTGCGTTTTCAGACCTTGCAGGTAGGCATAACCCCTCAATACATTTTAAATACTACGTTTAACGTAGAAACGATCTGAGGCTTTTGCACTGCAGTTTAAACTGCAACGTTAGACCCGCTCGCGGCGTGAACTATTGATCTACGTCTGATCACATACTGGGCGTTTCTACTTGTCCGTCTCGCCGGGCAGGGGAGAACTTTGCAGGAGGGAAGAAGGAATCTTTTCTACTCTTCCCTTATTATTGTTTCATCGTATCTCTGATATAACCTACAAGTTTCGTCTAGATTTCATCTATCTTTCAGAGAAAATATTACAACAGACTTTAACGAGGTGTTCAGTCGCAATATTCTACAAGCTCACGTAATTAAGTATTCCCGAATAGGGGCTCGATAAGCAGCGTTCTTTTCGTGGTGGCGCGACACGGAAACATAGAGTCTGAAGTGGAAGACAAAGCGATAGCGGTCCATGAAAATTACTTTCTCGTCTCGGGGAAATGGCTCGGGAGAAGTGTATATCGGCGAAAGAGTGCGAGCGGGCGATAAAAGGCGACGGCTTCTGGAACGAGTCGAGATCAATTTGCGATTTCGACCTCTCGTTTCGCGCTGAAACTCGGCCGAAGTCCCACCAATCTAGACCGTAAATAACGACCGGAAGTTCCCAACAGCGGAAGATCCCTTGGCAGGTCTACACTTTGTCAGAGACGGATGATGCGGCGCGTTTCGGTGCGATCGAATCGGCCGGTGATTTACGACGGGCCCTGGGATAGCAATCGTTCTTGTTTCGAGACGATTTCGATATACGCGAATTACGAAATCGAGCAAGAAACGGGCGCGATCGGGAGACCGTGCGCGCGGCACGCTGGCTGCCCGAGAAACAATAGGCTGGACGTAATCGTTACGATCGATAGGGACGATGTACGCTCGAAACCGGGGCTCGTCGGCGATTCCTTTCTTCCACTAGTTTCTTGTGCGTAACATGGCCAACGGAATTACGCGATCGTATTCTATTAAATATCAGATGAATTGATTCGACGCGCGATAGTGGAATCTCGTTTGGAAAGGTGTTGAGACACTGTGCGATCGGAGAGTTCCCAGAATTATATCAGCTGGATAATTGCGGAGGAAGAATAAATATTCACGAAAGTATGTGCAGTCAGGGCCTCCGTGATCTCTGCTGACTCTTCCCACTGGTTCTTTGATGTTAAACCTACTGTTACTGACATTTCAAACGGTACCCTCGCGGCCTGCGCGTTCTTTCGGTTAATTTTAACGCGATGCACGTAGCAGGATTATCAACGGGGTGTTCGGTTATAGTTAGCCGCGATTCTCATCTAAATTCTCGCCGGCTAATAAATTTCTGACCATACGCACAACTGTGTTTTCCCTTGGCATACTTACGACGCCAGATGCCGGCGTAATTTTCGCGACGCGAAACGGTTGTCAGCTGCAAATCTAGCTGGCGTTTACCGTGGCTCTTGCGGAAATCTGAGAAAAGGGGGACTGCCTTCTATTGTCAGAACGTTACTTTGTAACTTCTCTATGCCTACGTACTTTGACCACCGCAGTATGTGCGCGTCTCGGGAACCTGCTGGATAATAAAATAGGAATTGTGTCTTGCCTAAAGCTTTAGCCTGCCGTTATTTACGGCCTGAATACCTTCTGTTTCCTCTAAACCGTATATAGAGCGATTCAGCAGTTTAAGGGGACTAGGCAGTCAGATCGCTCGAAAATCAAGTATTTTTTGCGAATTATTTACAAGGAGATGAACACAAATTGTGACTAGTACGTTCGGGTAATGTTTATTAATACTATAAACAGTAATAAAGAAATGATTTGAATATTATATACATATGTATGACAGCGCTACAGTCGTCTGATATGTAGGCGTTTTTTTTTTGGAGCCGCTGTAATTTTGCAGTGATTCTGGCCGTAAGAAATTTAATTGTGAAATATCCTCTGAAATTTATACTTTGCCCTGGCCCCTATTCTGCCCTGAACCTATTGAAAAAGGAAAAAAATCAAAATTATAGAAATGGTGGCTGCAAAACGGCAAATTTTAAAGAAACGTCATTTTTCGCCAGGGAAAAGAGCCATTCTATTTTTTTTTTTTGACAAACCTGGAGTTTTTACAGACTTACGCGTAGGTCCAGGTCGTAACTAGACATGTTTCATATATGCTGATTTTTTTTTCAAATCGACTGATACCTCCGTTTTTTCCCAATCACTGCAAAATGAAGAGGAAATATGATTCCGAGAAAAAAGCGCTTGAAGTTTCGAAAGAGGAATCTAGTCTACCTGCGTGCGCGCAGAAACGGTTTATGGCGCGCTCGACCCTTTCGGCTGTAAAATCCTCAATTTTGCGAATTTTAACATAAACCAAACGGCATTTTAATCGGGAAGGGTGGTACTTTCGAAAAATGCAACAAAAACAAAATCGAGTTTCTGACTGCCTAGTCCCCTTAAGATAAGGAAATATATTCATTAGAACTATTTTGTTTATATTGATGTGCAGAATATCACTGCTGCGTTCCAAGTTTCCAAAATACTACAGTTAACAGTATTGATTATTAATGAACATAAGCTAATGTTGATTTTCTTTTTTGTTACAGGTAAGCCAGTTTCCCGCGTAGAGGCAATGTTGAGCGTCATTTTCGTGAGTCTGTGACGATTAATTATAATTAGGAATGGAATATGCATTGTGTAATGGTGATTGTGGAGGAAGAGTAAAGACTAAAGTTCGTTTTGAAGTGTCATGTGAGCGTCGAGACGGCGATGGCGCGCGGCCTGGCGATTACAGAACGCATCGCGGGGGTTGTTTTTCCGCACAAAGGGGTGACTCGAGGGAAATCCGGCCTCTCACGACGTGTATATGCACGCGAACCCGAGAATTCGTCGTTCTCTGTGGATTCTAGTTTTCCGCGTCAGCGCGTAGATGGCAGTACCGTACACTTTCGGATTTGAAAGCAGTTTGAAAGCTCTTCCTCCCTTCCGCAATTGCGTGCTCCTTCCAGCGCATCGGGCTGACACCAGTCGCCTGACCTCCTCTTGTAGGGCCAACCCGAGGACTTTTTCTTTCGTCAACGAAATCTTCCTCAGTTTCTTCTTTTGCCTGACTCTTCCTCGGAAGCTCGATGGAATTCGCGGAGGTGTAAACTAAATCGTTTCGTCACCCTGTCACCCCCTAATCCAGAAAATTCACCGCCCACGTCAATGTAAAAGTTACAATTCAATTCAGTCCCTCGTGACTCTCCAGGTCGAACCTCCGAGAATTCGCCAGCACAATTAGGCGCATCAAACGCAGCCCGTTTGCCATTCACGATTGCCTCGATTTCCGATTACCCCGCCAAAATTTCCATCGCCCGCGAATCATTTTCGAACGGCCTCGCCGGTGGGACACGCAGCAGAAGCGGTCCCTTTTTTACATACACGTGCCCGTGTAGGCAGACTCGCTATTTTACCCCGTTCGTTTTTTCGCCAGACGTGCGTCGTCGCGCGAGAACTCTGACCGTCGAGAATTCACAGCCGCTGACATCGGGGACAATTGTGTAACGAAATCGCGCGGGAACGGCGGCGAACAATGCGCGGCAATTAGGTCGACGATTACATTTAACGAATCGCTTTCTCGTCCCTCCTTTCTATGATAATTCCCGTGACACGGAAACGCGGGAGTTTCTGCGCTAAATGATACTTAGGGGAGAGCAACTGTCGAACGGAATTTCGCGACTATCCGTGAGGCCAGCAAAGTTTCGTAATGACTCGATTACCCATACAGCACACCTCGTTGCAGCAGTATTGCAGGGACGTTGCTGCAATATTACGTTGTTGCAGGTTGCATTGCAATATTGTAGGAACGTTCCTGCAATATTGTCGTGCATTATTGGAGTGGCAATGATCCTACAATATTGCAGCAATATTGCAATTTCGTTGCCGTGCAATGTTCCGTTGGCAACGATGGTACAATATTGCTGCAATATTGTACGATCGTTGCCGTGCAATGTTCCATTGGCAACGATCCTGCAATATTGCTGCAATATTGCGCCCACATCGTCGTGCAATGTTCCAGTGGCAACAGTCCTACAATATTTCTGCAATATTGGGCGCACATCGTCGTGCAATGTTCCAGTAGCAACGATCCTACAATATTGCAGCAATATTGCAATTTCGTTGCCGTGCAATGTTCTGTTGGCAACGATGGTACAATATTGCCGCAATATTGTACGATCGTTGCCGTGCAATGTTCCATTGGCAACGATCCTGCAATATTGCTGCAATATTGCGCCCACATCGTCGTGCAATGTTCCAGTGGCAACAGTCCTACAATATTTCTGCAATATTGGGCGCACATCGTCGTGCAATGTTCCAGTGGCAACGATCCTACAATATTGCAAGAACGTTGCCGTGCAATGTTCCATTGGCAACGATCCTATAATATTGCGCGCACATCGACGTGCAATGTTCCAGTGGCAACGATCCTACAATATTGCAAGAACGTTGCCGTGCAATGTTCCATTGGCAACGATCCTACAATATTGCGCGCACATCGACGTGCAATGTTCCAGTGGCAACGGTCCTACAATATATCTGCAATATTGCGCGCACATCGACGTGCAATGTTCCAGTGGCAACGGTCCTACAATATTTCTGCAATATTGCGCGCACATCGTCGTGCAATACTGTAGTGAAAACTTGTGGAAACATTACAACAATATTCTGAAGCAACTATGACTTTGTCAAAATTTTTCGAAATATGTATATGACGTCGAGTGGATTCTACGGCGTGTTTCATTTAACTGGATACGCTCCGCAATATTGCCGAAGAGTTGCAGGATCATTGCCACAATTTTGCCGTTTCGTTGCAGAATCATTGCCGGAACGTTGCAGGACTACATATTCATAATGTTGCCGCAACTTTGCAAAAATACACACCTGCAATATTGCGAAGGCGGACATAGGACTGAACCTGCAACGTCTCTGCAATGTTATGTTGCAACATTGCCATCTTGCACCGCATCATTGCAGAGACGTTGCTGCAATGTTATGGTGCTGTGTGGGTAGAGGGCTCGGCGAGATTCGATTTCGAGTTGACGAGCAGCATCCTTCGGTTTCTTTAAATCTCCGGCATATATCGCCGTCCGGTTTGCTGTGGCTTGGTAATCATGATTCATTCACGCGATTTTTGGGCATCTCGCTACGGGCGATAATTGAAATTCGGTGTTCGCCGAATTTTCGATGGTCACCTCGCGAGCGCGTCCTCCCTCGTACCTTTGTCGCTCGCTCCCTCCCGCTCGCGTCCGTCCCTCTCGCCGATTGCCGGCATGTGCCGTCGCGTTTTATTGCCCGAATCCAATAATTAACAACACTCGATAATTAATTTGATTGAACTTCGTTTCGCCTGGCGGCCGCGTCGCATTGTCCTGTTTCGGTGATCGCTCGATGCGGTTGCGCCCGAAATTATATGTCAGAACATCGCGCGATCGATGTACCTTTTCAATTACCCACCTGGCTGGCGTCCATTCAAAGCGTCGGGAACATCGGACGGTAATTTCTCGTTCCCCGAAATTACGCAAATTTCATAATTCGCCCTCGAAGTGATACGAGCCCGCGCATTGCCGTGCTGAAAACTTCTATCTTCCGCCGCGCGAACCCTTCGAACCGCTGAATCCGCCACCGGTCTTCGACGCCCGAAGCCTTTTCAAGGCGGTTTGGGCGATCGCCAAATAATTTCATTAATATTATTGATAATATCCGCAGCCCCGCAACGTCACGGAGCGCGGGCTTGGATCGATTTTCTATTTGCGTTAGCGATGATTGCAGACAATTGTTCCGTCCGAATTGGCCCGATGATTTTTTGATGATTGCGCGGAATGACGTCGCGATTACGTGAAATTGCAACGATGCGAAAGCAACGATCAATACCAGCCAATTAATCGTTAATAAATAATCAATGGCGCACGGCTGGAGCCGGCCAGATTGTCGGTGCGTCCTTTGTTTCAAACACGGTGCCGCGACTGCGTATAGAATATACGCGTACCGGTGTATATCGAAATACAGTTCGGATATTAACGGCATTACCATATGGGATCGTATGCGGAATTGCGAGATACTGCAACGAGCGCGATTTACATGATTGATTACGCTCAAGCTTCCGCGACTTGCCGCCTTCCACGCGGATTTCTTCATCCTCGTCTGCTGGAAATTTATCACGCGCGGAGATTAAATAGGTTCTGCTCAAGTAGGCACTTCTGAAATAAACGAGAGAGAATGTCATTGGTTCGCTCATTCGCCGAATATTTAATATTTTCGATATAAATTTTGTATTCATCGACACTTGCAAAGTATTTGAACCGTGATTCATGAGTAACGTCCAATCAATCTTGAATTTTTAATGCAAAGTGGTTTTGGCGTTGGCGGAAGTCACGGTCAAAGTCGTTACATTATTTTGACAGGGACTTTTGATCCATGGATATTATTGTTTAACTCGCATGGCCCTTTAGATATTCTGCTTACTTTTCGACGTTGGCGTGGACTTAGCCAGGAGTTGGATCGATAGGCGCAACTCGATTCCCAGCGAGGTTACATTTGTTATCTATATGGAAATAGGTATCACGGTCCTAAGACGATTTTTGAAATCGAATTGTTCCCCCGTCGTGACTCTAATTTGATTTCTTGCGTAAAATTCGATTCCGCCGCGATGATGTACGTAGCATATTTCCTCGGCGTATAACCCACACGGGAATAAATCTCGATGCTACGCTTTAGCGGAATTCTGGCTTCGCTGTACGTTTCCTGTTGTTCGCCTTAAGCGTTTCCCTTGGAATAATCGCGAAAACCCCTTTCGCATTTTGCGTCACTGAATAAGCAGATTCCGAAAAGCGTTTTTAACCCGATTTTCGATAATTCCTGGATATTATGTTTTACACATTTTATTGCACAAGAGGGCCAAAAGCTTATCGTTAAAAATGTGTAGCATATCTGGCACATTTTTTATCTCTCCCAATTTTTTAATTTTTTAAATTCTTCCCCTCGATTAAGTGCTAAAGTTAAATTATTATATGCTGCCCTCTCAAATTGTTCAAATTACTTTTCATATATAATCAAGAAACCATCAAGTCGAGACCCATTCGACCCTTCGTATCGCACCCCATATTTCTGTAATTTTTTGGACCTTTTGGTGATGTTAACAAAAAGAAATCGCTTTTACCCACAACTGATTTTTCAAACACCTACAAATTTCAACATATCAAAATTACATTTCTAAAAATAGGCTATTAGAACATGATTGTACGAGCATTACGAATGTACGATTAGAGTAATGTGGGGCAAGAGTGCGCACTTAAAGTTTGGAATTCTCTAAAATCCTTGGTATTACACTGATAGTCATATCGTTTTGTGAGAAATAACTACTATCCCTTATTATTCGATAGGCAGTGACTTCATGTAAATTTACCTGTCACAACTTATATAAAATAAATATTTCCAAAAAGTGTCAAATGCGAACTTTTACCCGCTATGTGGGGCAAAAGTTCGCATGTTATGGGGTAAAAGAACGCAACGAGAAATATAAAAAAAATGCAGATTAAAAATTAATAAGAAAAATCAAAAGCTGAGATCAGCGTGGCTCAACTATCACAACCTCAAAATTTAGCAAACTCTAGAATTAAAATAAGTTTAATGAAGATATAACACCCGTCAAATTATTTTGGGGCAAAAGTTCGCATGTTATGGGGTAAAAGAACGCAACGAGAAATATAAAAAAAAATGCAGATTAAAAATTAATAAGAAAAATCAAAAGCTGAGATCAGCGTGGCTCAACTATCACAACCTCAAAATTTAGCAAACTCTAGAATTAAAATAAGTTTAATGAAGATATAACACCCGTCAAATTATTTTGGGGCAAAAGTTCGCATGTTATGGGGTAAAAGAACGCAATGAGAAATATAAAAAAAAATGCAGATTAAAAATTAATAAGAAAAATCAAAAGCTGAGATCAGCGTGGCTCAACTATCACAACCTCAAAATTTAGCAAACTCTAGAATTAAAATAAGTTTAATGAAGATATAACACCCGTCAAATTATTTTGGGGCAAAAGTTCGCATGCGAACTCTTGTCCCACTGCATTATGCGAACTTTTGCCCCCACAGTTACTTTTACATTGTTTAATCAATCCTGTTATCTGTGAGGAGAATTGAAAACTTCTATTAGCACTTTTTAATAGAAGAATTTCAGCTCTTTCAGACGGCATATTATTAAAATATTTACTGATCAATTTATAGGAATAATATTGACTCCCAAACATGAGAATATTACATCAGAACTAACGAATTCAGTACTTACCGCATTGTAAGATAACAAACCGAAACACAGCCACGAAATTCGACATTAGTGACTCTATCTTGATTTACAACTGACTGCCAATCACCATTGGCAACTGCCACAACTCAAACCATGAAATTCGCATGGTGCGAACTCTTACCCGCTGCGAACTTTTACCCACCTTTACTCTATAACTGAAAAGTTAAAAGATTCAAAAACACGAAAATGGTAACTCAGAAACAACGCACAGTGGGGTATTTGGCCCCAAAACCCGGACATGGCTATTTTAAAATCTTCAAACCCCCATAACTTTGTTAAAATTCATCCAAAGTTGATGAAATAAAAATCATTTTAAAGTTTAAACTTTCTACTTTTCGACTCATTAAATCAATTTTATCGAAATCGGTATCCAGGGGGAAAAATCCGCCCTTAAAGAGGAATGTGCCAAACTGAAAAAGTTTCTTGATATTTGTCAAGGGCTACGGAGTGCAAACAATATTTTTTGTAATTTTTATGTATACTATCGGATAGTATGATCCTTTGCCTTTACGATAAGTCGAACCTCATAAAAAAAGGATGTTTTTTAACAAAGATACAGCCATTTAAAAAAAAGCTACATTTTTAAATGTTTTTACAGAAATTCTTCGTTTACACAAATCGTGAGCTCAGGGGGAAGAAGTAAATCTATTGTTTCATTTAGGAAGTGCATCTTGACAGCTTTCTTTTTAATAAATTTTATGTTTTCTCGCGTCATCAGTTTAATTCCAGATGGACCCGCAGCTTGAACCGAACAATTTGCTGACATTTTAATACCTATACATATATATATTCTCGTGAAATAAGTAACGTCTGAATAACTATAGCGGAAAATATCTAGTTCATGTGACAAATGTTTAAGCGTACTTACCAAGTACAAGTAAAATGAAATTTAATATAAAAGTAAAATCAAAACAGCACTTAAATATGAACTCAACTAATGAACTTAATAAACACAGGATAAATATATATAACACACACTAAATATAGGCTATACAAAACAAAACTTTAACTGAATAAAATGTAAGAAAAACTAAAATATAACATATAAGTACGTGAAAAGTGCTTTGAATATTTTGCCGTGTAGTCTTTGATAGCACTGTTTCGTCTGAATGCAGACAGAATTTGATAAAATGTTTATGTTATGCTATAGATAAATCTTTTACTAATTGTAAGTCCTCTACTTTATGTCTGTATTCAGTTGAAACAGTGTCATCAGAGACTACACGGCGAAATTTTCAAAGTATTTTTTACGTACTTATATATTATATTTTAGTTTTTCTTTCATTTTACTCAGTTAATACATATGTGTTCATAATTTAAACAGTTTCATTGAAGAGTTCCTAAACATCTCACGAAGGCCTGGGGAGCGCGACCGTACAGGCGTACGTAAAACGCACCAGCTCTCGATTGTCATTTCTAGCTAAATTAGCTATAAAATTTAAATCCGGACGAATCCGGAACCAATCTTTTTTGCACTGTCTTCACAAACCTTTATCAAATATAATGGCACCAACAAAAGCAGTTAACACGGCTTAGCAGTATAACAAAATCGTTAATGAAATCTTATAATCGTAAAGAAAATTTACTGAATTTTCGATTATCTTCAAATGTTAATAACTATGCAAATATATATGATAAAAAGTAAAACCTTTTGGAAAGTGAACATGTTGAAAACTCTAATAAGCCAACGATGTTTCAGAGGACGTTTAAGAAAGAATCGCGAGCTCTAAAATCTCTTAACTTTCGACGAAGCCTGTTGCTTCATGAGTACACAAATGAAAGAAACAATATTCATACATTGTTCCTCAGATATTTAACTGCCTCGAGCACCAAAAATTTTACGGTTTACGCAAAAATTTTTAAACCGATTTATGTCCGGGTTTTGGGGCCAAATACCCCACTGTGCGACGCTGGGGTGTAGCGAACCCCATGTGACTAATTTGTGATTATAAGAAGGTGTCGTCGCTAAGGAGGGTTAAACGAAGTACCACAGTGCAAACATCGACGCTTTCACTTCCCCACCTTCGCCCCTTTTTCCCGCGACTTTCCCTGTCCATCCACTTAATCGCCCTTCGCCTAAAGCGACACGAATCAAACAATTTCGCACCGCGACCAAGAGCGGTCGCCCTCGAGCCTCGTCGCGACACTTCTCGTCCGCGCCGCAAGATAAAGCTCCGTCTCGCGAAATTAATTCCTGCCGGCGGTTTAACGTAATTAACGCGGTCGGGAACGCGTCGAGCAGCCGCCGGTGATTCAAGCCGCGGTTGGGACAGGCCAACTTCTTCGTTCCAGCTCCCCTCCCGGTCGCTCCATTTCCCCGCGACACCAAGCTTTTCCCTCGCGTCGAAAGCGTATCATCCTAGGCGTCGCGTCGCTCCTCGTGGGATTCGAAAAAAGAGCACACGCCCGCCCCTCGAACCCTCTGCAGCTTGTTCGCGGGTATTGCGTTCGCGTCGCGGGCACGGCAAGTAAGAGAGAAATGCGGCTGTAACGCGAGACGACGCGATCCAGTAATGCCGGTGCACCGTGTGTAATTTCAGATCGGCATTCGACCGCGATTTAATCGCTCCAACGTGTCGCCCCTGCTTCATCCAGCGTCGTTCTAGCGCCGGCGGCGTCGCGACGCCACGCTTCGCGGCCATTAACGCGATTTCCCGAATTCCTACGCGTCGGATCCGTCGATTCGCTGGAATCACACCTTTCTACCGCTTCGACAATAACGTTACGTTTTTATCCAATCGGATTAGCGACGTGTCAATTGGCTCGCCTGTGTTGGAAAGAAAGGCCGAGTTGAGAGAGGGCTGGGATGTCAGAAAGTCACCTAGCAAACTCGTTCGTCGTTCGAATCGAACAGGAGGTCGTTTAAACACCGACTGGTAAATGGCTTTTAGAAGGAAATGAAAATCAAACGAGCTCTCGCTTAACCGCTCGAAAGAGAAAGCCAGTGTCAAAGGGCGGGCGGACGGAGGGAAAGAACAGTCGGTGCGTCGGTATTTACACGACTGTGAAAAATGGTTTTCAAAAGGGCAATGATTTTTTCGCTTACATTTTTGCCGGGCGCCCGAACGGAACGTATCTATCCAAAGCTTCGGCGATAAACACAGATTTGCTCTTCTTGTTTCTCGCGTCGATGCCTATCCCGCATCTACACGCTGCGCAAACATCAATTTCAAGGCGCGTTGAACATTTTAATTTCGCGCGATAACGAGAAGGAAACGAATGGAAACTCGCTTTGGGAAATTCAAACGAACAGTGCACGCTTCAGTTTCCCCTGTTTATCCCTTTAAATTCTCTTACTTCGAACACACACACACAGTTTAATGCACCTTAATCTCGCGCGAACTTTTAACAATTTGGAAGACGCTAGTTGTTTTCTTCTCAACACGTTCTTCTAATTCTCCTAGAAGCACCGACATATGTATGAAGGGTAAGAGGGAGAAACGAGGAATGTCCATTTTTCGTGATTTTGCGATTTGTAGCATATTTTGTTGGTGGCAGCTGGGACTGCAAAACTGTCGAATCACAAAGGGCTGTGAAGTTCAAATGCCCTCGCAAGATAACGTTAAACTTTTAGTATACTGGTTAAAAATAGGTAGGGTAAACTTGCTTAATTCGTACCTGCCCCTAAATCGTACACCCTCGGTTTCTCTTAATCTAAGACAGTTACAACCCTAAGGCCCAGCTATTTTATGAGAGGCAGTCTCGTGCTTAACACGTAAGTGAGAAATATAATATCTGACAATTAATAAAATGAGTGGCTTGCCTACTTAGTTTTGATAATAATAGCAGAGGAAATTTCTTATTTTAAAAAATATTTCTAAAAATATTAAAATAATGTAAAACAATTATTATTTTTAAGCTTATTTTTTTTCTGATGCTTAATTAGGGTATAAGCTTCATATTATGAAGAATGCAGATGAATTCGTTGAACCTTATTTATTAGGGTGTAAGCTTCATATCATGAAGAACGCAGATGAATTCCCTGAACCTTATTTCTTACTTGTGGACTAAGATATGAGTGGCTTGCCTAATTTTGATAATAATAACAGAGGAAATTTCTTATTTTTAAAAATATTTCTAAAAATATTAAAAAAATATAAAACAATTATTATTTTTAAGCTTATTTTTTTCTGATGCTTAATTAGGGTATAAGCTTCATATTACGGAGAATGCAGATGAATTCGTTGAACCTTATTTATTGGGGTGTAAGCTTCATATTATGAAGAACGCAGATGAATTCCTTTAACCTTATTTCTTACTGGTGGACTAAGTATTAAAACTTAATTTTCTCTGTTTTTTTCTGATCCTTTCTCCCTTACCCTTCATATTAACCCTTAATGTTCACTTGCTCCGCAAGAGTGAGCACTGCAAGTCTTCTGAAAACACAAGCACGCGCACACCCGTCCATATTTCCAACCACAATGTCAACCCCATAATAATCCACCCCCGTTATGAATTTCAAATCATACAACGCAGTGTTGCACGAACCTAGAGCGCTCACCTCGACCCACCCTGGGCTCCCGCGCTAACGATAATCGAAGCCATTAAACATTCCCCATGTACAGTACTATTCTACATCACCTGAAGTTTCAATCTTCCCGCGAGCCTGCGACCATAGAACTCGCAACACTCCCCGCAAGCGTTGCAGAGAATTAACCACCAGCCACCCGCTTTCGCTCGCCCATCGGTTCGCGATATCTCGCCGAGGGAGCCGAAGGAAAGGGGCTGGCGCGAAGAGCGTGGGACAGGTGGGCGGTCGGCGCGAGGAGTAAATCCTCGGCGACGAGGCGACAACGTGTTCACGTGGAAAGTAAAGGAAAGTGGTTTTCCGCGACGGTGGCACGAGCAACGGAAACGACGCCGTCTGGCCCTCCGCCGTTCGTAGTCGGTCGCTTAACCTGCCGGCTTAGCGCAGGAGTTCCGCAGGATAGATTGCTTTAATTTAAGTGGAGTTAGGCTACTGCATCTCCGGTACACACTCCGCGAGTTAGGTTATGGGGCCGAACCCGCGTCGAGGTTCGGCTTAATTCTCGAACCCCTCCTTGCGCCACCCCCTGTCACGCTTTCTCTCTCTCTCTTTCCCAGCCTTTTCCACCCGCCGCCGTCTCTCTCTCTCTCTGCCTCCCTTGCTCCCTCAATCTCTATCCCGCGAGTCAAGCTTAACCCCAGATTAGTCGTAGTCTTGCGCAAGCCGGGGAATAGTGGAAGTTGCTGGATCACGGCGTATCCACTCGCCGGCGAGGCGGAATCGAACCTGGCCGACTGCAGTATCCGCATCCACTCGACCCCCTCTCGGAATCCGCCAGCTCCGCGTCTTCCCGCCTCTTTCCACCCCGGGCCCGTCGCGTTTCCGCTTCTTGTTTGCTTCCTCCTGGCTCGTTCCGAGGGCGGTCGTCAGCGGCCACTCCGGTAACTCGACTCGCCAATTTGCGGAACGGGTTTGCGGGGATGGATACGCTGGGCACACGCTTGAAAATAATCTTCCTCGCCCGCTACATTGACCCCCATATTCCGAGGAGATCCCGGGGCTCCGAGGATCCCCAGCGCGAGGCATCGACTCGTTTGCCGGCTCGAAGCTTGCCGGACGATCGTGCGGAGGATCGTACGAGAACACGTTGGCGGGCTAATTGCACGGGGGTGGAATTCCTTGCGCGACTGAAAAGACGGTGCTTTTTTTTTTTTGTGCTAATATTACGACAGCGGATGCGAATGAAATTCGCGCTTCGATATGTCACTCGGCTGTACTCCAGCGTCGCCAGCGGCCCCAGAATGGAAGACCACACCTTTATTTATCCCGAAGAAATAATAACCCGCGGCGCTGACCCACATACTCCGCCGTGAATAGACACCGTGTACTCTGACCTGGCCAGCCCACTGATGCGCGGTGTAAATTAAACAATATGCGACCAGCTTCGAGGAGGATATAAATATTTCATTGGGCCGCTGGCTGGCATTTGTCTCGTGTCAGCCGACACGGCCGAAATTTCGCGAATTACAATTTCCACCGTCGAAGCGAAGGCAGCCGGTGGCACGGGACAAGCTCCTCGTCCTGGCACTCTTCCCGTGCACGCGCCCCGATTCCCGCGTTAACGCGATAAATTCGCGGTTGTAGCTGGCCACTCCCCGCGCGGTCACGCCGGCGCGAGAGATCATCCGCGCCGCGATCATCGATCTTTCGCCGGTCGGATCATTGAACGGGGCGGAAAAGAACCAGCCGCGATGGCAAAATCCCCGTGATCGGTGTCGCGCTGCTGTGGACATCAATTTGCCGGGCTTTCGCGGGGAATCGACGCGTGTATCGTTATGCTTGGTGTAGGGCGTGATCGGCACTGACTGGTCGGTAATTCACGCGAACGAAGTGTTTTTAGCGCGAGGGATTGGCGAATTAAGAGCTCGTAAATTGATTTGTATATCAGCCGTGTGGATTACGGTCTACTGTTGGGGGTTAGGGCACGTTTATGTCGGGAGCTGCGATAAGAGGGAAGCGTCGGAATACATTGTATTGTTTTATAATGGAAGTGTTTACAATGGAGCAGCGAGCAGAGCAACGCTTAGTAGATGACCGACGATAAAAGCGGCGAGAAACAAATATTTCTTTTTCTTCGCTATTATCGCCGATCTCATCGGCATGTAATGAGGAAGCTTAAACGACTGAAACAGTACTATTGTGACAGCTCCACTGAAGAAAGATATTTTCGAGCAGCTTATCGTCGCTCTGATCGTTTACCGCAGCTCCAACATAAACGTACCCTAACAGCATTCGCAACTACCCTTCTGCAATCATCTATACTAGGGTGGAGCTTCGGATGGAGCTTATTTTTCAACTATGAAAATATGATCTTCTCACCATCTCGATTTGTTCCTTTCTATAAAAAAATAAAATCGAGCAGAATATGAGCGCAATTGATCTATATTTAGGGGTAGCTCAATGATGGTGAAATTTCCAATGTACATGATAATTATATAGAAGGGCATGGGACACTGTAAGTGTTTTCAAATGCATTCATTTGTTCATTAAGAAAAATAGAAATTGAGAAAAGGTATTATTTGAAAAGGATTTCCCCTGATTTGTAATCACCTATGGTATTTGTCACAGGAACTTGTTGCATTAGCTTTCTTCGACAGTCGCGTTAGTTCGTCAACCAAGAGACTTATGGTGAGTGCCTTGCAGAATGAAGAAAATAAAAATCAAAAATATCAAAAGCATTCCAAGCAAATCACTGTTGCTCTTCATTCGTTCAAGAACAAACACTTGGAAGATTTTGTTACTGCTAAGTCAATGACACTCTTCAGAATGTTGGAACTTCCAGATGGATTTCTCACGGTTGATCCAGACTTGTGGGAGGTTAGAGATGATTACAAAAAGGCTATGGAAACAATCAGGTCTCTAAAAGTTGTTAACGACCATGCTGAACGTGGAGTGGCACGTATACAGGAATACAGTGGATTAATAACCCATGATGAAATGCAGCTACAATTCCTAATGCAAGTTGTTGAGGACCATCGTAGATTGTACTCTGACAGCAGGAAACAGACACTGTCTGATGTCTGAGCCTTTGTGAACAATAAATTTAACAAATTATCAAATACAAATGTCAATGTAATGTAACGTAAATGTATAAATTAAAATATGGCCATTATATGTTGAATTTTCATAATTTCTATAATCTTTGACTCACTTGAGCTACCCCTAAACATAAGAATGTATTGTCTAAAGTTTTTATATAGTGTTTGTGTATCTAAAGGAACAAATCAGTAGTAACTTACTAGTTCCACTTAGTGTTTCAAGCCCTTCCATATAATTATCATGTACATTGGAAATTTTACCATCATTGAGCTACCCCTAAATATAGATCAATTGTGCTCATGTTCTGCTGGATTTCGTTTTTTATAGAAAGGAACAAATTGAGATGGTGAGAAGATCATATTTTCATAGTTGAAAAATAAGCTCCACCCTAATCTATACTCTTCTAAGCACAATTCTTCTGCAACCTTGAACCATTAAAATCATTATCAAATTCATATAGGGTAAATCCGGGAGACGCGGTCGGGCCGGAGAGTTGGTCGTGTCGCTATATTTCCGAGTCTATACGTAAAAACGCATTAAAGTGCAGACCAATTACTTCTCTAGAAGCCAAATAGTTGAATGAATAGCGTTATTTCGCTTCCTTCTGTGTTTTTCTGGATTTATAGGCTATAAAAGGTAAATTGATGTTACATTTGACCTCTTTTGTCAAACAGCGGTTGTACAGAATCGTATTTAAAATATACTTCTAAGTTTATTTTCCTTTAATGTTTGGAATAATAAGATAGGGTAAAGGACCCAATTACTGACACCTAACCAATTACTGTCACCTTAAGCTATTTTACTTAAAATAACGAATAAATAAACGTTGTAAAGTCATACACAAAAAGAATTAGGTAATTCAGCCTATAATCTATACTATACATTATATACTATAGTTTATTTATTAGTTATTTTAAGTAAAATAGCTTAAGGTGACAGTAATTGGTTAGGTGTCAGTAATTGGGTCCTTTACCTAGTAGAGATATTGAGGGACAATGCAGCCAAAGTATTTGGCCATATGAACTATTCCTCTCAAAGCTAACGAGAAGACCATGTCGCGCTGCAGAAAGGTGAGATGGTCGAGTTATGATTTTTTTATTTTTTATTATTATTTTATTATTATTTTTGTGTATTTAGTTTATTTATTCACTTTTGTATTCATTTGCCTTGCTAATCGCCAGTAGGTAATTCACTTTTTCTTTGATGTGTTCTTTACTCGTTTAGCGTAAACAAATTAAATATCAATGAATCCGTAGTTGTATTCACTCATAAATAATTTTGCTTTATCCTTTGTTAATTTTCCATGAATAATTATGTGAGTGGTCTCTGCCAACGGCGAAAACCATTTCTCCCGGCAGAGGTGGTCAGATGTCATGACTTCAGTTTTCAACCCGATTTACAGTAAATATTGTCTTAAAGCAAATACCGACCAGTTTTTCTGAATCGGCATAAAATTCTGAACATATTAGGTTTGTTCTGATAAAACAAGTAATATCTATATTAGTTTTAATAGCCATTTTATATTAGGTCGACCGCGTCTCCCGGATTCACCCTATTTCCACTCAGAACGTGCCACAATCGCTCGGATCGACGTGCAGGTGAACACGCTTCGCGGAAGTCGCGGTCAATCGTCCCGTCGTATCACAGCAATCTCCACGTTTGCAGTCGCCTGGATAGCTTTCGTAAGAGCGCATACTTGTAGCCTGTCACTTAATAACGCGCGCATCCCCGCGAACCCGTGCGCCGCGCAATAATTCATCGATGCGACGATTCATATGCGCCGCTAAATCATTCGTCGCGAGAAATAAATTCCGGCCCTTGCTCGACGCCATTTGCGTCACACCGTCGCCGCTGTCCCCGTGACCTTTTCGTTTTGCCTTCGATCTCGTTCCGCTCTCTCCCTTCATCCTCGCGGGATAATCCATGCCGCACAATCGCCGAGGGTAACGCAAATTATCGAAGATTCTATTCGACACTGGTCCTCCCTCGCCTCTCTCATCCGCCATTCTCTTTCACCGCGCCGGGATTAAGACCTTAAAACCTTATCTTCGGAAAACACGACTCGCCGCCCCGACGTCGGGATCTCCGTGCTCTCGCTGGCAACTCGGGAATAGGTATAATTCGTCGCTGTTCCGCGTCGTCCAGTAGGGCGCGCGCGAAAACTCGGTTGTTTCGCTTTGCGCCAAGCTCCTTCGCAGGACACCTCTGCGCTTACTTTAGCCGCATCTCTGTGCCTTTGTTGGCCTGGTTCGAAGCCAGAAGTCTGATAGAGTTCGGTGTATAAGTGATACCACATGAAATGACATTATGTGCTTCTCGTGGCACTTAAGAAGTACTGTTCTATTGTAATGCCCTACTTAATTTCATTCCGACAAGTGGAAGAAACTGTCTATAACGAGAGAAGAAGCCGAACGGTTCGACCACGTGCGAGGAAACGGGAGATGGTATTGTCTCACTTCTCGACCCTGCTGGTTTTATGAAAAATCGAAGAAAGGGAGGAAAACAAAGTCTCCGCGGGCTGTTGGTCGTATTGGCCGCGTCGTTCGCGGTAGACGTCGCAATGGGGAGCCATTAAAGCCAAGTCGACGGGTGCCGGCGTTGATTGTCATCGGGTGTTTTACGAAGCACCGCGTAGCTGGCTCTTGTTCGTTCATGGGATTGATATGGGGGATAGGAAGGGGCGCCCGGCCTCGTCGTTACGGCCGATTTTATCACGGTCGTCGTGCTCGGAGCGCGGTTCGTTTCTCCCGTGAAATACGAGTCACCGGGTGTGCCACGTTGTTCAGCAGAAACCGGATTACAGTCGAGCGACGCCGTGCGATCGATACGATTCACGCCAGTTAACTCTAATCCACTGATCGATTTTTCCTTTTCCCGTTCTTTCCTTCCTCGCCCCTGTTTTTGTAACCTGCAAAATTTTTTCCACCCCCTCCGCCGCGCGTGAACAATTAATCGGGTCGCGCGAAATACGAGAGACATTCCCGGCCCTTTTATTCCGATGTTCGAACGGGCAGAAGGGACGAGGATTAGGGGATGAAAATGCGGAACGGTAGAGAATCCGCTTTCGCGACATTAAACGGTTACGAGACTAAGGAAGTCGTACTTCAAAGTCCTCTCGACAAAGATACGTTTTCTTAACAGCTACTCGTCCCTCTGACAGACGCAAGCCTGATTTCTTAATAATGTGAAAGGAACGTCCACAGACACCGACCCGAACGCGTTCAATGAAGTCTTCGTCTTCATCTCGAGCCTCCTCCGCGGCCATTTATATTTCGCATTCCATCTTCACGCGAGAGTTCACCGAACCCTGGACAGAATCGGACAATATTCGTGGGTCGCGTTCGTGCCGCGACAGTTATTGTTTTTTAATTGAAGGCAGCGCGCGAGCGCGCGCCCGCGCATGTACACGCGGCGAAAGTCTCCTGGTCCGCGTGAAAGGCGCCACCACCACCACCACCACCATCACCACCGTCGCGTCGGGTACTGCCGTCTGTAAAAAAGTTGGCTTGGAAATTTTTTCAATTAAAAACCGTCGGCGCGTACCGCGTCCAACGAGCTTCAGCGACGGCCAGAAACTGGGATAGGGGAGGGTGGATGCGCCGGGGTGTGGCGGCGAGAGGGGTTAGTTTTAATTACTGTAGCATCGTTACGCATCGCCCGCTTCGGTAAGACCGGGGCTAGAAAAATTCTGGCGGCAGCTGCGACTGTCCGCTCCGAGCGTGACGCGCGCAACCCCCTGGAATAACGTAAGGAGATGAACGCCCCTGAAAGGAATTGGGTGGTGGACACTCCCTGGCTGAATGCTTCCGAGGCTCCTTTTAAAACGTAACAAATCGCGAGAAAATCTGTGGCTTAGAATTTTGAAAATAATTGCCCAGAATGGGTGCGGGTGGATTTATACTGCAATGGGAGATGTGGTGAAGATATCAGCTTCTTCACTATTCAAATGGATCATTACGAGCGTAGGTAATCGTTTTTTCAATATCTGCGTCATTTAGTGCATAGGTATATTCGACTTTGATCTAATATAGGGCAAGTCCGGGAGAGTCCGACCATTTTTTGGAAAAGAAATTGTAGCATCGTTGTTTTTCACATTTTTGTCGTTTTAGGCACATTAAAACAAAGCCCAAGCAATTTAGGATATATATAAATTATAGTGTGCGATAATTTCAAATGTTTATTTTCATTTTCAACCAAAAACATTGGCACTGCAACTGGTCGGTCTCACCCGCATGTCGGGGTTAGATCGTCCACCCACTATGAGTGAGACCGACCTTGAAAAATAACAAAAAGTAGCTTACAAAGAGTATAATACACGAAGAAGTTAATTGATATGTTATTTCTTCTTCAGTTTTTCATGTAAATCACAAACATTCTGGTACTTTAAGCATCTAGTATCATGAAACCAACGGCTTCAGTGCACACGTTTAATCCAATCGTCAGTTTTCGAGATTTCGTTTTCGGTCCCAGGCTTTTAACGACATATCACTATCTTGTAGAATGGAATTTTCCCTCCCTGAATCTGAAGATGGGTTTACAGTAAGAAAAAAACACGTGGTCGGACTATCCCATAATCAAGGGAGTGATCGACCACCTTGTCAAAATAAATTAAAAACAAATACATACGTATTGCTGGGATGACACTGTAGTTTTATGCATATTATATCCCCCAATATCGGTGTAGTGTAAATAAACTTACCCGTCTTTCAAATATCACCAGCACTGTTACTTGGTCTAAAAACTTTCAGACACGCATAAAGTCGTAAGTGTTTCCTATAATTTAAATATGGATTTGTGACAATGGTCAATGCAAGATTAACAACAGGCGCGTTCATTTCTTTTGTGTCAATGACACACAGTGCCCTATCTTGCGTCAGTCTTAAAATATCAACACTCCTAAACTCCACTAATATCCTAAAACTCCACAGCTCTGTGGGTCAGCGAAGCATCTTTTTTGGACTATCTTTCGCAACTGAAATTCTACAGTAGACACTGACAGAATGGTAGATTTAGAGTCTTCAAAGATATAATTAAGTTCCATCTTCTCCCTACATTTTTCCGAACTCTCCGGAAACTGCTGTTTCAGTAGCTCATGTTTCATGACGCAATTTCGACATCGATCCCTTCCTTCTATAAATGGACAGCGGAGCTTTAGAAAAAGTTGCGACGGGGTAGATGGTTAGTTTCTGCGAGAGTGTAAACTGTTCCGCGGTCTAAGTAGTAAAGTCGCCGTTGCGTCAAACTGCCTTCAACGGGATTGACGACTGCTCCGCGGCGATTGCTTAAGTGTTTGCTACAATAAAAAAGGAAAATTAAGTGGGCGCGCAATTAGATCGCTCCTCTGTTTCCCGTAGCAACGTTCTCTGATTGCGGCGAAGGCGTCGCGGATGAAAAACTGGGAGAATTGAGTTTCCCGTTAACTCCGTCGGAAAACATTCTGCCACCGCAGCCGTTTCTGTTTGGAAGTTCCCCAGTTGTCCAGGATGGCGGTTGCTCTCGGTCTCCCTTGGTCGAATGCCCGCTTGAAAGTAAACAGTTATGAAGCGACGGGGATTCCCTAGCCCGGAGAGGCTTTCTTATCACGAAAGAATCACATTTTTCTGCTAGAAGTGATGTAGGTATAAGACAAATCTCATTTAGTACTTCATCTTTGGAGACTGTCTCCTTTAACCACCCTTGCGCTGCAGTTCGTAAATTTAGCCAGCTATATGTCTGAAATAAACCGAACAGATTCGTCGCGAATTCTATTACGAGCGAATGCGGCGTTAATAGATAATGGAGCATAGATTAGATGAAATTTCCTTGCTGCATAATGCATGGCCGGCGCGTTCGCGCGAGCAGGACAAGACTCTTGAAATTCGTAAATTGCATAATTTTGCGAGTCCGCTGTAATGCGTTTATCGGCGAATTCGGCGCAGCAGAAATCGACGGACCATCGGTTGTAATATTTGATAATATGTAGTGTCATATTCGCCACAATGCCGTTACGCTGTCGCAGGAAGCTTGCATGTACGTGCGCGCGTTGTATCGCTGGCGCCGCGCGCACAGACCGCCACCCAACTGCAACGCAACACAGTTGCGGATCGCAGAGCGGTGCTGGTTTACGATGCAACCGGCTACCTAGAGCTTCTCTGTTCTCCTGTTCGCCAGTGTGGCTGTCACTAATCAGTGCAACCGACCGCCGAGTAACGCGCATTGTACAGACACGTTTGTCTAATATTCGCTGGCAACGCGAAACGCCCGCGCGTTCGATTGCCCGTGATCAATTCAAATTTAACGCGTCGTTATTTTCGGTATTAATTGCGTTCCGTTCGAAACCAGCGGGAACGCGGCTAATGTCGCTCGGCCTTGGATCGCGTACAATTAGAAACTATACCACCGATATCCGCTTCAACCTATCCGCGCAGGGATCATCCCCAGAACTCATAATACGCTTATAGAAAAATCAACATCCTCGCATGTCGATAGAATTATTCCCAAAAACCGCCCCTCGGCAAAGGGGACGAAAATTCTATGCCGCCTCTTTCGTATAGGGTAGACCGGGGTCGGTAGTAACAGGGGGGCGAATGTAACACGCTAAATATCTCAAAACATATAATAGATATTAGCGCCAATTTTGGATATATGATGAAGAATGACATTTGGAATATGCCCTAAGAGTACAGATACGCAATAGACATGAATAGTGAAGAAAATAACTTTTCGATACCCTAAAGTAACTTTTCCTTACTGACTTAAAATTGTAATACAAACACTCCCTTTGCAAGTATGTGCTTGTTCGATTTTTTAATCTGTAATTCGACCTTTTTTAAACTAATATTGATCGTTACTTGGCACTTTTAAGCGTCTCGTTAGTCAAAATTTATAATTTAAGTTCAAAAGCATGGTCGGGGACGATTGTAACATCCGCAGTCGGGGTCGGTTTTACCGCAACAGAACCGAATAGGGACAAAGAAGGCGAATAATATTGTCTTATTTGCATGAAATCATATAGCATAGCACAAGCAAACCAAATGAAAAATGGGTGCAATATACTGAATGTAAGGATTGATATGATGAAGAATGCACCAGCCAAAATGTCTTTTATTTATGCCACAATTGCGACACCACGTAATTTGTTATAGATTTTACTTTTTTCATTTATTATTATAATTTAAATCAAAAAATATTTTAATTTTGTAAAGTTATATTTGTGCTACTATCGACTCCATGCAGTGTTACAACCGACCCGGGGTCAGGGACGGTTGTAACACTTTCTCCGCTTCTCATTTTTTATTGATAACCGGAATATTACTTGACATACAGCGAAACTGTTGTGGCTCAAATAATGTCAGATAAATAAGTAACATTTTCATAAAAAAACTTTTGTTGTAACTGTAATAGTTTTTGCGTAATCGTATTCCAAAGTCAAAGTGTTACTACCGCCCCCGGTCTACCCTAATCCCCCCGGTCGCAAGCCTATCTTCTCCCCGTTGCCCCTAATTTTTTTCCTTCCGCGCCATTTACCGTCATTAACATAATTGAGACAGCGCGAGGACGGATCGTGCCGGCGCAAGCGACGATCGGAGCCAGGCCCATATCGCGGGGACGTGCTTCTGAAAGTGTTTAGCCGCGGATGGCGCGAGCGGAGGCGAGCAAAGCGAGAGAACACAGGCGAGGAGCGTATATTTATAGCGGGTTACGGAGGTCGTCACGTGGGAATAGACGGCCGGCGTCCATTGACGCGATAAATGTCGCCGTCAGCCATTAACGACGCTCGCCTTGCCTCATAATCAATGGAAGCTATCCGTCCCTCCTCCTAACCCTCTGTCGCTCATGCTCCGGCTCTCTCGTTCTCTCTCTCTCTCTCCCTCCCGCGTCGACCTGTCCCCGCAGCTTCCGCCGAGTCGAGCTCGACAAATTAATTTTCTCCGTTTTTCTGCCTTCCAATTACCGTGCTGCCATCAGATCACGTTGTCTTCCAGCGGAGCTGGGTGGGCTGGCCCGATCCGCGGGTATTAGCAGATCCTCTCGCGACATTTCGAGGCGGGTAGCACCGCGTCGCCTTTGCCATTCAGATCCGTCGGAACGTCGCTAAATCTGTTTACGGGCTAAAGGTCTGCGCACACATATCCGTTCCGTCTCAGTTCCGCGTCAGTGTGCCAGCGGTAAGAAGAAGAGGTCCTCTACGCCCCTCTTCTTTTTACCAATGGCACACTGAGACGGAACTGAGACGGAACTGAGACGGAACTGAGACGGAACTGAGACGGAACTGAGACGGAACTGAGACGGAACTGAGACGGAACGGATATGTGTGCGCAGACCTTAAAGGTCTGACGACGGACGGGGCCGCTCTACTGGCGCGTTACGCCGCGACAATATCGCGTAGAGGGTCTCCTCTTCTTACCACTGGCACGCCGGAACTGCGCCGGAACGGAACTGACACGGAACGGATATGTGTGCGCGGACCTTAACGCGATATTGTCGCGGCGTAACGCGCCAGTAGAGCGGCCCCGTCCGTCGTCAGACGCGGGAACGTCGCGTCGCCTCTCGCCCGCTCCTCCGTGCGTGTGCGGCCCGACGACAAATTGGCGGCTGGTGTTATGGACACACGCGCGTCCTTCTGTTAACGTCATTCTGTACCGCGCGAATTTTTCTTGGGAACGGAACGGAATGCTCGAGGGACGCGGGAGTCGCGCGATAAACGCTGATGCATGCACGTGTACGCGTGATAGTCGCAACAGCAATTACACTTCGAATCAGATTCGTTTTGTACAAGGAGCTTGAATCGTGCTTTTATAAATTACGCTAATTACTAAAGTGTTTGATACCGTTAGGATACAAGAATTTATCGCGACACACGATTTCCCGCGATTTACATCGCCATGAATATTCACGCATTATTTAACAGCCGTGAACTGTTATTCATCCCCTTTGCCCCGACCTCAAGACTTTAATTCGATTAATTCCTCAAGGATTCCAAAGAATGACAAATCGCTGGTTCACGTGACCGCCGCGAATGCAAAGCCAAGCAGTCAGGGGAAAGGCAGCGCCATGATAACCCAATAAATTGCGCCTGCCGTGCTGTCGCTATTTCATGCATAAGTTAAAAGGAGTAACAACGTGCATCTGAGTCCAGATTACACTGTTATACATTGCCTCGGTCACATTTGAACCGCAATTTATGGTTCGTCAAAAACCAGTGTACTTCAACACGGTTGCCCAGCGTCGTGCATTTTCCGAGCCTTCCACCGCAGACCGCGCTAACATTTTTCCGAAATTTTATTCACTACGTCATCCATTTCGGTAACCTCCGAAATTATCACCAATCATCGTACACGGCTCCCTAAACACACGCTCCACAAATGAAGACGTCAACAATACCTGAAACTCGACACGAGAGGCAGCACAGTTTGCCCGTGCCGCCATGGCCACGTCCGAGGATCATTCCCTGGATCGCACGACCGATTTACAGGCCACTAAAGATTCTTCGGACGCCGACGTCCGCGAGCAATTTGTTCCCCGGCGTATTTCACAATCCGCTCGGCGGCAGCGGGCCCCGCAAGCGTCCGGTTAACGAGGCCGTCTCATCTGGATGCGTATCTCGGGGATCGGTTCGAGATCGGCCCGGTTGAAAGCCCGTGGCCGAGTGTTATAGGCGCCAAGAGGACTCCCGGGCCCGCATCCGCCGTTAACAAGATAATAACCACGCGATTACACGTTTAATTCGCCCGTGCTTAAGATGCGTGGCGGCGATAAGACGTGACAAATATTGCCCATAACCCCGACGTAACAGCCGCCCACCGTGCTGACAACCGTGCGGCAGCGTGATAAAACGACCGACGGGGCAGAGAGGAGAGAAAAAAGGGCGGACACGTGTGCATCCGTGCGTGCATATAAAACTGGCACGACCGAGGGGCGCGGCGGGGGCGCAGCGGGGGCCGAGGAAGAGGAAAAGGAGGAACCTGTTCTGCCATTCAGACGCGGGCGCCTGGCCTCCTGAGGATCGTTCCCTTCGATCGTCTGCTCTACCTGGCGCGATTAAAGGGACACCGTACGGAGAGATGGCAGAAGCAGATTCGCTGGCCCCCGAAGTCGGCTTTGTGATTGGAACGGGGGACCCCGGCGTGCGTGGATCGCTTTATTCACGACTTCTCGGCCCCCACTGGCTTACTTCGTTCTCCTGCGCTTCCGGTGTATGTAGATCGCGGGGAATTCATTTCTCCCCGCGGTTCATAGTTCAGTGGATGTCGAGTCTACAGAATGATTGGATTCTTTGATCCGTTTCTCAAAAGTACACCCCTATATCTGGCGAATGCTGTCCTTGCGTCTTCGTAGAAGTGGTTAAATTTTCTGCTGAATTCTTCCAGCGACAGCTTAAGGGGACCTTCCGGTCTAGAGCCCAAAAAAAAGGTGATGTTTAGGAATTAATTAAAGGAAAACCACTATATATAATTTAATGGGACTTTTTGCATTCTATTAAGGATGTCTTAAGTTATAGAAATATATTTTTTGTTTTATATTTAATCATTGCACACGGCCCTGGGGAGTCGTTAAAGTCAAGGCGTCAAACAATTGATCCAAATCGGTGGGACCTGTATCTCCAAAAGTTATTATCCGATTCGACTAAAATTTATTTTATTTTGAAGATTATACTTCTGGCTAGGGGGGGAACTAGAAAAAAATTAAAAAAATTACATTTTTTTTAGAAAATAACGACACTTGAAGTTTGAAATCACTTTTCCCTGTACTTTTCGTCCTTTCAACGCCTTTGAAAATTATAAATTTTCAATTTTTTTGTAATATTTCTAGTCCCCCCCCCCTAGCCAGAAGTATATTCTTCAAAATAAAAAAAGGTTCAGTCGAATCGGATAATAACTTTTGGAGATACAGGTCCCACCGTTTTGAGAACACTGTTTCGAGAAAAACGCGTTTAAAGGTTTACGTGAGCGCCGAGTGCCCGATTGTTGCCCATGCATTTGCCGCTACTCAAATGCCTATAACTTCTGGAATTTTACGAATTCCAACCAATCCTTTTAAACACGTATTCCTAAAAGGTTGAACATTCGAAAAATGAAATAAAAAAAGAAATCGACTTTTAGACCGGAAGGTCCCCTTAAAGTGTTCAGAGAAATTTCTGTTGTCTATACTAGCGGAGACAAGGCTCCGGGTTCTTGTCAAATTCCAGGTCTAGAGAGGAAGGACTTGTCCGTGGCAAAGTATTTATGAGGCACCTTGGCTCCATCCGGTGTTTCCTCCGCGTAACAAAGGAAACGTACGAAAAAACGTAAAACCCGGATGGCTTCTTTTCGCGTCGCGGCGGCGACGACGCCGTGTATCAGCCGGGGCATAAGAAATTCAAGCCAAGCGTGAAGCATGCACGTGGAAATTAACAACTTAACTCGGTTACCCAAGAAGAGCCCCTGGTACTCCCTTGGAAGCACCGCGTTAGCGCGAGCTCGACCCGGAAATTCGTCGAAGCACGACGATGAAACTTAACCCATTATATCCCGCCGCTCCCCGCCGCCGTACTCCGCGCTATCCCCATACTATCTACGTCGTTATTTCCCTTACGTTGTAATCTTTCACAAGGGAATCGCTGACTCGACTTATGTGCATGCGATTCCCGGTTCAACTCGAATTACGACTACCTGTACCTACCGGCGGCAGCTAGCTGGAAAAGTCTTTGCGTGAAGTTTGTCGTCTCCGCGCGGTAGTTACGCCATTACGATAAATTCTCGAAGATAGTGGCGTGTATCGAATCGGGCGCACGGCACTCGATTAATATTCCCCTGGAATGGGAGTTCCGCGAACATAATTTCGTTGATGCATTGTCGATACAAACTACACGCTTGCATGGATCATCCTTCACAGTTTTGGATGCTTCGCTGGCCCGAATTTACGGAGATCAGATAGCTGGGTGTCTGAAAATGAATGGTACACGTAGAATCAGTAGAACTTTCGCTGCAACTCGATGGAAGCTTCGTTATGTTATATACACACGTTTCTTTCTTGATTCAGTGCGATAAGATCTGAACATATTTTTGCTAAGATTTTGGCAGTTGTCAATGTTAACCTTCACTTTGTGTACTAATAGTTTAACGTTAACCGTGTACAGGGGTCTAATTGGACCCCACGCGTTTTCAGTCCCAAATGTACAGAAAAAACTGTAGCTGCTTAAGTATTTGTGAAGTTTTATTAATTTTTAAGAAGATAAGTGGACAAAACAGTAAACCATTTAATTTAAAATACAAAAATGAACACAACGGAGAATAGTTTCTAAGGCACCTGGCCAGCGCGCAACGAATCTGGAGATCGCGGGCTTCGAGTCCCGTCTGAGGCTTTCCCCTCTTTCCGTGATCCTACTTAATTTACTACAAAAAATGACTAAAAACCATATATTTTAGGCAACGGGAATGTAAATACAAAACACACTGCAGAAAAATACTAACGCAGCTGCTTATAAAAATTGATTTTTGTATGGGGAATAACGGGGTACATATGGACCCCTGTACACGGTTACGCGCTCAGGTGCCTTTGAAGGCTACTACTGCATTCAAATTTAGCGATTTCAATGAAATTTTTACCAAATTCTGTGTGAAAAAAATCAGAGGTAGAATTCCTAAAAGATACTGGGAAAGTTTACATTCAGTAACTTTTTATTTACGTTTTTATTAGCTTGGGGTCCGTTTGGACCCCTGTCCACAGAGTGAAGGTTAAAGGTAACATTACCAATTCACACAACTTTCAAGACGGATAGCAATAAGCTGTTAAGCTCATTTTCTAATCCGCCAACTCCGTGAGCTCCCAAGAGAGAATAGATCTCTGCTCCATCGAAGTAGTCCTCTAGAAAATCGCAATTTCATGACAGAAAATCTAACGATTCAGAATTCCCATTTTTCAAGGCAATAGTAGATCTTTCTTTCGTGTCTTCGACACTCGTGTTTACATACTACATTCGCCAGACCACCCCGGTCCTGACATTTAGTCAGGGAAAATTCGTGTCCCATCCGCATCTCCAAGCTGGGTGCGGAAACATAAATATCAACAGGATTGAATAGTCCTTGAATCGCGCTGTCGTCCTCGTAACACGCCGAGTGTGACGCATGCCGGACCGCCAGGATTGGGCTCTCGAAGGCACGCCATGGGTGCGTCCGCTCCAACGCGTTTCGCCAGCTAGCGGGCCACCGGTGACGTCAGGGCCTGAGGGTTTTTCCACCGCGTTGCCGGGTGCTGCAAGCGAAGGTGGTCAACGCCCACGCGTCCCAGTCCACGAAGGCGAATGAAGGGTGTTTGCGAAGTCGCGGGACGCTGACTGGGCAAGGCCCGCTTTTCCAAACCGGGAAGAACTACCCACGCGGTAGACTGCGAGGAGACTCGACGACCAGCGGATGACCAGAAACGCTTGGAAGCTCGGACCATGTCATACGAACTTCATATTTCCATTGCAATCGCATCGTTAATTTTGTGTTTAAATACATATTGTTAAGATCGAAAGAAGTGTCCCTAACGAGGCTGGTCCACAGCCGGGCAATCATTTGGAAATTCTCCCAAACTCCGAACGAGTCGAGCTCAATCACGGAGACTTAACGACTCGCGTCTCCGCGAACGTGTAGCCGTTAAACGAATTACGTGGAATTAAATCGTCAACCACTCCCGCTGGTCCGTCAGACGTGGGTAAACGAGGCGGAGGAAGAGTGGTCTTTGTCGTCGCCGGTTTTAGGCGGCAGTTTAAATTTAATCGAGTGCCGTTTGATACGTGTGAGGACAAAGCACAGGTGAAACCTCAGGCATCTTTGTGTGAGCGATCATCGGTTTATGGCGGCCGCGTAGCACGGCCGCGCGTTCAATTCCACCTGACTTCCGCGACGACCGAAGGCGAATTGCGGCCGGACCCGGCACGCCCGGCACGAGTTTAATTCACCTGGAGTAAACTATGGTGACCATTGTCCATTATCCTCCGCCCTTTGTCTCGTCGCTACGTTGACGTTGCCACTGCGAGCTCAGGTACCCGCCCATCACACGCTCCACTGGGCCTCGCACAGTGCTCCTGATAACTACGGGACGCCGTTTGAACTTTCGGCCGAACGAAAGGATCCACTTGTACAGGCCACGGCGTCGATTATTCGAATCGAACTGTTTTGTCCGAGCTCACTCATTCGAACAACTTCATTTAGCCACGTCTTCTAATCGAGGCGGAACTAACGGCGTTCCCTATGGAGGGTGTTCCTGAAGCGTTCAACTGACTCTCCCGTGTCTCTTGTCCCGAAACCAGGGAAAACATCTCGAACGATATCGAATGGGGCACTATAGTCATTCGCGTAATCTACCCCGCCAATCAAAATGATTTCATTTCTCCTCCGCGACAGCCGCGAGTGAAACGAGCCGCAATCCCCCAGGCACAACTAATACCTGCGCAATAATGGCCAAAAACGGGGCATTTCGGAGTTGCTACGGCGTGGAATTAAATTAAACGCAGCCAGCTGACGATTAATGGAAGCAAACGCGAGCCCGGCGTGTAAATGGCGCTATTCCCGCGCTCCAACGTAACGAGTATTAACGCGGGCGACCGCCGTAACGGCCGGATCGTCGTCGTCGCTGTGCTACGTGCGTCAGAATCTCGACCTTGCGTTTCTTTCTGTCGGTGAGCGGAAACGCTGCAACAATGGCGGGCCTGGCCACCGTGACGGTATCCAGGAACACGCTCGACCCGCCCGCTATCGCGGCGAAACAGGAGTCATTTCGCGGGACTGTCGCCGGAGCGTAATAACGCTTAGCTCGGCCGGCAGCCGAGCGCGCGAAATGCGGGCCGCATCTCGTCGGCGCGGATTCGGGGCAAAAATCCGCGGTAAGCGGGCAATAAAGCGTTATACGCGGCGCATCAGCTCGCGGCGACTAATTGCCACGACGGGCAATAATCGGCCGGGCACGCGGGCGGCAATTATTTTTACGACAGCGATGATATTGCCCATTTATTCAGCGGTAGCTGGCCGCAGAGCGGCGAGCACCGTCGCGCTGCCAATATCCCGTTCACCAGCCGCGATGCTAACGCTCCTATAAATCCTTGGCGGTTGCCTGGCTCCGGACGGCTCTATTCGACGCTGGGCCACGTCCGTTGCCAGCTTTCCGTCGGTTCCATGCAGCAACTTTTGCGGATTCCTTCGAATACAGAGAACACACCGTCGTCGGACTGGGGAAACTATTTGGAGGAAGAAATAGCGCCTTTGGAATGCTCGGAGAAGGACGATTTGAGGAATCAGTGTTTCTCAGCATCCGAATGATGATAGAAGACAGTTTTTCAAAGTTTCGAGAACCCGCAGTCGCTTTCCTGCAGGGTCTGACCATAGGCGGTCCTATTCCACTTCCCGGCTTACGCTCTGCTTCTCTGTTGCGCTCCTGTCGCACTGGCGCCATAAGGTAAATGTCCCAATACCTGGACACTAGTGTAAATAATGCTGATTATTACATTTAATATATGCTTTATCCATAAAAGAATTATTTTATTCAATTACACAAATATTTAATTAAATATATTCATATACATATTTTTCTTAGTAAACTCGTAACACTCGTAATAAAAATAAATTTTCTTCAACTGACCGGTTTACACCATTTTAGTATTGCCGTTAGCTGATTTGCTAAACAGTCTCTACTTTTTCTTAAGCGAATATTATTAATAATGTTTAGTATATTGGTACAACTAATACATTTTTAGGAAAATGTTGCTTTGTAGTATTATTTTCTGATTGAATTATTAAAATTTATGGTCGTATTAGTTTTTTATTCGCGTGTCCATCTATCGGTACAGTGAAATCCCGGAACGGCCCGAAACCTGACCACGCAGACCATCTATGAAAACTGCGACTTATCTTACGCGTTATTGTTGAGGGAATAATACAATAGTTATTTAGGACTGTAGTACTTATTACTTTATATTGTACTTATCCTTCTGTAAGTATACTTCCCCTTTTTTATCTTGTTTTAACGATAATATTTAATTTGAAAGATTTTTTTGACATATAACCTTAAAATTATTCATTCGATAATTTATTCTTTTTACACAATTTCATTTACTGATTTCCATAAATTACTTATATAGAAGAAATTTACCTCCAAATTGCTGATCTTTTATCATGTGTCTATGTAATGGGATAGTTAAATTGGGACACCGGGACATATTAGTTAAGCTGTCCAGGTTTTGGGACCGTAAAATCGGGACACCGGGACATACTAGTTAAGCTGTCCAGGTTTTGGGCCATTGTAAGGACTACGAATTTTCAATATTTTACAAAATTATTCAATCCAATAATGGTTTTTTTTTTTAATGATAAAGTACACACGGTGCCCCATGCAATTGTAAAATCGTTTATATATATATATCGACTTGTATAACTGAACAATTCTCAAACGTGTTTCCGCCGTACCTTAAATGTCCAGGTATTGGGACATTTACCTTATCCGAATTATTTCGAAACTCGCTTCAAATGCTAGTTAGAATACTATTGAAATTCTCAATTGTACGTTCCTACAATGCACCGAGGGGTAGCAGTGCGTCCAGCCATAATATCACTCGAGTAACAGAGCGTCAGATGAGAGGAAGGCTCCACTGTATTTCCCACTGCTTTACTAAGTCTCTACGTTACTCATTTACTTAATTCCTATCGTGAATGCCGCAACGTACCCCTTCTACAGCGGCCGCAGTCAGTCGTCGGCCGTCACCGTAGCGAGACGGCAGTCGTAACGCGGTTCCCCGCGAGAGACGCAAGAACTCGATACAGATAGTTACGGTGGAAACGTGGGCGTGGACTAGAAAATTACGGTGGAGACGCTTATTAAGCACGAAGAAGAGAAGAAGCGGCCACACGTCGCGAGAGGACACTACAGCAATAGAAGAAACGAAACGCGGTGATTGCGGTTTTCGTTCCTTTCACGACGGGCGGGAGGAGAGCCTCGTTGTTTTCCTCCACCTTTTCTCCTTTTCTCGTGCTTCTTTTTTTTTCTCTCTCCTTCCTCCGCTCCTCGCTCTGCTTAGCCATTGTATTTTCGCGTTCTTTGTGTCTCTCGCGTTTCTCTCTCTCTCTCTCTCTCTCTCTCTCCCTGGCTCTCTTTACCTCTGTTTCTCCCCATTGTCCGAGGCTACTGGTCGTTGCCCGGGGTTAGATTTATGGCGCGTTATTACATGCCCGCGATTCGTTTCGCCGTGTCCCGCTTTGTTGGCGAACAGTTCGGATAAAGAGACGAATATTCCGCGGCCGATGCATAATTCTCCGCGGCCGCATAATTCTGAACGAATTTAATTGGCTGTCGTGCGCTTTCTCGTGTCGCGCGAATGTTTATTCGCGAAAGTTTTATGAAAACGTTGCCCCCGGTGCCGGTGGGGGACAAAAAAAGTTACCAGCACGCTGTATTTCATCGCGAAAATACGGCCTCGCGGGGCGATAATAGTCGAGCGGTGTCGAAATCCTCGTTGGAACAGCCTCGTCCCGAGTTCTATGTACCGCAACTATAAGTCGAGACGAAAGATCAACTTTGCGGTCTCCGTGCAGTCTTCTGGCAAATGGAGACGGTGTCGAAATTTATGTCTGACGTCGAACATGTCGATTTTTCACGATCGTCTTAATCGGAATCACTTTGCGATCTTAGTCGAAAAAGAATATGTTAACGGAGAATTTTTGTTGAAACGTGGAAGACTACTTGTTGTTACAGAGATTGATGTTTGATAGAGCCAAGTTCCATTTTCAGAATTCGCATTTTCACCTTACGGTTTGCCTCTGGCATTCCGGGGTTGAAGTGTCAAGTGGCTTCGTTACACCGGCAACGAAATTATTCATGGAAACAATATTCTTCCATCAAGGAGAGTTGGGCGAATGTTTACTCGACCAACAAACAAGGGATAAATGATTGGAGTGAATCTCCTGTTTATTAATAATAGGTCGACTATGGGCGTGTAACGGTAACCGCGTTTTTATCGGCATTTACCTTCATACACAGCACTGTTACGCGCGGCGTGCAGTCCAGGAACATTCGTATTTTTCAGCGCACGATCGTAGTAAAGTTTGGTAAAATTAGTTTACGCCGGCTCGCCGCCTCGATTAACAAAATGAAAAATCGCGCGATATCGTTGACGCTGCTTTAAACTCACATTTCAATTGCAGGGTGAATCGTGTAGGGATTCCGATTTCAAATTGTCGAGTGGGTTAGCCGTGCTCTCGAATGAAACATTAATATCGCGGGTATTGTTTGAACGTTCACATCTCCCACTGAAAATCAACTGATCATTTCTCGCTAGGGAAGATTTAAAAAATTCTGAAACTTTGTGAATATGTAGGGGATTTCCTCCTCGTTTTAACGAAATTTTTGTTTGCTGCCCAAATTCACTCGGAGGGGTTGAAATTACCCACTTGAAAATTCGGCTGTTTTCCGATTTTGTGTTATAACTCGCGAGGTAGAAAAAAAGTTTCAAGACAAAAGTTACTTATTTTAATTAGATCTATCATTTGGTAAAGAAATTATTTAACAGTTCACGAGTTATAACACAAAGTCGGAAAATAACCGGATTTTCAGGAGTCAATTACACCCCCTTGCAGTGAATTTGGGCAGCAAACAAAAATTGCGTTGCAATCAGGAGGAAAATTCCCTACATATTCACAAAGTTTCAGAATTTTCTGAATTTCCGGTTTCGGGATCATCCCTTGTCAGTGGGATATATAGATTCACAAACAAAATCTTCCTGAATCTCTCTTCGACCCACAGGCGCGTCATAAACTGTGTTCAAATAACAGAATTAATTAACGCCAAAGTTGCTCGTCCATTCTGTTTAATTGAAAATCTCGACAAAGTGTATACGCAACGTTAATTCTTTAAACGTGGGAATGCTTCGTGCCAGTAATCCGTTGCGCGAGTGCGGGCCCGTATTTACGGACAAAAATGAAGAGAGGCCGTTTTTTAAAAAGCACGGAAGCAACGCGTTTCGGCGGTCGGTCGGAACGAAAACGAGGATCGACGGCGGGCTGTAGGCGCTGTTTAAACAGTGGCCGGCGCTATTTGCATGTAATTACCGGGCTGGCGATTTAACATTAGCAACGCTGCATTTATACAACACTGTGCCCCGTTGCACCATTCGTTACGCTTCCGTCGCGTTCCGTTGCGTACCATTCCGCCTCGCTCCGCGCCGTCCTCGAAGAGCCCGCGGTAATTGTCCCGCCGCCTATCCCATGTACAGAGATTTCGCGGACAACCGTTTTCCATCGCTTTTCCAGGAGCTCGTTCGCGAGCGACCAGTTTTGGAATTCGTTCTTTTTTTCCGGGCCAGAGCCGCTGGGTGTCCGCCACTTTCATTCATGAAGGTGTTAATGGAAATTTTAAAACGAGAAGCGCCGGTTCTGTCCACGAGCAGTGGGAGCTTTTTAAGCTGCACGGTAATTCTGTAAAGGCTTTTTGCGCATGGTAATCTAATGAATGGAGGGATAATGATCGAGCTGTCCGAGGCGTGTAATACGGCATCATTGATCCTAATCTTTTCGTGCTTTATTCCTTACACATGGTGGCTATCGAATTTTGCGATTTGCAATATGGAAAATACGATGTATGGAGAGAGTCTTCCGAAGATCGTGATTCCTTTCTTTTGAAAGGCCTTGGGAAGTAGGTCGGCTGCTACTTTATAAAATGAGTGGGATAAGGGAAGGTTTGAACATGAGGGAAGGATATTATTCAAGTGGACGATAGAATGGTGTGCACATGTATCTGACTCACTGTCTTCTGGGGAATTATAATTTAGTTATTGGATACGTCACTCATTCCCGATTCAGTCTGCCGCAGGAAGAGGTCACTGAGTTTGATAGAGTCCAATCGAAACATCTAATTCAGTACGTGCTCGTGGGTGAATAGAGTTTGTCCAGTGACAGCTGTAAATTCGAAAAACCTGTTTTCCTCTGCTGGGACATTTTTCATACACGAAAACCCTTTGATTCTCGACAGGTTACGTTGCTTCGTTTTCGCCAGGCTCGCAGCCTGTGAAACTGATCAATTGACCAACGTCACGAAAAAAGTATCAATCACTATTTCGTGGGACGTACCTTTGCCCCTGAAAACCTTCCATTGCTCGATTCCACCTTTCGTCCAGCAACATCCACTCATTCGCTCTACTTCTGTCATATAATAAATACCGATTAATTTCTCCTAAAATTCCATTACCCACAAATCTACACATTACCTGTGACATTCTCAGATCACGAATGCAACCTCCCAATACCTATTGCCCCATTTCCTAATGGACCTAAAATTCGCAAGCTACTCTAGCTCCATCTCCAGAATAACATTTCATTCATACCTGCGGTATGTTTAATTCATCATCGCTTCCCCTCCGCAACAACGGTATCAGCCAGTCGCGCTCGCAACCTCTCAGTCAAACCCACCCCGTCGCAAAGATCATCCTCAATTTCACGCTCATGCACGCAGAGCAGCGTTAAACTGCTTCATACAGTGCAGCCGGCCATTTCGGCCATCATTAGGCGAGTTCGGACTATAGTTGGACCCGCTTGCCGTACCCAATGAATTTTCCACGATGCCCGCGCGGCCGCGCGCACGGCGAAACGAGCACCGGTCGCGCCTAGTTTCTCTAACAATCCCGTCGGGCATGGTTGGTCCCGGTGATTCCGCGTTAAAACGCGACACCGTCGCCATTCGCTCGGCTAATTTAAACCGGGGCCACAATTGGTCAATCCGCAGGATGATCTCCCCATTGACCGACGCAGCTGTTATAAGGATCTCAATGAGATGAGCGACACGGTCAGGTGGCTCGGTTAGGCCCGTCCATTCTGTCGCCCGTCTCTTTTCCCCTTTCCTCCCCTTCTTTCACCTGTGCCCGAGCCACCGCGCTCCAATTTGGCCGTCGCCGCCTCTCGTTTCTCAGCCACGGGGTATTTATAAACTCAAGAATGGCGCGTTCGAGCGGGAATCGGCAACATTTCTGTTGGCCTGCACCACCCCGTCGCGAATCGCCAGGCGCGTTCCTCGCTGACGGAATTACAGCGTGTCCGCCGTACGCGATTCGGCGGAATGTTTACGATTCGGGCGGCGTCAGCTGCGCGGCTTCTTTGAGGCGAGGATGGTCGTTAGAGACATCGCCATTCTTCGGTGACCATCGCTTCTCTGAGAGGAGTTTCGACGCGAAGGTGTGCGAAGCTCAGGGACGATCGAAGAGCGACCTCAGGTGGGAGGATATTGATAGAGTTAGGATGGTAATGGGTGGCTCGTGAGATCTCTTGGTGGAACCAAGACCCTTCTGTCTGATTGTGAGTAACGTAGGAGAGTTATGACTCCTTCGTGATCTTTGATAGTGTTGGTAAGTTTATACTGTTGAACGTTTGCAATGGTCGGCGGTTAGGTACTGTTAATCCAAGTGTATTAGGGTGCTTCATATTATAGGGTTAAGATTAAAATATTACATTTTTTTTTATTGATATAAAAAGAATGATAAATTTTAGGATGATTGAGTAATAGAGTTTGCACACTTTGGACACTAAATAATATGTAGTTGGCTAAGGAAACACGATTTGCAATGATAATTATTTTTATTCCCAAGTCCTTAAAGAAAAATCTAAACTTCAAAGAAGACTTACACTTAGATAAATTTACATTTTATTATTATTATTATCGTTCACACCTATAAAAATTCTGTACCTTATTATTTTACCTACATTTTTAAAACCGGAGAAAGCGAAAATATGTAGGGTAGACCGGGGGCGGTAGTAACAGGGGGAGGCGAATGTAACGCGCTTATATCTCAAAACATATAATGGATATTAACACCAATTTTAGATATATGATAAACAATGGTACGCAATAGACACGGATAGTGAACAAAATAACTTTTCGACACCCTAAAGTAACTTTTTCTTACTGACTTATAATTGTAATGTAAACACTCCTTTGCAAGTAGGGTAGATGTCCCAATTACTGCCAGTGTCCCAATTACTGCCACTTGATTTATTATATGTAATAAAAACGTATCGTATAAAAAGAAATGTACAAAAAATAGTTATTATTAAATGGAGATTCTGATTTACATTAAAATAAAAAAATATATGTACCTAGGACAAGATGATTTTTGAGGTGACAGTTATAGGTACACTAGGATCGCTCGCGAATTTTAATTAATTATTAATAAATTCTTCCTATTTAATTCATAAAACTACTTTTATTTAATGAAAGAGATGTTAAATAATATTATGTTTCAAACTGAAACAATTTTTAGCTTACACAACACGCGAAATGATTAAATGTTGTTCGGTTATAATCTTAAGGTGGCAGTAATTGGGCATCTACTCTATGTGCTTTTTTTTAATCTGTAATTTGACCTCGTTTAAGGGGTTACGCCACCCTGAAAGTTTTGAAAAATCGATTTCTTTTTTTTGCATTTTCTTATTACGTGAAGTTTTAAGAATAATTTGAGTCATGGTAGACGCAAAAATTCCCCAAAATAGCCGAGTTATAGACTTTAAACGAGGCGCGGATGTCGATATTCCGTAGCAGGCAGCGACCATTCTACTTTTCTTCTTTTGCGTTGTTCTCGAAACTACATTTTCAAAGGTGACCTATCAAATATCTCCAAAACTATTTGTCCGATTGATTTCAAACTTGGTACGCATATTCTTAATGGTATTATCTACCATGTAGCATATCAGTTTTTCCATCCAATAACCCATGGTTTAAATTCGTTTTTTCGCGTGAAAAACGTACCATTTTCTTCACTTTGCTCTCATTTGTGCAATAAATTTTTTTCTCTCAAATCCGTATGCTACATTGTAGGTATTTTATTAAGGAACACGAAAATCATCATGTTTTTGATTTCAGACGAACCTGAGCGTTATAATTTGTTAGGTCAGTCACGCGTGTAACGGCGGACGAGCTTCGCGGGAGAACAAATAACTCGGTCATTTTTTAATATTCTTGTACAGTATTTATACAATATATGCACTATTACATGCTCTACACATAAGAAGAAAATAAATAATTTTCAACCTCATAGTATCAGTAAAAAAAATTTGTCCAGTTTAGTGCTGTTTCGAGCGCCTCAGGGTGGCGTAACCCCTTAAAGTAATACTGATCGTTATTTAGCACTGTTAAGTGTCTCGTTAGTTACAATTTATAATTGAAGTTCAAAAGCATGGTCGGGGGCGATTGTAACATCGGCAGTCGGGGTCGGTTGTACCGCAACAGAACCGAATAGTGTCAAAGAAGGCCAATAATATTGTCTAGTTTGCATAGAGTCCATGCAGCGCTACAACCGACCAGGGGTCAGAGACGGTTGCAACACTTCACACTGTAACTTTAGAGCTATAACACTCCGCTTTTCATTTATTATTAATAACTTTGATATTACTTTACATACCGCGAAACTGTTCTGACTCAATGATGTCACATAAGTAAGTAACATTTCCGTATAAGAGTTTTTGTTGTAAATGTAGTAGTTCCTGCGTAATCGTATTCCAAAGTCAAAATGTTACTACCGCCCCAGGCCTACCCTACTGATAAAACTGTGCAACCCCTAAATATTATTAAATTTGTCTAAAATTTGGCGTACACATCACTTAGACGAATAGAACCAAGGGGCGAGCAAAGTTACATGAAAATAGCAGCTTTGGGAAATTGAAACACCCTAAACTGTATCCCTATCCACATTTCATAAAAGTCTCTTCTTTTCGCGGGGCATTGACTTCATTTCCCTCTCACGCCACGAGCAAATTCGCGAAAGTTTTTGTTCGCCGGGAGATTGAAAGCAACCGGGAATAAGAAAGTGGATGCTAGGTTCTGTTGTTCCCTGTCGGCGAGCGAGTGATTTTTCCAATGTCTGAGTGCCTTGCGGAATGCACCTGCATTCCAGAACTCCCTTCGAAAGAAGCGTAACAAATTCGCAGAATTTAGACGCCTCTGACGAAAAATGTTCGCGGTATGTCTGAATACCAGACATGGGAGGCGCGAATATTTCACGCGAGACCTCCAACGCGACTGCTTTTAGGAAATGGAGTATGTAGTTTTCCCGCCGTGGACTGGTTATTATGCTGCAACACTCGCCACAAGAAATTGAATAGGCGGTCGACTTACAGCTTTGCAATCTACACGCTAACTGTTCCAGTTGATTAAGTTGTATTTGATATAATTGGCACTCCACCTCCTGAGATACATTTCGCACTGCGCACTCCATAAAGAAACTAATTACCTCCGCGTCAGACGATTATAACGTCCCTTAAATGACCAAAAGCTTCGCAATGAAAATTGATAATATCCAGTAATCAAAAACCGCAGCGATACTGTGCCGAAAGAATCCACTCTGCCGAAAAGCAATCAATTCCATCGAAGAAATTTAAAATGTACAGAGAAAGGGCGAGAGAGAAGGGACAGGAGCGGAGGGATGACAAATGTCAGGACCTGGGGGTCGCCAGCAACCGATGAAAAACGTTTCCACCGACAGTCTGTAAATCGAATATTACGGGCGACGAGCGTTTCCAGCGAGCCCCGTTTCCCCGCCTCGATAGCCATTCTTTAATCCCGCGATCGACGTGAAATTATTCAAATCTCGATTTCCGCTTAATTGTCGGGATTTCAATTCGGTCGACCGTGCGCCACGGTCGTCTACGATCTTCGGAATCGCGCCACGTAGCATTTATTTCGCTGGCGTCAATCATCTACTGTGTGTTCTAAAAAACAAACTAATAGAGTTACGTTAGATGCTCCGTATCGGGCGCGGAAGCAAACAAGAGTCATCTAAAAAGAATCCCAGAGAGTTCACGTATGAAGATCAAAATCATCCAGGGCACAAAGTTGATATTCAATTAATCTGCACAAGTAGAACAAGTTTATCCATAGCTCCGGCAGGATTGATTCCTGACTCTGCGTTTGCTGGACATTTATCGTGCAGCCTTGCCAATACCGCTGAGCGCTTCTAAATCCTCTGACCCTTTTTAGAGCAGCCTATGTAACGGCCGAACGGGATCACCGGTACATTTTGGCAATCCAATTGTATTTTCGGTCGAATCCTTGCGCGCGCGAGCCTCAATCTCATCGAGCCCGATGGGTTTCATTCCGCAGCTTCCCCTCCGCCCCTCCGCCCCCGGCCCCCGATATTTTGTTCCGCAATCGAACTTCCAGCGGCGGGGGCACGTGTGCGGAAAGCAGATACGAAATTACGGGGGAATTTAATTAATTCAAAGTTCGCGGCCGGACGATCCCGCGCTCCTCGTCGCCACCTCCGGGAGCAATTGTTCCTGGATTAACGCTGGCCACTGTCTTTCCGTTAATTGAAACCCCCGCGGACCGTCTTAACGGCTCGTCCCGATTCGAAAGAAGCCGCCCAAAGGATCCCGGCTACGAAGAAGGCGTGAGTGGAAGTGGATCGTGCCTGATAAGACCCGTCATTGAAGCTACGCCTCTCGAGCGTCTGGGATCAGCCATTGTTGCCGAGGAAATTCGTGAATTTCTCACTGGCCGTGATAGACGCGAGGTATCTCAGATATCCATACTGAAATTTCCGAATTGGAGAATTTTCGTTGATAGAGTGCTTGTATTCGGACCATTCACTTTTGGCTTCTTCTCGAGGGGCCATTCTGGTTAGCGCGCCGACAAATTCAGCGATTTTCAGGAATTTATTGCGAACAAAGGAATTATAGAAATGCAATAAAACTTTTTTTTGTTGGTTAAACTACATTTCTACAGTGAATAAAAAATATAAAAGTAATAGAATTGTGGTTTTTGAAATGCTTTTGAAGGGGATTTTGATGACATGGTTAAATTAAAATGCATGCCCCGCTCGTGCAGGCGATTTCAGCTGTTGGACTTATCTGAAACCAAAAATACAAACAGATTCTTGATCAGTAGGATTGTCGCTATCGCTCGGACTGTAATTAGTGATTTATCTTCAAAATTAGCAAAATGGCGGGCAAAATGCAAGAATCAATGTATTTCGGCTTTTTTGTCTGAGTTGTTTTCGATTTTAAAAATAGGTTAGACTCAATAAAAATACTTGGTTATAGTCCCTGCCAGAGTCGTAGGTGTGCAGAATAAGCAGTGCAATTTATAAAGGAATCGGTTCGATAGATTTTGAGATTTTACCTGCACGATTTGAAAAAATGACGTTTCGAGAAAAACGCTTTAAAGTTTTCATCTATAGAGGCCGAGCCTCTGCGCTCCCTACAAAATGCCTATGTAGAAGCTAAAATAATTGGAATTTTTCCATGAAAATTTAACAGTACATTTTTTAGGGTATTTACTTCCGAAAAATGTTAAAAAATAATCGATTCTTTCAAACCGTCTAAACAGAATTACCGCTTAAAGGGTTGTGCCTAGTCAGCTGGCGAAAAAGCACGCGATTTTCGGGAATTTTTTGTGGAATATCTACTGTATATTATTTTACAACTATTCACTTATTTTAACAGCACATATATGCAGCAACTCTCAGTAATTTTGTAATAGAAGAACATTAAAAAAAGATCGAGTAACAACCATTCTCGCGGAAGCTGTTTTGATATCGGTGAGCAAGATATTTCGGAAAACGCTGTACCGATTGCCCTAAACTTTTGCAGACCTCTTTTATGTACCAAAGACTAGTAGATGAACCAAGGATTTTTTATTTCAACAAAAACTCTATTTTTAATTAACGAAAACCGAACAATTCAGACATCGAAAAATCGTGGTTTTGCTTTAACCGCCATTATGTCAAAAATCAACTTTTTGAAAAACCCTTCGTGCATCCACTGAATTCAACCATATATTAACAGAATCTTTTTGAATTTTTAATTTTAGATGGTCCGTCTCAGAGAAATCGTGCTCACCACACAGCGCCTTTATCAAAACAGCTTCCGCGAGAATGGCTGTTATTCGTTCATTTTTCAATGTCCTTCTATAAAAAAATTACAGAGAGTTGCTGCACATATGTACTTTCAAAATAAGCGAATAGTTGTAAAAAAATATACAGTTGATATTCCACAAAAAATTCCCGAATATCGGGTTCTTTTTCGCCAGCTGACTAAAGGCATAACCCCTTAATGACAATTCTAAAACCCTTTAAAATTCTATTTACGCAGGTGATCCTTCAACTCTGGATCCATCAAAGCAAGCGCTTGACGCTCGTGATCCTAATGAAACGTGACTTCCCACGACCGACACAAAATTCTATTTACTGTTACCGTCCCAAGTACCTAATAATAACGCCTTTTAGTCAGCGAAATATTCCGCTAAACCCGGGCTTTGACGACGGTTTAAATGTATCGCGTTTCATCGCGCACCTGCGCGAGAGAGATGGCTGATCCTAGGTATTCCGAGGTGCAACCGTTAACGTTGAATCCGTTTTCCGGCGCGAATCGCAAACGGAAATGAAATTGAATTTATTGTGTCTTGCCGCGGGCGATATTTCAGCGTAGACAGGAACGCGCACAGGTGTAACGACGGGGGGAGGCGTTACGGTCGGTAATGGAAATATTTAGTTCGAATTAACGCCAGGATGCTTAGCGAGGCGGCGAGGAAATGTAAATTGGGTTTAGTTTATGGATCCGCGGACTATAAAAACCCCCGTAAAACCGAGCGATCGAGCGACGCTGAAAACCGCTCGCACGGATCGAAGGAATTACGGCGATTATACGTGTAATGATCCCGTGACAGAGGATCCTCGCGGTTACGAGCACGTCGATGGTCCTTTTCCACCGAAAATTGCCAATCAGTTTGCGTTAGTGAAAAACAGAGAGTGGATTAAGTCTTGAATTGTGAACTTGGGATCGAGGAAACGCAGCGCGGGTGTTGCGTGCAACAGGAATTTAATCGGTCGACAGGGGATATATTAGTTGTTCCGCACGATTTGTTATTTGAACAAAGTTTTAAGGAGAAATCTCTTATTGCAAACGAGAGAGGGAGAAGTGATGTGAAAGGATAGAATTTCGCGTGTTCCTAGATTAAATATTGGAGGGGAGCAATTAGCCTAGCGAGACACTGGTTTCATTCACTGAAACGAGGCATTAAACTCTTCATTAATAGTTGATCCCATCGAGATGGCCACTAAAAGCGACGAATCTGCCTGGAGGGCAACTTTTAATATCTCACCTGCTTCCCCGTGGGCCATTTAAACGAGATTTACGAAGTCTTCTTACATTCGACTGTCTTAAATAGTGGCCTCACTCGTCGCGTAATAAAGTAGGTTCTACCTCTGGCACCCGGTGTTCTTAGAATACCCGTGGCAGAGGCCATCGATAAATCAAGCTGGAATTCGTATATTAAGTGAAGCCGAGTTCATGCGTTACAGCAGCCCCTGCAATTAGATCGCGCACTTATTAGAATGCGAAAACGTGAGCCCGGAATAAAGGGGGCAGAATTTTCATGAAACAGCCTCGCTTTTTAGTGGCGCGTTGCATAAGGCACCTGGCAGACATTCCTTCATAAAGCTCCGCAAGTTTCCTATTTTATGTGGTAGCTTAAGCAGTTTAATTCGTGACACTCATAGTGATAGGCAAATACTTTAGATTGCAAGATTTAACCCTCGGAAAAGGTGGCCATAGGTGGAGACAAATGCAGCGCCATTTGGACCCATAGCAACATTTCGAATGTACACGGGTTTCAAAAAGCAATTAAATATAAAATGAATTAGTTAAAATTATAAACACATACATACATAATCGCAGATAAATAAGTAATAAAGAAATAGGTACATAAATACATAAAAAAAATTAATTTATGTATATTTGATACTTAAAATAGGTGTATCTGCTGTATACTTTTTACAAATAAATTTACTGCAATTTCAATTTCATCGTTATCGACATTGTCAAAGTTGGATCGATTTTTTGTGATATTATATATTTTCTTCTATTTTTTTTGTGATTTATATTATTATCTTTTATTTTTTGTGATCGAAATGACCCTGCCTTCGGTGTACAAGGGTTCGACAGAAAGAACTACAGTAAATCCTCGTTTGGAGCCCGGCGACTATCCCCACCATTTCTTGGAATCCTTCGGACGAGAGTGAGAAAACCCAATGAGCGAGCGAGAGGAAACGAACGAGTCGACACGAAGTTGCCGTCGGCTTTCGTTCCCTCTCGCTCGCTCATTGGGTTTTCTCACTCGCGCCAGTGGCCGCGCGGAATCGTGTCCAGTCGCGTTAAGAGCCCGCCGCCAGCCCCGTTCGACGGGCTCCTAACGAGTATTTACTGTATATTCTAGTGATCCAATCGTCAATTGCTATTTCTTTACACACCACTTACAAGGGAAGATTGGCAACCCGGAAATTCAGAAAATTATGAAACTCGGTATGCAAGTAGAGTAGTTCATCCGTAACGCAACTCTATTTTTTGTTGGTGCCATAATGCAATTTTTGGGGGTGAAATCACCCCTTGCAAAAAAATGCAGAATTTTCTTTTCCGTGGAATATCTCGAGAGCGGTGAGAGATATCGAAAAATAGTATAAACAAATGTTGCATCTTACTTTCGTATCTACAAAATTGCATAAAGATAATTTTCGAAAAATCCATATTTTTCAAGTTACCCCCACCACCAATCCTTAATTCCAGAATTACTTTTACGCGGTTTTGTAGATATAAAAAAAGGATGCAATTTTTGTTTAAACTTCTTTTCGATATCTCTCACCCTTCCCGAGATATTCCACGGAAGAGAAAATTCTGCATTTTCTTCAAGGGGTGATTTCACCCCCAAAAATTGCATTACGGCACCAACATAGAATAGAGTTGCGTTACGGATGAATTACTCTACTTCCACACCGAGTTTCATAATTTTCTGAATTTCCGGCTTGCCAAACATCCCTTGTTAGTAGGAATTATTTCATTAAGGTGCACCTGAAATAATTGTTCCTCAGCCAAGTGTCCAAGATACCTACGTAGGAACCCCAGACACTTGAAACATTGTACCGTAATGCCTAGCATACATTCCCCGTTGATCTACAAACAAAAGATCAGGTGATTCGCTGAACATGTGCCCAGCGAGTGTTTACTGTGCCGTCAGTCGTCGGGTCGTATACAAAGAGGCAGGCGATTACAAAGTGGCAGGTGCAGCTTGTCTACGAGCATCTCCCGGAAGTGACGAGTGACGTCCAGAATAACCTCGCAGGACATTTAGAGAGGCCCCCGGAACGCGCTCATAGCCAGAAACCTTATCGCGATTCGGGTTGGGTCGACGTGACGATTGGTCCAGAGCCAAGAACGGCGACCCCACGGCTATCTCGATGTATATCCAGACGAAAACGAAGAAAATTTGATGTCTGGACACGTTAGAAATTTTCTGACCGTGCCTTTTGATCTTATTTCGAGAGCGTATGCTTTATTTTCGGGATCGTGCCGCGAATAGCGGAGTTCGGTTCGCCCCGGTGTACGCTTCCCTCTGCTCCCTTTTCACCGTAACGCAATTTCCGCGGGAGCGTACGTTCCGCGCCGCGTGTTCGAGTATTCCTGTACCGCCGCGCACTGTATTAATTCGCTTGTAAATTTATCCGAGTCGCGCGCTCGCGAACTTTATCTCTCTCTCTCTCCTCTCGCAACGGCGTCACTCGCCTGTCGCAATTTATCTGCCGGCCGAATTGGCACCAACTTCCGAAAGAACCTCTATCCGAACAATTCCAACGTTTCCCTAAAATCTCGCGCCGCCGAAGAGCCGGCTCGCCGCGATCAATACAGTTCCCGCCAGAAAATTCATTTCCCTCGATACATATCCGATCCAAACACCCACGGAACCGGGTCACTCATCCCTTGTTTCTCTCCGAAACGGCCTGATTACAATCTTCGAGAGCGGACTACTTGGTCGAAATTACAGGGGCCGCGCAGCTGCACCCCTTTTCTTCATCCTGAACGTGTCACTATTGCCCGCTCATCGAAACCAGGAACCCGGGCGGGCGCGATATTAAAGCTAGCCGATAATTTCTCGCTGTTCAATCGAACGCAGTCATCGCGCATAAGCCCCGGAGGAGCGTAGAAACGGCCCCTCGCCTCCTCTATTCTCCTCCACGTAGTGGAGCGGCTATTGTTCCCAGTCGAAATACAAATGTCGCCGCCGTGTCGTTGAGCGTAATCGCGTTGGGCGATTAATAACGGCGGCGGCTCGCTGGTCGTTTCCCAGCGATGGGGGTTGAAGGGAGGACGGAGCGAGGGTGGAGCAGCGAGAAGTGCCACGGAGGTTGTAAGCGGCCGGGTGAAAACGGTTAAAGGGAGAAAGGAGACAAGGGGGAAAAATCAGCCGCAGCGACGGCCCGTAGGAGTCCCTTCGGAAGGATCGCGCCACGATTCTGGTCACGCGCGTTTGCGGGATTAGGTTCTGTTTCCGCGAGATGGCCAGCCACGTATTACCCCGCGCGCCCGAGTTTACACCGCACGATTACTTTGCGACGCGGCACCGAATTCCGTCGGTGTCGTCGATGCTCCTGCTGCGGCTGGGGGCGTCGTATTTTACCTGGCGCGGCCCTTATTGAAATCGATTAAACGGAAAAGGGAAGAGTTAGGGTCCGGCCACCTTTTGCTCACCCATTTCGCTCGGTCCAATAGGGTCTGCGGATTCTGTAGCGCAGGAAACTGGATTATTGTGTGGATGTAATAGTCTGTCGATTGACAAAGTCCTGGAAGGAATGTGTGATGATAGACACCTGTGGAGTTAAGGTAACTCTGGTGTTAAAATTTAGAATGATACTGAAGGTAGGGTAAGTGTGGGTATTACTGCGGACTTTTAAGGTAGGTTAACTTTAGAACCCTCGATACGGCGTTCAAATGAATGAAAGTTCCTCCTTCTTTTTTTAAAAGAAAGGTGGGACCTTAATAATTCCATAAAAAAATATATAGGCGGGGTAATAAGCACAGTTAATTAAAAACAAAGAGATTTGTCGATCAATGTCATTGCACGAGTTACTGCGGACATGCATGTATTACTGCGTGCCAGTTACTAACGAAACAACAGTTACTGCGCATGTATTACTGCGGTCTGATGTCAGGCCAAACATAACCTTAGTACAAATATCACTTGTAGGGTAAACCAACCAGTAACTGGGTTTCTACATGCTTTGCATTTTATAATCGTATTTTGATAAATTATGACAAGAATAAGTAATTACATTTATAGAAATTTCAAGAAAAATAAAGTTAAATGCAGTAGTAGGTCCGCAGTAATACATGCACATGGTGTCAAGTAGTGCACCTAATACTGCGGTGAGAAATAAAAATTAAAACTAAAATGTAGACGACTGATTTACTGTTTTTCTGAGAAAATAACTCTTATTCTATCGAGCAATACCGCTACAGTACATGTTTTACTGTTAATAACAAAAATATAAATGTTTTTCAAGTAGGTGTTCATGACCGCCATATCGGAAATCGACCGAAGTTTCGCCTTGACGAATTTCAAACTACGATAAAAGAATTAATAATAACTTTGCTGTACATACTTATTAATAATTATCTGTAATAGAGTTTAAAATAATTTTATCAAAAATTTTCAAGAGATTATGTACTTTCCAGCACTAAATATGATCTGTTTTAGAATATCCGCAGTAATCGGGACATCCGCAGTAATACCCACACCTACCCTATCTGATTCGTCTCCGTTGTTTAATGTTGAAGGGATTTTATGCAATAGCTCAGCGGTGCCAGCGTGGCAAGTAAACTGTAGCGCAGCTCTGTATGTGCATACATACATATATTAAAATGTCAATTTTAAACTTTCCTTTGGCCACCACTGCGCGTGGGAGAATCTCGGTAATTGCAGGGAAGCCAGGCCGAAAGTTCGTGCAATTATCCGGATAACCAATCCAACACATATAAAACCTCACTTTCACAATGTTTCCTCACCACATATTGTCCATCCTTGAAATTTCATACTCCGTGGATTGAAACTTTCCCTTTCACTCTGAACTTCCATCGTCCATTGCTGTCCTACACTCCAACAGCGGAATTTCTCTACCATTTCGCTAAGCGCTGATTTTTGCAGAGAAAGGCAAGCTGTGGAGAAGCGGGATTCAATAAAGATTACCGTCAAGCGAAATCCCGAATTAGTTAATGGGGAGTACGTTTATCGAAAACGTTGTCTTTGCCACTAATACCACAGAAACCCTTTCACTTAGAATGCAGGGAAAGCAGCAGAAGCCCTTTTAAAACGTTCTTGTTTGACGTGCAAATATATGAATTAAAATTCTATTCTCCAATTTCCCTCTTTAGCGCACTTCTCTTTAAGCGTTATCCTTGCTGGCTTTCCGCTAAACAATTTTACAATCGAATTATTCCCGCAACGCCGCGACAGAAGCAGCCAACCTTCTCGTCAAACGTATTACATAATGAATATTGAAACCTAATTTTCCCAGGCGCTTCGCTTTGCCGCGCAAAGGGCTAAGAAGGGAGATCTCTTGAACGCGAGAAGGAAAAGACAAGTCACTCGACCGAAGCACTCGGGCGCGTGCTCAAGGAATTTATTATTAAAAACGAGAGCCCCTCAGCAACTATCTTAATTCTCGGTTAACTGCTTTCCGCAGCGTTTGCGGTTTCCGCGAGGTTCTTGCATCAGATGTGCTTAAACTTCGCCACATCCTTCACTGAGGTATTCGCCGAAGTACTGAAACGTGCCAGCACGAACTTCACGTAACCAGGAAGTTCAGCCTAATACTCGCAACCTTTTTCCATTAGCACGTCCGCGGGGCGTTTTATGCTGGTCCACGTATTTGTTCCACTTCCACCCTTATTTATACGTGCCACCCCCTCCACCAGGAGCCGAGAAAAATTGGAAGAAGTACGCCGTGAAGATTCCATGCGCGTGTACACGTTTCATTAAGCTTCTAAGATCGACAAAATCGCATCGAGTTTATTTGCAAAATATCTTAGAGCGCTACGAATAGTGAAAACGCCTCTAAACCCGGTGACGAAGTAGAGCGTACTTCGCTGTATACTGTCTTCTCCTCTTCACTTCTTTATGGGCGATCATCTTCACGGAGATCGTCCAATTTGCTACGAAGCTTCCGGTATAATTGAAACGCATTAACACCCAGCCAGGAATTTATCTAGAGGCGGCGCGGGTTCTTCTAAAACATAGCCAACGCGACGCGACCGTGCTCCCGATTTAATAGGTTCTGTAAACCAGATAAATTGGACTCTAGCGCGGATGTAAAGGGACGTCCCTAAATTTAGCGAGTCACCGTGCTCGCGAGAGCCGAGCGCAAAGAACCAGCCGCTTGTTCCCGTCGCTCCGGAGAAACTTACGACCTGCCCCAAAGGAACTTATTAAATTTCATAGAAGTTTTATTCCGCTGCTAGAGCAACGCCGATCCGACCGTCGCGATCTACGCAGCCGGCTTTCAAGCTGCCCGCGAGATTAAAACGTCCTGCCGCGGATTCTGCGGCGAGCGGTGAACTATGATTAAAAAAGGGGGTGGCAGATTACGGGTGTTTACTGTTTTCGCTCGCCGGTGTTTATTAATGAAACGTAGAAATGGAAATGGGCGAGCGATGTTTATCGCGTTTCTCCGCGCTGGTGTGTATATTCGCGTTTTGCTAATTGCTGTTTTTCTTTCTGTTCCAGGTAAGCACTGCAACTTATTTCCATCGAGTCCTGCGTAACTTTGTCGATGGCGGAGGCGTCTGTATTTATATTCCGGTCCCGGAAACTTAAGAGAGCGCAGCGTTCGTGTACGTAAGTGTACAAGTTCCTTCAAATTCACCTTCCTCCGCAGAAAATAATATAAGATCTTACATAAATTGCCAAGGTTCGTTCTCACGAAAGATTACTCTGAATACACGAAACTTTCTACGATTTCCATTACTCTTTCAGTGCTGAATATTCAAGCTCCAAGTTCCAAGAGAACAAACTATTACGGAAGAGGTTAATCCCCTGTACAATTTCCAAGACACTCCGGTGCGAGATATCTTGAAACGAATAATATTAAGAAACAACACTGGTTACCAAGACACCGTGTATTAATTATCTCGGCAAGCAGAGAGTGGTCCAGATGAACAAACTGCTCTTATATCGAACGAACGTAAACGTAGCCCGCGGAAAATCGCAGCGATCAGATCTAATTATACAAACGCAATCCCCATCCCGCCTCCCCTACACAATTTACGCAACAATTCCGCCATTCCCTTCTCCCATATGAGAAACGAAAACGCTCGAGCAAGAAAAGCCGCGGCAGAAGCGAAGCTCGTATTTCCAAGCTCCGCCGTTTCGCTGTAATCGGTTCAAAATTGTAATCGACTCTAAAAGGTGGGAAATAAAATTAAACCGGGCAGGGTGCGACGGGCAGGGAGGGTGGAAGAGGCAAACGGCGAGGATCCCGAGAGGGAATAAACTGAAAGTGGTGCATCATGGACGCGACGGTTTCCTAAGACGATATCTAAGTGTCTATAAACATCGCGGCGGTACGAGGCATGACGCGAAATAATTAATTCGCCAACGAGCCAGCTCTTCCGTGGAAGTTTACCGCCGTCGAGAAACTAGTCCCCGAATCGTCGACTAATGCTCGGAGTCTCGCGAGTGGCTAATTAGGTATTATAATGGCGTTGAATCGGTATTGAATCGCGCCCAGGGTGGGATGAGAGACTGAGGGAGAGAAAATGAGAAAGGGTGAAAGAGAGAGAGAGAGAGAGAGTGAGAGAGGAAGAGGGAACGGGGAGAGGCGCTTAGAGAACAGCATTTCGAGCTGGGCCGACTTTGAATAATCTCGCGTTGGGAATAATTAAAGGTGAGATTTTAATCGGAGTAACACACGGCCCCGGGAATTTTACATCGAATTGACCTGGTTCCCGCCGCAGAATCGATACGATCGCGGTCGACGGGATTCCACGCAATTACAAAAATGTACCGCGGGAAAGGAGCCGCGGTTTCATTCGAGCGCGGGCCTTTTCAGACGGAAGTAATGATTTTCCATCGGTGGCCGGAACTTCTTTCGCCCCCGCCCGGGGGCTCGGCGCTATGATTCCCGTGGTTGCGCGAGGTGGCGAGCCGATACGCGTGCGAGGTTACGTGAAATCGATTAGCGATATGCAAGTGGAAAGCAGAGGATGCTAACAAGAGAACGGGGGTGGCTTTTTCTTTTGGAGCCTCTCCGCCGGTTCCATTGCAACGTCCCGTTACTTTGCATAACGTGCAGGTCGAATGGAATCCTCCGTTTGCCGGGCGCGCGCCTATCCGCGTGGCAATCTGATCGCATCGCGTTTTATGAACGGGAGCAGTTTCGCCTGTTGTAATACTTCTGACGGTCTGGTGGAAGTTGAACGAGGGGGAAGGAATTAAGGAAGGCCCAAAAGCGGGAAGCGAAAGCTGCTCGTTCCCGGCAGCCACGTCGTAACGGAGTAAAGCTCTTCCTTGATAGTCAGCGGATCGCGCGCGCAGGCGCACGCCGGCGCGCAATTCCGTCTTAATAAATCCCACTCGATTCCATCGGGGCAGGCGCAACAGAGAAATTTTTCGACAAATCATCCAGCAGCCGTCTGTCTCCGGGTAGCAGGAAGGCGGAGTAATTTCCTCGAGCGAGTTCACTTCGTCATGTAAGGAGGATCGGGGCGAGTAACGCTCCCGGGGATATATAGAGCTCGGGGGCTCCGGCGGCGTTGGGAAGGGTGCGCGGGGCGGAGTGGGGTTAAATGCATTCGAAACGACTGTCAGACGCTGGCTGGGAAAGATAGATTGATGAGAGCTGCATTCGCGTGCCGAACTAAAACTCCCTCGTTCGTTTCCGCCTCGCTTTTGCTAACGTGGAGCGCGGCCCGTTCGGAACGAAACTTCGCTGGAGCCCTTCTCGGTCTGACTTAGGGCTTTCGTGAATTTTCATCGCGCCCGGGGATCCTCGATGCAACGTCGATGTGTGGTAATGTGCCTCGAGTTGCTGAGTTACACCCCGGCATTGTTGCTTCCCGTAGATTGTACCTCGGGGATGAATGTAGGGTAGTTTTTAACTGGTCTACCTATTTCGTTCGCCAATCACCGTTCGATCGACCGAAACCAAACGAGGATTCACAATTTCATATCATCGGCTGGTGCGAGAATTTTGGGCAACTTCAGCGGCCTCGATCTTTTTTCCGTTGGCGTCAATGGAACGCCTGACGTTCAACGAGCATCGCTTTGCGTCGCACGCAGAACGTTTCGGCGCCCAGACCGAAGCGTTTCCCTCAGATGCTGGCGAATAAAACCGCTCGAGCGGCTCTTCTTCATTACCACGGGTTTTGTGGCCCTCCTTTGTCGCGGCGGGGCTGCTCGGTGCCGAATAAAGGATAACGACGCAAACACCCCTGCCGGGGAATCCTCTCGTAAAGCGTACGGGAAAGAGAACGCGCTGATTGAGATCGGTCAGTCATGCGGGACGATTATACGGTGGATCGAGCTTCGATTGCGGGGGCCTCTGCTATCGGGTTGAAAAATTAAATCGACCGATTTACCCCGAATCCTGCTCATCTCTCTCTCTCTCTCTCTCTCTCTCCGTTCCACTCTTCCTCTCGGTACGCTCGAGACATCGAAACGGGTTCTCGCCCGACGGAGGGAAGTGCATCTGGATCGTTCGCGGAATAAAGGAGAGGCGCAGAGTCGGGAGGGGGCCGGAAAAAGAAAGAAAGGGAGATTCGTTTCCTTTCGCTGCGGTCGATGAGGGTGGCGGAGGTAGATTTATAAGAGGGGAAGCCTGCTTGAAATCTCATGCAAATCAATGCAGAGTAGAGGTGCCTGCTAGAAGCGGCCGGGGGTAGAAGGTGGAACGTGTTGTCGATCGTTCTCTGCAGATACACGTAGATACAGCGCGACCTGGGAGAACGAACCAGCCAGGCACCCGTAGGTGTGTGACTGTATTATATATCCCCTATCGCTGGTTTATGCAGCCATAAATAGCGTTTATACGCTCGGTAAAGTATTCCCGAAGCACCGGCGGGCCCTGGCTTCCCGCCTATCCGCTATCTATTCTATTATGCCTCGACATAGTACCTACCTACACCTACCCCCCAATACCGGGGAGCACCCCTGCACCTCATCCCGCCGTAGCTTTCCATCGCCCACCTCATTCTTTTATTCCCTTTCGCGCACCACCCACCCTTCCCCGGACCGTCGAATTCCATCTCTCACTCGGCGATAAAGTTCCACTCGATATCTCCACGGCTCCTTGATCCGTGCCGCAGCACGATTCTTCAGACGAACGGTCTGTATTCCCGTAAGGTGAACTGTTCCCGTTCATCGGCTACCTTCGATCCTTGGAGATTGCAGGCCGGTCGCGTGGAGAACCGTTCGCGATGGAATCGTTTCCCTGCTCGTTTTAACGAGCAAATCTTTACGTCATCCCGGTTTCCCAGCGGATCGGACTCCGCGGATTTGCCCTCATCCGCATCCAGGGGCTCACGGACGCAGCTACCCTCGGCGCCGGGAAATCGTTCTCATGCGATGCCACTTCGATTTTATGGAATCGCGTGGAACACGTCTCGCCCGACGCACCGCGTCCTGCCTCGCAGGCACCCTGGAAGAGAAGGGACGCGAATCAGTGTTCGGCGGAGGGTGTAATCACAGAGCCTCCAGCCTGACTCGAGTCGCGAAGGAGGCGTCAGCACCGCCGGTGCCAGATAACGCGCCCGGCCCCTTCGTATCCTGCAGCGACGCGAGGGGGTTAAAGAAGCTGCAGGCGACGGGAACAAAAAGCGACGGGGGGTCGGCCGGGGCGAAAGTAGGATTGCCGCAAGACACGCGGCCTGGGCTTGCATCAACTTCCGAGCGTGCTCCGCCCGGGTTTATTGAGCCCCCGCTGAACGCTACCACCCCTGTGCAACGCGCGCGCTATACGGCCCGGCTGGCGAGGTGTGTAACGTATTCGATCTAATGCATTCCCGCAATAAAGTTTATTGCCGTGTTGCTTGCGTAGCCAGCTCGATCCATTTCTCGCGTATTCGCGTGCTCGCCGGCGCTCGCGCGCCCCGGACCTAGCCCGGGACTCATAGAAACGCCGCCGCTATGCGCTGGCCTGCAAACCCCGATGAAAATGGGGATCCGGATTTGCATTGAAGCAGGCCCGGGTCACCTCCATTCACGCGGCAGAAGCCCAGATGCATTTGTTCGCGCACTTCGAGATTTCTGTTCACTGCGAGCCGCTATTGGAAATAACGATCAGCGCCGGGGGATGCAACGTGCGATGGTGATGGCGCGTCGCGGCGCCGCGGAGCTTTAAAGGGGACGCTCTTGGTAAGTATTGTCAAGGGCTTGTCACCCTTTACGAAAGCCGCCAATGATCCTCCTCCGCGTATCGCTCGGCCGTCGACGAGGTTTGCCAAAAATTTGTTCCCGCCTGACGCTGGGCCGCCTACTAGGAACAGCACACTCTGGTTCGCGCTTTGTCGGCGGCAATGCTCCGCGTCAAGTTTAAGCGTCATTGCCGAGGCAGGCAACACGCGAAAGTTTCGCAAAGTAAACTTAGCCTCGCGCGAGCGGCTCGGCTTCACGGTTAGCAATCGGCCGGCTAGGTAGCCGTCTGGTTGGCTGGCTAGCTGGCTGGCTGGTTTGCCGGTCCGCTGCTCGCGGTGGTTTTGTTGTTTCAACTCTGCTCCCTTCAACAACCTCTCCTCGTTTCGCCCTGCTACTCCTCCCATCTCTCTGTCTATCTCAGCCTCGATTTCTCCCGTTCCCGTCCGCCTACTCTTTCGCTCCTCGGCCGAGCCACTGGCACCATTGTGCACCAGTAGCCGCGTAGAAGAAAAAAATGCCCATGTAAATTACCCTCGAGGAACAATGCCCCCTCTGGGGCCCCCTTCGCGGTGATTCCTCTTCCTTCAGTGGCACAGCCTTGAGACGGCGATAGCGGCCGAGGTTCCGCAGCTACTTAAAACTTGAAGACGCGGCAGAGACTTTCCTCCTCTCCTCGATGATCGACGGCGAGGAATTTTTGGGGCTGGCTGAGCGACGCCGGGCGGCGCGGGTGGTTCGGGCGCGGCGGGCCTTGGTTAACAGAAGGCACCGGGCGTGCTTGGATCACGAGCGAGAGAGGCCTCGCTGTACAACCGCTGTCGATATTTGCCGTGATCGTCGAACGGTCGTCGGGGACAGTGAGCGCCGCGGGAAGAGAGGGGAAGCGCGTGATCGAACGCGCATTGTGATCGTTAGAGCGTCATTAACTGTTATGGCGGTCGCGTGGGGTACAGTAAAAGGCTTTACGGCAATCGTAAAGAGAGGATCGACGGGTGGATAGGAAGGGAACGATGCGGCAGGATGTATAATAGTAGACGCTGGGATTCATGCTGGATGGAGATTTATATCTTTGCGAAACTGACATTAGTTCCGCTCGAGTGCGTAACGTAAACAGCGAGTAGGGGAGATGCCTGAAACGTTCCGAAGATAACGGAGACTTAACATCGGGCTCGCTAACGCGTGTTCTCTAATTCCTCCGCGGAGCCGCGAGCGCATCCCACGTGCACGTAAATGGTTTCCAATCGCTGCCCTCGCATACTGCCTCTGACCGTTCCCGCTGGGAAGCACCCATAGCGTTCGTGTCCTGGTACAAACGCAGGGCGAATCGAGTAATTTCACGTGGTCGAATTATGGGGATCATCGCGCATTACTCGATCTAATAGAATACTCAGGAAGTTGGTCGGCGGGGGCAGGAGGCGAGGCCAGACGCTCCGTCAAAGTCATCAGCCGTCTAGCCCGCCGACGTATTCCCATTAAACCCAGTCGAAAGCGACGAGAGGCAACGAAATTGTTTCTCCGAGCCTACGGAAACTTTTCCATCCCTCGCCCCGCGTGCATACGTAACCTTCGTTCTAGCCTCTGACAGGGAGGCCCCGCGTGACCTTGTCTCTTCGCGTGGCAAAAGTCTCGACGGCTGTTCGTCGATCGTGTCTCCTTTCTCTTTCGTTCCGCACGCGAGCAGCGCGTCGAAAGGAGCCGGAGGAGCCCGGCGGATCGATCCATCACGGTGAAACGCGCATTTCTCATTAAACCCCCGCGGCCCCCTCGCCGCCCCAGCGCCGAGAAATTATGAAGCGAGTTTAATTGTTCCGGGGCCGACACCGCCCCTATCGTTTCTGGCACCGGCTCTTTTCCACTTGTCATTACACCGGTCGATTCGCGATAATGACTCGCCCCGCCCCTCCGCGGGCCCAAGATATTCCACAATTCCACGGTTCCACGGCGCGGAAGGAACGCGCGGGCGGGCAACGGGGTACCGGAGGATCCACGCGATTTATTCGTCGCGAGAGCCGCGCTACTGGAACAGTACGGGGGCGCGAACTTTTTTAAATTGATTTGGAGCGGGGCCAGCACGGCCGATTTTCTTCCAGCTCGTTCGTCCGCCTTTGGTCTTCTTCCCGGTTTTTCGCGGCACGCCTAATTGGTTTTATTATGCCCGATACGACGGCGACTGGCCCGCCCGCGATAAGAAACGTTCTAACGACCCCTCCACCGGCTGGTCCCGATCGAGCGGCGGATAAAGCCGCGCCGGCAGCCTCGAATAACTCCCGGAATTGATGGCGGAGTTACCAGGCCGAGAGGGGGCGGCGGCGGATGAATAGAGAGCTCCGCGAGTTATTTCGCGGCCGCGGCGAGGCGACGTTAATGCATGCGATCGCTCGGTCCTAACGTTCGGACCTTTAAGAACGTCGAACGTGGGCCGTTGGTTACGCCGCCGGGCGATAACCGAGCGGAGCTTGGGGAAAGTTATTCGATTCGATTAATTCCTGACGGGCACGCTTCAGAAGTTTGAGGGGAATCTTGAAGGGAATGAAGACACTGCTCGCTGCGAATTATATACCGAGTGTGCCGTTGGATAAATTCGGTGTCCATTATCGAATCGAACACCTCGTTCCTCAGCCTCAGCCTCACAGGGGCGTGACACCGCTCTTGCCTCTCTTGTTTCCTTTGACGGGAGCTGCCCCATAAATACACAGCGCTCGAACACCGAAGATTCCCTCGCTGACTGCTCCTCCCAGAGAGCGGCATTCCTCCCGACTCCGCTCGGCCGTGGAACGCGTCCCTATCTATCATCCTCGCGACCGCCTGCGGTCCAACAGAAGAACGGTCCTCCGGAAAACGATCGGTTCACCTGGGCCGCGCGGCCAGGCCTAGAAGACCTGGAAACCCGCCGGCGCCCTACCGCCCGGCCCGACTAAGACTGATGGTACCGCGAATTCGGCGGTAATGAGCCGGACCGTGTCACTGGGCGGGCCGCGTAATTAGAAATTGCCCGGCCGCCTTACAATGTGCACAGTGCGCGGTGGATTTTAACGATTCGTTTAACCTGGCCGAGACGCGTGTTCACGCGCGAAGAGTCCGTGCCCCGCCATGCGCCACGGCTGCCCATTAATCCCGCGGGTCGGACGTCGTCATTAAAATGCCACGTGTTTCGCGTGCTTGGAGTAATTAATCCTGGATTTGCTCCCCCGACGCGAATGGGACGGCCAAATAAGCCCCCGTGAAACTGATCGCCGTTGCTAACGACACGATGCGCGATTTTTCAAGCGGCCCGCGGAACGCGCGAACGGGGAATTTCGTGGCAGGAAACTGGGACCCCAGAGGCGGTGTTCCTCCTGGCGTAATTCCGGCGTGCCTCCACCAAGAGTCTGTGTGCGATCGACTTTGGTCACCGTCCGCGGAAGGCTGGGTAATTCATGAGACCCCGAAGATTCATGGGGTTTGATAGAACGGCGGAGGACCGGCCAGGTGGATCACTGGCTGTTGGAAAAACACCGAGGGAAGCTCGGCGCACAGCGGAGTGGCGCGTCTCCGGGCGAAACATACCAGCCGCGCGATCAAAGGGGCTCCCTGGGATGGGACTAACAAGGCATCTGGCTAACGTAATAATGGTTTTTGCAATGGCAGCGCGGTCGGCAGAGCGTGTCCACATGTCTGTATCCGTGGCTACTTGTTGACCGTGTTCTTAACCGTGCAACTCCCACCGGTCGCCCGGTGAATTATTGTCCGCCTGCAACCGGAGGTCCCTCGCTATCTCGCGGACGAATCTGCGGAATTTATAGCCCGGCAGCCGCGAATGATACGCAATTATGGCTCTTTACGGATATATCGAGCCGTCGAGATCGTCGATACTGACCGTGGATCCTTGGTTTTTTTTTTCTTTCGCGGCAGCGATCTATCATCGAGCCGGGAGCGTCGGATCGCGCGAGTAATCTGTCGATCGAGGGGCTAACAGCCGCGAGCGTCGGATCGCGCGAGTAATCTGTCGATCGAGGGGCTAAGCCGCGAAGGCGCGAGTCGCCACGTGACAGTGACTGTTGCATTGAAAGGGAAATATGATTGCGTGGACACGCGGTATTTATTGGGAAATTGAGACGTTGAGTGGGCTGAAAGGTGGTAATGAATATATCTTGATTAATGGTTTTTACCGCGTTTTACCTATGTGGGTTTGTTGTGGGATACGCGTGATTTAGGTACCTTGCAAGTTTAAAGTTGCAGTGGTAAGTCTGTGTGCGGAGGATCATTGTGGATTGGGAAAATTTATCGGGGAGATTAAAGTAACTTTCGCCTGTCTGGGGTGATTTTGTAGGCGTCAGTGAATTGGCGATTTTCATGATTCTTATTGGGAAACTTGATAATTAAACGATTTTTATTCAACGATTTTATTCAACTTCGATCCTCTGTTTGTTTGTATTATGTAGGTATGTATGGTTCGAATCTAGAATCTCAATGTTAACCCACTTCTAACTGTCCAATAGACTTGATACTTCGCAGGCGTATGTAGTTTGAATGACAGTACAAAATTATGAAAAAAAAAACAAACCCGAGGGAGTGAAAAAATTACCCAGTCACCAATAATTTTAACCCATAATCACAAATCCAATCGACTTGAAATCAGCCACTCGCGTTCGTTACGAAAACGACAAGAATGCGGTCTCTAGTCCGCATCACGATTTCAAATTATCGCGCTTCCTATCGGTTGACAGTATATGTATATGGAGGTAGCGTACGAGGGAATATGTATATGTGACCATGAACAATGTGATATAAGTAATTAATACAATTACTTAGCACTATAGGGTTTAAGCAAACTGTTAAACTGTATACATCAATAAAAGATATTTGTAAAGAAGTCTGAGCTGCGAAATGTAAATCCATAAACACTAAAAACTAGAAAATAAACAAAGTTATAAAAAAATTTAAGTTAAACGATTGTATTTAAAATGCACTGAAAACTAAAAAATAATTATTTTCTTGTACTACAATTTCGATGGTGTTTTTTCACTTTAAATAAACTCGTGGAGCAGGATATGTCATAACAAATTCATTTCGACGCTTGATTCTGTATCAAATTGATTCATATTCTGTTATGAAACATTCTGCTCCACGATTTTATTTAAAGTGAAAGAACACCATCGAAATTGTAGTACAATAAAATAATTATTTTTTAATTTTTAGTGCTTTTTAAATAAAATCGTTTAACTTAAATTTTATTTTTCATATATTTTTTTTATTTGTTGGAAGGATACAGTTATAGCTTACATCTTTAATGTAAAGCCTCGTTCAAATTAGTCAAGCTACTTGACTTTAAGTCGCTTGAATTCAAGTAACTTGACTTCAATTCTTGACTTGAATTCAAGTAACTTGACTTCAAGTTTGTGTTCAGTAGTGTCAGTTGCTGTCAAGTTACATTTAAGATTACTTGAAGCAAGTAGATATCCAAAATGGCGTCAAAGGAGGTGGTGTTTGCTGGAGTATGTGTAATAAGGAACGAAATTACGAATGTGTTATTCAAAATATTGAAAAAAAAGATAAAACTGAAACGGTCATTACTCCACCCATTCCGAGTCATTGTTTCATGATTATAGCCTCACTTTTGAAACACAATAAGCAGTCAGCTTCAAGTGACTTCAAGTTCACACTTGTGCGTACGTTCACACTGTTCAAGCTGTATTTCAAGGCAAGTAAAAGTTGAAAGACTTAAAACATGACAGAAACTCGAAAGGATATTCCCATCCAAGTGAATAACATGTTCGCATTGGTAAAGTAGTTTCAAGTTACTTGATTGCAAACGACTTGAAGTCAAGTAACTAGACTAATCTGCACAAGGCTTAAGAGAAAAGAACCGATATGTATAAATCTGCTGTGCTAGTCGAACTATGTCACCATCAGCGTTTTCGAACGTCACGGCGGAAGTAGAAGCAGTCGATCATAGACAGACGCCCTAGCTAATCCCTCCACAGCGCGCTTACAATTGGCCTAGGAATCTTCCAAGCCGATTTCCTCGAAAACAAGACGTGGCACAAGTAAGGTAAATGTGCCAATGACTAGCCATGTACCAATGCATGGCCACTGATGCAGATATTAATTATTATTAAGCTATATATATCAATCAGGCACAATATATTGATTAATTTGTGTTATATAATCCTTAAACTTCATACCCTAAAAATGATTTTGATAAATATTATGTTTAAAACACTTAAAAAATTGTTTCAAATCTCACAGTAAAGACGCATGACGAATTTTGCTAGAATTCTTCAGAATTTGCTAAGGAGAAAGCGATGTTTGTTAAGCATATAATTATTGTAATACTGGGTTTCTTTATATGAACGAATAACTTATGGATTCCTAAGAGTATTTAAAGCAAGTAATTAATGCGGTATTACGCATTTAGATTCTATTCTATGTAAAAAATACGTGGCTATATATCGGTACATAATATTCGTGTCTGACCCAATAACCAGCCAAGCGTCCATGCATAGGGCAAGTCGCGATTTAGTATACTCAATGACTTGTACTAGTGTATAACCAGGAGTATTTTTTGATAGTATAAAGTGTTTTCATTAGGTATAAGTTGAAACTAATAGATAAAGTGTAAATAAAATTATTGGTGTAATATTTAAAAAAGTAAGTAGGTATATACATTCATTCAATATTTTCGGCGTTTTCTATTGTCTATAGTACGTAACCTCAAAATTTGAATTACGCTTCAAGTAATATATAATAATATTGTTAATTACGTTGTAAAATAGAAAAATGAAAGAAGAACAAAGCAAAATGAAAAGGAAAGTATCAAATAAAAATTATAATCAAAACGACGTTAATAATGCACTTGAACAAGTGATAAATGGTATGAGTACACGTGAGGCAGCTATACAATACAAAGTGCCAAGAAGTACTTTATATGTCAAGTTAATCTGTTAATCTGTTAGTATTTCTTATTTTCTTAACGACCCTTAGAATAAATAACAATTCTTGTGGTACTACAATCAATTCTGACGGGTTATAAATGTCATGGCTATGTACTGGGACAGTGAATTTTAGACACTGGGCCAATCGCCTTTTTACTGGCCATATATTGGTACAAACGTATTCATTGAATTTTTTGTTTATTTATATGCCAGGAATATAAAAATGAATGCATGGCAATTTTTTTTAAATAAAGGAATATCCAATCTACCTATTAAATACAGAAAAGTGATATTAGCAATATATTCTTCTGGTGGCCTTAGCTGGCCAGTCATTGGTACATTTACCTTAATGTCACTTCCCAATTTCGAGTCACTTTCACACGTTGAATCGCCCGTTTTCGCCGCTGCGCTACAAATTACACCCTCCACTCGATATTTATCGCAGCCTTTGATCAGGAATCAAAGTCGCCGTGGAAACGAAGTGTCTCGCAAACGCGCCGTGTTTTAGGCTGTCCCGATAAGGACTGCCTCAGCACGAATGGGTCGATCGTGGAAAGTGACTTCTCCTCTTTGTACAGAATCGCATCGTTATAATCAATGACGCCGAGATTGCATCAAAGAGATTCATTTTGCGGGTAGACTCGTTTTCCCTTCGTCGTAGTCAGCCCGGCACTTCCACCCTCTCTCTCTCTCTCTCTCTCTCTCTATCTCTTTACCTCTCCCTGCCTCTGTCTGTTCGCCTCGCCGCGATCTGTCGAAATGGAAGGGAGAATTTAGCAGTCTCGCTGGGAAAAGGAGGGAAACGGATCTACTAGAAGGGTTCCGTCTGATGGCGGTAGACGAACGAAGTTAAGTAGATTGGGGAATTGAGGATCATTTTAATGCTTGGTTAAATTGCGTAATTGTGAGTGGCGCCCGTGTGGGACAGAGAGGCCGGGAGAAAAACGGGACGGAGGAAGAGGGACGGTATTCGACGGTGATTCGCCAGGAGGGACGGCGGGGCGAGGCGGAGAACACGAGGGGACAGTTGAATCTTGGTTAGGTCCGTATTTACATGAGAAAGAGCCGGAGATTTATAACCCGTATTAAAGTTACTACGAACGTGGCCGGGGGAATGCAGCCGCGTTTCCAAGCGGGAAAAACGGGACAGCGGCACAGCTTCGTTCCACTCCGCGGGGGAGCGCGCGTTGATCTGTTTCGCTTGTTTATCCAGCATAATTAGCGCACTGTCCGCGGGGCTGCATCGATCGCCGCTGAATGGGCTTTAAACGGCGTTAATTGATCGAACGCCACCGTCTTCCGTTAATTAATGCCGCGAACGTTGAAAATGAGGCGCAAAGGATGGTCGGGCGCTCGCCGGTTTCGTTAAACGGAGATAAATTTTCTACTGTCCAGCCGTAACGATTAGGGTGTTAGTTGCTGCAGGCGTTCACGCTCACCCACGCGTTTTCTTTAATTCGTCATCGCTTCGGACACAAAAGCGACCCCATTCGGTTTCCTCTCGTCTCGGACGGTTTGGCCACCGTGCAATCCGGGGAACACACTTGGCGGTCCGTGCCTCTAGAAGCGTCGCTTTACACAGCACCACTACTAGCCTTCCCAGAACTCCCCAGTGGAGCAGACACGGCAAACTTGATCCTGCAGGAGGGCGAGTGGATCAGGCGGAGTTGCGCGATAACTCCTCGCCTTATTACTCTGGACGCTTATTTCGGCGCAATTACGTTTCCCGCGTGTTTACACGGGCGCTGAAAGCGGACGCCGTCGGGGCGTGGGCGGCGGGAGAGAGAGAGAGAGGGAGAGAGGAAAAAAAGGGAAGTCACTAATTTACAAGGCGCACCCGGAGGAATGCAGCGCGCTGTTTTTCACGAGGGACGTAAACGAGCATCCCCCGGAGCCCGAAGAATCTTGCACGTGCAATAAACTCTCTCCTCCTCTCTCGTTGCCGGTACGAGAGAGCCACGGCGAATTCACGTCGCGTCTTATGAACCCTGTAAACCGACTGCGAGCGACGCTTTAGGGCCCCATCACCCACCCCTCCGCCCTCGCCCCCGCCCTGCCACCCCGCTTGGAAACAAAACACCGCCATAAAGTATCACAGGAGCAGAGTCGCCTGGAGAGCACGTAGGCCTTTATAAATTTCTCTCGAACTCATCCCGACTGGCGTCGCTGGCAGAGGGATATCCAGTTTTTCAAGTATTCTCGGCACGTGCCGTTGCCCCCGCCCGCCCCCGGCTGCGCCCAGGAAGCGGCGTGCTCCCGCGTTGTTCCGGCCGCCGGCACCCCAGCGTGGGCTTCTTTTAAGGGTCGCGCGCAGACAATCGCCACTCGAGCAGCGGCCGCGGCTACATACGTTCCCATTCTTCCCGAGGACAGCTCGATCACCCGGGCCCCGGCTGAAGGATAGGGCGGCCGTCCCGGGACGACATCGGGCGAATATCCGCTCCACTCTTCCCTCCATTGTCCGCGGATGACATTGTTATCGATGATATCGAGATTAGAGGTTGCCTGATGAATTCGGAGCGTCCTCCGGGGAGCCGAGCCGCCGCCCCCGCCGCCCTCTCTTTCATTTTCTTGCGGTCGAACGGCCGGGGTGGGGTGTCCGTCGTCCGCCCCCGATTGAGGAGCAGCCCGACCCGACGGATTAGACTCGTTACGCCGATACGTTAAGCCGAAGAACGCGTCGTTAAGGGCCGAAGGGACGGTGCAGCCCCTTAGAGCCGTGGAGCACGATTGTTCCCGGCCAATCTGTCTTCCGGATCGTCCTCTGTCCCCTCCCGCGGTACACGACGAGAATTCCCGTCCCTCCTTTCTCCCGGAGAACTTGCCTCGTTGATTTATTCCGAGGATAAATGAGAGTCGGACCGATTCGCAATCAACTGGTGGGGATCCGTCGATCAGGGGGGTTCGCATTGGCTGATAGCTTGATGAATTTAGAGTGACGGGCGGAAGAGGGTTCAAAAGGTGAACGATGGTGAAAGTAGTGTGATGTAATATTGCGCGGAGGAAGTGGATCGTAACACTTTGCGCGACCCGCGGCGAGGGAATTCATGAGAATGTATATTGTAGGGTAAGTCCGGGAGTGTTCGACCACCGGGAGAGTCCGGCCAGTGCTGATATTTTAAGACTGACGTAAGATGGGGCACTGTGTGTCATTGACACAAAAGAAATGAAGGCGCTTGTTGGTTATCTCACATTATCCATTGTCACTAATCCATATTTTAGTTATAAGACACAGTTAAGACTTTATTGCGAGGCTGAAAGTTTTTAGACCAACTTACAGTCGACGTGCGTTACGAAAAGTAGCACGTTTCAATTTTCTTACGAAAAGTAGCACGTTTGCCTTCGTTCTCACGAAAAATAGCATGTTTCGTCTTTCGCTGCGAAAACTAGCACGTTTGAGCGGTTTGCCACGAAAAATAGCATGTTTCGTCTTTCGCTGCGAAAACTAGCACGTTTGAGCGGTTTGCCACGAAAACTATCACGTTTCGGTTTTCGCTACGAAAACTAGCACGTTTCGGTTTTCGCTACGAAAACTAGCACGTTTGAGCGGTTTGCCACGGAAAATAACATGTTTCGTCTTTCGCTGCGAAAACTAGCACGTTAGAGCGGTTTGCCACGAAAAGTAGCATGTTCGCGTTTACCCCGCGTTCGCAATTCCCACACCCTCCCTTACTTAAATTATGTAGATTAAAATTTTCATATGTGTTGTCTTTTGGAGATTAGATGGAATTATTATTTATTAAACAATATTTTCAACAGTTGAATTCTTTTAAACTGCCCACGCGCTGAAATGCGATAGTTTCTGCAGTCTGCAGTATAATCCGAAACGAGCTATTCTTCGTGGCCAAACCGGATAATATGTTAGTTTTCGCCATAAATTCCCAAACGTGCTATTATTCGTGGCGAAACAGTATAACGTGCTAGTTTTCGTCGCAACAGTACGAAATGTGCTATTCTTCGTGGCGAGGCAGTCAAATGTGTTAGTCTTCGCGGCAGAAGACCAAACGTGCTAATATTCGTCAGAAACGATGGAACGTGCTTCTTTTCGTGGCAAACCAAAACGTGCTACTTTTCGTAAGAAAATTGAAACGTGCTACTTTTCGTAACGCACGTCGCAGTGGTGGCGATATTTGAAAAACAGGTAAGTTTATTTACACTCTTCCGATATTGGGGATATAATATGCATATATCTACAGTGTAACAACAACAATACGTATGTATTCGTTTTTAATTTTTTTTAATAAGGTGGTCGGTCACTACCTTGATTACTCGTAGTGGGTGGACGGTCTAACCCCGACATGCGGGTGAGACCGACCAGTTGCAGTGCCAATGTTTTTGATTGAAAATGAAAATAAATATTTGAAATTATCGCACACTATAATTTATATAGGGGAAAGGTGGGATAGTTGATCAGCGGGGATACATGATCACATCAGGTTTTTAATTAATATACCTATTGACAATTTGCGCCTGCTGTCACGCTACGGTAGTAATGTTTACATTATCGCAACACTTCACGTTGCAGTTTTCTTTTGGGAGCATAGAATAATGTTGTTAGAAGCTTCGATCTTATTTGCAGCCAAAAAGTAAATATATCGGTCTGCTTGTTCTTCCTCCTTTTCGAGTAAATGTTGCATTTTCAACGATTTGAAGTATACTAAGTAAAAACGGCATTTTCTGGTCTATTAATGCTATTTATTGATTGATCTAAATATTTAATGTAAGTTCAATTTTTCATCTTTTTCAAATCGAGTGCATTGAGGGATACTTGATCAGTGTGTGAGGTGGGATACTTGAACAGCTGAAAATGCTTTAAAAAAGAACCATAGAACGGCAATGAAACAGAAAAATACGGCAAAGAAAGTGAGAAGGAAAATCTTTTCCTCGTCATCATCTTAATCAGATGATATCTAAGTGAAATGTCTTTTAAGAATGCATTTATGTTGTTTTATGTCGTAGAGTTTAATTCTTCGGTTTCAGTTTTTCAGTAATTCCTTCAAGTTTGTTATAGTTTACTTTCTTTTTATGATATTCCCTTTATTTCATGTTATTGACGAAGATAATAAATACTTTTTAGAAAGTTAATGTGTTATTTACTCTTAAAGTTCACTGATCAAGTCTCCCTAACCGTTTGATCAAGTCTCCCCTTCAGTGGGGGATACTTGTGCATAACTGCACTGCCAGAAAATGTTGAAATTCTGTCATTAAAATTAGTTTTCAGCTCTCAAATTTGTCAAAGTATATTGAGAATACTGTAAGAATCACAACTTACATAATTAAATACAAACAAAGCAAACCATTATTATTATTTTAAGGAAAAAGCAAAACTGTGATCAACTATCCCACCTTTCCCCTACGTATACCCTAAATTGCTTGGGCTTTGCTTTAATGTGCATAACACGACAAAAATGTGAAAAACAACGATGTATACAATTTATTTTCCAAAAAGTGGTCGAACTCTCCCGGACTTACAATATAAGGCGCGATAGTTTCTGTAGATAGAGTTCTTCGCATTATAATATGTTTTACAAGTCGTGCCCTGTAATAGGCGTTAACAGGAAGCACTCTAACACTTGGAAGCCTCGGCAGTTGTAGTTCCCTTCTTCCTACAGAGTTATCTGAGATTCGAGTTCCGAAAGAAATCTTGCAAGGCTTCCACCCGAGCGCTAATGTTCCTTCGGCCGTCTCCCTTCATTCCCTCGCGTCTTCGTTAACGAACAACGGCGCATTTTCAGTCCCGAGTCGCTATCGCGGACGTCGTTAACGCCGTCCGAGCCGCCTCGCCTTTCTTAACGCGATGTTTATCGACATCCGCGTTTTCCATTTCACCTAGAACAATGCCGGGGCGATCCGTATCGATACCATCGGCCGTAATTTCCCGTTGGCGCGTCCATCCAGCGACCGACTCGTAAATCATTCCCCCGGACAAATTGCACACCTGGAATTATTCCAGTGCTCGGCTCGGGCAACTCAAGAAGGAAACGGTGCCAATCCTTTCGTCGGACCCGCCGCTTCTTCTTCAAGCCGGGGACCGTAGATCAGTCATCTTGACACAACAATTACCGATATTCGGTGCAGTACGCTGCCGCGCGACGAGGGACACGGGAGAAATCTCTTTTATACATACCGTTAAGGAACTAGTTTCTGATCAGTTTAGAAGGTTTCCCGCTTTAATATTTATTTTTAACCTAATAAAACATTAAACCATAGACTTTTTTTATACTAAAAGTTGGATTAATGTTTAAACTTCAAGGGAAAATTTTAAAAAGTTGAAAATAAATATATAATTTAAATACTTATAAGGTATGGAATAATAAGGCGACTAGGAACTAGGTTTTAATCATCTAAAACTAACAATACTAACTGCTTTCACAGACAACACATATATTTTTGAATTATCAATTTTTATGGTAGTAATTATTTCAAACAATTATTTATTGACATAAACTCAAAAGAACGATTTATTTCATGAACTGATCAAAAATTAGTGCCTGATCAAGAACTAGTTACTTAACGGTATTTACGCATTGGAATCGTATCGGCAGTGTCGCTCTGCCTCGCGAGGTCTTCGCTCTAAATAGTAATTCGATGCCCGTGGCCGCGGTTCGCGCCCGAGCCCCGCGTGTTCATTTGCACATCCAGCACAGAGAGGCCGATAAAAATCGGCCGCTGCACGGAGGGCCGAAGGGAATAATAAGAGTTATGTCCGTGGGAGTGGTCGCAACGTTTTAATTATCGCGGCGGCGGTCGATGTAACCCCGTTCTATGCGCGCGCGAATTTATCAAATGCCATTTAATCGGATCAAGCGGCGGCGCGGTCGGCCCACCCTTTTTTTCCATCCCCCTCTGTGGCCCTTCGACCTGCGACCAGAGAGAACAAAAGTCGAATATTTGCGACAGCTAGGGTTCGGTTTGCACGCCGGCAATCACACACAAAGTCACCCCTTTCACGCGTTCACCCTCTCCCTCTACCTCCGCCCTCTCCCCCCATTCGCTTCTTCACCCCCTTTCTGCCCCTTCTTCGCCCTGCCTAGAACTCTACCATTTTCTCATCTTTCTTCGTCGCTCGCGTCTATCTTTGCTCACCACCTGGCTGCACCACCCCCGTTTTTTTTCCAGTTTTCCTCTGCCCCCCCCCTCTGCCCCTTGCTCGTCGCTCCGCTCGCTCGATCTAGACCTCGGTTGTCGTGTTAAACGTCACTTGGCGCCTCGCGTTCGAGCATTGCTGCGCCCATTGTCGCGACGTCGAACGCCCGAACGTCGATGCGCACACAATGTAAATCACGGTGGAAACAAAAAACGGAGTTTACGTATGAAAAAAAAGGGGGGAACGACGGGGGTGGATGGCAGGAAGCGCGAACGCGCTCGGGGCTGGGGGGGTCGATGTCACGTCGAAACGTTCGCGGGGTTATTTCTGGTCGTGGGCAGATCGTAAACGCGGCCCCTTCTGAGTGAAATTGCTTCGAGGAATCGTTTCTGTTGATGGCTGGTGATTTATGCGGGTGCGGAATGGTCTTTGCGACGAGTGCCTGATGCATTTTAATATCTAACGGAGGATCCGCGTGGCGCACAGGTGTCGTTCTCGCGTACGTTCGACGGTGCGCCGAATGCGTTGGAGGGAGTTTCAGAAGCCCGCGACGAAGCACTTGGCCAAGTACCGTGTAAGAATTAAACGCAGGAGAGCGCGGAGTGGATAAAGGGCGGCGCAATGCACAGAACCGCGCGGCCGGCGAGGGAAATGAAAATCGGTGTCGCAGCAAACGCCCGTACCTTACCCCCCGCGATTAGTCTCTACGTGGCTCACGCACGTGAGCCACGCGAATATCGTTATCCCCGCATCGGCGCGCTGCGAGCAAATATACGTACACGCACGTGACGTTAACGCGAGCATGCGTGCAACATTAACGAGCCACTTCAACGATTGCACGCCACCGGCAGCGGCTTCGTACGGGTGCGCGTTGCTTGACACAAATATCATTTATGGTTTCCCTGGGAGCAACGTTTCAGATAACGTCCGATGAGAAAGTAACTTCGCCCGAGATCGCGACTGCGAACTGTACGTTCTTAACGATAGCGTAATGTTATTTAAACTCCAATGTATGTTTAAGTAACATTACACGTTTCAGCGTAGATTGCACGACACACAGGGGCATTGGCGTAGACGCAAAGAAAGAACTATATAAAAGTGGAAGAGAGATTTGTAGAACGAGAGAAGATTGCCCGGAGAAACGAGCACGGACCGGTTAATTTATTCAAAGAGGGGAAAAAGCTCTGAAAAAGCACAGGCTTCGCCCCATCCCTGTCAGCTGTGCGTAACACCAGTCCTCCGACAACTGCCGGCCCGTCGATAGCAAAGGCGACAGCGAATAAATCTGCCGATCGAACTCGAGCGGGGTGGCGAAGGGGGATGAAAGCGACCGGACCGCGGGTGGACTTCGTAAAATACATTTTCGCTGATTCGCCAGCCGCCGTTGGTTGTCTAGAGCTTGGAGAGCTCGTCGAGCAAGGCTCTCTCGCGGTGTTTTTCCGCATTGCCGGCGAGGGTGAACAGCGTGGACGGGCACAAAAGTTGGTGGAAAAACTTTCCGACCGTGGGCCAAACGCAGACTATCCGGAATCGCTGGTTATATAGGAGTTCCGGGCAGCCTGAAAAGGGTGAGGGATGGCCGAAAAGAGGGAGAGAGAGAGAGAGAGAGAGAGAGGGTGGTCCGTGGAATTGCGGCCCGCATAGCGGAGTCAAAGCCGCGGCACTGCGCTCTCGGATCCTCCTGCTCGACTACCGCCTTTGTACGTTTGAGGTTTCGTGGCCAGTAAAAACTGCGGGCGGATCGAGGGTCTGGGGGTATGCGAGCCCGGGGGACGGAAGCGAGCCGAGGCGAGGGGTTCGAAAGGTGGTAGTCTGAGGACTGGCCGGGTCACGAGGAAACATTTCGTGTGTTTCGCGAGCCGGCTGCCTCCGTTGGGCAGGGTCAAACACTGGTCGGCTTAGATCCGCACTCGGCCGCGATTTTCCGGTAGGATGAGAAGAAAAAGTGGACGGAAAATCGGCCGCGATTTCCGCCCGTGTTCGAATGAAATTTTCCAGGGGGACTCGGGTGCACGGGAGGGATTAGAATTTCTCTAGCCGCCACCGGGGCGGAGGTGTTCTCACTTTGTTACGGTACACAGTAAATCATCCCAGGAAAAGGAGCTAAGTAGTTCGTTGGAAAATTCGGGACAAATTTTTCTGACGATACTACAAACACTTAATGCGTTATGATGTCGAGTAGGTACTTGAAGAGCTTTCATAAAGCGAAGAAATAACATCGGACTCTAAGTATCTTCGAATCCCCGTGGCAGTATGTCAGAGAAGAGCCTGCTGTCTGGAATTGGAGCGAGTCTCATCTACCGTCGGAAGGCCCCCCGGAATTCCCGATGACAAGGCTGGGGAACAGCCGTGGAAAGAATTTCCCAGCCGTTTCTTCGCTCATCCGAAAACACACACTGGCGCACGTTTGTGGGAGGGAGTTGGAAAAGAGTTTAGAACCGACGGAGCACTCGCCTTTGGCTTGACGGGGAACAGCTGGCCGCGCCTGACGCGGGGGCAACCCAGTTTGCTAAGTTTCCAGGGCAGTCGTTCCGGAGACTCTGAGACCGGGACGTGTGGAACCGCATCAGCCCTCGTCCACTTTGATTCACTGCGAAATACAAATAACAGACTGCTCGGGCTGAGGAAAATAGGTGGAAGACGGGTGACTCGCGGCCGTCGAGGGCGGCCAAACACCGGGGGAAGAAACTGTGACGGAAACAAAACGATATCGACTCGCATCAGCCCGCATGGCCGAAGCTTAGGAACTGGAACGAAGATGGAACGGTGGATAGAGAAGGGGTCGCCGGGGTCAGAGGCGGATACGGAAGGATCCCCCTGGTTCAAAGCTACCTCAAAGGTGGTTACATTAGGCCGCGCGGTCCTGACTGCATTCACATGTTTCCACAATATCTATACGGTGGCCTCTCTGGGTCGGCGGTTAGGCCACCGACACGGGATCCAGGTCCCACGGAACACGATTGTTGCATTATTCGGGGGCCGCAGCTTTCGAACTTGCGGCGTGGAGCTTGCGACGGCCTCGTTCCACTGCGGAACCACGAGGAAAGAATTAACCTCTTGAATACACGGTACCCAGGGCTGGCTTTTAGTCGGTGCTCCTATTCTGGTTTCGCAGCTTCTTGGCCTTTTTTTTTCTCTCCTCCCTCTCGGTTTCTGTAATGCCCCGAATCTTTCGTTTTTTCCCTCCTCGCTCTCGTTTCTCGTGGCTGGAAACCAAGGAGCGGAGGTCGGACACGAATGGAGAGCTCTTCTCGTTGAATTTGCTTCGCGCGGGATGCTTTCTTAGTGCCTCGTCTTATTGTTAGAAACGATTGGTCCTCGTTGCTTTTTCTTCCGTGTGTTCTCTCTGTCCACGAAGCTGACGGGGATTACAGTGAACCACCTATCAGCGAGAAAGTTCGTGAAAATTCACGCGAAACTCGCCCGAACACACCTGAAATATCCCAGCCATCGTTTACGGAATTCCACGTGGGAACTTCTTTCGAAGCATCCTCGAACGGATAATAACACTGCTCCGCAATTTATTCGCCGTATTCGATGCTCCCCTTGCGCTTTAATAGATCGGGAGTGGAGCGGCGGCAGTTCGCCGCGGGTAAATCGTAAACGCAGGGGAATAGGGGGCGTTCGGACGGGCATCCAGAATTCCCGGAGGAAGAGGAGAACAGTGGCGTTTACGCCGCGAGGTTGCCGAGCCTCGACGTTTCATTTCCGCCAGCAGGACGGAAGTTTCCTTTTCCGTATGGAGGGGTTGCGTCTTGCTCGCCGCGGGTCAAAGTCGCCAAACACAGGGGCAAAGAGGGAGAGGGCCGGGCGAGGAAAAAAGGGAAAATGGCCGACGGAGGGTTGCGCGCGGAAAAACAGGCGGCTTAAGGAGTTTAAATATACGTTGGAAATTAAGGCTGCTTGCACGCAAACTGCGCGACCCGGCGTCGTTTCCTTTTTTGCCTCCTGCTATTCCCTCGCCGATTTCTCCCGCGAGGATGCTGTTGCTGGAACGTCGGAACGGAAGAGGGCAAGACACGCGACAGTACATTCGTCGCGGTTAATCGTTTCCTGCCGAGGACTCGAAGCCAGGAAACTTGCTCGCTGCTAGGTCAGAGCGGTTCGCGTTTGCAGATAGTCCGCGCCATTATACGAGATGTACACAGGGAAGTTTTTAGCGAACTTTAAGCATCACACTCATCGAGGGAAGAGGAAACGTCGAGGAAGCATGCGTTCGAGGGTCATTCGTTCTCGAGTTATGGAACGTTTCGTAGGGTAAATCCGGGAGACGCGGTCGGGCCGGAGAGTTGGTCGTGTCGCTATATTTCAGAGTCTATACGTAAAAATGCATTAAAGTGCAGACCAATTACTTCTCTAGAAGCCAAATAGTTGAATGTATAGCGTTATTTCGCTTCCTTCTGTGGTTTACTGGATTTATAGGCTATAAAATGTAAATTGATGTTACATTTAACCTCTTTTGCCAAACAGCGGTTGTACAGAATCGTATTTAAAATATACTTCTAAGTTTATTTTCCTTTAATGTTTGGAATAATAAGATAGTAGAGACATTGAGGGACAATGCAGCCAAAGTATTTGGCCATATTAACTCTTCCTCTCAAAGCTAACGAGAAGACCATGTCTCGCTGCAGAAAGGTGAGATGGTCGAGTTATGATTTTTTTATTATTTTTGTTTATTTTTTTATTTTTTATTATTATTTTATTATTACTTTTCTTTATTTAGTTTATTTATTCACTTTTATATTCATTTGCCTTGCTAATCGCCAGTAGGTAATTCACTTTTTCTTTGATGTGTTCTTTACTTGTTTAGCGTAAACAAATTAAATATCAATGAATCCGTAGTTGTATTCACTCATAAATAATTTTGCTTTATCCTTTGTTAATTTTCCATGAATAATTATGTGAGTGGTCTCTGCCAACGACGAAAACCATTTCTCCCGGCACCTCGGGGGAGGTGGTCAGATGTCACGACTTCAGTTTTCAACCCGATTTACAGTAAATATTGTCTTAAAGCAAATGTCGACCAGTTTTTCTGAATCGGCATAAAATTCTGAACATATTAGGTTTGTTCTAATAATATAAGTAATATCTATATTAGTTTTAATAGCCATTTTATATTAGGTCGACCGCGTGTCCCGGATTTACCCTATAGCCGAGCACAACCGAATTTCCCCAAGTCTTTTCTCCAATCGTCTCTTTTCACTCGACTCCACGTTTCTCGCGCTCTCAGTCATTCTCTGCTGCGGATGCTGATTTTCGGGGGACACCCAGCTCGACACTCGTTTTCTTTTGAATAATGACCAACGGTGTTCGAGACGCGTGGCCAACGGAACGAACACCCTGGCTCCGACTGAAAATAGGCACACCATGAGAGCGGCCTCGCTCGTTCCTGTAGTCGCACATATATCTTTGTGCCACGCCTGGTACAACCTGGAAGTGGTTATTGAGACGCACTTAGTGATTCATCTCCTTTTTTTCTTCTCCTCCTTGGGAACGGGGGTACAACGACAGATGATTAATCTGTACGAGAAACGGATGATGAATGGAGCAGTGATTCGAGAAAAATTATGGGAAAAACTGGGAAACCTCGTTTCGGTGTATCTTTCTATCCAGCTTGTTGTGTTCCTCTTTGTGTCTTCCTGGTGAAGATTTGTATCTTCGGAAGAACACATTTTCTTTCGTTCCAAGATTCTTTTCTTGCATGATTCATTGTTTGCCCCTGATTATAATAATAATTAAGGGATCGCCCATTTGAACGGATTAGTCGTAGTGATCTATTAATGTTACACGACTAGAATTAGTTGCGACTTGAGGCGAACAGATCGAAAGAGAGGTAAGAAAGCGCAGCCACGTGAAAGAGTGTCGCGACATCCTTCGATGGATTGATCTTTGGCGCGCATCCCTGTTCGCGGCCCTATTGAGACATCTCAAACCTGATCGTTGCAAGTGAAACGGTTAATTGTGTGGAGCCTGGCTTTAGGATACAATTTATCTCGTCGCACATTTAAATCCTCGAGTTCTTATGGGCTTCGTTACCGTCCGATTCAATTGCTTTCATTCCACGCGAATACTTTAGTAGCTCTTCTTGTTGTCGAAGCTCCATTCTTCCTCCGGAGCGTTGAATGGGGCCAATGCTCCTCCATTTACTCTAACAAGGGGCATTACTGCAACTGTTCAGGATAATTAGAGACGTGTTTCAAAACCGATTTATAATATTATCAAAGGCATTGTCGTAGTCTTCGAAAAGTTATGCGAAACGTACCTACTTCGCGTTTGGGAAACAGCTTCAGTTAGGCACCAATTAGTTTAACAGCGATGCGATCGAGAATTTTTTTTTCCACGGTTGAAGTTTCCCTTCTTTCATCGATGGTTTACGCGCGCCCGGGGGAATCAGTCGGTTTGTTCTCTCACATATGAGCTTGTAAACCGTGCACGAGAAAGCGAACGGACCAGTGAACTCAATACGTTAATTGGAAGCCGACATTTTGTTTTCCACCACGATAATTGCTCAGCGAATTTGGGAGCCATGGTCCGGAACATTTTGCTCCCCGACGCTGGCGCAACTCGCCGTTATTTTCTTGTCACGCTTTCCCTCTGTCTGGTTACGAGCAACGTTTTTCGAATGGCCATTCCCAGCTTCTCGTTACTGTTCGATATATCTCGTTTAATCCTCTGTATATGCAGCGTAATAAATGATTCGGGTTGTCTAACACGTCGGAATGCCACCTATAAAATCGTTTGCACACTCTGAATTTTGAATAGGGTAAAGGGCCCAAATTTCGTCCCCCATTTGTATTTGACCCTGTAGAGGGTGTATAAAATGTTAGAATCACCTGGCACTTGGCATGAATTTTCTTTGAACGTTTCTCTATGTATCTACGAATCGCAAAATGTAATTATGTTATGTCGATACGAGGTAATAAATAAAATGTGCAAACGCGCAAAATGTGAGATCTGAAAAATGTGTTCCTAATTTCGTCCACCAAGAAAATGTTTGTAAAACAGTAAGTAAATTGAAAAATTAATTTTTTTATTGATACAAGTGATCTTACAGTTTATGTGTGCAAGCAATCACGGAAAATGATTGTCTTCTTTGTGGATGAGCATTTAGTGCATCCGCAAAACATTAAACATTTCTACTAAAATTGCTTGAAAACCGATAAAAGATAATTCAGGAGTGTAACTGTTCATGTTTCCGCCGTTTTTATTTCAAATAACAAACTTGTAGAAAATCGTTCGCAATTTCCTTTAGAGTTCTTAATTTCGTCCCCGGGAAACGAAAAAGTGCCACAACTTCGAATTCGAAATAATATTCACTTCCACGAGTAACATGCAATCATACTGAAGTCTGTAAAAACTCACCTAACCTGTTACTTGCAAGTCTGTCAGAATACTGACGTATACTAATGCAACATTTGCCGCCAGATGACAGAAAATTCAACCATAGGAATCGAGAAACGCGGGGACGAAATTTGGGTGCTTTACTCTACTCAGAGAAATTGAGGAACACGAGGATGGTGCTGTGGAACCATTCTAATCATAATGGGGATATGAAGTGTTACGATTAAATATATGTCAGTGATGATCATTCGGCGGAGTCTAATAATTGAGCGTATTAGGTCATCGAGTTAATGGATCTCTATGATTCTATTCCAGTGAATATTCTGCCTCGGTTCTGCGAGTCTTGTGTTTTCAAGTCCTTTGGGATTGTGAAGTCGAGTCGCGGGACAAACCACTGCGCCTTTAATCCTCGGGATTGGCTCTAGCCCCGTGACCCAACAACCTAACATCAAATTCGAACAATGCCTATAACCTTTTACCATCGTGCCGCACAAGGGTTATCGGGGCTAATAGAGTAGGCTGCAGCAGGCAACCAAGCGACGCCAAGTTTAGCAGCGCGGAATCCAGCCCAAACACGACCGAAATAAATACTAATCGCGATTCTTAATCAACGGATCCTGGCCTCTATATATAAAGGCCGTAATTCTATCGCTGCCAAATCGTTTAGTACCTCGGGAATTATTTAAACTGAAGCCCGTCGCTTGGTGAAACGTGCGAGCTTCGCGAAGGGATTCTTCTAGATGCCAATATAGTTTCTCCGCTGCATTATTTAAGACGGGACTCACGAATCCCTGTGTTCTTCTGCATCAATCGCTCCCTCACTTCTACTAAACCCACCTCCTCAAACTGGTATTTCACCTTCTGTATTCACTCTTTCATCCTCCTGGCTTTCCACCTTCGTAATCGTTATTTCTTCGAAACGAAAGCACTCGGAAGTTCGATTTAAGTCGAAGCTGCTTCTCCAACAAAATCCTGTCGATCCCAAGTTTTCTATCCCATCCACCCAACAGGACGATAAAAGAAATAATCGCCAACGTACATCGGTCAATGAGACCCACGTCCCGTCATCGTTAGCCCATTCTTCTCCCAGATATTCACGGGTCGCGAGTCCCGTTGCACAAATGCGCTTGGCATAGTTTGCCACTCCACACGCGCGATCAGAGCTCCCTCTGCTCGCGAGTTCAACCCTCCCCTTAGATTCTAATTATACGTGATCTATGTTTGGACACCGGGCCGATACCTTCTGGCATTGACAGTACCGTTTTCGTTTCTTTCTCGTTCAGCGCGTGCACGCTTCTCGCGATATCGCTTCGCCACGGATCGATCCACTCCACGGCTGCATCTCGATCCATGCACAACCCGCGGATGGGAATTTATTTTGGTTATTTCGGCCGTATTACGGCTGGTGATTGCCCCCCCCCCCCCCCTCGCCAATTGGCAACGTGCAGGGGGTGGTCTTCCAGCGATTGTGGTGACAAATTTGACTTGAAAATTTCATGCCGGCAAATGGGAATGGCAATCAATTCGTACGTCGAATCGTTCGCCTGTATGCAACCCGCAATTGTCTCTGTATCATTTCCAGCGCAATTCCACTCTAAATAGGGTAAATCCGGGAGACGCGGTCGACCTAATATAAAATGGCTATTAAAACTAATATAGATATTACTTATTTTATCAGAACAAACCTAATATGTTCAGAATTTTATGCCGATTCAGAAAAACTGGTCGATATTTGCTTTAAGACAATATTTACTGTAAAACGGGTTGAAAACTGAAGTGATGACATCTGACCACCTCTCCCGAGGTGCCGGGAGAAACGGTTTTCGTCGTTGGCAGAGACCACTCACATAATTATTCATGGAAAATTAACAAAGGATAAAGCAAAATTATTTATGAGTGAATACAACTACGGATTCATTGATATTTAATTTGTTTACACTAAACAAGTAAAGAACACATCAAAGAAAAAGTGAATTAAGGTAAATGTACCAATAACGAGCCATGCACCAGTACCTAGCCATCTGTTGAAATATTAATAATTGTTAAACTATGCACGTAAGATAAAATACATATTTGGTGTAATTTGCATTATTTAATTGTTCGGTTTAATATCTGAAGTTATATCGTCTTGTTTTTTTGTCTAGATATTTAGAAATACCATTTATAGTCTCGAAGCCAGATATATGACGCGTTTTCAGACATTCGTTATGATATGGCTAAGAAGAGCGTGCTTCTTGTTAAGAGCATAATTATTATAGGATAACAGTTTTTTAGATAGAAAAAAGGGTTTTAGAATCTTGAAAATATTTGTAACACATAGAAAGAAAAAATTTGAATATGAAAACTATTTTTTATTTGAATATTTACATGGCTATTTATCGGTGCAAACAAATCTTGTTAGCCCAGTAACTAACCACGTGTTCAATAAATCGGGTGAAGTGAGTCGCAAATGTTAATCGGCATCGCCAGAGCAAAATTACGAAAAAAGTGTGAATTTCTGACTCGATATTTGGAATAAAGCCGGTAAGTATTTTGATCATAAATCATAATATAAACATTATTTTTCTAGATAATAATGATAGCCTTTAATTTAAGTTTATTAAAGTTTATGTATATGTACAGTTTAATGAATTTGGTGGTTGTTTTGAGTCTTATTGTATAAAATAACCCCAAACTTCTATTGATAGTGTAACTAAACTTATTGTTTTTTGCATTTATTTTCTAATCTGTTTATTATGGTTATTTATACAATAATTTTATATTTCTGTACTTCTTAATTTTCCTTAACAGATTTTTCAATTTAAGACAAAGAATCAGTTTTTAAAATAATTTTTACACGATTATAAAACCTATGGCTAGGTACTGGGACATGAAAATCGGGCCGCTAGGTCAATCGCGTGAGGTTGGCTATATATTGGTACATTTACACGTACAAATATTCTTGTTTATTTTACGTTAAATATATAAAAAAACAAAATTTTGTTATGTGAGTACTGATGAGAAACAACAAAATCTTTATGAATGAAAAAAAGTTTCACTTAAATTGTTAATTTTATACATAATATTCATTATACTTTGTCACCGTTTCCTTAAACGGCTCGTTATTGGTACATTTACCTTACCTACTGGCGATTAGCAAGGCAAATGAATACAAAAGTGAATAAATAAACTAAATAAACAAAAATAATAATAAAAAATAAAAAATAAACAAAAATAATAAAAAAAATCATAACTCGACCATCTCACCTTTCTGCAGCGAGACATGGTCTTCTCGTTAGCTTCGAGAGGAAGAGTTAATAGGGTAAATCCGGGAGACGCGGTCGACCTAATATAAAATGGCTATTAAAACTAATATAGATATTACTTATTTTATCAGAACAAACCTAATATGTTCAGAATTTTATGCCGATTCAGAAAAACTGGTCTATATTTGCTTTAAGACAATATTTACTGTGAATCGGGTTGAAAACTGAAGTCATGACATCTGACCACCTCTCCCGAGGTGTCGGGAGAAATGGTTTTCGTCGTTGGCAGAGACCACTCACATAATTATTCATGGAAAATTAACAAAGGATGAAGCAAAATTATTTATGAGTGAATACAACTACGGATTCATTGATATTTAATTTGTTTACACTAAACAAGTAAAGAACACATCAAAGAAAAAGTGAACTACCTGCTGGCAATTAGGAAGGCAAATGAATACAAAAGTGAATAAATAAACTAAATAAACAAAAATAATAATAATATAATAATAAAAAATAAAAAAATAAACAAAAATAATAAAAAAAATCATAACTCGACCATCTCACCTTTCTGCAGCGAGACATGGTCTTCTCGTTAGCTTTGAGAGGAAGAGTTAATATGGCCAAATACTGTGGCTGCATTGTCCCTCAATATCTCTACTATCTTATTATTCCAAACATTAAAGGAAAATAAACTTAGAAGTATATTTTAAATACGATTCTGTAAAACCGCTGTTTGACAAAAGAGGTTAAATGTAACATCAATTTACCTTTTATAGCCTATAAATCCAGAAAAACACAGAAGGAAGCGAAATAACGCTATTCATTCAACTGTTTGGCTTCTAGAGAAGTAATTGGTCTGCACTTTAATGCATTTTTACGTATAGTCTCTGAAATATAGCGACACGACCAACTCTCCGGCTCGACCGCGTCTCCCGGATTTACCCTAATAAGGGGCCATCGACTTGAGTACCTTTCTCGCTATATAAAACTCTTTATAGTTGCTCACGAAGCCCTGTATTTAATCTAATTTCCGATTTCGTCATTGATCGCTCAGTGCTTTAAACTTTCACGAATTCCAGATGTGGAAATCTCAAATCTCAATGCAATTGTTCTGGTCATTTGAAATTACCACGAAGGATCGAATCCACGTCATTGCTCTTACCCCTTCTATCGCTGTAAACGGTGGAACAATCGATTCCACGGTTTTCTCGTTCGATAGTCGCAGCGAAAACGATCCCAGCCGTTCCAATTAATAGATTCGTTCCCCGATACATCTTCGTTGGCGATATTTCTCGAAACGCTGGCAGGGCTTTACGTAGCCGACGGCCGATTAATGGGCCGCGCAGACATTCGTACCGATACGCTCGAATTAAAGCGACGTTTTGACGTCACCGATACATTGAATCCAACAAGACCGGACGGTCGGGGTTAACGGAGGTTAACTCGAACATCTACGCACGGTCTCCGCTCGGTTTCGTTCTTTTTTTTTTTCCCTCCCATCCTTCACTGGCCGCTCCTCCCGCCGTCCCCCTCGTTCTGGTGCTCTCCTCTGTTCGCTCCCCGACTTTAACATCGATATCGGGATTGCGCACTCCGGGGACACCGATAGAGAGAATCGGGATCTGTTGCATCATGTATTCGGGTTGGTTGCATCGTAATCCAGAAGCGATGCTCCATGGACCAGAGGATCCCACTCTTATCGCGCGGGTCAGATCTCGATGGGATTATCATTATGCCTCGAAAAACCGTCGGGGCTTAAATTGCGCCGGGGCCCGAGATGCTTTGAATTATGCCCGATCGGAGATACACTTCGCGCCCGCCGGCCAACGACGGGAAACTCGGGGGACGACGGAGCCGCGCGGCGAAATATCCAACGATTTCGAAGAGCGTCGTTCAATGTCCCAGCTACGTAAGAGTTTGTGAGCGAGAATATCGTTGGTATCAGAAGCAGGACGTTGAATTACAGGATGACAGAGTGATTTCATTTGGGGCTCCCAGGCTTTATATATTTTCAAAAGATCGTTCTCTGCTATCTAGCACACAATTCCAGACTAAATAATGAACTCTAAATGTTCTCAGCGCTAAACCTGGCACCTCCACTCACAATTCTACCCTTCTACCGCGTAATCGTATGCAGCTGAGTGACAGGCAAATGAACGGGAGCCGGCGGGATAAGGGCGGCGGATCGGAAGGGGCGGAGGGGTCCGCGGCGAAAGAGCGAAACGCGAATAAAAACGAAGCGGAAATCGGATTAAGAAATCGAGCTGGATATTGCATTTTTGATCGGGTTCTGCCGGTCGAGTGGTCTCCGCGGCTCGTAACCGTCCGGGGCTTTGCTATTGGATTGAATTATTAAATTCAATTTTTCGAGTACTGAGAGATTTGAATTATTAAGCCGGCCTTGGCGCGGCGACTTTCTTTGCAATCGGCGGCCGCCGCCGCCGCGCGCGCTCCACCCCCCGTTTCTCTCCCCGTCTCTGCACCCCACAGGCAGAACCTAACCAGTTACGGCGGGGGCTAATATTGTATCGGCGCCCATTGAAAATGAAACTGCGGCACGGGGGAGCGGGCGGAGGGGAACGGAATCTGGATCGTACCGCGGGCGATCGTCGATTCTTGGAGAATTTAAGCGAGACACTCCGGCCATCGGAACGAGCACGTCGAGTTTCCCTTCAGCCACGTACCTCTGGCCCCCGGGGTTAGGTCTATCCCGGGTTCATTCATGGCGCTGGAAATCGAAAAACGCTCGACAGTCGGCAGCTGGATATTCGTGCGAGCCGGGGCGTAATATCGGCTCTCCGGAGAGATCCCGAGGAAGCCATCCGGCTCCCATTTCGCCCCTCTTCCTAGCCGTCTACGGGGTCGTGTGCACGTCGCGGCTGCCCGTATCGCCTGGGCGTCGGTTATCCGCCATTTATTCCTCATAAATCCGCGAACGGCCTCGCCGTTCTTCGGGGCTAATTGAGCACAGGGACGAATTTATGGGCGCCGCTCGCGGCCGTCGTTGTTCCGTTACGCTTTTCGGCCCATCCACCGGCGGATCAGCCTGCCGTTTGATCTATCGGATTCGATCGCGCCTCGTTTGCTTTGTTCTTCAGCCGGGATGTTTCCAGCGCGGCTCGAGCGTTTAAAAAGAGGGAAACGGGATTTGTCGACGACGCGAGCGTTTAATGGCGTGTCCCGGAATAATATGCGTCGTATATTCCTGCGCGCGGCTCTCGCTGGTCGAACAGCCGGTGTGTATTGTTTTGCAATAATTCTTTCGTTATACGGAGCGGGGGTGGAGCAGCTTTTTGCATCGGCAAATCGAATGAATCGAGAATTGCTCTTTGTCGCGCGTTTGTCGGATGATCGAGCTGATCGGTGGATATTCCCGTTATTCTGGCTTTTATGCGTGACTAGGGACCCGCGAAAGTTAAACTAGGGTAGCGGCAGTTATTTAAAATTGCCACTCGTTAATTATAAATTCGTCGTAGCGATGAATACTCGATTGCCGAATTTATGAAGGCTTCCTGGCGTACCCAAGAAGAAGAGTGTATTATACAAATATCTTCCTCATAAAAGCGACATTTATTCGCACAGTGGTCCGGTGCAGAAATACTTGTACCACTGCCGCGGATAGAGGCCGCTTCCAATATCCAGGATTTACCAAGCGTTTTAATCCTCCATCGGGGCTGGCCGAGAACGCTATTATTCAACGGGGGCAAGATAAAGCGTGTCGGTGGCCCCATCCGAAGCCAGACGTCGGTTCCCTTAATAGTGTCCGGCTAGGCGGGATAGGCGAGCTGGAAGCGAGACGAACGGCGCGGAGGCCGGAGGAGACGCGGAGGAGAGGATCTTTACTGGCTAGTTTTCCGCGCGATTTCCCGCGAGAAAACGAGAAAGGATTGAGGGTCCGAGATTGGAGGGAAACGCCAGCGCTCGGCCGGAAAGCGAGCCCGTTCCCCGAGCCGCGGGGGCGAACGGACAGGGAGGGTGGACGAAGTCGAAAAAGCACGGTTGGAGCTTCTTAAGTTGGGCGCCGTTAGAGGTAGCGGGGCAAGAAACCGGCGGGCTGAGACGAAGGAGAAGTGGAGGAGCAAAGAGGAACGAGACGGAGGCCGTATAAGTGAGACGTGGAACAGTGGCTTAGCGTGGAGTATTATCGTATGAGAATCTCTCATCGGATCCAATAGTTCGAGCGCGCGGATGTGGAATAAAGCTCATCAAGGATTCAGCCCGCAATCCGTATTCGATGAATTAAAGATGTCGCCGGGAGTAACAAGAATGAAATCTCCTTCCGTCTCCGTCCCGCTCGCGCCCGTTCCCCTCGGCGCTCGGGCTGTTTCTCTTTCTTCACGACTCCTCCTGCTCCCTCGCCCTCCTCACCGACCATCCCCGGCCAAGATTTTCCCCGTGGAATCACCTCGATACTTACCCGTCTCATTACGAATAGGATTAACCTCAGCCAGCCGCGTTCGTGGGATACCTTATCGGGGACAGAAATCTATGATAAGGAGAATTGAATTTCGATGGATAAGCTGCGTGGATCAGACGCGTTACTTGACTTTTCCGCGGTAGAGCGCTGCATCTCCGTTCAGGATGCTGCGTTTATTCTTATTTGTTAAACGCGATTGGACAATTTGCTGGCAGAGATTGTAAGCAGGGACACGACGGAGGAGAGTTGAGGAGAATTACAGATTCTTGGAATCCGCGAAGTAAATGTAAGCAGGGCTTGATTTCCAATTTGCCGCTGGAAATGATGTGCTTTAGATTAATAGAATTAGTATGGCAGCTCGGTGCACGAGATATCGATTCACGAGATGAGACGTCGCGGAATATTAATCCACGACTATGCATCCCTATCGAGGTCATGCACCAGTTGTTGACACGCTGAACTCCCAATTGACTTGGCCGAGCACGGTTCTATCGAGCACAGCGCAGTACCCACAGTCATTGAGGTTCTTTTTCATAAAATGAAACTCCAAGCGTCAATGACTTTACTTTATATTCTATGTTTTTCGTTATATTTTATTTTTAATCGTATTGTATTTTATTGTATGTTTCTGTATCTTAGCATTTTTCTACACTTTGTATTCTAAAGGGTTCCCCCGTTGAATAAATAATAATAATAATAATGAATTTTAGCAATCACTCGAGTTGTACTCCACCGAGCGTATTCTCGCTCGAGGTTCTGCAATTACTTCGGCACACCAGATGACAAAATCAATCTAGCAAGCTTGCACGCCAGAAGATCGCTCCGGAGAACAGCGAGCCTGACGTTTACACGAACTTCGCATCGACACCAGCACGCCTATCCTTAGCTGGCGACTACACCCTCGGCAGTATAAAATTATGGTCTCCCACATTCCACCCATGCGCTGCGCCAGGACAATTTAATAGAAAATTCATGAATACACCAACCGATATCCGCTGGCTTCGTTTAACAGCGTCGCTCTTCAATCGACGCTGCCAGGTCTCCTCGGCCATAGAGGTATTCATCATCGCTTTTGCCGCCGCGCGAGGAGCGAAATGGGTCGAAAGTGGGTTAACCGCGAAACAGATGCGAATAGCGGAGGCCAATGGACAAATAGATGGACGCGGAGATAGGGACCAGATAGTGGGTGGATGGAGGATGGGGCTGACGAGTGCGAGAGGTAGACAGACCCGAAAAAGAGGGGCGGGGGGGGGGGGGAGGGGGAAAGAGGAGAAGCAATCGGCGGAGGGGGTGGGTTCGTCGAGGGAAGGAGGAAGTGTCGCGGCGCCAAAGAGCAGCGGTATCAGGGCGAAGTGTCAGCAGAAAATCGCGCGAGTAAGTGCGCTGGTAGGCAGAGAAAGAGATGGGGCCACGCTGGTTGGCGGAGCGGCAAGGGCAGAAAGAGAACGAGGGGGCGGCAAAGGGGTGGGTAGATTTGTACCTGCGTGGTTGCCATCATTAGGATGGTGGGCCATAGCTGCAATGCGGGCACCCATGCGACCGAGTGGAGGGGCAGAGACCGGGGTACCCACTATGCACCGACTATGCACTCTCGCTATACACCGGCCGTGCACTATCACGAATTCTACGAGAGTGGGGTTGGCTGGCGGCCAGGTGAGCTCCAGGTTCTGTCATCCCTCCCTACGCCGCTACGTTCCAGCCTATATGCGCCTACGAAATCAAGCAACCTTTCCCCCGAGCTGTGCCCTCCCCCTTACCAACCCTCATCCCTCCCCCCCGACTATGCAGATCGGCCTTCGAGGGAAATGACTAACTAATACGTCTTCCTCGTGGTTCACCGAGCCCCGCGGAGCACGGGGCGCACACGCGAATGCTTTTATCTTGCCGCGGTGCCCGGTTGCTCGCAATTTTCCGCCATTACCGATATTACCGATCCTCTTCTTTTTATCTCGAGTCTCATCGACCTGTCTTCGGGACGTAGCCTACCGCCAGCCGCTCCGACCTTCGGCAGGTCTGATCACGCTCGCGGAACTTTCGGCAGGGTGATCGTCCTGAATTTGTGGCAGCGATTTTAAAAAAAGCTGATTAGCCCGCGGTAAGTCCGCGCTATATTATCCGCGTGCTCGTTCCTTGCCCAGCTATTGCTTGACGAATATCCCTGCTCCGGAGGAGAGAGTATCCGGGAGGGCGGAATCCAAGCGGAGTCGACTCGGCGGTCAATAGTGAATCACTGAAGCGAGATGCCGGGATTCTTCGCGCGGTGAAACAGATTGTCCTAAGTTTACACTTACAGCGCCGTTAATGGTCCGGCGTAAAAGCCGTCGGGAGTACGTATCGCGGTCTTTTTGGGATGCTGCGTATTCGCGAAAATAGACCGGCACGCGAAGGAGAGCAACGTGAGAGCGCTTCTCGCCAATCCTCCGCTCCCCTGGCCTCCCCGCCTCGTTCCCCTGCTTCTGCCGCTCATCTCGAGCAATATAGCCCCGTGGTGGACGGATAGGGTGCCAGAATGACTGCGTCGCGCGTTCCTGGTCCAGGCCAACGTGGCAATGTTTATTTGTTTATTCGGTGTACACGACACCATGGCGTCGTCGGGTAATTGCTGTCGTCCGCCGCGGGACAACTCGGCGAAACTCCGCGTGCCCGTCCGTCCGGTGGTCGGGTTTGTTGAACCATGCCAGCGGAGGAGATTGTAAATCCGCTTTGTCGGGGGTTCCCGGTCGATGGGCGGTGTTTTGGTTACTCTTTTTATAGTTCCCCTGCGTCTATTACTCGAATTTCGCAGTTGAAGGATAGCAGTTCGGTTCGAGATGTCTGCGTTGAGAGTTTGGGAAGCTTCTTGCGCGAAGAAAGGACTGGGTATTGGATAAGGCAAGCTTCTGGTGCAAATGGAGGCAGCATAGAAGCATAATTCAAGGGTATGTTGGACTTGCAACAACGCACATTCTGCAGGGAATGTCTAGGAATCTCAAAACAGGAGAATTACTAAACTTTCTCAGTGTAGAACGCGCAGTGCACTTTGGGCGAACTTGAGGCCACCTAAATGCTACCTATTTGGGTGAAAACACCCACTTGTACTTGTTACAAAGTCACTAATAGGCAAACTGTATTGCTAGAGCATTCCTTCGGCTATTCAGTAGTACGTGTCAATGATACAGTAGACGTCCGACACTTCTCTGTTGAAAAACTTACCTTGTACATCAACTTCCAGTCACTTCAATTGAAAACCTCAGCCACTCTCAGAGAGTTACCTAAAACTGTGAGGTGTACACAGAATTTTCAGCAAATCCGCCTCTATACCGTTAAGGAACTAGTTGTTGATCAGGCACTAATTTTTGATCAGTTCACGAAATAAATCGTTCTTTTGAGTTTCTGTCAATAAATAATTGTTTGAAATAATTACTAACATAAAAATTGATAATTCAAAAATATATGTGTTGCCTGAGAAAGCAGTTAGTATTGTTAGTTTTAGATGATTAAAAACTAGTTCCTAGTCGCCTTATTATTCCATACCTTATAAGTATTTAAATTATATATTTATTTTCAACTTTTTAAAATTCTTCCTTGTAGTTTAAACATTAATTCAACTTTTAGTATAAAAAAGTCTATGGTTTAGTGTTTTATTAGGTTAAAAATAAATATTAAAGCGGGAAACCTTCTAAACTGATCAGAAACTAGTTCCTTAACGGTAATGTCGCGTAAGCAACAAATCTAATTTCACTAGACCTGAATCTTAAATTTGGTCAGAGAATCTATAGCGCATCCACCGGTTCTTTACGCAACCAAAGTGCCGGGAAAGAGCGGCGCTCGTGCTATTTCACGTCTCTTCCACACTCGAGCGCAGTTATCAATTCGGGGGTAGCCGAAAAGATTGCCCAGCGGAGCAAATTCAGGATTACCATTCAGCCCGAGAATGTTGGTACAATCCTTCCCTACCCTTCCTTCCTTCCTTCCTTCCTCCCTCTTTTTCTGGCTGCCTGCATGCCACTTCCCTCTCGAAAGATCTTCCGTTTCGCATCATAGAGCTCGCTACGTGAAATCGAGTCCTCAGAACATATTGGTTGGTACTGTCGAGGATCCGCAGCCACGGCTGCCGGGGCGATAGTGAATAGGAGGAAAAGGGATGCCCGGCCCAGCGGGTTTCATTCAAATGAGATCCAACCTAGAGAAAGCGAGGGAAAAGAGGGCTCTGGCGAGGGTCGCGCGGCAGGGCAATGGCATAGAGGCGGCGGCGGGAGGCAAGGTAAGAAGACGTAGAAAAGAAGGGGATGAAAAAAAAAAAGGGAGATCGCGAGCGTTGGTCTTCTCGAGTGTTTTTCTATTCAGAGAGGACTCGCATAAAGTTCTATATACCAAGTTCTATCCCATTCTATAGCGGGAACGTGGATAACCTAGGAGAGTAGGGATAGAAGACGAAGGAGGAGGCGAAACGGGGTGGTTCGCCCATTCCAGGGTGCCGTTCATTGAAACGAATGGCCTCATCCACCCGTCTCCCTTCCTCCTTTTGTCTACCATCTCCCTTCATCCTCGCAGTTTCACCCTGTTACATCCTCGCCCTCTCTCTGTTCGCGACCCTCGAACGCCTTCGTTCTTCTCGCATGATCTCTTCCTTCCCTCCGGTTCCACTCATCCTCCTTCCGCCATTCGTCGCGTCCCCGTCGCCGCGAATCCGCCAGGATTACTTATCCTTCGCCAAAGGACGCTCAAGGCTCAACCTAAAGCATCATTTGAATAAACGCGGAGTTACTGCTCCGTGCTACGAGCTCCCGCTAGAAGAACGGCGGAGGAGGCGGATAGATAGATAAATAGATGGATTGAGAGAGAGAGAGAGAGAGAGAGAGAGCAGGATCCCGCGACTGTATTAATGGCCTGCGATGTCTCCGGGCAAAAAGGGAATTCCGTCCTCTCTGTTATCCCGGGTATAAGATTCTTGTTGTTGCGCACGATGTTTCTCCGGCGAAAGATCGCGATGAAACTACAGTGCGCCGGGCGAAGTGTTAATTTTACCCTTTACCGTTAATTACTGTTCTGCTTCTCATCTTATTGCAAGGTGCAATGTAGATGAACAACTCTTTGAACGAACTGTAACAATAGAACGGGGCTTTATTAAAATCTGCGTGGGAAAGTACAATACGTTTATACGAATACAAATTTCCATCAGTATCTCTCAAGTTGATGAACACCCAGGAACGAAGTATTAACTTCTCAATGATCCCCGCTGTAATTATTATTATTATTATTATACGTATAAACGGGAGAACCCTTTAGACTACAAAATTTTGACACAATGCACAAGAAGTATAAAAAGTATAAAATATAAAATTAATATATAGATAAAGATAAAGTAACAGAAAATAAAATGAACACCAACATAACAGTCTAAAAACACGCAACAAGACTAAACCAATGAACGGACATTACGGAGATGACAGACTCCTCAGAAGTAGAGCCCTATACGTAGTTAGGGAGTCCATGCACAGATCAATATCGGCAGGGCACTGGTTCGATTCATTCATAGCGCGATAATAAATCTGAAGCTACCCCGAAGATTCCACACTTGAAGCTTTTCAATCAAACTTCCACTTGTCGCGTTACATTTCTGTCTCCCGCGGAGTACCTACATCCTCGATTCGCAGGACTCGCCTGACAGACGGGACTCGCAAACACCGTGGCTCGTTTGGAAATTTATTAGCGGCGCTTCGCGGAGAGCACTCCCCTTGTCCGTGAAACATTAAAACGCTCTTATTCGGAATCCGAGCGGCGCGATTTTCTTAAGTCGGGCCCCGCTCCTCGGCGAATTGCAGCGTCCACTGTTTATTCAGAGAGAGAAATCCTCGTGGCGTAACAAAGCCGCGGAGGTCGACCCGATCCATCAAAGGGCTGGGTACCTAGCCCTCTCGGGGCTGCTGACGGGTGGCGTTATTTCCTGCGGCCGGAGACGCGGGTCGCTCGCAGGTTTTAAATATTCCAGGATGGCGTGCAACCTTTGCGCGCGACTCTCGCGAAAACAGCGGTCGCCGGAGCGTGGGCGACCGGCTCGTCGACGAAGAACGGCAGAGGCGGGTCGAGAGGGCTGCGGGGGTGCGCGCTGAATTATTTCGCCGGGACTATGGGCACGCCGGGAATCAGAGATCAGGAAAGGTACTCTCTCTCTCCTCGGGCCAAAGTAATTCGTTCCGTATCGTACTGCGTGGAAAGAGAAAAAAAAAAGCATTAGCGGGGAAAGGCGACGGGAGAAATGGACGCTTGACACGCGAGCGTTTTAGCGTTAACAGCGTTACCAGGACGGAATCGAAGGCAACCCCTGTCATACGGGCTTCCGTTTCGTGTCACGAATGAATAGGTTGCGAGACTCGTTCTGCGGCTCGCTAGAGTTTCCCTTTTTGTTTGCTGCGGAAGGTGCACGATAAGTAAAGATTTTGGGTTGCGTGTGGTGCCCCGTGCGAGTGTGTGGGTTAATGAATGTCTATGTGTTTCACGGAGCTAGCTAGGGCATTGCAGGAATATACATGGTGGCTTTTGTAATGGAGTTATTTAAGCAGTATTGCAACGTGACAGTGATTTAACATTAACACCCCTACATTTCCTGAGCAATCGAGTCAAATGAAAAAGGCCTAACATCGTCAAGAAAAAATATGAGCGTAGTCAAACTCTTTCTCTTCGTTTTTTATCATTATTCAATTCTATCTGTTTAGGTAGGGGAAGTAGGGGCATGATGGGGTAGCTAAGGAAAAATGCAAATAAAGTGACGATTGTACCTATTAATTAGGTCTTTATTACTCCAAATACAACTATAAGTTAATGATTTAACATTTGTTACACACTTCGGACTATCTGAGGTCAGGCGTCTAACGAGGGGAGGCCGCGAATGGGACGAGCGATTTTTTAACGAAACCGGGCAGAAAATGTTGAGGCCGATGTGTATCAACAAATTCCAGAATATTAGCTGTGAATGGCCGGCCATTTTTATAAAAAATGGCTTTAAACAGTAAAATTATGAAGTCGTCGAAACAAAAATGGAATTTTCTGGTTAAATTATTGATACTATGCCAATAACACATAAGACTTTTGTATTCCTTTCATCAAGATCTACCACTTAATGAAGTATAAAATCGATTCGACGACTTCATAATTTTACTGTTCATAATTTTTTATAAAAATGACCGGCCATTCACAGCTAATATTCTGGATTTTGTTTATACACATCGGCCTCAACATTTTCAGCCCGGTTTCGTTAAAAAATCGCTCGTCCCATTCGCGGCCTCCCCTCGTAAGTTATTAAACTTTACAAAGCAGATGGAAAAAACCGTCTTGCCCCTACCGCGGGGTAAAATGGGGTACCGAAATGATTTGCCTAAGTATTTTCACACTCAATACAAATGTGATTTTGTAGATTTTGCTGCTTTTTTCTTCAGTTTTCTTGCTCAAAACTTTATTTACAGCGTCTTTCATCACTTCTATTGACCAGTCTCCTCTTCTGGTTCTTTTCGTATGTTCTGACCATTTTATAAATTCGAACTAAAAACAACGCGATTTATTTGAATTAAATTATAATAGAGAACGATGACGTTGCTTAATCTCACACGAACATCCATGGAACGAGGTTAGGCCTAATAGCAGCTTTAGCTGAGCCTCGCCTTTTCACCTTACTGTGTACTAATTGGTGAAATAAAGACGGAAAATAAAATAAAATAAAAATGGTACCTCATCATTCCCCGTATCAAGGACCCCACCTTGCCTCAAAGCATCGTTTTCCAAAGATTAATATATTTTGTACAACAAATAAAGAAATATTGAAATTTTGAATATGTCACATTAAAATAGATGAAATGGAGATTATCATAGAAGAAAAATAATAGACTTACCGTTCTTAAATATATATTTATTTCAAACCTTCTTACCACATGAAATAACATCGACGCAGCACGCAAACGGTTCACAGCTATAAAGGAAAAAACGCGTGCTCCCCCGCTCACTTTTGCCAGCGACCACACTATTATAACACAATGGCTTCCTAATGATGTATTTGTCACATGCCTAGCATCTTTTAATTAGTGTTTAGGGAGATACCCCATCTTACCTCGCTACCCCGTCATGCCCCTACTTCCCCCAATCCTCAAGTCCCCAATTTTCCTTTCTCTTACAAATACCAGCCACACCCCCACAGATACACTTTCTATCCTGAGTGCCATAAAAGTGGAAGCTCGATGGGGACACGGGATCCGAGGCTCTCTTCGATACCAGCTCGTCTATTTATAAAATTAGCCCGATACAGGGCGTTAGCCGGTGACAGGCTTAAAATATTCAAGCGGCGCGCGTCCTCTCGCATAATTCTGCCGTTTGAGTAAATTGGCACCATTTGGCTCGTCCAGGCCGCCTCGCCTCGCTCCGCGAATTTACGATTCCGCTGGTTCGCCCGTGCGCGCCGCGTTTCCCTCCTCCCGGGCCAGCCGCGATCCTGTTGGATCCTATCCCGGAAGACAAGATAGGCCTGATAAATGTTGACGAATACGCCGGTCCCGGGCGAACACAGGCCCGCGGCCCGAGCGCGCCAGGTGCTCCCGCGCGGTAATGCGATTGACTTTATCTTCGGTAATCGCGTACAAGTGGAAAAGCCGTTTCCTTCGCTTCTCCGCGCTCCGGCTACCTTCGCGCGTTTCCCTGGACCGTCCGACTCGTCGTCGACCTCCCCTGCCCTCGGCTAATAAAATAATTCCCCGGCACCGGTCGGCCCCGGCTATTTATGCCGCGCGAGCTTCTGCACTTCGTCCTGCGCGCTAATGCGCGCGAGATTAACGGTTCGAAATCGTTCTACGGGCGAGTGTCAGCCGCCGGGCGAGAGTGGCGATCGCTTGGCGGACGTGTCGCTTGTCGGGAACACTTGCGTTCTCCTTTCATCTTCCGGCCTGACGGCTATTGCTCTCCGTGAAAGAGATCTCTTGGGCGATCTAATGGCTGAACGCTGCCAGCGGGCTAGAGTGGCGGTCGATTCGCCCGGGCTTGCTGGACGAAGTTGCGTGCCACTGCAGCTGGCTTGCGGGATCGCGGGATTTTTTTAAAATGCTCGTACGATAGAAAACGGAGGCTCGAAGCTGTGGAATTTGATTTTCAAGGTCGGCTGTTTAAATGTCCGCGAAGCTGATCGAAAATGCGAAAGCTAGATCGACCAGTGTACATTCAGACTATCGTGCTGCTATTGGGAAATTAATATCTATGTTTAAAATGGATTTGGAACCGGCGCGCTAGATACGTATTCGCCTATTTTATAATGCATTAATTGCCGCTGACGTTAAACGCATTACGGTATCGCGTGACATAATGCAGTAATTAATTTGTCGCGAATGATTTATCCCTAATAAGTCTTATTGAAATGAATTTCGAATGCGCGTTTCGGAGCGTGAAATGCGCGGTAATTAATACTATCGCATTAATAGTATGCGATAGATTGAGCTGCCCGTAATTCCCGAAGAAATTAGGCGCTTTCGTGAAGGGAAATATCGTCCGTGCTGCCATTTAGTGTTGCAAATTACGTAACAGGGGAGAATACTTTTCCGCAGTGGCGAGTATTATATTACAAACGTGGCGCACCGAGGACGCTGGTAAACAAGGAAATTTCAATAAAATAGTGAACCCAAGAGTATTCCAACTTCTAAGTGACTGAAATTACGTATCGACAGGGATGAATGAAAATGTAAGGCCGCCTCGATCTCTCACTGAAAATTGGCAACGCTTTGTGCCCATAAAAGAGCGAATTACAACGACACCCCTCGAGATTCATACCATCCAGCTGGATCACGCGAGAAAGACTGCATCGTCTGAGAATCCTCGCGTGAAAAATAAGTTCAGCCGGGGAACAATTAAGGGAATGATGTCCGTAAATTTTCGCGGGGCACAGAAACGTTTTAAGGGTGTCCCCTCGCGAACGACGTAATTGCTTCCATCAATCCGTACCGAGACAAATTAAAAGGGCATCAGTGAATCTGCCATGGCACCTCGGATCTAACGACATTTTCATGGGCCAAGAACGAGAGAGAGACGGTCTCCTGAATTCGGCGGCCAAAACGAGATGCAAAGATCGAGCAAAGGCTGTAGGAAAGATTCAGTTGGATCTGTTCATATTTCCATCCCCTTCAGAGAGATCAGCTATTCTTTCACAGTCAGTGATATCTCAACGCTTTCTGATCGCATAGTCTCGTACAATAAATTTCAGCCTCGCAGAAAGCAGCGTAAGAAGAAGGAACGCAGAGAGCAATATTCTTGATTCATTCTTCGTTCATTATTCTCCGTAACAACGTAGTTACATTCTAAAATTACGATTTTACCATAAATTCTTAACATCCCCCGGCATCATTAGTGTCGCGCAAATAATTGCAACATTCAAATTACTCTCCACTCGTTACGGGCAAAGAAGGGCCACCTTAATTTCCCGAGAATACTAATTAAGTATCACTAATTAATTCCGTAGGATGATGTAATTTATGCGAACAGCTCGTTACCAAACAGGTGGTATTCACCGGCTAATGACCTGGGAACACCAATAATTCATTGATTAACGCCATCTACTGAATAAACAATAAGCGCTCCACCTCGCCTCCACCCCCCGCCCCCACCACCCCCGATGCCCACTTCCTTTGCCCCGTTAGGATACGACAATCGAATTTAATAATAGACCCGCGATAATTCATTACGGTTCTCCTCGAGTGTTTTCTCAGGCCAGCCGGTGGGCAAACTTAATAATTTTTCGGAATACCATTAAAAGGGATTAACTTAATAGGTGGTCTCATTACGTCTTAATTGTGCGCAGCCTACGCCTCGGCTGAATGCTTCGAGGGAGCAGCGGTGAATTCAGATTTAGGGCTCGTCGATCGTCGGCCAGTAACGGCTTCGTTTTCGAATCTTCTTCTGGGATTGTCCCGCTCTTTACGGCACGGGACAGTCACGAACCGAATGGACACGAACGGAAGAGGCAAAAGGAAGATAGCCAAGGGACGTATGCACGATACTGTCCCTGGCTGGCGTATCGCGATGGCGCATCTGCAATTTATCGAAGCCGAAGACCGCTCGCGACCGAATGGGCAAGTAACTGCCGAGCATTACGGGCTCTTCAGAGCGATCTGGATAAAATAGCGTATAATTAGATAGGGTGTAAGATATATTTGGAGCGTGTCCATGTTGGCCTACGGCCAGAGTTCACCCTTTTGATATATACGTGTAAAGGAGGTCAAGAGGGTGCCCCCGTCGCAGGGATAGCGTCCAGGAACGGCCGTGCACGGTGCGCGGATTGATGGAATCTCCCGTAAATTATAATGCGTTATTAAATTTCTATCGGGCCCGCGCTGACGTTAACGGCCTGGCCAGCGTCCGGATGTTGATATCGTTTAACGACGGACCATGTGGATAATCTGATCTTCTTTGACGTCAAAGGGGTGCTTGGCGGGAGGCTTAAAGTGCAAATGTTTCAATCGCTGGACACTCGGTGAAACGCAGGTTTGGTATCTCAATTTTCTGCTGTTTCGACGTACTCGCTGGCAAACAGCACCATTCACCCCCGATTGATTTGAACGCTGAGAGGTCGACCCTCCCCTGCTCTTTTACTGTTTAAATTTCGTGTCAACCGTACGAAAATCCTGAGTACCCGCGCGTAGTTCACACGGAATGTTGTAACGCTTCAGAGGCTGCGATAGACACTCGACCGGCCAAGAAAGAGCTTAGGGAAAATTCCTTCCCTTTATTCCCCAAAGGTTGTTGACTAATGCGATGTGTTTTCTCAGCGGCGAATGAAATATCTCGCATGGTGGACACACTGGGCCGGGGTAACAAATGACGCGGAAATGGCGATAAATTTTTAACAGGGATTGTACTTTACACGACGCGCGATGCAGGTAGAAAGATCATTGCTTTACTTCCCAGGAACGCAATTCTTCGCGTCTGTTATTCGTACGATTTTTATGTCTTTCATCTATTCTATATATTGCACGAATTTTTAGGTTCCATAAAGACGGAGCTACCGCGAATTAAAGCCGTTATGAAACTCGAAAGGAAGCGAATGTTCGATATCAGATATTCCTTAATTACACGCTGCAGCTTAACTTGTCAAGTGTGCGCAATTAATTTTCTACGGTGTTAAGCTAAGCTAAAGCTCTCTCGCGAACGCACGCGGCGTGTTCATAAATGACGGGGATTACGCTCGGTACTGTCGACTTACATTGTTATCTAATAATTCTAATTAGCGTTAACGAACCCCTCCGTTCCGTTCCACTCAATGTTTCGTGGCACCGAGAATTGAAATCGGTGGGGTTTCCAGTGAAAAGAAACAGCCCCTGAAATCACACACAAACATATCATTAATTATTTTCCTTCGATAAAGAGTCTCATCTGGCTTCATATTTCGTTTTGAAATAAGAATTCCGAGAGCTGAATTTTCTGCTTTATAAACACAGACATACATAAGTGGATGCAAGCAATCATTATTTAGTTATAGACTCGTAACTTTCTCCTTAATATTTCTGTAACGGTGTTTCATATTTCTAGGATTTCTGTTAAAATTTTCTATATTTCCGGAATATTTAGTTGTCAATACTGTGGGTAACAATGTTCAGATCGGACCTTGGAACCGTTGCGTGCCTCAGTGTTTCTAGTTCGATTCACAAAAGGTCCGGTCTGCTTCGAGGGCGACTATGATTCTCGAACGAGGAAAAGGGAGATAAGACCCTCGCGATTATTCACCGTTGAAATTCAGTTCCTCGAGTTCAGCGATGCACAGGGCCTCGCCGTTCAAACGAAAACTCCCCCGCCCGTAGCGACTGATTTGCTAAAATTATTCTTTAGGTTGGTAGTAACGAGCGTGGTGTTGCCGATAACCGACAGGAAACGGCTACTCGTAAATTTTCCTCGTATCATATGATTCACGGAATGGTCTGGTAGTTTCATTATGTTCTCTGTAATTGGCGACTGTGCTGCGCTCTGAAAATGGATCCTACTTTCGCCAAAGATAACCACCGGTGATAAATCATTTTTAACGAAGAAGTCATCGATAGGAATGGTTATTGTCTTCTCTTCAGGCAAACGTTTGCAGCTTGTTATTAAAGATAACAAAGATATATAAAGATTTTAGTCAACTTCGCGATCACTTCGAGAAGCTAATATAGAAGTATAATATTTCTATGTTCATGTTTGTGAGGGGTGTATGCAAAATTCTGCGGACTTTAAGGGGACTAGGCAGTCGAAAAATTGATTTTTTATTGCATTTTCCTTAAGTACTATCTTTTCGGAATAAAATGCCGCTTGGTTTATATTAAAATTCGCAAAATTGTTGATTTGGCAGCCAAAAAGGTCAAGCGGCAACCTACAGCGCAGTATTTGCCCAGTAAACGCGTTTTTCTCGAATCTTTTTTTCTCTTGGTTTTCGCCTAGTTGCGAATGAACGGAGGTTCACATCGACTAGAAAAAATGACAGGATGTATAAAACATGTTTCAGTTTCCGCCAAACTTCTGATATGGTCCGTAAAAATTCGAGATTTTCATAAAAAAATTAAAAAGTCGCGGATTTTTAGTACAGCACAAAAACGACCAAATTTTTCTTGAAATAATCGCCATTTTCAGCCCCCAATTTAATAACTCTGTTTCAATTTTAGTTTCTATTGCTTCCTCGGGAAACTACGGATGTAACCAACAAGAATCACACTTTGAAATTGGATTTTATCACTTTTTAAGACCGATATTACCTGACAACTACAGAAGAACGTTAAAATGTTTATCAGTCAGCACCGCCGTTTTTAAAACACATGTGTATTTCATACCAACTTTTTTTCAATCCCTATGATAATAATAAACATTGGGTAAAAGGGTACATCCGGATTTGCTTTCATTTCTTTACAAATACATTAAATAGAAAGTGTTTGTTTCACGGAAAACGAAAAATATAAAATTTCAGTTCAATTCAGTTTTCCATTTATTCTGACACATATGCATCCCTCTCATCAAATACAATAGCTTTATTACAAAATACAAAGCACTTTCAAGTGGTGCGGGTCAATAACATCGGTCCCCCACTTATTTCGAGCAGGCCTGCTGTACTTGTAGAGGCCGCATTCTCTCATACAGCGTTCTAGTTACCGAAAGTACTCCATCTGCCATCGATATTTCAACCTTTAAATTCCCCGCACGCCACAAGCAGCCGATTAACCGCCGCTTTGTTATCATTTCAGAGAGCCTTAGGGAGTACTTCACCAAGTATGGGGACGTCACAGAAGTCATGGTCATGAAAGACCCCACCACGCGACGATCAAGGTAAGCCAGACTTCACGGTACTAACCTAGAGAACTTACGCCCGGAGAAAGCTGTGGCTCTCGATACGCCGAGGGATCGCGGAGCGTGTATCCGCCTTATCGTCCACTCAGGCTTCTTCCTGCTATCGAGCGTTTTTATGCGTCGCGATATCAGCCCGAGAGAGCATCCGGAGTTTTAACAGCGATACGAATACCCGCGATCGCTTATCATCCCGTGGTTTTATGGAACGTCGTTCCCTTTTGATCCTGAGTTATGGGGCCGTTTGACGGTCGACCCAAGGATTCCTAGACCCCTTATTAACAGCGCCGCGGCATTCCGCGCTCGCGTGCCCGCGTTTCCTCCCGCGGCCGCGCGGACATGCAAGCTGCGTTATATTCCTGCGCATTATGCTAATCGCGAGTTGAAATTAAACCGGCGAGGACCGCTAAAATAACTCACCGTCGATTCATCGGATCGCGCGGGGCATTAGTCACGATAATGACGACCGTACATTATGGTGGCTCAGAGCGGATGGAAAAGAGGGTGGAAGACACGAGATAACACTTACAGATAGGCCGTTAACCCTTCTCCACCGTTCGCATGTTCATGGATCCCTATCGTGGATACCGATGGCTGGTAAGTCCGTGTATTTTATCGCGTTGACGACAAGCGGGCAGATTTACGCCTTCCACCCCTGTTCCTCCGCACCTGTTTATTTAACAGGAACACCGACGCAAGTTGCGCGCGACATTTTATCAGACAACCACGCGAGCGAGGCTGATACAACTGGTTAATGTCGTATTCCTCGCTCGCCGTTCTTCATTTTACTTCTCCGTTAATCACGGGGGACGCACGAAGCCCGCTCGCGGGTTACGCGCGTGCATGGCCTATTTCGGCGCCGGGCGCGCGGCATTAATAACGACACGTACACTTATAGTCATCCAGCACGCGCAACGTACTCGAAGATGGTAGGCCCAGATGCGCCGGCCAAGAATAGACTTATCAGCCAGATAAATGTGACAACGAACGCGAGCTAGCTTTACCTGCTCGCCACGAAGCGATCCCAGGCGCCCATTATTTCCTTTCCCCTATCTGCCGCAGATGCATCGCGCTTACCAACTCGCCGCTTGCTCGCTGCACCAGATACAGTCTGCTCGCATCTGTGCGCCGCGGATTTCGTGCCTGCTATCCCGCCCTATCGCCAGCGTTATCATAAGCAGCCCGGCCGACTCGAAAATGGGTTATCAGCCGGCTCGGTGATTCGATTAGCGATTCTCGAAGACCCCTCCCCGTCGCCGATAGCTCGATACAACGTGCGAACTTATCGGGCGATTTCGCCGAGTTTTCCCTGCCCCTCCCTGGCCTGCGTCGCTCGGATACCCGCTCATCCGTGCCCTCGCCCGTGGAAAACTAAAATAATCTCTCCAGTGGATATCGGTGACGTCACCGACACGTGCGGACCCGCTGGAAATTTCTGCTAGCGCCGGTAAATACGGAAAGGCAAAAGTGACTGCCGCGCGAAGATTGGCACCTCTATAAATAACGGGGCCTCCAGAACGGATACATATCGACATCTTGCACTCGCTACATTTTCCTTTTACGACACCCACCTCGGGGCTCCTCAGCGCTCGCGCGATCTTGGCGGTGGCCCCGTTGGAAAATTTCGAGTTCTATCCAGATCAAATGACGCGCAGTCGAAAAGTGTTGCGTAGCTCTTCGAATGGAGAACCGAGTGTGTTCCAAACTGCAAGCTTGCCATGGCAGAGATGGGCAAAAAATTATTTCAAATAAAAAATTGATTTCGAATAAAGGACAAAAATTTTATTCGAGACTCATCAAATAAAAATAACCCGGAGTTATTTTTATTTCAAATAAAAATAAGTGAGAGTTACTTTCATTTGAAACGTCACAAATAATTTCTTTCGTTCGACGTGAATATATCCGTTGGCCACAAATAATTTTCTCGCTTGACGTGAAATTATCCGGCGGCCACAAATAATTTTCTGGTTTGACGGAATTCATTTTAACCTTCAAATAATTTTGTCGTCTTTCCATGCATTTGTATTTGAAAAAAATTATTTGAAGCGCAAATAGCTCTGGGAGTAGAGAGCGAGAGAGAGGGGGAGCGTGTGCGAGAAGGATAGAGATAGATGATACTTTTTCGCTCTCTGTAGCGGTAAGCAGCAGAGCATGATGCGAGGAGGTAGTTGTTAGAGCGATTTTTTGATTAATAATTATTTTGTGTTAAGTAAGTTATTCGTGAAATTTAGTGCGGAATGTAACGAAGGGGCTGTGTTTTTTCAGCAAATACTGTGTAAATGCGTAAATTATTTACACGTAATGTGTAATTGGTTTGGTTGTTACCTGGTGTAATAATTTTCATACAATTTTAAACATGTAAACAATCGGTTTTATTTATTAAATCATTCCTGCAGGCATATTAACAATTTATCAATTATAATTTATTCAACAACTGCAGGTACAACTCATATTTTTACAGATGGGCACCTGAGTACCCTAAAATAATAGCTAAAATAAAACCGATTGTTTACATGTTTAAAATTGTATGAAAATTATTACACCAGGTAACAACCAAACCAATTACACATTACGTGTAAATAATTTACGCATTTACACACAGTATTTGCTGAAAAAACACAGCCCCCTCGTTACATTCCGCACTAAATTTCACGAATAACTTACAAAACACAAAATAATTATTAATCCAAAAATCGCTCTAACAACTACCTCCTCGCATCATGCTCTCCTGCTTACCGCTACAGAGAGCGAAAAAGTATCATCTATCTCTATCCTTCTCGCACACGCTCCCCCTCTCTCTCGCTCTCTACTCCCAGAGCTATTTGCGCTTCAAATAATTTTTTTCAAATACAAATGCATGGAAAGACGACAAAATTATTTGAAGGTTAAAATGAATTCCGTCAAACCAGAAAAATATTTGTGGCCGTCGGATAACTTCTCGTCAAGCGAGAAAATTATTTGTGGCCAACGGATATATTCACGTCGAACGAAAGAAATTATTTGTGACGTTTCAAATGAAAGTAACTCTCACTTATTTTTATTTGAAATAAAAATAACTCTGGGTTATTTTTATTTGATGACAAATAAAGATAAAGCCTATTTTATTTGATACGTTATTTAAATAATTTTTTATTTAAATAATGCCCATCTCTGTGCCATGGGTATGTTTCTGAAAATTACATTATTTACTTTGCGGCTCGTTCGTTTCAAAGTGAAATAGGTAATTTGATGATCCTTTACCGTAAATATTGATCCTGTGGGAATTCTTGATTTGCTTTTCCAGCTAGGGCGCAGCCCTCCCCGTAATCGCCCGAAACGAGCATCTCGTCGTAAAAGAATCGCGGTGCAATTCAACTGTGATTGAAAGCAGAGTATCGTCAATTTGTTCGGCGGAAGCGTCCCAGCCTCGGACGAATCGAAATGTTTAACGAGCAATTTCATTAACGTGTCCCGCCCCACTCGTGACGCTCCCGGTTAATAAGATACGGTGGCCGGGAAATGCGAAAGATTTCAAGCACCGAGCTCGGTTCCCTTTGAATTCCCCGCGAGATAGTTGCTTTCTATTAATTCAGATTGCCGCGCAATTTGCACAGTTTCCCTCTAATTGTATCTTAGCAGCTGATGCAAATTGTCCAAAGTTCCGGTTAAGTTTCCCAGTGGTAATTGTTGTGTCGTGACTCGGTAACCTTGCAGCTTGATGCTCGGCACTTAGACGTCGGCGGGCGCGCGGTTAACAAAAATGGGGTGTTCTCGGCCCGAAAGGGGCGACATCGAGCAACAGTTTCAAAGTGACGTCGGCAAACAGAAAATCCACGCGCGGCGCGGTACGAACGTTAAATGCCGGCATCAGAGTAATTACCGGGTTTTAAGTGGAGGAAACGAGGGGACGACAACGAGCGCGACGTCGACGAGGGTTGAAAGAAGGGGGCGAGATCGATGAAGAGGGTGCGTCGAGCCGGCACAGGTGGCTGTGCGGTGACAAACGGGAACGGGGGGGGGAGCCGAATTCACAGTGCAAAGTGCTTTCCGAAAGTGGACAGGATCAGTTTCCCAAATCTTTCTGCCGGCGAAGGTTACTGCGGCACTTTGTACCGAGCACGTTTCAGAAATAGTCAGTGATAAATACTTTTCGTGGCAGCTTTCGAACGCGGAAAATATGTTCCCGGGACGGGAACTGGTTATCTACAAAACTAAAAATGGGCTTTTTTTATGCCATAGTCAGACGATTGAGGGCAACAACGGACTAATCCTAGTATGTTCGCGGTAAACGGAGAAATAGGCGATCTAAAATTTCAAGGCAATAAGTAATTTTGTTATTCCGTATGGTTTTAATTGAAAGAATTAACTTTTCCTATTTTATATGATTAGTATAGCCAATTGGAATGCATTACTGCTACTAACTGAATGAAATGATTCCGAATTTCGACCGAAGTAATGTTTAAATTACAAAATAAATGTTATCGGCGCGTAGGTGCGGTCAGTTAAATAAAAATTATTTTGCAAATTTTATGTATAAATTTCCAACGTTTCGGCCAATATTGAGGCCATTATCAAGGAAATAATAATATCACACGAAAACTGCGATCACTTTTATAAATTCCGCAACGTATTAGACGTGCGAACCACGAGTCGGTTGGAGAATGACTGATGTAAACAGCCAACAGCAGGCAGAACAACCAGAGGGTAAAGCCGAATGTGGTCTAAACGGCGACATATAGCGGGAACCGTTGACTGTTATGAAAAATTGAAATATAAAACCTAAAACAACCTCTCAATAAAATGCCAAAACAATAATTCTTGTCATAAATTAAGTGTCTAACTGAATTTCGTCAAAAATGTGTGTTAGTCCGTTTTTGTTCTCAATGCCTGGTAGGTATAAAACAGGATTGCTAAGGTACAGCAGTGGAATAGCTAAGTAATATGGTGGCGTTAGTCGCTCAAAGGGAACGTCCCGAACCCGGAAATTCAAAATATTCTGAAACTTTGAGAATATGTAGAGGATTTTGTCCTGATTACAACGCAATGTTTGTTTGCTGCCCAAATTCACTCTAAGGGGGTGTAATTAGCCCCTGAAAATCCGGTTATTTTCCGATTTTGCGTTACAACTCCTGAACTGTAAACTAATTTTTTTACCAAACGATAGATCTAATTAAAGGGAGTAACTTTTGTCTTGAAACTTTTTTCCTATCTCTTACAGTTCGCGAGTTACAACACAAAATCGGAAAATAGCCAAACTTTCAGGGGTTAATTTCACCCCCTTCGAGTGACTTTGGGAAGCAAACAACAATTGCCTTGTAACCAGGAGGAAATCCCCTACATATTCACAAAGCTTCAGAATTTTTTCAGCTTCCGGGTTCGGGAGCTTCCCTTGTCAGTGGTGTGAAGCATCTGTTTGATTCCGTTTAATACAGTTTGAAGTACAGGTGTCGTGAAAGTCATCATACATTCCACTGTGTCATCCCACTTAGAACTCACTGGCAACTTGCGCCTTACGACGCTTAGGTATCTGCCACAAGCACGTGACGTTTCATTCGCCGTGACGTCGTAGAGACGTTCCAGGAATCACGGATTCCAGGATGACACCGTTCCCTTGATTATTCATTACACTCGCCATGGTGTACTTACCGTAATGCGCTTCACGAAGTGCCGCGCTTTCATGATTTACGCTATTCCTGGGTGAATAGGGGACAGGCTAGTCCTTCCTTTTGATGTATCCTCGAATGGCTCGTGATCAAAGCGCGGTATAAACATGCAAGCGGCAGCAGTGTCCAACGCGCCGACACCATATCGTCATCGTACTCGCAACGTGGCGTACTCGGCGCAGTTTGGGAATTAAGTTCCCCGGCACTTTGACATATGACTTGACACTGAAACGGGAATAAGAAGGGCAAGACGCCACGGGGGCGACACCGTTCACGATGATTTGATGACGCGTTTCCGCGTCCCGATGCTGGAAAGCGTGTCACCGCTTCGCCCGGTTCTTTCATCTCGATTAATCCAGCTCCGGGTCTTTTAGCTCTCGTAACGGGGACGCATCGTCCGCGCGACTGACTCCCGCCAGCTATTCGATCAACTGGGAAACGTCGTGATATCTACTGCGCGCTGCTACTTGCGGGCCTTCATCTTCGCATTAATGAAAAATCACCACTTCCCGCAGATTGCGCTATAAATATCAGGCACCTGGCCAACGCTTCCAATATTCAGCAGCTGGACGGTTAACAGAAAGCCAGCAAAAAGCGCGCACTCGCGCGTACACGTGTTACGCGTTGGAATGACCAACTCGACCGCCGAGGCAACGAGAGCCGGTAGTAGTTTCACTTCGAAACTCACGACATCCGCGACGAGCGAGCAGTAAATTATTTCCTCCGCCCGTCGTTTATCTTCGGCTCCGCCGTCGCCTTATACGGTATCTGAAATTCATTAACGCCAGGCTATGCTACTAATTGGCGCGTTTCTATAACGGCGTGTTGTTTAAAGGGATTGTACAGCGATAATCGCAGTTAAATTGTCGCGTAACTCTTTAAATTGCCCCTGTCCCGGTGGCTCTAGCGCCGGCTACTCTCCGCCGCTTTGCTCTTCTCCGTTTAATTAATTGGCCAGAAACTTTCAGCCGTCCGCCCCCCGGCTTCCTCTCTCTAATTATTCATTCCTTTCATTCCCGCGAGAGCGAGAGAGAGAGAGAGAGAGAGAGAGAGAGAGCGGGAGAGGGGGAGGGAGGCTGGCGCGGGGTGGCAGGGGGTGTACGAAGTAGCCGGACAACAAAACGAAACACGGGACAACTTACTTGCGCCGAGTTATAAAGCAGAAGCAACAGTCGGGCCTATTCACACCCGCTTATATTATGCTGAAATAAAGCTCGTAGAATCAAAGTGCGCCCTCCCTTTGCCAGCCCCTTTCACGTTCGCTGCATTCTGCCCTTTTGCCTCCTCAGAGGTGGCCCGAAGTCCGATGGCAATGAGCAGGTCTGTTCCTTCGCCCCTCTGAAAGGAACCTAGTCGCGAACATGCTGGTAACATGCTGTTGGATAATCGAGCATTCACTTGTAAGTAAAAGTAAAGATCCGTGTAGTGGGATTAGCATTTTACAAATCGAACCAAAATGAACGAGTCAGGAAGATAGATTCTATAGCATACGTATTCTATAATATGCGTTGAAAGCAACGAACCAATAGCTACCTAAGCAAACTCGCCTGAAACATCTAGCAATCGGTGTTATCGCAGGGAGATCTTCATCACCCACGAATTTATCGCCGTAAACTGCTGACTATCGTTCTCAGCTGTCCTTCCGGAGCACCATGACCGAGTCTTACAGCGGCGCAAGGGGGTCACGGATAACCGCACCGAAAATGGTTCAATTACTTTCGGACAGGCGAGTTCACGTCCGCGTGACGTGACGCGGTATCAAGCGGGACGTGTCCCCGATAGATTTAAATTTCTTCCCCGACGATCTGGGAAATTTCTGTGGCAGGTGGAAGCCGCTTAGAGGACGGCTAGACGGAGAGGATGAACGAGGACGACAGGCGGCGGAGATAGAGGAACGCGGCTATAGGGTTCGGGAACAAGGGTGGTTGAATCCCTCAGCGCCACGTCGTAGCTCATATCTGCCGCAAAGGGACGTGGGACCTGTATGCAGGAGGGGCGAGGCATGGGGTTACTCTGCGGGTTGTAAATTAATGGTTAGCCCGTGGCATTGGGGGGTTCGTCCTAAGGGTTCTGCTTGATCTATGGGCGGCGTGTGTGCTAGGTCAAACGGGTCTTGCCCGCTGATACGAGGGCCACGCGAGAGCCATCCTCCCTCTTTCCTTGATCGCGTGAAAATCGATAGCCAGGCTTGTCCACGCAGCTCCTCTCATTTTTAGGTACTCCGGTTCGCGACGCGCTATCCGTAATCGGTACCAAGAAGCACGGGCTATCTGCGCGGACCTGGAGGTGCCCGCGTCCTCGGGATGCAAAAGCCATTCTAGATCGAGCCCCTCCCTCGCGATTTATACGAGCGATTGGTAGTAACGATGGGGCCCTGGCAACGACCGACGCACGACGCTGGGTGTTCGAGAGCAGTTAACTTTAGTGCCCAAGTCTGGGAGTCATGGCCGACGCAGAAACGAGCAGCCTCGGTGCGGTGGTGCTCGTTCCTGCTACCGTTTGCCGTTCAAGGTCTGGGATTAGTGGCCCTGAGGAATTATGGGGTAGAAAGTGAAGCGACCATTGCGTCTCTGACAGCGGTGCACTTTCGTATCTTAACATACTCACGCACACCGGCCGTGACTGTCTTCCCTTAGCATTCCCAATCTCCTAATCCTCGTCGTGCCGTGCTCAGCTACTGTACGACCTTCACAGAGGAGTAGTATCAACATCTGTTACCTTGCACGGTCCACTATCTACCTCCTCTTCGTGGCATGTACTATATCGCGTACTATACTCTACGATATCCAAGACGGTCATCGCGAATCCACTATCGAGCAGCAATCGCGTCTAAAAGGAGTTCAGTGTCAGAACGGTACTTTTGAAGTACCTGGCCCGTTATTCCGCCCGTTAAATGAATCGACATCCTCATTTTCTGGCGATTTCACCCCCCCCTACCTCCCCCTCCCTCTGGAAAGAGACGGCCACGAGATAGGGAGAGAATGATGAGGGCGCGCGGGAGGCAGGAGCGAAGCGTTCTCCTATCGACAGTCTCATTTCCTGCTTCGAACTTATCAAGACAAATACACGCTGAACACGCTCTCCTCCGTTCTTCCAGCCACTCTTGCGATCAGAAAATATCTCTAATGAACAAACTATCCGATTTGAGCCCCCGCAGCCCTGCCAACCACATTGAGCGCACGGTGCCGGCGCCACGCTCCTCCCATCAGCCTCGAGAAGGTTGGAAGTCTTCGATAACCAATCTCAATTTCAGCGCGATGTATCCGTTATTTGGGTGCCTAGCTTCCATTTTGGACCCTTCTCGCGTCTCTCTCTCTCTCTCTTACCTTCTGCTCCCTTTCGCCCCTGGGAACTGGGCGTTCATTCTCTATGGGGTTTGTTTTATTAGAACGGTTGGAAGTTACGTCCTCTGTGCTCCTTTCTCGCGTCTTCCGCGCTAGGTGGCCCTGAGAAACCGTCCACTTTGGAGTTCCCCTTTAACTGGACGCGGGATGTTCGGTGGGTATAGGAATTTTTTGGTGGCTTCTGACTTGGGGTCACGTTCGGCCACATCGTTCGCCTGGCAATGAACGATCCCGCATCGAAAGTCCACTTTGAAAAGGGAATTCTATGGAGGAGGCTCTTCAGTGTTCATTGTTGCTCGGGGATTCTGGTGAATTCAGTTATTAAAAGATAAGTGACTATTGTGCAAATTGGGGCGCGTAATTGGGTCCAATTTGGTGGCCCCAATTCTGTAGATTATTCGGTACTTGATTCTCGAAGAATCGAGTTCACATATAACACTTCTAGGAGGCAGAAGGTTATATTCCATCCGCTGCGTCTGATGGCTGGTGTCTATTGTATTAAGCCCGTGCTTCTCACTCACCGATCGCGACGGGACCGCACCTAGCGATCGACGCGCCCACGCGAGAAGCAAGCAATTCGAGAATCCCGAATCCACTTCCTCCGATTGCTTCGGCCGGTGCCCCGTTCGTCCTGCTCGCTGAAAATCCCATTACCCCGCCGCCAGCCGAGTCGCTGCAACGAAAGAAACGCTTCGAGTGACGTGATTCGCCTTCGGGGGAATCGAACTTAATTTGCGTGGCCGTTCGCTTTATTAGCGAGCCGAGTTCACTCTGGGGAGGGACAAGTTCGTCCCCGAAACTTTCCCGTTGTCCGAAATTTCTCGCCCGAACGGCCCCGGAGTTCCCTGGGATCGCGGGGCCAAACGGATGGGAAAGGAAGAAACCGGAAGGAAAGACGTCGGGGCCGCGAGGCGGAGGGAAACGAGAGGAAGAGTCGGCAGAGCCGTCTAGCCGCCGGGCAATCTGTTAATTCGATCGTAAATCGTCGTTAGCGGAAAATTTAGTTGGAACTTAGCGGCGATAATTACACAGGTTTTGCAGCGGGCCGGCGCTGCTCTTGAAAACCAGACGAGATGGAATGGAAGGGAACACGACGCCGGGGAACGGCGGCGCGCGGAGGCGGGGGGGTTGCGGGGGCGGCAGCTGAAGTAGAATTTATTGGGCGATAAGCGCCCTGCAACTTTCTTCCCTTACGATCGTCATTCTTTATCAGGCCACTCGTGGTCGACACCAGCGTATCGAGGTCGAGATACCAGGCTTTATGAATCGGGATTATTAAGGTCCTCCCTGGATCGTAGATCTTCCTTCCCTGTCCCGTACCCTTTGCCAGCCGCCGATCGCCGATGAAAACGTCGCCGTGCGCCACTTCCTCTCCTCTATCTTCATAGCCGCGACTCGCTGTAAAACCTCTCGCCGACAGCTCGAACTGCCTTCGTTGTTTCCCCGATTGCGCGCCATCGTTCCTCCGTCACGGTGGAAATCTATTTCGACCAGGCGCTATGGGCTGTTTGATAAAAAAACAGGGGAAATCGTTTCCTTCACCGACGGACTCCGTGAAACACTGGCTCCTGGCATTTGTAGATCTTCGGTGCGGCAACTGCGTCTGAAGGAACTTTACGTCTCAACGATACTATTGAGCACCGTTCATGGAGCGCAGCTTACACAACGCTGGCAGAAGCGTATTATTCTACACGCCCCGAGCGCCGCAACCCCATGTCGCCCCCGTATCTCCAGGCATCTTCGAACTTCCGTGTTTTCCGCAAGGAGGACAGGGTTGAAGGGTGGCCGGCGGCAGCTCGCCCGCTGGTTATAAGGTTTTCCGGTGATAGGCTGGCCGCGTGGTCGAAACCACCGCGGGAGCGATGGATGGGAAAGGTGTTGAGTAATTTATCAGGGGTGGCTGAAAGGTGTGGGTTGCGATGGCACGAGATCCCCGTCGGTGAACGCGCGTGGATCGGCGTAGCGTGAAGTCTTATCTGGCCAGCGGGAGTCCTGGGGGTGTTCATAACCCCGTTGCGGCCGGCCACGATAATCCTCTTAGATACCTCGCGACAGCAATGGAACGTCATAAATCTGATATCCGTTATTCGCGGGCGTTGCGTTCTACCCGGGTAGGAGGGCAGCTGATTCCTCGTGCGCGCTACGTTTCCGCTCGTGCGCACGCCGGCTGCTGACAGCGTAGCTGGGCGCAAACTGGTTCGTTACTTCTGATTGCGAGCGGGAGCGTGATCCGCATAAATCGCGCTCATTCCCTGCTCCGTAGTCGGTGTGTTGCGGGCAACAAAGGGGGCAATGGTGAAATGAAAATACACGTTATATCTGGGCGGCATTAAAAAAGTGCGCTCGCCTGTTTCAAGAGTAACGAAAATCAGGGTAGAAAGTGGGAGAATCTTCGTCTCTTTAAGCAGAACGTAGAACGTCCTCGTGGAAATAAACAGCGCGATAGAATTGTGCTGTAACGTTGCTTTCCAAGACTCCCACGGCCACTCAGGCCGCGCGATAATACACCAGTCGTCGATATTACACGTTTCCCAGGGAAACGTCCGCGGAGGCCCCCGTTCCCCGCGAGAGGAGCGGAAATCACGGAAGATCCGCGCCGCGGTGCTCGGTCTCTAGCTTTTTCTTGCGGCAGGCCCGCTCGAGACCTCTTCCTCCACGCCGCGTTCGACGGTGTTCCGTGTTTCGCGGCGAAAACACGCGATACCCGCGTTAACTCCCGCAGGGCGCAGCGGGTGTCCTCGCGCGGGCTCGCATTAACCCGCCCCCGCGCCACCCCGCCGCCTCCACCAACCGCCCTTCGAGCCCCGCGAGTCTCTCGCCCGTTAACTCCTCCACGGACGTGCACACAACGCGTCGGTCGGCTTTCTGCTATCTCGAGTTCGCTTAAGCGTATGCACGAGCCTCCTATCCACCCTCATTTATTCTTCGGCGAACCGTGCGGATGTGCCGGCGTTTAATAACGCGTGCACGCATCGACCGTTAAATTTAGCCCCACGGAAATTAAGAGTTTACCTCGGTTAATCGCCGCGAGGCCTGCGGGCACGCGATTCCAGCACGGATTCTTGCGTTACTTCACGTGCACCGTCCCGAGGGTGTTGGAGGGTTCGCGACGGCAGCGATGGCTTGTCCTTCTTCCAACCCGAGTGGAACATATTTTACTCAGTCGAGTGTATTTTTTATTAATTATTGAGTGAAAATTCCAGCTTCTTAAGGCAGGATACCACCTTTGCGCTTAAAAAAAATTGAAATTTTTTTTTGTTCTCAAAGTACTCTTTCAAGTGTATAGAATCGAAATTCATTCATTAGAAAGGTGGCCGGAACCTTTTTCTTGTGTAAAAACCGGATTGGAACAGATATATAAATCTATATAAAACTTTAAACGCGTTTTTCTCGAAACGATGTTTTCCAAATCGGCGTGTCAGATTACTCCTATAATTTTCATCGGATTGACTTGAAACTTTGCACAATTCTTCCGATTGGTGTAATCTAACGATGTACGTAGGACTTTTGCTGTAGCGTTGTTATTTTTCTTTTGGTGCGCAATTTTATAAATTTTTTTAAACTCTTTTTACCCTAAAAAATTGACCTTTTCGTTAAAATGGCCGCCATTTTCTTAAAAATCGAAATTTCGTAAAATCCCCACGTACAGCATTGAACAATATTGTTGTTAATAGGGACATTCTTTGGTTTATTTTCTAAGAGCCACGTACACAGCGGAATTTGACACGCCGTCTAACGATGTTTCTCCAAAGGAGTGTATTTTGGCGCCACCTACAAGAGATTATTTTTTACTTTTTCAGTTTCAAAAAATGTGTAATTACAGATTAAAGTTACATTAATGAATGACTGAAACCGATTTTGTTTCTGCGCATTCTTTGTATGCAAAAAAAATTCTTGAAAAACGCCTCCAAAATCGCAGTCAAAGGTGGTATCCTGCCTTAATCCGTATCGTTATCAAAGTTCAATTTCAATATCGTTTTCGTAGAAGCCTCCAAGCGCTCCCCGCGTACCATAGCGCACTGCCGATCATAACGTAGTCCCCTCCAAATTGCCGCGCCAAACATATTCAAACTTTCCTGGGCATTTACCGCGAGTATCACCGCGCGATGTTCCCCCAAGACCCCAGACACGAGGCAAGGGAGACTTTATGGAAACCCCGTACATCGTTTCGGAGCTATCGACTGTTTAACAGCGCGCTTTTATGGCGTGCCCCCGTGATACCGACGGCTAGATGGTGTGCCAGCCGCGAGGATACGCCGCGACACCGTAAACCCGTATACCCGTCTGTCCTCCTGTCTTTCTGTAACGTCGGAACAGGCGACTATTTGTTCGGCGAACGACAACTTCCGAGCACCGACGCGATGACGATTCGGCCGTGTTCAGCTCCTCGCGTTCTTTTACGGGTGCGCGTGAAGTTATAACGTTTCACGACAGCGTCGCACCGTGCGAATGGAAAATTGCACCTTCCATCGAATCATCCCCGCGCTCGCCTCTTTCCTTTTTATGGAACGCCCGTGCGGCGCGCTTTAGCCTCCTGCAGCGCGAAGAAAACCATTCGTCGCACCCTTCAAAATTTCGCGCCCCAAACTAAGCTTCCGGCAAAGTGATCCCCGGCAGGGATCGGGTCAGTGTCGCTGAAGCAGACAGACGGCTGCGATTGTTACTCCGGCGAGTCGCGGCTAAACACTAAACTAATTAAGCAGAATTAGAGCGCAGTTACCTGCGAGGCAATTCCGTCGGTTATTTTCAACCGGAAATCTGGAACGGAGCCGGTCGACCTCGATACCCGACGTCCCTCTGTAAGGAGGAAAACGCCGCAAATCCAATTATAAATTAAGGATCGCGGGAATAGAACGCCTGGTAAAAGACTCTTCGTATATTCGCGGCTATCCCGCTCGAATAGCCGAACTTTGTCCTCTTTTCCTTTTTAAGGGGGAACACCACTGTGACGGCCGGAAAAATGAGCCCATTTTTAAGATTTTTTTAAGGAATAACTTACAGTTTTATTATAAAATTGTTATTACCTATCTTTAGAACAATGTCTTAAGAGACTATAAAAAAAAAAGTAATAGAAAAACATGCATAGATTTCCATATACAGTAGGGCGGAGCGAAACTATATAGGCGAAAATATAAATTTGAATTTTCAGTTGGCTTGGGTGCGGGATAATTGTCTTTTGATTAACCAGACACAACAGTAAAACAATATTGGAAAAATATTCATGTCTACAGGTTCCTTTTTCTCTTAAAAATGTAAAAAATAAGATCCGCAATGTTATTTTTTACATTTTTAAGAGAAAAAGGAACCTGCAGACATGAATATTTTGCCAAAATTTTTTTACAGTTGTGCTTGGTTAATCAAAAGACAACTATCCCGCACTCAGGCCAACTGAGAATTCAATTTTAAATTTTCGCCTATATAGTTTCGCTCCGCCCTAATATACAGTTAATCTCCTACACCCCTCACAAGAAAAACATAGGTCGCTTATCGAAACGATATCTCTGGAACGGCAACTCTGAAATCAATTTTTTTTTTTTTAATATAATCGGTATGAGTGTAGTTTCCGTTGTGCGTACCGATTTTAAAAAAAAATTATTTTTGTAAAAATGGTGCGCTTGGGAAGAAAAAGTTTCGACAATCGGCAAAAAAATGAATAGTTTTTCGAGCGTATTTCAAAAAATATGTTTTCGATCAAAAAATCGGTACGCACAACGGAAACTACACTCATACCGATTATATTAAAAAAAAATTTGATTTCAGAGTTCCCGGTCCAGAGATATCGTTTCGATAAGCGACCTATGTTTTTCTTGTGAGGGGTGTAGGAGATTAACTGTATATGGAAATCTATGCATGTTTTTCTATTACTATTTTTTTTATAGTCTCTTAAGACATTGTGCTAAAGATAGGTAATAACAATTTTATAATAAAACGGTAAGTTATTCCTTAAAAAAATCTTAAAAATGGGCTCATTTTTCCGGCCGTCACAGTGGTGTTCCCCCTTAATGGGCGCTTTCCCGCGGAGGGTGCGAAACGAATGGATCGGCGCGGGAATTTATTTCTACACGGTAGAATATGATCTGCGCCACGTAACGCGCGAGCCTCCGGGACAGAAATATCGCCGAGCCTCGCGGCGAGCACGAGGCCGAAGCCGAGGAAGTAACGAGCCGATGGTTTAATCAGGCCGTCGAATTCTTCGCGATCAATTATCCCGCAGGCGATGGGGTACGTAACAATGCAACACGACGACAGCATCTCTGCGAAGCTGCACCTGCGACCGCGTTCCTTTCGCTCGCAACTGCTCGGCGGCATCGCGCACAGGCGCGCGATATTAATAAGCAACGTCTGGCGTGGCTGCATTAAACAAACCGTCGAAATTACGCGGAAGCGGAGGAGCCACGCGGTGGACGGTCTGCGATCGAGCGGGAAAAGTGAACGTCTGCAAAGATCCACGCGCCTCTGCCTCTGTTCAGGAACACCTGGCCGAGCACCCGCGAATTCTACTTCCCTGAAAACGCGTCTCAAACCATCCGCCGTATCGTTACGCGGCCCGGCGTCTAGCACGTGAATGCGGGGCCCGGAACGTCATTAAGCAAATCATGCGGACCGGTCTGTCTGAAATTTAATGGGTATTCGCTCTCCATCGAGCACGCCAGACAGCGGATTTCTTGTTTTCCTCTTTGCCTTTCCTCGTTGCCGGGCCACTTCCACCAGGTACCGCGCACCCGTGAACGCGATAAATTATACGATTGTACTTTTTGCACGGGGGCCACACCGTTCGGGCGATTTATGGGCCGCCATTATTCATTATTTTTTCCAAGATTCGTCGGAGGGGGCATGAATTAACCCTTTGAGGGCTGATCTCCTTTTCATGCGGGAATTATTCGACTGAATAAATTCTGCTTGATGACCCGCGTAAGCCTGTAATTACGCCATATATTATCCGCGGCGAATCGCGGGAAAAAGGAGCACGCGGCGCTTCGGCTGTACGGGGAAGAAGTACTCTCGTTAACATTTTTCTCACGTGGCCCGCCGTTCGACTCGTCAATTGCGCGCCGAAACGGAACATTGAAAAGAGAGGGCTCTGGTTCTCGAAGCCCCGGATCATTCTTACCGCCCAGATACACGCTTCTAAATATAACCGCTGCTTTCCGCTCGCCAATCAAGAACGACCTCCCTTAATTTATTCATGAGCGATGGCTCGAGCGCCGTCTCGGAGCGCCACCCCTCCGCTCCGCGGCGAGAGCTAACTTACCCCAGAAATTCTACCGCGCAACTTCTAACGACTCCTGTCGTTATTTCTGACCGAGCGTAACAAGAACGCTCTAACCGTGGCACACGAACGTATTCAAGAGCAAGATAGTCCAGGTAAGTTCGGAACTTTAACAGGCCCGCGAGTTACGCGGGGCTCGTGTCTTCGCGGCGTTCTCGCCCCGCTCGTGTCCGAAAATTCGCCGTCGATCGATCCACAGCCCCTGCCCCATCGCTGAAACGAACGGCGAAGAATGCCGTGACGCGGCGTACTTTGTCACGTAATTAAATTCGCGATAGCTGGAACGAGCTGCTCCGCGATCTATCGGCCGAAACGGCCAAAAACTATCGCGAGTTTCTACTACATCGCTGGAATACCCGGGGAGCTCCGCAGTCCTGTACAAGTTCGCCCGCCCCAACAATGAGAATTAGCCGCGGCAGTTCGGTTGAACATTTTAATTGCGATCGACCTGGAAGGCATCGCGAGCCCCGGCGACGGGGCACGACGGTCGGCCGGCCTGCGCAAGGGAACCACCGTCCAGAACTATCTTCCATCCTGATGTTTGCGAACTAACTCGGCTGACAGGCGGGCCGCACACGCGCGTGTTTATGCACGTTCGTCTCTGTCGGCGGGACCGGCTTGCGCGCGGGATAGATCGCCGTTGACCAGTTGTTAAGTTAGTTCGCCCTGTTTCGTGCCGCTGTCCGGATCGTAATTCTGCTAATTAAATCGGCCCGTCGGTGACAGAGAGGCATGGAGCTGCCGGGGAAAAATAGTTCGGCCGGCTCCTATGGGGATTCCACTTGTCACTTGATAAACTGGCACATCAGTCAATTCGCTGTAATGGAGCATGATTAGACAGCTGTCATTGGCTTTCGGATTAATGTGTTTTTAATCATTTATTTGGAAGATTTCTTGCGGCCCGCGGGGAACTAAGTTTTGGGAGTTAGGCTTGGTAGTTGCGGAGATGAACTAATGGCGAAGTACAGTACTGTTTTGTTCACCGTCCTCCATTCTTCGTTGGTTCCTTCGCTTCTCTCTCTACGTGCACTGATCCTGTGCCTCAGGTACCATCAGAAAAGTGTTCTTGCTCTTTTAGTGGTAAGTCAGGTTCGTAGGGTTCCGAGACAATCTTTAAACGACTTTATCTCTGAATTTGGATACCCACGTTAGTGTTCGCAGTGGCTCACTCGGGATTTAATCTCGGGGGGAGCCGCGTTGAACGGATAAAAATATTTTTAATGCGAATTCAATAAAATTCATTAGGTGATTGTAAAAATTTGTTTGAAGAATAAACCTAGTAGCATTTTTGGTTGGCCACCGGTTGCCAACAGTTGGGAATTAGTTGGGATTAGGGATTGCAAACCGGTAAATCGGTAAATCGGTTTGAAGTTTTTTTTCACTGATAACTTAGTAGATATCGACGGAATTATGCGCTACATATGTGCGTTACATTGCTTTACATACAATTTTTACCGGTAATTCGTGACATTTTTACCGGTAATTCAATAAATTATGTATTTCTCGCGATTTACCGGTAAATCGATTTATCGGTAAATATCGGGAAATACATAATTTATCGAATTACCGGTAAAAATTGTATGTATAGCAATGTAACGCACATATGTAGCGCATAATTCCGTCGATATCTACTAAGTTATCAGTGAAAAAAAACTTCAAACCGATTTACCGATTTACCGGTTTGCAATCCCTAGTTGGGATGTAGTTAGTGTTTGTGCCTACAAATTCCCAACACAGGGCCTACGACAAAAAAGTTACGACAGTTTGCCAACGAATATTCAATGTTGGGCCTACAATTGTTATGGTTGGTTAATTAACAAAAAGTTACGACAGTTTGCCAACGAATATTTAATGTTGGGCCTACAATTATTATGGTTGGTTAATTAACAAAAAGTTACGACAGTTTGTCTGCGAATATCCAATGTCGGGCCTACAATTACTATGGTTGGTTAAATAACAAAAAATTTACAACGATGATTAAATGTCGTCTTACAAACGTCAGAAAATTTGCTACATCAAAAAACCTGTTATGATTTTTCTTTTCTTATTTATAAATACGAAATGAGGACGTCTGTCTTAAGACAAATGTGAAATTTTAAGGAATGAGTCTAAAGGTCGGATGATGATATTTTGTAGAATATTTCGCGTCACTGCACAGTTTTCATAAACAATTAATACTAGTTATGTAACTAGAAATTATAAGTGTTTACAAGGTAGTGTGTTGGTCAGCTGCGAACAGCGGTTGCTTTGTAAGCGGAAAGCTTGGGTTTCGATTCTCCTCACCGCGAATTTTTTTTTCCCTAAACCAGACCTGAAGAAGACGTATTTACGACGTCTTTTGAAGTTCTTTAAGAAGTTCTTCTGGACGTTTTTAAGACGTATTTTGGAAAGAAGCCTTCAGTTGGGCCCAGTTGGGCCCAGTTGGGCCTATGGAAAGAAACCTTCGGTTGGGCCTTCGTGTTAAATGACGTTGGGCCTACGTTGCACAGTGGGTTGAAATCCCAGAAACATGGTAAAAATATGAAGGTAATCTTTGATATTTACAAAAATGAGTATACTAAAGTTTTCGCGGTCGCTGATTACGAATCTGAACTCAAAATGGCAAAAAACAAAATGGCGGACGCGTATACCCAAAAAATATCAGAGTTGGTCTAAACTTGGTATTCTAGAGTGTCCGAGGTCGCTGAGTACGAATCTCAAGTCAAAATGGCAGAAAAAAAAATATCAGGGAATATCAAGATGGGTCGATTTATGTATTAAAAAATATATGGTTCCATTTAAAAAAAAACACCACTGCCGTCGTGGAAACATGTGTTAATTAAATATCTCGTTACAACAATAGAATTAGGATTCACATCTGAAAATAACAACAGATATAAATATTTCAATTAACAGTGTTTGCAAAAAGAAATTATTTTCATGGACTGGGAACCGTTTTGAATAAACTGAAATTTTAGGGATTGGAGCAAAAACGAGCAAAATCTGAAAGTTAATCTCAGTTCTTTAATAATCAGAGATGATAACTGTGCAAACAAAAATGCTTGATCGGACTTGGAAGTTAACTAAATGTTTAATTGTTTTTGTAGATCAGCTATGGTAATTAAGGTTATACGAGGCAATTTTGAATTAAACATTGTGAAGGTATTATTGCTTGCCGCAAACGTATAATAACAAAAAGTAATTAAATAAACACCTGAAATTTACGTTTTTATCGCGAAACAGAAGTTTAAAACACAGAAAACACAAAAAATAGCTACACAAAATCGTTTGATAAATCGCTTGGAATAAACGTGTAACGGAGTTCCTACAGCTAACTGTTTTTGACCGACTCGGGTAAGGAAGGAAGAGTTGTAGAAGGCTGTGGATATACGTTTTATTATGCGCACATATTTCAACTACACCAGGGATAAAAAATCAGATATTTAAACATTCTTTTGTATTTCGATTTTTCGCCAACTTTTGGGGTCTCCTACCCCACTGTGCGTTGGTTACAATCGTTGGCCCATTTAAAAATAGCGCGACACTTTAACAGTAGGCCAACGGATAACACGTCATTGGCCCAACAAACTCCCAACAAATAAATGCTACTAGGGAAACTCCAGTTTTCTTTTCTTCTTAGAAAGCCTCTTCTTTGGAGGGTGCCAGGGCCCCTCGGCCCCCTTCTGTTCAACGATCCCTGTTTCATTCAAGTACTCTATGTAATAACTTCTAGTATTCCAAATCGGTAAAAGAGCGGAATGCAATCAAGAGATTCAGTCTCGGCGTGCCGCCCATCGAATTGCGCGGTAAATTGTCTGCTCGTTCCCGTCCAAAGCATTCCATTAATTATACCGTTGGCGCGTAATAAAAACTTCCACCGAAAAAATATTTAAAAAGAATCACGCCACGCGCTGGAAAAGACAAAGGTATCGCGAGAATGGATGAGCGCTCCATTATACGCGGCTGGGGATTGAGTATGTTGAAGAGGAAGTAGCAAAAGCGAGACTGGGAGAGGGTGCCTGTGGAGAGGGGTGAGAGAGAGAATGAAGGGTGGCCTGCTGGGGTTGGTTACCGCGCATAAACCCACGCTGCGCACAATTACAGTAACTAATCACATTGTTTTCGTAGCAACGACACAGCGTAATACGTCATAACATCCTTGCCAACCACCCCCACCAGCCCCCTGATCCTTTACTTAGCCCCGACGCGAGCGTTTCCCCCGCGTTCGCCTCGAAACTGTTGGCCAACACGACAGGGAAGTAGGGAATTTCTGTTGAGCCACGGTCAACGCATCAGTTCCTCGCTCGCGACAGTGACAGCCGGACGTAAATGCGTGATATTGTTTATCCATCGCCATAAACCGGCAAGCATGCATCCCCCGCACCACCTTTTGTAACGCACGAGCGCGTGATTGTGTTAGAAATAATTCTGGGAGGATAGAGAACGTACGAAAGAAAGATGTTTTACACTGAATCGATTAGTTCCGTTTCGAGATTTTATTTCTGTCAAATTTCCACGTGTCTCTAATTAACAACGGCGTACAAAGGAAGCTTATGTCTCTTCCTCTTTACTCCAGTCCTCCTCAGCTTCGACCTTTCAATTCCGCGGAGCCAAGAGGTACCTACCTACCTGTCTCGCATGTTTTCCTTTTTCCTTATCTCCCGTCGCGCCTGAATAACACGCCGCTGCGGATGGTGCCTTCAATTAGCGAGCGTGCGGGGGTGCGTTGAAGTATTAAAAAACTGGCGGCAGACAGCGCGGGCTGAAATGTATTTTAAACGCCGGAGAAATTGAAACGGATAAATTAAACGTGGCGGCGCAAACTGTACGGAAAAATAAACTCTCCTTTTTCGGGGGGTGCGTCAAACGAAGAGGATTCGGTGCGTCTCTGTGTCAACGGAGGGTAGTCAAACCGAGCTGAGCAAACGCGACGGATGCGCATTGGTTTCGGTTCTCGCGCCAGTATTTTTTTCACCCCCGCAGCCCAGCTCCCTCTCTATTTCATTCTTCCCGTCTATCTTTCTCCCTGTCAGCCTATCCTCTCGCCGAGTCGATCTCTATACAGCCTCGAACGCCGCGAGTTTACGGGCGAAATCGTTAAACGACATTTGAAAAATTCGCGACGCGAGCACAGAGAGGGAGAGAGAGAGAGAGAGAGAGAGAAAGGAGAGACTGCTATCGCTGTAACACAGACCCCCTCCGACGATCGTCGGATTTATGCGCTGGCGCCGGTGTCAAGTGATAAAACGAGGAAACGACGAGCTTGTTAGTATCGACGATTACGGATCGACACTGTGCGGTCATCGAACACCTTTTTTATTACAGTCATTTTTACCATCGGCCTCGGAGGGTTTCGGTTATTCGAGAATTTCGCCATTCGTAAGCCGACGATTTATTGATCTACGGACTCGTTCATTCGCGAACATTGCGACACGGTTATGCTATTCTTTTTTCACCGCCACACCCCGCCGTTTTTTTTTTTTTTTTTACTGTGTTTCGGTACGCGTCAAGTTAAACTAGTTGTTGCGTTCCTGTTATGTTCCCTTCTATTTTTTCGCCTTCGTGTTTCGTGTTCGTTTTTCTCAATAGGCAGACAATGTTTCTGCGGCCGCGGTGGTTGCGAACTGTTTCTGGCTTTCGAGCAATCCAAGCCCAACTGCTTGCGGAAGAATTAATCTTTACTTATAATTCTAATTCTAATTTTACACTCCGTTGGTTTCATAGACAGTGGAACGTAACATTGGAAAATACAATCATACGTGTATGCGCGGGGAATGAAATAGAGAGAGAATTCCCTAGTACGGTGAGCAAGTAGTAATGCCCAGTATGCGATCAGACATAGGCCATTAGTTCCCGCCCGTGGACGTAGCTCACGTTACGCCTCCAATTCAGTTACAAACGTATTACTACTTAGTAAGTAGGCCATTGTGTAATATTGAATCTACACATAGTACTGTAATCTACCTGCCTGATCATGCTCAGATTCACTCAACTCTGTTACCTACACATGGAATTGCAGTAGTCAAGCTACCAAAACAGACGAACTCCACTCGTTACTTGCTCGCAAACTTATTACCAACCCTTCTAATTTTGATTCTGCTCCCACGTGGCAAGGATTTCTGCATACAGGAGTGCACACCACCTTTGTATCGCGAAGAACGTTTTCCCACGAGCCATCTAATACAAAGCAAGGTGCAAGTCTTTTCCAGCGGCCCAAAAATCAGCCCCTAACAGTCAATCAGTCCCATCGAATGCCAAACACTTTTCCGATGATAATCGCGTCTATCGCCGAGCAGACTTCGAGTGGCGAGGCACGACGCCTGTTCACGGGCATGAAACACGGGGATGCGATTATGCGGCGTACAGTGCATGATGCTTAGCACCGATAATGGGCGTTCGCATTAACGATCAGCAGTGTACGATTCCGGCTCGTTAAAGTCATTCGATGACGTCACCAGTTTCGCAGGGTTCAGTCAATCAGTCGACCAGACTACGTCAGACCCGTAGCAGTCTGGCCCCGTGGATAATCGCGTTACCCGGGCGATTCTGATTAGCGACGTTAATTACAGAATAGCGATGATGCGTTGCGCTGTCGAGAGCTTTCGGTGCCCGATGCTCGGTTCCCAGGCGCTAGCCTTCCATTTCGCGGAACTTAATTATCCGATTAGTCTACCTACGGAACGCCACGGCGCCCGCGCGCTCCCGGCCCCTTTTCCGCTCTTCAGCTAGCTGGCAATCGGCCGCCTCTTCATTCCGTTCCTCGTATCTGGACTCGTTCTTGCCGCTGGCTTCCTTTTCTGAATCCTGATTACGCTGGTGCTCTACGTGGATACGGTCGAGGAGCTCGAACGTTGCTGCAGATTTGGGTGCCCTGATCGAGAATTTCAACGATTCTAAGCGTTCTGGTGTACCACGATGGAAGTGACACCGTGGATACACGAGGGAGCTTTGCAGGTGAATTTACTATCGTTTCAAGATTTAGAAATGGATGTCGCGTCATAATCTACGCTGGGGATGCTGAAGGAATTTGAATGTGCAATAACGCCGTTGATTCCAATCAGTCAGAGGCTGATGAACTGAATGCGATTGGACTGAAGGATGCAATTGTATGGGAATACAGGCAGACGTAGGATATAATGTATAAATTACATGAAGTGTATTAAAATGTAAAGGACTTAGAATTGATAATGAACCCAATTTTTTTACGAATATCTATACTTTTATTTCTTACAAATTCGTTATTATAGTTTGGTGTTACATTCCTTCTTATAATTTTTGCTACTCAAGCTACTTATAATTATTACACTTTTTGCAATACTTATGCAAAGCACACACGTCACATACATTACATACATCACACTTCATAATACTCACCCACTGCTCTCAACTTAGGAACTAGTTACCTTACGATCATGCACAGTGTGGTAAGTATTCGGATAAGTTATTCAGCGCCCCGCGAAAACGCAAGAAAGTTGCACACAGAAAAATTTATTTCAACAATGTTGCAACTGCAATCTCGGCGCTCGAGAAATGAAACCCCGGTTTGCAACTTCGTTGCGTTTCCACAAGAAGCCAAGTTTCGGTTTGCAACTTTGCTGCAGGTGCAACGCGAAGTTCTGCCTCGCTTGCAGGTGCAAGAATCGTGCAAACAATTTCGGAACACCCGGGTTTTGAAGCGCTGCATCTGCAAGAGAAGCAGATTTTCGCGCCGCACCTGCAAGATAAGTTTTCTTTACTGTTTGCTGCTTTGTTGCACCTGCAATGTATTTGCAACTTTACTGAGGCCTTTGGGAAGGTAACAATGTTGCAAAATGGAATTTTGGTTTACGAACTCGTAAATTTCGTGTGCAACTTTGTTGCGTTTTCGCGGGAAGCTTAAAAACGGTTTGGAAACTTATGAAGTATATTGTGTGTTGTGTGCTGCGTATTGCGTATTATGCGTTGTCTGTTATAAACAGTCGTAGATTGTATAAAATGTACTTTATAGCGGAGTGACTGTATGAGAGTAGTGAATAGAGGATAGTGACGGGGTAGTGTTAAGCTACTGTAGACCTGGTGCAAAAGTACTATAAAAGTATTGTGGAAGTACTGTAAAAGTAGTGCAAGTGTAGTGGCTAAATTGTGTCGAAGTCGTCTTTACATTCTGCGATGTGGTGTTTACACTATTTCTAAGTAGTGTTTAGGTTGTACGGAATGTGGTGTATAAATATTATATGTGACGTGACTGAGTGGCATAGCCATAGTGTATGAATAGTGTCAGTGTAATATCTAACTAGTGAGTGTGGTGTGAAAATAATTTAAAATTGCTATTAGTGTTGAATATGGAGTAGGGAGACTGGGGCAAGTTGATACGTTTTTCAATTTTCATTGTTTTTCATTTTTGTTTGAATCAATTACTTAATAACAAATATGCGAAAATATACTTTGGTCCTTCCTCTTTAATATATAGTAAGCGAAAACTTGATAAAGTACATACAAAATGAATGAAAAAATGTTATTTGGACGAAGGCAAAGTGTATCAATTTACCCCACTGCGGGGCAAGTTGATACATCTTTAAAATATCTGTTTAATGAGTAACTAATAAATTTGAAAAATATAATTTCAATCTAAATACCTTTCCAACAGTCAAAAGTTCAAAGATCAAACAGATTTTTAAACAAACATACCTAGAAAAACATTTTTATTTTCATTTTTTTTTATGTCTGGAATATCCCACTTTAACATGAGGTGTCTTCTTCTTTTTGTTACTATATCTTAATAAACTCATTGTGTCATGATTGTATATTTTTGTGCATGGCCTTAATAATATTGAGTCTTTTTCTATTTCGCTTTTCTACACGCTTTTTCCAAAACATCCTACGATATTTCGCCACGATTTGTTTTTTTCATATAATTTCAAACCATTTTCCAAGAAATATAAAGAAAAAATTCAATTAAAAGTAGTCGGTGAAAATTAATATACTGTATCAACATGCCCCAGAGAAACCGTATCAATTTACCCCACAGGAAGTCATTATGTATAAACATGTCCATAAAAAAATGTAGAGCATATAAACATAATTACAAAACGTAATTACCTTACCTTCAAAAGACTCAATATGATGCCAAATTACTTCGGGTTATAAAATTCTTTATATCGTCTCAAGACGGATTGGAAAGTGAACACAACTATTTACTTTTTCTTTATATAAACGAAAACAGTTAAAAAACGATTGCTAACCTCAAGGTACACCCACGTACGCTGGATCGTAGGAAAGAATTTATCAACAATTTTCACATATCCCATTGAAATGAAGCTACATATATACGGTGTCGAGATAATTCGTCTGTATCAACCTGCCTCTGTATCAACTAGCCCCGGTCTCCCTAATATGTATCATGCAAAGTACACTGTTGAGCCGTTTCCTGCAATGTTTACTGCGTAGGCAGTAGTCTCTAATTGCAATGTTCTATTCACAAATTACTAATATATATAGTACTGTGAAAGTGTTCAACGATGAGAAGCAAATGCTTTATCCCCATAAAGAGATAACCTGTGAAACACTTTTGTATATAATTGATGACTGGCGGAAATGTATCCTGAGACGTCAATTATAAATAATAGATCGGATATATTTAACAAAACAGTGCTAGAGTCTAATAATATAGCAGAATTTAGTTCAAACCCCTGTTCCTCCGTCTACACATTCTTCGTATACCTACGTGTCGAGACGCATCCACGAATATTTTAATAAATCTTTTAAACCAGAACCTGGAATGGCTTTCGGAAGACTGCTACACTTTTGATGCAGCAACGGGACAACCGTTTCGCTGACATTACCGTTTATTTTCCCAGTTAAGCCACCCTTTCCTGCAGCGAAAGTGGAGGGCGACGAAAAGGCGGCAGATACGGGCAGGCCGCGGCCGTAAGGAATAATTGAAACGTCGGAGATGTTTGATTCATTTCCCGCGGCTTCTCTTCTCATTTTACACAGAGCCCCCCCGCGGATTGGCGGCGCGGTCAGGATTCTTCGACGGGGCGCGGCAGGGGCGAGAAAGGGGGAATGAAAGGGGGCGGAAGGAGGCGCGGACGGGGGTTAGAGGAGACAGAAGCCGCGGAAGATCGCGCGATACGACATGAGAAACGTCAAAGACTACGGTATATCTGATTGGACGGGACGTCTAGGCTCTATAGGAATGCACTTATCCGATTGGCTCTGCAATTCAGCCGTGTCAGCTTCTTTTCCCGATGCGTCGTGCCCTGTCTCGCCCCTTCCTGCGCCCCCATTCGATAGACAACCACCCACCGCGCGCGGCTGATTCTGTTCTACGAACTTTCATATCAGATAGGATTTGAATTTCCTTAAAATAGAGAACCGTCCGGCGTCGCCGTGCTTCGTGCGCGACTCCTTTCCGTTCCTCCGTTCTTTTCCTCTTCGTAACGCCCGCTGAGCAGGTCCCATTGACGCATAAATGGGAAAGTTCGCCGTTGTTGGGTCATAGGAAATTTAAACATCGCGACTGGATTCACCCGAGAAACCAAGCCTGTTTAGCCGATTCTTCCCCGCGCTCCTCGTCCCGGCTGCATGTTTCGACCTCCTTAAGGGATTTCTGCCCGCTTATATCGGGAGAAACTCCACTATCGTTTCATATTCAACGGATTTCGAAAGCCCGATGCAAATGAAAAATGTATCGCAGCCGGCTACTGTTTCGGTGGGCCCGCACTCCTCGGTGAAACTACGGGCAACATTTTCCGCTGAAGTTTTCCATTCGTACTTGCTCCCACTTACTTGCGTATGTTGAGACGACTTTAACTTATCTCCCCCGATGAATTTTCCTTCGCTTCTAGTATTTTACAAAGGAGACTAGAACGAAATTCAACGCTGAAAGGGTCCGACGAAAAACGGCATATACCACTTGCAAGTGAGAAAATCCATTCGCCGTCGCACGACCGATCCCGCAGCTCCCAAATCACGTTCAAATTTGTTGGCAACGCACATTCTATCGCCAGAGAAGAGATCCTAACGATCGTAAATACAGTGGAAACTAGCTGGGAGTTTCATTAGCCAGGATAATGTGTTTACTACCGTTCCAGCAATACGCGGCTGTAACCCTGCGTTACATGTTCGCCGGCAGCCATGAAGCCAGCTGCAACCACCTTTCCTCATAGCGGCCCTCCCGCCGTATCGTTCCAACGTACGTGCAAACGGTTGTTCGTTCTGGTGAACCTTGGCTGAACCGGTCATGAATAGTGCATGCTGGCCCATGGTGGTTCATGGGTGGTACGCGCGCTACAGCGTAGCAACCGAGTCGTTCCTTGTGCCTGACAGTGGCCCAGGGTTAGTTCACAGCGAATTGAATAGTACACGTCATCTAATATACAGGGCATCACGCGTGTTCCGCGATGCGTCATGTCGTTTTGGCTTGACATTATTTATGGCCGCGTTGTGAATGCTTTATGTCACTCTGAATTTCGTGATCTTCCCATGCGGGAGGATTTGAGAAACACTTTAGTCTGCTCTGTAATCTCTACATATACTCTTACGGCTTCCGTGGTTCTGTCCCCTCTTAGATTCTTTGTTTCCCTGTCAAGCAAACCCTAATAGAGTTAAATTCCACAACAGCAATCCCTATTAAGGCAGGATACCACCTTTGACTGCGATTTTGGAGGCGTTTTTCATGAATTTTTTTTGCATACAAAGAATGCGCAGAAACAAAATCGGTTTCAGTCATTCATTAATGTAACTTTAATCTGTAATTACACATTTTTTGAAACTGAAAACGTGAAAAATAATCTCTTGTAGGTGGCGCCAAAATACACTCCTTTGGAGGAACATCGTTAGACGGCGTGTCAAATTCCGCTTTGTACGTGGCTCTTAGAAAAAAAACCAAAGAATGTTCCTATTAACAACAATATTTTTCAATGATGTACGTAGGGATTTTACGAAATTTCGATTTTGAAGAAAATGGCGGCCATTTGAACAAAAAGGTCAATTTTTTAGGGTAAAAAAGTTTAAAGAAGTTTATAAAATTGCGCACCAAAAGAAAAATAACAACGCTACAGCAAAAGTCCTACGTACATCGTTAGATTACACCACGGGGAAGAATTGTGCAAAGTTTCAAGTCAATCGGATGAAAATTATAGGAGTAATCTGACACGCCGATTTGGAAAACATCGTTTCGAGAAAAACGCGTTTAAAGTTTTATATAGATTTATATATCTGTTCCAATCCGGTTTTTACACAAGAAAAAGGTTCCGGCCACCTTTCTAATGAATGAATTGACATTCTATACACTTGAAAGAGTCCTTTGAGAACAAAAAAATTTTCAATTTTTTTTAAGTGCGAAGGTGGTATCCTGCCTTAAACGTCACCCAGTTAATAGCACCGTATTACTCACTCTGTCGGCCTTATGGTGTATTATGATCACTGTTTTCCTTACCCACTCTTCTTGCCAATATTACTACTTGATTCTATTTCACGTCCCACGTTACAACAGCCTCTGTTCTCCACTTTCCTAATCATCTTGCTCTAATAACCCGCCTATTCATCTCCCAACTTTGCCCTTTTTCTATTTACCTTCCATTTTCCCCGTTTCTTCACCCCTCTTAACCCCTTCGCCATCTACTTCTACATCTCGCTCTGCCCATCTCTCTTCCAGTTATACAACCACAGACTCCAACCCAGACCACCTCTGGGTGCTCCCGTTGCACCCGGCGATGCAGGCACACATGCACGCACGCACACGCCCGCAGAAACTTCCCTTCTAACTGCTAGTACGCGTAACGCTCACCACCGTCGAAGTTCAGCCGTATCTCTTGGACCTGTTTGTTTACAGCCTCCAAAGTGTAACTCGTAAAACCCCGAGTGATTTATGCGCCTCGGCCGCTGGCCCAGGTCTGGCCGCTCTTTTCAAAGTCGTTCCGCTAACCGCCGCCACTTTTTAATGATCCCACGCTCTTGGCACTTGGCCGGGCCCTCTCGCCCGCTGGATTCCCCGGGAAATCGCTCGTGACTTCCCACCGACGTTCCCGTGTCCCGGTGTTTTTCGTCGGCCGTCGTGTAAGTGGATCGTCTTCGCGTCGCCGCGAGTTTTACAACGGGCATAAGCGCGGGCGATATCGCGATGGCTGTCAACCGTGGTCGCCCGGGGATGTCTCGCGGGATACGTTCTGCGTCGAGAAAGTCGAGAAGCCACGGGGAAAGGTTAATGGCGGGTCCAATTTTTGAAGCACCTCCGAAGTTTATGATTAATTGATGCGAAGCTTGCACGTGGAACTTCTGACAGTCAAGAGAAGTCTGACGTGACTGGGAAATCTGACTTTCTTACCATGGAATTGATCATGAAGAATTGATGGAATTGATAGTAAAATAATAATGAAGATATTAGTTAACTTTCTATCCATGCACGTTGGAATATTATCTCAGTACAGTGATGTGTTTGGTATTTATAATTTTCCAGATAGAATGTTACTGGCACTTACACTGACGATTGAAAGATTGTTCTAATCCGCAGTTTGCAATAGTGAAATGATAAACCGATTTTTAAACGTTCGCAACGTTCTCCATTGATCAGGCTCGTCCAAGAAAATATCGTATCTACGATCGCCATTACTCACTTTCTTCCCTCCCGCATCGATGCGATTATTTTACTCTATGAAGCTCTCTCGCCCAACAGCGATCCCTTTGAACCGCTTACAAAGGATGTTTAAGGAGGGTGGGAAGAAAAATGTTCCGGCGTTAGCGAAAACGATCGCGCAAAGCCCCGGCCCCATTGGAAACAATCGTATTCCGTGGACCATATAACGGACGTTCAGGAAGTACGGGATTTACGTCTGTTGCGTCACAAAGGCGAGGCGAGGACAACCGGTAGTTCCGGTTTCTTTCGATGGATCCCGCCAGAAAAGGAGGAAATTCGAGCGTCCTTTGTAGACGGGCCTCGCTTTGAGGATTCCGTAAGCCCCGTCCTCAAAGCAAGTTAAACGTCGAACGGTGGAATCGATGGGACGAGCTTTTATTTATCGACTCGACCGAAATATCCAGCTGAACTTAACGCTCGCCACTCTCCCACCAATAGAGTTCTTAAAAAATGTACGCTGTTAAGCACGTGATCGACTTGCACCTGTGTGGAAAAAGTCACTTCCCTTTTCAGTGGACCACTGGTAGAGTTACCTCTATTATCTCTGCCAGGTTATCTTCAGTTTTGACCCGCTTATGTGGGCTGATCATAAATAAGTCGCCGTTGCCACGTGTAAAGGGTTCAGCATAGACATTCAATGACATTCGAATGAATAAATGTATGAAGCTGTCGTTCTGTAAAAGATTCGTTTTGATTCCCACGATGGCACTGAATTCAAACGATTTTCCGGCTGTCGTGGAGCGTTTATTTTCGAAAGTGTATTATTCGTCGCTCTGGCCAGTTTGAAGGCCGGTTCGGTTCCGCCGGAGCCAGCGTCCGCGCGCCTAAACAAAGCTTACGTCGAGCGTCGCGACGATAAAATAATTAAAATGCATGGGCGGCGGTCTTGCGCGGTTCGCCGTGGCGGGCGAATATTTTTTTCCCCTCTTTCGCGTCCCGCGGGAGGTGGAAACGGCGCGGAAATAATTCTCGCGTGCACGCCGAATAAAGGAAGGGCGGAAACGAGACAAGCTGCGCTCGGTCGGCGCGCGCGTGCCTCGAAGAAACGCGGCTGGATTATTTGCTGGACACCGGACGAGAGATTAATAGCCGAGCAGTATTCGCGTGACACGTGAAAATTATGTAACCAGCTAATTGAAGTTGCGTGGCGTGGAATGGTCTTCGTTGTCCGCGATAGGGTGGCTTTTTATTGGGAAGATGGATGGATGGACGGATTTGTGGGTCTGGGACAACTTTTGGAGAAGCTGATGGAAAAATGATACTATACGTTAAGGAGTCATTCCGGTAAAACGGGTTGAAGAAATTTTTAAACATTTTTCGAAAGTACATATCCTCAAGAATGTACTGTTAAATTTTCATGGAAAAATTCCGATTTTTTCAGCTTCTACAGAGGCATTTTGTAGGGAGCGCAGAGGCTCGGCCTTTATAGATGAAAACTTTGAACGCGTTTTTCTCGAAACGTCATTTTTTTCACATCGAACCGATTGCTTTAGAAATTTTACTGCTTATTCTGCACACCTATGACTCCCGCAGGGACTACAACCCAGTATTTTCATTGAGTCTAACCTACTTTTAAAATCGAAAATAGCAAAAGAAAAAGGCCGAAAAACATTTTTCTTGCATTTTGCCCGGCCATTTTGCAAATTTTGAAGATAAATCACTAATTATAGCCCGATCGATAGCGCCAACCATACTGATCAAGTATCTATTTGGATTTTTGGCTTCAGATAAGTCTAACAGCTGAAATCTCCTTCACGAGCAAGGCGTGAATTTTCAAACATGTCATCAAAACCGCTTTCAAAAGCATTTTAAAAGCAATAATTTTATTACTTTCATATTTTTTATTTACTGTAGAAATGTAGTTTAATAAATAGAAGAAAGTTTCATTCCATTACTATAATTATTTGCGTCGCAATAAATTCCTTAATATCGCCGAATTTATTGGCGCGCTAACCGGAATGACCCCTTAAAGTATCTGGGAATAATACTAGAAATGATTGTGGTGCATTTGGGTGTTCGGTAGGATTGCATTTCTTTGTGTTATTGCTCATTGTCGGAGAAGCATCTTGAAACTATTATCCAATACTTCTTCGAATAATACAGAATAGAGAAAATTGATATCGTGCGTGAGAGTCTAAAGAAAATAAACACCTCAAATACCCCATAGTAATTCATGTACCTATATGAGAATCCCTTAATCACTCTCAGAACAATGTAGGTAACTATTCTGGGAACCATTTTCTAGTAGCTATGCCTTTTATTTCATAAAGAAAATTAAATCACACCTACACATAAAGGGAGGTCGTAAATATCGTACACTTCGTACTTCCCTTATTTCGTTGCTTAGTCGCTGCCACGATACTGTATTCCGAAATATAATATGCAAATTGATATCCTTGGTGGACGGACAGCCAGAGATTTTAAACCCCTGCCACCGTCGCATTATATGCAGATTCCTATTTAACGGAATCGTTACCCAGCAGCCGCAGTTCCCTCGATTTCGCTCAGTTTCGCAAAAAATCCATCGGCAAGCCTAATGTAGGTCAGCCGTGAAAAGAGACACCACGCCCGTGTGTCGGTTGCTCCTCGGTTGTGTCGGTGAAGCGCACGCTTATCGCGGGCAGAAGTGGCGGGCTGCACGCGCTGGCAAGTTAATATTTCACGTAAAGGGTCGAAAGCTGGAATTGCGAGGGGCGGCTGCCTCGGAATTGATTGTAGCGAATTCTTACACGAGCTCCCCCTGCGGCCGCTTCCCCTTCAAAGCGACGTCAATGTTGCTGGAAGTGGGCTGATCGTTGCACCTCGTGCTTTGGGGAATTCTATTTTCATATTTCTCGCGAATTACGCCCGTCGTCGAGCACTCCGCTCGGCGTTTTTCAACCTACTTCGCGCTGAATTACGCGCGACTCGAAATTGGGCTACTGTAATAACACGAAGTAGAGTGCGAGGCTGAGGAGTAGAAATAGATAGTTGTCAGCGGCGGGAATATATTTAGTAAGAGTTTGCCGGGGATTAAATAACGAAGTTGGCGGTTTGATATTACGCGGGAGCGTTGATTAAACATTGAGCGTGCCTTCTTAACACACCGCGCTTTTGTTTCGCCGCAATTCGGGGGATCGGAAGCGGAAAGTCCGGTGCATAGAGGCGAGCTGCGGGCAGAAGTTACTGCTGGGTGGTCAGCGAGTATCTGAAACAGACCCACTAAATCAGCTTAAGTACTTTTTGAGTAACACCGAATGGCACGCGCGACGGCAGCAAGCAGTATTACTACGCGCGTTTGTCAAACGCTGCCCAGTAGAATGATGGAAAGCTCGCTTCGCCGAGAGTGCATTAACGAAACACATTTAGTATTAAATTTTAGAATTTATGTCATAATTATCCACCTAACGAATATCACAAGTTCCACGTGAATCCGAGGGAACTGAAGCTATTCCTCACGTTCCCCTTCTTTTTTTAAGTAGAATTACTTGCTCATAGGACTTCTAATTCACGCACAGCATTCCGAAGCGTCGCGCTAAAGAGAAGAGAATAGTTTCTGGACCGTAAACAATTCGAATGAAAACTTAAAATACAAAACGGCTGCTGGAGGTCCAGGATGCTCGGCTCCGCTCCCAAGGGGGCGAACGTAGCCGACATTTTTGCGAAACGTAGAGCTCGGTCGGTGATAAAATACAGGCATCCCGTTTCATCTCCAGAACATCCTCGAATTTCAAGGAAATATGCTGTCCGGCCAGCCGTTACGACGACTCCATCCCGAAAGCTACTCGAATCTCTCCCTTTTTCGCCCTTATTTTCTCGCTCTGACCTTCTCCGGCTTTCATAAATGCGCATAATCCGCGCGCAACGTACGGCGGATAAATTTTTCGCGAGAACGGCGCGAGAGGATGCAGAGGAATTCCAATGGGGCCCCTCTTCCGAGCGTCCCTTGCAAATGCTCCGCCGTCCAATGACGTGGCAATCAGTGGACGTTGTTGCCCGCCTGCGACGCGATGACTCGGGAGCAAGCCCGCCGGGCGGACCGAGGATTAGAAGGGAGACGATAATGAAAAAGGGAGGAGAAAGAGGTAAGGAGAAGCTGGAGTTTTCGGCGGAATTTTCGGGGCGCACGGGTTGGCCTCCGCCGTGGCGCGAGTCCCGCGTATGTTTAAAGCTAATACAAGAACGAATTGAATAACTTCGTCGAGCAGTTTCGCGTGTCCCAATGAGAGGCGGGAAAATTGCGACACCGCTGTTACGGTGGGAAAAAGAAAGGAAAGAGGGGAGAGAAAGGAGGGCGAATCGAGCTCCTTCGCTTCGCCTTCGGTACGCGCAAGGACATTCAGACAGCGCATTACCACCCTTAAAAGGGACCATCCAGCCACGGTTTTTCCAGCCCTCCACCCCCTCGTTTCCCCTTGCCCGTATAGCGGGCCAGAACGAGACGGCGAGAGAGATGCTTCGAATCTACTGGGAAGTTGAACAGTCTCGCGAAAACTTTTCAAAAGGGTAGAAAGTAGGGAATCGTGCGGGGGGTGGTTGAAGAGGGAGGTAATGCATGCACTGGCTCGGCTAAAGTCAAAAATAAAGGGCGATGTAGATAGCAGAGAGTTTTACGTTCTACTCGCGCAACAGAGAGGGATGAAAGGGAGCCAGATCTGCAATCCCTTAGCCAGGGCGAGGAATAAACAAACCAGCTGGTTACAGACGCCGGTGCTGCGATCTTACGGTTCTTGCAGCAATCCCAGGTGGTGAACGTGCCATTTTTATTCGTTAATTCGTAAATACAATAATTCGGTGGCCCCGTCGCACAGTGGTCCGACGCATAGAGGAGAAAGTGGAAAAAACTCATAACTTCAGCATTTCTCAATATTTTTTAATTATTTTTGTTTCGTATTACTTCTTAGACATCAAACTTAATATAATATTAAATAAATAATTTAATATGACTTTTTACACATGAGATGTGTAATTTTATCAAATTTTATTCAATATATAATATAATTAGGCGTTATAAACTAATATTTGAACATACGTAAATTATTTATACATTAATCTATATACAACAGTCATGTTTATTTACAAATATTTACAAAACCTATACATACGGAACATATTTCATATGATTTGCAATACACACATTTGGCATGGTGATAAATCGTTTTGTTGGAATCTATTCCTATGAGAGTAACAATTTTGTATAGGCACGAAAATCATTCGAAACGCGCAGCGAAGAACCGGGAACCTATTCGGGAGTCCTGCTGTACCCCCAAAATTTCATGCGTTTTCACACTTTAAACATTAATATCAGCTAAAGTTGCAAGAAGTAGCAGCTGATTTTTGCAGGACATTTGTGTGATGGTATCTACTTCCAAATATATATCATCAAGAGAACGTAGGAACGCGTAGCTTGTTTGGTAGGCCTACAGAAAGCAGTTACAACCTGAAATTATACGTACCTTACTTTAAGGCTCGAAAACATGATTTTGGTTCTGTATTTTTGAAAAGTATTTTCGTCATACATAGTTGAGACTATACCCGTTTATAATACATAATACATTTGATTATAAATGTCCCCAAAAGTGAAAGGAAAATGTCGAAACTTTGGTTAGAAATCTGTCAGAATCCCGCTAGAATACGAAAGGTCTACTTCAGATGCATTTTACTTCCGTATTAAAGAGAAAATCATATATCCCTTTTCATAGTAAGATACATTGGTTCATTGGCTACCAGTAAAATAATAATCGATACCTAAAAATCCGGCTTTCATAATTTAGGGTTTTTTCCAGCTCGGGACCACTGTGCGTCGTAGCGCCTTCCTTCAACGCCCACGTCGCAGCCGCAGCTTTCGACAGAGACGAGTCGCGGATTGCAAAGGTCCCCTCTGCTTATATTTATACACTGCGGCCAATAGTGATCGCCCGGTGCAACGGTAGAAATTCCATCCCCCTTCCGCGTCGTTTTCAATTAACAGCGTGCCCCCGCAATCTTCGTTAGGCATTTAATTGGAAGTGCCGTTAATTTCATTTTTAACCAGCCGTAATGCCGCAATTACGATGGGGGCTCCCTTTCATTTTAATTTACGCGGCCCGCGAGCGGCCGTCAGGCAGCAGTAAACGTTTCAGTTTAATTTACAATCGCCGCCTCGTGACACGTCCCTTTATCTCCACCCCTCGGGGTGGTGTGAAATTAAAATTTTATAACGTACTCTAATTTCCATTAGCCGACAGGGGGAGGTGGTCGATGGCGATAAGTGTGCACGTGTGGTGCCGATCAAACGGCTCGGCCGGCCCGTGGATGTAACGCGTTAATCTGACACCGATGCGGAAAGACCGCGGGTCGGCGTTATCGCGACGCGATGAAAAGATTACGTGGGAATTTACAGCCGGTGCTTGCACCTCGGAACGACACCGGCTCCACCCTTACGCAGTTAGATTATCGCACGGTTTTATGTAAGGAAAGTGTAGGGGGGGCCGCCGATGACATTCGACGACAGTGGAAAGTCCTTAAAGCTACTACAATCTTCGGTGTAGATATACAACGGTGGGTTTGCGTGACGAAGTTTCCAGTGCACGCTGAAGTACACCGCGGACAAATAATGTCTGCGCTCGTCACTGTATTTGGTATAAATTCATCAGCAAATGTACGCGAGCACGATGTGAAGAAATAAGGAGAACGGACCGTATGTAGTCAGACACGCCTACTGCCTGTACGACGAGAGCTGTCTTCGCAAATGTATTAAGTGTTTTGGATTGATCATGTAACTATAAACTTTTCAATAGACAAAGTAAAATATTTTTTATATCCCACTTTTCTAATAAAGAATATTTTTCAATGTTCTTATTTTTTTTTTATTCCATTTTGGACTTAATACGTTCCCTGCGGGTGACGTTACCGTCGCGTCATGAGGAATTCCTATCCTACGGCGGGTGACGTGCACGGTCGCGTCATTCGTGGGCCCTGTCCCAATAAATGTGGAAGGGAATGTAGAGTTTTGCAGGTATCGTATTTTCTTTTTGCATAAGCATTCGGTACGAACGTTTTTATCAGTGTGTGCAGCCGTTTTGAATTTGAACCATTTTTCACCATTCTACTAGCTGTTTTTAGTATTTAGCAAGGTAAGTTGCATTTCTTCTGTCGAATTCTACTTTTTATCAATATTTTTATTCAACTTCTTTAAATATTGTGGAATATACAATTTTGAGGTGTAAACATTGTGAAAATAATGTGAAATGACGGAATTTTTTAGTTTTCCGTGTACATTGAATGATTTTGCGACTTCTTGCGCGGTGTTCAACGTAATGTCTAATTATTTATTTCGTACACTTTCTTTATCAATTGTTTCGTTCATTTTCATTACTAGTATAATGAATTATGAACTGGTTGTCTAAAATATCCTAAAAAATTTGTCTAGAAAAGACAAATTTTTCAAGTTGTGGAAGAATCCTTTTTGCTTTCTCATTTGAACATGAAAAGTATTCGCCCTTACCGAACGTAATTGTTTTTACCCGACTGCGGCACGCAAAGGAGGGTATTGTTTCAAAATTTTCTTTCAGTCATCTATTTTTGTGAGGCATATTTTCATAATATTTTGTTTCACAGTCATGCCGAAAAGGAAGTGGACTGAAAAAACATCGATGCTTATTCATTCTCAAAATCCCAAAGCATCATAATTTATAGCCACATATAAAAAGGCGAGCCGAAATTAAAACGAAACACGGCCAAATTAACATTTCCGAAACATTTCCAAATTAAACACCTATGGTATAGCGGGTGACGTGGATGCCACGTCATGCCTTTTTTCAAAGAAAAACAAATTATTTTTGGCTAAAGTATTATAAAATGTCGAAAGTAGCATAAGGTACACTTTATACAAAACTCTATTTCCGCCACCTGGGACGGTCAACTATTTTTGGTGCCGCACGGAACGTGTTAATATCGCGCCTCTTTTCACTCGATGTATAATACTCAACCCACCAGCGATAGTTACGAAGAGGTATTCCAAATGAAGTCGCTAGATCTGCCAATACAATGGCCCGAGCAAGATTTTCAAACGACGTGTCCCCAATCCCCCGCGAGAGGGGACGTCGGTTGTTCGTTCCTTATAAATCAAATTGGAATCGAAAGGCGATAATTACGACGGCGTAATGGCCGCCTTAAATATGGACGAGCACTCAATCCTTTTTGTTCTCTCGTTTGGTGGCACAGCAAGTAATGTAAACTGACTGACAGGCCGAAGGAAAGACCGAAAAGGGGTTGGGTCACACAATGGCTCTCGATGCCTGGAAGGTAGACGGTAGAAGGAGCCGGGGGAGAGGGCCAGCAAATGGATCTCCTCCGCATCCCGGGACCGGAAATGAACGAAATGGCCGCTAAGCGAAAAGGGTTCCCTTCTTTGAGCCTTCCAAGCGTTCAGAGATGGACGCAACGACTCGCTGATAACTGCTGCCGCGTGAAAACGGAATTCTGATTTCTGACCGTTTACCCCTTTCTCCGACCATTTGCATATCGATTCTGATGTACATTTACCTCGTAATCGATTGTCCCAACTTTCGAGTAACTCTTTACTACTGAGTGATAGAAAATGATGACGTATAATATTTATTAATTGAGGTTGTTTCGTACGTTTTCACGTGGTGCACGTGTCACTGCACAGTGGTCTGGAAAGCGGCGTTTTGTGGCCAAAATTCTGATCTTTCTGAAACTTGGTGATTAAGGGTTTTTGAGGTCGCTGATAACGAATTTGACACCAAAAATTCAAAATTCAAAACGGCGGATTCAATACGGCGCGCATTGTGGTCTGGAAAGCAGTATTTTATAGTCAAAATTAAAAACCATAGCCGTACTAGAGAAAAAAGAGAAAAAAGATTCAGCTCTAACATTATCTTTGACTTAAAAAAAATAAAACATTAAAAATACACGCGTACGGGACGCCGAAACACCTCGAGCGTCATTTCTAAAAGTCTGCATAAAATTGAAGGTTGCAGGAGGTTGCACTTGAAATTAACACGCTCTTGTTAACAATTGTGTAAGCTATCATGTAAAAAAAGTCCGATGTTAATTTCACTTAATCATTTCTTTATAAGCCTTCTCAAAGTTTAAATTCATATAAACATTGCACTATTTGTTCATGGACTAAAAAATGTCTATGACACATATAAATAACTGAAATATACTTCCTTACCTATATAACTGTATGATATAAACACGTATTTTGATGTTCTATAATGAGTAATTACAGCAATTAGTTTCACTTAAAATTTCATGATTTACACTTTCTAACACTATATCTGATTATAGAATTGCCTGAAATATATAATATGATTGGAGTTTGAAGGTTTCGGGGGTTATCAATACATAGGAAAAAAACATTTCTGTAAACATTGAAGTTGAAAAATTGACTTTTGGCCACAAAACGCCGCTTTCCAGACCACCGTGCACTGTGGCCCTGAAAACTGTGTCGACGTTTTAGTAATTCATCATTTTCATAAATCAAAAGCAGGAACAAACGACAGTCATGTTTCGGGCCAAGTTCCCGCCTCGCCCTCTCCGGTGTCAGCGATCATTTTTAAGATTAGACTGCTCGTTTTTATTCCGCGCAAGCACGACTGTCCGTTTTATACACAAGGGTGGGGAGTAATGACTACAATAAGGCCTGAAGATGATACGGCATTAGTGTCGAGCACGATGGCTCGCATATTTGTCAATAGGTGGCTGTTAATGACAGGGCGTCGTCCCTCGTCTCGTAATCCCCCAGGATTCACCCCTGTTTTACTCACCCCTCTGCCTTTCCCCCTGTCTCCCTTTCTCGCCCGGCCTTCGTCCCTTTCCGACGTTAACCCCGCCAGCGCCGACTACTTATCCGTTCGCTTATAATCCTTCTAGCTTTCAACTTATTAATTATGCCAATTTGAGGGACAGCTGTCGAAGCAATTCGCGCGACCATCCCTCCTTGCGTGTTGTAAATGGCGAATGGGAGATGAGGGGGCGCTGCTTGAACCTTGAACGCTTGTACATTAAACACTCATTTCACGAACGTGCCCCATAGACTTACGAAGTTGGATTTTCACTTTCTCGTACCAACGGTCATTCAACCAAGGCCCGATAAAGCGCAGTGGAATGTTACAGGAAGGGAGCCAGAGGAGAGATAAAAATCACTGAGGCATTTCGAGGTGCAATAAAGTCGGTCGACGCGAAGGTAGCCCCGTAGCAACATGCAAATTCACGGCGACAGAAATTCGCCGGGTATAAAACCTACATTGGCAGCGCTCGGGCAGGTCCGCGACGTTCTGTAACGAAGGTAACCGATGAAGAGACGACGAGGGAAGACAGGGTCGCGGTCGTAAGCAATAAACTTACGCCTCGCGGCGCACGGGGATCGTGCCGCAGAGGGCTCTAAACATTCTGCGCGTCTATAAGGCGTTAAGCGCAGCAGCTTTATTGCCTCTCGGCCAACCAGGATAGAAACGAGAGGTGCTTTTATGAGCGTGAAGCTTAGCCCTGTCCTGATACCCGGTTAACTCTCGCGATCGTTATCAAGGCGCAGTCATGGCCGTCATTGTGTCTGCTAACGACACAGAGGGATGTGTGAAGTTTCTCCCTAAACGAATTCGCCTTTGCCGCATCGAACGAAATTTACAGCGTTACGTGTAATGGATCAGGCCCGCCGCAAGGAATTCCCGGAGCAGTTGATTACTTGTTGCGTTTGCGCCCCGCTGATGTGCGGTGCTATTTTGCGCGTGGTGGAATGCTCGGTTCCTTTCCTCGAGATAGTTTACGGTGTATGCGAGCGATGCTGGTTGGAGGAGCCTGTAACAGTACCAGGCATTTTATGTTCCGAGTCCTGCTTAGGTGTTTAAACTTTTTACTATGAATACTCGAAGAGGCGTAAAATGTACCTTCCCCCATGGTGTCTCGCACTCCCTTCCAGTTTAGTAAAGAGGCGAGTTAAACCGAGACGTGCCTAAAAGCGCGACAATACGTGTCTGCGTTATGCACGTTTTCGCCCCGCAGAGGAGTTCGTGCGTAACCTCCCTAAAAACCACATTACCCGTACGACACAGTTCCGCGCTGCCACCAGGAACAACAGCCACTCTCAGACATCGGATTTAAGTGCGTCGCTGGATGGCTGTTCCGCAGCAATCGCAGAAGTGTCTCCGAACTTCTTGCCTCGTTACGCGGAAAAAATCCCCCGATTACCGGAGCCACGGTTCCCCAGAATCCCCAGCAGCCCCTTGGCCAGTGCTCAGGAGCGAGAGGAGCGGATCAAATTTATCGCCGCATTATTCGGCAGCGAGTAGCTTAACGACTCCGCGCCGAGCGCCGGTGGAAAAAACGGCTAAACATTAACTAATTCCAGCGGAATATGTTAATCGCCGTGGCAAAGCCCCGGCGGGAGCGAGAATGCCCCGCAGGTGTTACCCTGATGGGCGGTGTGCAGCGGAGCGCGCGAAAGCACCGTTCTTATCAAAGACACCTTTGCATACTTCGCCGGTAGCCGTGATCATTCTCTTTTTCGTCGCGGCGCCCGGCCCGGCTCGCCGTTCGACGACGCCCAGGACGAGGAGGACGCAATATTCAAGCCCTTAACTCCGATCCGTAGGCGTCGCGCGCCCTCCCCGACGCTTAGCCGCGCTCGCTTCCTCTTAGCTCGCTCCAGCCGTGCCCGCCTCACGGCTGATCCATATGTAACGCGAATGAATATTCAACCCCGGTACGAGCCTCCGCGCCACCACCATCGCCCGCCATCTCCGCCGTTCCCTATCGCCGCACCATCGTCCTCAACGACGCCGACGTCGCAACTGCGAACCATAGTCCTGCTCGTTTCCACGGTCCCCGTGTCTCTCACGGCCACCCGCGTTTCTCGGTCTCCGCGCCGCCCTCGACCTCCTGTCTCTGTCTGCCAGCCGCCAGATCTTAAGTGCACTGATAGCGCAAACGACGCGCTATCTGGCCGCGTCCTCCTCTCCCTGCTCCTACGTCCCGTTCACGACGCGCTCTTTCTCCCGTGGCGTTCGTTGCCTCTTTATCCCGCGTACTTGTGATTGCTTGGGATAAATGGGCACGCTGAGGCATGGCGGGGTCGTTGGGAGGAGGACGAACGGAGAATGGCAGATGGGTACTAAGGGAGGACGGCGAGAGGGAAGACGCTGGGGATGCGATGTCTGACAAGAAGATTCGAGTCTTTGGTTTCCGTGGCTGTGCCGAAATTCTGCATTCTTCTTTGCGGATGTGTAGCAGCGTTGAGGTACGTTGCTAGGCGATGAGGTAAGTGGGAATTAGAGCGATTGGAAGATGGTGTAATGGTGGAAGAATGTAGGGAGCTGGTGGGTGAAAGGAAAGGGGAAGTGTGATAGAAGATCGCGATGAAAGCAATAGGAAGGCCCGCATTAATGGAATATAAATTTGCCACAGGTTCAAAGCGTAGCCGACCACTTGGCGAAATTAATAATCCAGGCAGCGGCTATTGACGGTATCACGAAAGTTGCTCGACTCGCGGGACGTTATCGGGGATCCAGCGCGGCTGGAAAGAATGAAGATGAATGTCGAGGCGTGGTTTAATTGATTTTTTAACGGGACGGCTGAGCCGCGAGCCCAATGGGTTTTACGTAAGCCAGGGGTTCAAGTGTGTGCCCCCAGGAACACGGACGGAATTTGCATTGGTTTGCAATTCGTCGCGAGCGCGGAGGCCCGTAAGAGTTTTCTTCCGTGCTTTCAGCTATGTAAATATTTCTTTGCCGGTGGATACGAGATTTCCTTCAGGACGTTCAGCGAGATAGCGGCTTCCGCTTTCCCACTGTAACAATGTCAAGGAGGATATGGAGGGCTGAAGATGAACAAACGCTCTTACCCGTTTTGCTTAAGATTTTACGGTTCTGCTGGTCCCTTCTCTGCTTGGCTGTTCCTTAATGGTGGTCAACAGCTTTATTACTCTGCGCGAGTGGCACCCTAGTAGGGTAGACCGGGGGCGGTAGTAACAGGGGGGCGAATGTAACACGCTAAATATCTCAAAACATATAATAGATATTAAGATCAATTTTGGATATATGATGAACAACTCTAGGAATACAAGTACGCAATAAACATGGATAGTGAAGAAAATAACTTTTCGATACCCTAAAGTAACTTTTCCTTACTGACTTAAAATTGTAATATAAACACTCCCTTCGCAAGTATGTGCTTGTTCGATTTCTTAATCTGTAATTCGACCTTTTTTTAAACTAGTATTGATCGTTACTTGGCACTTTTAAGCGTCTCGTTAGTCAAAATTTATAATTTAAGTTCAAAAGCATGGTCGGGGGCGATTGTAACATCGGCAGTCGGGGTCGGTTTTACCGCAACAGAACCGAATAGGGACAAAGAAGGCGAAAAATGCTGTCTTATTTGCATGAAATCCTACAGCATAGCACAAGCAAACCAAATGAAAAATTGGTGCAATATACTGAATGTAAGGATTGAGCAGATGCAGAATGCACCAACCAAAACGTATTTTATTTCTGCCAGACTTGCGATACCACATAATTTGTTATAGATTTTACTTTTTTCATTTATTATTATAATCTAAATCAATAAATATTTTAATTTTATAAAGCTACTATCGACTCCATGCAGTGTTACAACCGACCCGGGGTCAGGGACGGTTGTAACTTGACACTTTCTCCGCTTCTCATTTTTTATTAATAACCGGAATATTACTTGACATACAGCGAAACTGTTGTGGCTCAAATAATGTCAGATAAGTAAGTAACATTTTCGTAAAAAACTGTTGTTGTAACTGTAATAGTTTTTGCGTAATCGTATTCCAAAGTCAAAGTGTTACTATCGCCCCCGGTCTACCCTACAGAGGATGGAATAAATATATAAATGAAGAGAATAATATGTGAAAAAAATCGCAATGTCGATGTGCAATTTGTTTTGACTGGTCATTTTGAAATTTAAATTTTAGAAACCTCTTGCATCTATATGAACGAGTGAATAGAATATCCTAAAATTATATAATTGCCTTAAAGAAAATTAATGTTCGTTACTATCCACCTGAAATTTCATACTTTACTACGTTGTCAGAATTGAAAGTCACCACTTATCCCCATAAAATCAAACTTCCAAGACCCGTCGAATAATCTTCCACGAATCCTTACGGTTTTTCAATTTATTTCTCGCTCCATCGAATGTCCGGCGCAAAGCTTCTTATAGCGGCGATCCTCGTATTCGACGTCAAACGATAATATGTCGGCGGGGAAACTTTGGCTATTAGCAGATACATGTAGGGGGTTTTGAAAGATATCCCAGGATCGTCGGTAATGGTTTATCGCAAAAGTTTCGCCGGAGCATTGTGTTAACGCGCTTAAAACGTCTCTATATTGTTCGTGCGCGAAGAATCGCAACTTTCGAGCGCCCGATGGAACGATCTCTCATCGTTATCATTGAACCGTGAAAGAATTGGCTGCGCTTTAATCGCACTTGTTTGGCCTAGGAACGATAACGCCGCTGCTAAACGATCTCCCATACGAATGTGTTTACCGTGAAAGTTCGCCGCGATTTACATTCGAACATCGTCATTGAAACTCGAAGAAGAGAAATCTGCGCGAAGAAACTGCCCCTGCACCAGGCATTACGCGTTACCATTAACCATATATTCGGCTCTGCACTCGGTCCCGAAACTCGTCGCGCTGTTCAACTGCAGCGTCCTAATTTTTCTGCGGCTGAACACGTTGCGAATATAGAATATCAGAAAAATTATTTCTCACATCATAAGGAATGGAGAACTCAGTTACCATTATGCAATCTCAGACTTTGCCTTCAAGATAGAGGCAATTGAATTTTATAATTGCACGTAACTGCTTTTCCCACTATTTTGAAATATCCTATAGAATAGAAGTCTCACAACTCTGCTCCACAATGATTCTAATCGCACTCCTCGCAATTAGTTTGTCGACGAGAACTAAGGAAAAAAGTTCGAGCAGTCTACGTACAGTACCGTTAAGGAACTAGTTCTTGATCAGGCACTAATTTTTGATCAGTTCATGAAATAAATCGTTCTTTTAAGTTTATGTCAATAAATAATTGTTTGAAATAATTACTAACATAAAAATTGATAATTCAAAAATATATGTGTTGTCCGTGAAAGCAGTTAGTATTGTTAGTTTTCGTGAAAATAAATGTGTAAGGTGGCCCACTTGACGGAAGCCCCTGTTGAACGCCATCTCTTACTGTTCGAAGTAATAGATCACCATCGACGCCACAGTCGATTTCTTTGCTGGTTGTTGCGGTATTAAAGGTTATTTTCATACATTTTGCTTACAATAGTTTACTTTACAATGTAGAGCAAGAATTTTAGTATTATATGTATCATTTTGCTTTAAAAGTCACTGATCATTATTTAGTTCCAATTTTTTCTTGTGGAACTAATTTTTGATCACCTGAATAAAAAATAGGTTAGGACATTATAAAATTATAAAAAAATTAAATTTAGATGGTATAATACTAAAAATAAGTTTATTTGGTACTTTCTTTTTAATTAGTATCCGATTATTTACATTGAATAGTTCCTTACCTAATAAAATATTAGTTCCCATGTATTTTAGATGATCAAAAACTAGTTCCTGACCTGATCAAAAATTAGTTCCTAGTCACCTTATTATTCCATACCTTATAAATAATTAAATTATACTTATTTTCAACTTTTTAAAATTTTTCCTTACATTTTAAACATTAATTCATCTTTTGGAATAAAAAAGTCTATGGTTTAAAGTTGTATTAGATTAAAAATAAATATTAAAGCGGGAAGCCCTCTAAACTGATCAAAAACTAGTTCCTTAACGGTATATCTGCGATAATAGTTGAAGCAACGTGTTCCAAATATTCCCCAAGATTTGGTCCTCTTCGGAAACAAACCCATCCACTTGCACCCCGCCAAGGATTTCCTTCGATTCTTCGGAAGAGAACGGAGCGTAGGTCCTATCTTTCGGTGAATCAAGCTTCGGAAATATCGCAGGAATTGCTCGGCCCGCCGACGATTACCGGAGTTCCGTGGAAAATAATTTTTGTTTGAATGCTCCCGAGGATCGATCCTCGGAGGGAGCGCGGCGAAGGAGCTCACGGTGCTGGAGGGTGCTCGAAGGTTTTAGTGGAAACGGTTGAAAGTTGGAAGAGCGTTGCAGCGCACGGCAAGGAAAGAAATTTATGGCAGTTGGGTGGGACTTTATGCGATCTGTTCCGAGAAATTGTTTTATGCGCTCCGACGCTCGAAGAAGTACGCGTGTGCGCCGTTCCGCCATCGATTACGAGCTGTCTCCAAGCTTTATACTCGATGCCTGCGAGTGCGCGATTCACGTGCTAGCGCGGAATGCGAGTTAAAGCTAACGAAAACGGCAGAGATGCACGATTCGCCTGTTAGCATTATCTTCGATCACACTTTCTCATCTCGTCAGGTGTCTGGGTTATAAATTTGCAAGATCCAAGCACATGCTTCGTCTTCTATATTATTCCGCTCCAAATCGCAATTGTAGTTTATGTCTATCGCTGGGTCCGCATGCACGTGCACATAATTCAAACACAAAACAGGTCAGAGGCTTTATTTCTGGCGGCGGATTTTCCAAACCCGTCCAGATCCAGTTAGTACGAGCAGTCGAAGAAGACATTTTTATAATCGGAGCCTCGTCGACCGGAGGACGTCCATTGCGCGCGAAAGACGCGGAGGACGTCCAGCGCGATTAGTCTGCAGAGAAAGGTGGAAATGTTCACCATGTGTCTCGCTGGCGCATTGCACGCCGTCCCGCGCGATGCGATTATTTATTAGCAATATTTTTCACCGGCGTGTTCTCGCGTCGTCGTTTGTTTCGCCGTGCTAGGCGACGAAAGTGGAGGACGTTTATTTCGACCGAGTCCGCGCTCCGTTTCTTACGTCGTAACCATCGCCACCGCCGACCTCTTCCTCGGGGGGGATGGCCGCGTCGAACGGAGCGGAAGAAGACGACGAAGAAAACGGGGAAGAAGCCTCGCAGTATTCGCGGTATGCGCCAGCCAGTATGCTTTGTCGAAATTTTTCTGGCCATTTATCTACACATCCGTTCCCCTATACCATTGATTCCCTTGCGGAGGCCACCCCCTTTGTCACCCCCCTTCCTTTCATTTCCAAAGCCAGCACGCGTCCTACGAGCCTCGCCAGTCCCTTCTACACCCTCCGAGTCCGAAATGCCTTTGTTTTTTGCTGACTACCTTGCGATAGCGTCCTAAGCGCGATTGCAATTTCCGCGGGGTTGCTGGTTTTTTCTTCCCCCGAAACCCCTCCCCACGATTCCGTTACCCCGTCCACGGGCTCCTTCTGCCGTCGGTGCGGGCGAATTTTTTGCGTTAATGCCGCCGGAAGAAAGCACGGAACCTGCCTATCTCTGCTCCTCTGCCGGCTTCATCCCTCTCGCCGCTGGGTCGGAATTTTCGATGAGAAATTCCTGACGCTGGCGAAGGGTCGGACGGGGGAAAAAAATGTGATTGCGGACGCTAGTTGCGATTTCCGTTGTCGGAGGACCGTCTACCCTCTGAAGGATTACTTTCTCCCTCTTTCTGGCACGCTGTTGTCGCGGCAACGATTACCGCCGAGTACAAGAAATTCTTTCCTCAGTGAATAACATTTCTTCTTCCATTCTTTGCTGGACTGTTTTTTTTTTTTTGTAGGAAGTCTAGGATAGGTACGGATTTTTATTGCGTGGGAAAATCTCAGCTTCCTGTAGAAGCTCTTATTCGATGCTGATTAGGGAACAGGTTCGAGATGCTGGTTAAGGGCAGTTTCTTTAATTTTCTAGGAGAAAATACTCGCGCTCGTGCGCGTGTGAAGTTAGCGGGAAGATAAGTGAAAGGTAGGTGTGGCTGACTGGGTGTGGCTTTTGAAAGATTCGTGATTAGTTCGAAGATGGGGTTCGATGTAAGGCCATTAGTAGTTTACCGCTGCTGCTCCGGACGACGAAGAGAATTTAAGGTCACTGATTGATGATTCCTGTAGGAAGGGTGTGAAATTGAGGGTGCTACTTGCTAATGTCTCTAAAATTAGTTCAGATCTATCAAAAGTTTGGCACGACCTTCTGCGCCCTGAGGGTTATCTCCAGAGGGTCACCATGAGTTTAACTTTTTTATAAATGGGGTTTCTTCCGTTTACGAAGAACAATATAGTGTTTTAGGTATCTACGTTTGTAGCTTGTTCCTTGGCGAATAAACAGACCATACAGAATCCAAATTACACGAAGCTAGGAAAGAAACGTAACGGTTAAAGCCCAACAAGAGGGCCAAGTAGTAACGCCCAGTATGTGGTCAGCCGCGGGCCAGTAATTCACACTGTGGGCGCGTGTAGTGTTACACTTCAAATTGGATTACGAAATACCAGCCTGCAGTAAATTCTTTTAGTATCGAACATGGTGCCGTAAATTTCTGGTTCCACTTTCTCTTCACGCACTGTACCGTTAAGGAACTAGTTTCTGATCAGTTTAGAAGGTTTCCCGCTTTAATATTTATTTTTAACCTAATAAAACATTAAACCATAGACTTTTTTATACTAAAAGTTGAATTAATGTTTAAACTTCAAGGAAAAATTTTAAAAAGTTGAAAATAAATATATAATTTAAATACTTATAAGGTATGGAATAATAAGGTGACTAGGAACTAGTTTTTAATCATCTAAAACTAACAATACTAACTGCTTTCCCAGACAACACATATATTTTTGAATTATCAATTTTTATGTTAGTAATTATTTCACACAATTATTTATTGACATAAACTCAAAAGAACGATTTATTTCATGAACTTAACGGTATTTCCATCGCAACTTCGACGCAATCACTCGAAGTCAAACAACCCCCGGAATCTATCCCGAAAGACTCAAAGAATCAATCTAAAACCACATCACGTTCCCCGACAACTCGATACAAATCCCATCGCCATTACCACCACCGATCACCCATAGCTTCCCCCAAATTTTATATCCCTTAATCCCCCGAAAGTCCTCCCGAGCAAGTGTCACGATCCATCGCTCAAAAATTTTCAATCGCCGCACAGAGGACCGGCTCCTCCCTCTCGCCGTCCTCGACACCCGCCTCAAGTATTTCGAAAATATTAGCTCAGCGCTCGCCGTATGCTCGCGTCGGCCGATCCAAGGAAGACGGACGCCTCGGCGGAAGGACAATTAATCAAAAGGCTCGGGGCTGGGTGACTTCGGTACGACTGCTAGTAGCGATACACGTGTACGGGCACGGTTACTGCGGCGACTATCGTCGTGAACGACATCGATTCTTGGGTCGCCACCTCCGTGAGGTTGGTCGGTGATCGATCGTTTTAGGGTTACCGCAAACACACGGGACACGCTCCGCTTCGATTCCCGCCGGGCCTTCCGCGGAGGCAGTGATCTTGACGGCCTTTGATACCGCTTCATGAATGTGTAAAGTAGGTAGTCCCTGGTTCCAGCGGATTCCCCGGCTCGCCTGGAAACGCGCAGAAACTATGGTGGACCGGCGGTAACCCCTTCGATAACGGGAACAACCTCGCAGCGGCTCGGTCTTAGCCGTTACGTTATCAGGAAACAATGGCTGTTTTGCCTGGCTCTCTCTCGTCCCCCGACTTTGATCGTCGGCTGTCGGACTAAGTTTGTCTTACCTGCACGGGATCCTTTGAACGATCACTCCCCCCATCGAAATTCTCTCCTAATGGAGCATTTCGGCTGGAACTCCCTGTCGGCGCCCCGGGTATTATCGGACTCTTATTATCGTGTTACCACGGTATCGGGTTGTACGAAGTTTCGCGACGTGATGCGTCAAAGTTTCCCCTGTAACCATACCTTGGCTCGTAACGCTGACGCGGGGACTGTCGTTTTACCCGAATGAAATTTGGACTTCTGAAAATGGTAATTAGTAATAAGTCGCTGGGATAGAATTACAGCGTGTCTTCAACGCCTACACACTCTTTAAGGGCTAACACCACTGTAACAGCTTGAAAAATGGCGTTTTTTTGGCAATTTTTCTTGGATGGAAGGAAAGGTAATAGAATAACTATACTGGAGGAAGTTATTAAGCACATATTTTGTTATTAAAAAAAAAAAGTTATTGAGAAATATTACAAAATGGCGGCACTGAAGCCATTCTCGTGAGGCATGTTGAAGTTTTAGCGCTCTGCGGCACGCAGTGTAGCTGGTGCAAATTTGAATTAAAAAAAAAAAATATGACTTAAATCTACATGTTTATAGCTAGAGAATTACGTAGGGTGATTGGTGAGCATTTGAATGAAAAACGTTCAATTTTCTATAAAAAGAGGGCAATCATTTGTTAATAAGTAATGTTTAAATTAACTTATCGAAAATCCCGTACGTATTTCTCTTGAAAATGTTATTTTAAAGATATTGTTAAAAGTTCGAATGAAAAGAATGAAAATTGTTGGAGTTATGCTGCGTGCCGTGTTGAAAAATCGTGTTTCGAGAAAAACGCGTTTAACGCCGGTAGTCGTTTCGAAGCAGTCCGATGCGCTTGGGGAAGAGCTCGAAATTTCAAGGAAACAAATTTCTTTCAAGTAATACAGTTTTTGCCCCATATTCTAAAAGGTTCAAAGCATCTTTTAAGCAAATAAAAAAAAAATCAATTTTCCGAAAAATTTACAGCGGTGTTACCCCTTAACGCCGGTAGTCGTTTCAAAGCAGTCCGATGCGCTTGGGGAAGAGCTCGAAATTTCAAGGAAACAAATTTCTTTCAACTAATACAGTTTTTGCTCCATATTCTAAAAGGTTCAAAGCATCTTTTAAGCAAATAAAAAAAAATCAATTTTCCGAAAAATTTACAGTGGTGTTACCCCTTAACAAAAGAGTTCTTCAGATTCAATGATCCTTGTGCACACTACTGCTCGAAACATCAACTATACTAGAACCCTCTAGATTTTTCTAAGAATCATCCCCTTGCCCACAACACACTGAACATGCTCGTTCCAGCTCCGAATATATATATATATGCCTCCACCTTACAGTTCAATCTGCCGAATATCCCACGTCACGATCGTCAGGAAGGATCGCTCTATTGGCAACCGAGTGGTTTGCGAATCCATCCGAAGCAAAGGGAAACGCTTTCTTCCCGCCTGGCAGGCCAGTGTCCGGTACCAGGTATCCATTAACGAGGGATGTTTTGTCAGTCATCGAGCGGCCAGTCCGCGTCATTAGCGTCTCCGGGCCTATCCCCATCAGTCATCCTTACCGCCGCGGTATGGCAAAGCGAATTCGCAATGCGCCGCTCCAGATTGATGGATCTGTCCGCTCCTCGGTACATCCTTGCGCTCCGCTTCCGGGCGCAGAATTCTCCGCACTCTTGCGCGGCCCCGGCAATCCAACGGCCATTAGTTATCAAATTATTTCGTTTGCCGAGCATGGACGTTAGGAAACGTTTATGCACGTGTCACGATGATTTATGGGGATACGCAGCGAGGTTGTGCGCGGGCGGCGCGCGACTTAGGCACGTCCCCGAGCGTCCCGCGGAAATAATCGATGGCGGTGGAATGATGTGGGTCGTGACTCACCCGGCCGCGCATTCGGACGATATTGCCCGTCAGGAAGGTTCCCGCAGCGAAACGATTGCGGCGGAAGATCCGCGGGAATTCAGGGAAGACGGGATTCTTCTCCCAGGCAGACGTTGGTCCTTAATTTACATGCTTAAGGAGGAGAGTTCAAGCAATTTCTGTTTAGTATGAAAGTTCGTTCTGTGGGACGATGGTCGTTGGAGGGGCAGACCGTGGGGATTTATGAAGGATGAGACGATTTTTTAAAGCAACTTTTTCCCAGTATTAATCTTGACGTTTATGAAGATTTCGGGCGATTTTTTGCGCATCACGAGGGCGTATTCTGCGGAACGATTGCTGTTAAAAGTTCACGGGAGTTCCGAAAAGGCGAGCCTTTTTTTTCTCAGAAATCTCCAGCTTCAATTTTGCTATTTATGATTTCTTTTCGATAGATTTCCAATATCAGGAATAAGGTGATTTTCGTTGGGAATCCCTCAGAGGCAGGTGTTTGAAAATTTTTCACGATGAAAAGTTGAACGCGCGCCCGAGGTTTTCCGATGCTGGCGCGTGTACGCCTCGCCAATCTGTTATTTTTCCACAGGCGTATGAATATTCCGGAGCAGCGGCGCGAGGAACCGTTTCGATGGTAAAAGGAAGCTTAAGTACACGATAAATAAAGCTGCGCCCTCGCGAGGCGCATAAAGTGGAAATAACGTTTACAGTCTTTGCTTAAAGAAAAGCAATAAGAACGCGGCAGCTGAGGAATATTTAAAAATTAGAATTCCCTTCACTATCGCTACCGCAAGTTCGTGTCATCGACACGAGCCGTTCGATTCGCTATTCCTCCTTTAATTCAACGCTCCCCTCGAATCGAGCCAGGACAGAAGCTGTCATACTATCATAATCGTCGCGCGTTCTCCCATTTCCACGGAATTATTCAGCAGAAAGAAAGCAAACGGCGTGCAGGGAAAATAAGAAACGCCTCGTTAGCGGAACCACTCTGGCAACTGCAGCAACCTGACGGTTCTACATAACTTTGGTTGTCAAAGGAGCTGCAGTTTATTTAACGTCAAACCAACCTAGGGGGACCGCTCGCGCCGATACTCCGTCCCGAAGCTGACAATTAACGCGACGCGGCGCGTAACCGGCGCGGAATACGGATCGCGATGTATTTTTAACGCGGTCTTGCCAGCTGCTGGCTTTCGCGGATAAGTGTCGCGTTGCTGGACATATTGGAGGACCCTGGTCGCGCCGCAAGAATCGAATGGAAACAATTTCATTAGAGGGACAACGCGCGGCACGCTCGCGAAACAACGCGGGATTTTACTGGCGGGGTGCGCGCAACGTGTCGCTGATTTATCGAGCCTGCACCGTGTCACGCGCATACCAGTTGCATTTTAATTATTCCTCGCTACGCATTAAAAAATTTGTACCCGCTCGCGAGCCACGGGGGTGAATAACGACGATCGTTTCGCGCAACGAAACTCTTGCGTGCCCCCATGAATCTCTCGCGCTGCGAATTCGGCCGATCGTTAATCCCTACCGCGTTTCATTGGCGTCGAGAATTAATCTTTCTCCGCTGTTGTTTCGAGTTTGAGATATCTTGTCGCGTGTGCATTGGAAAAATGTTTCCGGCGCGATGATGCTGTAACGGGGGGCGGGCAAAATCGTGGAAAATCGAGAGATGCTTCGTACTAACTTTCGAATTGATGTATGGTAACTGGATATTAATATGCAATCCGAGAAGTTGAGATATCACTTACTGAATTTATAATCGGGGGCTTTATTTTCACGATAGAGGTGGCTGAAGTTTAGTAGCCCAACTTCCAGTGCACGGTGCTTGAACGTCGGTAACAGTCGCAGTTGCGCGCGAGAAGCACGGCGAGGTATGTATATTTTCGCGTCGCATCAATCAAATTCTGGTTTTCACCTCGATATAGCAGAACGCGTTACGATTAACATCGCTCAGGAGGTTGTCTCGTTATCGTGGCTCGAATAATACTGAATACTCGAAACGACCTCGACAGGGGTAGCGGTGTCTCTCCCGAAATTCAGGCAGGTAGTATTTAGTTTAGATAGGGGGAGATTCGGACGGTGGAAGAAATATAGGGACAACAACACGATCACTTTTTTTACAAGATTTTATGACACGCACTAGGTGAGGATGCCTTAGGAGGGTGGAATATTTTGCAACGAGGGGTCTCCCTACTTTGACGGACGAAACTTATGCGAAATTTGGGAATTTTTTAAAACAAAACTATTAAATATATTTACTTCCAGCTTTGTTGCTCCATTTGTCAATCTTTAGAGAATATGAAAAAAAAATTGTATGCAAAAATAGTGGTTATATCGGGAGTTATAGTGCTTTAAATAGAGCGCCTTACAAAAATCATATGCGCATTGTTAGCATATAATCAGCCGTTGTAGTTGTCTGAAATAGAAAATTTAAAAATTTGTGTAATCTGTATGAGTGTGGCTATCGCCTGAACTAGATTAAATGGGAAATACTGAAAATTAAAAAAGAATGGCCGCGTATAAACCAGACATCGATTTCTGCAAAAAAATCCGCTGCTTTTTAAGTCGCAAAAGTGTAATTTTGCAAAAACAGACTTAGTTTTAGTACCAACGAGAATGGGGCATCTACTGAAGATATATGCCAAGTTTGAAGTAATTCGGGTGATTGGTTTTTGAGATATCATGCTAACCAATTAGAAAAACATAGTTTTGAGAAAAATTTGTTTAAAGTTTTAGGTAGTGTTTTTTAATTGAATTGTTTTTTAAATGTTGTCTAAATATATACAAATATAGGCATAAAGTTTTTAATTAATATAATTTGAGGGTTTCTCTTAAAAAAAAATCCCAAGCATCATCAAGGCAGGGAGACCCCTTAAATTAAAAGCATACAGTCGTGCATTCGATCTAACTGAATTACTGACTGCAACATTAAAATTCTTGGACTTTATTCAATATTAATATTAATGCATTCTAGCTATATCGTTCTTGCCATTGTTATGTAATTGTGAACGAGACCAAGACTGTCCTGCTGCTCGAATACCTAGAATTTGAATTCCCAAGCCCTTTAAAGCGCACACAGAGCACTTTCCCTCGACTCGCAGCGTGCCTTGAATAGATGATGTCTCTGAATCTTCCCAAAGATTACCTCGTTTCTATTAAGAGAAAGGGAGACAAATGAAACCAAAATTCCAGCGCCGTTTACGTTGATCGAGAACGGGGAATATCACGTAAGGGGGGCACAATGGATCTTTTCACTCGAATCGACAACCCTTTTCTGATTTCCTCGGTAGTAAGGGAGACAAAGGACGGCGAGGAAATGCTGACTAAACATTTTTCGCCATTGGATATTCTTGATAAAAAAATCCGTTCGACGAAAGTACGCGGCTCGCTAGACGAGAACGTAAAGGGTGTTCTTCAAATTTTATGAAAAGGGGACGCGGTGGCGAGAATTTATTATTCCTTATATGGGCACACGCCACCAGATATGAGAACGTACTTTGAAGCCACGGAAATGTAAGGTAAAACTACTGGCTGTAGTTAAGACTCCAAGTCTCCTGACATTCCCCTTCGAAGAAAAGGCTTCTCCTCATTTTGAGAATGCTCTTTCTTCTTGAAAGTGCCCTTTGAGCAGCGTTACTTTGTATGCACTACTGTACCGAAGTTCTGGATTAAATTCTGTTGCTTGTATAAATGAATTTCCGGTTACAGGTCGGCGCCACGCTTGTAGTTGATTTACTTAAAAATATTTCAGGTAACTTCTCTTGAAAATTGTGGTGAACAATGGGAGTCAGTTTTATGGAATGCTTTTAGGAGGATATGCTTTACGAATGCGACAGCAGTGATATTTCTAGATGCACTATTAAATAATGTTTAAATGCAGTCAGTAGTTCCTTATCAATTTACTTAAATTACTCCAAAGTGATAGCTCATACTTGCTCCATTTCTCTTCCTTCCCTGTCTTTTTAAACGATTCTACTTAGCTTCGATCCTTTGTTTATTTGTTTGTTTGTTTGTATCATGTTTGGTTCAAATGTTGAAACTCAATTTTCACCCACTTCCAACTATCCAATAGACTTGAAACTTTGCAGGCGTGCGTAGTTTTAATAACAATAAAAAATTATTGAAAAAAAGTCAAAATAGAAAAATATATAAAAAATCCACAAACACTAGAAACTAGAAAATAAAAATATATATAAACAAAATTTTAAAATGCACTAAATACTAAAAAATAATTATTTTCTTGTACTACAATTACGATTGTGATATGTCACTTTAAAGAAAATCGTTGGACCGGATATTTCATAACAGGATACAATTCAATTTGATACAGAATCAAGCCTCGATATGAGTGATGAATGAAGAGCGATGAAATATCCTGCCCCGCGATTTTCTTTAAAGTGACATATCACCATCGTAATTGTAGTACAAGAAAAGAATCATTTTTAGTTTTTAGTGCATTTTAAAATCGTTTAACTTAAAAATTTTTTTTATATATTTTTTCTTACACATTGGACATATCCAGTTGCCGTCACATGTATAACTTGATACTCCCAACCAATTAAACACTCGAAAACACTCTAGGTAACATCGTCGTCACAGGAAAGCAGTAGATGCAAAATAAATCCGCCGTCTACCAAGTCAGCCCAAGACTTCTCCACAGCACCGTCCATTACAAAATTGCAATCAACTTCCAAAACGCCATTAGTAAAAAAAAAATCGTGCGCATTCAGTAAACTCCCAAGAAGAACTCGCTGCGACAAAGGCTCGCGCAGATTATTCTTATGACACACATCGAACGAGAGATGCCTCCTCGCTGGATGCTATTATCTTTCCCTCCTCTATCGTCCTCTCCGGCAAAGACGCCACAGCGTTCCCCGTTTCGCGCTGTTTGATTCGTCGCCACACTAGCGCGGCTTCAATGATCCGCGGCGCTCGCTTTCTCTAATTCCGGGGGACGTTCACGCGTCCGGCGTGAAATTTTAATATACCGAGATTGCGGATCGCGCCCCACATTTCCGACTACATTCGGCCGCGGCTGAGGCGCGGAAAATGTAGGTCTCGCCCGGGATGTATCTCGAAGAGGGCGGGCGCGCCGGGGTTGCGTGGCGCAACAAACGTTCGCCAGCCCTCGGAATGAAACAGGAGCGATTCGGGCCGCGGCTTTCGAATCAATTCGTATTCATTTAGCGCAGGTGTTGCTAACGGTGAAAAATCGTTCTTACCTTTCTGGTGGCCCGAGGTCGACGAAAGGTACTCGTTACCCAGCGCCGCGAAACGATGCTGCCGCAGAAGGGTGGATACAGTAGGTGGTACCTTCGAATGATTTATCGTTCGCGACACTCGCCTCCGTTCCTTTGATAAAAATAGCTTCGAGTTCCGCGCGGGCTTCGCTGGAGGAATGGGGTGGAGCGAAGTAAACGTCCCCCGCGATGTCGTCCGAGGGAAGAAGTTGAATTTCCAGCCGACGAAATATGCCCTGTCATTAGGCCGCGCTCCCACGGAACGCCCACCGACGTTTTTTTTTTTTCGGCTGTTGTGTTTTAATGAAGGGGACCACGATCGTGGCGTCTAATGGCCCCGCGATTTTCATCGGTTTTATTCTTGGCAACTCGGCAGTGGGTTAATTCGTGGGGGGAATTTAAATGGGCACTGATATGGATATGCGCAGATAAGTAGGAATATATTTGGAACTTGTGATAAATTGTGTGCTAGTTATTAAAGAGTATTACTCTCCTCATCCGCACTTTGATCTACTATTGATAGATGAACGGGGAAATAGGGGAAGAGTGGGTAGCCCCGGACGGTGGGTAGCCCCGGACATTGTTGTATCTTCACTACCATGCCACATAGAAAAATAAATGGCAGATTATAACATGGCTGCCTAAGCCAAAAAACAGTTTCAAGTTTGTAGTAGCGTGCACGCCAAGCGCATTCGACATTATAATCAGCTTTCTTCCCACTGAAAGTGACGTTACGGAGGCCATTAAATTTCATCGGTGCTTGTTGTGTATTAAATGTAAGTATTGTTACATGTCTTATTGATTTTACTATTCAAAATTTAACATTTTTTAAGATTCTTAAACATTTAGCTAAATTCTTTTCATATTGTACAAGTGAATGGTAAAAATATTGGATCAAGTCAATCGGGTACCCCCGGTCACTAATATGGCGGGTACCCTCGGACACTTTTACGAACCTTACTTTTTAAAAACATACATTTTATTATTGTGATTCCTTATCAGTTTACACTACTTTAAGATGCTAAATACTATAAATATATTTGTTTTAGAATACGGTTATAAAAATTCCAAAATTTAAGGGGCCAACTAGCAACAGAGGCAAGTGGGATGGAAATAAGATGAGAGAAGCAATTGTATGTGTTATGGAGGGCAAGTTAACAGTAAGATTAGCTGCTGAAAGATATGATGTACCACGTAGCACGCTACAAGATCGCGTAAAAGCATTAAAGAGCGGCCAAGAAGTGGTTTTTAAACCAAAATTATTCATTACAATTTTGGACGAACGACTCATTTTTGTTACTGTGCCGGGGGGGAGGGCAAACTCTCTCCCCTGCCCCACTTTGGCTACGCGGCGAAACCTTCGAAGAAGACTGAATCCAATGCAATAAATGCAAAGATTCAGCATATAACGACTGTGCAAATATTGATCCATCAAATTTTTATTATTTCTGCGATGTATGTAAGAAATAAGGATACGCGATACGTCTAGATGAACGTTGAAAATTATGTCCGGGGCTACCCGCCTATTTTTTGATTGTGTAAAAACAGAGGCTACAGGTTTCTGATTTTTTTTCTTAAATTATTTAAGAAATGTGTTCTTTTTTTTAGTTATAACGCAGCAGGAGGTGCTTATTTTGATTTCCTGAATTAGTAATTTGATTATAATTTATTGGTTGTATATTGTTCTTGTGTTTCATTTAAGTGTCCGGGGCTACCCACGCTTCCCCTACGCATATCCTATCATTGGAGATTAATTAGTATCCGATTTGATGGTATCGATTGCGAATGTTTTAGTGTTGATTTTAAAACTCTCTTTCCATGCACTTTGCGCGTACACGTGTTGTGTTTAATTCATTCCAATATCCATTGGAAGTACGATATTGGAAAGCTACTTTGCTCACGATAGTTTAATGAAGTTCCTTTCAAATAGCTGCGGTAATTACAGGATACACTAATTTCGTAAGATCCCTGTCCGTAACGGCGCGGAAACAGCCAATGTTTTATTTTATTCGATTGTTGTAATTCAATCACTCATCATTATCCTTCTGTTCCCTATGTTTCAGGTGAGTAATTCTCTGTTAACCTCGTTCCAGAGCTGGAAATTGCTTTTACGTGGTAAGTCGCTTGGCTGTGAACAAATTGGTTACAATTAATGGAAATTTCACTCTATCTCTCTCCGTGCGAACGCTAGACCGAGCCGTACCACATTCGCTCGAGTTCGATGAAAATTCAACGCTGGCCAGTAACGTCTCAATGACGCTACTTATTAGCGACAAGTGATTCAATTGACATGCTTCCTTTCACTGTAGCAGTCGAACTTTTTTTTGGCTTTATGAAATCAGATATCAATCGAACAACGGACGAAAGTTAGAATTTCCTTCGAAAACAGAAAGCATAATTTATCTGTGAATGTAATAAGTTGTGTATCTACGCGTTAGTAGTTATAATTAACTGATAATATTGCTGAAACACAGTGGGAGATATACTGATTCGAAACACTGACTAATTATTCACGCTTTGGTAGCAAATTTACAGTTATTTTTTCTGGTGCTTAACGTCAATAAACATTAGGTAATAATTATGACTTAGTAATTATCGTATCCGACTTAGAAGAATCAGAATTATTTGTCGTATTCAACAGAAGGAACTTGACAATGTATTCGTAGAAAGGAACGTAATAGATGATCGCATGTCTGACTATATGCGTGGCCATACTACTTGTTAGTCTCTAGACCCGCTGGTTTATTAATTAATCTTGCATTACTACATGTTAGTCTTCATTTCGACAGATGAATACTTGCCGCAAAATGCAATGAATGCATATTCCATTAATTGTAAACATTAATGCACAACATTCCCGATTTTTCCAACGTCTCCAAAAACCACTACCTTACATTCGACTAGTTGTAATATACGCCACGAACTTCAAACATTATTAATTATCGCGGATCCACCAAAACTGTTGCCCGTGAAATTACGTTGAAATGAAAGTAACAAAGGACAGCAGAAATGCTCCCCCGCGCTGCCCTAAATCAAACACGACCGGCGTGAAAGAAGAAACCGATCCCCGGCAACGCTGTCGCGTTCGATGAAATGAAAAGTTGCAATCGGTGCTGGATACGAGCTGCTCATGGAGCGGACGTCTCGCGAGGGTCGGAATTTGAGATGGACGGGGGGATCGAATAAGGATGGAAAAAAAAAAGGAAGGAAAGCGGAGGGAAACGAACGGGAAGAAGAGGAGGCGAAATGGTCAGGCAGGCAGGGGAGAAGAGCGTGGAGCAGACACCGTGAACCGATCGCCCGTGAAGCTGGCACGGCGAGCAGAAAAATTGTGTGATACACGTCTGCGGAGGGTTGGATCCACCTCCAGCGAATAAGCCGGGCTTGATAGCGAAAACCGTCGATTCACACTCAGCGGTAAGGTTAGAAGGGACGATGAGAAAGAGAAGAAGAGACTTGCTGGGGCGAGGGTTGGGGAACACAGAGGGGTGAACGAGGGAGGGAGAGGCTCGAGCCAGATGTAAGAGAAGGATTATCTTGCGTCGGAGCTTCGAATCTGATAGTGACTGTTCCGGAGGGTGTTTTCAAAGGTTGGCACGGCGGGGTTAAGCGGGGCGAAGGGGTGTGCTTTTAAGGTATTGGCCTCCGACGGGAAGCGAGCCGAGCGGAGAAGACCGCGGCAACCACGTTCACCAACACCCTGACGTATTATACGCGTAAAATGGAAGTTCCGTGGCAAATCCGCGACGCTACTTACCCCGAGAAACGTTCCTGACCTTATCGAGCCCGGCATCGATATAAATCGCCCGATGAAGCTTCTCGGTTTGTCGCGGCTATCAAAGCGCCCCGCGATCCTCGCGACTTCTCGTCGTATTCCTATTTCTGCTGGGCTATTGTCGTCGACCGCGCGGCTCCTCCAACCGGGCGAAAGTTCAAAGGTGGCCCTGTTCGCCCTGTTGATACGAGGGATTGTCTCTTTCGCCGTAACGCTGGACAGAGGCGAGGCTTGATAGGTCTCGGCGCGCCACGGCCTTTTAGCGAACTCTCGGCTTGCGGTTGATTTATTTGCCGTCCGGCGTAGTTCCCGGGGCTGGGGGCATTAACTGAGTTTGACGCGTAAACTTATCATCGGCCCGATACGATAAATTACTGTCTTCCCTTTTATCGTCCGGCCGTGACGTGTTTCCCTCGCGTTCGGTGCTGCATTCGAACTCCCGGGGGGGGGGGGGCAAACTTTCGGGCGGAGAGATGCGTCTCGAGTATCTCGTTGTTGCTCGGGACTCGGGGAACCACTGAAGAACGCGTCAACAGAGAGAACAGTGCAGGCATTTGAGTGGAATGAATAAGACAGTTCGATCGACCGTCGTTCGTATTAGTCCACTTCTTACTTCCCACACCGTGCTGCGTCTTTCCCCTCTTCGAGAGCCGACGCAGCGAGCTCTAATCGCGTCGGAGTCTCGCGCCCGAGCGGAGCGGTTCTTAAATCAGGGTACCCCGCGGCGGGAACGGTGGCGGCAGGTGTTGCTCGCCAGCCAAGTTGATGAAAGATGACGCGCCGTCACCTTAGCTGAGGATCCTTCTGGTGGTTCCCATCGACCCTGTCAGTTCGAGCATGAAATTACCAGCGCGAACGGTACAAGAGCGGCCGTGCCGCGGCGGGATGGGGATGGGCGGAGGTCGATGGCAACAGGACGAACGGGGCGGGACGGGCGAGGCGACGAGAACGCGAAGAACGGCGGCCAGGGGGTGGAAAGTGGCGGGGTTGGCAAGGGGGGAGGATCAATTATTGTCATTCCAGGCTGTAGTCGCTGGATCCTGATGGCTGGTTTCGCGTTGTGTGTTGCTCGGTGTGCCTGTAACACGACAATCCGTTACCGAAGGCAACCTCCGTGCCCCGACCTCTTCGCGTCCGTGTTCACCCACTGGCTCACGGCGACCTCACGGCATACCAGCCTATCACGGCACGGTAATTTGTCACGAATAACGCTTATTAGCCGATTCAGCCGTTGCCCCCGCTACGGTCATTTATCGACGCGTCTACGATACCCGTGAATTTCATTAAGACCACCCTGCCTCGGGAGAGATTGCCAGCCGACCGGCTCGGCTCTGGTATGCGATGATCGTTACAGCGGCCGCGTCTAACGATCGGCCCCGTCGCTCTTGGATCACCCTCCTTGCACGGTAATTGCGAGCAATCGATTCGGGGCTACGGCTTCTCGGTAAACGGACGGTTACAAGGGACTTCGCGCATTTTTACGGGCAACCGGGTCCTGTCTAGCTCGCGATCGTCTCAAACAATTGCGAACGTGCTGCAATGCAACAGCGAAATTCTGTTCGGACCAACTCGATGAAAGGAACTTTACGTCGATACGTATGCGGCACGATTTCACAGGGTGCGTGGGAGATATTCGCGGTGTTCGAAGGTTCTCGCTGCACCAGCCAATAATCCCATCTCGCCAGTTGATCATCGACTCGCCGTCTGCGGCATGGATCCCGTGATCACGCGATTAAGCAATAACGTTCAGCGTAAGTACACGGTTGTCGAGGGATCCAGCCCGGCCGCGCCATCCTCCGTGTGCACCGGGCGCAATTTAACGGTCGACGAGACGCATCGTTGATCCGAACGAGGAAATAAATGCCTGTCGCTGGCAATCAGGCTGCTTTTGTGGAAACACGCGCGATTCCGCGCGAAATACCCACGACTATTTGTCGCTAAAAATACGGTTCCGGCGGGGTGAGCAGGCGGAACAAGGCTTTTAATTGGATCGAGCGCAATTTGGGTCACGCGGAAGAAACACGTGATTATCATTACCACCTCTTATGGGTGCGATGCGTTCTCCGTGTTTTCCGCTGCGTGCTTCGTGATTCTAGTAATGGCAGGGCCCCGCAAATTAATGGACCTGTCAAGGAGCTTTTTAAACCACCCGCTTCAGCACTCCGTGCTGTTACAATTCCAGCAAGACGACGAATAGAGTCAACTGCACGGAGATGAATTTTTTCCCCCAAAAACTTCATCGAGCTCCGCAGGATCTGGCTGTACATTCTGTTCTACAGGGGTTCCATTTACGAGAAATATTCATCAGAAATCTGCACGCGCGTGCAGCATTTGGAAAAACGGCTTCGCAGGCGCCCGCGGGTTTAAATACGATTTTATTGTCATTAATGCGTCCTTCGTCGTTTCATCAACGAAAAAAAGGTGGTTTAATTTGCGCGCAGCGGTAAAAGTGCCTGCGTGCTGTAAAATTCTAAATTGAAATACATGCACATCGGGGGACGAGAATCGAGTAAATTGTTGCTCGCGCGGCGCGCCACGCTGCTGCGACTAATTGATTCCCATGGAAATGAACATGACTCCCAGCGAATGCGGATCGGTTTGACACTCGATAGTGCTGTGCTTTATACTTTTACCGCGGTTTTTAAACGAGCCGAATGAAATTCGCGAAAGCACCGCGAGACGCGGCCATAGCGATGGGGGATGGTGGTCGCCGCGTAACGGACGATTAAAAAGCTCGTCACGAATTGTCGCGAGGATCATATGTCATCGTCGGGGCGCACGGCGATTCGGCCGCTTCCAAAAGTTCAGGGAAGAGAACAGAGGGGAGCGGGGGGCGGGAAAAAATGCATCGAGTGAGAAAGTGGGTCGCGTGTAATGACTCTCCGGGGCGGAGGGAGGCAGAGGGCGGGCAGGGACTCCTTGATTTCGCGATAAAGTTATTGCTCGGCGGAATTTAAATATGCAACGTGTCCGACGCGGTCGCAAAAAGGAAGAACGGGGCCGTTCTCTACGGCGCTGCGCGATTCCCGTGGAGGGAAAAATTTTATTTCGCGGCGGCCGCCTCGTAACAGCTTGCACAAAACTGTCGGTGATATACGAGCCCGTGCAGCTACCTGGAACGGGGCCATCCGCATTAAAAATACACGGCAACGCCAAAATTGATGGACGAGCGGTGGCTGTAATTATTATTATAAATCATCGCGGCCGGCGGACACGAAGCATCCCCTCCCACGCCGCCGACTTGTATTGTCTACTCGCTCGTGACGTTTTATAATTTATAAAATAACGAGGACCCCGGGGGGGTTGGAGGCTTTCGGGGCGGCGGATCGGCAAACTCGACCGTTCGACGGTAATATTTTCAAAAACGGTCCAGTGATTTTTGGTCCCGCGGATTTCAGGCAAATGAGGTGGGGCTTCTGTTGTTTGAAGGTACAGGAAGCCGTGATTGCGTGTTCAATGTGAAATATTCAATAGGAAGCCCGTATTAATTTACCGTTAAGGAACTAGTTTTTGATCAGTTTAGAGGGCTTCCCGCTTTAATATTTATTTTTAACCTAATACAACTTTAAACCATAGACTTTTTTTTATACTAAAAGATGAATTAATGTTTAAAATATAAGGAAAAATTTTAAAAAGTTGGAAATAAGTATAATTTAATTATTTATAAGGTATGGAATAATAAGGTGACTAGGAACTAGTTTTTGATCATGTAAAATACATGGGAACTAATTTTTGATCAGGTCACGACCTAGTTTTTGATCATCTAAAATACATGGGAACTAATTTCTTATTAGGTAAGGAACGATTCAATGTAAATAATCGGATACTAATTAAAAAGAAAGTACCAAAATAAACTTATTTTTAGTATTATACCATCTAAATTTAATTTTTTTTATAATTTTATAATGTCCTAACCTATTTTTTATTCAGGTGATCAAAAATTAGTTCCACAAGAAAAAATTGGAACTAAATAATGATCAGTGACTTTTAAAGCAAAATGATACATATAATACTAAAATTCTTGCTCTACATTGTAAAGTAAACTATTGTAAGCAAAATGTATGAAAATAACCTTTCATACCGCAACAACCAGCAAAGAAATCGACTGTGGCGTCGTTGGTGATCTATTACTTCGAACAGTAAGAGATGGCGTTCAACAGGGCCTTCTGTCAAGTGGGCCACCTTACACATTTATTTTCACGAAAACTAACAATACTAACTGCTTTCACGGACAACACATATATTTTTGAATTATCAATTTTTATGTTAGTAATTATTTCAAACAATTATTTATTGACATAAACTTAAAAGAACGATTTATTTCATGAACTGATCAAAAATTAGTGCCTGATCAAGAACTAGTTCCTTAACGGTACGTGTCGGTAGGAAAAAGGAAGAGTGGCGCGAAGGAATGAGTTTCGTGGAATATTTAAGGGCTCCTAAAGTGACCACTTTAACTGCTAAATCTGACAGGCGTTTTAAGGGGGTATTCTGGTCTGACGATGAGTTTTCGTCGCGTCATTTCGGAATTTTTTTACAAAGAACCCCTAAATACGATTGTTATTTAGTTTTTTGCTACATGCTTATTGATATTTGAACTATCTTTACGAATTTTGTTAATAGGAAAAAATGAAAATCAAACGCAGTTGACTGCTTTAAAGTAATGGTGAAAAAAAAACACTTTGACCATGATTAGGCTCGTTCTAGTGATCTGAAACAGAAAATGTAAAGAGATTCTTTATTTGTATGCCTTTGGCTATCGTCCCTACCAGAATTATGATAAAATATTTTGTTTTTAAACTTTCACAGACACTTAAAGTTGAAAAAATGTGTCGAGAATCGAAACTTAATTTTCAAACCCCCGCCATTTGCTTAATTTTCAATATTTTTATACCATTCTGGTAGGGACGATAGCCAAAGGCGTACAAATAAAGAATCTCTTTACATTTTTTGTTTCAGATCACTAGAACGAGCCTAATCATGGTCACAGTGTTTTTTTTTCACCATTACTTTAAAGCAGTCAACTGCGTTTGATTTTCATTTTTTCCTATTAACAAAATTCGTAAAGATAGTTCAAATATCAATAAGCATGTAGCAAAAAAACTAAATAACAATCGTATTTAGGGGTTCTTTGTAAAAAAATTCCGAAATGACGCGACGAAAACTCATCGTCAGACCAGAATACCCCCTTAAACCGTGTAACTACGTGGAGTTAGATGTCTCTAGATCCCACAGCAGAGTGGTCGAATAATAGTGCGTTCGGATAACAGAGATTGGCATAAAAATGCAAGACTAATTAATAAAGCGGGCGATATTCATCACGACCGGCGTCCATAAATCACGGGAAAATGTGGAACAGTCAGAGTTCGTTAGCGAACCGTAAAACGAAACATCAGCTGTATTTTACGTTTCATTTTTTTTTCCTTTTTTCTTATGGCGCTCGTATAATTTAGTGATTCTGTACCAGCGGAGGCATAAAACCGGACGCGCGATAGGGGAAAAGGCTGTAACGTTTGGTATTTGAAAACGGTATCTAAAATAAAGCCTGCGCGACTATTTCTAATCATAAAGTGGTCAGATTATTCAAATTACGTCTGTAGTAGCATGCCACTTGCCTTGAATTTAAAATCAAGCCTTTAATGGTACATTTCAAAAAATTATACCGGAGCAGTGTATTAATTAATATTACTGTTCCATTGGTCCGTACGAAATATCTTTGAAAGCTTGATATCGGGCAAATGGGGTGTTACATTTTTGATTGAATTAAAGCGAAATAAATATTCAGTGAAATATTCACATTAGCTGTAATACACGTTGGAAAAATGTATCGAATTACCTGTTGAAATGTGCCTGTATTTAATTCATTGCAGATATCATTCACTTCCCCGTTTTTCAATGTGCATAGCATTGCTTGAAGTTGAAACATCGCATATCGATATCAAGCAAATTTATACATTTCTCGTTCACGGCGTACAGGCTTCGTACGTTTTTCATAAGCGTATGTAGACACATAGGTAATTAACCGAAGGCACTAGAAATAACCACATAGTTACTAAACACACTAGAATGTGTAAAGGGCCAATTCGCTTCGTATTCAAAGTGTTGGGATTCACACAGAGTTCTACGAAGTGTTCCGATTTACCAGCAACGTTTCCACGCGAAGATAGCCATAAGTGGAGTGTCTCAGAGAGATCAAACATCCCAAATGCAATGGTGCACCTTGCATGCATCTTCGCTATTCTCCTCCATACACCCTTACCTACCCCAAATCTACTTCCAAAACCCTGCACCCACATGGACGCAAAAATTCCTCTACAATTCTGGCATACCCCAGGTCGCCAGCCTCGCGGCAGACTACATTCCACAATCACTTTCACCTGTCCTCGGTCCAAGACGCTAATCCCGGCCGAGCAGGTGGTGGCTAGCAAGGGGATCAGGTGGACGTGTACAGGTCCCGCGGTGATCGAGCATTTCTGCCCCGTTCGGACATCCAAGGTGCAGCGGAGGTCTGAAGACGTCGGTGTCCGTAGGCGGAGCGGGCGCGAGCTCGTGGTGCAGAAGCAGAAGTGGGATTGGCCGCGGGGGCGGCGAGGAGAAGGACGGCCGGCCTGCTGGTTCTCTCCTAATTTGACGCTTTCGATAAATTTAACAAGCTCGTCACGAAGGAAGGGCCCTGTGTGTCCGGGCACGATGCCAGACTCTTGGCGCGTCCGACGCCGCGCACACCCGACACCATTACCTTCCCGTATTCCTGGCCGTGCCGTGTCCCCCGGGACACGCCGGGTCGTCCACTTGGTAATACGCTTCCTCCTCCGGCCTTTCCACCCGCCGCGCCGTTCCTTCCGAACCTTCTGCGACTCCTTCGCCGTGTAGCTCCGCTTTTGCCGCTTCCCAGACTGGCATCGTTAGGATGCTTTTGCTCGCGCGCCCCCTCGCACCGCCCCTCGCCCTCTCGAACACGCCGCTGGCAAGCCCCTCGCCTGCCACCCCTCGGTCCCTCCAACGATCCTCCTTATATCTTTCGTTCCCGTGGAAAATTCGCCTTTAAGGCCGGGGCTGTTGCGAATCGAATGGAAAACTCGACGACTGGTTCGGACACTTGGACCGTGGGACGAACGTGCGCACGTACACGTATTCCCCGGGAGGTGCTCGCCTCCCATGGACAAGCGAATCTTTTTCTCATGCAAAGTACCGGAATCACGTTTTGGCTGCAGTCCGACGCAGCTCGGAGGCTTTGGCTCGCGTAGCTCGTTGAAGTAGACTTGCAAGACTCGATGGTTGGGGAGGCAGCAATGGATGAGGCTTTGCTGACGTTTTTTTTTCTGTTCCAAAGCTGCTTTTCTGGTGTGAGAAGCGTTAGACGTTGGGGTTTGTGTGTCCAGTTCGGGTGGATTATAGATTAGATGAATATTGAAATGCGTGGTAGAGCTCTTACTACCCGACCCGCCGGGTACTCGGGTACCCGCCGGGTACCCGTGAGATACCCGACTACTCGGGTAAACAAAAATTACCCGGCTACCCGGGTAGACAAAAATTACCCGGGTATCCATGAGATACCCGAGTAAATTAGATGTGATGAGGTAGTTGAGAATTTCGATTTGACAGCCGATCGTCTTTCGACTTTCGATCATTTTCGGCTAACATCAGTAATGAACGGAATAAACTTCAAGCAATTAAACATTTTATCATAATATTCATAATCTTAACGTGCACACACACATTCAATTGCTTGACGTTTATTCCGTTCATTACTGAGGTTAGCCGAAAATGATCGGAAGTCGAAAGACGATCGGCTGTCAAATCGATGATCATTTACCCGGGTAGTCGGGTATTCTACGGGTACCCGGGTAGTCGGGTATTCTACGGGTACCCGGGTAGCCGGGTAATTTTTGTCTACCCGGGGTCTCACCGGGTACCCGAGTACCCGGGTACCCGGATACCCGGGCCAAAAGAATAGCTCTAATGCGTGGGCTGCTTCATTTTGCGAGGACGTTGTGTCCTGTGTGATGTTATGTTCTGGAACTTAAAAGCGCGGCCTGAGGTTGATCGTAAGTCTTCAGATGCGTAGCTATCGCTAGTTTCTGTGTCGAATTTGTTTGATGTTCCTTGCACCTACCACAGTTATAAAGATCATCGTGAATTTCTAGCTGGCCAGCTTTCCTTCTTCGTCATTCCGTGGCATCTATCTGAGCTCGAATCTTTCTTTACGATCCCTCGGACCGGAGTTTCTACTTGCCTTTCCCTGGTCGCCAGAAGTTGCCGGTCCCGAACGGCTTTCATTAATAACATAGTGAAATTTCCGCGGCGGAGACTGTCCGAGGAAGTTCTGCTAGTTTTTCATTTCATACTCCCGCAAATCCGTCGGGATTTGAGGGGGAGCAGCCAGCAGTTTCTTTGGCGGAGACATAAACAAAACGAAAGTAAACCGGAAACGCTCAATATTTGCACGGTGTTCCGGGCTTTAATGCAAACGAGACGGAAACGAGACATCTGGCGCGTACAAGACTTTCCCATTTTCTCCTCGTGACTGAAATTCTGGATCGCGATGGGACAGAATTCGCGAGAAATAATTTCGTTCGGCGCTGAGGATGATGTAAAACAGATGAAGCAGAATTCAACAAAAATCCAGCAGAGATTGGCTGTCAGTTATCGAGCTTCGGTGCTTGACAACCTTTCAGTATCGCGAATTTGAATTCAGTGCTTGCGGAATGTCTGGAACGTTTATAAATCATCATCGAACCCTAGCATCCAGTTCCTTCTATTGATCTTGAACGTAGTTCGACCAGAGTAAGCTAAACCCTAAGAGCCTTCATTAAAATTTGTATTTCTTAAGACCCCGAAGCAACTGCTTTCGGGAATCCAGACTTCCCCTATTCTTAAAAATATCGACGATCGATACGCCGCGGCCTCGTCATCATCCGTTCCCGCGTTTCCACCGACCTTACCCCGGAGTCAAGATCGCGCGCCCCTTTCAGCCCTCATTCGTTCCTTTCTCCACTGTTCGCCGTAGCAGGTAAGTTACTCGATAACTTTTACCCCGGCCGCGCGCGCCATCGGCGTCCGAAAACTTCGCCGCTGCGGGGAACAGTCTCGAAGAGTTCGAGGATGATCTGACAGCCAGCTGGTGCCCCCCCGCCAACATATATGCAGCCCGTGCCTCGCGCGGCCCGCGAGCCCTCTGTCGGAGTTCATTTCATTCGAGACTTAATAAACGTTTTATATGCGAGGGAAAAAGCTGCGACGCCGTTCATAAGTTACGCGGAGCGTCCAGAAACGATATCGCCGTTCCTTTACGCGCGGTCTAAATTTCCTCCACGGCCCTTTCGCCGCGCCTTCGCGCCGAGGAGCGTGATGGTACGCGCGAACGGCGGGGGGTGGCGGTGCACGAGGGACAGGGTGGAAGTGGCGAACTGCGAATTTCGCCCGGGCCGTCCAATTTTGAAGAAACGAGGCGAGGAGAGAGCGTACTCAGAGCAAACGAGAGCAAGCTAAGAAGCAAGATTGGAAAGGAAAGGAGGGAAGAGGGCGGGCGAGAAGGGAGGGGGGCCGAAAGTAGGAGAGAAAGAGTGCCTGTCAATCGTCGAGAAGGTGCGCAGCCGAGGCAATTTCACAGGGGTGGAAAATCAGGGCGATTCTTGAAGTCAGTAAATTTTCTCTATCCTCCGCTCTCCTGCCGCCTGCTCCCCTCTCGGCCCCTGCTCCGGTCCGTGCCCGAGGATGTATACGCTCCTCGAAGTGGCCGAGAGAGACGGCGAAAGGGCGGGGAAAGGTGGAGAGGAGCCGGCGGGGAAGCCGATGGGGCAAACGTACGTGGGCATAACCGGAGCAAAGTGAAAATTGCTGGGACCATTCGGTAGGATTGACCTTACGTGCCGCCCTATATCCCCGAGACCGTTCGCAACGGGCTTGTATACACGCCGCGTATCGTTGCCCACGTGCATGCGCCTCGCGTTTACGTCTGTGTGCACGCGTGCACGTACGCGCCACGAGAACGCTTCCACGGTACACATAAATATCTAGGATTTTCCTCGGTACGTTGCGAGTACTTCTTAGGCCACCTTTCTCTTCGAGATTGTCGGGGATTTCGCGGGATAGGCGCCGCGAGGAATTGCAGAATAATTCGTCCGTTCGTGAAATCGACGGAGGAACGCTGGCGATGATCCTGGGCGACTCGCCACGGGAGATATATTTGGGGTCTGGTTTCTCGCTGGTTTTTTGTAGGAATACGCTTGATCCTCGCATAGAAAGAGTAATGACCAATAATCTCTGAACTGGTGCAGAGGGGCAATGATCTGTCTGCGATAAAAGATTACCTGTTTAAAGGATTTCAAAGTGTTAACGGGAGCTACTTTCATCTGGCAAAGGCATGTGCAACCAGTAACATGGGAGCTTAATTAACACTGTAGCCTTTAGGATTGTCAGGAACAAGGATATATTCTGTACAGACAAAATTTATTCGGATCGGGAAGGAATACATGGTTTGGTAGGACGGTGCTACAAATTTCGAAAGGCAGACTGTATGTCTCGTTGAGTTTTACAATTTCAAAATTCTATTGTGCAGACGGCACTTGGCTTTATTCTAATGAGGCGTCCCATACAGCACACCTCGTTGCAGCAGTATTGCAGGGACGTTGCTGCAATATTACGTTGTTGCAGGTTGCATTGCAATATTGTAGGAACGTTCCTGCAATATTGTCGTGCATTATTGGAGTGGCAATGAGCCTACAATATTGCAGCAATATTGCAATTTCGTTGCCGTGCAATATTCCGTTGGCAACGATGGTACAATATTGCTGCAATATTGTACGATCGTTGCCGTGCAATGTTCCATTGGCAACGATCCTACAATATTTCTGCAATATTGCGCGCACATCGACGTGCAATGTTCCAGTGGCAACGGTCCTACAATATTTCTGCAATATTGCGCGCACATCGTCGTGCAATATTGTAGTGAAAACTTGTGGAAACATTACAACAATATTCTACAGCAACTATGACTTTGTCAAAAATTTTCGAAATATGTACATGACGTCGAGTGGATTCTACGGCGTGTTTCATTTAACTGGATACGTACCGCTATATTGCCGAAGAGTTGCAGGATCATTGCCACAATTTTGCCGTTTCGTTGCAGAATCATTGCCGGAACGTTGCAGGACTACATATTCGTAATGTTGCCGCAACTTTGCAAAAATACACACCTGCAATATTGCGAAGGCGGACATAGGACTGAACCTGCAACGTCTCTGCAATGTTATGTTGCAACATTGCCATCTTGCACCGCATCATTGCAGAGACGTTGCTGCAATGTTATGGTGCTGTGTGGGGTCCAGGAGTTACTCTGTACTCTCCCGTTCGGTTGGCGTCCAGGTATTATCGCCGAACTCTCCATACCGATCGGGCGTCCAGGAATATTCTCTCGTACTCTCCTCTCTCAACGATCGGGTATTTAAGAAAGGGGCTTTGTACTTTCTTGACGCTACTCTACTGAGGCGTCCAGGAGTTACTCTGTACTCTCCCGTTCAGTTGGGGTCCAGGTATTGTCGCCGAACTCTCCATACTGAACGGGCGTCCAGGAATATTCTCCCGTACTCTCCTCTCTATTCTACTGAGGCGTCCAGGAGTTCCATCTGTACTCTCCCGTTCGGTTGGCGTCCAGGTATTATCGCCGAACTCTCCATACCGAACGGGCGTCCAGGAATATTCTCCCGTACTCTCCTCTTTCTAATGAGATGCTCTGTACTCTCTCGACCGATGGGCGTCCAGGTATTATCGCCGTACTCTCCACATCGGTCGAGCGTCCAGGAACAGACTCTAGAGTGAATCCCTCCAGCAGGCGTCCAGGTATTATCGCCGAACTCTCCTGCCGGAGTCCCTAAGCTGTCCGAGAGCGGCCGTGTGTGTACCTCGTCCTCTCTCTCAGATCAGCTAAGAAGGAAAATGCCTTTGCGGGCCTCTAATTTATACCCAATCGTTGCTATCCGCGGCCGCAGAAATCAACAGACGCGGGTCTCGCGAGCTTAGAGCATATATACATGGAGATATCATTGCCTTAGAGCAGCGCTGCACAAGGAGCTGTTTTCGGCGCCTAGCGGCGAGCAACCCACCTATCTCGTTGCTAAGGTGAGAATCGGTGAGGAGAACTGCAGTAGTGTACGTGCATTTGGTATGACTTGAACCCAGCCATATTTACTGATGCTACGAGCCTACGTTCACGCACATACACTACTGCAGTTCTCCTCACCGATTCTAACCTTAGCAACGAGATAGGTGGGTTGCTCGCCGCTAGGCGCCGAAAACAGCTCCTTGTGCAGCGCTGCCTTAGAGTGACTGCCTCGAAACTGGTCCGCAACATGATGCGAGAGAGAAAGACATGTGCGAGCGAGAGACGTATATGTCCCATTCGACCGATATGCGCATGCGCCGATATCGTGCGAGAGAGAAACACATCTTGCGAGCGAGAGAATCTATACTTCACTCTCTCGCACCAGTTCGCACGATGTGTTTCTCTCTCGCACGATATCGGCGCATGCGCGTATCGGTCGAATGGGACATATACTTCTCTCGCTCGCACATGTCTTTCTCTCTCGCACCATGTTGCGGACAGTTTCAAGCTTTCAATGAGACCTCCATAGTATATGCTCTAAGCTCGCGAGCCGCGGCTTCCGCGCCCGCACGTCTCTCCTCACGGGCGGCTCTACAAGCGTGTTCGAGAAACGTCTCGATGATCAGGCTTTCTCAAAGCTCATTTTCTGCACGCTACAACACCAATTTCAACCACTTTTCCTTCGTTTACGATATTCAACAGGACATTTCTCAAACAATTACCGGATATACTAATCCCGAAATGCTCGGTGAGTAAGTCGAGGAATTTAAAATGGGTTCGGCAATTACGCAGGAAATAGGAGGAACGGCAGCTCGAATACGAGAGGGAAGCCACGAGGAACCGGAGCATATTCCGGATTATGCCCTCTTGCATCGAATATTCCATGAATACCGTAAAACCGTGAATTGCTTCTCCAATTGCAAACTTATTGCCAGTCTTGTCCGACCGTCTACGGTTATATCCAGCCTGCCATGGTAACCCGCGGGGCATATTGCGCCACGTCGATCGCCAGACGCGGCCGGAGCCGATCGGACGATGTCCGACATAGTCGCTTAAAAATCTTCTCCCGCCAACGCTTTACGACCGAACCCTTATCTCTCCTTAATTCTCTCCTCCGCCCCGCGACCTCTCTACTTTCTCGTCCCTGGAACGAAGGTCAAGCCCCCCGCGCTATCTAACACTCCCCCAAGTCACCCTCCTCCTCCCCCGCCCTGCCCCTCGTCTGCGGACAGGGACACGCTGCCGGTCTGCGGATTACGTCGAACCCGAGATCGTTCCAAGTGTCCTACCCGGTTTCTTACTCCCGCCCTCCCTTCCTTTCGACAGATAAAGTGATATGTTCCCGAGATTCGGCCTAACCCACCTACGAGGAGGGTTAGACGGGCGGAAGGACAAGGGGGCGAGCGAATGCGGGGAGAAACACGGAAAGGGAACGATGGGGTGTCCGCGCGACTCGAAGACAGTCAGTAGCTGTCGCAGCAGCTCCCGACGGTTTAATCTGCTCGATTTTTTTTTTCCCCCGGACCTGGCCAGCAGAGGCGCGGGGGCGAGTCGAGTGGATGCCAGTGGCGAGGGTCGGAGAGGCGCGGACGGTTGCACCAGTACGGCCTGGGTCCGAGGAACGACAATAGCGGCAGGAGTGGGCGAGAGAAAGCGATCGGGGAAAAGGAATTCGTTAGTGAAAACTGCTGCCCGGAGGATCGGGGATCTTTTTGGTTGAATTGTCGTCTGGATAAAGCGATGGAATGCGGTTACGCCTGTGCTCCCGGCCCGCGCCACCAACAAAAGGAATTCGATCGTTAGCCCGCCGCTCGGAATGAAACTGTTACCCTGGGCCCCGAACGTACGATGCACGACTCTCGGTTCCCAGAGTTCCGGCGCAAGATGCTTCCCTCTGGTCTCGAGATAATCTCTAACCCCGCTGCTCTAGGAATTTCCGATCATCGTTCTCGTTTCCCTGTCCAACTATGCTCGCCACTGTGAAGCCGGGACAGTGGCACCGAATTTTCCGCGCGGTGTTCGTGTCCCATCGTGGGTTCGGCTCGGAAATGGTGCTGGTGGTTGATATAACTTTCGCGATTCGTTTGCTTTTTATGTAGAACCGCGACGGGGAGAAGTTTTGTGGGACCGAAATGATTATTTGGCAGATCAGGTCGCTCAACAGCAGTCGATTCCATTGAATTCGATTAAAGTTCACTACTTAATACATCAGCTATTCCACTTGAATTTTCTTTTAACTCGATTTCTGTGCGAAATTTTTCTATGCTCGTTGTTCAAACTGGAAGATACGACAGTTCAGTTCTGCCGCGAGAACTGGCCGTGTTCTCTGAATTCCACGTTCATGTTTAGCCATTTGATTTGTCAGGGATCGATCGCCACCTGATGAAAAACTCTAAATAGTTAAACGTCGCAATTAATGGCGTAACTAATGAACCAGCAATTGCGCAGACACATAGAATATTAATTAAACTGTTATTGCAGCGACGCATCATTGGTGAATTCATGGAAATTACTCAATAATGATAGCATCCACCGCGAGCAGTATCGCCCAGAATTGTGAGAACGTTTATTAATTTGTTACGTGATAAAATGGAATCGTTGAATCCTTCGACGCTGTCCCTCCACTGAAATTGCTTTCGCGAAAAATCGCCGCCGAGGCTGGGAAAGTTCTAAAAGACGGCCAAAGAGGTCGGTGAAATTAGTTGAGGCCAGCTTTCTCGCATTTGACTTTATAACGTTCAATAAAATGGCCGGAGTCCTTTACCTCGCAAATTTCCGCGTCGAGGAGCTTTTGGAGTTCTTTCACTGAAAAATAATACAGGCTGATGGGCGTGGGAGGGGCGCGGGGGGAGGCGAACGATGGGGAAACGGGGCACGGGCAGAGTGATAAGAGCTAAATCGAACTCTCAAAGAGGCCGATCGGACAGTAAAGCGTGCGGACAATGAGAGGGTAAATCGAGCCGAGTTGTCTAATGCATATTAATAAGGGCCCAGAACGTCCGCAAAACTCCGCTTCAATTCCAATGGCGCTCGTTCCAAGACGCAATCCCCTACGATCAACTGCTTTTTCTTCTATTTGAACGATTCCACTGCGGAGAAAAGAGGTCCATTCAGCCAGGATAATTGATTCCACGGTATTTCACGGGTCAAAATTTGCCTCGTTCCGAAATTGTTTGAAGAGATTGTAACTGACATACTTACGCCGTCTCTAGTCAATGTTATCTGTGACGAACAACATGGATTTGTTCCGCGGCGATCGACCACAACTAATTTGGCTGTGTATCATAGAGCGGTCTCCGATGCACTTGATCTTGGTCTGCAAGTGGACACGGTTTATACGGACTTTCGAAAAGCATTCGATTCTGTGGATCATCAGATCCTTGTTGGTAAATTGGCCTCATATGGCTTTTGTGGTCCGTTCCTGTCTTGGATCGGGAGTTACCTAACTGGGCGCACTCAGATCGTCAGGGTGGAAAACCATCTGTCCACTCCTATTCCAGTCGACTCCGGAGTGCCCCAGGGGTCGCATCTTGGCCCTTTGCTCTTCATCCTCTTTATCAACGATCTTAAGGAGATATTTAGGAATAGCAGATTCTTAATGTACGCGGATGACTTAAAAATCTTCCGCACCATTGGGGATCAACTTGATGTTGATATGCTGCAGGACGACCTTAGGATGTTTGAGCGGTGGTGTATCGACAATAGGATGAAGTTGAACGTGGCCAAGTGTGTCCTCATTAGGGCACATAGGGCTGGAAGGGGTATAACTTCTTCGTACACTCTTTGTGATGCTCCCCTTGTGGAGGTAGCTGAGGTAATAGACCTAGGTGTGACAATTTCGGCAGGGCTTGACTTCCGCAAGCATTATCAAAACGTTACGTGTAAGGCAATGCGAATCCTGGGTTTTATAGCAAGATTTGGGAAACATTTCAGAAGGCTCAAGTCTTGGAAGCTTTTGTATGTAGCTCTTGTTAGGCCTCAGCTGGAATATGCTTCTGTCATCTGGAACCCTAGACATAAGCACTATATCAGCTTAATCGAGAGGGTGCAGCATAAGTTCTTAAGGCTTGCCTCCAGGGCTATGGGAACGCCGATGCACTTTACTGACCACGATTATGGCCCGGCCTTACGACTACTTGGTATTGCCACGCTTAGTGATAGGAGACTGTCTTCGGACTTAATCTTTCTGTACAAGGTCATACACGGCCATGTAAATTGTACGGAGCTTGTGGCTGCGCTGCGGTTCCGGGCTCCTGAGCGTGTTTTGCGACCTAGGCCCCTTTTTGTGAGCAGGGAACCGGGTTACCGTAATTACACGGCTGACCCCTTAAGCAGAGCTATGCATGTTGCTAACCAAAGTTTCCCTGACATTGATTTGTTTTGTGTTTCCCTCAGTGGCCTCCGATCACTTTTGTACGGGCGTTGCGTTACGGTACAGGTCACTTGATCTGATGCGTTAATGTTACATTAAGTACTCACACCGATTATTTATTTATTTTATTTTACTTTATTTTTTTTTAAAGTTATTTTGTATTGTTTACATGTATATTTTGCTTTATGCTGTATATCTTTTGCTTACTAAAGGGTTTTCCCGTTAACAATAATAATAATAATAATAATAATAATAATAATAATAATAATAAATCTGAATGGAAAGGTATTCGGAAAGATTCAATTTTCGGTATTCAAGCTTGATTGAATGTTTACCTATCACGATGTTCTTTGTTCCCGTAACGTTGACTGTTAGGTACTCCCAAATCAACTGAAACACTGAAACCACCGTCGCGAGAGAGTTACCTACTCCAAATTTTGTTCCCCAGTGTTTTTTTGAAAACCCATGACCGTCGACACTCCGCCGCGCAACAGCCCCGGGAGATTCATTTTTCGACGTTTACACGGTATCCAGTTTTCATTCCGCGAACGCGAACGCTCCCGCGAGCCGCGAGCCAGTATTTGTACACTCTATTACACCCTATGCACCCCCACAAATACGTGCGTACAACGGCTTCCATTTGGCGCATTACACCACCGCACGGGCGAACCGTTACGTACGATTCTAAAGACCATTAAGGATAATAAGCCACAATTTCGACGTCCAAATCCCATTACCAGTGGCAATACGTTACATCGGGGCAATTTACCGAAGAATCGTAAGGGGCACGCCGTTTAAGCATACCTATTCAAGATCCCTTAGCAGAGGGCTCGAGGGATTAGGGGCACAGAGAGCGGAGGATATTTTGTCAAGTGAGAAATGTGAAAGCTTAATAACACATGCACGAAGGAACAACAAGAGAATTACACTTCAATTCCGGTTAACCGGAACCGCAATCTCGGAGGATCCTCCAATTTAAACATTCCAAGTCTCTCATCTCCACCCGCGCATCCACGGTTCCATTCAAACGGTACTTGGTATTCCCAAAAACAACGAAAGCAGTTCTATTCGCGGAACAAATTCAGCTCGGTCCGGTGCCTTTTAACGACGCTCCCTCCGGCTGAAATATCGCCGCGTGGTACGTTCGTTAGTCGAAGGGAGTCCCTTGCAGCGGGATTCTCGTCTGGAAAACGGGGGAAGACCGTAAAACAGTGACTCGATGAGTGGCTCGAAAAGCGGTCGACGGGGAGTAGGTAAGTCGGCCAGGCTCCTCTAATGCATATTGATAAGGGTGGAGCGAGAACTCGTCGTTCATCATAGTCGAATCGACTGAACGGTCGTCGCTCCCCTCCGTCGCCCCTCCACGTCCCCGTCGTCTTGGGGACGTGATTGACGAAAAAGGAAGGTGATACAGGCGTCCCGCCACGTCCCACGCTTTAAGAGGGCGGGATTGTCTGGCGAGGACAATAGGTGTAATCATATTCGAGCGGTAAATTAACGCCCGGGCATAAACACCACCCGGACGATATTAGGTCGGAGGGATATCGTGGGTGGTTTTATAGCGTCGCGGAATTACGGCTGACATTGCGAGATTAAAATGGGCTACTGCGGCAATTTTGCGTGCAGGAATGAGCGCGCGGGTATTAGCATAGAGAAGAGAACAGCGCACGGGGAGCGAATAAACGTTTATTTATGGTCTCGCGCGGGGAAAGTAAGTCGAGTGCGTTTCACGCGCGGCTGGATAATAACGGGGGTGACAGGCGGCGCTTTGATTTCCCTGCGCCGCTAATGGGGGGGCGAGATGGTGTCGGATCGTAGATTACATACGGATAAAGATCAGCCAAATTAGGGTCCGTGCATCACCAGTAGAATAGAAGCGGAGTCCTCCGAGCAGATATCAGATACACCCTGTACATCCCTTTCGCCACGAAACGATTTCTAGCCCCAGCTAGACGCTGGACTCGCATCCAACCTCATCCTTTAGCGGTGGCTCCTTGCCGCGACTCAAGCCGGATACGTCATCCTAAATAGTCTCTGCTCGGGATAAATACTCGGCGATCTATCGAGTCGATCGTCGAGAGCCCTCGACTGGCCGTTGAAACGACAACCCGCAGTGGCCTGGACTCCGGGGCTGTAAATTGTCTCGATAACTGAACGAGTTAAATTCCCGGAGCTCTCTGGGACTAGGAAGAACGATTCGTGACGCGAAAGAGGCGCGAGGTTGGGAGGGGCGGCTGGCGAAAAGAGAAGAAGCTCCGGCTTGGCGTTTCACATGGTAATCCTCTCATGAATATCCTCAAAGGACACTACCTCTCCCCCGTGGCTATACGCCTCTCCTGCTCCATCTGCGCGCCTGGAACATCCGCGCGGTCGGGAAGTCGCGGAAGACGCAGACGTATTGCTGCCAGCAGTTACGCGTCAGCCTGACGCTGCGAGAAACTGGGGGGGGGGGGGGGCGGGAGGGAGAGGCCTCACCCTCTCATTCGATTAGGTCGAAGCAAAAGCTTAGCGGCACGCGCGCCCCTTTGGAGCCGAGTAATTTGATTAAAACTCCGATGACGCGCGTAGGTGTCGATGTCGAGGATCCGCCAGCGGGAACACCCACGGCTGCGACTCGCGCGATACGCCGTGGCGGGAAGCCGTACGAGGGCGACTTCTCTCGCTTCATCTGCATTCCCGACCGCGTTTCGCCGACGGAACGCCGGCACTGGCTTTATCTTTTCCCGTCAATCGAAGGCTGACGGATTCTAAATCCATCGTCACCGCTGCACTCGTAATACAATGTCCCCGTGTGACGACCCCGCGGGGGTGGCGGAGGGCGAGAGGTTCGAAAATTCTCGGAATCGAGATGGCGGAAGTTTGGAGATGTGCCAGGTGCCCGTACGTTTGAAAATGACACTTTGAGCGTTGAGCGGAGAGGGTGCAATTAGCTGCGGTTCCGTCTCTATTCATATATGTAGAACGTAGAGTCCCCGTTTGCGCGTGCGCAGTGGCGCGGACACTCCTCAATGGCGACAGCGAAAGTTCAGTCCTCCAGTTGCACCCGTAACTCCGAGCAATAATTCTCGAGCCACGTGTCACGTACGGCTTCGATAAAGCATAAACGGATTGAATCATCCGGGTGCTCCAGTTCGATCTATTGCGACCCCGAGCGGCTGTACGTCCGCCGCAGACAGCGTCCGAGTTCCGAGCGGAAAGAATCGCGACGATCTGATCAATATCCGTGAGATATAGCCGGATAATCGAAGCCAGGAATTTCGCAGCGTACCCATATTACGTTCTTTCAATCTTCCGTTCTGTTCTACGGCGCAGAGGGTAGGAGGAGCTCGTGCTCGATGGGCGCACCAGCCCCGAATGTTAGCCGAATATATACGGGGCCCCTGCGACCTCGGTCCCCGTTGAAAAATATGAGGCGATAGACGAGGGGGCCGCGCGGGGAAAAGGTAGGCGGCACGGGGTGGAAAGCGACGAGCAAAAGCGTTCTTTCACATGCTAATCCACCAGGCGGGCTACGTTCATGAATACCTACGGTCAAAGCACATCCCTCTTTATCTCTCTGTGTCTCTCTTACTCCGCTACCCTCTCGCCCCTCCCTTTCAGTCTGTCTTCCTCCCCTTTACCTTTTACCTTCGCTGGCTGTCTCCGTTCTCCTTCCGCGGCACCCCCGATCGCTCTCTGTAGCGTAAGGTACATCGTTGCACAGCCGTCCCTCCCTCTCTCGCCCCCTCACGGCAGCCCCTGTCGCGCCTACGAGAACCCTCTGTGAAGCACCCCCGTCCGTCCTCCAACCCCCGTGCGGCGAGGAGGCATCGCTGCAGCAGCGACAGCAAGAAAGGCCCTCGAGAAATGGCGCCGCTTTGTGTCCCGAATTTGTGCCGCACCGTTCTCCCGTGTTCCTTTACGAGGGGCGATAAGTCAGGAGCCTCTCGCCCTCTCTCTCTCCCTCTCTCACTCTCTACCCCTTTCTGCCCCTATATCGAGGTTCTCCCGGCACTCCTCGGTACGCTGACCTTAGCCCTGTGTCTCTGTTCGCCTTTCTTTCTTTGGGAACGCAATCTATCTGGCTCCTAGTCATACTGACGTTCGCAGGGGGTCGTGGACGTATCGCGATCCCGCTCAAAGCAGGGCGATGATGCCTGTCTGGGGGTACGACCTTCGCGTGCACGCATTCAGTCCTGTCCCGTTGCATCCAGCCCCTAGGAGCCGAGGCTTGTTCCATGGAGTGATTGTTCCTTGGAAGCAAATTCCTTAGAACAGGGACCAGCGATCGTGCCCACCACCAGAGTTGGCCTATCGGATAATGTTTAGCGCCAGAAAGGAACGTGGGGCGTAGGTCTCGGGACCTGCCATAGAGACCTGTGAATGGATGCTTGCATCCCCCTCGACGGATGCACTCGGCATACGAATGCGTAGCCGTGCTAACCGAAATACCTCCATGGACCCATCGGACCCCAGCAATATCCGTTTTCGCCGTCGCTCGTGATACCCGCCGATAACCACGTGAAAATAAATCATCGTCCGCAAAGACCTCGAACAGCCTCGTCGAAACTTCATCCCCTAAGAAATAGATGATCCTGGCGCCCAAGAACGGCCCCGACCAGCGTCGCCTCTCTCGGTTCTCCCAGCCCTCTCCCTCCCCGACACGCCGGGTTTCTCCCCGGGAGGCTGTATGCAGCGGAGGCGGCGTCACCGCAGCAGTCGAAAAACGCCGCGGTCGTTCAATTTCGTACCGCGAGCACCGCGTAATTGGGAGCATGCTCGGCGGGCTCGTTGCCGAGAATTTAGTTTCCGGTTCGCGGTAGACGGCGGGCCCCGTGTATACGCGTGTCCGTGTGCCAGTCGGCCGACGATGGTGGATAGTCGGTGTGACGATACCAGCGGCGCGGTGACCGTGGTCGGGGGTGCGGGTGGGTCAGAAGAGGGGCTGCAAGCAGAGGTGGGGGGGGGCGGGGAGGAAGCCCAGCGGTGTACTGGCGATGTCGGGTGGCGCGCGAAAGGGATGGCGATCCCACGTGCTGCGCTCCCATGCATAGAGAGGGCTCATGTTTCCCTAATGCAGCACGATAAATATTTAAGCATAACGTAATCGGTCGGATTATCCAGCGGGAGGAAGGGAGACACGGCGCAGGAAAGACGGCCGCGGAGGAACAGCGAGCGAGGACGCTGGCGCGGGGTGGAGCGCAATCCGTGATGCTCGGTCGTGTTCCCTATTGGCCCGCGAAACGGTGTCTTTCGTAATCCCGCACAGCCACCGTACAGCGATCCGGATCGGAACTTACCTAATACGCCGATTTAGCGACGCCCGGGGCTTGAATTTTTATTGGGCTTACGCTCTGGAAATTGTTTCCGACGGCGCGGCGGCGGGGCGCGCGGATCTTCGAGGGGCGGTTGCGTCGTAGGTGCTCGTGGAGGGTCCCCACCCATCCCCCGGCTCCCCTCGCGGCGCCGTGATCGACGGGACGACAGTGAATAATGTGTCACGGCGGTGAATTTGAAAGGGACGATGGGCAAACGTTGATTGCGGGGGAATCGATTAATCTGAACATTGATACATCGTGCCCCGGTTTTACCTGTAATTTCAGTCTCGCCGTACCGCCCGACCAATTTACCTAGCCGCCGAGCCATGTGGAATGTCCGAGTTGAATGTTCCATCGATTTTCGAGTCCCTTTGACGCATTATCCACTCCCCACGGGATAAGTAAACGTCAATCCTCGCGCTCATACAACGACGTTCACCGTGGCAGCGAGTCACGCGGTCGCGTTGCTCTTTTTCGAAATTCATTTATCGCCGGGCGGAGGGCGGATGATGGGAGGGGGCGGGGGGCGGGGGCGGGGGGGGGAGCGGTTGGGGGTGGGATGCCGCTTTTACGAGCGACAAAATACCAGCCAATCTGTCCACCCCGCGACCACAGCGGCAAAATAGTTCGGTAGAAATCGGCGATAGGGGAGTCGGTTATAGGAGGGGCGCAGGGGAAGCGAGGGGGGGGGGGCGGTTACCCCGTGTGGGTGGACAGCTGAAGGGGGTCGTCGGGGGTGTCAGGGATGCAGCGGATGAGTTCGTCCAAAAGCGGCAGGAGGTGCACGGGGTGGTTAGGCAATTTTACGCTCTCCCAGTTACAAAAACCATTTACGCTTAAATGCTCTCGCGTCCCCCAAAGTCCCGCAACCCCTCGATGTCCGCCACCGCTCTTCTGTCCACCACTTTTTCCGCCCCCCCCCCCTCACACGGTCGCTGGCCTCCTCCTCTTCGAAATTCGCTGCCGCCTACCCGCCCCGCGCCGTGACACGATGGACAGCCACCCTCCAGGGGCTTCGATGTCCTGCAAATGTCCGGCTGGAATACCGTGGATGTATCGCGATCGGGCCGCCATCGTCCCGAAAGCGAAGCCCGCCGCCACGGATAGGGTTATCGTTAGCAGCACCAACCTACTGCCTATAAAAAGGTTGATAAAAAGTTAGCCAGACCGTTGCGAGTAGGTGGTGACGCTTGTCCGTTTTAAATTTTTGCTCCATTTTTTTTCCCCCGTGGGATGTTCCGTTGGGGTGTGCTTTGATGACCGCCGGGTAAGTTTCAGAGCGACGCTTCACTGCGACGTTCCTTGCGGTTGGGAATTCATTTACACAGTTCTGAGGGGTGGGATTTGGTTGGATAGGAGATTATGCAGATGTGCAGGTTGATAGTAGAGTCGCAAAGTCTACTTAATCTTCGAGCAGGATACTATGAGAAGGCAATAACTCGGAGGCGTTAAAGTTGGTTTAACAGGACCTACAATCGCCGTTGCAGGTGAATAGGATTGCAGGACGAAACTGTCCCGTCCAGCCAGTTGCGTAACGTCACGCTGTGTCAGTGGGTGTCGTGACATATTAAGGATTTAGCGGCGCATTTCCAAGCATGGTGATCGGGAGAATGGGAAAGTATCAATGCCGTTTTACGGCGAAACTCCGCGGATAAAGTCATGAATGCCAAACTAAGTGCTGAAACAAGGCGGGGGAAATGAAAGCCGACCCCTCCGTGGTCCCTACGGTCGATTTATCGATTGACCAGTTTTGGATATGCATACAAATGCCCAACGATAAGCGGGTGTGCCTTTGATAAGCTCATACCTGAGCGGTATACGAGCGCGGCCGAATAAAGTAGTTCGTGCGACTGCATGCAAAGGGTTTCATTCGTAGAGGGGAACGAGAGTTTCGAAAGTCGCGACGGGAGAAACGAAGGAACTCTTTCATTAGAATCGCCCTCACCTAATTTTCAATAATGGCGAAATTTCTTCGGGACTGCAGACTCGATATTTCACGATTGAATCCGTTCAAGTTCGAAAGGCATCCGAATGGACTCGGTACGGGTACGCTGCTTTCCCAAGATTGCAGTCAGAGACCTCGGATGTGACGTGACTTGGGTTTCTGTCCTTGAATACAAAATTGCCGCGTTACAAACTTACCGTGTTTGACAAATTGACCTTTTGCAGTCGAATACCTTCGAGGATTGTCCTTTACCCACTGCAGGTACGAGCTCACCACTGTGGACTTGCTCTGTGCCTTGTGGGATATTCCTTGGCAAAGTCTCTTCATTTCCACTGTCTTCTCCATCCAGTAGGGGAGACCGGGGCAAATTGATACGTTTTTCAGTTTTCATTGTTTTTCATTTTTGTTTGAATCAATTACTTAATAACAAATATCCTAAAATATACTTTGGTCCTTCCTCTTTAATATATAGTAAGCGAAAACTTGAGAAAGTACATAAAAAATTAATGAAAAAATTTTATTTGGACGAAGGCAAAGTGTATCAATTTACCCCACTGCGGGGCAAGTTGATACATCTTTAAAATATCTGTTTAATGAGTAACTAATAAAATTGAAAAATATAATTTCAATCTAAATACCTTTCCAACAGTCAAAAGTTCAAAGATCAAACAGATTTTTAAACAAACATAGGTACCTAGAAAAACATTTTTATTTTCATTTTTTTTTTATGTCTGGAATATCCCACTTTAACATGAGGTGTCTTCTTCTTTTTGTTACTATATCTTAATAAACTCATTGTGTCATGATTGTATATTTTTGTGCATGGCCTTAATAATATCGAGTCTTTTTCTATTTCGGCACACGCTTTTTCCAAAACATCCTACGATATTTCGCCACGATTTGTCTTTTTGATATAATTTCAAACCATTTTCCAAGAAATATAAAGAAAAAATTCAATTAAAAGTAGTCGGGGAAAATTAATATACTGTATCAACATGCCCCAGAGAAACCGTATCAACTTACCCCACAGGAAGTCATTATGTATAAACATGTCCATAAAAACATGTAGAGCATATAAACATAATTACAAAACGTAATTACCTTACCTTCAAAAGACTCAATATGATGCCAAATTACTTCGGGTTATAAAATTCTTTATATCGTCTCAAGACGGATTGGAAAGTGAATACAACTATTTACTGTTTCTTTATATAAACGAAAACAGTTAATAAAACGATTGCTAACGTCAAGGTACACCCACGTACGCTGGATCGTAGGAAAGAATTTATCAACAATTTTCACATATCCCATTGAAATGAAGCTACATATATACGGTGTCGAGATAATTCGTCTGTATCAACCTGCCTCTGTATCAACTAGCCCCGGTCTCCCCTACAATGTACACTATCTTAATTTATGCAGACGTACAAACACATCGATTCATCAACAGATGGCTACAGAAGTCACAACGACGTAAGGCAAAATTGGGCATCACCGCAGCTACTGTACAATTTTCAAACGCGCCCCGTGGATTAGGAAAAAAATGCTGCAGGATTATCTATCATGATTCGGGCGGGGATAATGAACGTTTAATGGGGGGAGAAAAACTGGCGTCAGTACCGGAAGCTAGGTGCGTGTCAACGACACCGCTCGTTGGCCCGAGCTAGAGCCTAGAAATCACGTATTCATCGTCGGTCCATTCGTAACCCGTTGTGTGGTCAAGGAAGGGGTGAGATATGACGAACAGCAGAAGAGAGACAGAGAGGGCAGGAGATGGCGGTGCTGTGGGTAAGGGGGAAGCGATTAATTTCACAGCGCGATTCATAATGGAGCCCCATCAATCACTGCCGCCAGTTACGCACAGAATCGCGCGCACGGCGACGGTGGCCGAACGCGGGCGATAATTAATTTGCGAAAAATTATTAATCGCAATAATGTCCTCATTTACATAGCACCGTGCCGGTACGACTGTAGCGTTAATCAAGCGATTCGTTAAAATGCCGCTGGTACGCCCAGTCGTCGGCCACTTGGTTAAAGATAATTTAGCTAATAGAGTGTCAGAGATATAACAGTCTACCAGGGCCGAGAATAGGTAATACTTTCACAGAAATTTCCTGACAAGTTCCTTTCGAATTCGTTGTGCGGAAGCAAAGTTTCACTTCTTTGTAAGATTGATCGATGCAAATTGGTGTATGATGCGAGGTTCATCCTAAATTGTTTTGAAAAGGTAAATAGAAAGTTTGGAAGATTATTGTATCATATATTTTTATAAGTCTACGCTAAGGCGTCTGTAGTAGTGAGATTTCAGATTAATAATACCGAATATTTTATTTGTTTCAGGTATGTAAAGGAATTTCTATCAAGAATTACAACCATTTCCTGCAACTGGCTCACTGGTAAGGCAAAAATTTACATAGCACGACCGAAGTGCGATACAAAGCTCTTTTTTCGCTCTGGAAATACGAGTAGTCGTTTCTTAAATTGATCACGCGAAAGTTGGAAGAAATACTGCGGCTTGGAGATAAATGTAATCGCTCAGTGACTGGGGGACCTCGAAGACACGGCGGAATTAAGTAGTAGAGGACGCTGCCTGGTCAGACGTGGCTGATTTTCCTCGCGCACGCTTTGAAATGAACGACCCTCTTTGTCTTTCGAAATTATAAACGTTACTCAGGGGTTATTAAATAGGGTGGAACGAAAAAATCAAAATTGCGTGACTGTTTTCTAATAGTGAAAATAACGTGCCTTTAGTGATTCAGATTAAGCCCGCAGAAGCTACATTCTGTCCGAAAAAAATTGATGTGCCGCAAGAACCTTTAAGTATTAACTATTAACTTCTTGCTTTTTAAACACGTTTTTAAGGTTCTGTATATGCTAATTTTTTTATTGTCTTAACGCGTTCACTGTTCAGACCTCTAGCATACTTGCAACAGAACGCTTAGTTTAAAGTGTTTAAACATTTGCGTACACAATGTATCGTCACTCCTTCATCATATCTGCTTTCTTCAGTTGTTGGATAACAGTCAGATAGGATACACAGCTCGGAAATCTAACGAGTAAGTTTCTTTTAAAAAGAAATGCTATCGCATGATAAAATAAAATTCATAACATCAATAAAAATACTAATTTTTAAGTGACCTGCGGCACCACAAAATATTTATTCATGAAGTTCGGTTTTTGACAGCTTAAATACCATTATAAAAGGCAACTTTTGCATACTATCAGAAGTCATAAATAATAAAAAAAAATTGTACCCCTATATTTCGTTCCACCCTATTAGGGGAGAGGCTTGCAGGTTGCCACCCCTGCTGTATTTCGACTTTCTAGTAGTGTCAGAACCTCAACTCTGACTCACATCGACGTTAAAAGAGTAGGTGTCACTATTTTATAACCTCTGGAGCGGACAGACGCAATAACGCTGTGTTTGCTGAGCGAAGGGTAATATAGTGTTTGTCAAGAAACTGAATTATTGAAATTGTGTGCTTTCCTTGTGCTCGTAAATTGAACATTTTCATCGACAATTCAAGATAACTATACGTACTGTGTTGTCTTTTTTTTATCTAATTTACATATGCCAAACAGATTTCCAAACATATCATGAATTGACCATTTTTTTCTCATATTTTCCTAAAAATGCGTCGGAATGCAAGTTGCCTCCTTTTTTGGCTTGCAGGTTGCCACCTCTCTCTTTCCCGCTTGTTTTTATTGCACAATTTTAGATACTTTCGATAATTTGCAGTATAATTTTTCTTTTTCGAGAGTTTGCATGATTTGTAGCTCAGGATTGTAGCTCAACACTTCCTCTTTCCAACTTATACCATAAATCAACGATACGTTAATTTTATGACGAGTTATGATAAAAAAAGCTTAGGGGTGCCAACCTGCAAGCCAAAATTTCAAGGAGACAATTTTAGATACTTTCGATAATTTGCAGTATAATTTTTATTTTTCGAGAGTTTGCATGATTTGTAGCTCAGGATTGTAGCTCAACACTTCCTCTTTCCAACTTATACCATAAATCAACGATACGTTAATTTTATGACGAGTTATGATCAAAAAAGCTTAGGGGTGGCAACCTGCAAGCCTCTCCCCTATGAAATCTCACAGGAACAAAAATATAGCATGCATCACATTTTCCAATTACTTTTATCCTTGACATAGTCGCTTTAAATAATTTCCTCCAGACACCAATCACACTTCCGAGAAGATACAAGTTACACACATTCCACACAGAGAAAATTAATATTCAAATAAGTACCTTTATATTCCTTTTTTTTTTCATTCCAAAAAATATGTCTTCTAACAACGAACTAACGTGTCTCCTTTGAACAGACTGTGGATAAAACTAACACACGCAGCCGTTGAAACCCAAGCTCACTATTTAACCTTTACACGCCGTGTATATACGTATATCGATAGGTATATACCGTGATACGGATCGTGGTTAACAACCCGCGACGTCGTAAATTGATAGTAAATGTCACATCCGGATTGCAGAATAAGAACGCTCTGCAGTGGGAAAGCTCCTGCTGCCAGCAATCACTTAGCCGTTCACTCCGCGGAGCATGAACATCGCCTAGCATTGCTTCTTCAGGATCGCAAATCCGAGACATTGAAATATTCCATTAAACTGGCGATGAAAACAGTTACCATTGTCGTCTCCGATGGATCATTTTTTCTATCGCGCTTTCGTAGAATAATCGATTCTTTGTGCTCGCAAAATTTCCATCTACACAAGCGCAATCCTCAATGTTAATCGACAAAGATCAGCTGTTTCCTAAACACGTGTATACCTGGTGTACCCAAAGATGGTTGTGCACGGCACGGAGTAGTATAGCTTGCTGATGAACGTTGAAATCGGTGAACGAATTACAAACGAGGCCGGCGCGCGTGATCCCAGCCCCGTCATTATCGGTTAAGCCCTTCGTTTGACCTTTCCCTACGTGCACTCGCGTGCGACATGGAACCTAATAAAATATGAAAATTGCAACTTCGGTGGCTCGAGAATTTCATAAGAACCAGCTGGATGTTGAACGAGATCTCCTGATTGTATTCAAAGTTAAAATTTAATCAATAGTCAACCCCAGTTTTTTCTGTCAGTTGTAACCTGCACGCCACCGCACGGAATGGATTTCGCGATATCATGCAGTTGCACTTGATAGATATCGATAGCTTGGTGCACAAATATTGTACGTCCACTTTCAGCGTTTTCGAGAAAAACAGTTTTAAACATGCAATGGTACATGGGATTCAGGAGCACACAATAAAGAACAATATTATTTTTGACGAATTTATGAAGTAGATATAAGGTAAATGCCCCCATTAGCGACCGTTTAAGGGGACATTCTACTCTCTCGGCCTCAAAAATATCGATTTCTTTTTTTGCTGAATTCGGAAGAATGCACCTCCTACAATATCCTCCTAAATTTTTGGAGCGAAATTCGATGTATTTTCAATGTTATAGGTATTTGTAGCGTCAGCGGCCTGGTTCTCAAAACTTTAAACGCGTTTTTCTTGAAACACCATTTTCTTGGTTGGCGGATGTGATAAACAAAAACTCCATGACCAATTAATCCAAAATTTTAATATGTTATTCTACACATTAGTGGCTTTCCTGCTTAGCACAAATATCTTAAGATTTTTTAATATTTTCTCACATTTTATATCTATTAAACAGAAAAGAAATGCCCTTTTCGGTACTTTCAACTTTGATCGACCGCCATTTTAATAATTTTGGTCCAAAATTGTTCTTTCGTGGTAAGCGCGGTAACCATACTCCTGCGAATTAAAAATATGTTTGGTTTTTTTATTTCCGATGATCCAGTCGTCCGAAATTTCAACCGCCAGCAATTCTGATGCCGCCAACTTAACTGCGAAATATTTGTGTAAACAAATGAAATAAACAAATAACAATGATTTTTTCTTGTATTTCAAGAGTGGTAAAATATACCCCCAGAAATTCGAAAACATTAAGTGTTTACTTCATTATAAAAACCATCACCGAAAAGTGGCCGATTTTTCGGCCGAGAGAGTAGAATGTCCCCTTAAGAGTGTGACTGGTTCGAAATATTAATTTTTTTACTAATATACGACAATGTTTGAGTAAAGTATGGATAATTGTATTTTTTAAAGTCTCTAGTTTCTTAATCAAATTAGTTTTAGAGTGATATTTGACAATTTACACAAAAATTATGGTGAAAATTATATTGGACCTGATGTCCCCTTTATTGACCAACTTGTACCATCTATCGACCGTCTCACGTCCCCATTATTGACCAGCAGTTTCCCCCATTGTAAATGCACCATTTTGTTTATTAAATTTGTGTTCATGAGTATAATAAACTGTTTTTATTAACATTTTATGAAAATTAAACAATTTATAATCTGTTTAAGATATTCTTTTATGTTTTCTATTATTTCCTCCACGGCTGACCTTACATATGGGTACTCCAGATTTTATTTTACATATTGCTTCAATTAACTCGGTTTCCGTGTATTTCGCGCGCTTCTGCTCCTTTTTCTTTGTTTTCACCATTGTTATTTTCCAAAGAAAATATATTTATGTTAGTACTTTTTGTACTCAATTGTGAGTACAAATCAAATGTACTCAAAATTTAATAATTAAAAAATTACTGGAGTACTTTAGTTAGGTCTAACAACACCACTTGTAAAATGTCTGAAAACTGGTACAGACCGGTCTTTGACAGTACCTATTTCCGACCACGATTTTCTGCTACAATAATGAAAGAAAATGGATATTTTCTTTTTATTTTATAATTCTGTATATATTTCTAGTTAATCAGAGTAAGTTACTGCACGGATCCATGTATTTTTATTGTAAAATTTGCGACTTTAATGATATCTGTAGTATAACCTCACGTTATTAGAATCTAGCAACTTTCATGTCAATGACCAAGTCCTAATTTACATGTGAATTTACTTAAAGATGAATGTACGGCTACATAAATAACGTATGAAACAATAAATGAAACACCTCTAATTATAATTTCTGAACTTTCTGGTTGATATTTCGCTTTCTATGTTGCAATAAACAGTAATAAATGAATAATTGGTCACTAATGGGGACGTGGTCGGTAATGGGGTCATCTACAATGCGATTCTTTTACAGCATAAAGAAACCGTCAAGAACTATTTGTTGCATATAAAAACGCAAATTTCATAAAACGTGTACATACATACCTACAATATTTCTGCACTAAGCCATCGATATGTCCTCACGTGGTATGCTAATATTCCAGAAGATCGCTTCAGTGGGATTGCGCCTTGTTGGGCCGAAAAATGGGCAACTCTTTGTGAATTTTTGGTACAAAAACGGTTCGACAAATTAATTTGAGGTTTGGTAGACGGTTTTATTGTATCTTGAACTACTGTTCTGAATTTTTGTGTGACAGTGAATAGAAAAACATGGCGGATACAGAGAGAGCGTTGAAAAATAATCGGGTGGCCCTGGCGTTGACGAAAAGTACTGTGAGGGTTATCGGAAACACAAAAAGGAAAAGAGATTCTTAAACTACATGAATGTGGCTATGGATGGTAGTAGATACCTTAAGAAAAATGAAAAAATGTTAAAATGGCAGCCTTTTGAAGAAGACGAAGTGCCCTGATTTGAGTCTGAGAAAGGTTTTGCCTCAAAATCGGGAAAACTTCTTTAAATAAAAAAGGAACGGTAACCGATGCGGCGATAAATGTACTACCACCGATAGACACATTCATACAGATGAAGAATCTCTTTTCCTTTTTGTGTTTGAGATAACCCTTACAGTACTTTCCGTCAACGCCAGGGCAACCCCATTATTTTTCAACGCTCTCTCTCTGTATCTGCCATGTTTTTTTCCACAGTCGCACAAAAATTCAGAACAGTAGTTCAAGATACAATAAAACAGTCTGCCAAAGCTCAAATTAATTTGTCGAACCGGTTTTGTACAAAAACTTCATGAAGTATTACCTATTCTTTTGCCCAACAAGGCGCAGTCCTCCCTTAAAACTCTGTACGAACGCTCTTGATATTCTCTAAGCACCAAACGATACATTTTATCATGCACTGAATCACTTAATCACTCACCCCCGCAAACATACAAATATACACATACTCTTAGCGATTTCAGAACATACAGATACCTTCTTTCTAAACAATTCAAGACTTGCTTCCATAGTAGTGTCAGAAGATAATCAGAAAGTCATCAGCTGATACCCTTTATCGCACTTAATTAGAACGCGCGGCTCGAGCCCACGATACACTGCAAGTTACGCACGCGCGTTGCAAAAAAAAAATCGCGGCATCGCACCCACATAGCAGAGGCGGAATTTTTCTTTCCGCCGTTGGTACGATGGCAGTGAAACGGGGGAACGAGTAAACGGGCGCATTCGCCGAAGTAACTGCCAGACAATCGATAGGTCGCCTATCCCTGTAACGCTTCGTTGTGTCTCTCAATTTCGACCGGGGGGGGGCTTCATGAATACCCAATGGCCCGGGAGGAACTCCGAACCGTTCTAGGAACACCGGCTGGCACCGAGACCCGCTTCCATCCCTTCGAAATCGACGTTACAACACGCGATCCAGGGCGGCGTAGACGCGCGTGGCCGCCCCAGTGATTCTGATCAAGCAATAAGACGACGATTTTGGGTATCCTCGCAGGATCGCTTTCGTTTCATCCTCCCGATCGGCCCTAAACGTAACAGGTATGAGAGACAGACTCTCTCCCCTCTGCATCGCGACGTCTAAACTCTGCTCTCGCCTCCACATCTCGTTTCGCGGAGCCTAAGGGTCGCAGGTTTGCAAGAGTCAACAGCGGCGATTAATCGGCGAAGTGGTTGTGCAGCGGTTTAGGGGGCAACGGACAGAAAAGCATCGCGAGGGAAGTCGAAAGGAAACGCAGCACTCTGCTACTTAGTCCGCGAGTCGATCCGAAGTTGGCGCTGTAAATCGCGTTTTCATGAGTTTCTTGAGAGCCTGCCGCGCGGCATTAAGGGTAAATGGTATGGTCTATAAACGCTAACCGCTCCTTGAGTGCAGCGCGGATTTGGTGGGGCACCCGGTAGAAAATTAGGTCGACGTCTGGTACTTCAATTAAATCCCTACCCCCGGGCCTCAACCACTGTCCAGTTTCATTTCAGAAGTTTCCGCACAATGGACCATTCCTATCCGGAAGATCCGTTCGACACGAGGCACGCGGAGAGTTCCTGACTCATGGATCCTTCTGCCGAAGCCCCGCGACGATAACCTCGCCGTAATTGGTCTAAATGCCTGGGCCTGGCTCCCCCGACCGGTCCCGTCTCGAACCAAGAACTTTCTAGATTAAACGCTTAATTACACGACCGCTATCTCTTTCGGCCAAGAAACCCTCCGAGCCCGTCTCCCAGCCGCGAGATACCGCGTTTCTACGTATGCTCTGCTCAGCTCTGCATTCACCTCGGATCAGCGAATTGAATTTCTGAATACTTTCGATTCCCAATCTCCTTCCATCTTCCTCCTCCATTCAACTGCCGCGTTTTCTCTCGGAATTGTGCCTCCGTTAATTCGTTCGCAGCATCTGGTCATCTTGCCTGAATAATTCCTCGTCATAAATAGTTCCCCTTATGCGGGGTAATTGAGTGCAGGCGTGTCTCGTAAACACGGATGCTGCATTTATCGCGGCAGGTGCTCTGAATTAAATTCTCCGCGTTGAAAGTGGATGCAAGCAACCGAATACAAAAGGGATAGTCCCTGCAAAGGGACTAACTGTTTGTAAGACTGCTCTGCGCCCTCTCCAGTTCTTTGATCAACAATCCCTTTTACGTTCCACTTGAGAAAACGTATCTAAATAAACACATGACTGTGCGCAGCGCTGGAATTTTACGAAGCTGCAGTTTTGTGAAGTCAAACGTAGTTTGCATAGAGTGGATTGCATTCTGGTATCTTGTCAGTCTGGCTTGATAAAGATACGTGTACACGGCAAACCAACGGAAATTGATGAAACGATAAAACTCGGAATACTAGTCCACTAGCGTAGCAATGTAGGGTAAACGCACCAATAAATGGACACTTAAGGCTAATGAATGAACACTTTTATAAAATTATGTTTGCAGCGTGATTGGTTCCACGCGCTGCAAAAATTGTTTGGATATGAAGCAAGAAATTGAAAGAAGTCTTTAATTAATTAGTTGCTTATTTTAGTAACTTATTTCACTCGTTTCAATAAAAAATGTCCATTCACTGGTACGTGTTCATTTACTGGTACATCTACCCTACGCATTCTGTTAGAATTTTTTACTACTTCATGGAGGATACGTTCAAGGGAAACGGTGTCAAAGCATTCGGAAAAGCACCTCCGAACATCGAAGGGGGGCCTGGTATTGCGAATCTTTCACGAGTCGATTGAAATGCCCCTCGACTTCTCCGAGCTACCTCTCTAACTGACTATCGAAATTTCTCCTGGTTCCTAGAGATTGGTCATTAACCGTGGCTACCCCATTGTTCCCTATCGCGAGCTGGCTAAGACGTACACAATACGGTCTCAGGCTTTCCATTATCTCCGAGATTATCGCTGGCTGTTGCAGCGTGGTCTTCGAGTTCCTAACTTCGGCGAGGTCGAAGGCATCGCTGCTGGAATTTTAAAAAACCCCACCGTCCCGTTCAATCTTGCGTGTAAACGGCTGTTTTAATCGTGGCGAGTGATCAGATCTCATTGCATGCTTCTACTACGATTACGCGTCTCTATGATGCGGCTCTTTATCAGATTGGAATAGAGCTGGATGTTGGATCCACGGGGATCCGAAGCAGTAGGAGTCAGTTTAGAAACTGACAAAACACGGTGCTATACAATTTCTACGCGCACGCATGAATTGCGATCAGAATAATCAGGCAGCTTGCTTCGAATGCCTAATGCCCCACTTCGGTATTAGACGTGACTGCGTGGTAACGAAGTAACATGCGATTTCCTGTAAGATACAAGCGTATGAAACTCCGCCCATAGTCAGAATTTATTCGAACGTGTGCAAATCCTCGCAGGGGTCCGCTGTAATTCTCCTCGACAGGTGGGTAAACAAGAAAAACGAGTGTAAAGAGAGCGTGTGTTAGGGCGTGTACAGGTACGTACCGGGGGTTGGAGAAGTGGCCGTGCTCGGAGAAAATAACGTAATTGGCTAGCAATACCACGGCGGGTCGGCTCGTTAAGTTTTATTAATCCGATGCGAAATACAAGAGCGCGGGAGAGAAGTTCGAATACGGAAAGTCCCCAGAGCACGGTGAACGGGATGAAGGGAAAGAGGCGAAGAAGGAAGGAAGGAAGGAAGGCAGGGAGAAATAAAGAGAGGGGGTTGGTGGCGGAGAGGGAACCCGATGCTAGGACTGACCCGAGCCAGTCATTCTTAATTAAATATAATTGCGGAGGTCAGGTCGATAGGGTCTCGATATGCTTCGATTTCCTTTCGAAGCGAGACCCATCGAGGAAGCTTTCGCGAAGTTGCGCCGGAACCGAGGCTGCTCCTCTTTTTCTTCCGAAGCCGACGGCCTTCGATGTTTCCGAGATATCTATCTCTCGCCCTCGTCCAACCCCCCCGCGACCCCGAAAACCTCCGCCTTTGAAGGAGATCTTGGAAACTTTTTCAATCGGCGACCTTTCCCCGATTCGAAGGCATCGATGGCGTTGGACGGAATATGAAGTATTCGCCAACTATTTCCATCATTTTATGGCCACCTCGAAAACAGCTCGATGGCAGATTGCACCCAATTGCGCTGGGATCATCGCGACGAAATTGTACGGTGGACGATTGTATCTTTAATCAGTGACAGCAGAAGTCAGGCACAGGCTAGAAATCTCGCCTGTTCTGTGGCGTAATCAGGTTACGTGCCTACGGCTCCGTGTAAATGGAGACTCATTGATCCTTTTCGGTGGACTAAGGGGGATCAGCTCAGAGATTTCGTGGATGTCAAGGAAATAAGAGGAATGGGAGGGGGCGAGAGGCTCTGCGCGAGGCTGGTTCTCTCTTTTCCACGAAGGTAAACACTCCCGACCGATCGCTACGGTGGCCACGAAACGAAAGTGTGGGACAAAAAGTAGATAAATGGTGACTGGATAGTAAGGGTGGGCCAATCTATCACGCCCCAGGGGAGTGTTATTGACAGTGCAAGAACCGCTCTAACCCTCGACCTCCCTTTCTCCTGGGCCCCCACTCTCCCCCCGTGGCTACTTTCTCACTCTTGCCCTCTGTGTCTTCTTCTCTGTCGGCGTTCTTCTCGAGGATCCTCGCTGAAGCTACGTTTCAGAAGCTGCTGTGGTGGCAGAGCAGTGCCTGAAATTTGGGATCGCGTTATTTTGCTGTTGGTTTGTCGAGGGGGCTGTGGAAAATCTGCTCGAATTATTTAATTAACGATTGTATTGAACATTTATCATTTGATTGCTATGTACGATATTGTTCGAACACAAAGTTGATGCATGCGAATGAGATTAGTGTAATGTGTACCTATAGTATGAATAATATTTAGCAGAACGATATTTAGGAGGGACGTATCACGTTAATGAATTGAAATACTCTGTTTATTGTGCAAATAAGACAGGCTCGTTGTTGCACCGCGCTTATGTAACGTAACAATACGAAAATTACTGTTTAATTGCAAATAAATTTAACAGCAGCTTGATTGAAATGCCTCAAGTGCATGGAGCACATAAAATGAAACACAAAAATTCGTTCAAATCCGACGCTACGCCCGGATAAAAACATATTTTTATAGTCACAGCATCGAAAACAATTTGCTTAAAAGCACGTATCTTTAATTAACTTCGCAGGACGTGGAAAACACAGCAAGCTTCAAGCCAACCATGCGTGCGATCGTGAAACAACAAACTACATATTTCCTGCATTATTTTCACGGATTTTCATATTCCAGTAACCCGATTTCGTCAGTTTAACCCATAAACACAAGCAGGGCCGGCCACAGGCGGGGGCCGAGCTGTGCAGGTGCGCCTGAAAAAAAGGAAAAAAACAAGAATAAAAAAAAATAAGACCGAAATTTGTTTGATTTGATTAAAATTGATTTAATTTTATAAACCGCCTGCAATTTTGCTCTCAAAACACAGACCAGGCAATTACTACGGACCAGAGATGGGCATTATTTAAATAAAAAATTATTTAAATAACGTATTAAATAAAATAGGCTTTATCTTTATTTGTCATCAAATAAAAATAAGTGAGAGTTACTTTCATTTGAAACGTCACAAATAATTTCTTTCGTTCGACGTGAATATATCCGTTGGCCACAAATAATTTTCTCGCTTGACGGGAAGTTATCCGGCGGCCACAAATATTTTTCTGGTTTGACGGAATTCATTTTAACCTTCAAATAATTTTGTCGTCTATCCATGCATTTGTATTTGAAAAAAATTATTTGAAGCGCAAATAGCTCTGGGAGTAGAGAGCGAGAGAGAGGGGGAGCGTGTGCGAGAAGGATAGAGATAGATGATACTTTTTCGCTCTCTGTAGCGGTAAGCAGGAGAGCATGATGCGAGGAGGTAGTTGTTAGAGCGATTTTTGGATTAATAATTATTTTGTGTTAAGTAAGTTATTCGTGAAATTTAGTGCGGAATGTAACGAAGGAGCTGTGTTTTTTCAGCAAATACTGTGTAAATGCGTAAATTATTTACACGTAATGTGTAATTGGTTGGTTGTTACCCGGTGTAATAATTTTCATACAATTTTAAATATGTAAACAATCGGTTTTATTTTAGCTATTATTTTAGGGTACTCAGGTGCCCATCTGTAAAAATATGAGTTGTACCTGCAGTTGTTGAATAAATTATAATTGACAAATTGTTAATATGCCTACAGGAATGATTTAATAAATAAAACCGATTGTTTACATGTTTAAAATTGTATGAAAATTATTACACCAGGTAACAACCAAACCAATTACACATTACGTGTAAATAATTTACGCATTTACACAGTATTTGCTGAAAAAACACAGCCCCTTCGTTACATTCCGCACTAAATTTCACGAATAACTTACTTAACACAAAATAATTATTAATCCAAAAATCGCTCTAACAACTACCTCCTCGCATCATGCTCTCCTGCTTACCGCTACAGAGAGCGAAAAAGTATCATCTATCTCTATCCTTCTCGCACACGCTCCCCTTCTCTCTCTCGCTCTCTACTCCCAGAGCTATTTGCGCTTCAAATAATTTTTTTCAAATACAAATGCATGGAAAGACGACAAAATTATTTGAAGGTTAAAATGAATTCCGTCAAACCAGAAAAATATTTGTGGCCGCCGGATAACTTCACGTCAAGCGAGAAAATTATTTGTGGCCAACGGATATATTCACGTCGAACGAAAGAAATTATTTGTGACGTTTCAAATGAAAGTAACTCTCACTTATTTTTATTTGAAATAAAAATAACTCTGGGTTATTTTTATTTGATGAGTCTCGAATAAAATTTTTGTCCTTTATTCGAAATCAATTTTTTATTTGAAATAATTTTTTGCCCATCTCTGCTACGGACACACCACAATTATTGTAGTTATGGTATGCGAGGACTGTGAAAAAAGGAATTAGAATATAATTTCTAATATAATAATCTAATAATCTAATATTATTAATGATATGGCAATAAAATAGTCATATATTTAAATATATTAATGTCTACTTCTTTTATTATCTTTATTATTGTTATTGTTATCGTTTTTTCGTGATAAAAATGTTATGCTTTTTAATCGTACAGAAATTGTTTGGGGCCCCAGAATATTTCTTGCAACCGGGCCTTTTTATAGAGAAAGCCTGCGCTGAACACGAGAAGAGATCAAAAGTTTACTGCTCGAGTGTTAACTAACTTCAACGCGAAGGAAATCCTCCTGAAATGTCATTGAAAGCCGCCAGCTCGTTAAATCATTACACAGTGCTTGCACGCAGCAAAGTCCAGTGTAATTTTCATTTACCCAAATTTACTTCTTCGGCTGAGTGGCCCCGGTGGCAGGACACCCAACCACGGGCGGCAGGATAAATCCGTAAACACGGCTCGAGCGGTGCAAGCTTTTAAACTCATCCCCTCAAAAGAGGGCCCCGGGAGGAGGAGGCAATTTTGTGAAAGTTATTTTACTCCCGACCGGATATTGACTTCTCGACGTGGAACTCCCCTTAAATGGCCACCAGTAACATTAGCAGCGTTGACCACTTGGGCACACGTGCGGCCCTTCTGCCAGGATGTACAGCAGGCTCGCTCGCAAGGCTGGGATTTCCTCCTCGAGACCGGAAGCTTAAGAGCGGCTCGCCCGGCGGAGTTTAGCTAATGCCTAATGACGGGTCGTTTCAAATATTTACCGCCCGATTCCGCGAACTCCAGCCACCGCCGTAAACGCGATTACGCCCGACCGTAGGGTGTACGATAGCTATCCCTGCCGGAGAAATCCCTGTAAGAGCAGCCATCGATCCGGCTGCCTCGTGAATTTTCGCAAATTACGCAATCGCCGGATCAACTCGAAACGTCCATGCCGCCCGATCCTCTCATAATCTGTGGACCCTCCAAATGTATTCATACAACGCCTCGTCGGGATAGCTGTTAGGTGTCCACCACGCAACGTGGCCTGGGTTAGGTGTTTTCACGGAGCACCATCGCGAAGGAATACTCAATTGCAGCATCAACAGCTGACGTGGCTTTGAGAAGCTTTGTTCAACCGAGTGATAAACATTAAGAGATCAACAGGTGACGAAAGAAGGTGAACTCTGCGTCCAGTGACTTTTGATATTCTTATTCCCTTACGCGTTTCGAGCACCCCCGTCCTAGGACCACCAACCGAGCAACTATATAGTTCGAACGCCAGAATATACCGTAGTCGTAGCTCGACAGAAGCTCGCGCCAAATGCAGGCCAGCAGTCAAAGTGTTAACGGAGCCATCGCGATCTCCGCGTGCACTTTTGTGCCGTGGCGCGAAAGGAAAAGGGGCCACGCGTCGGATCGTGAGCACGTCTGCCGCCATTAGGCGTTCAGTTAGTTGGGCTGCATCATGGACGACAACGCTCATTGTTACCTTCCTCTATTTTGCCCTCGTCGGCACGGGCGCCGTCGCGCTCGTCCCTTTCCCGTCCAACTGAGCGCGGGTGCTCGTCCTTCTTTCGGGGAAAGAATACGGGAAGCGGCGGGTAGCGCGGAGGGTAGCCGGGGGGCAGGAAAGGGTGGCGTCGTTGACGTCGCGGTGTCACGAGCGAAGGGGGAACTTGGGGACGAGCGAAAACGCGGCGCGGTGCTTCGCATTGTTTCGAGTTGAGTGGCTTTGCTCCGCTGTCATCATCATTTTCAATTAGCACGTGATGACTGGGTGACGCGGTGTTCATTGAGCGGGCGCGCGCCCTCGGCGACGAGTCGAGTGACTTATTAATTATTAAGCTGCCTCCGCGTATTACGTTAATTAAAAATTCAAATAACACCGAACAGAGTACTCGTTTCCGCGGCCCAAGCCCGCGCTCGTTCAATGCTTCTCCATTCGCGTTCGTCTTCCCTTCGACTGCGTTACTTGGGGTGCGTTCCGATTTTCGCAGTGAGTGCATGAAATTGGTGGCATCGTACGATTCCCTAGAATTTCTCTCATTTTCCACCAATACGATGCTACTTCCGGTGCAGCGAGCGTGCAGCAAACGCAGAATTTCAGAGGTGAAGCAGTCACTGCGCGCGCGCATGCGTATTTGTTTTTCGAATCTTTGATTATTTGAATTTCTCTATTGGAAATAGCTGATACAATTTAACCCTTCACTGGTATCCTGGGGGTCGGTCATGACCCCAAGCACGCAAAGTTGCCTGCAAAATTTTTGATTGTCTAGGTTTGTAAACTGAATTTCTAATTAATTTTATAATAATAGTTTAACTTTCTACGCTTCTATTATTTTATACATTACCTACCAACAAAATATCCATAGAGGTTAGATCCTAGTGTCGACTTTACAAATTTCTGTGTCCTGTTTCACTTGGGGTCTGCCAAGACCCCAGTATACCAGTTACGTTTGAAAAAAACAGTATACCAGTTAAGGGTTAATGAAAAGTAATAAAAACAATTAATTCTCTCATGATTACAATGCCACTTTTTTACGTTATTATTCCGAAGAAACTTCATGTGATGTTTTTTTTTAATACAAATATATAATTACATACTTATTATCGAATATCCCGGAATAACCTCCACAATGTTCTCCATAATCTGTCATTTTTAGGCAAACATAATCTGTCCGAGTGTTTTGTTTACAATTAATGATATGTATATTAATTCTGATTCTAAGGCCGGTATTCATAGTCGCTACTTATTCTTAAGCAAATGCTTAAGCATGCGGCATCCTCTACTAACCTAGTAGCTAGTAAAGGACGCCGAATGCTTAAGCATTTGCTTAAGAATAAGTAGCGACTACGAATACCGGCCTAAATGGCAAGTTAATATCATCTTCATTTTCGCTTTCATCAGACGAATCACAGCTGCTGATTTCATTATCACTATTATTTAATAGTATCGAGGTTATTGTAAACAACGTCTCTTTTTCCATAGTAGCATTTTTAAATTTCAAGACCGCCTGAATCGCTGCGATTTCTGCACTCACTGCGAAAATCGGAACGCACCCTTGGAAAACTCTCCCGTCCTCTCCGCTTCTCCCCCGGTCCGCTCTGCCTATCATCCTCCTCTTTCCCTGTTTCCCGTCCGCCCCCCACGCGGGCTTACACATTCAACCGCCTTATCCCCTGGCCGCCTTTATTGCTCCACCTTTCGCTCTCTTCGTGACAAATGAAATCGCGATTATTTATCATCCGGGGCTATTATGTCTGTCCGACGGCAGCTGCGCGTTGCCGCGTCGTTTCGGCTTCCCTTTATCACGGAGGAATCTGATTAAAAGAGGCGTTATCGGTGTCACGGGGATGGATCGTCGCTGGATGGTATTGAGGACTTAATTGTCGATTACGAATCTTGGAAGCTGAATGCTGGAAAAATAGGGGTAGCACATTAGGGTGTTTCAATTTTCCAAAGGTGCTATTTTCACGTAACTTTGCTCGCCCCCTTGGTTCTATTCATGTAAGTGATCTGTATGCCAAATTTTAGACAAATTTAATAATATTTTCGGGTTGCACAGTTTCATCACTAGGGTAGGCCTGGGGCGGTGGTAACACTTTGACTTTGGAATACGATTACGCAGGAACTATTACATTTACAACAAAAACTCTTATACGGAAATGTTACTTACATATCTGACATCATTGAGTCGCAACAGTTTCACTGTATGTCAAGTGATATCCAAGTTATTAATAAAAAATTAGAAGCAGAGTGTTATAGCCCTAACGTTACAGTGTAAAGTGTTGCAGCCGTCTCTGACCCCGGATCGGTTGTAATACTGCACGGATTCTATGCAAACAATACAATATTATTCGCCTTCTTTGACACTATTCGGTTCTGTTGCGGTACAACCCACCCCGACTGCCGATGTTACAATCGCACTCGACCATGCTTTCGAACTTCAATTATAAATTGTGACTAACGAGACACTTAAAAGTGCTAAGTAACGAGCAGTATTACTTAAAAAAAAGGCAAATTACAGATGAAAAAAAGCACATACTTGCAAAGGGTGTGTTTACATTACAATCATAAGTCAGTAAGAAAAAGTTACTGTAGGGTATCGAAAAGTTATTTTGCTCACTATCCATGTCTGTTGCGTATCTACATATACTGCTAGGACATGGATTCCAAATGTCATTGATTATCATATATCTAAAATTGGTGTTAATATCCATTATATGTTTTGAGATATTAGCGTGTTACATTCACCCCCTGTTACTACCGACCCCGGTCTACCCTACATATTTTCGCTTTTTCAGATTTTAAAAATGTGGGTAAAATAATAAGGTACATAATTTTTATAGGTGTGAACAATAATAATAATAATAAAATGTAAATTTATCTAAGTCTAAGTCTTCTTTGAAGTTTACTTTCTTTTTCAAGGACTTGAGAATAAAAATAATTATCATTGGAAATCGTGTTTCCTTAGCCTATTACATTATTTAGTGTGCAAGGTGTGCAACCTCTAAATATTACTCAATCTTCCTAAAATTTGTCAGATATTCTTTTTACATTAATAGGAATCAGGGCATGAGCAAAGTAAAAAAAAATGGTAATATTTTAATTTTAACCCTATAATATGAAACACCCTATAGCACATAAAGCGACGATACACGGTGTCGAAATCGTCGATATCAATAAAACTCTGTCAATATTTCTTGGAGTATCAAACTTCCTACATTCTGCTCGTACTCGGGACTTTTGTAGAATCCTAATCGTAAAACCCACCAAGCCCAAAATTGTTGATTGTCCGAAACTATCCTCGCTATTCAGCACATCTATCTTCAGCAGGCCAAGTGGCAGCATTTCGGTGAGGGAAATTTTGGGAATTCTCGATTCTCTCGTTTCCCTTTTCCTCGCCCCAGCCATCGTCTTCCCCCCTCGCTGGCTCGCGTTTGCCAGCTTGGGCGGAATTAGCATAACCAAAGCAGCTTTGATCAATCGTAACGGCACCTCGTTGCGCGACTATGGCCATTAGTATGCACCATTGACCATGAGTCGGCACCGCGTAATTAGCATAATATAGCGATATCATAACGTGCGTAGAGGGAAATGTGTTGGCCGCGGCAATCGTTGGCTAGGTGGACATCGAGCTCCGAGAGAGAGACGGCCTCTCCTGGCTGCCCCCCTGGGACCCGGCACTGACGTTCAAGCATATGCGAAAAGCGGTTTCGCCGACTGCCATAATGAACTCGGACGTCGTAAACCCCCGGCGAAACTGCCTCGAGTGGTCGCTGCAGATTCCGGGACGATCGCGGTGAGAGTCCACTTTGTACACGGCAACCGTTAGTTTAACGAAGTCCTTCAATTTTAATCCGTTCTAATTAACAACTGTTCTGTGAAACATTGACGGCGCTCCTCGAGTGTACACGCGCAGCGCGCAACAGTGGCTGGACCCTAAATTCGGCGCGAGCCACCCTGCGCATTACAATAATATTAACACGCGAAACTGGCCGATTCGCTAAGTGATCCATCATACGTGAAACTGAATGCCGAGCATCATCCCCGTGACTCGGTGCTAAAACGAAACTAATCTACGCCCGGCGGATAGCCCGTTCACGCAGCTGAACGGCAGGCTGGCCGGAACAGGATCGCGAACGGGGTAGAACGTCGCGGATGTCATTCCGGCCGTCGATTCATTGATTATCGATTCGGTATCGGTGCCCGGGACTATGGGGGAGGCTTTATGCGCGAGTCACGTCGGCCGAACAAACACGATGGTCGCTGCGTTCGTTTGGCCGTGCATACACACGCCGAGAGAGAGAGAGAGAGAGAGAGAGAGAGAGAGACGCGGAGAAAGAGGGAGGGTGGAAATCAGCAGGCAGATCGGTAGGATGGGAGATTAAGATACGATATTTGCGGGGTTATTAGATAGCAGTTGCAATTCCCCCGCGCACGCCGCGCGCAATATCGATCGTGCATTTACCTGATGAGCCAGCCATGCGTTATGAACACCCGCAGGGACGGGTAGCCGCCCCGGTTTCATATGTAAAAAGTGCCGATGATTACCGACTGCTCATCGTGATTCCGTGCCGTTTCTTATTCACTCTCCGCGCCTCCGTCTCTCTGCCCCGCGCTCTCTGTTCGCCGCTGCTCCCAGCTGGACTTTTACCCGTCCCGGTTCGCCCGCGATAACACTCTTCGTCCCCGCGGGGCCGAAGCACAGCGGCGCGTAGTCGCGCGCGGATCGTCGCGGCTTCGAAGCCAATGATACCGGCGGCCAATTTATGAAACGCAACGACCCGTGAAAGCGACCCTTTATGGAATACACCGTGCCACCTCTGCTCTCCCGAAGGAACCCCACCAGCTGTGGCCCGCTACCACGGGTAATCTGGATTCATTGGATCGGGACTGACGGTGACTCGCGCTTACATCGCTAATGCAAGCTGGTTCGGACGGCCACTGTTCCGTTGTTGCTGATGACGCCCGGACGGACTTTGCGCTGTCACGTATTTATTGCTTCCTGGCGCGGCGGGCGAAAGGGTTGATGCGCTGAATGGCTGACGTCCGATTGACAATGTGTACACTAAATAGATTCGTTGGACTCTAACGCGAATGCTGAGCGGGATAATTTGGGCGTCGCTACTCGTGGCACCTGTCGGGCTTCCTTTTCTGCCAGTCGAGAGGAATGTAGGTGGTGCTTGGGGTTACTGATTATCATTCAGGCATTATTGATCGTGATTGCAATGCTCCGGGATTCCAGGCTATGCACGGCAAAACTGTTTCTATAAATCACCTTTACTCGAGTGCAACTAACTTATAGCAGCGTCCTCGTTACGTTCCACAGGGGTGTGTTGGGGAGGGTGTTCTTGCGTTGCGCTGTTGTCGTACGCTGCAGTGATTATGAGAGGTTGTTAGAGTTCTGTTGAATATGTATGGCTGATCATGGAATGTGGTAATTTTATTAAGGAATTTCTGGTTTCTTTGTGGAGTAAATTATATTTGGGAACTATGAGGCCGGAGTACACGGGTGCTTGCCAATTAAACGGATCCGAAAAGATCAAGGTATTTGACAGAATAATTTGGAATGTTTGTGACGATGGAACGTTCGCCATGAATAGAATTCGCCGAGGTAGGGTGGTTAATAAATTGGAGAATTATTTACGTGCCGGAAAGCTCTGCAAGTTTCTCCGAGTATTCAAAGCTTTCGTTGCGTAAATAATTCCATGCAATTATATAGAACAACGGTTAAAAATTGCGGCGTTTCAATCTTTCTCGGATAAAAAAATAATTGCTCGGGAAGCACGTCAGTTTGTTTGCACGGTCTACATTTAACTCCGCGAAATGCCGAGGTACAAAACAATATTTTTAACGGCAACCTGATTCCGCACGGAATCGCATTCATAAATTAAAAGTGTGCAACGTTAGATGGATTTTAAGTAAAACGAAACCGCGAATTAATTGGATGTCGGTGTTGAAGTTAACGGAACTGCGTTAAGTAGTGTCAGCCAGTGACTTGCCAGACAGCCGCAGATCCAGCAGAACTTCCCGATTCTTGTCAACCGATGCACAGTCAAACAGTAGAATTCCCTGCTTCTCCATTTACAATTCTCGTGCGGTGGTGGTTTCTCGAGCAAATGCCGACGCAAACCGCGTTAATAAGCCGTCTTGGAGCGAGAGAGAGAGAGAGAGGAAGCAGATTGTGTTCACCGCTTTAGAAATCAGGTAATACGAGCCCCTGGCTATTATGAATCGAACTACAGTCAAATGCCAATCAAACTTCATTGTAAATCCGTAGCCACGCACGTGGCCTAATATTCGCCATTTCTGTTGAATCCTTCGGAGGTTATTGGAGCATGTATTGTGCCCTGAATTCCCTCGGGGTAACCATGACGAGCAGAGTCATACAAAATCCACGACGGTTCCTCGTTTCTCCTTCTTTCACTTGTCCCGGTGCAACTTATCGAGCTTCGCACGGGGAAACCGTCACGAGGCGATTCGCGATCAAATACAGTCTCTGGGAAGACTTGAGATCGAGGTGGCCTAGGCGCGACGATAGTTCGCCCTTGACTTCCTAAGTGGATTATTATAGGAAGCTGTCTGTGGCACCTCCGACACGGAAATTGCGTATGCATTAAGCAAATACCAGACAGATATTCTGCGATAGAACGAGCCGATCAGATTCCAGGTCGTTTTAGCTTTCACTCTTATCAAACCCCGGCGATTCTCCTGGCGTGAACGTGCACGGAACAGGGCCCGTAGGTACGGAATGTTTAGTTCTTCTACTTTGTTGTGATAGAATAATATGATTGAAAGGGTGTTCTCCTTCGAACTGGAGTTACAGGGTAAAAGTGGGTAATGGCGGTCACTTCAGCTATAATTGTAATGAAACCAAGATATGATGTGAAATATTTCGTGAAAATGATTTTTTTATGAACTTAAACTATTTGTAGGATACGAAAATAATTAGTATTATATTGATTTATTCAGTAAAATTATGAAATACACAAAAGATGTGTTTGACCGCTATTGTCCACACCTTCGGGTAATAGCGGTCACGTTGCGAGCAATCGCGGACTAGAGGCTGCTACATTTTTCGCATGTGTAACCATCGGCTGGGTCCCATCCACAAAATTCAGAATGGACCCAGAGGCCACAAGAAATATATCGAAACCACATTTCATTATCATGGCCACTTGTACAAAGCTTTTTCAAAAGTCTCGCAAGCCCAATTGGTATTTCCAGTTGTTCTAGAGCGTATTTTGCCATCTACAGAATAAAACTGTTCTAATGAAGACAGTTATGTTTATTCTACACTGGAGAATAATGGTAATCACGTTGCGGACACTAACGATCAAGCGACTAACATTGCCCGCACAAGTTTTCATTGATAAAATTGAAGATTACATATATAAATTACATATATTTATACTAAATACTAGCTGGCCCGTTACCTGGTTTCACCCGGGAATTATTTATGATGTTTCCAAAATAAAAAAGCGTAAAAAATAAAATAAATAGCCTATAATCTAATCTGGGATGTATGTAATGTATATTCCAAATTTCATTGAAATCCGTTCAGCCGTTTAGGCGTGAAAGAAGGACAAACAAACATACAAAGGTTCACTTTTTAACCGACTTCAAAAAGGAGGTTATAGATTCGACCCGTTTGTATGTTTTTTTTTATGTTTGTCCCCTCATAACTCCTCAGCATATGGACCGATTTTGATGATCTTTTTTTTATTCGAAAGAGGGCGATGCCCCGGTGGTCCCATCCTAAACTAAATCAATATTGGCTCAATATTTTGCCAGTTATGGTTAATAATAATAATTTATATGTATGTCGCGCATAAGTCCGCAGCATATGGACCGATTTCGATGAACGTTTTTTCTATATTCGAAAGAGGGCGATGCCCCGGTGGTCCCATCCTACACTGCATCAACATTGCCCTAATATTTTGCCAGTTATGGTTAATAATAAAGACTATTGTCACCTAATTATTATTATTTTATGCACGTACGCGCATATCTCCTCAGCAGGTTGTGTCAGTATGTATAAAACTAAAAAGTTAAAAAAAAAATTTTAAAAAAATTAAAACCGTCTTCAAAAAAATAAAATTGCACTAAAAAATTAAAACTAATTTTTTCCCTTATTTAATCTACGCCTCTCATATTTTTAAGTCGGTACCTCATCATTTGCACTGTGTAAATCTGGCGCCGGCTTAAAAAATATGAGAGTTGTAGATTAAATAAGGGAAAAAATTATTTTTAACTTGTTAGTGCAATTTTATTTTTTTGAAGTCGGTTTTAATTTTTTAATATATATATTTGTAAGGATGATTCTAATCCTTTGCCTTTGCAGTATATCCGTATTTACGTAAAGTTGAAATGTAAAAAATGCTTCAAAATTAGTATTCATCTCTAACGTTGTGCACACAAAATGTAATATCAACGACATTTAAAACACAAAAAGGCTTATTTTCCTTGGTTGCTTAGTCACGATTAAGGCGACGTCGTCCGACAATATAGTCAATGATGTCGTGGAACGTAAAGATAAAAAAATTGCACATTTCGGACATGCCGTTTTATAATACTGACCAGCATTGCCCGCTGACCGCGATTGCCCCATTCTCCCCTACATATTATTCCTTTTATTTAAAACGTTCGTTTGATCTTGACTCTGATCCACTGCACTTATATCATTTGTGCTTTCGACGCAGCGTCGCCCATAATTCAGGCAAACTTGCATCCCCCCCCCCGAAGAAAATGCTTGCATACATCCAGCCATCCAAAAAGAAGGGAGCGAGCAATAAAGTTTTGATGAACTTCGCGCGGCAAGTGCGCCGCTTTATCATCGGAACGCTAACCCGCGGCTTTATCGTTCCCATTACAATGCACAAAATCCTCGCAGCGCACCGTGCGCGTATAAAAGTCGCGTAAAAGCCCCATAAAAGCTCGCGTGTAACACGTGCGCGCAAAGTGTCGACATGGTTCGTTTGTGCGCGAAAAAAAAATAGGATCACCCACGCGAGACGCTGGCGAATGGTTTTTTTCTAAGCATCGGGAGAATGATTGCGCTCGTTATTTACGTGGCCGTTATTTGTATCTGCTCGGCAAGCGTTTGACACTCGATTCTAAAATAGAAAGCCGGAGCTATTACAGCTTCTACTTTGCGGTCCGGCATCATTATAATCTCGATTAATCTTCGCAAGCACCGTGCCGAGCCACGAACTTCTAGACGAGTTGCTTCAACACACTGCTCCTGAATTTATTACAAAGTAGTTAATGGGATTCGTCAACCGCATACCTGATTTCTTTCTCACGGAAACTGCACGCGCGCACACTCAATGGCATTTTAAGGCAGGATACCACCTTTGACTGCGATTTTGGAGGCGTTTTTCATGAACTTTTTTTGCATACAAAGAATGCGCAGAAACAAAATCGGTTTCAGTCATTCATTAATGTAACTTTAATCTGTAATTACACATTTTTTGAAACTGAAAAAGTAAAAAATAATCTCTTGTAGGTGGCGCCAAAATACACTCCTTTGGAGAAACATCGTTAGACGGCGCACAGTGGGGCAAAGTGACAAATTTTGTGTCAAAATCAAAGAACTTTTGATAGAAATGAGATAGAGCGATGATTGTTTTTTTTTGTTAAAGCTGAAACATTGCAGAATAAGGGAAAATTGCCGAGATTATGGTACGAACGTTTTTTCACTGTGAAAATTTGTGTTAAACTTGAAATTTTTCAACAAAATTGTGATTAATCCAATACCATGCACGGTAGGATTTTTTTCTTGACATGTTGGACCTCATTTCCTGTAGATTTTGTCACGCTGATTTCAAATCCGTTCGCAAAATTTGTCTACTACCTCAGGATTTTGAAAAAAATCGATTTATGTGAAAGACTAATGAAATCATATTTTTTTCGTTGAAATGATTTGATAACCCACTGGTTTGAAGGTATATTGTATTCCCATATATGGAACACAATCAAAATAAGAATAATGAAGTATTTGAATGTTTTTAGTTACATACAAAACACTTCACATCTCGTGATCACTTGACGTATCGCTGTCCTGGTCACTGGCACTCTCTGTAGGCTGTGTGTGGCTGCAATGTAATTTAAATTAGATATCTATTTTCCATAATTATATTTTCATTTACATTATATTTATTTATATTAATGTCTTTTTTTTATATTTTTTTTTTGTTGTTGATGAGAAGTAAGTTAAAAAGATTAAATACTTACCTTACTTCATGTGTAAATGAAAATATAATTATGGAAAATAGATATCTAATTTAAATTACATTGCAGCCACACACAGCCTACAGAGAGTGCCAGTGACCAGGACAGCGATACGTCAAGTGATCACGAGATGTGAAGTGTTTTGTAAGTAACTAAAAACATTCAAATACTTCATTATTCTTATTTTGATTGTGTTCCATATATGGGAATACAATATACCTTCAAACCAGTGGGTTATCAAATCATTTCAACGAAAAAAATATGATTTCATTAGTCTTTCACATAAATCGATTTTTTCAAAATCCTGAGGTAGTAGACAAATTTTGCGAACGGATTTGAAATCAGCGTGACAAAATCTACAGGAAATGAGGTCCAACATGTCAAGAAAAAAATCCTACTGTGCATGGTATTGGATTAATCACAATTTTGTTGAAAAATTTCAAGTTTAACACAAATTTTCACAGTGAAAAAACGTTCGTACCATAATCTCGGCAATTTTCCCTTATTCTGCAATGTTTCAGCTTTAACAAAAAAAAAAATCATCGCTCTATCTCATTTCTATCAAAAGTTCTTTGATTTTGACACAAAATTTGTCACTTTGCCCCACTGTGCGGCGTGTCAAATTCCGCTCTGTACGTGGCTCGTAGAAAAGAAACCAAAGAATGTCCCTATTAACAACAATATTGTTCAATGCTGTACGTAGGGATTTTACGAAATTTCGATTTTTAAGAAAATGGCGGCCATTTTATCGAAAAGGTCAATTTTTTAGGGTAAAAAAGTTTAAAAAAATTTATAAAATTGCGCACCAAAAGAAAAATAACAACGCTACAACAAAAGTCCTACGTACATCGTTAGATTACACCAATCGGAAGAATTGTGCAAAGTTTCAAGTCAATCCGATGAAAATTGTAGGAGTAATCTGACACGCTGATTTGGAAAACATCGTTTCGAGAAAAACGCGTTTAAAGTTTTATATAGATTTATATATCTGCTTCAATCCGGTTTTTACACAAGAAAAAGGTTCCGGCCACCTTTCTAATGAATGAATTTCGATTCTATACACTTGAAAGAGTACTTTGAGAACAAAAAAAATTTCAATTTTTTTTAAGTGCAAAAGTGGTATCCTGCCTTAAGTAAATCAGCACACTGGCGAATTTGACTTCCACGTTCCCGGTTCATCGCCTCTGCTGCAGAACCGTTGCCTCTCCAAATTGCACAATTAGCGGCAAGTCACCCGCCGTGTTTACGAGACCAAGGATCGCGTTCGGCGGGCGTCTGAAAAGAACCTCTCGAAACTTACGTGCGTGGGTGTGTCGAGCCACGCGGCCGTTACCGCGCCGGAGAAAATTATCGTGCTCGTGCACGGGAGGAACGCGGGAATGCCATGGAAACGAGTGCGCGGCACCGAAGCGCCGCACGCCATTAACGGTTATCGAAATGGCTGTTGAAAAAAAAAAAAAAAAAAAAAAAAAAAATTCCATATCCAGCGCAGAGTGGAGCTCCGGCGGCGGAGCAAGCGGCTTTATGAACGAGATTTCATTTCCCGAGAAAACACCGCCAATACGCGCGGGCTTAGAGAGCCGAACCGATTTATTCCTGGGAATTCAAGCCGACCGATTCGTCCGCTGCTTTGTGCGGGAATTAGAATCCCCTACTGTGCTCGCGCGTCGCTCGATTAAACGGTTTACCCCTCTACCCGCCGCCCCGGCCCCCTCTGCCGCCAACCTACCTTTTGTGCCGAATTCGGAGAACAAATTTTTGATGACGCGGATTTGTCTTGGCTGCCGCCGGCCTGCGCCGGGGGCTGTCAGTTTCCAGAGGCTGATTCGGGATTACTGGAAAGCTGGCTCTGGAAATGCATCGCGGTACAAATACGCTGAACGATCCCTGTTATCTCCCCGGGTTCCGTGGAAAGAATTTTGGTAGGAGCACGTGGCTGTTGGGTATTGCAGCGGAGGGGATGTTTCTGAAGGGGCGTAATTGGGAAATCTCTTGCGAGGATCATGACGAACGCTGCCCATCGGGCGGGATTCCTCGGCAACCCCGGGGAGACGTCCGTGAACCTTCGGCGCGGGTAGGCTTCAATCGACCACGTGGTAATTTAAACTCGATGATCTTAACTGTTCCACGGCGGGCGGGTGGAAGGTCGTGAAAGATCGGGGATACGAAAAGTGGAAGGGAAGGAAGAGAGAGCAGGCAGGCCGAAGAGGGCAGATTAACAGGAGCAGGAAGAGGAACATAAGGGGTACGGCGTAGCGAAAACGTGGCGCGAGGGGATGGCCGGGGGGATGTGAATAAATTCGAGTCGTTCGGAGCCAGTCACGCACACCTCGCGTGTTAATCATCCTGACTTATGTGCGGCAGCGCCGGTATCGCCTGGAACAAGCGATGGTGATAAACGTTCGATGCCACGGCGGAGCGCCTCCCTGGGCCCGCCGGCCGAGGAAACGCCGGGAAAGTGGGCGCGCGAAGCTTGGAATTAATATTTGTACCTGAGAGCCAGGCTTAAGAGAAGCGACGCAACGGTTGCGGGCCGTTTAAAAGTCGAGGCCGCCTTGCTGCTAGGCGGGAAATTGCTAGGTGAAGCTGAACGCGAGCAGATCCTTGTCTGGATCTTCATTGGTCCCTTCACACTCCTACGATCGCATTCCTCAGCTAGCTCTTCTTTCCTCCTCTTGCCACCGTTTTTACTCGGCGAACCTCTCCAACTCTCTCTCTCTCTCTCTCTCTCTCTCTCGCTCCCTCCGCGGGCAGTGATTTAGGCGTTGTAAATCTTGCCACGGCCGCGCGCACAATGGGCCACGGAAGGACCGCGCTCGATACGAGGATAATTGCCTCCTCCGTTGGCCTGCCGGTATCCTTGAAAGCTTCGCCGGGTGCTCCCGTTTCCTCCCCCTGGATGGTCGGATCGGCGATTAATCTACTCCGTCGAGGTACGCTGCGCCGCGAAGATCGTTTAGAGGAGATGGCGTCGAGAAATAGACGAATCGCCTGCTGGAAATCTGAATCGAGCTAACCGGAAAGTTCGGAAGCTTAAAATATTGCCATACTTCGGAACTGGACGGGGTCGTGCCCCTTCCACCGCCCCGTCGACAACTTTGATTTGTGATATTTCATGCGAGCCGCTCGCCAGAGTCTCTGGCCGTTGTATCGGTGAATTTATTTCGGCGTAAACTAACCGAGAGAATTTCGCTGCGAGGAACAGCGCCAGTGAAACTGACGATCGACGCGTTGAACGAATTCCATTCCGCTGTCTGCGATGCCTCCGGTGGCTTCTGCCCAGTTTCACTTGCGAACTCATTTGTGGCCTAATGGAGACACGGAAAGTTGCAACTGAACGGAACTTATAAGGAGCGGATTTTCACAGAAATTGTTGATGTAGCATTGTCGTCCGTGGACGAAATAAAGAAACCTCTTTACGCAATGCTATATCAAGATAATCAAATGAAGCTAGTTATACAGAAAGCTACCAACCCTCAAAATGACAAAAAATTAAACACGGTATGGATCCCATAATTTGGTGATCTTTATTTTGCAAAAAAGTACCAACCCATGGAACAACTCTTATATTATACAATTATTAAAACTATAAAGTTTTAAAAACTAGAGAAAATTTAAACTAATATTAATTACACTACTCACTATTAAATAACCTATTAAAAAATATTGTAACACAATAAGAAGAAGTAAAATATATCCAATAGAAATAAATATTTTCTTTAGCAGATCTTCTCTATTTCTCTACTTCTCTTTAATAATCAAAATCTTCAAACTAGATTTACTCACTTACAACTTCATTCACAAAGCTGCCTGAATATCCTTAAACTGCATTACTGCACTCAGCGTAGTAAAAAAAGCATCGACCTTTAACTGTTATTACGGCCGGGCGAAAAAATCTTCCGAGTGCCTTGGAATTTTTTATCCCGGCGCAACCGCGAAGTAGTATAAACATATTGTGGCTGCGCCGCGGCGTGTTTCCCTTCAATTTCATTCCCGTCGAGTGGCCCCGGTGTGTTGGAAATTTGTTAAAAACGCGGGCGACGCGCGTGCACAAGGTAGAGAACGGGAAAATTGGTTGGCAACAACGAATCCATTTTCCAAACCGTTGAAAATGGGTATACGCCTCTGGAAGCGAGACTGTTGCAGTATGGCACGATGAACTTTAACGCTCGGCCGGGCAACAATAACGGCGCTTTTATCGGGCAATTTTTAGCGAACGGCTCGGAGACCGACGCGGATCCTGGCGCAAGTGCCGGCTAACCATTAAAACATTAGCGCGAGTTAATACTTTATGATCACCGACGTCACGGGAAGCTCGCTTGGATCCTGGCCGTCCTAATCTCAATGAGTATTGGCAGCCGGGAAGATCGGGGGTGTGAATTTTATCGTGAAAGCGGAACTGTGTCATGAGAAGCATCGGCTATAAATTCTAGGATAAATTTTCGCCACGAAATTTATACGGAATATCTGGAAAAAAGTAGCAATCGTGTGCCCATATTTGCATGCATGTGCACTGCTCTCATGCACACTAAAAACTCCCGAATAACGCACTATCCTCTGATTTGTTTCTGTCGTTGTCGCGCGGTTCGATGTCCGTGCCTCGTCAACGATGTATTTCGCTGGCACCAATACAACGTTTCAAAGAACTACGTGCAGCAAACGGTATTGAAGTTTTTTTTTTTTTAAAGACATAGACCGTAGATTTTTACCGAAAAGCATTTACGTTAACTCTCGGGCGCATGGAGCAAGAATTCTCTCCCGCGGGGACATGAAAAGCTTCGGTGGAGAAATGCGCTAAGTGCTTTGTAAAGATGAAGCTTAGAGGAATGATAACCGTCGTTCCCATTTTATTCTTTAAAAGGAAAGTTCGTCTTTGATGTATCCTCGCTTCTCGATTCGCCCTCGCATAAAAGTAAGACGCTCCCTGCGACAAAAAAATCACTTCCCTGCGTAAATAAAACCGAGGACGGGCGAGGCATGCCACCGCGGCGGTCGCGGGACTTTGGAAGAGTTAGAAATATTTATTGAAATCGGCAAAGGGACGGGGCGAGTTTTAATCTTCGCAGGGGGCCGCGAGTATGTTTCCATGTAGCGGCTATTTACTTGAGAACGTCCACGTGGAACGGTAAACAGTTTTAGGAGATCCGTTCCCCGCGGAATTCGAAACTCCGACAAAGAATCCGCCGCCCGTTCCATTTCTCCTATCGCTGCCGAAGCGGAAATTCGCGCACGGTCCGGCGTGAATCGTTGGCGTCCGGTTGACGAATATATACCCGAGGAAGCGATGCTTTTTCGTAATGGAAGATCGACTCGCGGCCAAACGCCTGGCGCTGAATCTCACTAGCCAATCCTCGCCAACGTCCGTTCTGTCTATACGCGGGTTCGCGGCAAGAAAATCAGACGCGCTGAGAGAGAGAGAAGAATCCTCTCTGCTTGGTTACGTTCCGTTGAATCGATGTTATTTCAAAAGAGATACTTTTCTGAAAAGAGATACCGAGAATCGTCCCGATGAAGAAAAGCTTTCCATTTCTCCTTTTATTGCGTAGTCACTATTGTGCGCGCGCGCTCGCGCTGCTCCCTATATAAAGATTTAGTTTATCGTTTAAAGTAACGACCACTTCAGGTACAACGCTGTTCCCATTATCGCGGGGGATTCAACACACCAGCGAGCCTTCCGTCGCTTAACGTCTGCTCAGCGAGAGATGCGGGAGAAGAAAGAAGCGAGCTCGACGCGGACGAAGTTAAGGCAGCGAGGTCCGCCGGAGAAACAATGGCCATTCTTCTCGCGAAATGGAAAATTATTTGTTTCTGACCACCCGCTGATAGAAGCTCCCTTGGCCGAACCGGTTCTCTCGCCCTTCGCCCCGACGCGTTTCACCCGCCCGCGAGGAGGCTTCTGCCGCGGTAAACCGCCGGCTCGTCGCGCGTTCAAAGGCTGCGAAAGGAAGAACGGAAATAAGAGCAGGGTGGCGGGGCCGACGGGGGCTGGGAACGGGGACACGATGGGGGAGACAAGATCGCCGAGGCGATACGCGGGAGATGTAAGGAACAACTTCGCGGCAAGTGACGAGAAGCCGACTTTTAACCGTCAGCGGTGCGACGAGCGGAAGTGGATGAAGCCCGAAGGAAAAAGGGGCGTCGGTGGGGCGGGGGATGGCGGATGGGCGAGGCACGATGGAAAAAGAAAGCCCAAGGAGAGGATACGACGACGGGGGTGGATGCTGCAGCGCAGGCGACGAACTGAGATTACAGCGAGGCGGTAAATAACACGTCACCCGCTACTCCGTTTACTTTGCGCCGCCATGGGTGACGACGCTGGAGCTTCAGCGAGGAGAATCCCCGGGCCGTTCTCATTCTTCGAGCGAGAGGGGAAAAAGATGTCTGCGCGAGGATGAATGGTCAGGCGTCCGGGTGGCGATCGGATCTTAATTAAATTCGCGGTAAAAAAGGTGGCCAGGGTGGAAATGATCGATGCGAGCAGCTTCGATTAGGCCGCTTCGGTCGCAGTGGTGTCGCAAGACTCGCGTCCGTATGCCGGGAGCCCGGAGTGTTTCCGACAAGGGGACGAATATCCTGATCGCGCGCGGGGTACTGCCCGACGAATATTGCTGGCCGGAAAAGAATTAGAAACAAATTAAATCGCCGCGGCACTTCTCCCGTTTAATCGTCCGGCCCCTGGCGCGAAAGTATTCGCCCGACGTGAGAATACCCGTCGCCTCGGATGATAGGGCTCCGCCGCGATGATGTCATCGTCGGTGATCTATGATCGATTCCCAATACAGTCGGGGAGGCCCCTGAACAATGAATTCACCTTAAGAGCATCAAATGGGCGCACCTCGGTGAAAGCCACTTCATGGTAATTACATCGGCGATCCCCCGATCATCTGGAAGGCGTTAAAGCGCGAATGAAATCAGCCGGGGAACACGGGGCAAAGAGGGGGGGGGGGGGCGGCGGCGGAGGGATGGAAAAAAAAAGGTACCCCGAGGGTTTACAGCTCAGCGCCACCCCCGTTTGCGACGGAGGATGATGGATCGGTTCGCGCTGGAATAACGGCGGCGTTCCGTCCTAACAGCCATTTCGTAATTACACCGGCAGTGATTCGCCCGCCTTTCGTCTTAGCTATCGGGACCCATCAATAATCTTTCCCCGTTCTTTCGCATCTTACCGTCGCCGCTCTCGCCGGGACGCCCCGCAACGTCTAACCGTGACGAGGGCGCACCGCGCGTCTATTCCCTCCCGATGATTTTAGGCTAAAGCACACTTCCGCGAGGCTGAGGCGCGGAACTGCCGGGGAGGCAAGCGAAGGCTTTTAGAGGATATTACATACCTCCTCGAAGGATATTAAATTCTGAGATTTATCTCGCCCTCTCCGGCGTCGCCCTATCAACCCTACCGTGTTCAGCCGCCCGATTATCCAGTCCGAGTCCGACCCCGGCTCTGCTACCCTTGTCTCTACTAGCGGGATCGCTGATTGCGGCGACGCTTTTTGGAAAAGTTATACCACAAAGAGCGTAACACCGTCGACGGTTTATGAGGTCTGTGTTTGTACTTCGCCTTTCTTACCGGCGGATTCGCTCAGCGCTGGTTTCGCATTGTAATTAAAACGGAGAGGGGGTATTAAAATGGAGTCTCCACCTTGCGGCAAGCTTATCGACTGGGTTTGAATGATGAAAGCTGAATCGAGTGTACAAGGTGCAGGTAAACTGGGAGGCGCACTGCATTGAGGATCGGTAAGGAATGCCGATCGTAATTAAGGAATTTATAATAAATGTGTATTTTCGCATTGGTAGGGTAGACCGGGGGCGGTAGTAACTGGGGGCGAATGTAACACGCTAAATATCTCAAAACATATAGGGTAAATCCGGGAGACGCGGTCGACCTAATATAAAATGGCTATTAAAACTAATATATATATTACTTATTTTATCAGAACAAACCTAATATGTTCAGAATTTTATGCCGATTCAGAAAAACTGGTCGATATTTGCTTTAAGACAATATTTACTGTAAATCCGGTTGAAAACTGAAGTCATGACATCTGACCACCTCTCCCGAGGTGCCGGGAGAAATGGTTTTCGTCTTTGGCAGAGACCACTCACATAATTATTCATGGAAAATTAACAAAGGATAAAGCAAAATTATTTATGAGTGAATACAACTACGGATTCGTTGATATTTAATTTATTTACGCTAAACAAGTAAAGAACACATCAAAGAAAAAGTGAATTACCTACTGGCGATTAGCAAGGCAAATGAATACAAAAGTGAATAAATAAACTAAATAAACAAAAATAATAATAAAATAATAATAAAAAATAAAAAAATAAACAAAAATAATAAAAAAATTAACTCGACGATCTCACCTTTTTGCAGCGAGACATGGTCTTCTCGTTAGGTTTGAGACGAAGAGTTAATATGGCTAAATACTTTGGCTGCATTGTCCCTCAATATCTCTACTATCTTATTATTCCAAACATTAAAGGAAAATAAACTTAGAAGTATATTTTAAATACGATTCTGTACAACCGCTGTTTGACAAAAGAGGTTAAATGTAACATCAATTTACCTTTTATAGCCTATAAATCCAGAAAAACACAGAAGGAAGCGAAATAACGCTATTCATTCAACTATTTGGCTTCTAGAGAAGTAATTGGTCTGCAGTTTAATGCATTTTTACATATAGACTCTGAAATATAGCGACACGACCAACTCTCCGGCTCGACCGCGTCTCCCGGATTTACCCTAATAGATATTAACGCCAATGTTGGATATATGATGAATAATGACATTTGGAATATACACATCCATGCCCTAGGAGTACAGATACGCAATAGACATGGATAGTGAAGAAAATAACTTTTCGGTACCCTAAAGTAACTTTTCCTTACTGACTTAACATTGTAATATAAACAGTCCCTTTGCAAGTATGTGCTTGTTCGATTTTTTAATCTGTAATTCGACCTTTTTTAAACTAATATTGATCGTTACTTGGCACTTTTAAGCGTCTCGTTAGTCAAAATTTATAATTCAAGTTCAAAAGCATGGTCGGGGGCGATTGTAACATCGGCAGTCGGGGTCGGTTTTACCGCAACAGAACCGAATAGGGACAAAGAAGGCGAATAATATTGTCTTGTTTGCATGAAATCATATAGCATAGCACAAGCAAACCAAATGAAAAATGGGTGCAATATACTGAATGTAAGGATTGAGCAGATGAAGAATGCACCAGCCAAAACGCCTTTTATTTCTGCCACAATTGCGATACCACATAATTTATTATAGATTTTACTTTTTTCATTTATTATTATAATTTAAATCAATAAATATTTTAATTTTGTAAAGTTATATTTGTACTACTATCGACTCCATGCAGTGTTACAACCGACCCGGGGTCAGGGACGGTTGTAACACTTTCTCCGCTTCTCATTTTTTATTAATAACCGGAATATTACTTGACATACAGGGTGCGTTCCGATTTTCGCAGTGAGTGCAGAAATCGCAGCGGTTCGTGCGGTCTTGAAATTTAAAAATGCTACTATGGAAAAAGAGACGTTGTTTACAATAACCTCGATACTATTAAATAATAGTGATAATGAAATCAGCAGCTGTGATTCGTCTGATGAAAGCGAAAATGAAGATGATATTAACTTGCCATTTAGAATCAGAATTAATATACATATCATTAATTGTAAACAAAACACTCGGACAGATTATGTTTGCCTAAAAATGACAGATTATGGAGAACATTGTGGAGGTTATTCCGGGATATTCGATAATAAGTATGTAATTATATATTTGTATTAAAAAAAAACATCACATGAAGTTTCTTCGGAATAATAACGTAAAAAAGTGGCATTGTAATCATGAGAGAATTAATTGTTTTTATTACTTTTCATTAAATTGTATCAGCTATTTCCAATATAGAAATTCAAATAATCAAAGATTGGAAAAACAAATACACATGCGCGCGCGCAGTGACTGTTTCACCTCTGAAATTCTGCGTTTGCTGCACGCTCGCTGCACCGGAAGTAGCATCGTATTGGTGGAAAGTGAGAGAAATTCTAGGGAATCGTACGATGCCACCAATACGATGCAACCAATTTCATGCACTCACTGCCAAAATCGGAACGCACCCACAGTGAAACTGTTGTGGCTCAAATAATGTCAGATAAATAAGTAACATTTTCGTAAACAAACTTTTCTTGTGACTGTAATAGTTTTTGCGTAATCGTATTCCAAAGTCAAAGTGTTACTACCGCCCCCCGGTCTACCCTATACCTTTTCGGTTATTTGTGTTTTTGAGGGGACCATTCACGGTCACTTGATTGATTCTGATTGTGAGTAGTCATGCAACATTTACCATAGTTTATACGGTAAATCGTCGGGCGAAATACGAGAATGCAACGATTGCGATTGCACAGATTAGCTGTACAGTAGAGTCGAAATATCATTTCACGGCTTGAATAATAGAGAATTATCCGCGTGGAATTAATTCATGGTCGTACAGGGATCGTTCTCGATTATTGCATCCCTCGTGGTTTTGACGGCGAGAATTAGGGTTATATTTGCACTCGTATCACGAGCGTAACTATACGGGAAATCCGCCACCGTTACTGCTCTCGACGTTTTCGTAAGCTGTTCTGGTGCCATTATCTCCTATTTGAAATCGGGTAAAAAGCCTTTGATCGGAAGAAACACGATTTCCCATCTGCCTATAGGGGAGAGTGGGGTAATCACGAACGCGGGGTAATCGCGAACGCGGGGTAATCGCGAACGCGATGTTTACGACGTTTTAATAAATAAAAACTGATGTTCCCTCTCCACTAGCTAATAGTTTAGGTCGTATCCAACGCCGGGTAGAAAGTAATAAATACAGAACACTCATGCTATTCAAGATAAACACAATTTATTATTTTCATCATATTTCAAGTAATATTTTGTCCATTTTCAATTGCATGTAATTACTCTTCAATTAATGATACAATTGGGATTTTTTTAAGTTAAAATAAAGCACTGTTTAACCAACATTTTGTGACCAAGGCGTGGCTTGAATCGTGCGTTCTAACCCCTGAAATTAATCCCTTTTTATTTTTTGATGTCGTAGGGTAATGACGAACAACTCGGATGGGGTAATCTCGAACCTTCGAGATTAGCAATGTTAACCGATTTTGATGAAATTTTCAGCATGTATAAAACGTACTTAAATCTACAAAAGGGATTTTTGAATTTTCATTACAGGCTCAGAAAAAGAAGTTTAAAAAACAACCTTTTTACTATTTCCGACCAATTGCAATTTTTTTTCTAACGCACAAGAAGTGGGATTTGAAAAATACATTAGGTATAGGTTGTAGCAACATATTTTATAGGTTGACCATTGAAATCGCACTTTCTGTGCGACTTCTGTGATATTTAGCACTCCGTTCGTGATTACCCCACGGCAGTCGGGTAATCACGAACACCAAGGGTTTTCCCTTTTCACTATAAAGTTGATTTTTATTATAATTTTTCAACAATTCGTCGCAGTACTTTATAGATGAATAGTTTAAGTATGTTTGTAAATAATAAACAAATTCATTTCTCACACAGTTTTCGTTTTGTTTGCTTTTTGGCTTAGGTGTTCGCAATTACCCCACTCTCCCCTAAATAGCCCAAGTACAACGCAGACCATGAATAGGCGACCCAAGTGGAGGACTCCTACCATAAGTCAGCCAGCACTGCAAGCCGAAAATGCACAGTCTACCCGTGACGAATCTCTGAACGAATCGCTTACTTCGCCCACTAAGTGTCCCAACATTCGCGTTTCCGCGAGCAGCGGTGACAGATGATCGCGCGAGTTATCAGCAGTGTCCCGCGTCTGAAAGCGGAACGCAGCATCCAGAAGGCAACAGCTCGGGAGGGTACTCAATTAACCGATCCATGTCGCCGGGATAGGGAAAGTTTCCCTTTGAACATAAATATCAAAAGGCAGAGGCACCGCGGCCGGAAACGCGACGGTGTACACGTGCGCGAGCATGAAATCAGTAAACGTCGGCTGTCGGGACCGTGTCGCGGGGCGTCGCGACGCGTGTGATTCTCCTCGTCGTCGGTTCCGTGTCACTCGGTTTCCTAACGGCTGCAGGTAAACTAGGTGGAGGACAGTCACCGTATGATAGAGGAAACTAATTACTGGTCTACAAAGGATACGCGGCGTCATTCTGATTGTCACCCTATCCCGGAAACGTCGGGACCCCCCGCAGCCTGCTGTGCGGTACACGCACCCGGGAGTTCGGCTGCCCCGCATTTATTATCACGGCCCCCGTCGGCGTCCGTATGATTAATTGTCCGGCGCGGGGTTTCTTTAGGATGACTTTGCCTCGGCGGAGGCACGACATCGTTGGATATCGATTTAAGTCGTCGACGCGGCGTATCAGGAGGGGTCCGCGCCCGGGGAGGGGCACGAAAACGGTTTTTTCTTTCCGCCGCCACGGCACCGACGAAAATTCGCTGCGGATGACGAGGGGCATTAGTTATGTTTTTCGATAACGGCTCAACGTCGGAATAAATTACGCCTCTTAAAATTGGCTCGCCCCGATGGCCGGCTCGTCGAGCTCCGTTTCGCTGGAATGACGCAAAGAAGTCGGTAAATGCAACTTACGGGGACGGCGGCTCGCGTGTAACGAAGGCAACTAAGTGTTCTGTAACCTGTTATCGAAATGGTGAACCGTCGGTGCCATTAACCGGGGAAATAAATTTCCTTTTTACGGGGGCGGGCGGAGGGGACGCCGGCTCGGCCACCTCGGCGGGGGAGAGGAGGACGTAAAACCGGAACGCCCTCCTGGAACGATAGGAAATCTTTAATGGTTGAATAATAAAAGCTAATCGCCTATGGGGATATGATTAAGTGACTCGGTAGTAAATTCTATGGCACGTAAAAAAAGTATATTAATGCTGTTTCCTACTGTGCACTGAAACCCAATTAGCGACGATACAATTTCGCCTCGGTTGTATACTTTTTTCCTCGGATACTTCAAAGCTAATGAACGTGAAATTAATGAACTTCCCGCGCTCGTAACGACGATACGATCCGCGTGGCGAATAATTCATGCGACGAATATCCGTTTGTGTGCACGCTGCCTTCATTATTTATCGTGAAAAAGAAAAAAAAAATAGGCTGTCCGACGTCGCGTCCGACGCATTGATATCGGGCCGTTTTTTTTTCTTCTCGTCGACGCGACCGCTTCGTTACAGGGACAAAAGGCCTGTCCCGCCAGGCCTCGTCCAGAAACTGCCTAATTATTATCCAATTTTGTCGCACGGATATCGTTACGGCGTCCTCCAGTCATTTCTGTAGTGTTCTGTTTCATTGTAACGAAAGTATCCTTTCCCTTCTACCTATCCTTCTCCCCCGACGGCTACGCATTTGACCGGCCCCGGCGTTATTAGTATCGACATTTATGGAGAGAATAATAGACTTCTGCTGAGTACAGACATTGGATATCCTCGATGTTAAACACTCAGCTACATTCTCTTCTTAATACACTTAATTGAAGCTTCAATACGAACATAGATTTCCTTTCAGCGTGCATTGTTTCTAGAGAAACGAGATAAACTGGTATGCAGGCAAATTGAGACCACTTTCAGGCGAAGACCATTTGCCTGTTACCGTTTTTTTTTTTTGCGATCAAGCATACCTTTCCCAAAATTAAATAATCTGGGTCAATTCAGATAGAGTTACGCGCTGAGCTTCGTGGTTGTATGTAGGGGAGACCGGGGCTAGTTGACTAATTTTTTCCATTTCTAATTTTTATAAATAGACCATTAGTATTTTGTTGACATACTGTATACCAAAAGTTTCCAAATTTCATTAGGTATACAGGCATTATTTTGAAAATCGTTTTAATTGAGTCTAGGTTGTAGTTTTTATTGTAATTAGATTAGTGAGGCGAATAAGTCAACAGACCCCGGCTACGGGGTTAGTTGACAAATATGATGGGGTCAGTTGACTTGACATTTACTTTTCAGTTTTAACCCTTTGCATGCGAAAGGTGTATACATATATGTATACGCTGTCACAGCACATCAATATAATGTGAAAAACGTATATATACGCTGCCAATTCCATCAATATAGTATACGAAACGCGTACATATGTAGGGGAGAGGTGCTATAAAAGGGACACTTTTGTTTAGCGTCTATTTCTGACAATGTCGTTATAGATATTTAAAAAACAACTACATCACAAGAAAGCGTGTTTATTTCCCTTCAATAAAAGCATAATGCAAACTCATAAATTGTAATAGAAAATAACAAAATCTTCGATTTTCAAAAAACGTTTTCGTTTCAGTTGAATACAGGCTATTTTAATGATATAACACTTTAACACTTTGTATATATCTTAATCTCAGAAAACGACACAGAAAACCAATGAAAATTTCACTTTTACTGCCGAAAAACATCAACCGTGGATTACTACTCTGTTGCAAGTGAGACCGCAGTGATGTTTACGTCAAATGACTAGGCACTAGTGTTGCCATAAACAGGAAAATAACTTGCACGTGTAATGCATTTAGAATTTTGGAAATTCGATTTGTCCCATTTAAAACGTGTCCCCTTTATAGCACCTATCCCCTATACTACGACCAATAAATTTATATTTTTTTTCACTCCTCCACAGTGTTATATTTTATTTTATTAATTATCATGGTCTAAGATACTGTAATTATTTTGTACTGGTTTGTTATGGTCTATTTGGAAGGCCTGAGAGTTTGAAGGGAGGATAGGGTGTAAAACTGGTAGGGGTGAGTTTGGAAGGATTTGTGGCGGGGGAAGTGGACTTGAGCAGCTAAACTCTTTGCCTCGATTGCATCTTGAGGATAAAAAATGCAATTATTAGTAGTATTCCTATGCTTAGTCAAGTAACCCCGTCCGTCATTGTTAACATGTTAAGGGTCGTACGTACAAAACCTCCACGCACCATATAAAATAAAATACCGTAAATTATAGTCAAGGTATCACGTTTCCACAAAATATTCATGAAATAACATCAAGCAGTACTTAGTGGAGAAAAATTCATAAATAGTCGAAACGAAAATATTTACTTCCAGCCGACCTTTTTAGATTTTTCATTCTCACTGGCAGAACACGCAAGTTTTTGTCACGGCGACACATTAAATGGCAAGCTGGTCATTCATATGCTCCAACATTGCGAATCGCAGTATAATTTATTCCATAATATAAGAATTAAAGGGAATTAGTCAACTAACCTCGTTAGTCATCTAGCCCCGGTCTCCCCTATTATTCAAAGATTCCAGATAGAAGCTATATCGGTTCATTTCATATTTTCTCGTCCCATCGAAAGCAAACACGAACGTTCATCCAAGGGGCCGCCAGTGCCATAACCCTCCACCAAAATGAGCTAAATTTGGCTCGCTAGTCGCTTTTGTTTCTCGGCGCTCCGCAATTCCAGCCCTGGGGCACCAATCTACCGTCGAACACTGGCCTAACTTTATTATCGTGGGCAAGTGGATATTTCCAGGGGTATAATCGGGGACAGGCGGGGGGAGGGTTGTGTTCACAAAGTCGGCGGGACGTTTTAAGCTTTCGACTATTTGCACCTTTTAACGCCGCGTTCCTGTAACCACGCCGACCATTTAAGCGTACGACGTGCCTTTTAACCAGATAGCAGATTGTCTCCGGCTAGGACTAGCAACCCTTGCGAATTACCCGAGCCCCGTGTGCTCCCCCCCCCCCCTCTCTCGCCCTTTATTTTTCAACCCTTCCGCAGGTCCCCGCCTCTCTATTTCTGCCGGCTCCTCCGTACCCGCCTGCCGCGGCTGTCTCGCGTCGCGCTTGAACGTTAATGTAATACGCAAGGTCTAGCAGCGTTAACTTACACAGTGTGTCCGAGGATTACCGCGCCGTTGCTTATCTGCCCTCGCCAGCTTCGTGTTGGTATACCGCGACGACGGTACCCCGTCGGAGATATGCACGTTTCAATTTATTACTCACTGCAGACAGACTCGAATTCCCACGTATACCTTTCCGCCGTCCCCTGAATATTTCAGATTTCCGTGGCAGCGCCGCCGCTGTAAACTAGACCCGAGCGTGTTGGCCACCTTTTGTCACGTAGCCCGGCATAAATCTCCCTCGGCGGGAAACGGAAACGCGGGGCCCTTCGATATTAATGGAGAAACGGCTACGTGGCGAGTTTTAAATTGTCAACGACGCAGTAACGAGGCCGGCCACCTGTGCGGGGCGGAGGGGAAAGTTCTTTTATGGCAGCCGCGCTGGAACTTCGCGCCGAAGGGCCGCTGAGGATGCGCCCTGTTTTCTAGCTGCCAGGATTTCAGCACGGCGAGGAGTAGCTTTGATTAGTAAAGTGAGAGATGCATTCGGAAAACGCCACTTATCGGTGCTCCTTGGGGGCGGAGCGTTGCGATCCGGGGGGTTGACAATGCCGCGCAGCTGGAGGATTGACGAATGCGACGGTCTGAATCGGGAGATCTACGGCCGCGCGTAGAATCGTGTGTTATTCAACACGCATTAGTGGAACAGATGAAGTGTCAGCTGAGCGCGAGCAAAGCGCCAAGTGAATCGATAATCAGCGACAGCGCCCGTTCGTTCTCGCCCGCTGGCTGCCGAAACTCGGCAGAACAAGCGGAGACGCGAGAGGAAATGGGGGTTGACGAAAGAGACACAGGGGAGTGGGTGGCGCGGGGCAAGATAGACGAACGAGTGGCGGGCGAAAGAACGAGAGGGCGCAGAGAATAGGATGGAAGGCGATTTCGTCGCGAGGAGTTCGATAACGAAGATGATTGGAGGCACGATTGGTGGCAACGGTAACTGCGTTAACGTGGTAATAATAACCAATCTCGAGGCGATTTCCTCTCGGCTGTACCAATCAGAAGACGCGCCCCCATTTCCGTGCCTGGACCCTTCGCGTGCCTTGCGCCCGGGTAATCGGATTTTTCAGCAGCTCGTTTTCAAATCTCGAAAGTCCCTCGTTTCCACGAAAACAAAGTTCCCCGGCCGCTATTTTTCTCCGTCGAGGGAGCCGAGGTGGTCCTCGACAGAGTTGGGCAAAGCTAATATCTAGATAACATCTAGTTAAAAGGTCCTTACGGTTAGTCGTTAGTCAAAGGGTGACTAAAGTTGATTTAGCTTAGCTGTAGTCGAGGCGTCAGAGCTGAAGCTGGTTAGTCAAGAGCCTTTCGTCGTGGGTTGTGACTAACGTGGTTTCAGCTGCCATCCAATTTTTAGTCGAGGAAACGACTAACCGGCGAAAGCCTTTACGGCCTGACCCGCGCGCGGTCGCCTACCGGTCAGATTCTACAGAATCTGAATTTGTTTATTTTTCATCGTATCAATATGAAAGTGACGCCAATGGATTCTTGGTGTTCTCCCGATTAATTGGACAGAAAATAATTTAAATCGGATTATTTTTAACGAAACGGGCTTTGAATTCTGCAAACAAATTTCTCACGTAATATCCTTAATTATGGTCCGAATTATATCATTTTTGGGCCCATTTTCATCGGGAAGACATGAGAAATCGATTGGTAATACTTTTATTAACACTTATGAAAAACAGGCAGATTTTATGTGGCCCGTCGGTTTTATTGCTCTCGGCTGTCAACAGGCGGTCTACTGGGGCCCGAAGGTCCTCGCTCGCAAGCGGAGAAAGCAAAACGGTGGGGTGGGTAGGTCTTTCCCGATAATCCGAGCCCAAAGGCTTCTCAACAATCGAAAGATTGTACATACATATTCTTTCTGATACTTTCGCCTACAATTATTATGGTGGGTTAATTAACAAAAAAAACAACAGTTTGCCAACGAATATTTAATGTTGGGCCTGCAATTGTTATGGTTGGTTAATTAACAAAAAGTTACGACAGTTTGCCTACGAATAATCAATGTTGGGCCTACAATTACTATCGTCGGTTAATTAACAAAAAATTTACGACGATGATTAAATGTCATCTTACAACGCGTCAGAAAAATTGCTACATCCAGAAACGTGTTATTATATTGCACGTTGTGATTTTTCTGTTCTTATTTATAAATACGTAATAAGGACGTCTGTCTTAAGACGAATGTGAAATTTTTAAAGAATAAGTCTAAAGGTCGAATGTTTTTATAAACATTTAGTACTAGATATGTAACTGGAAATTACAAATATTTTCGAGAAAGTGTGTTGGGTAACGAACCAGCCACTATTCGCAACTACCCAGCGAGGATCTTCGGGCCCCAGTAGACCGCCCGTTGACAGCCGAGAGCAATAAAACCGACGGGCCACATAAAATCTGCCTGTTTTTGATAAGTGTTAATAAAAGTATCACCAATCGATTTCTCATCTCTTCCCGATGAAAATGGGCCCAAAAATGATATAATTCGGACCATAATTAAGGATATTACGTGAGAAATTTGTTTGCAGAATTCAAAGCCCGTTTCGTTAAAAATAATCCGATTTAAATTATTTTCTGTCCAATTAATCGGGAGAACACCAAGAATCCATTGGCCTCACTTTCATATTGATACGATGAAAAATAAACAAATTCAGATTCTGTAGAATCTGACCGGTAGGCGACCGCGGGCGGGTCAGGCCGCAAAGGCTTTCGCCGGTTAGTCGTTTCCTCGACAAAGAATAGAATGACAGCTGATCAACGATAGTCACAACCCACGACTAACGGCTCTTGACTAACCAGCTTCAGCTCTGGCGCCTCGACTAAAGCTAATTCAGGTAAGTTTTAGTCGACGAAGGAATAAGTTGAAGTTGCTTTAGTCGAAACGTTATTTCAATTACTTTTTAGTCGAATGATGCCCAACTCTGGTCCTCGATGCCACTCGGCTCCCAGCAATAACAATCTCCCTTATCAGATCACGGCAGATTCGCTCTCCGCGGCGTGTGTCGCCGATACGGTGCCAAATTTCAATCAAACTTGGCGAGATTTCAGGAGCTCCGGCACCAGGTGATCGGGGCACGTCGTTCAACCTCGAAACGATCTTCCGACATCGCCGGTAAGATAGTTTCGAAAGTCCTGCCGCTCGTAACGTCTACCGTAGAACCGGGAGTATCGCGATTCCCGTTCGGACCGTTTCAACCCCCCCCCCGTTCGGGAATTAAGGACGAAACATGGTGCCGTTCTCATGTATCCCGTGGCAATGAATGCAGCCAGCTCGCGAGTCGATGTTCGTCCCTATCGCGGCAGCGAGCCTGCGCCCCGCGCGCTGTTTCCAGTTTGCACAACGTACCTACACGTTGCTTAGCGCGGCCGTCGTGCAAACAGTTGTAACGACACGGAAGAATCACGTTCCGTTTCGAGGCCGGGCACCCCTTTACATCGTGTCTCTCTCTCCCGTCCCTTTCGCTCCCTTCCCTTTTTTGGCGCTCGACGTGCCTCCCCCTCACGGTTTAGCTGCATCCAATAGCCTTTTCCCGGTCGTTTCTTCCTTCCGAGCACGCGAGGTTCTTGGCGGCGGAAGAGGGCACCGCGACACCGGTGTCCTTTTGCTTGTCTGGCGCAAGGATCGTCGTCTCGATGGACGGTAAATCGCGAAAGGGCCCCCCCTCGCCCGATTGCCTCTAAGGAAAGCGTTTATAGAGCTAAGCCAACTCGTAAAGGAGGCGTGTCTTGGCTCGGAGACAAAGCCACCAGATGTCCCCGACGGCCACACCACTGGCCATCCATGTCTCTTCCGGTTATCCCTTTATTCTTGCCGTTCGATCGTCCACTCTTCGTATTCGTTTCTCGCCTCATACTTGCTCGCTGTCTCCTCTAATCTGCTTTCAAGGCTTTCGGCTGGGTGTGTAGATACTGGTAGCGGAATGCGAAGGAGAGCCTCGGCGAACTCGACACCCCCAATGCTTCTCAAAGCTAGACACATTCCTGTTGCAGGCTTCAGACTTTGATAAAATAGGGTGTCCCAAATGCTTCGCTGATTGTTATTACAGTCAACTGACCTTGAAAAACGTTTACTCCTGCAAAGGCTGCTGTGCTCTCTGCGGCGCACAGTGGGACGGATCGACACTTAAGTAGGCATTCACATCATTTTTTACATATTTCATCATTTATTGATTATAATCTAAGATTACAGGTAATATATTGTATAGTAAATACAATAATCACTTTTTTCTCGTCGCTCTTTTTAACAATGGGACTCTTGATGTTGATTTTCATATATTTATATGGATCGGAGCTTATTAATAAATTATTTAGAACATCTTGATTTGTCATTTTTCAGCTGCTCTTTTTGCGTATGATTCGCAGCAGTTTTTGAAATCTTTATTTCGGGGTTTCTGGACTTCCTCTGTTAAATATACTAAAAAAATTTTTACATTTCCAGTTCTAGAAAATGAGCAGCTTTTTACATTGGAATAGTTTTAGTTAGTCTTTTTCTTGTAATGAAAATTATAAATCCTTATATTCTATTGTCAAATTAAGATTTCTTGTTACAATTTTCGTATTTTTCTAAATTAAAACAATTGTTCGAATTTGTTCGTAAATTCAAGCATACCTCTTAATTCTGGATGGACTTCAATTTCACAAAATTCAATTTTTATATCCGTCCGCATCCGACCCTTTGAAAAATGGATATTTTTTTGCACAAAAGCAGGTGCAAGTCTGGAAAAATGTACTAATTTGCTTCAATTTATTATTTTCAATAATAATGGTGCAAAATGAATGTTTTTGACTTCGAAATACTCTAATTGATTAATTTTCAAATATAAGTAATATATGTTGGAAGTGAAGCACACAGAGGTGTGAAACGTGCAAAAGTATGAATGAAACGCTAGATAAATAAGAATGAATCGTGTAATCAGAGAGTGATTGGAATCGACTTTTGGGGAAACAAATAAAAAGGAAGCAAGCAAGTTCTAATAATGACCCATGACAATCCACTTCTATTTTAAATAATTTATTAATAAGCTCCGATCCATATATTTCAACAGCAAGAATCCCATTAATAAGAACAGAGCGGAGAAAACAAATGTGGCCAGAAACATTATATTTGCTAGATGATTCGGATACATAATCAAGTTATGTATCTTATTTAAGGTTCGTATTAGAGATTTAAATGATTTTTGTATTTATTGTAGAATATATTATATGTAATCTTAGATTACCTATCTTATAGGTACTATAAAGCAGAAAGTTTATATATTTGTGTTTGTCTATCGCCTAAAAATTTTCCAGCGGTAAACTCTGGGGTCACGAAATGTACCCCAGCTCATTATGCCTGGCTAATCCAGATGAATGTGTATATTTTCACAAAAAATAAAAAAAATAAAATTTTATAAAATCATTATCTAAATTCTGTAATCTAAAGCTAGTAATCACAAAATGATGAAAAATGTAAAAAATGAAGTGAATGCCTACTTAAGTGTCGATTCGTCCCACTGTGCGGCGCTAATTTCCTACATTGCCGCTCTAAAATAACCCCGTCAGCGCCACCTCTAAATTACCACTAAAATCGCGCACTTCCGACGATTCGGATTCTATCGTCCTGTCAAATACCACCAATTTCTCATCTACGCGCCAACACCGCGCTGAAGCGTTCAAACACTTCGCCGCGTTCCGCCCGGTAAAATCGCTGTCAGGTTTATTAAATCGAAAACGTAAATTACCCGTAATCCCCGGCGCGATGGCAAACACTGCCAACACGCGGGTGCGCACCCTCGAAATATGTATAATCGCGACAGTAAAATCCGCATTCCCGCAAATTGAACGTGAACGTGGTTGATCAATAACACCGGTGAATTCGTTAAGAAAGAGAGAGAGAGAGGGAGAGAGAGGGGGTGGAAAGCGTCAGGTAATTTCGTTGGCTAGTCATTCACCCGTCTCGTCGACGTTTCCGTCCCTTCGAAGTTTTTGAAAGAAAGTTCCGACGTTTCTAGCCGAAGATTCGTACGAAACGAACGAACCGGAAAGGAGATGGCGGCGGAATTGGCTAAAAGCGGAGGTGGACTGTGGGAATGTAAGGGAGAAAGGAGGGTTGTTGGATTCTCGAACGGAAAAGAGCCGTACCACGTTCCCCGTGGCCGGGGCTAACTTAGACTCTTTCCACGGCAAGTTCGGTATAAGTTCCAGATATAAGCTCTCCGCCTTATTTTGCTCCATTTCCTGACTCTTAATTACTTTGCTAATTCTTAACTAGGAACCTCGGCGTCGTCCCGGCCTCTGAAATAACAACTCGCATCCCCGCGGCACCCCCCGGCCGCCCCTCGCCTTATCTACTTACCTCTCGCTCCGAACTGTTTAAACCGAGGCGATTCTTTCTTTCTCCCTTTTTCTCGTCTTCGTTACCCAGAGCCCCTCGCGCCGTTTCCCCGCCAAGCCAACAACCAATTTCGTTCGCCGTTAACATGGGATCGTTTATTTGCAAAACGGCTCCCGTCCGCGGACGAAGCGGAGTTATTTGCCACGAGCTTGCGCCCACGCTGGATACCTCGCCTTGGATACCGCTGGCAAAGTTACTTACCGCGGCCGGGTGGTTTTGTTAATATACAGGCTTGGGCGTAATTTGCCCTGCAACTGAAAGAGGGATGGACTGTCGCGTAAAAGTAAGTCGAGAATCTGGTACGCAAGCTTTTTATCGGGGCGGTGCAATCGAGTAGGAAATTGCCAAAGTGTCTGTCTATTGCGCGCCGCTTCTACTTGTTCACGTCACTTTTCACGCGATATAATGTTCTTGTTGTACGTGTTGGATTCATTCCGCGCACTAATTCCGCTATATGCTTCGGATAGTTGGGCGCACGCCAGCACGGCCATTGAAATAAAACCACGAGCACGGGGCTCGTAACTCATCTTACCGTGATCTCCCTGTCGCACAGGTACTTTCGTCCTCCGCCGTGCACAAAACGTTTGTGATACACGACGCTCAGAATCGGAGGCCATACATCCAGGTCGAATCAATGATTGGCCCACTGTATCAAGCATCTCTCTGGAAGATCGTCGAGTTACTTGGGGATGCAGGGATCCATGCTAGCGCGTCATAAATTCCGTTATCGGCAGGCAGTCTCTCACCACACCCCTTTTTCTGAGGCAGAATGGGGTGGTCCGGTCGGCCGTTGTTAAACTTGCGGCCAATAAATCACGTGAACTCGTATAAATTTGTTACCCACGAAAACGTACGTGGATAGCCTCTCGCACCCTTCCATTTCTTCACCCTCGCCCCCCCCTGTCGCTTCTCCCCGTTGCCGCTCCCTCTTCTACCCTCCTGTCCTCTTCCTTCTTCCTCCCTCCTGCCTCCCGAGTGCGTCCCTTGCGGAAAGAGGAGATTCTTCCTCCCATTCGAGTGCTTCCTTTCTTTTCTTCTCCCTCAGCCGCTTTCAACCCTATCTGGCTCGCGCGCCGGCCACCCTCTCTCGACGGCGCGTTTACGATCGTTTTCCACGTGCATTTTTATCCGTTGCGTAAATAACTACTGCGGCCATAAAACCTGATATACCGCCGATGCGGATTTATATATCGCCCGCCGCGATAGATGCACCCCCTCACGGATGGTCGGCCGTCCGACTGGCCTGCCGACCGCTGCCGCTCCACGGATTTATAGGTGTTTTCTATGAACGTCCGGGTAAGAGGAACAGCCGCGCCGTGTATGTACAGGCGGCGGTTTTATTTTTCCCGGTGCAGTCGATGCATCGTCTCCGCGCGAAAAGCCTCGGATAAGGAGCGTTGAGCCGTAGAGTGCAACTTTGGCCCGGTACAGTCGGCTGTATCGTGGCAAATACGCGATGAAAATGGGGGATCTATGGTTCGTGCCTTTCAACGGAGGATAGAATATTTAGCCTATGCAGATTAATCGATTTGTGTATCGAAGTACTGTACCGAGGATTGAAGAAAAACCCTCGACGCGGAAGTCTTAACACACCACTGCAATTCTAATGTCTGCGAGAAGGGTTCAAGTCATGCGACGTCTGTTTAACATCACTGGCCACTTTCTATTGCAGATGCTTCTGCAGTACTCGGAAACAATTTTCCAGGTTTATAGGATTAGCACATTAGGAGGGTACACAGATCCTCCCCGGAGTGCCACTGTGTTTGTAGCAGTTTGCACTCAGGGGCGTACTAAGACGCCTCTGGAAGTAGAAAGCAGCTAAATTTTCCTAAATTCTTCCCTGCCATTCATAATCGCGCGATATCGTTAAAAGAATCCAGGGCATGGCACGCGCGAAACAGGCGCTGTTAACAGTCCGATCGTGTGGCCGTTAGAGAGAAGGGATATCAAGAACGTAGCTAAGTGAATCCGGGACAGCCATTCGGGGTAATTAGCGAGACGCCTAAATCACCGGAGCAGCATTGGCGAGTGGCAGATAGGCCATGCCGCCTGCGGGTACCACGATGCTGCTGGTACCGGGGAGAGAGGCACGGGCAGGAACGCCGGTATTGGGATGGAAACGCGGCAAGAGGGACGGAGAAGAATGATCCTCCGTTTCTGCTTTTGATTCCACCTTCGCCTCAATGTGCATTGATTGGACAATGCTCGGCATTCAGCGTCGTGCCGCTGCTCTGTTTCTACCTATTTACCATGGCTGCTTGCGTCGTTTCGTACATAGAGATCCTGCCCCGTCCCTGGCGACGTTAATTTCAACCCCCTCGAGATTATTTCGTTAGGCGGTTTTAACGAGGAGAATTACGCCTCTGATTGGACAGTCGCCTTCGATCCCTGGTTCCTGATAAGTGTGGCGGAATATCGACCCACCATTAGCATCCAGACTTCAGATTCTGAAAGAATGCCGACTTCCATAGAACGCAAGTAGAGGCGCAGGGGCGGGACATTCCTCGGGTTCACGTTTTAATTCAGCTTTGTCCGATTAATTCGATCCCAAGACTTACAATTAGTCACGGTTGAATGGAGCGGGGTCCTGTGGCGCCAAGGACGCGACAAAGGAAATGTTAATGTCGCCGCGGCCGACTAAGTGAGTCGTAACCCTCGGGTAACAAACTGGCCGCTGATAGTTGCGGTCGTCCTAATCAACGGATTGCACCCCCAGGAGTCGGAGTTCCGACAAATGAAGAGAGAATGAAAAAGAGGGAGAATGCGAGAGGCGAAACGACCGTGCGACCCCACGATGTGCGTGCTTCTTAATTAAATTTCTGCTGACCGAGATTGCCTTCCGAGATGCGCGAAGGAAGGACTCGAAGGGTGGCAGCTGACGTCGCATCGGCGATAGGGAGATCGACTGTGTTGGTTAACTACTCCACCAGTCGTTCTGTCGCCCAAATGCTTGTTAAATTGAAGAAACTTAGCGAGCGGCTTGATACTTGAGCTGTAGCTTCAAGCGTTTGTAACGGAAATTGGGTCGGGCTTCGTAATGATTGACCTGTACTACTAGCGATAGTGGGATACGAGCTTTGGGTTATGGATTAAGGCACGATTTCTGCAACAAGTGACCTAAATTTAGGTTAAAAGGTGTTCCTTAAGTACCACGACACATTTTTCTCCCGAATCACATTGTCTTTGAATATCAAAGTGTCCTCTGTATAACTTAATTGCTGCATCAGGTATCACGGTCCTAATCCCTCGCATTATCGAAGCTTACCTATCCAATGCCACTTATTTCCCTCATCACAGCAACAGTGACCAATAAAGATAGCTATACAGAGGCGATAGGAGCGTGCACATGGTCGTTTCGCCCAGAAAAGTGCTTCAAAGAGAAGCACAGACCGAACTGAGCGAGAGGCTGCAAGTCGATACGTGGACTCCAGGACGGAACAGCGTGCAGTTTAGATACTCTCGAGCCGCTGCATATTGCAAGCCAGCCAACCAGATTACAGAAGCTGTTATAAGGTTGATACAGCTGAGCCCGTGTGTCGAGGGGGAATCGTTTGTGACGTGCTAAGACGTCAGTCTAAAGCGAAACGATAACATCAGCCTTGCCGTCATCTACGTCGTTTTCAAGTTCGCGGCTGCATCTCTCGCGTTGCTGGGCCCAGCACTCACTTTTCTAGGTAAACTGGCTTGCGATACGACGTGCTGGAATAGACGCTGCTTCATGGGCGTCGCGAGTCGGTAATTTGAATGAATACTGGATGCCATTTTCTTGGCGCCATTGATGTTTCGCTAATCAACTTTGTTTTTAACTAGTTGAACGAAATTTCCTTCATTTTGTTGTATCGCTAGGTTCTTTCGTTTCGTGTTTCCATTGATGCTGGTTCTATACAGTATTAAGTAGGTTCCTAAAGCTGGCGAGGGTAGACGATCAGGGTGTACTTTTGAACGTAGTTCACTGCATCTCCCGCGTATCCTTCATTATCAGCGAGTATGGCTTGCTCTTGAATTACAGCTCGGCTCTCCGGAATCACCTCGTATGGTATAAAACAGTCGTAAAGTAAAGGGGAAAAACACAGCGCACACAATACCCCCCATTTCATTTATCATTCAGGCGTGCCGTTTCTAGCCTGAAGTCTTATTCTCGGAAAGTATTTCCTTTAGTACACGCAATAAATTTTTGCCGTCCCATTGGTCGTTTGTATTTCTAGCAGTAACTCCGCTTGATAACTTCGCAGCGATGGCGATTTCGTTTTACGGGAGTTTAATTCCCGCCATAAACTGATTCCATTTTACATTCGCGTAAATACGAGAGCATGCTTCCGCTTTTCCTTTTTTTTCTCTCTCTCTCTCTCTCTCTCTCTCTCTCTCTCCCGTTCTTTCCTCCTGCTACACACTGCGCGGAATACCTTTTCGGTGTATTTTATTCTATTTTCTACGTGTTCTCCCCACGGCTGCCCTTTCAAGACAAACTCCTTCGACGGTGTTTCGAGCGCGGGGGCAATTTACTCGAAGAATTAACAGCCGTGGATGTCTCCCTGAAGACCGGTAAACCACCACGTCAGGAATGTTTCTCTTTCAGCGGAATAACCGATATAAAAATTGCACCGTGCCGACGGTATAAATCCTGAATTTATTCCGCGGCACCTGCTGGTATGATTATTCCGGGCGAGGTGTTTAAAATTTTATGAATCCGGCGTCCTGTCAACGATAAAATTGAAATCGTCCGCCGCGTCTGAATGTTGAATAGACCCGACTGTATCATCGTTTCGAACGCTGGATTCGCGATGTTTCATTTCCCACGGCAATACTGCGTTGGGTTTCGTACTTGACCAGGAGAATCGCGATACTGGGTGTCATAGTTTCTACGATTACAAGCAATTTCATCGTAGTTAACGAGAGAATAACCCCTGCGACGCAGAATTTTGAAGATGACAACTGAGATAGAATTTGGAAAGTTGGGCATCGAGCTGTAGCTTGGCATTATCAGTAAACTTTTCACGGTCCACAAATTTCAAAGAGGATAACGGAACAACCTCGCACTTACGGGATCTGATCGCGACGATATTCGAGGGCCAGCCGATTGCACCACTCCAAGGTGGTGGAACCTTAATTGCGACGACCTCAGGATCGTGGAACGACCCCTCGAGTTACACAGGTCCAGTGGCCGCAACTTCAGACTCGCTGAAACTAAACGCGAACACCCTCGAGTCAACCGAAACCCTTAAGGGGGTAGGTTACGTTAAAATTTTCGAACATTGGTTTTTAGGATGTTTGCATATTCCGCTAGCTACATCGTTTCTACGTATTTTAAGCGCAACCGGGCCCCGAAATTCCAAAAATTGGAGGAATTACAGTAAGAAATGTACGAGCCTGCACATGAGATCGGATAACGATGTCCAACTTTAAACGTGATTTCCCAGAAACTGCCTTTTCCAAAACGGTGAACGTAAAATCTCGAAAACCGCTCCAACGATTTGAATAAAAATTTACAGGGAGCAGCAAGAAACTATTCCCCTCCATGTATTGGGAGCACATTTTCAATATAAATTCTTTAAAAAAAGATAAAAAAAATGGATACAAAAAAAGGATAAAATCAGAAACATCAACATAGAAATTATATTAATTTGTTTATCAAAATTTTGCTTCCTGCACAAGATGAAGACTGTCTTACAGATTATTAAGGTAGTTCCTGAATAATGTACTAAATTACAGAATTCTTTCAAATTTCGTACTAAACTAATTTGGAATACAAGAAACCCTTGTACAAAGTTTAAAATCGATTTACCACATAGTTATCGAGAAATTGTTAATTAAAGTTGATGCATTTTAACACAGTGGCATATGGCGAAAACAAAAAAAGAGGGTTATAGTTTCAGTTTTTCTTCTGAAACAGGAAAACCATATTATAGAAATATACCAAAATTGGCACAAAAGTACATCGAAATGTCAGTAAATGAATTTATTAATTCCTGCAAAACTGACCACATAGTTTCTTCGTAAATGCCCATAAAAAATAGGTTTACGTGCAAATTTTTCAGAAACTTCGTAGAGCAATCAACGTGGCAACGTCGCACAATCGATATGTTTAGACATTTAAATAGCGGACGACCATTCAAATTCATATGAATGTCATTTTGTCACAAAATGTCATTTTTCTGACATTTTGGTTATAAAAGACGCTCCGAATGAATGCGATGTTGTCAGATCTGCTGCTCCAATTCACTACGCTAACCAATTTAATATTCTATTTTCGTATTACAATTATTTATATTAACATTGAACTGTTTACAATATATATACATGATGTTAAAAATTATTATTATTATTTCTATAGTATCATACTACTTTACATTTATCGTTTATTACCCAACTCTAATTTGACTAACTTAGTTGGTTAGAAACTACCTTAAAAAGCCTTTACTTTGTGTTTTAGGTAATTCACCTGTCCGGAATCGTGTTCACCATCAAACGGTGCTTCGCGTACACGTACACGCTCTCGCATTTATATTTATAACTCTTTTCCTACAAATATATTTAAAATTTTCTTTTTGCGCCTTAAAGTCAATGAAATGACGCTTAAAAATTAAAACAAAAATTATATCTACATTCACTTATTACTTCAGATAATGCGTTTGAAGAAGCGCCTGATTTTGGGCTGTTGGGGGTAACCTACCCCCTTAACATAGGCATTCTTAATTCCCAAACGTCGTTTAAACGAAAGAATTCACGGTGGATACCAAATATATTCAATTATTCTTCCAACACACCCTTCCTGAAGTTATATTTTTCAACACGGAATTAGCTTTCGTGAAAGAATTTTTTTCCCTCTCGTTGCTTGATGACTTCTATCATAACCTACGTTTCTCGCGATCCGACTCAACACGTATGACTGCTCGAACCACCCTGAAAGAGTCTCCCGCGTCGGACTGCACCCTCCTCGATTTCTCCACCGACGTTGCAGAATCGTCTCAGGTTTGGAGAATTTTCGGCCCGAGTTTACGCATTAAGCAGTCCGCTCGTCACGCGAAACGTAAACACGTTCCGCGGAGAATAATCCAACACGTCGTCCCGATTTATTCGCCGGGGCTGGGGGGGCGGTGGAGGAGGGTCAGGTGCGAGCGTTCTTCCCTCTTTTGCCCGCGATCGCCGTGGGCTGATTTACTTTGCCGCACCGCGTGACTCGAAGGGCGCGCACGGAGGCGCCGCTGGTTCTGTTAATAATTCGCGGCGGTTGTTACCCCGCGGGCTTTTCATCCCCCAGCCCCTCCGGTTCGCCGTCGCGCTACCCATTTCACGGCGACGGCACCACCAGCAGCGCCGGCAGTAACGCAAACACACCGCCGTCTAATTCGGTTAGTCGGCCCGCAAAAATTATATCCAATTACGTTCTTACGGCCCTACGAACCAGCCAGCCAAACGCTACCCCTTCAAGAACTTTCGGCTGTGGCTGCTGCCGTTGCTGTATTACCCGCCATCCACCTCCCTCGCGATATTTTTCTACGTGATCGTGGCGTTTCATCGACTACCGAATAGCGATCGTTCGTGGCAGAAACTTCTAAGCGTTGGTTCTATTATTATGGTGTTTTGATCCTTCGATTGTTTCCTTCAGACGTGCAAACCGAATGAATCTATTCGTTACTATACCGTTAAGGAACTAGTTCTTGATCAGGCACTAATTTTTTATCAGTTCATGAAATAAATCGTTCTTTTGAGTTTATGTCAATAAATAATTGTTTGAAATAATTACTAACATAAAAATTGATAATTCAAAAATATATGTGTAGTCTGTGAAAGCAGTTATTATTGTTAGTTTTAGATGATTAAAAACTAGTTCCTAGTCACCTTATTATTCGATACCTTATAAGTATTTAAATTATATATTTATTTTCAACTTTTTAAAATTTTTCCTTGAAGTTTAAACATTAATTCAACTTTTAGTATAAGAAAAGTCTATGGTTTAATGTTTCATTAGGTTAAAAATAAATATTAAAGCGGCAAACCTTCTAAACTGATCAGAAACTAGTTCCTTAACGGTACTATTGCGATAAGCACTGCCCTTTTTAGTTAAAATGTCCTATCTAGCATTTTGAAACAACCGAGAAACCGAAGTTTTATCATTTACTTTGTATCGTCCTTATTTTGCTTTATTCGCATTAAAACATGTTGTCATTATTTCGTAACAGTCGAATATATTTTTTTGTAATAGGTGTACCTGTACGTAATGTATTATTAACGTACCAATTAATTAATTGTTTTAGATAGGATATTTTAACCATTTGGAAATAAGTTAGGTTAAATACATTAGACTGTTTATAAATCTTTACGAAGCACTTAGAGTTTTCTAACATTACTTAAAAGGTAAAAGACGTGTGCTACTTCAAATATTTCAACATATCTCAAAAAATGAAAAAATGCTAGATAGGACCGTTTAACTAAGGAGGGCAGAGCAGTTCTAGTCACGTGTGTCTCTCGTTTGTTTATTCGATTAACTACTACGCGGTGCTGGATATTTAAATGAGGTCCTCGCGTTTCGGGCGTGGACCCAGACGTATCCCAAATAATTGATACACTCAGGGAGACGGTACTTGATATCAACAGGTTTGACCCACCACGCCGAACGAGCAGGAATCTCCAATCCGATTCTTCAGTTTCACGGGAAATTCTTCATTTCTTTGAATTCTTTTCTGCACCGTCGAACTTTCCCCAATGAGTGCCACCTTCTTTTAACAACATCGTTGAACAGTTATACCTTCTATCCCATTCAACGATATTATCCAGCAATGATCGTGCGAGAAGATCAGCCTGCGTCGACGAATGCACCTTTCCCCTCCAACATCGGATTTCTACACCCTCCATCAAACCGCGAGCAATTTAGTACCCCGTTTCTTGCCATTTGTTGTAATCGTCCCCAAGCGTTCGGGCGCCTTCAAAACGCCAACACACACTTCGAAGTAGAATTACCCCGTTCGCCGCAGCCGAGAGTTTCCCTCCTATTTTAAGTCGCACGCCAAACGAGCGCTCGTATTTCCTCGGGATCGCGAAGGTAGAAGTCCCCGTGTCTCCTCCTCGGCAACGAGCAGTAAATACACCGCCCCTCCTCGCCCCCCGGTCCACCCCCGCAGGCTTGTACGTAGGTGCGTGGTAGAACGGGACGAATGGGTGAAGAAGAGGTTTCACTCGCACCATCCGGCGTGTTCTCGAGAGACTACGTGTCCCAGGACTCAATAAACCTCTCCACTTCCTCGCTTTTCAAAGGCAGAGGAGATTTTCCCTCCTGCAGGTGTCTCGCCGAGTGGTTGGTAAAGATTCGAATCCGCTTTCTTCCTCCTTTCCTCCTCGTCCTTCTTCTTCTTCTTCTTCTCCTTCTTCATCCTCTTCTCACTTTCCTCCATATCCTCCGTTCCCTTCTTCCCGCTCCTCTGCTTCTCCCTCTCGCCTACGCTCAACCATCCCCGACGTCTCACACCCCCCGGGGCTGCGCGCCCGGTTTTCTGTTTCCCTGTATTCTCGACGTCGTCGCTTTTCACCGTTGGCGTCGAGTAAACATCCAAGATTCCGCTGCCGCTGCATCCATTGGAAATTGGCAGATTTAGATAGGAGGAGCGAGGTAAATCCACCAATTTTCGACGAGCCCCGCGCCCAGAGAACTCTATTCGCCGTTTGCGCTCCGACCGGATGATCCTGCGTGACAAGGAGCGTCCGTCCGTTTCGGGCGCGTCTCCCTATGTTAATACCTTGCCTCCGTTTGTGGGAACGGGCACTTGTGCCCGGGGGTACGTATGGGCACGCAGAGATGTTGTAAACAGAACTCCAATGGGCGCCAACGAATTTCCATTTCGCTTTTATAAACACCGAAATGGAAACTTGTAGACAATTTATCGACACGTTTCAACACCTTCATTAATGGTTTCATATGCACCCTCCGCGGGACAGTTTCACACCCCTTTATTTCGACAGTTTCATCCACCCAATGGTCTTCATTAGTACACTCGTTCGTTGCTCCTTTAACGTATCCTTTGGCACTCTCGAAGCAACAGATATTAGTTTCCATCGCGGACCAGAAAAGGAGGCTGACGAATCTAGAGGCGATAGACCGTTCAGCCATGGTTTTCAGTGGCATTGTGCCTCGTAATGCCCACTTTAAGCGACGCATAAGTGCCTCTATACAGCGCTTAAGGAAGCTTGCGCGTACAACAGGCTGCCCTCTCGCTTTCCTGGCACACGGACCTGCACACGTGCCCACCCACACACGTTCGTGCGCGCGTGCATACCCGGCAGGATCAGACCCTCCCTTTGGCGCCCTTAATTTACCGTGAAAAGAACGTCATTACGCGGACGTCTATATTGTAACATTACGCGTCCCGGGGTTTTTTTTTTTTATGATGATCAGCGGAACCCGTTTTACGTGTCCGGCGGGCCACGCGGAAGGCGCACGAATCCCCCGGTGCATTGTTATGACAGACGTTTACGCTTCCTATGCATGGAAGTAATAAACCGCGCCGGTACGCGGCGAATAGAGACCTCCGACTCTGTCCTTTCACGCAGTCCTGACATTTCCACCGGGGGTGTTTGCGCGACCAGCGGGTCGGGCTTTGTGCGGGGGTGTCTTCGCCTCGGCAGCATCGGCTCCCTCGCCCGCACCTCGCTTAGGTTCCTTTCAAAAGTTCGCGGAAGTATGGAAATCTGTGTTCGCGCACGGCAGTCGTAGGTGGGCGAGATCAAACGCAAAGAGGCGGTCGGGCTGGTTGTGTTTTCCGAACGCCGAAACACTGAGATTCCCCGTCGCTGGAAGTTGAAGAATGTTCGGGATATCGAGGAGGGAGTGCGTAGGAAATTTGTTCCCTGTCGGTGGTTATTCGGGGGATAGGGAGGTTTTTGGAAGTGATATTAATATCGTTGGGATGATTAGAGGCGATATGCAGAGAAAGGTTTGCGAAATGAAAGGAGTAACTCTGGTGATAGTTGATAGAAGAGATTGGCAAAGATAATATCTAGATAACCCCAAATAAAAGATACTTTACGTTCATCCGTTATTCGAACATTGAATAAGATGATTTATCTTTATTCGAAGCGCCACGGATGAAGCAGTTTATTCGACGGGAATTCATCCGACGGCCAAAGATACTTTGTTTATTCCAAGGCCCTGCATCTTGGGCTTCGAATAATTGTTCATCTGTCATTGTATCTTTATCCTAGAAGCTCGAATAACCGGCGACAGCTTTTGTGGCCCGAGCCGCGCGAGATCGCCGTTGCTCGGCGATGTGTCATCGATTATACGGAATCTAAATTTGTTCAATTTTCCTCGTATCAATATGAAAGTGACACCAATGGATTCCTGGGATTCTCTCGATTCAATAGTCAGAAAATAATTTAAATCGGACTATTTTAAAAGAAACGGGCTTTCAATTCTGCAAATAAATTTTTCACGTTATTTCCTTAATTATGGTCAGAATTATAACATTTTTGAGGCCAATTTGATCGAGAAAACCTGAGGAATCGGTTGACGTCACTAGAAATGAGAACTGCAGATTCGTCACTGCTTACAAGGAATGATTCGAACCCGAGAATTCCAAAAATTCTGAAACTTTGTGAATATGTAGGGGATTTCCTCCTGATTAGAACGCAATTTTTGTTTGCTGCCCAAAATCACTCGAAGGGGGTGAAATTAACCCGTGAAAATTCGGCTATTTTCCGATTTTATGTTATAACTGGCGAACTGTAAGAGATAGAAAAAAGTTTCGAGACAAAAGTTTTAATTAGGACTATTATTTGGTAAAAAAATCATTTTACAGTTCACGAGTTATAACACAAAATCGGAAAGTGGCCGGAATTTAAGGGGTCAAATTCACCACCTCAGAGCGAATTTGGGCAGCAAACAAAAATTGCGTTGTAATCAGGAAGACATCCTCTACATATTCACAAAGTCTCGGAATTGTTTGAATTTCCTGATTCGGGATCTTTCCTTGTAAGCAGTGACGAATCTGCAGTTCTGCATGTCTAATCAGATATTTACGAAAGTCACGTCAATCGATTCCTCGTGTCTTCCCGATGAAAATGGCCCCAAAAATGATATACGTAATTCGAAACATAATTATGGAAATTACGTGAAAAATTTGTTTGCAGAATTGAAAGCCCGTCTCTTTAAAAATATTCTAATTTAAATTATGTTCTGTCTATTTTATGGGGAGAATGTAAGGAATCCATTGGTGTCACTTTCATATTGATACGATGATAAATAAACAAATTCTGTTTCTGCATAATCGATGACACAAAGTCTCTCGCCGGTTATTCGAGCTTCTAAGATAAACATACAATGAAAGATGAACAATTATTCGAAGCCCAAGATGAAAGGCCTTCGAATAAACAAAGTATCTTTGGCCGTCGGATGAATTCCCGTTGAATAAATTACATCGTCCGTGGCGCTTCGAATAAAGATACCTCGGGAGATTTTTATTCGACGACGGAAAACGATAGAGTCTCTTTATTTGAAAAGTTATTTAAATAATGCCCATCTCTGGTTGATAGAAACTGGAAATGGGTGACTGCTACCTAATGTAAGCAAATAACTAAACGCCATGCTATGACTAGGTTTTGACACATATACCTGTGCGAAGAACCTTTGTGCTTCTGCTTTTCTCGCATCATAAACTTGGAGAATCGCTTCCACTATTCGTAGGGTTGCCATACGTCCCGTATATACGGGACTGTCCCGTATTTCACTACTTAGTACTCACGGAGTAAAATAAACCATTAGCTACCCACTTTTTTCATGTTTTATTTATTTAGCACTTAAAGTACTTAAACGTTCCGTATCAATGCTTGGCAATTATGGCAACCCTAAAAATAAACCATTACCTACCCACTTTTTCATGTTTTATTTATTTAGCACTAAAAACGTCCCGTATCAATGCGTGGCAATTATGGCAACCCTAACTATTCGTCACCCTGCAGTACAGGTCACGCGGGAACGAATTCTCACTTCTCGAAGCGCTTTAAACAGCTGCACAGGCGAAAATTCCGCCGTTATCGTTGCAACACTCGGCGAACGTTACAACGTGGCAAACGCATCGAAACTCCACGTAATTTCAGGTAGTCGCGCCACACACCGCCCGCGGCGGCTCTTATTTACCAAAATTATAACGTACATACCTCTCAGCATCCACCGCGTAAAGGCACATCTATGCACGCACACGCAGCTCGAGAACACATCGTCGGCCCGGAAATTCGGCGCGAGCGACGCACCCTGCCGCCGTCGCACGTGTGTAACGCAACCGCGGCCGGCCCCAGCCGGCATAAACTTATATTAAACAATAACATGCAAATAGAACGCTTTATACCTCGGACGGTATCGCGTAGGACCGGGCCGGGCTGGTGATTTTCCCGTGCAGCCCTCCGCCTCCGGCACCGCGGGCACACCGAACGACGCGCAATTCAGTTTCACGGCGGGAGCGCGGACGCGGAAACGGCGAGAGCCGGAGAAAGATCCTCGCGTTTCAGGGTCGTAATTAAAAAATGACCCGAAATATCCGACGGCGGCCGTAACTCGGGATTGTAGCTTTTATTCGACGAATCTCGGTTACGGCTCGCTCGAGGAACGGCGGAATTTAGCCTCGCCGCGAGATGGTGGAGGGCGAACAGCGGCGGAAGAAGGAGAGCAGGATGGCTGCGGACGGACGAAGAAAGAAATTAAACCGTTTAAGGATCTTAATTAAAAAATGACTCAAAAGCGGGCCATCCAGTTGGCTGAAGCTTATCGCGTTTGCCCAGCAAACCTTGATTACAGCTGGCTCGAGGAAAACCACTGGCTGGCTGGGTTCTTATTCATACGTTACCGGTCGTGCCGCGAGTCTGATTAACAACGTGCCGTTACTACTCGCCCTCTCGCACTCCGCGTGAATTATTACCAGCGAGCTTGCGCGCCCTGTAATTAGACTCCTTTTTCCCCATGGATTCAGCGACGAGTGTGACGAGGGCTTTACCAACTCGACGATCGTAAACAGTTTTATCAAGGAAGATAATTCGCAGCGCTGGTAAATTGGGAGCGCGACCCGCGGCGGCGAAATGCGACGTCTCTTTCACCGTCTATTGCGAGACGGGCGGAGCGATTCGTTCGCCTCCTCATGTTGATCGTCAATAATGTCCCGTTGCCCTTTAATGAAAGCCCGCGATGCCACTGGAATAAAGTATAACGACGTGCAAGCCGTGAGAGGGGGCTCTTTCAAACGCTTTTAACGAAGCTGCAGAATTATGCTGGGGAGAAAAGAAATCGCGGCGAAGGTGAAGAGGAACGTGGAAACGCGACCGTTACTCGCTGGCTCAGAAACGTTTCGATTCAAAGACAATTATGTTAATAGTGTTTCGCGGTTGCAATGCTATCTGGGATTCTCGCGAAAGGAGCAACAATAGGGCGAATAAAATACGCGAATCTCTTCGTGGAAGCAACGAAGGCGATTTTAGAAATCCTGTTGAGAAGAGTAACGAATCAAAGCATCGAAGCCAGAACGGGCCATCGGCGTATTGTCATGTTTAGGCTAGACTTTAGAGGATACGCGTCTGGTTTTCGTCAGTTCGAGCATAGGGCTGTTGTCCAGGGATATTTTATTGAGGTTCGAGTCATCTTAAGCCGGAACCGAGGTTTCCAGGGGTTAAGGTTCCACTCGGGTGGCCTCTCGTCGACTTATTTAGACTTTCGCTAGTGCACACTCTTGAAGCCATAAATCGATCACCGATGTTTAGAGAAATCTGTTCTCAGGCAGTTCGAAGATTTTGGAAGTCCCTTTCTCCCGCCTCACAACCATCCTCTATAGTGACACGCCTCCACCAATAGACAGTTTTATTTTACCATCTCTCTATTACAACTCCACCAATAGTTTTAGTTTGCTATCCGTAGTCTTAAGACTCCACCCCTGCGAGGGATCTTGGAGTCATCGTGCGCTAGAAAATCTGCCATCGAGGGCAGAAGCATTTTAGATTCAAACGGAAACACACTGAGCTCTGCTTGCGAGCAGAGTCTGTATTTTCGAATCACACCTCATACTGTGTACGGTCTGGAGAGGTGTGAACTTCTCTCATTTAATTGTTCATACTTGAGTTTATATTAAAATATAGAATCTGTTTTGTTGTGCTTAAATTGTGTGCGGTGTATAATTCAATCACCCCCATCACCTTGCTTTCTCACTTGTGAACATTCGGTTCATATTTTGGGGCTCTGGCACGACATCACTGTGCCAGAGAGTGTCAGAGAATCGTGAAGCTTTACAACCTTCAAGAAAGCGACGCTCTGCCATAACAAATCTTCAGCCACGCGCAGTAACTGAAATTTTCTTCAACTTGCTCTTCAAATTCATTGGAAGTTCCACAACAAGTGTGCTTTCGATGCTGTCCACGAAGTCCCGAAAACTGGTTCCCGTTTAAAGCGCATTCACTGCGAGCTAACGAATTTGGTTTTACGTATGGAAAGAACGAGGTGGCGTTTTGTATATTTCTGATGATATCTTGCGATCGAACGCAATGGAAATGCACACGTGTGCCTGACAGTCGTGTCACGTTATTGTCACGTGTCGCACGAATGTTTTCCCCTTAAAAGGACTCTGCGTGTACTCTTCAATACAGAGTGCATCCTGGATGCCCGAGGCAGGAAAGTTTACTTCGATATATGTGTATATATATATACGAACGTGCCGCGGTTCCATTCGATCCTCTACATGATCCATTTTCGATGAAAGTCTGCGGAATATCAAGTTCCAAGCTCTCCCGTAACCCATTTCTAGCTTCTCCCCTATGTTTCTTCAGTTTTATTCAATCTATTTCTATAATTCCGTTTTATCGGCCTCTGCGGCTCGCATTCAAGGGTGCAAAACCCCTGCTTCGCGTGGAATAATTTCCCATTGATCGCTATTAAATATCTCGGTCGCGGATCGAAGACGGCAGAGAAGGGGCTGGATTGAAATTTCAAGTTTGCCTGGGAAACACTTGTGTCCCCAAAGGATATTAACGTTATTGTGCTCGGCACACTGCTGTGTTGTCCTGTCCTCCAAGTGTGTATACAAAGGAATTTTAATAAACTCCCCTCTTCGCGGATATCAAAAGACGGAGGCAATCTTATTATGTTTATCGTCACGTATCAACGGCACAGACGCACGATATTCAGATACCCTTTACGAGGAAATGATACGTCGCAATGATAAAGGGAATAACTGAGTCATCGAGCCGAAGGAAATAACATTAGCGTTTCTTTCCTGCGTGCGGTACGTTTTATGGCAATTTTTTTCCTTCCGCGTCGCCACACTGTTATCGCGTTCCCTAAACCGAGGGGCCCGGGGATGTGTGCGACCGTTATCCCCGGTTTATGAATATCGTCCACTAGCAGGGGGGGAATGAAAATCTCATTTCTCTCAAATCGACCGCAACTTCCGCACGCCCTTATGACACACCCGAGGCTCGTAAATGCAGCCGCGTTAGGTTTTTCTTCCATAGAAGATTCCTACAACCACGCTTTCTGTAACTTCCGTGTTCTGCCTTTCGTTTCTAAACACAGTATGCTTTCACTATATTAGGTTCCACAATGCTATGTACAGTGAGTCGCATTAATATTCGGACACACTGGTACTTGGAAATACATTGTTGTGTATCTGTAGTAATTTTGGAAATAAGGGATTCGTTGTTTTTTTTTATGATTTAGTACACTTATTCTAGTTGCTAAAAACGTCAGATTTTTTTAATTTAATTTATACACTTTTCTTGTTAATCGATGGTAAACGAAATAATGCCTAATTTTGACGTCGCAAAAATATTCGGACACTCTGCAAGGCATAATGCTTTTATGTAAAATACACATATACTTACACAAAATTACATCAATTTTAATATTTTGTTGGATAGCCCTTTTGTTTAAGTACTTACATGGTTTAATCGTTTGGGCATATTAGAAATAATTTTATTTAAGTATTCTAACGGAATACGTGACCATTCTTCGGTTAATCGTAATTTTAATTCGTCTTTCGACTTTATGGGTGTTATTCTGATTCGACGATCTAAGTAATCCCATAAATTTTCGATCGGATTTAAGTCTGGTGACTGTGGAGGTGGGTGCAATACCTTTGGACAATTATACAGTAAAAAATTGAACTATACGTGATTTGTGTTTGGGGTCATTATCCTGATAAAATTTAAAACTGTTACGAATGTTCATATTAATAGCACTTTTATGTAAGTTTTGTTTTAGAATATTTAAATATTTATTTTTATCTACAATTCCATCAATGAAAACTAATTCGCCCATTCCAGCAGCCGAAATACAACCCCAAACCATCACACTTCCTCCACCGTGTTTCACTGTTGGTCTGAGATTTTTAGTGTGAAGCTCTTCATTGGCTTTACGCCATATCAGTTTTCGGCCATCGGACCCAAAAATATTGAATTTACTCTCATCTGCGAAAATTACAGTTTTCCACCACGTTTCTTCTTTCGAAATGTATTCTTTGGCGAAGAGTAATCTTTTCTTTCGATTCACATCGTTAATGTATGGCTTCTTTCGGGGAACTCTACCGTTGTATCCATTTTCATTAAGCATTCGACGAACTGTGTCAGAATGAACTTTCTTTCCAGTCTCTTCAAACAATTCTGCCGCCAACCTTGGTGCACTTAATTTAGGATCTTTATTCACTTTTCAAATAATTTTACGTTTGTCACGAATATCGAGTAACTTTGGACGACCTGTTTGAGCAACAGATTCAAACCTATCCTCGCGATTATATCTCCGTATAATGCCTGCTACAGTACTCTTACTCAAATTTAGTAATGAACCGATTTCCCGATACGATTTTTCTTTTTCGCGATTATAAATAACGAGTTGGCGTGTATCGAACGACGTATTTTTACCTTTACGTACCATTTTCACAAAAAATACGTGCAGTATGAATGAATGTTGAAATGAAACTAAGTCTACAAGGTAGTGCTTACATCTTGTGTTTACAAACATTGCCACCGTGCAACCTAACTGGCTTAACAGGACGACCAAACTACAAAGCATACAAAGCATGTCCGAATATTTTTGCGACGTCAAAACTAGGCATTATTTGGTTTACCATCGATTAAAAAGAAAAGTGTATAAATTAAATAAAAAAAATCTTACATTTTTAGCAACTAGAATAAGTGCACTAAATCATAAAAAAAACAACGAATCCCTTATTTCCAAAATTACTACAGATACACAGCAATATATTTCCAAGTACCACTGTGTCCGAATATTAATGCGGCTCACTGTAACTAGTAAGGGAAAGTTGATGTTTCCATATTCAAATTCTACCAAGGACTGGATATATTTGTGCATTTGAAGACCCTGCAGCAAGAGGGATGTAGCTCCATCTTTATCAACTTCGAGTAAATTAGAAAAGACTGTTTATAAAATTATTGCTTTGATTTAACGTTAAAAAGAGAAGACTAATTAAGAAATATATATTTTCACACAATAAGTAGTAGTTATTGAGTTGACAAGTTTCTATTTCTATTCTTAGCGAAAAATATTTTATAATAAAAGCATTAATACACTCCTCACGTTAATTAAAGGATCACCTCTAGGATCGCGAAAAATAGGGGCAAGTTCACATGGTCATAACTCCGGCAAAGATAGACGTATCGATATTTTGAAATATGGTTTGAATGCGTGGAATCCCTACTTTCAGCTGCTTTTTCCGATTTTAGCTGTATTGCTTTTCGGTAAAGTTATAACGATATAGAGAGCACTTGGTCAATTTTAAAAATATTTCGTCCACTTGCGAGAGTTCCACGGGGAGTATGAAATCTTTTACACAAATTCCATTTACGCCAGTCCAAAGCGGCTACTTTCCTGTGTAAAAAGAGAGTAATTAATTTCTTTTGCGATTTCTTTTGGCCGAGTTATTCACCTTTGAAGCGAAACCGTTTATTTTTTACTTTAGTTGCTCCTAGCAATCGAAGGAATCATATATTATAGCAGTAGAAAGATCAGTCTTTCCTCTTTAATGCGCATCTTTGACTTTTTCGATTCGGTTAAAATTTTCGTCTACGATGGTCTTACGAAAATATGTTTCAAAATTGCAGAAATTCCATTTTTCTTCGGATTTGCATCAAACGCGCATCAAACGATGTATATACTAATTCAAAGATAATTCAAAAACAGTCTAAAATGGCGCTGCACTTCTCTTGCTGCAAGGTCCTCATTTCACGTTACTATAAAAGCTGATTCTAACACCAACATCACACATCGGCTATCCTAAAGAAAAATCAGTTCCCATAGAAACATAATCTCTACCCGTTTAAATTATAACATTATATCAGTAACCATCGATTTTCCATCACAGCACAGTGCGCATCTCCCCAACAAACCGCAGAGCTAAATAATTGCAAAGCAGCTCGACTATTCCATACATGTACATTCACCCGCGCGAAACTGAACGCCACTTAATCCGCAGGTGGTTGAAATGACGCGAGTCAAACTAATAAAAACAATCCCCAACTAGTATAATCTGTATACATGCTACGTGATAACTGAATAGAAAGCGACCTCGTCCCTCGCTCTGTTCCGAGAATAAATCCCAGCGTTCGGGCCTGGCGCAACATGTTGCGAATGCACGAGGCGGGGGCCGGCTAAGAGACCGAGGTGGGCGGTCAGATAAAATGCACGAAATTGTTGCCGGTATTCGTCGTCTTTCGGGGAGAAGAACGGAGGGCGCGGCGTCTCAGAATGCGGGGAGGAAGCGCGCCACGGTCCCAAGTATGCGCTAATGCAGCTCGTAGCTCTCGCGGGAGTTTGCTACAGTTCCGCCGTCCCCCATTTCCGGTGACAGAATGCGCGGTCCTTATCTGAATCTATGCGAGCATTTATGCACCGGGAGGCGGCCCCCGGCAAGCGGACGTGGAGCACTTGCGCGTTCGAGAATCTGAAAATTGCATTCCTGGCATCCGGGCTTCTGGTGAACGGCGATGCCGCCCGGGCGATTTTCCACGGTCGCGTAAGTGCTCGAGCACAGTGGGACCCGCGTTAGGGCTGGCCTCCGAGAATTAGGCTGGGGGTTGGAGAACTGCCCGGTGGGAGGGGAGGATGGGGTTCGTGCCGATGCTTCGTTTCCGAATCGTTTCTGCGACCGGAAACTGGAACGAATTTAGCCACGCTGGCGGGAGGGTCCGCCTAAACGTTTCGCAAATTAAGACGGTGGACCGATCGATGGGGATGCGATCACTATTTCGTTCACTTTTCCCGCCAGTTTGTCTGATTCCTCTGTGCTTGATTATTTATTTATTTATTTATTTATTTATTTATTTAAAGTAAGTAAACGGGGATTAACCCTTTTTTACACAAGAAAAAAAAAACAAAAAAAACATAAAACATAAGTAATACGGAGTCAATCGATCACACTGTCACACATGCTGCGTTCACATCGAACACCTCCCTCTGCAGCATTATACGAAAATTACCAAGTGTACAGGAGAACAAATCAATGTCTAGGAAATAGTAATTGAATTCCCGCATAGCACGGCAATCTTAGGGTGACTGTACCTAATATCGCCAGTGTTCCTAATATCGCCACTCGCTATATCTCGCAAAGTAAGCTCTATGAGCATACGACGGCAATCTTAGGGTGACTGTACCTAATATCGGCAGGCAAAAGTTAAGTCGCTGTCAATTGAATAATAATTGATATTTTTGCATGCAGTTCGTTTGAAGGTAAAGAGAAATTATTCATCTTTCATGTAGCATAAGTTAGAATCGTTGAAACCTACAAATTTTTAATTAGGACTCAAAAACGCAAGACATGAAAAAATCGGATCCTGAAAAAAGTGTACCTAATATCGCCTACTCAAGAAATATTGATTAATTCATGTATATATGAGTTTTTAAAGTCATTTTCACATGTGCTTTTATTATTTCTTGCTCTATAAATGTTTTTTTATCCATCTTTGATTTTATTTTTATTAGAATAATATAGAAATTTAAAAATATAGATTTGTAAAATATTTTATTTTTTACGTTCCGATGTACATATTGGACAAATAAACTTTATTTCGGTTGTTCCACACATTTCGTGACCTCACCTGTAACAAACATTACATCGAAACCATTGTTCTCCGGTAGGCGTTATTGAGAACACGCATACTGCTAAAAGAAAAACGCTATTTTCATTACGAAAAATATTTGAATCGATTTCATTTCTCAAGTACATCATTAATTAGGCATTTCTAGTAGATATTCTTGCATTCACAGGTTTATTAGACTTACGTTCTCCGAATGTAACGTAAAATTGGGATAGTCCAATAAATTTTTACACTATTAAGATTCTCTAAAATCCTTCCCTTTCTGTAATTGTTGATCACATGCTGCTGCAATTACAGTATGTCTTCCTACATATGTTTAGGTACTAATTCAGTGTATAACCGATAAATTTTAGAGCTTACTTTGCGAGATATAGCGAGTGGCGATATTAGGTACAGTCACCCTATATAAAACACAGGCCGAGTGCGGAGGTATCTGCTCGGGATTATCCTCCGAAAGCGATGGCAAAGCCTATGCCAACTATGCTACTACAGCTTGCGGATGACGGCCAAGAAATAGAGGCGTGCTAGTCGGTCGCAGGGTGAAAAGGAACAAGTTCCAGCATTCAGCTGCTCCGCAAGGGACGACGCACGATTTTGCAGAGCAGTCCGTGCTCTTTCGCTTGAAGGGCTTTCAACGATCGAAGAAGAACAGCGAAGCAGCGCGGCGGAAGTGTTACGGTATCGGCGAGGGTCGCAAGGCGGGGGGGGGGGGGGGGGAGCGGTAGAACACAAAGTTGGATTGCAAAATGGCAAGCCGCAGCAACGCAGGATTATTGTACGTACAAGAGATTTGCCGCCTGTGGCCCTTTTGCTCAGCCAAAGGGCGGCCGAGGTCGCTATGGCAACAGACAGGCGGAAGCCAGAGCCTACCCTTCCATTTCCCCGGATGCGAGCACCCGGCGTCTCGCTCTCTTGCGTCAAGTGATTCTCTTGCATCGTCCTGCAACCTCTTCTCCTTCCCCTCCGTCTCTCTTTCCTTTTTGTTTCTCCCTTTGGCCCCTCCGCGTCTTCTCCTGTCGTCTTCTCTTCCCGACCCCGTTCTCCAGCCCCCAACGGCGCGTCGTTACGAATCTTCGCGTGCCTCCTTGGTCCGAGCTCCATTATCAATTCTTTTTGCCAGCGGGTGGGTCGGCAGTAGAGGACGAAGCGAAGAGAATTGTCGACGATCTCGGGCTAGAATACATCGGTCCATTCGCAGACTGTATCGAGCGGACACTGGCCGGCGTATCTGAGGATGCAGGGCTGAAGTAGACCTCTCGTGCTTGTTACGGTATTCGAGGAGAAATGAAATGATGGAATCTCGGAATCAGTGCGCTTGAAGGGCCCCGTTGAAGACGCGTAGACACGCCCTTTTAGCTCGAAAGCATGTAGATGATTTCAGGAGGTAATTCAAGGGATATCTAAGGACCTCTCGTTGTTAGCCTTAGAAGCAGAAAATGATTGTACAGCGTAAGTCTATGCAATAGACACAAAGCACGAATGCTCGTCAGCAGGTATTGCAATCTCGGCTGGCGTTATTAATTAGCTCGCGTTCAAGCCTTGCCCGTCACGAGGCATCCGCGTCGTTAGACGAAGAAACAAGACGGAGGAGCGGAACGAAAGTGCGGCCGTCACGTCGGGGCACGTTTCTCGCAAGTGAAGCTGGAGATCAAAGTGTTGGCTGAATCGGGGAGGGTGGCTGGATTCGAAGCGGGGGCGGCATCGGAAGAGTGGCTACTTCGTGTCTGCTCGAGACTTGAAGAGGGCGTTGCAGCCAGAGGAGAGCCAGAGGGGGGAAAGAAACGCACGGCGAGGATATAGAACGAACGATCCGTCCACTCGACCGTACTCCTGGGAACGTTCTCAATCCTTCGCCTCCACTCGAGCGTTCGCGTACGAGGATCAAATTGCGATCCTCCCGCGACACAGGGGCAAAAGCGGTATCGACACTGCCACGGTACCGGCCCCGTAATTTCCCTCGACCGTCTCCCGCGGCCCAGCCTAGCCAATTCGTTTAGGCCCCGACGCGATCGGAGCCCGGTGGATCTGTTTATCAGGGGCGCGTGAAAAATCTTCAATAATCACTGGACAAGACTCGCGGCGAATATTCAGGAGCGCATCAACAGGTGGTCATTCAGCACTTTTTTTCTCATCCCTCCGCCGTTCACTCTTCTCCCCGGTATTCTCGGTATTCGGCTAGATTCGGGGAATCTTACAACTCCCCTGACCGCATCGCCCCGCGGTCCAGCTCGGAATTTTCGCGTCGCCCCGCTCACCCGCCCGGGTGGGATCGTCGCGCTCCCCCCGTTGCTGTTCGCGCAGGCCGATATTTTTCATACAACAGGGGCCCTCTGTCGAGCGGCTCGATGCTCCCGAACGGGGCGAAAAGAATTCCAACTAGTCGGCCGTTACGTGGCGGCGGGAACGTTTGATCCCCTATTGCGCTGTGGCCCGATGAGAAAAAATATTGAAGCGAGGATGCGAGAAAGCGCCGAGTCAGAATTACGCGCGGCTATCGAGTTATTTCAGCGACGAGATAAGCGTTATCCGAGCCAACCATCCCCCGCGGCTATGAATATTAACGAATTCCGGCGTCCTGGGACGGACATGACTTGAAAGGGATCGACTGGACTCGTGCTTGTGTGCGTGACAATCCTGGGAATGAAATTAATTTTCCACTCGCGCGACGTATTCACCCTAATGCTTTATGCGCGGGATAAATTATTTGTCGGCAGTTGAACGGCAGGGAGTTGGGTAATGCGCAAAATCATTTTTTAATCTTGCCTCCACCGGCGGGGTGGATTAATTATCGCGTGCTTAAGTGTGGGGTCGAGGCTCGAGACACTCTTCATTGTTTCCGCCGCGACAGCTATGGAAATGATAGGCAAAACTGGGTTAATTGAATCTGCCAATTACTAAGTAATATTGTCGGTAAAAGGTTTGCAAAAGTAGCGATGAAATATTCCTCTTGTGCCGTACACATCGCTTCACGTCGAATCGAGACGCACGGCCTATTAAACTTTCAACAAAATGCTCCCCATCTTCCATGAATAACGAAAGCAAGCCAGTTTAAAGCGGCTTATGCAACAAGCTGGACACAGCAGATGTGCTATTTCAATACGCTAACTTTGTCGACGAAATTTTCACCCCGCCTATATTATACACCCGGCAGTCCGGCGGGAATAAGTTGACGCGCAACGTACAGGTCACTGTAACTTTCTCGGCCGGCGTTCACCTATGGGTTACGCCCCTATTTTGCGCCCCTGACATTTGATAATCGCGCTTCGTCTTGCAACTTCCCTGGGCGAGTTTTTCGTAAATCATATTCGAGAATCCCTGGCTCAAGAAGTTTGCCGGCAAATCAAATAGAGTGGACCGGGTTTCTCCTCGTAGCAGCTCGTTCTGCACTCTCTGTGTCGGACAGCGGACAATTATTCTGCCGCTAATTGAGTTACGTCGCGGCCTAAATGCCCGATGAATATTCATATCCCTGCCCGAGCTGTCCCGCGCCCATCACCCCTCTCGCCCGCGGCAAGAAAAAGTTGTCGCGAGTTAAAAATGTAATAAAATTAGAAAATTACGTCCGCTCATCATTCCGAGCGAATGCTGCGAATTTTCGTTTTCGTTTCTTTCCATCCCTCGCCCACCCTCTAACTTCGTTTCTCCAGCCCCTCGTTCTTCTTCCGCGGAGTACAGGAAAAAGCTACGGGGAGAAGATATTTCCTCAGGCTTAGACGATATTCTTTCATCGATTGGAAAGGATTAAAAACATGTAGCAGATACGAGACACTGCGGAAGAAATATTATAACAAATGGGGCGAGACTCGTTTACTTCGATCGTGACAAATTTCTGCGGACTTTACTTTAATAGGGAGAAATGTAAGACGTTTGGTCGCAAGTTTCTACTTCAGGCGAAACTGTTTTTCGGGGCCACGTATTTCAGAACTTTGCGGTCACTTGAGGCACTCTCTTAAATTAAACATTCACCTTCTTCCCGCTGCTTTCTAGATAAATCTACGGTGCTAGGAATATATGGATTGTCTCACGTACAGACTGCTTCTTTCCCCAAGTCCGCGTCTCCAGTCAGACAACAAGAACTGCCAGGACGACGCATAAGAACATTATTTAAATTCCCCGCGATTTTAAGCACCGGCCCGGCTTATCGCAGACAAAACGAAGCGGAATAACGGCTGGCTTTAACTTAGTTTTAACTGATCCCCGCGAGTTTAATTACGCCGCGGAGTCGCGCCCGATTCGCAATTCCGCGGAAGACCGAGGGATAGTCCAATTATGCATGCGGGCCATAATTTTGTCGTTAGACCGTTGATGCTGATTCCAATGCACGGTTCGAGGCGTCGTTATCGCGTCGTCGTAGGAATCTCGTGGCGGCGGAGGGACGGATCAGGCAGATTTTCCCCTCGGTTTTTCCGGGCTCGATCTGACCGTTCCTTTTTTCCCCTCGCCCTCCGCCGTCGCGGCTCCGGCCGCCTGCAGCTGACGGACGAGGTGACTTAGAGAGATTGCGATTTGCATAATGCAATTCAACGGGATCCCGTTTCAAGGAAAAGTCAAGAAGAACAGGGCAATTACAATGAAACTCCATGGGACGCGGTGGCTTTCACGGCCTTGCTACCGACCACCTAGACGATGTCGACTTTATAAATATTCAGCCGGTCGTTAAGACGTGCAAGACAGAGAGAGGGTTAAGGCGACTTCGTAGACGGAGAGAAACTGGGGTGGAATGGGCGCGAGACGCGGAGAGGGTGTATAAAAGTCGCGCAGCTCGACGCGGAGTCGGGCGTTATTACGCGCTCCCGCGGTTTCTTGTAATTCGATTCAAAACGCCGGTCTGATAATGGCGACTGTATTGCCTCCGGCCGGCTTACCTTTTCCCCCCATTTTTTCGCGAGGCTTGCTGGCTGGCTAGGCGAGGCTGGTGCGTCGTATTAATGCCACGGAGAAATCGGTGATCAGGCGAAACGCAGTTTGCTACACTGCATTCCACATTAGGGCATCCCGACGCTCCTACCGATTTGCGACCGATCTGCGCAGCTCCTACTACTACCCACGGTTTGAACCGCATGCGATTGGTCGTGGTAATTTCCAAGCAATAACTGGTACATCCCAAACGCGGGACCTGACCGTTCTCAACGTAAACAGTCCCGCACGAAAAGTGAACAGAGAGAGTAGAGAAGGCCGTGCGACGGAGAAAAACATAGGCGGTTAACCCCTCAGCTACCGACCCCTGAAATGACAAACTGACTGTGAGGCCCGGGCCCTCGGAACGAAAACGACACTTTGCTACCTGAGGCCTCGACACTGAAACATCACGGTACAGACAGCCTCTAGAGTATCTGGCACTGACGCGGGAGCCGCATTACAAAAAGGGTCCGTACCAGATACTGAGGCGGGCCACCAGTGGAAAACGTTAGGGTCCGTACGAGATAAGGTAGATTTACACTAGCCGTCTGGACGGCGGCAAGACGGCGGCCGTCCCACTAGCGCAAGGGAGACACATGCATCTGTGTCTCCGTTGCGCTAGTGGGACGGCCGTCGTTTTGACGCCGTCCAGACGGCTAGTGTAAATCTACCTATACGGAGGCGGGCCACCAGTGGAAAACGTTAGGGTCCGTACGAGATACGGAGGCGGGCGCCCAGTGGAAAACTTAGGGTCCGTACCAGATACTGAGGTGGTAGCCGAGGGGTTAACCCCTCAGCTACCGACCCCTGAAATGGCAAACTGACTATAAGGCCCGGGCCCTCGGAACGAAAACGACACTTTGCTACCTGAGGCCTCGACACTGAAACATCACGGTACAGACAGCCTCTAGAGCAGCGCTGCACAAGGAGCTGTTTTCGGCGCCTAGCGGCGAGCAACCCACCTATCTCGTTGCTAAGGTTAGAATCGGTGAGGAGAACTGCAGTAGTATGTGCGTGAACGTAGGCTCGTAGCATCAGTAAATATGGCTGGGTTCAAGTCATACCAAATGCACGTACACTACTGCAGTTCTCCTCACCGATTCTCACCTTAGCAACGAGATAGGTGGGTTGCTCGCCGCTAGGCGCCGAAAACAGTTCCTTGTGCAGCGCTGCTCTAGAGTATCTGGCACTGACGCGGGAGCCGCATTACAAAAAGGGTCCGTACCAGATACTGAGGCGGGCCACCAGTGGAAAACGTTAGGGTCCGTACGAGATACGGAGGCGGGCCACCAGTGGAAAACGTTAGGGTCCGTACGAGATACGGAGGCGGGCCACCAGTGGAAAACTTAGGGTCCGTACCAGATACCGAGGTGGTAGCCGAGGGGTTAAGTGGGGAGGCGGCGTAGCAACGTCGCCTGAGGGTCGTGCCTGCGCGAAATCTGTATGCTCTACTGTGGAATCAAGTGTACGTAAAATATGAAAGCTCCATTTTCAAGAATCGACTTCCACTTGTCAATCTGTATACACACCACTGGACATCGGAAGAACGAGTCAGCGACAAGAAACTCGGCAAGATTCGCGAGAAGGACCTTTCTTAGCGGGGCCGTAATGGAGGAGAGCGAGAGGATCGACGAAAGACGGAAGATCGAAGGACTCTGTGCAACGGGTTTCGCCGGCAGGGTGATTGTCTTCGCCTCGGAGAGAGAAAAGCGGATTAAGGCGGTTGGTTAAAGAGCAGTTACCATATAGTTGAGCAACGAAGCAACGGGCTTGGGGTGGTGAGCAAAGGGAGGGTGTGGAAGGTGGAAAAGGAGATGGTTTCTTGAATCGAGGTGGTAGAAGGTACGCGTGGAGTTACTCCTCGCTCCTCGCCACCCCCTTTGCCGCCCCTTTGCCGCGTCCATAACTAGCTTTAGTTCCAAGGCAAGGAAGGCAGCTCTCCTCGAGTAGGTATATGGCTGCCGCCGTCGTTGCTGCTACCACCGCCACGGTTACTGCAATAGCAGAAACTGTCGAGTTAAGTAACTGCCGGTACTTACAGTAACTTCGCGCGCAATGAGACCGCCTACATAAATACACCTAATACACTCGCCTCCTTTCTCTACTACCCCCGTACCTATCCAGTCGTGTTCGCCTCGCAACGCGCAGGATATACCCTATCCCCTTTCACGTTGCGGTAAATTCCCCGGTTGCTGGGGCTCCGTCGCGGACTTCTGCCGCGATACGACGGCACCAGGCTTCCGTCGCGCAGTTACATTCCGCGCTTCATCCTCCAGCACCCCTTTTTTCCTCCCCCTCGATTCTTCCGCGGGCGGTGGTAACGCATCGCGGAACAGCCCCACCGCCCCTAATGATGCTCGCTTTAATTCTTGGCTGCCTGTTCGCGTGCCTTGAATGGGGTGTTTGATGAAGCACCGCGGTGTATCGCAAGTATCAACGCTCCGGCAAAGGTTCGCGAGCGGGTTGTTGTAATAATTTCAATTACTCCGCTCGAGAACCGTTTTAGAATCCCATGGTGATCGTTTCCCTCGGGGCCCGAATGAATTGCCATCGCGAATTTAAAGGTATAAGTGTAGTGAGCATCGACGCTCTGAATAGGGGGTTGTTTGATGAAATCGTTAGTGCTCGGTGGGAATATTCTTGGACCTACAGCGCAGTCATTTTATTATTCGTGATACAGAGTCGAGCCGAGTTGCGACGGGAGTAGAAGTAAAATTGGAAGTAAAAGGAATAAAGGGGCCAGCTTTCTCTTTTAATAATGTCCGCGTCAAACTCAACGATGAGCACTTGAAGATTAAAAAGTGTCTACAAAACCGTCCCGCCGGATGGGGGCGGCGACTCTCTCCATTCACATTTAGTGAACTTAAAGTAAAATTCCTTTTCTTAGCCTATAATTTTTCCTGTCGCTTCGGAGCTCGTTATCTCTGACAAAGACTCCATTCGACTAAAGGTGATAAAAAATCTCATTATCTCAGCGTAAAGATTACTCTGCAGATTTATTATGACGTTATCCTTCCATCCTGCCGCGCTACACTTATCGTTCAGAATTTTTTTTCCACCGTCGACCAGGGGGACAAGAACCGTCTTCGCTGCTTTAAACTGATGGAATTAAAACTCCATCGATCACGAGCCTGTACACCCATCGCGCACGCTGCGGCGAAACGATCCTCCATTTTCGCGGCTGAAAGAGATATATATATATATATATATGTGTGACGTCGGGGTGCAAAAACATTTAATTCTTCTGCGGACGACGGAAAGCGAATCTCCTCCAATCAATACAAAATACATCGCCGACAATCTCGAGGATCTCCTTTCACGGACAAGGCTCTCCCGTGAACCCTGTAATAAAAGGATTAGCCGACGGATAATCCATGAATCCTTTACAGATTATCTCTATTAAGCCCGGAAGCAACTCCTCGCCCCTCGGTCGTTGTCGATTCAAGAGGTGTGCCCGCTGTGTAATTCCGTCATCGGCGATCGCGCGTATTCATTACGCCCCCGCGAGATCCTCCGTCACCGTCTCCCGCGAAACATAGGTAAACGCTCGCGTCGAGATAAACACGGCTCCGCCCGATTTCACAGCGGATTCCCTTCCTCCCGATCCATCTCGCCTATCCCCCGTACACAGGCGGAGAGCCTCTTTTCCCCGCGGTGGAGAGGGTGTGACAAACAAATGCACCGCGTCAGCCCGGCGTGACACTCTTCCCGTGGCTGGGTTGCCTCGGCGAAAAGGGGGAAGTAAACCAGCTGAGGGTGGTTAAGGCGAAGAGGGCGGTGGCCGGAGGAGGATGAAAAGTAGAGGATCGCAGAAGCCGTGCTCAAGTAGACAAGGGACACGTCAGCCGCCATCCTTCTACTCAGCCTTTTATAGATTATTCACGTACAATGGTCGAGTGACAAGTGGCGGGCCACACTGCTTGGAACGATGGATCTGCTTTTCCCCTCTTTCACCCTACGAACACGAGGAAATCTCGATTTTTTGCTGCATGCGGAAGAATGTGGCCTACGGTGACACGTGGGGAGGAAAAACAGCGAAGCGATCAGTTTCACGAAGCACTTTCGGGCGGGGGGATACCGTTTCGACGTGATTCGCAGATAGAGTCGCTCGCGTAGGCTTCTGTTGGGGCAATTTCCCGGAGAGTAACATGATCTTCGCGGGGGCTTAATAATTTTATAGCGGAGGAGATGGAAACGAAGATGAGTAAGTTCGCATGGGGTTTCGGAGGATATTATGTTTTCCAATAGTTTTTCAGAAGCTTCATTAATTTGTTTTCTAAATAACCGGGGCTTGAGAAGTGCTGAGAAAGGGTGGCATCCTTTTGGAAGTCTACCGACGCCTTACGTTTCCGATTTTACAGGGACGCATCGAAATGTATTCCGGCGCATATTGTCACTTTAGTATTCAACGAGGAACAGATGGTGGCGCATATCAAATTACAGGATCGATGAATGTTTCGCGCGACATCGCGACTACAGCATCCGCGATTCCGTCCCCTGTGAATCGTCGTAAACACGAAGTCGTAAAACGCACAGTAGTTGGCTGAACGCATGTAAATGCATGACGTCGATAGCGGCGGTCAGTGTTTTTCCCAGCGCATTCGGTATCGCTAGTGTTTGGCGTTTTAATGTTGATTGGACGACAGCCGATTCAGCGGACGTTCGTTTGCCGCGATTGTTACGCCGACATGAAACGTGGCTGAGCGAGAATTTTCAAAATTCTGCGTGTACATACGTGCCGACGCAACGTAACAGTGCGTGGATAACTGGATGTCAAAATCACCGGCGGAGATGGATTTATTCTCTCCCCAATGGGTAGATGGTGTTGCGAAGTTCTTTGAGGATTTTGTCAGTGCTTTGATGAATCAGACATATCGATGATAATTTAAGGGGAGAAGACCGTATGAATCAAACGAAAAATTAAAAAAAAAATTCCATAAACCGATTCTAAAACGTTTCAAAAATATATTCTCCAAATTATAGGCCGAAATTCAATAGACTGGTGAGTCAGCGCACCTCCGAGCGCCGAGCATACATAAAACGCATTTTAAACGCGTTTTTCCCGAAACCACGTTTTCAAATTTTAATAATTTTTCAAAATTTTATAATTTTTTTAAAAATCAACTTCAAATTTTGCACACTTTTAGTTTATAATATTCTTCAGAATATAAACCAAAATGTTTAACCAAATTACTAATTTTAACTGCTGTTTTTAAACAAATAAAACGCGAATTGTTGGCGAAAATGTTTGAAGCTCCGCCATTTTTAAAATATGCAATTTTTTATACCATTTGTGGTTCATATTCTCACAATTGCCACATAAATTGGAAAAAAAATTATTGGTCCGTTTCACATAACTACCAAAGACGCTACCGGCGCCGTTTTGCATCGCGAAAATAAACCTATTTCAGATACTGCTCTATTTCTTTTGTATTTATTATAATTTTACTGTCATAAATTTTTTTTACTTATTATAATATTAAATAAAGTATCTTTGAAAAAAATTCCTAAAAATTGATACTCAAATAAGCCGTGTATACGGGCTTCTGCCCTTAAATTAGTGGTACTTTATGCGTCAGATTTTTCCTTATTATAACTCTGCAATGGACACCAACTATGTGGTGTGTTCATTGTTCCAAATTCGTGTTTCTAACTCCTGAGAAAATGTAGAATTATTCGCTGAATCTGACAGAATATATAGTTGACGTTGATAGTTGCCGGATGCAAACACTGCTGTTCGCAATCACTCTCACTTTGTTACCACCAACAGATTTATTGCTAGATAAGGGACAGGTATATGGGCGTGTATTGTTATTATAAGGAGGGATCTATGGAAGCTATGAAGCTGTCATGTAGCAGCTGAATAGCAGAGATATATGCGTGCGCGGTACGAGTCTCTAAGTAAACGCTTAAATATGAAAGCCCGTTCAGCTACAGTATACACATACGGAAATTTTGATGAAGCGTCGCTCGCTTAAACAATCTCTCTTTAGTAAGTCAATAGATTTAAGCAACAAATTTGGATTCGGAATGTGGACCTATCCCGACGACGAGCAACATTCGTTGGAGTAGAAAATAACGCGGTGGATTCGTCTGTGAAACTCGCCGTGAATTCATTAAATTGGCAAACAGCGATTACACAGAATACGCCATCTAACATTTTAATAGTTCCTCGTTCATAAGCCACCGTGAAGAATGCGCAACGCAGAATGAACTTTGGCATACTACCGCAACCGAGTGCAAAGCATTAATCGCCTCTGAAGCAGCTCTTGCGAACCAAGTCCCATCGTCCGATCAGCCGCACGTGAAATCCCTTGAAAGCTGCCAATTTTACGTATCCGCCATCTGGTATCCCTTTGTCTCTTAAATTCCCCGAGCGAGGTACAAAAATGGTGAAAGTTCACGCGATCCTAGTTCTACGAGGGCGATGGTTCCCGCTCGTATTCCAGTCGTTCCAGGTCGGGTATCCTGTGTATCGCGTGCTCCGAGCAGCCAATGGTAACCGTGTCGTGCAGGTCGATCGCGCTTCGTGCACAGCAGGACATCAGAGGCGAGCCGCGAGCGGCAGAACGAGCGAGGACAAGGCGGAGGCAGCGGTGAAACGCAGGCCGGGCCCATCAAAAATTCAATTCATACGTGTGTGCCCTGCGCTTGGAGTTTCGCGGCGAAGGGGCGGGCGCGGAGAACAGCGCGGATCGTTTCGTGGAATTCTCGATGCGACGTGAACCAATGACGAATGTATATGGACGCTGTTCTACGGAGGAGCTGGAGAAACGGGAAGAGGGAACCGGAAAAGGTGCGCGTAAGGGCAGGGCCGAAGGGGGCGGGAGGTACATCGTAGGAATTGGCGCCCGGCTCCTGAAGCATGTGTGCCCCATAAATAACATGTAAATATTTTCAATAACTGCCGAGGCGGCCCCAGCATGAAAAATGCAAACCGCTTTGCGTCCGGTATCGTGCCGTGTGCGCCCAGGCCAGGCTCCTCCAACCCCCGGCGAGCCACTCGAGATCGGCCGCGCACCCTCTTCAACCCCCTCCGCCAGCCCGCCGTCCTCCTCGGCAAACTATCTTTTAATATATCTGTATGTACACGGTGTCCCGCGCGAAATTTATGGTACCGGACGCCGGCCGATATTTGTTTCACTCGAGCGTTCCAGCGTCGCCCTCCGCTTCTACTCTCCAAGGGTTATATGTTCCGCGTGCTTGCCACGGCGACGACGGCGGCCCTCCGTTCGTAAAAAGAGCTACTACACGGGACGAAATAATTTCGCGAATCGTGACTGTAACGCGACGCTCCGTACGATCTTTCAACCCTTTACCCTGCGACGCGTCCGTGCCGCGATGGGGCAGCTTTCAGTTAGTTTTACCTTCTGCCTGGGCGCGTTAAGTGTGGGACATTGGGATAGAATGTAATGTAAGATTATGTGGAGGCTACTTTTAATTGAGAAGGTAAAAAAGAAAAGGGAAATTTTGCTTCTTCGTTTGATGGAAAATTGTAACTGACGATCTATGTGGATTTGCGTGTGGGAATGGTGCTACAGTGATTTGAGGATTACTAGACTGTGTGAGATTGTTCAAAGTATAGGAATAAGGGAATTGCGTCTTAGAGTTCATGGGAACGAATTGAAGAGTTTTTATGAACATAGGTCTGCAAACTTCATAATTGTTTTCTAGCATTTCTGCTTTTGTCTCAGAATGAATTTTAATGAATAAACGAATGAATGAAAAATTAAATTTTAATAATAAATAAATTATTATGCATTGGTGTTCTTCGTATCTTCATTCATTCAAAAATTCACTGCCTCTAGTTGCAGTTTTTTTTATTAATGACTGTGAATCCATGCTCCTTTTCGTTCCTCTTATTTATGGTGACCTTCCTTACCTTTCCATAGAATTTAGATTAATTTAGATTGAATTTATATTGAATATTTATATTATATATTAATTTGTATACGATAACACGAGATTAATAGTTCACATACATCGTGATCCTTCCAAACAAGCTTTCTACCATGAAGAAATTAATATCAGTCAAACGAATTCTTTGTAAAAATTTATGTTTATTTCGAACCCTATTCATAGTTCTGCCGCTTTCGATGCTTCGTATTTCGCGCCGTTGTAAGTTTGTAAAGAACGACGCTGGCGCCCCTAGCGGTGGCGCGCACGAGACAGTTCTTCGTGAAAAGTGCAATGCGTTGCTTCATTGTTGCGTTAAATTTTACATTATTTACAGTCTATTCTCTGTATTGTATTGCAATTTCATTAAAAAAGTAGTGTATACAGTTCCCTTAATATAATGTAGACATAGGCCGGTATTCACAAACGTGTCTTAAGATTAAGCAAATGCTTAAGCATGCGGCATCCTCTACTAACCCTAGTAGCTAGTAAAGGATGCCGAATGCTTAAGCACTTGCTTAATCTTAAGACACGTTTGTGAATACCGGCCATAATGTAATTACTAATATAATGTAGACATTATATTAAGGGAACTGTATACACTACTTTTTTAATGAAATTGCAATAAAATAAAGAGAATAGACTGTAAATAATGTAAAATTTAACGCAACAACGAAGCAACGCGTTGCACTTTTCACGAAGAAGTGTCTCGTGCGCGCCACCGCCAGGGGCGCCAGCGTCGTTCTTTACAAACTTACAACGGCGCGAAATACGAAGCATCGAAAGCGGCAGAACTATGAATAGGGTTCGAAATAAACATAAATTTTTACAAAGAATTCGTTTTACTGATATTAATTTCTTCATGGTAGAAAGCTTGTTTGGAAGGATCGCGATGTATGCGAACTGTAAATCTCGTCTGTGCGCGTGCAGTGTTCGTATTTCGAAAGTGTTCTTTCAAAGTATATCCGAACACTTCACAACCAAAATATCGATAATGGTACATACTCTATTTTACATTAATATCAATATTTCTTGGAAGATACACATTCATTCGTCACTTAATCGCACTGTACTACTCCAAGTAGTTAAATCTGAAGTGCCAGATCATTGTTTACTGCGGTCTTATTTATGTACGATTTCTATTTGTTACAGGGGCTTTGGATTCATCACGTTTACAGACCCCGCTAGTGTGGACAAGGTGTTGGCACAGGGTAACCACGAGTTAGACGGCAAAAAAGTGAGTGCTTAATCTTCCAACAAATTATGCCTCTACAAGGGCTGCGTTTTCAATCGTATTACCGACTATCTATATATAATCGTAAATTTCTATGAATCGCATTCTATGTAAAGAAATATATTTTACGTGCAGGAATATTTGTGCGCATGGTTATAAAAGTGGTGTAAGAAAACAAATTAATTAATAATAATAATATTAATAATTTATCATTTATTTTGCAATGTAAGGTGATGGAACACAAAATAAATGACGAATTCAATTGTTTTAGATTTTTCACTTACACGACGTTCATAATTACCGGCACATTTACTTGCTGGAAAGATATAAGAAATTATTATTAAAAACAAGTAGGGAATCGGTACTGTTTGCATGTATTGGGCAAAAAAAGACTCAGGAACTTTTTACTACGAAGATTATATAAAAAAAAAACCCCCGGTTTGTTTTATTACGAAGCATTTGGATGCTCTACTTTTCCTGGTACTTTTAAAATTCCTCGCGATATAGAACTGGAACGTACAGGATTTAATGTTCCCTTAATCAATCGTTCTTGTGGCAACGATACCTTTAATAGCCAATATCAGCCTCGTGATATTAAGTACTCTTCACTCAAGTGAAATGATAGACATCTGCTAAGTTGATTAACGTTCGCTACCACGTTTCAAATGTTTTTAACATTCCAATTTCCCGTAACAGGCGGGAGTTCTACATTTTTCGCCGATAAAGCCAGTGCTTTTTTGTATTCCACTTTCATAAAACGAACGAGGTGCACTTGTTTCAAGTATCGGAGTTAGATATTCTATCCATTAACTAAGACCACTGAAAATGCAGCACGATCTGTAGAAAACGGTTTTCCAACTGCATAGTTCTAGTAAACATATTACGAAGAGTGCCTGGTCGTACTGAATCTCATCACTGAGTAATGTCACCCAATTGGGCCTAGTGTGCAGAAAGCTACCGACCCTCAATGATCTGAAACTACTTAAATAAATTTAGTTCGAAGATTTTAATGGTTAAAGAAAAGTAGCTTTCTTTCTAATGGGTATACTTTATTTGTTGTTATTGTTTTACAATATTTTTTAATGGGTTATTTAATAGCGAGTGGTATAATTCATATTATTTTAAATATTCTGTAGCTTTTGTTTTTTAAGCTCAAAACGGCACTATGCCTTGGTAGTTTTAGTGGGTTGGAAATTTTTTGCAAAATCAAGAGCACGAAATTATGGGATCCATATTGCGTTTAAGGAGACCTCCCAGCCTTGACCACCTCAAAATTACCAAAAATGAGCCTCTTTGTTGAAAAATTGCAGGAAAAAACTATGAGGCATTTTGAAGAAAGTGGATATATTTCTGAAAGGGCTAGCCGTACACAACATAAAAAAAAATAATTCAGTCAATTTCACCTCTGAATAAAACCACAGTACTTCAAACCGCAAACTTTCACTTTTGAGATGATCACTGCTGGCCGATATGATATCTCAAAAACCGTTCGATATAAAGTCTTGAAATTTTCAGCACAGCTTTGGCACACCCATAGCTACGATGTGACCTACAATCATCACTGGGAAAATTCTACAACCAGTTTTATAAAGCATTTATAAACTTTTAGTTTTAGTTTTAAAACCAAAAGTTTATAAATGCTTTATAAAACTGGTTGTAGAATTTAGTTTTAAAACCAAAAGTTTATAAATGCTTTATAAAACTGGTTGTAGAATTTTCCCAGTGATGATTGTAAGTCACATCGTAGCTATGGGTGTGCCAAAGCTGTGCTGAAAATTTCAAGACTTTATGTCGAACGGTTTTTGAGATATCATGTCGGCCAGCAGTGATCATCTCAAAAGTGAAAGTTTGCGGTTTGAACTACTGTGGTTTTATTCAGAGGTGAAATTGACTGAATTATTTTTTTTATGTTGTGTAAGGCTAGTCCTTTCAGAAATATATCCACTTTCTTCAATATGTCTCATAGTTTTTTCCTGCAATTTTTCAACAAAGAGGCTCATTTTTGGTAATTTTGAGGTGGTCAAGGGTGGGAGGTCCCCTTAAGGGGCTGTTCCAGTCCAGAGCCCATAAAAATAGGTGTTCTTTAGGAATTAATTAAAGGAAAACTACTACATATAATTTAATGCGACTTTTTGCATTGTATTATGAATGGCTTAGACTATAGAAATAATTTTTTTGTTTTATAATTAATCATTGCACACGGCACTGGGAAGTCGTTAAAGTCGAGGAGCCAAAAAATTCATCCAAAACGGTAGAACCTGTAGCACCTAAACCATTGGTCGGAAATAAAAAGCAATGCCAGATTATTAAAGGGCATGAAACTCGCTCGTGGACTTCGCAGTAAAAATGACAAAAAATGACATTGTTTGAAAAAATAACGCCACTTGAAGTTTGAAGTCACTTTTTCCCTATATTGTTCGTCCTTTCAACGCCTTTAAAAATTACAAATTTTCAATTTTTTATATTTTCCTGGTGTCTTCTCGAGCCAGAAGTATATTCTTCAAAATAAAAAAGTTTCAGTCGAATCGGATAATAACTTTTCGAGATATATGTTCCACCGATTTTAAGAGCACTGTTTCGCGAAAAACGCGTTTAAAGTTTTACGTGAGCGCCGAGTGGCCGGGTGTTACCCATGCATTTGCCGCTACTCAAATGCCTATAATTTCGGGAATTTTACGAATTTCAAAAGATCCTTTTAAACGTATTCTCAAAAGGTTAAACACTCGCAAAATGAAATAAAAAAAATCGATTTTTAGACCGGAACCTCCCCTTAACTAATATTTTCTCATTTTGGGGGTTGGCAGCTTTCCGCACCAAGTTTGAAAGCACAATAGCGCACACTGTCCGATCAGTTGGCTGCGCTTCGAATCCCTTCGGCCTCAAACGGTTCCGGAAAAAATTCGAGGCCCATGCAGGAACTTCGTTGCCTAATATTCCGCGACGTTATCTCGCCAAGTAATCGAGGTTACCGAGCGAAGCGGGGCTCGTAATTCCTTCGAAGTCAGGGCCGTCGAAACGTTTCCGCCCGTGGCCCGCGTATCTTCATCGTCTGCCGTTTCATCGTCCACGCGAAACGGGGAGTCGCTGCTGCCTGTACTACTTTCGAGCGGGCGCAGAGAAGCGCGAGAGAGGCCGGGCGCGGTAGATACTTGTCGAAAAATCAGGGTGGAGGTTGTTAGGCCATGGAAAACCGGGCGGCGTGTCTTGTTGGCTGCGGCGTTCTATTACGCACTAATTAGGGGATCGTTAGTTCGCCGGTGCCTAACGACCACTTAAGGTCGCCGATATCCGTTCGGGTATACCCGTGAGACGCGTGGTAAACAGTGACAGGCGGAAAAAAAGAGGTAACGAGCGACACCGGGCTAGGCGGTTCTCGGAGGGAACGGTTGTTGCTCGTGCATCGAACAAAGAGAAACGACGGCGTATCGATCGTAGACGCGCGAAGACAGGCAGCATGAGAAAAATCGGTTCGCACGGCCGACGGCGAACGCAATCAAATGCGTGCCGCGAGGGCAATTAACGTCCGCGGAATTGCTGATCGAGATAATTGATACGGTACGGTTTCGGTTAATTGATCGCGACGATAGATAAATATTGGTCGCGTCTGGATTCCTTGCGGGCTGGCATTTGTCTCGATTTGCCGGGGAAAGGAGCGGATGGGTTGCTGGAGGTGCGTTAGAGAGCAGGGGGTGGAAAGGCGACAGGGTTTGCGAGTAGGAAATTTTAATTGCTCCTCTACGCAGTGTGTGAAGTAGTGTGGTCATTTTATGTATGGTAAAAATTAATTTTTTTAAAAATTTCTTCTGACCCTCTCAGAAGCTTCCAAATAGTTGAAAAGAATTTCGTCTAAAATTTTGTTGAAATATATTAAGGATTATAGGTCGCTCAGTGGCAATGAAATATTACTACTTTGGTACGAAATTACGAATTGATAGAGATTTTTGCAATAAGGACAAAATAATTTTATTAACTTTCAAGTGAGAGTATAACATTAAAATTCGGGCACACGTCGCATAGACGAATCGGGTTTATAACGAGTGTGTACTGTATTCTGCTGCGGCACAAGGCTTTATATGCACATTTAAATTTCTCTCATCAGCAGCTCTCGAATCAGATGCAAACGCAAACTCTGACGTACATTCTACTCAGGTTGTTAAACACATGGATAAAAGCAAGCTTTCGGATTCGGATATATAAATCTGGGCCCCGTTTCGTTAAAATTGACAAGTGACAATTATAGAAAGTCGCAGTTGCCAGACTTGTGCTGCATGCGAAATATAAAGTCCTTGAGCGACCTTGATATATCAAAATATACAAATAAAAAACACTAAGATATTTTTTTTGTCGAATAGAAGATTTCAAGAGGGTCAGACAATACAAATTTTAAAGTTGAGAAATAAGGACCACCCTAGTGTGAAGTGACTCACGTGAGATTTGTTTGATTCGTATTAACCACATATTCCTGTAACACCTGTCCTATTACAAATCATCGCTTCTGAATAGACACTAAACCGCCCCAGTTACCGCTCACTTTTCCGCCATCGTTGCGTATCATTCCGCTGCAATCGCGAGCACGGTGCCGGAGGGGTTGCTCTTCTGGCGAACACGTCGAACGGGCGAACCGAAACGCAAGCAAACGAATTAAACGAATTCCGCGAATTCGGGGGTTCCGCGTTAACGATTCGCAGCTGCGACGGGCGGGGGACGAGCGCGGACGGCTACAGCGTTTTCGGCGTCGAAACTTTTCGGGGGCCGGGGGGTGGGGGGCGGGGGGTGGGGGGTGGCTCGTTTTACGCGCGCTTAGACAATTACCAGCGACGAATCCGGACGGACACGCGTCGCTGCGTCGCCGCCATCGACCGGAACGATGCTTTTGGCAGAGATTAATCGTCGAAACAGCGACGTGTCACGAGTTTGGCAAATACGTTTCTGCCCGACCGTTCTGAGGAGACAATACGCCGGGAATAATATCGTAAGGCTGGCGGGGACAGTCGCAGGGGGGGCAGCCGCGCGACGACGGAGGACAGAGAGAAATAGTTGCGGACATTAGCTGTCCACAGAGCCATAAGTACGACGACTGCGCGGTCGCTCCCCGTAAGTACTCCGAATGCGTATTAACCGTAGGACCGCGCTCCCGCTACGGGGATATCCAGACTCACATAAATTTCGCGTAATTCGCTCGACTAATGCAAATTGCGAGCGCACGGTGCCGGAGCCTAACACCTCCTCGATAGTACACGAGAACGAGATAGCACCGCGCACGAGGACGACCCTGCCGCATCCTATTAAGGTTTCTGTCGTCTCCTCCCACCTTCCCTGCCCTCCTCTGCCTTCTCGTTGCATCCCCCTTCTTTTCACTTGTACTATGCGCCGTGGGGTGGTGAGAATCAAGCCCTTGGACAAGAACGAATCGGCTGAGAAATCTGTTGTTAGATACCCCATCATATATTTTTCGCCACCCAGTATATTTTAAGAACGTAGGCTAGGTTGAAACTTTCACCATGTTATTTCCGTTCCATGCGACGTATCGAGGTACGGCCGATTTTTGTCAAGGTCCTCGAGGACCTCGGGTGTTTCCCACACCCCCACAGTCAAGGGTTTTCCTAACGGTCAACGAGACAGCGTTCCTCACTTCGTATTCCGGCACTCAAGCGAAAGCATCTCTCCAACGTTATACTATACTTTAATTTACTTTACGCAATAAATAATATTTAAGAATATTAAGGCAGGATACCACCTTTGACTGCGACTTTGGAGGCGTTTCTCATGAATTTTTTTTGCATACAAAGAATGCGCAGAAACAAAATCGGTTTCAGTCATTCATTAATGTAACTTTGATCTGTAATTACACATTTTTTGAAACTGAAAAAGTAAAAAATAATCTCTTGTAGGTGGCGCCAAAATACACTCCTTTGGAGAAACATCGTTAGACGGCGTGTCAAATTCCGCTCTGTACGTGGCTCTTAGAAAAGAAACCAAAGAATGTCCCTATTAACAACAATATTGTTCAATGCTGCACGTAGGGATTTTACGAAATTTCGATTTTTAAGAAAATGGCGGCCATTTTAACGAAAAGGTCAATTTTTTAGGGTAAAAAAGTTTAAAAAAATTTATAAAATTGCGCACCAAAAGAAAAATAACAACGCTACAGCAAAAGTCCTACGTACATCGTTAGATTACACCAATCGGAAGAATTGTGCAAAGTTTCAAGTCAATCCGATGAAAATTGTAGGAGTAATCTGACACGCTGATTTGGAAAACATCGTTTCGAGAAAAACGCGTTTAAAGTTTTATATAGATTTATATATCTGCTCCAATCCGGTTTTTACACAAGAAAAAGGTTCCGGCCACCTTTCTAATGAATGAATTTCGATTCTATACACTTGAAAGAGTACTTTGAGAACAAAAAAAATTTTCAATTTTTTTTAAGTGCAAAGGTGGTATCCTGCCTTAAGAAGATCGTTATTTGCACTTCTCCCGGATACACGACACTGTCAGCTTCGAAATATATCGTTCTTGAAAAGAACTTCCTTGGACAGTTAGTGAATTTCGATTTTCCTCTGCACTGGGAGGCATCCCTCTCGCGCTCATAGGGTAGACCGGGGGCGGTAGTAACAGGGGGGCGAATGTAACACGCTAAATATCTCAAAACATATAATAGATATTAACACCAATTTTGGATATCTGATGAAGAATGACATTTGGAATATACACATCCATGCCCTTAGAGTACAGATACGCAACAGACATGGATAGTGAAGAAAATAACTTTTCGATACCCTAAAGTAACTTTTCCTTACTGACTTAAAATTGTAATATAAACACTCCCTTCGCAAGTATGTGCTTGTTCGATTTTTTAATCTGTAATTCGACCTTTTTTAAACTAATGTTGATCGTTACTTGGCACTTTTAAGCGTCTCGTTAGTCAAAATTTATAATTTAAGTTCAAAAGCATGGTCGGGGGCGATTGTAACATCGGCAGTCGGGGTCGGTTTTACCGCAACAGAACCGAATAGAGACAAAGAAGGCGAATAATATTGTCTTATTTGCATGAAATCATATAGCATAGCACACGCAAACAAAATGAAAAATGGGTGCAATATACTGAATGTAAGGATTGAGCAGATGAAGAATGCACCAGCAAAAACGCCTTTTATTTCTGCCACAATTGCGATACCACGTAATTTATTATAGATTTTACTTTTTTCATTTATTATTATAATTTAAATCAATAAATATTTTCATTTTGTAAAGTTATATTTGTGCTACTATCGACTCCATGCAGTGTTACAACCGATCCGGGGTCAGGGACGGTTGTAACACTTTCTCCGCTTCTCATTTTTTATTAATAACCGGAATATTACTTGACATACAGCGAAACTGTTGTGGCTCAAATAATGTCAGATAAATAAGTAACATTTTCGTAAAAAAAACTTTTGTTGTAACTGTAATAGTTTTTGCGTAATCGTATTCCAAAGTCAAAGTGTTACTACCGCCCCCGGTCTACCCTACTTCAAAAGTGCGCCTCCACCGCGTAATAGGTTCTTGAATCTCGATCGTCAGATTAGAGTCCACTTAGGCCGTTGATCGCGTACGTGGCGAGAAAGAAATGTGTAAATGGCAAGGTGGGCTTCGAGGTTAGTTGTTACAGAGATACCTAGCACGCATATATTCCATGAGCGTCCTATTTTAAAAGGATCTAGCGAACGCAGTATGATATTAATCACGAGGCCGTGACGCATGCTCAGCTGATTAGGCAAATAATATAACTCATCCTTTCCTATCTCTGGTTCCCTGTCTTTTTCTATTCCACCGTGTTCCTCGTTTGTCCTCTTCGTTCCTCTCCGCCCGTTTGCCGTTCTTCGCGGTGCAAGACGAAGCGGAAAGCGCAGGGAGGGGCGTGCAAGAAACGCAAGCAGGCAAGAGCGCGCACGACACTCGTCCACTGACAAGCTTCGTCACATTAATTAGCGGATCGTTCGTCTCCGCTTGCGTTAATGAACGCTCTCGGGTAATTCTGGAGAGGTCCTTGGCCCGTGTTGCTTGCCCGCGAGAGAAAATAAACGAAACAAAGGGGGGTAGAAGTGGCTTCGGGCACGGACCAGAAGCCACGACCACGCTTCCCGACGAGCTGGATCATCCGTTTGTGCCCCGACAGTGCATCGATCAAGGGAAAGCTGGATGCGTTGGATGAAAATCGTCGCAGATTCTCGGGGGCGAAGAAGATCTCGATAACGTAGGGGAGGGTTGCCTATATCGTACCACTTAAGACATTCGAAGTTATATTTCATATTTGGTACTAATTTGAACGGAAATGACTATTGGATATTGGAGCTTGGTCTTTTAGGCACCTACTATTATACGCTTAACCTTTTGTTCGGAACAAATTAATTTGTTATTAATCTTTTTGTCACATACTGTAAAAGGTACGATTTAGGCAACCGGTCTCCTAAATCGTACCTGCACTAAAAATAGTGTCAATAACAAATAGAGAAGAAACTATTCAATATGCAGTAATGATTATTATATAGTTACATATACATATGTATATGAATCACACACAGGCCGCAATAAACTATGTATATGATATATGTACATAACCTATATAACACACGAGTTGTCAAATCCTACTGGTACGATTGTAGTGGTACGATTTAGGAAACACGATCAATTTATTTATAAATATAAATTTAAACTTTATAATGAATGTAATATGTACTTAAAATGAATGTAAAATATTCTACATTAAACCCGCTTTTAAAGAAATACATAAATATAGGAGAAAATTGCATTGTTTGATTATTATCAGCTAAAATAAACTGGTAAAAAGTTACATCAATCATACCTGATTTTTTTAAATGCTCGTAGCACGCACAAAATAGGGTGTAAGCTCGAAAGGTTTTGTTTCTATTTCTTATTTCGCATTTACTTGATATATTTATCATCAGACGTCGTTTGTATTCATTAATTTTTGAGAAATTGATGCGGTACGATTTAGGTGACCGGTACGATATTGGCAACTCTCCCCTATATACCGTTGAGTACATCAGTCGTGGTTACCTACACCTTACTTTGCTCACTGCCATCCGTTTTACGTTTCACTCGAGGACGCAACTCCTTTCGTTCCTTGTTACGTCTATTTCGTGGTCCCGAAATCTTTGAGTTATGAAACCGATGGAGTGCATAGATACTTGACGCTGATGGAGAATAATGCGTAATCAGATATTCTTCCTTTGCGCCGAAATTGTTAAGATATAATCTATAAACTGAGTCCTTAGTTTTCCATCTTTATTTCCAGAAAATCATATCAAGTTCTACCAAGCCTCAACTATCTTTTCAGCTTCGCAATCAGCTGTATTTCAAATTATCGCGGAACCAAACCACCCTAATGAACGATTAACTGACGAACGATTATCCGCGGAATTATCGCAGACGGGTAGAAGGCGGGAGCGGCGCGAGGGTGTATTTTTGCGATTCGGTTTGCCGTACGTGTCATCGACAGACAACAAGAACGTTAATATTATCGAAAATCACGCGGCAACGCACGCAAGAGCGATTTTACGAATCGATACGTCCACGCGCCGTTTCTCTCTGTTTGTCGGGGACAATGATTTCGCAAGCTGCCGCGTAAGCACCCGCAGCGTTCGGTGCCTACGGTTGATCAGAATGGCCGTCAAATTGCGCTTAATCGGCCTGGAGTTCTGATTAAAAAAATACGCGGATCGCGCGCACCGCGGGGCTCCGCAGCCTCATTCGCCTACTGTATCAGCAATAGTTAAATAAATCGACGGTATTTAGGTACGCGCGGCGCAACGGGGGACTGGTCAAACATGATAATCGATCGGGGGATATAAAATTCTCGCCCGTTGTTTGTGAGCATTCCTCATTATCGCTTCGCGCGAACAGGCGATCGTCGAGTTTCCCCGTAGTTTCGCGATTCCCAGTCCCGCTCCTCAGGTTCGGCTTCGTGGCACGAATATTCCGTGACGTACGCAACGAGCACGAATGGCGTGCAATTAGGTTCGTAACTCCGTAATGAGCTTCGAGGCAAGCTACAGCTGTGGAATACGCGTGGCTGTGTGCAAGTGTGCCGACACTCCCGAGAGTTGTCACGAATGAACTTGTCCTCTCGTCGTGTCGCGTACAATGTCACGTGTCATGTTCTTTTCGTGTCGCGATACCCCAGACGCGGAACGCGATTATTAACTGCATTACGTTGTACGTGCCGCGGAAAAAGTGTCGCCGAGTGAAATCGGCGATAAGCAGAATCGGGGCTGGATATTTCGCGTACTAATCGTGATTCGTGTTTAATTGGACAGAATTCTTGGGATAGCGTGGAATATTAATGTCTCCCGCCGTGATGCTTGGACATGATTGTCGCTCGAAACATGGGAACACATTGAAGGGAATAGTGTATATCTTGCCAAAGGTGTAAACATCACGCTCGCGTTAAAATTTGTTTAATCCAAAATTTTATTTAAATTTCGTACGTTTCGAGGCCAAGGAGGACTGAAGGGCGCCATTCAGAACGGAGGATCCAGATTTCTCGCGAAAAATTAATAGATATAATGCCGCGTGAGTTCATAGACAGGGTAGTGACGAGCGTGAAAAGGGCAGAGGGTGGGTAAAGAGGGGTAGGCGCGAGAAATTGTCAAAGCTCTTTAGAAATGTCTGCGTGGCCCGCATTCCTGGATATTCTGAATCGACCCCCAGTATTTTCAGAGGCGCTCGCGCCGACATACTGTGCCACGGAACCTCGTGCCCTTCTCCCACTTCCTCCCCTGCTGCTTCACGAATAAATGGGGTAGCTAGTAGTGGGAAGAAGAGTGAGGATTCAACCCTTTTGACTTAGCTTGCGCGGGTAACGGGTGCTGCGGAAAACAGCGTCGCGGAAAATCGAGGAAAATCTGGGATCGATAAGTGATATAGATTTGTGCCTATTAGTGTGGTCCTTATATGTATGGTGAGAAATCAAAATTTTTTAAATCTTCTGATCCTCTCAGAATCTTCCAAATTGTTTAAAAGAATTTCGTCGAAAATTTTGTTAAAATATATTAACCCTTAGGCTGCCGCTATTTTTTCGTAAAAATAGGGGTCCTTTTTTTCCAAAATTTTTTATGTATGAGTAGTCAATAGGTCCCATAGAGTCGAGGGGGTAGAACCGTGCCAATATAGTGGCTATAGCGGCAGAAGACGGGACGATGAAAAATAAAAAAAAAATTTTTGTTTCTAAAACTTACGAATAACCTTTATGGTATCTCTAATTATACTCCTGTATATATATATTTATTCAATTCGTGCATAAAATCAGTAGTACCAACATAAATACCAAGATATATATGTCTACACAGAAAAATTTCATTTAGCGCTACCCGGAGCTAACGACGGGGACGTAGAAATTTTGTAGCTCCATTTCTCTTTTTATCCTTTTTTTTGTATTTTTATTTTTATATTTTTTTGTATTTTTTTATTATTTTTATATTTTTTTTCGTTTTTTTGTATTTTTTACAGTTTTTATATTTTATACTTTTTTGACATGGTTTTTATTTTCTAGTATATTATATGTGTGAATTAATGCATAGAGATTGATTACATGTCATCAAATTACGGGTATACGCAATGCCAATATAGTGGCTATAGCGGCAGCCTAAGGGTTAAGGATTATAGGTCGCTCAATGGCAATGAAATATTACTACTTTGGTATGAATTGATAGAAATTTTTGCAATAAGGACAAAATAATTTTGTTAACTTTTAAGTGAGAGTATAACATTAAAATTCGGGCACACGTCGCATAGACGAAACGGGTTTATAACGAGTGTGCACTGTATTCTGTTGCGGCACAAGGCTTTATATGCACATTTAAATTTCTCTCATCAGCGGCTCTCGAATCAGATGCAGACGCAAACTCTGTTGCAGTTGCCAAACTTGTGGTACATCCGAAATATAAAGTACGTGAGCGACCTTTATACACCAAAATATACAAATAAAAATACGAAGATATGTTTTTGGTCGAATAGAAGATTTTAAGAGGGTCAGACAATACAAATTTTAAAGTTGAAAAACGAGGACCACCCTAGTGTCTATACTCAAGAATATTATCCTTGAATATTATTCGCGTTTGTTCCCCAACCTGTTGTCTGTGAAAGGAACTTCATCAACTGTTCAGACCGATAATATTATAATAATAATCGCAACAATTGTCTGAAAAATAAAATATTTCCTTTAAGCTTCGTAGCCTCATTCTTTATTGTATTCAGATCGTACGGGTCTTCTAACTCACCCACATAAAAATATGTAACAAACTGGTAATCCCCTCGCATACGTTCCTGGACAAGCAGAGCACAAAGAAGATTTGTATAAAATGATACTTCGCAGAATTTGAGGATCCCTTTTCGTGCAGCGCGCTGCACGCGCGTCGGGCGATTTGAGAGTCGATGGAGTGTTTCTTAATATAATATCATATCTCGGAAAATGGTCGAGATGGAAGCCACGGGAATGGTCGCGTTCCGGTCAAAATTCCGTCGAAATTGATTTCAGAATTTCTGGAAGGGGTCCAGATGTGGTCCGCGATTTTACTACCGATGGAAGTTCGGGGTACGGCGACTATCTCGCTCGATAAACGAAAACGGCCGCTCTACGTCTTCGTCGTGGCCCTTCTTGTTACTGATACTTCTTAAACGCTTCACGTACACTTTGAGCAGCCGTTGCTGGTGGGTCGGAGAACGGTGAAAAATAAGCAGCGTCGCTCATCCGCGGAATAATTTATTTGGAGAGCCCGAAGCCACTAAGCCCCGCGGAAATTGTCTGCAGTCCTTTACAGAACTCCAGCCACCCCTGATTCTCCTTCTCTCCCTTGAACCCTCCCTCCCACCCGCCCTGGCCCTCGCTCCTCTCTGCCCTCCTCTGCGCTCTCTGGCGTACACTTCTGCGCGTTTCTTTCTTCTTTCCTCTCTCCTTCGTCGAGCGAGTCAACAATACGAGAAGCGTCCATTGTCGAATGCTTTTAAATTTGAAATACAAACCGTCTGCCTTACCACCCTCCTCCTCGTGCCTGAATCCCACCCTCCGCCACCTATCAACGCCAGCGTGCATGCGCGCGCCTTCAATCCGAAAGGCTTTCTCACTTGCATTTTTTCCTTCGTCGCGATTTCCAACTTTCTGCTTCTGCCTCATTCGTGCCTTCGCTCGCGCAACCCACTACCGCCCCCTTTCACTAGCAGATTCTCTGCGCAGCTAGTGGGTCTCGATTCTTCTTCTCCATCGACTCTCCTCGGTGTCCCGCGTATTCAGCATTCGCGCAATCGGCATGAAAAGTTGGGACGAGAACCGAGCGGTCGAAGACGTATTTGTTTTGCCCGCTTCGTACAAAAGTCCGTGAATTATAGTTGAGCCATGCGTTCGCCGCGCGATCCCGTTAATCTCGGTGCGCAGGGTCCCGAAGATATATTTGCCGGCCTTTCTAGGAACTTCCGCTTATCACGGTCGCGAATTAAACTGCGAAGCACAGCCGCGGCATCTGTTGCTAGCGGTTTAATTCGTTCCACCGTTCGCGGCGCGCATTGTACGAGCTGTAATCACAGCAGAAACAAGCCGAAACTAGGACGGCCGGTATCGCGCGGTCGCTGGAACGAAATCGCGGAAAAATTGGCACGCATACGCGCATTCGGCGGGGGCGGGATCGCCGGCCGCGCGTGATTTACTCTAATTGTTAAGCGGTCACTTTGTTGGAGAAGTCTCGTTTACAAAGCAAGTTGAGAAACGTCGCGATTTTTCTCCCTCGCCCCTTTCCACCCTGCACGTGGCATTTTTATGACCGAAACTCGCGGAGATACAGCCAGCGAATATATATTACGCCCAGCAACATTTTCTTTTCCGCGCGCGCAACCCTGAAGATGCATACCAAGGACGTCCGACTAAATCAAGCACCGTCGCGTTTTATGACCGTTTATAAGCTCGCCGGTTATCTTCCCAGGCGACGGTGGCCCTCCCCCGAATTCCACGGATGATTTATCCTCCTATTTACTGATATCGAACGGCACGCTAGACGCGACATTTCTCAGCTAGATACGGCTCAGGCACTCCGCTCTGTGCCCGCGTGCTCCTCGGAGTCATTCGCGACGAGTCATAATTCTAGTCCACGGCCACTTCGTTTCATGTGTTGAATATTTCGGCAAAGTACTACTTCCTCATTGAAAGTGGGACGTGTCCAAGTAGGGGAGAGTTGCCAATATCGTACCGGTCACCTACATCGTACCGCATCAATTTCTCAAAAATTAATGAATACAAACGACGTCTGATGATAAAAATATCAAGTAAATGCGAAATAAGAAATAGAAACAAAACCTTTCGAGCTTACACCCTATTTTGTGCGTGCTACAAGCATTTAAAAAAATCAGGTATGATTGATGTAACTTTTTACCAGTTTATTTTAGCTGATAATAATCAAACAATGCAATTTTCTCCTGTATTTATGTATTTCTCTAAAAGCGGGTTTAATGTGGAATATTTTACATTCATTTTAAGTACATATTACATTCATTATAAAGTTTAAATTTATATTTATAAATAAATTGATCATGTTTCCTAAATCGTGCCACTACAATCGTACCAGTAGGATTTGACAACTCGTGTGTTATATAGGGTAGATGTCCCAATTACTGCCACCTTAAGATTATAACCGAACTTCGTTTAATCATTTCGCGTGTTGTGTAACCTAAAAATTGTTTCAGTTTGAAACATAATATTATTTAACATCTCTTTCATTAAAAAAAAATAGTTTTATGAATTAAATATGAAGAATTTATTAATAATTAATTAAAATTCGCGAGCGATCCTAGTGTACCTATAACTGCCACCTCAAAAATCATCTTGTCCTAGGTACATATGAGTACATATATTTTTTTATTTTAATGTAAATCAGAATCTCCAATTAATAATAACTATTTTTTGTACATTTCTTTTTATACGTTACGTTTTTATTACATATAATAAATCAAGTGGCAGTAATTGGGACACTGGCAGTAATTGGGACATCTACCCTAGGTTATGTACATATATCATATACATAGTTTATTGCGGCCTGTGTGTGATTCATATACATATGTATATGTAACTATATAATAATCATTACTGCATATTGAATAGTTTCTTCTCTATTTGTTATTGACACTATTTTTAGTGCAGGTACGATTTAGGAGACCGGTTGCCTAAATCGTACCTTTTACAGTATGTGACAAAAAGATTAATAACAAATTAATTTGTTCCGAACAAAAGGTTAAGCGTATAATAGTAGGTGCCTAAAAGACCAAGCTCCAATATCCAATAGTCATTTCCGTTCAAATTAGTACCAAATATGAAATACAACTTAGAATGTCTTAAGTGGTACGATATAGGCAACCCTCCCCTACTCGTGTATAATCGCCGGCAGAAGATTTTCACAAGTTCGTAAGAGGATTCGGGAACTCCGAAGTGAAAATTTTCATTCATGCCAGAATTGACGGAGCAGTAAATTCAGTTCGCTGCGATCATTGATATAGTCGGGGGAACGAGTCGGAGCTGGTGTTAGGAAGATTTTCGAAGGTATCTGGTGACCGACGTAAAATAAAACGGCCAGCCGTCCCTCGTCCGCCTTAATACCATTCCCTCTTGATTTCCGGCATCGGGGAAACACGATCCCTTTAATAGCGCGTAACGTCAACAGGAACTTTTCCTGTCCGATTCCTTTCCTCGTCAGGCAGTAAACTGTCACTGTCAGCCAGCCAGTCGAAATGGGAGACTCGCCCCGAGAAAGTTGCCTTTAGTTATAAATCACATCGGAGGACGGGGACTTAAATATTTTACGACGAAACTTTTGCTTTCCGCCGTGGTACTATCTGTCGGCGGGGCGCGTTTCGCTCGGGGGTGGAGGGCTGTATTATCCGTCGCCGTCTCGAATGGAACGATCCCTTTCAAAATTTAAGAAACGCCCGCCTTTAAACGATTCGGCTAATTAAACTTCGGATGAAATTGCTTAATCTCGAGCGACTGCGTTCTCGCGGGGATCAAAGTCTCGTCGAGTGAGAAAGAATGTATATTTGCGCGCAGGATTACGACAGCGGGGGAGTAGAACAGCGATGAAAGAGAGATCTGCAGTTGGTATTGCATATTTAAAATGCGATTGGAGGTAATGTAATTCTCTGACTAATCTTAGAAATGTCTACATGTGTCGGCAGTCACGTCGCGGTGTTCATATAGTAATTTTGTTGTCCCAGCGAATTTCAGAGTTAGTAATTTTCCACCGCGGTCCTTTGTAATTTGAGCTCGAGGTGGTGGTGGAATAATACGCGGGTGATCCGAACGGCCAGAAGTTTGACGATATTTTCGTGACACAGGCCGGTGGACCGCGCGGATAGAGTTTGCACGTTGCACATGGTATATGGCGACGTATCATGAGTGTAAAATACCGCGTACACGTTGTAGGCAGCAGGTACCTGCGCTACCGGTGCATGAAATATAAATAATTAGTATGATATATAAGCCGCCTGCGGCCGGGTGTGCCGGGCGCGATATATCGACGTGACCCACGGCTTTATTTCGAGAGCGGCCACATTTTATCCGCTAAATTAGCTTTTCCACCTGCGATTTATGTCACCCGCTTCGAGGAAATTACTGCCGAAATAGATAAAAGACGACTGGAGGGAAGACTTGGGAAGAGATATTAAGGAACTTTTATCATGAAACTTCGGCTTCTATGACCGTGCAGTATCGAGTTCCCGAAAGACAGAGTAAATCGTTCGTTGTATCGACAGACATTATTAAGCTTTTCATCCATATTCAATTTCCTCGGGATAACGGAAGCAAGGTTCGAATCAAACGATTATCGAAACCCAGCGGGGGTTGCGATAAAACGACCAAGTAGTTTATGGACACTTTCCTATCCAACGAAACAAGCTGTATATCGGTTTATCGCGCGGTCCCAGCCTCCCGGGCGGCGCGCGCTGAACGATTTATGTGGTCATCGTAAAAATAACCCTCCGCGCAATCGTGTCGGAAGCGGAATGGAAGGGAACAATTAAATCACTTTGTTCCTTTCGCCGGCACATATTCGGCCGGGAAATAACCGTGAAAAGTGCACGGAGGCTCGGCTCGGTCAGTTTTTACAATAGAGGTGGAAAAAAAAGGATAACGAGGAGGAGACGACGACAGATAACGCCGAGCACTGACTGGCGTACTGGCTCCGAACCCCCGCCAACCCCCGGACCCTCCTCTCGCTAACTCTCGGTCCCTTCAACTCGCCTCATAGAGCCACATTCTCGAGCGATCCATTTCCAGATTAAACACGCGTAAAACTCCACTCTGGTGCGGTACATACAAGAAGCCCCGTTTCGCTCTGTCCCTCGGCCCGCTCCTATTCCCGTTTCTCTCCCTCTCGTTCGCCACCCTCGCGCCGCCTCTCTTCCATCCACACTCCCGGGGATACCGGCGGGGGTCTTATCTGTCCCTTTTTGCGCATGAGTGCCAGGGGTGGGAGACGCGAGCCTCGGAAAAACGGGGGTATGCACGTTTTCGTCTACCGAGCTCGGTCAAACAGTCGTTGAGGTGAATCCGTCACTCGAAGAAACGACTTTTTCGAATCGCCATTCGACTCCTAATGGACGGCTTCTTCTCGAAGATCCGCGGCCACGAGTCTGTCGCGGGATAAGTAAGCTGTCATCGTCGAGCGATGACAAGGGACTTCTTTGTTTCAGGGGGTTGACGCACCAAAACCCATTTCGCGGAAATACGCACACTTTTCGGTGCAGGTAAGCCGCGCTTCGTCATCCCGCTCGAATCTCCTTGGCGAGTCGGGGGGAATTTGACAAAGTTGAATCGAGGTGAGAACGGGGTGATGTGGAGGCGAAAGTGGAGGACGTATATAGAGAAAGAGAGGACCTCGGAGAAATTACCGCAAGCGTTTCGTCCCTCTCTTTTTCTCGGCCTTCCTCCGCCAGCCTTCGTCTTTTTCACGCGTGGACTCGGCTGGCACGTCAATGCTTTCAGGCGATAAAGTGCTTTTCTTTACGAAACCACCATCCGTCGCACAAGCGCGGCCAATCAGGCGACAATGGCTCGTAAATTCGAGCCAATCAGGAGGGAAGCCGAGACGTGACCGCGGCAACGGTGCGATATTGCTTATGAATTATTTAAGCGGCCAGAATAACAATGTCCTTTCTCTCTCCTCTTCTCTCTCTCTCTCTCTCTCTCTCCCCCCCCCCCTGTTTCTATCTCTCCATCACCCTGTTTCCTCTATTCTACGTGTAGGCAATTCACGCAATACGCCAAATTGTCCACGTCTCGTTTCCTGGCCGGCGTTCAAGTCCGCGCCCGGTTCCCTTCCGCGATTAGTGGGGCAGGGTTTAATTTATGACGATCCCGTCGGATCTCGGCGGGACGCAGTCTTATCGGCTTAAGTGTTTCCAATAACACCGGGGACAAGAAAACGAACTATGCAATTACCTGGCAAGCTTCGACTTCGATAATCGACAACACCCTTTCGAGTTCCCAGCCCGGTGCCGGACCACCGTCGGCTGACTCCAAAGTCCCAAACTACTTACTCCGTGGGAACGTGCACACACTGCTCGATCCCCGCTCCGATCATTGCGCGCGCTCCGCCCCACAGTGGGACGAAACGTAGATATCTCTGGACATGGCCGTATCTTTGTTCAAAAACATATTTTGATTTTGATGGAACTTGGCTTATTTTAAAGGCAAATGATCATACTTTCCGACAGTGAACATAAAAATTGCAAAAAATGTTGTTTGCACTCTCTAGCATTTGACAAACATCAACAAATTTTTGCAGTTTGGCACACTCTTCTTTGAGGGCGGTTTTTACCCCCTGGACACCCATTTCGATAAATGTGATTCAACAAGTAAAAAAGTAGAAAGTTCAAACTTTAAAATGGTTTTGTTTCATTAACTTTGGACGAATTTTAGCAAAGTTATGAGACTTTGAAAATTTAGCAAATTTTAAAATAGTTTTGTCAGGTTTTCGGTACAAATGTAAAGGGCTTCAGGAGATGAACTATTAAGAAATATTATTTTCTGCAAAAATGAATACGAGAAGGGAAGGTAAAACAGACAGTGGGACGAAATGTATAAATTGCTGGACATTCAAACCTCTTGTATGCGACCTATCATATCTTTATCAAAATTGGCATAAATATTACACACATAAACTATTTTATTGTTGTCATTTTTTGTTGAATGTTTCGCAAAATAAACAGAAAACGCACATATGAGGATATTTTCCACAATCTCTTAATTTCATCCGATCCTCTGATTTCAAATATTAGATCACACATTGCAAACAAAAGATAAAGTAGTTAATGTTCTCCGAAGTATTTTTGTTATTAAATAAAGAAGACAATGAAGAATTAATTTAGAAGAATTAATGGACATGCAGAACACACCAGAATGTGATGTAGACACGGACAGTCAAACCGGCAAGCCTTAAAAAGGATCTACATAGAAGCAGTATTGACATGACACGGAAATTACTACAGATATTGAAAAGTTTGTTTTGTTGTCTCAATTTATGCATAGTATTTGATATAAATATTACGTTTGATCATAATTTTGACTGCCTAAATCTATTTCTAAAACATATATTTATTTTTAAGAAAATATGAAAGCGATGCGATGCTTCGCCGTTTATTTATTAAGGTTTAACTAACTTTAATAATAATAACCTAATTTTATGAATTATCGTTCGCTATATCATATTTATATTCATTTCCATAGAGACATCAAAAAGACATAATCAATCGGGTACAAGAAAAGGAATGTCTAGATACATATTTACTCGTTTCGTCCCACATGCGTACACATTTTAATTAATTCTGCAAAAGGGCGCAAGTTGGCGCAACTGGAAATTGGATTTTCTAAAACTAGAATGTTTAGTGATTTTATAGGTATTTTTTATTTTCTGGACAAATTTGGACATTTTTCTAAATCGCCAAGAAAATTTTTTTTTTGAGAGATTGAAAAACATAAATATAATCATTAAATTTTGTTTTTATGCTACATAAATAACTTCTTAACAATCAACCCTAATGTGTAGTATGATGGTAGAATTTTTTTTCATTATACTAATACTAATTATTTACATTCATATGACAGCCGTCTCCAGAAGTGCACGTGTTCGCTGTTAAAAATTCGGGATTTAAAATGTTTAAAAAAATTTTTTTTTCATCATCTCGTATCCATTAGTACTCAAAGATAATGCTCATATAATTATATCAATGAAAATAGGTACTTCATATTTTCGTCGATGTCCGTGAATTTGCCCGCGTCGTCCCACTGTGCGCCCGTAATGGAACGTTGTTTAAGAAGCGCGCACGTCACGAAATTGCTTCCCGTGGCAACGCGAGCAGCGCGTCTCCTTTCCCTACCGACTTCATCTCTGGCTTCGCGTTAACGACACGCTCAGAGCGAGGATGTCGCGCGGGTGTATTAATTTCGGAAGCGGGACCAGCAATTGAGAGGCGAACCAGTGGAGTCGCCGAACGGGGCTCGCTGTGTATTTCACTGGAATGTCGACGCTCCGCGTATATTTTGATATTCTACTTCCGACGGCGAGCGTCCACCTTTCCCACCGTTCCCGGGCCTGGCTCCCGTCAATCCGTCGCCCGCAGTTCGGCAAGTTCACGATTCCGTCGACGCTCCTTCTTCCGCGACCGGCTCGCGAGTTCCTGAAGGGATATTATGCCCGGTACGCTCTGCCTGCAGCCGCAATTTCAGCTCGGTCTGCTGGACCTCGTTGTCCGTGACACTTTGACGCAACTCCGGACAGAGGAGCGGTGTCCACAGGGCGCTTGTGCAAGGCAGTTATGAGTTGCTTAATTGTTTTGTCACTGTTCCCCGTCCCTCCCGCCCTCCGCCACGCCGCTCTCTCGCCCTCTCGCACCCTCCTTGTCGTCGTCGCCGTGACGGTGTGCCCGTCGCAGAGGCGCGTCCTCCTTCGCCGTTGTTGCCTCCGTTACGTCCCGGCAGCTCTGTCGTAGAGTTCCTCGAATGCTCGGGATCGCTTCTGGAATAGTACTGGCTTACCCCTTGACAAGTTATCCGTGGGATTCTAACGTTAGGAAAATCGATATGTACCGGGACACCATTGTTTGCCGACGGAGATTCGCAGGATGGACCGCGAGGAATAACTGTTGCTTAAGTTATTCACACGCCGGGGGAAATCAATTCGACGCGATATTCCCCCTCGTTCCTTTTGCTTTCTTGCCCCTTCCCTCCATTGGCGCGCGTTGCATATTTATGAAGCGTTTGGAATGTTGAAAGAGTCTCGAGCAAGCTCGTAATACGCTTTCGCGGGACCGGTTCGAGAAGCTGAGGGAACAGGGACGTTTCTACGTGGATGAAGTTAAACTGTAGTTAAAGGTGTTAGTGTAATTTTGATGGTGAAGTCCTCTGTCTCTTCCTCTGACTTGATTTCCAGGGTCGTCGCATAGACACGAGTTGTTCGCCGAAGAACATTGCGAGGGGCGAATTGTTGTTACAAGTGGCCTTTTCAGGTCTTTTTATAACCGTGATTAATAAGCCGAATTAGAGTACAACCAAAGTTTGGCACCATGTAAGTTACTTAGGGTTACTCGGGGTATTATGCTACCGCAGGTAATATCCCACTTCTCAATGATTCTTTAAATAATGCGCAGATTGCGTTACATTTTTGCACTAATTCCGTTCAATTTAGTGTAACTGCTAAGGCGACAATAGATTTTGGCTTTTACCTTCCTTTATTTTCAGCAAATCCTGGTAAGTTATAAAAGTATCGTCTTGGTCTAATTTCATACCGTGACTGGAATGTAGATTATACATTTCTGGGAAGAGTTCTGCAAAAAATCAGTAGATTATGATAAAGTATACTGACAAACGAATTTTATAACCATACTGTGTGGAGAGATTTTCAATCCTTCTTTTTATGGCCGTGTGCAGTAATATGCCACATGTTTGTCGGTGTAATATGTGAACTATATTATTACGATAAAAAGAGGACCTAAATGTGACTGGGTAAAAACTACTTGTTGCAAAAAGTATGTCGATGAAGACTGCGTAGAGATTGGAGACTGTTTAGTTTGTAAGAAATAGCTATTTTTTTCAAATATATTTTACGATTTATTAAGTTCAAATATTTGTTATTAATTACTAATAGCTTGAATAGTTTGAAATATTGTTGGTTCTCAAAAATTTGAGTGATTCGCACTTCATTGCTTCTGGCATTTTACCTCAAACCTTGTGGCATATTTAACCACCACTTGGATTATAAGCCACTTTCGAGGACTTTTGCGTTTGTACGTTTCTCATTGAACTATAAAAGTTACATATCTCTACTTATTAGTCAATACACAGAACTAGTTACACTTTCATATGGTTTCACCTTTTTCCCTGTATCCATTTATAGTTGCGAGATATCGCGTTTCGAAGTTAACTGTGGCACATTACCCCGAGTTACCCTATGTGAATACAAACAGAAACTGGGCCTTACGCTTGCATTTACACAGTAAAGTTCTTATTACGGTACTGCATAACTGCACCATAGGTATCGCGACCTATGTTCGATGCGCCCATAAATAATACGCAATTGTTTAGGAAATTAAAGGAAGTCTATTTGATTTATGATCAATCAGATAGCCCGGAACTTCGTACAGGTCTCAATATCGTATAGAATGAATAAACTTCACACTCTCACAAACCGTAGGTAAATTTATTCACTGAACTTCACAGGAGCAATTTAAATAAACTGAATGAACTGCGCGGTACGCTGTCCGACCGATGAATACCCGAATGCAATGTAATGTTGTCCCTTGCTCTTATCACAAGGTATTCCGGTTCTCGGGGTTGGGCGTGTTTACTAGCGGACGCCAGGCTCGCCACACCTTGTAGTTATGCGAATACCTTTGTCCCAAAATTCACGACAATCGTAACGCGAATGAGGTCGACGGGAGGACTATAAGAAAATTGATTGCCCAGCCCTTTTAGAACGACTAGAAGGAACGACGCCGCTATCTGGACGAATGATCTGCTTATGAATTGACCGGAACATCGGGGTTGCAATTTTGCCGGCGGGGAAAATGCAAGAGTTTTAGTTTCGAAATCTATGCATCGTCCATTTTCTTGGAGGTACACTTTCGTGCTCGTTCCTGCATTTTATCGCGCTGCAGGCAGCGTGGATGGGTTGTTTTTACGAGAAAGAACGAATAGGGGATGGTGGAAGGGAGCGTTTGTAAAATAAAATGAGCGCAACATTAATTAGTAATTTGTAGTGGCCGTTTTAATGCCCCGTGCTCCGCCAGCGGCGGCGCTAAAATCTGGGCGAGGAAGCGGAGGGGCGTGGAAGTAGCCGAGGGTAAGGAAGGAGGAATATTAGGGGTTTCATTAAGTCGACGCGAAGACTAGAATAAAGGGTGAAGCAGAAAGCAAGAAATAAGGGAATCCCGGGAATTCGAGATTTCGAAATCCCGTAAGTGGAAGCCAACTTTATGAATGCCCCAGCAAGGATCGACGCTTTTCATTGCTTCTTAAGAATGATTGCTTTATTTGTCGGGGAAGTAGTACCGACGAGGATCAATCGCTACTTCCAGGAAGCTTTTAATCAAACTTTAATCCGCGGACCTACCCTGCAATTTCCTAGGCTACCGACGCAGCTCTATTTCGTATTGTTGCCATGGGGTTTCAAACGTGCACCCCCTGGACGCCTTAAATAGTGAATTATTGCCTGGTAATTTGACGTACGAGGTATTTAATTAGATTTAATAATTTAGGTACCGTCGTTAATACAGAATCTCATAATTTCAATTCTGCCCGCAGTTAGTGTATGTTTGATCAATTCTTCTTCTGTGGTTGTTCCTTTTCAGTAAGAGACACTGTCTCCCACGGCACAGTTGTTTATAAGGAGAGAAGCACGTTATTACAGATGAACCGTTAGTTTGTTTTATACGAAAAAGAAATATCGCCGACGCACAGTGGGCCGGATTCACTTATGTTGCGCCATTTGGGTCTTTTTTTTAACACATCGGAATGCCATTGATACCAAAAAATAGGAAAAAAATATTCCTTTCTAATGATGTATAATATAATATTTTTGACACTTATTTATTTATTTATTTTTCATTTTTTTAATCAAAATTTTGAAAAAAAAATTTGAAAACTATTCATTTGGTACTTTATTTAATGCCCTTTTCAGTGATTATAGGGAATGTTGGGGAAACTTTTCGTTTTCAAGTTATAAGGAAAAGTCGAAAAATAAAGGAATGCGGTCAAATATCGTTTTGTTTAAATTGAAGGCGAATCCTTTGCGCTAAACATCATCTTCTATTAGTAATTAATGTAAACAATTTATTAAAAAATAATTCTGAAAACAGTCAGTAAAATTGCGACATTTCTTAAAATTGACAAGGAATATCTTTCAAGTCCCAACGAGTCCCGTATTTTTACAAGGGGGAATCTTTTCAGTGCACCTTCCTCTATACAATCACGCAAGAATCACTTCCACCTTCGTCCGGTTTCGAGAAATATTTCGGTTTGAACTCATCAGCGTCGCGTCCTTTTCTTCACGTTCATGCGACGACATGTTTTTATAACACTTGAGTCCTACAAAATATCATAATGAAATTGGAACTGAAAATTAAAAAAATAATTGTCTAATTGCATTCGGGTAAACAAAATCTTTTTCTAACCATTCTTTATTACGTTTTAAAAATGAGGTTTTTTTATAATGAGACTGAACCCACCTATGCTTCAATTTCCAAGCAAATTTTTTCAATGCAGTTTTTAATAATCTCAAATTTTGTGGTGAAAGCTGAATCTTCTCACTTATTTTTTTATACAAAAGTAAGTAATTTCCCATATCTTGTGACGCATTACTTAGTAGCAAGTATAAGTCCTTATGCTTACGAAATGCTTCCATACTTTTCAAATAATTAAGAGTCTCAATAATGGAAACGTTGCACGTGAGAAATAGCAGATGCTTTAGAAATAGATCATGTAACAAATTACTTACCAAATACAAATGAGATGAAATGTGGTATAGATTTAAAAGAAAATAGAATTTAACTATATCTTCAACTTAACTAAACGAAAGATATATACTATACACTAACGCATTAATATACACTAAACACACTAAGATATACACATATATAATATATTAAACACAAACTGAACAAAATAAAATTTAAAGTGATAAAAACTTATAAAAATTAGAATGCAACTTTCAAATCTGTTGGAAATGGTTTGAAAGCGTCACTGTGCAGTCTCTGCTGGTTCAGTTTCAACTGATTGGAAATGGAAAATACAGGACCAAGTCGAAGGCTTATCTACATCATAGCATAAACACTTCAAGTGCCGATAATCTAAACAATTCCTTCGAAGAAGGATGCAACGCATGAACGTGAAGAAAAGGACGCGACGCTGATGAGTTCAAACCGGAATATTTCTCGAAACCGGACGAAGGTGGAAGTGATTCTTGCGTGATTGTATAGAGGAAGGTGCACTGAAAAGATTCCCCCTTGTAAAAATACGGGACTCGTTGGGACTTGAAAGATATTCCTTGTCAATTTTAAGAAATGTCGCAATTTTACTGACTGTTTTCAGAATTATTTTTTAATAAATTGTTTACATTAATTACTAATAGAAGATGATGTTTAGCGCAAAGGATTCGCCTTCAATTTAAACAAAACGATATTTGACCGCATTCCTTTATTTTTCGACTTTTCCTTATAACTTGAAAACGAAAAGTTTCCCCAACATTCCCTATAATCACTGAAAAGGGCATTAAATAAAGTACCAAATGAATAGTTGTAAAATATTAGGTTATGTTGAGCACGAGGAGGCTGGAGAGGTTATGGACGGCGATTGGCACCAAAACACCGGGTTGCACAAAAGTATGTGAAGTCTTCACCTGCAAAAGGCGCGCCAACGGGCGAGCCGCTGCGCGCACCCGAAAACAGAGGATTGAGCCCCCGTACACTCCCCCGCACAACAACCACCGGTCCACCGCGTGGACGCGCGAACACGCACAATCGCGAGAGCAGAATCAGGACGATTTATACGCTCGCACTGTGTCGCGAACTCCGCGTTTGAGCTTACAATTAAACTGAGATGAGATGCACAATACAATTGCTTGTTGAGCAGGACTATGTAACAATGAACAAAGCGATGTGTTATGTTGCGCACGGTTGTGAACAGAGTGGTTAGGATGGATGCGCATTTCCGCCTTGGCGTCTTCTCGAACATTCTCGAGCGTCGATCGACAAGACGGACGCTGATTGGTTGATCGATCGCGGATCGACCGCGACTTCCGCCGCCCAGGAGGTGCTGCGGTGATCGAGAGTGCGGCGGCGCAGAGAACTATTCATTCCCAAACATGCTCCCGCCATCAACAGCTGATTGAAGATGTTGATGATGAATCTGTAACAGGCAAAATTGCCAATTTTGCAATTGGCCTGATTAGTGTTGTTGTGGCGGTCTTGAGCGTCACGACTCGGGTGAGTCCATCCTTCCCTGGATGTAAGATGATGATCCTCGCAAGTGGCCACTTGCTGGGTGGAAATCGCTCATCTGTGATGAGCACCAGGGATCCGATCTTCAAGTCGTTGGTTGGATGATGCCATTTGGTGATGGATAGTTGTCTCTGCAAGTAGTGGTATGACCACTGAGTCCAGAATTGTTGCATCTTCTTTTGAATGAATTGCCACCTGGCTGATGGCAAGATTGATGAATTCTCCACTGACGGTTCCGGAAGCGCTGAGAGTGGTTGTCCAATGAGAAAGTGCGCTGGTGTGAGTGCAGTGATGTCATCAGGGTCGTCACTGAGGGGCTCAAGCGGTCGTGAGTTGAGCATTGCTTCTATTTGTGTGAGAAGTGTGCTGAACTCCTCGTATGTGAGCACCGTCTCACTGACTGTGCGCCGGAGATGGTGTTTGACTGACTTCACGACCGCTTCCCACTTGCCTCCCATGTGAGGTGCGGCTGGTGGGTTGAAATGCCATTCTGTCTTGTCATTGACGAACAGCTGATTCAGGCGTTGATGCGCCTCAGTCCCCTGGGTGAACATTCTTTTGAGGACGGTGTCAGCTCCAACGTAGTTGGTTCCGCAATCGGAGTGAAGAGTGAGAGGAATCCCTCTCCTGGAGACAAATCTCCTGTAGGTGGCGATGAACCCTTCTGTTGTATGATCTGTCACCAGTTCTAGGTGAACAGCTGATGTGGTGAGGCACACAAAGACGCAAATCCAGCCCTTTTGTGTCTTGGCACCTCTTCCTCTCCACGTCTTCAGTGTGATTGGACCCGCATAATCGGTGCCAGTATTGTTGAACGGTCGTGAGGGTGTAACTCTCGAAAGAGGTAGTTGGCCCATCAGTTGATGGGCACGGATCCCCCTTTGTCGAGCACACACAACACACCGCAGGATGTGAGATTTTACTGGCGCTCGCCCTCCAATGATCCAGTAATTTTGTCGAATCTGGGCGAGGGTGAGCTGGGTCCCTCCATGGAGAGTTTGTCGATGAGCATGGTCTATAATCAATTTAGACAAATGTGAGTGACGAGGTAGAATTGCAGGGTGCTTACTTTCGTAGCTTGTGCAAACATTGTTGAGTCTGCCTCCAACTCGAATGACTCCATTCTCATCGATGAATGCGGTGAGTCGATTGAAGACATGAGCAGCTGGTAATGTTGAGCCTGCGCTGAGCATCTTCATCTCGCTGGAGAAATAAAGCGCCTGTGTTGCTTTGATCCAGAAGATCCTGGCCCATTCTATGTCGATGGGCGACAAGGTGAAGAGCGGCAGCGTGACTGGAGCCTTCTTCAACCTTGAAACAAATCTGAAACAAATTGATGTGATGCGAAGAAGTTTGTTGAGAGATGAATATTTGTAAATGAGGTCCCAGTGATATTCAATCTTTTGAATATTGAGCAGCTTTGAAATGCCTGGACGAGCCTCTAGTGCACTCAAGTCTTCGTCTAGCATTGATTGTGATGGCCATGTTTCACTGGGCTGCGCAAGCCATGGTGGTCCCGTCCACCAAAGCTTATGATGTTCAAGCTGCGATGTTGATAAGCCTCGTGATGCGCAATCAGCTGGGTTTGAAGTCCCTGGAACGTGTCTCCAATGTGCGCCTTGGGTGATCTCTTGAATTTGAGACACACGATTCCTTACGTAGTCCTTCCAGCGTGATGCGTGTGTTTTGATCCAGGTTAGTGTCACTTGTGAGTCCGTCCACAGATATGTAGTAGCAATGTTGAGCTTGAGCGTTGCTTGAACATATTTGGTGAGCTTCGCCAGCATCAATGCTGCAGTAAGCTCGAGTCTCGGGATTGTGAGCTTCTTTAGTGGTGCTACCTTAGTTTTGGAGCACACCAATGTCGCGACCTTGTGAGTTGTGGACGGTGATGATACGGTAATGTAAATTACCGCTGCCATGGCGAGTTGTGAGGCATCAGAAAAGCCGTGTAGTTCCACTGTAGAGTTGCTGAAGGTGTTGAACCACCTTGGACATGATAGCTTGCGCAAGCTTGTTAAATCTTCTCTGATGATGAGCCATTGTGACGTTACTTGGGACGGCAGTGGATCATCCCAGTTGAGCTTGTGTAGCCACAACTCTTGCAATAGTGTTTTTGCTCGAATTATGACCGGTGCTAGAAAACCTAATGGATCAAATATTTGTGCTACTTCTGATAAGATGAGGCGTTTGGTGAGCCTTGAATTTGAGCTTGGTTTTGAGGTGAAAGAAAATTCGTCGTTGATCACATTCCATTGAAGTCCGAGAATTTTGGTATTGCAGTCGTCTAATGATATGATTGAGCCTTGGGCTCGTTGGGTTTGAGAAATTGCATCAAGCAACGGAGGAAAGGTGGAATGCCATTTGGCTAGTGGAAACCCTCCCGCGTTGCACAGATCTTTTAATTGGTGAGCAATTGTGATGAGCATCTCACCTGTGTCTGCACCTCCAAAGATGTCATCAACGTATCTGGCATGTGTGATTGATGGCACCGCCAGAGGAAAGCGATGACCTTCGTCTTCCGCCAATTGGAGTAAGGTTCTGACCGCCAAAAATGGAGCAGCCTTGGTCCCATATGTGACCGTTGTGAGCTTGTAGGGCACCTCCTTGGAATTGTCATCGATCCACAGTATTCGTTGGAGATTCTGATCGTCTTCATGAATCTTGACTTGACGATACATCTTTGTCACATCTGTGGCAAAAATGTACTTGTGCTGGCGTATCCACAGCAGCATGTCAGTGATGTTAAGGAGTAGATTTGCACCCGTGTGCATCAAATCGTTGATAGAATACCCAGTTGAAGTATAGCGTGATCCGTTGAAGACGACTCTCAATTTTGTCGTCTGGCTGTCTAGCTTCAATACTCCATGATGTGGAAGATTAAACACAGAGTAAGTATTAGGTGAAAGTGCTGGTGCTCTTACCATGTGACGGAGCTCCTCGTACTCTTGCATGAAGCCTTGATAGAGGTCGCGATACTCGTTGTTCTTGTTGAGTTTAACGAGCGTGCGCTTCAAGCAAGCGAGAGCTGTTTGATATGAATTACCCAACAGCTTCGGAGTCTCCTTCAGAGGAATGCGCACAGTGTATCGTCCTGTAGAATCACGAATGTGTGTCGCTCAAAAGTGATCCTCACATTCTTGTTCCTCAGGTGTGAGCTTCAGGGATGCATCTGTCGGGAGCTCTTCTTGAATCCAAAATCGTGTCAGCATGTCTTGCAAAGAAGTGTCAGCATGCTGCACGACGGCAGAGTGATGTGCGGTGGCCTTGCGCAGGTCCACTGTAACTGGTCCAAGAATGAGCCACCCAAAAATGGACAGCTGTCACAACACTCATTAGGTCTTGTTGAACCATAATGGATGCGATGGAATACAGAGGCAGAGTCGTAAATTCTGCCTCTCAGTTGATGAGGGCGATGTCCTGCAGAAGCAAAGTCGTAAATTCTGCCTCTCACTCTTCAACTTTAATGTGACTGTAGTAAAGCTCTTCAGTAGGCGCGCTCGTATAGGATCTATTACTGAGATTGCCTGCTGAGAGCTAGATCCCAAGAGTGAGCTTAAATGCGAGTGTGTTGAGCTCCCAGGGAGAAATCTGAGAGACTCCAGAATGGCTGATCTTTAGACAGTCCAAATCTGTCACTGAGGCTCCAGTTCCGTGGCACTCTTGGTGCCACCCACAATAGAGTAGATTCCTGGGCTCCAGCTTCCATGATCATGTTGGGTGATTGCATGCACTAAGGGTTGAGGCGACGGATGAATCCTTCTTGACGAAGGTGATCTCAGAGCTTTCTGCTACTGAGTGGTTGATGCTATTCGCTGATTGCGAATGGCGATAGAGTATTGACTGCACCGACTGTATTTCTTTTGATCTGTAAACAGGCGTACCTCGTCGAGGAGCGAGCTGTGAGCACACATGGGCATGTGGCCATCAGTGGCTTGTAAAGTATTGAAACGACCCACCTGAGAATTGATGTGAAGATTGGTGGGTCTGACTTCTTCAATGTGATACGTTGATCCCTCCAATCTTGAGGCTGGACCTTATTTCCTTATGATCAGGTGATGAACACTGTGATATTGATGGTTGCCCCTTCGGGCAGCTGGTGAGCCATAGGCGTCACCTGTGCATCCTTGGGCTGAGGTTGGGCTGGTGCCAGATGCAGCATTGTATGATGCACTGCACCTCAATAATTGCACCGAAGATGTCTTACACCTTGCAGTAGGATGCCTCCCACAGCAATTGTGACACAGCTCTAGAGCTGTGATGAGGTTCCGGCGTTGAGCCACAGGCAGCTTCCTGGACGATGGACATGTCACTATAAAATGGGCTGCTTTACAGCAGTCGCAGGGATGCTCTTGATGAGCCCGCTGACTTTACGCTCTTCTGGTCATCTTGATCCGCCATTTCGAAGCACAGGAGTTGAGCTTGTGAGCCCTCTAACACAAACTACACAGCACTGTAGTGCTCAATCACCGATCCGGCTCGAAGGACCAAACTGTAAAATATTAGGTTATGTTGAGCACGAGGAGGCTGGAGAGGTTATGGACGGCGATTGGCACCAAAACACCGGGTTGCACAAAAGTATGTGAAGTCTTCACCTGCAAAAGGCGCGCCAACGGGCGAGCCGCTGCGCGCACCCGAAAACAGAGGATTGAGCCCCCGTACACTCCCCCGCACAACAACCACCGGTCCACCGCGTGGACGCGCGAACACGCACAATCGCGAGAGCAGAATCAGGACGATTTATACGCTCGCACTGTGTCGCGAACTCCGCGTTTGAGCTTACAATTAAACTGAGATGAGATGCACAATACAATTGCTTGTTGAGCAGGACTATGTAACAATGAACAAAGCGATGTGTTATGTTGCGCACGGTTGTGAACAGAGTGGTTAGGATGGATGCGCATTTCCGCCTTGGCGTCTTCTCGAACATTCTCGAGCGTCGATCGACAAGACGGACGCTGATTGGTTGATCGATCGCGGATCGACCGCGACTTCCGCCGCCCAGGAGGTGCTGCGGTGATCGAGAGTGCGGCGGCGCAGAGAACTATTCATTCCCAAACAATAGTTTTCAAATTTTTTTTTCAAAATTTTGATTAAAAAAATGAAAAATAAATAAATAAATAAGTGTCAAAAATATTATATTATATATCATTAGAAAGGAATATTTTTTCCCTATTTTTTGGTATCAATGGCATTCCGATGTGTTAAAAAAAAAGACCCAAATGGCGCAACATAAGTGAATCCGGCCCACTGTGCGACGGTGTTGATCGTCCCGTCGTTGACGCTTGACTGACCGACGTTTTGCTTTCGTACCCGAGCGCCAGTGACTTGTTTGTGTTTGAAAAATTCCTACGGTGTTTGCAGAGTGTTTGAGTTATAACGCGCTTGCAGCAAAGCCTCGATAATTTGTCACCGGCGCGCGACCTATTTTTTATTCTCCGCTTTGTTTTCCACCACGTCCCTCGTACACTTGGTTCCATTACTTGTGTGCATAGATAAATCTGCGTTACTTCCTTTCCACGGCGTTCCCATGCGATTCGTTCATTCCGCGGATTCGTCAGTCCTTGGCCGGGCGAAAAATAGCAGAAGCAAGACAGGAATATAGTTCAAGAACAACGACGAGGAATAAAGCCAACGGCGCGTGGTTGCGTGCAACATTTGCTACCATAAAATGGCCCCCGTTCCTGCGACTATCTTTATTGGGTGTATAACAAACAAGGACAATATTCTGTTAACTAATACAGTGGAATATAGGGGCGAGTTGCCAATAATAATTCTCAGTAATTAATGAATATAAACGACATCTGATGATAAAAATATCAAGTAAATGCGAAATAAGAAACAGAAACAAAACCTTTTAAGCTTACACCCTATTTTAATAGTCAAACAATGCAGTTTTGTCCTGTATTTTTGTATTTTCCTAAAAGCGGATTTAATATAGAATATTTTACATTCATTATAAAGTTTAAATTGATATTTATAAATAAATTGATCATGCTTCCTAAATCGTACCACTACAATCGTACCAGTAGGATTTGAGAACTCGTATGTTATATAGGTTATGTACATATATCATATGCATAGCTTATTCCGGCCTGAGTGTGTTCCAGATACATATGTATATGTAACTATATAATAATCATTACTTTATGTTGCTATTTCCTTCAGTATTTGTTATTGATAATATTTTTAGTGGAGGTACGATTTTGGAAACCGCAGGGAACGATTTAGGAGACCGGTTATGTGACAAAAAGATTAATAACAAATCAATTTGTCCGGAACAAAAGGTTAAGCGTATAATAGTAGGTGCCTAAAAGATCAAGCTACAATATTCAATCGTCATTTGCGTCCAAATTAGTACCAAATATGAAATATAACGTAAAATGTCTTAAGGGGAGTAAGGCAGTCGAAAAATCGTTTTTTTTTATTGCATTTTCCGAAAGTACTATCTTTTCTGAATAAAATGCGGTTTGGTTTATATAAAAATTCGCAAAATTGTTGATTTGGCAGCTAAAAAGGTGAAGCTGTAACTAATAGCGTTGCCTTTGCCCAAAAACTTCAAATGCGTTTTTCTCGAATCAATTTTTCTCTTAGTTTTTTCCTGATTGCGAACGAATGGAGGTTCAGATCGACTTGAAAAAAATTATAGGATGTGTAAAACATGTGCCATTTCGCCGCAAACCTCTGATATGGTTCGTAAAAATTCGAGATTTTCATAAAAAAAAAAATAGATTAGTTACCGGATTTTAGTGGCGCACAAACAAGAACGAATTTTTCTCGGAAAAATCGCCGTTCTTCAGCCACCAATCGCATAATTTTGATTTAATTTTTGCTTTTATAGGTTTGCGCGGAAACTATGAATCCAACAAACAAGAATCTCACCTTTGAAATCGGATTACCTCACATTTTAAGACCGATATTAAGGCAAAACGACAGAAAAACATTAAAATGTTTACCCGTCTGCAGCGCCATTTTTAAAGCACATATATATTTCTTACCAATTTTTTTCAAAGTGTATGGTAGTAATAAACATTGGGTAAAAGGATAGGGTAAGCAGGCCAGTAGGTGGACGGGGCCCAGCAGATGGACGAATCGTTGGTTAATCGTTAATATTGAAAGAACTAGAGTTTTAATCTATATTATTGTTTTTTATTTTGTAGAAAAAACGTTTGTTGTTTTATAAAACATTAACATATTTATCGAAAAAAACATTTTGTATGCGAAAAATGTATTTATATGTACGATTTCACGCCACCATGCGCGAGTCACTCGTTTGTTATTAGCTATTGCTCAGCATCGTGTGTCATAAAATTAATAAAAAACGTATTTGGCTACATTGTAAAGAGGTATGTAATAGATTATAGCATTCTAATATTAAGAATTTATCAATAAACGCGTGAACAAAGAAAAATAAAACGATAGAACTTATAAATATGACTGTCCACGTACTGGTATCGATTACTAACCTAAAGCAATAAATGGACAGAATGGAATTAAATCTTTTGAAGCCGTTTTTTTTTTTAATAAACAAACAGTTTACACATTTACTTGTAGGTATCTTATTTTTCTTCTTTTATTTAGATGGCAAGCATTAAAAAAAAAAATACCGTACATCAATATACATGTAATGATATATGTAGACAGAGCCTTGGATGATATTAGAAAAGGAACGAGTATAGGAAAAGCAGCGAAAACATATAAAATTCCTAAGTCTACATTGCATGCAAAATTAACAGGCAAGGCTCCCGAATATTGCAAAAAGGGCCCGAAACCTATTTTAACTATGAAAGAAGAAAACATGTAAAAAAAAGCTTAACACAATCATAAGGACACAATTTTCTTAGTTTCTTTAATTATATAATAAAGACATACTTCTGATAAATTAAAACAAAATTAAAAACACTTTATCGTAAGAAAAAATTATCTACATAGAATATAAAAAATAACTATGTGGATATATATTTTTACTTTGTGCCACTAAGAAAATGTTAAAAAGGTTACATATCCAATCCGGGACACTTTCCGAGACAGTTTTCAATGCGGGACAAACAATTCCAATCTGGGACAGTCCCACACGATCCGGGACGTTTGCCCACTTTAGGCTAGACACAACCTCACTTTATTTGCGGCCTGGGCGCATAACCTGTTACCCCGTTTTCTGGCAATGAAGATTCCATACGTTTTTAGTTTTGATGAAATAAATTATATTTTAACAAAAAATAACTTAATCTAGGTACCTACTATAGCTAATAAGTCTTTTACTCGTCTAGTCTGACAGCCGTCCATCTATTGATTCTGAACTGTCCATCTGCTAGCCCTATCGTCCATCTATTTGTGATACGGGCTATGAGTAGAATTTTCATAATTTTATCCTTAAATACATTAATTTTTTTACTTGCAGTTATTTTTTTCTTTAAATTTGTACATTTTTACGTGCAGAGCTTTTGATTTTTTTATAATACAACAGATATTTCTAAGAAACACCTTGATGTAAACTTCGGAATCAGCTAAACTGTCCACCTACTGGCCTGCTTACCCTACATCTGGATGTGCTTTCATTTTTTTGCAAATAACTAAAGGACAGAGTCTCTTTCTCACGAAAAACGACTGCCTAGTCCCCTTAAGTGGTACGATATATGCAACCCTCCCCTATCCAGGACGAGAGAGAGAGAGAGCGCAAATGCAGACTAGCTAAGGTGTTTATTATTTCTGGAAATGCAATTACACATGCACCACCACAGAGATCTCGCAGCGAACGAGCAGCTTAATTTCCCCATATCCGTTACTTCGACGCGACCCGAAAATATCCTTCCTCCCGGCAATATGATCGAAAACAAAAGAACACCAGGACGTGGCGTTAATATCCGGGGGTGGAGGGGGGGGGGGCGGGGGCGGGAGGAAAGTGTCGGTGACAAGCGAGAGGATTACACCAATCCCACCGCGGCAGTCGAAAACCAAGGAACGGGAGGGGACGTGACACGTATACGTATATCCCACTTTTAATATCTTTTTATTCTGAAAATAGTTAATTAAAATCCCGCGTTCGCGCGGCGCCCGTGAAAAGCGCCCTCTCGTAATATCCATTCCGGCTAATCTCCGTTGAAATATCATTGGACTAATAAACCTCGTTTTTAGCCCGCATCCGCGCGTGCACCGGGGATTTACATGACAAAAGAGACAAATACATTAAACGAATCAAAAGGACGTGATTAGTGGCTTGCCGACGCGCTGCCTTTATTTCTTAATAAAGTCGGATTAGACGCGAGGCTCGCCGAGTCCTCCTCTCTTTTCCCGCGGGGGCCGAGCGGGTGGGGGTCGTTATCCGTTCGTTTCCTCGACCTGTCCTCGCGTCTCCTTCGTAAAAAGGAAGTACATCGTGTCGGCAGATGCCGGCTGCTAAAGCGTTCAGCCGCCGCGCCGCCCGCGATATTGGCTGGCGCCGAATGCCGGTGACGTTGTCGAGAAGAATTCTGACAAGCGTTGTTATTAAAAATTCCCTGCCACCCTCTCGCGCGCGCGCGCGCGCGCGCCGGTCTGTGGTGCTGAAAAAATCAAAACAGACGCGCGTGTCCGGGCCGACAGCGCAACGACAGCGCGGGATAAATCGAGGGCCGGCACCCCTCTATCGATATCGTATCAATTTCCTTTTTGCTCCTGCACTTGGTTCGGCGGTCGTCGCTGACGAGACTCCGCGCAAATACGCCGGGCCCACCGGGGGCCACGTGACTCGCCGAGATCGGTAATTTATGCGCAAGGGCGACGCGTGGCCGCCTACTCGCCTGTATAATTGCGAATGCAGGACGCAACGGACACCGTAGGTACTCGCGGCGGGGGATGTTTTGTTCTAATCAGACCGACCCAATTACGCTTTAATCCGCCGCGATAAAGGCTGGCATTCGAAAACGGGCGACGTGCACGCGCGTATACCACCGCGTGAACCGGTAATCGCGGTTAATTTCTTGATTAACCTTTGGCTTTGATTCATAATTTGCGCCACGGTTATATCGTTTCGCCTCGGCTTTTAAATTTACCACGCGCCGGTTGCGTGTATACCTGTGCGCGTGCACTAAAATATTATACAAAGTAGAGTGCGGGAAATTAACGGCCCGAATTATTATCATTTGCTTCTGAAACTGATCATCGCTTGTACCGTGTGTACTAAATAATGGTCTTTGAATAACGAAACCGAAAACCAGCGGAAGCTCTCGTTACTACGCGAGGGGTTAATATTTCTTTGTGCTTTATTTCGATTTCAAAATGGAGGCACGCCGAACGGAGTAGGGTAGACCGGGGGCGGTAGTAACAGGGGGGCGAATGTATCACGCTAAATATCTCAAAACATATAATAGATATTAACACCAATTTTGGATATATGATGAAGAATGACATTTGGAATATACACATCCATGCCCTAAAAGTACAGATACGCAATAGAGTAACTTTTCCTTACTGACTTAAAATTGTAATATAAACACACCCTCTGCAAGTATGTGCGTGTTCGATTTTTTAATCTGTAATTCGACCTTTTTTAAACTAATATTGATCGGTACTTGGCACTTTTAAGCGTCTCGTTAGTCAAAATTTATAATTTAAGTTCAAAAGCATGGTCGGGGGCGATTGTAACATCGGCAGTCGGGGTCGGTTTTACCGCAACAGAACCGAATAGGGACAAAGAAGGCGAATAATATTGTCTTATTTGCATGAAATCATATAGCATAGCACAAGCAAACCAAATGAAAAATTGGTGCAATATACTGAATGTAAGGATTGAGCAGATGAAGAATGCACCAGCCAAAACGCCTTTTATTTCTGCCACAATTGCGATACCACATAATTTATTATAGATTTTACTTTTTTCATTTATTATTATAATTTAAATCAATAAATATTTTAATTTTGTAAAGTTATATTTGTGCTACTATCGACTCCAGGTTGTAACACTTTCTCCGCTTCTCAGTTTTTATTAATAACCGGAATATTACTTGACATACAGCGAAACTGTTGGGGCTCAAATAATGTCAGATAAATAAGTAACATTTTCGTAACAAAAACTTTTGTTGTAACTGTTATAGTTTTTGCGTAATCGTATTCCAAAGTCAAAGTGTTACTACCGCCCCCGGTCTACCCTACAGTTATCAACGTGATGTGTCGCGTCGTGGTGCACGTTTAATAATAATTGCGACTGCGGCTTCCTAGGGTACCCGTCACAAATCTGCCAGGCGCACACACGAGTTCCATTCGAATGGCACATTACGAGACGTATAATTCACCGTCCTACATTCCTGCTGATTCGCGGGCTCGCTATAAGGTGGTCGCCGCTAAATTTTATCACTCGCATTTTTTACCCTTCGCCAGACGAGGGAAAAAGGCCCTCGCCGGGAGCGCGCATATCCGGCGCGTTTTATGCGGCAGCGCAGCTGAACGCGGCGAGTTCCGTTGAAATTCCAGCTCGCGCTGCTAAATGATAAAACTGGATTACGCGATGCTCTCCCTCCCTTGCCCATTCACCGGGGCCTTTCAATCGCGAGAAATTACAGGCTCTCCCTCTCCTGGACCGTGGAAGCCTAGCGGCGGCTAAAGGAGAGGCAAAATTCGCAGGCATGTTGCAGGCGTGCGCGCAATATCGATTGCACGTGGTCAGTATGTTGAACAATAGAGGTGGCGTTTCCGAAATTATTTAACATTTCATGCGTCGTTCGGTTAACTGATGGATACTAAAGGAGATGGTGTACCGAGGATCTTGTAGAGCGAGCTTGAAATATTAAAGGGGCTGTAAAAGTCAGAGGTCCCGGCTTGTTTTCCCAGTCGCTCTTTTCATTACACGTAACACGCGGCCGTGAAATAATTTACATCGGATCGAAGTGGACCGAGTCCATTTTTATCGCCTATACATCTTGGAGCGCGGTACATCGGCTGAAAGGGGGCGAGGGTTGGTTACGCAGCTGGCGCCGAATATTAAAAGCAATCGCTCAGTTCGCGTAGTAACTGACCACCCTATCTGCCTGCAGATATAATAAATCCGCGACCTCCGTGTTACAGTATTTCACAGCGTTGCTGGTGGTTCGTGGACGTAACGAATGCATCGCGATAGGCCTTGACATAGGACGACAAGTGTAACTTCGTCGAGGTAATATGATTCTCCGGCAACGTGGCTTTTCGATGCACAGTCTGAATTTGTTCTAAAATATTCATTAATTTAGAGAGTATAAGCATTCAATCAATACTCGAGAAGCTGCTAGGTTTTACAATATAAATTAACCGTAGCCACAAGCACGAAGTTTCTGCGTGGAAAAAGTAACCGAACCCGGTGGTACTGGAAGGGAGAGCAAGAAAGCTTCTTAATTTCAAGATTTCTTAAGCACATACCTCTTTTATAAGATTAACAGAACTCGGGAACTAAGATGAAGTTAAGAAATGTTGTTCCTCAATCTTCCCCGCGGTTCTTTGTTCAACAAGTCCCCGGGACGGAAGTTCCCGATCCTTTTTGCTTCGCCCGATCGTAATCTACTCCGGCAAATAACTTACATTACATTAGTTTCTCTACATCCCAGTGACGTCCCGAACTGCCCGGGAATGACAGTTACGACAGCCATTACGGCCAGTTTCGAGGACACGGGGAAACTTTACGACCCGGCAAAAACATCGGACTTTCGTGTACTTTCCAAGTTTGCCGAGAGAAATCTGTATTTTCGCGGTGTCTGTGCGGACACGAGCTGTTACGATCATTAGAAACTACCGGCAGAATGCTCCTATGTTCTTCAAGTAACAAACACTTCCATCGGGTCGTTCCTGGTCCGTCTGGGGGGGGGGCAATATCGCGAGCTTGTTGAACTTTTTACTGCTTCAATGGCGAAAAGTTGAAGTTTCGCTTTCGGCAGATCTGTTTTCGCGGGAATGCAAAAACACTCGTTCGTCTGCGGATTAGCAGACCAAAATGGTAAGGACGATTGGTTATGTATTTCCTTGTGGAAGACGCGTAGCTGCACGCAAAATAACTGAATCACATAATTGTGTATGGACATCGTAAGTAGTAGTGGTCGTCTATAGTCAGACACGCGGTACTCTGCGTACAGCTGCTAATATATTTGCCGGTACCAGAGTTGGGCATTATTCGGCTAAATTTTTATTCGAATACGGATTCGAATAAATTTGTGCGAATAAATTTTTATTCGAATGATCTTCGAATAAAAAATTCGAATAAAATGACATTATTCGACAATAACGAATAATTTTTTATTCGACTGAAAATTTATTCGAATAATTTCTTATTCGAATAATAATTTATTCGAGTCAACGGACGAATAAAATGATCACGTGATTTCGGCGATGTATCATGACACCACTGACTGACACCCATGAAACCTAATGTTTTAGGTTAAGTAACTCTTGTCATAGGTCGCACTTTGCAGGAAGATGTAAGACCGCGGTACTATATAGAGTGGCGTTTGGATTTATTTTAAATAAAATTTGCTCACGGCAATCCATTTAGACTAATGAAAAAATCAATCTCTTCGAATTATAAGCGTTCATTCAACGTTTTTAAATACATACAAATAGTCATGCGAATATTCACATATGCATATTTCCTCGGCTCGTTCAGACGTATACGCACACTTCCAGACACACACGTCCAATCGTATGTTGGACACAGTACAGACAGACTTCCATCGATAGATGCCGGGTATCACATATTCGTCGTTCATTCAGGTCGAATAATAAATAAATTCTTATCCGAATGAATCTGGCTAGAATAACGGTACAGATTTATTCGCGAATAACGAATAATTTTTCGTCGAATAAAACCGTCATTCGTTATTCGCGAATAAATCTTGGGATTTATACGTATCCGTATTCGAATAAAAATTTAACCGAATAATGCCCAACTCTGGCCGGTACCTTCTCGTGCGTTCATTACTTCGCAAATTGATTAATGGGAAGGTTGTTTCATTTCGTGAAGCTACATTCCCCGCTTCCAGAGGAGTTCAAGGACAGCGCGCCAGGAGCACCCGAGTAGTTGATACCAGTCGAATTTTCGCTAAAGAGAAGGATAACAAAAAGAAAAGAGGCTGTACCATCCATAGGACCGGTTCATTGTCTCTGGCCTAGTTTTCAAGCGATGACTGTATTGTCCGGCTTTAAGTCTCTCTCCCTCCAGCCTTCTGTCTCTCCGCGTCGCGCTTTTCCTCCCTTTGTAGACCTTTTCGATGTCCGATTCCCATTTAGACGCTTCGTTCGCCCGGTTCGCGCTCCGTTTCTTTGCTCCTCGCATGGAATCTTCCATTTCCCGTTTCAGCCCCCCGTTACGCGCCCCACCCTACCTTGTCATCTCGCTTTCTCCACTGTCGTTTGCGCGTTGCGCTCGCGGATCTGCGAGATCACAGCGGAACGATGGTGCAGAGGGACGAGCGTGTCGCGCGGGCGATACAGACGCGAACAACGGGCGAAAGCTCGCGGAAAAAAACGAGCAACTGGCAAAAAGGGAACGGTGGCGGTGGTGGGTGGAAAAAAAAGGAGTAACGACAGAGGTAAAGAGGCAGGCTTTTCGTCAGGACGGCGGGAAACCGAGAAAAACTGGCGACAAACAACGCGCTCGATCAAAGCGTCCGGTGCCATGCGCCCCGCCGGACAACAACGAACGATGAAGAGCAAAGGGGCGTGGAGGGGCAGGCGCGGGGGAAATTATCTGCTGCAAAATCACCGCAGCGTATTTGCCTTTAATTTGCCCGGTGAATGAGGCGAGTGTTTGAGGGCGAAGGGGCCAACGTGACCGTCGTTATCGTCTCGAATGAAAACGAGTCGGCGGTCCGACAGATTTAATAATAATTCGTGTTTCCTCCATCTTCGTGCCGGCCAACGTCAAATATAACGATGGCCGCGGTGAGGTCTGTTTCGTTACCTTGTCTCATGCACCCTGGGTGTCTTCTGCTTCTGTTCTCCATGTTCACCTCTCTTCTTCTTTCTCCGCGTCTTCTTTAATCCTCCATTCAATGTATAGTACCTAGACTCTTTTTTTTTGTTGGCACGTTTGTATTTTCGTGAGACTCGTTTCCTCTGCAGCGAATCGATTATGTTGCCAGAGGCAATTCCGAACGGAATAGGAATAAATTATAAAGGCGTTGTGTTTAAGTAGCTAACGAGTAATGGGGTTGAGGAAATAGTTGCAAGACTTTCATTGTCAAAGTGTGACTAAGTGTCACTTGAGTGACACTTTATGGAACAGTCAGGAAAAAAAATTGATACTTTTGATGTTTGTACTTTGCAAATTCTACTCTTTTGTGGTTGATAAATTCTCCACTGCCAGGTACAGAAACTAGCTTCTTCCACCAACCTGGAAAGGTTGGCTCACAGAGCAAAGTTCATCAGTGAATCATACCGATATTATGAATATATTCCTTAGGAGTTCCTTGCAAGTCAGTCAGCCAAACATCTTCTCCAAGCAGCCGCGCACTGTGTGATTTATTCGTCAAGTTAACAGTGTCTGTCTTTTGAATATTCCAGCGTGAATTAGGCTAGCGGAGGCTCGTGCCCGCTCTCGCGTGATACGTCTTACGTACGCGAGCCACGGCAGCGAGCATAAAAATTGTAACGTTCCACGTCCCGGCGTAGCCTACATTTCTTTATGGATACGTCGTGCTGCGGGTGAAACTCATTACTTTGGCATTCTCCCCAATAAGAGAGGAAGGTCTTCCTGCGCTCGATTAAAATTCAGCGTGCGTGCGGAAGACGGGCTCGAAGTGAGTTTTGCGGCAGCCGAGAAATGTGCGTCATCGACATAAACCGGGGGAAAATAGGGGAAACACCGGGAACAAACGGATTAAGTTATACGTGAGGAATCTTTGACTGCTCCGCGGCGTTTTATATTCGGGCCATCTGCTCCTTTGAGAAAGATTGCGCCTCGCACCGTGGCGGGTAACTGCCGTGTTACGGTAGTTTATGCCTCGCGAATGAAATAAAAACAAGGCTTAAATGTCGCTTCAGCTTCCTTAGATTATTAGCGGCGTAAAAAAAAGTTCTTTTACGGGACTATTCCGGGGCGATAAAATAGGGAAGCTACGTATCGCGCGCGACGTGTCGTAATCTCTTCGGTGTAACCTCGGATGCGTTCGTTTGCATGGAAATTCGTGGGTAATGAAGTGAAATAGTTTCTTCTTTGAGAGGTTACAGTTCAACGTCACCAGGAATGTAATAATTCGGCTACAAGCTCCGTAGGACGGAGAATATATTTTCGTATTGACAACTGGGAAATATTAGAATGGAGGCGAAAGGGTGAGAGAAAGTTTATTTTATTTATTTATTTATTACTATTCACGGGATAAACCCTTTGGTACAAAGAGATATAATGCGGGGAGACGTAATATACTTATGACATATATACATCCCGAAGAGAACGAAAAGAACAGTAGATACAGAAATTTAAAAGTGAGGAAACACTAAGAGATTCTGGAATAAATTATAGAATGCCTTCAAGGGAGGCATCTTAAAGTTGCTAGGGATTGCTCTAATAAATTAATATTCTGATGGATAGTGTTATCGTGGTTAGACATTCGATTCAAACAACTAGCATGATATCAAACATTATTCTTCTTTTACTTAATGTCTGAAGTTTTAATTTATTAAGAATTGCGTCATAGTTGTGGGAATCAAATGGCATGGGATGCCCACTGTGTTTGGCAGCAAGTCTTAAAAATTTATGTTGAACACTCTGAATATTGTTGATATAAGATTTCCAGTATGGAGACCAGATTATACTACCACGTTCCAAAATAGGCCTGGTGAGTTGACAGTAGAATATTTTGAAAGTGTTAATATCGTTAAGGAATTTGGAGACCCTATGGATAAGTCCCAAAGACTTAAGATGACGAGAAATGATATTTCTGTAATGCGCTGTTTATGAGAGGAATCTAGAAGTTTCAATGGAATCTATTTTATTTTTTTAATGAATTGGAAACACAGGGGTAGGTGAAGAGTGAAGCACAACAAAATTGCTTGGAAGGTGCATCAATCAAGAGCTTCCTCTCTACTAAAAACCTTTCAGCCTCCATTGTGCGCGGGGCAAAGCTACTCGAATCTTTCGGACCTGGAAAACCATGCGCCAGGGACAGAGCGAATTAGAGAGGGCGACGGAAAGATTGTTGGCGGGGTGAAAAACGCGAAGGGGGAAGAACGCTGATGGTTGGGGAGGTTAGGGAATCGCTCGAGAGTGGGAAAATCTCCCACTTGTAGCTCGCTGATATTTACTCCGATCTTACTGAGACTGTAGTTAAATCTTGAATGGCACTCAGGCCTTGCTCTCTATCCATCCGTTTCGACCCCCTTGTCGAAATGTGTGAAGTGTTGAAAGTATCTCGATGCTGAATCGACCCAGAAAAAGAAGCAATTCGAACGCATTCTCCATCGAAGTCGACCCAGTGGTGCCGCCAAAGCATAATATGCTATTTATATATATGCTAATTATATATAGAGTAATAAATCATAGTATCGCCTCCCCTGACATCCTACATATGCTGAATTTTCATACTCCTTCGCGTCATCTCAGAAGCCATACTCTTTTAGCACTTGCCCAGCATCGCACTCTTTACGGCCACTACAACTGTTTCAACCGTCTCTGTGTAACCGCGAACCGTTTTTGCGACACACTCGACTTTTTTAATTATTCTTCTTGCTCTTTTCAACGTAAGGTTAACTTAATGATTTTCCGAATGTAACGCTTGGCTTTCTCCCCAATCCGCTTTATTTAATGTATCATACTTTCTGTTTATGTTTTTTCTGTATTTTCTAACATACTTATGTTCCGTCACAACTTTGTAATAAAGGGTTTTTACCCGTTGATATATATAAATAAATAATAATAATAAAAATAAATAATAATATCCTCGCATACCACCCACATTCATTCCCCACCCAGGGTGCTCCACGTTCACGGAAATCCCACCTGATAAGAGCAACATCAACGCGGGCCATAATTCTTAATTACCCCTTTCGAATCCCTGCGCGTAGCAGCGCTAGGCGCCAGGCACTTTTAATCGTTGCTCGTCGCGTTCATAATTTAAAGTTTAATAATATCCTCCCCCTCGCGTGCTTCCGCGTCTCATCCGCAAGCCCCGCTCCCTCCGTCTGCCGTACACTTGCATAGCTCGCGCAACAATTTAACCTGCGTATCCAGTTTGGATTCCGACGGAATTACCGCGGAACTCGCGTGTGAAATTCGCCCCCTCTCGTATTATCCGCGGATGCTGGCTGCGAAACCGCTTCCGCTCGCGGCCCGGCGCGAACGAGGGCGCGAAGAATGGCGGTACCTGGATTACTTTTCCAAATGTTGCCGATACGAGCTCCGGGCTTTCCCCGCGCTGGAGGCTCCTGGAATCAGCCGGTCGTTGGGGATAGGTGGCTCTTCCAATTTCCAGCCGTGCGAACCAGATTGAATTTCTATCGTCGTAGTCGTCGTCGTCGTCGTCGTCGTCGTCGTCTTCGCCCGTAGTCGTCGTCGACGATGGTTGGCGGCCGATCATTTCGCGCGATACCAGGTAACTGGGTTATGTTTGCGAGAATGGCTTCGAGCCTCTCGATTTTTCTCCGTAATGCCGCCCCACCCTCTCTGGCTCTCTGCTCCCCATCCAGCACGGAGATCCCTCGACTTTTGTCTCCCTCCCGTTCCCTCGGCAGCGCGATACTCTCCGGCCCGGAACCGAACGGAATGAATCGAATAACCGGACCCGTCGAGGCTAATCTCGTTGGCCGATTCGTCGAGCACGATTCACTGTCCCAGCTGACAAACTTCGATCGACCCGGAACGGTATCCTTCTCGGGGATTGCACGTAATGATTGTGATTGCGTGTTTCATAGGGCTGGGGGTCCTTCGAGGGTAGGACAGTTACTGATTCGTGGGAGTACACTGTGACCTCTAATATAATTATTATTATTATTATTATTATTATTATTATTACCAACGGGAAAACCCTTTAGGATACATCATATGAAACAGATATGCGCAGTATTTACAATACAATAACATAAAGTAAAAATAAAATACAATAAAGTAACATAAAATAAAATAAAATAAAATACAAAAGAGAAGAAAGCACTAGACAAACAATCAGAAGGCGATGACTTGAATACGCTGCAACAACGGACATAATTAGCGATACATTGATCGTGATAAATTAAATTAAATTCGGACTTGAGTTAATAATGTTCGCTGGAACGAATCGAACGCGATCGAGAACAGGTCAATATCAGCTATGTAACGGTTGACCTCATCCATAGCGCGGTTTAACGGATCAACAGTGCAATGTCTGTAGTCCGGGACTCTGGATTCGAAAAGGGGCCTTTGACGCAATGAACGTTGCGGGGCATGAAAACATATCAGGGACACTAACTCCTGACAGTTAGTCTGACCGCGAATTAATTTGTAAAAGAACGAGAGGTCAGAACAGATTCGACGGTTGCTAAGGGTGGTGAGCCCTAGCTTCTGTAAGGCTGGACCATAGTCATTACTAGCCGACCAGTAGCTCTCATTACTAGCCGACAGAACTAATGTTAAAGGGATTCCACTTACAGGTATCTGTGCTCGTGTGTTACATTTCCCAAGTCGCCAATCGCGTCTTCGCGCGAAAATTTACGCGCGTAAGCTGTGTCAAAAAACTGTTGACCTTATCTCAGGCTCCGCGGTAATTTACGCTCGAGATTCGTTGTAACTCGTTCCCGAGGGGTTAGTGGCAAACTTGAACGAAACTATATTCTTCCCCTCGCCCTCTTCCTCCCGTTCTTCGGTAACGGAGCGAGCTGGAAGGATCGCAGCGGTGGCACAGAGAGGCCTTCTCCGCCGTTACATCCCCTCTTACTCTGGCGCTCCTCTTCTTCCTTCCCACGTTCTTCGGCAACAGGGCGTGTTAGGAGGAGAAGAATCGCGCTGCTGGCGCAAGAAAGACTTTCTCCACCCCCGTCGTTGTAACCGCCGACGTCGGACCGCTTGACGTGCTCTAGGGGGCGTGCGAGCGACCGGTGTGAACTTTGCCGTAGGGGATTATGCAAACGGGGCGGTTCGCGGGCGCGCAGAGAACAGGAAAGGGAGAAAACACAGGAGAGAAACGTCGTCGTCGACGCTCGTTGGCACGGATGGCGGCGGCGGATAGAGGCGGGTTTTCTTGCTTGTCATTACCACGTTCGTGGCTTCCGCTACCCCCGCGAGCTACGCGTTTTCTCTTGCCTATCGCGGAAGAAGCGCTCGCGGGGAAGCTGAAGTTCCGTAACGCGAACCTTGCGTGTTCCGTATCGGAGAATCATTCTAGGAGGCGTGTTTTTGGTTAAACAGCGGCTCACTTTCAGACCCGCGGTGGGAAAAGTCTTGATTCATGATCGTAGACGAAGATTGGTCCACGTGTGTCGTTTCATTATTTCTGTACTGTGACTTGGACGGTAGCTAATTAGTCAAAGATGGGATATTCGACTTGGACGCAACGTCATTTGTTTTTAACCCCTGATTGTGTAGAGTGCAAGATATCATTTGATATTGAGGAATCACTTTTATTTTCGCTTAGTGAATAATTTGTACCCAAAAGTTTCTTCAATTGTTTCTTGGAAATATTGATATCTGGTTAATGCACGATTCATTTGCAATCAGAAGAAGCCAAAGTTTAGTGTCCGACTTGTGTGGAATTCGTAATGGAGCCGCAAGCGGTACTAGATCGCAGTTAAGCACAGTGGCTGACCATATACCGACCCACACTACTCATTTCCACTTCTCACGTACGGAGTCCATGTCTAGTAATCCTTCGTCTGCAAAATTCATCTTCCTAGGGCAAATACTTTATGAAGAATTATTCCGTGATTCAACTAAAATAATTTTACGATACTTTACCAAACTTATAAATATTGTAAGAATAGGGGAAAGGTGGGATAGTTGATCACAGTTTTGCTTTTTTATTAAAATAATAATAATGGTTTGCTTTGTTTGTATTTAATTATGTAAGTTGTGATTCTTAGAGTATTCTCAATATACTTTGACAAATTTTAGAGGTGACAACTAATTTTAATGACAGAATTTTAACATTTTCTGGCAGTGACGTTATGCACAAGTATCCTCCACTGAAGGGGAGACTTGATCAAACGATTAGGGAGACTTGATCAATGAACTTTCAGAGTAAATAACACATTAACTTTCTAAAAAATATTTATTATCTTCGTCAATAACATGAAATAAAGGGAATATCATAAAAAGAAAGTAAACTATAACAAACTTGAAGGAATTATTGAAAAAATGAAACCGAAGAATTAAACTCTATGACATAAAACAACATAAATGCATTCTTAAAAGACATTTCACTTAGATATCATCTGATTAAGATGATGATAAAGAAAAGATTTTCCTTCACACTTTCTTTGCCGTATTTTTCTGTTTCATTAGGCGTTCTATGGTTCTTTATTGGAACATTTTCAGCTGTTCAAGTATCCCACCTCACAAACTGATCATGTATCCCTCAATGCACTCGATTTGAAAAAGATGAAAAATTAAACTTACCTTAAATATTTAGATCAATCAATAAATAGCATTAATTAACTCGAAATTGCCGTTTTTACTTAGTATATTTCAAATCGTTGAAAATGCAACATTTACTCGAAAAGGAGGAAGAACAAGCAGACCGAAATATTTACTTTTTGGCTGCAAATAAGATCGAAGCTTATAACAACATTATTCTATGCTCCCAAACGAAAACTGCAACGTGAAGTGTTGCGATAATGTAAACATTACCACGCTAGCGTGGCAGCAGGCATAAATTGCCAATATTTTAAGTAAAAAACTGATGTGATCAGGTATCCCCGCTGATCAACTATCCCACCTTTCACCTATTCGTACCACGTAATACATCCATCGCAGTTTTGGGTGGATACAATAGTCAAAATATATAACAGCTAACTTCCTGACACCTTTCCACCAAGAAAACACCAGCATGTGACATACTTCTTTTGAGTGGCACACGAAACACTGCTGCGCATAGCTGTGCCTGTGCATTTCATTTATCAAGGCCCAGCATGAGGGATGAAGCGTCTTTTAGCGCGTCGGATTATCTGGAACACATTCATCTTAATTACGACGCTGCGTCGGAACGTCGAAAGGCGTTCCCAAGGATTTGTAATGAAAACCGCTGATTATTCGGTAGCAAAGTGACAGCCACCATCGGAACGAACTGAATAGATTTCGCGAGCAAAACGTGCAGGCGGATCTCGTGGTAATTGATCCTGATCAATTTTCGCGAGAAATTGAAAGCGAAACGATCTGTTGCAGCGGGAGTATTACCATAAATCATCCGTCGGAATGGGAGACTTTATTGGCAGCGAGGCTGTCGTTGCTTTTCAGTTTAAAATATGCTGCTTTAAATAAAGAAAGGAGAGACGTATTAAATGGGTGGGAATGAAGCATCGCTATATCATGTTTGAATAGCTTTGAAAGTGCGATATGTGAAGAAAATTAATGGCGTCTTTACATTTATCTACATATTTGTTCACGTACTATCGATACCACCAGATCGATGATTAACAATTTCTCGTCAGAATCCCGGTTACTGTGCAAAATAAAAGTCAGCGCTTCCTATATAAAAATTCACATAATCATGAGATGGAACTCCAAGGTACATGCAAAGAACTACAGCAAATATTTTCGATGTCTGTGGTGATCTAGAAAAATATTTCGTGAGGGGGTTGCCGCGAATAAAAAATCTCGGAGCTTCGCGTCTCGAGTCGAACGATAAAAACAAGAAGAGTGACCCACTTCTGGGAATGCGATGAGGAGCCCGGCCCCGATAAGAAGTCGTCGAATCAGCATCACCGACGATAGGTCAGAAATTAAATGTTTAATGTATGCCTTCGTCCGTTGCCAGTCCGCAACTTTATATATATAAGTGACGATAATTGAATATTTCCAATCTCGCTTAAACGAACAGTAAATTTCAATTCAATTACGTAACCAGGGGAAAATCTACCGGCCCCCGATACCGTGACACGCGATTCTCAATTCTCTAAATTCCCTGGATCTTATCGCTCCCTGGAAAGAGGCGCGCATTCTCCTCCACCGAATTATTATTCGAACCGTACGCTAGCTATCGCGCGTGTCCGATATATGCAAGTCTGTCTGACGGGAGCGAGCGGAAGCGGGCGACTTGCAGTTCCCGAAGATTTCCAAGGGAAAGACGGGGCCGAACTCTAAACTTCTCGAATGGCTGGCTGCACGGCGGAACGACGCCTCTGCGGTCACGTACGTTCTCGCGTAGCTTCACGCACGTAAGTTCGAGGTAAGGTCACGGGGGAAGCCGTGGGACGAGCATTCGAGCGGCTCGATTTCGCGCCGAAAATTTACGTCGCGACTGCACTGGGAATTCCATGGCTTCGCGGCGCTCCAGCCCCCTCCGAGGGGGATGGGTTTTCGCTTTTTAGCCACGTAGAGCGTAAGGTGCGGTTACGTCCGACCTGGTTGCTCGTCCCCATGGGGTGAAACGTAGGAGACTGAAGTGGGGGAGAGGATAGGGTAAGGGAGAGGGCTGAGAGTTCGGTTAGTCGAGCGGTACCGATAGCACTCAGACGGCGGGATCCCCTCTCGCGACCCCTTGCGGCTCTATTCAGAGTTTTCAAGCAACTACTTTTTATTACTCGGTAATTAATTGTAATGGGAGTTCCAACTGGGAAAACAGACGGCTCCTACGCCTCCGTTTGTTCCGTTTTGTCCCATTTCCTTCCTCGTTCCCCACGATACTACTTCGCTTTACCCTTTCGCTGACTCGCCCGATGGTTGGGATGATCTCTCGTAACTTGAGGATTTGATTTACTTGAGAAACTACGGTTAGGAACGTAATAATGTGACCACTACTTCCTAGATAATTTACTAATAATCACGTGTTGCTTTTGTTACAGATCGACCCGAAGGTGGCGTTTCCCAGGAGGACACATCCAAAGGTAAGATTTCTCTACACTGTCATTAAAACTAAATCACCCGACGAGCAGAAAGTACTTGGTAGTTCTTGGGTATCGAATAACGGAGGATGGACATCAAAACGGTGCACGTAACAGAGAGAGAGAGAGAGAGAGAGAGAGAGAGAGAGAGCAGGAGAAAGGGGACGACTGAAGGGCGAATAATAAAGCCCTCTCGTTCTCGTAATAAGAGCAATTAGGTGTAATTCATTTCTGAATCCGGAATTATTTTCTTCCCTAACGGTCGAAACTCTCACCGCGGGAGGCTGAAGCGTCGAGGAAAGTTGGCGGGACGGGGATGGAACCGTATCAAAAGGGAAAGAGGCAGAGTGCAAGCGGAGAGGGTTGGGCCGTCGGGGTCGCGCGTGTATGCGTGTATATTCGCGCGAGGCCAGCAGAAGGGTGGCAGGGGAGAGCGAGAGAAATTTGCGCGGCTTAATAATATAAATGCCAGGCACGCGAATTACCGGCGAGTGACTGAATTGCGCTAATTTTAATTGTACCCTTTCCCTTCTTCCCTCCTCCGTGGACCCTAACCAACTCGCCCTCCCTCCCCTTGCTCGATGCTCCGTCGATCTCGTTTCCACCGTTTCAACCGTGGCTCTTTCGAACGCCTCTCGTGCCGCACCACGCGCTGGCCGTCGCGACATTTCTGCATTTTTTACGAAGCTCCGCCTTCAATTTTATTTCACCCCCGCGGTGCAGGCCGGAGGCGCATAAATTACGGCGGGAAACCAGCCCGAATCGCGACGCGCCCGCGTCCATCGATGGTAATCACGTATCGCGGCGCGTTTAACGAGCCGCTCGCGTACGATCGGCGCCGATTGCCTCTAGGAAAATTTTGTTATTTCTGTTTTGAGAGACTCGCGTATGCATAACGGGCCACCAATTTGCGCTATTATTCGATAGACGCGAGCAGCTTGGAAATATCGTTGCGCTCGACGCTGACCCGCTGAACGAGCGTGAAGATTTATTTGCAGTAGATGGTAACGGATTTACGAATAATAGAGAGCATCGAATTCATCGAGGGTAGTTTATGTCGGCCGTGCATCGTGATTATTTAACTCTTTACCCTGCGTGGCGCATACCCAATTTCGACCAAAAGCACAGTGTTGCCCACGGTATCAACGATACGAAGCTTGGGTCTCTCGGAAATTTCCTTTCGATGATCGAAGAAACTCTCCCGTGCAGTTGAAACGTTTCCAAAAATGTGTCCGCGGTCCAGTCAGCACCTAGTTGGACAAAAAAAAAACGACGAGGCTCGCGGGAAGTTAGCCACGGCCAGGTCCCGGCCGCGTGCAGCGGGGCCGCGTATTCGAAATAAAATAACGACCATTAATCGCGAGATGGAAGTAACATATTTCGCCTGAACGCTCGGGGGCAGCTGGAACGGGCGGTGCAATTTTCATAAAATGGCGTTGGCTGCACTGGCCCCGAGCCCCTCTCCTCTGCCGCCCCTGTCGCCCCTCTTCGTCGGCCGGTGAGCTGGTTCGAAAAAGTAATACGAATGCACGCGTTCCGTTTCGAATTTCGGGAGAGATGCCAGCAGCCCCCCGTTCGGCCGCGCGTACGATACGATACTGGCACGTATAGCGCGATCCACGCCGCGATAACTCGACGCCATAATAAATGTCATCGTATAGCCATTCTTAAGGAAGCTCCTTTTATTTCCGCGCCGGATCGCGTACACGCTCGGAGCAGACATAAAACGAGAGGGGGTCGTACGTTCCGCGAGGATAATCGACGCTGGGCGAAGCATCCGCCCTAGGAAACGTCAAGCTGAAAGCGTTTACGTTTACGTAGATTTACCTTTCGTTAAATTGGATTGGAGAACGCTGGGAGAGGCGCTCCCACAGGTTAAGGGAATACCTACTTGCCTCTTTTCGTAATTGGGGGTTTCCACTTAACGACTGTGTCGGAGGAATGCTCGAAGATAGTACATGTAGTCGGTATTTACTTCGGCGTGCTACTTGGTCATCTTGAATGGTCCGCGACATTGTTCGGTGTAAATGCGCTGCTCTTATTTAAATGTTTTTCTATTTGACATTCGATATTACATAGGGCGCGTTCCGATTTTCGCAGTGAGTGCAGAAATCGCAGCGGTTCGTGCGGTCTTGAAATTTAAAAATGCTACTATGGAAAAAGAAACGTTGTTTACAATAACCTCGATACTATTAAATAATAGTGATAATGAAATCAGCAGCTGTGATTCGTCTGATGAAAGCGAAAACGAAGATGATATTAACTTGCCATTTAGAATCAGAATTAATATAGGTACATATCATTAATTGTAAACAAAACACTCGGACAGATTATGTTTGCCTAAAAATTGACAGATTATGGAGAACATTATGGAGGTTATTCCGGGATATTCGATAATATAAGTATGTAATTATACATTTGTATTAAAAAAAAAACATCACATGAAGTTTCTTCAAAATAATAACGTAAAAAAGTGGCATTGTAATCATGAGAGAATGAATTGTTTTTATTACTTTTCATTAAATTGTATCAGCTATTTCCAATAGAGAAATTGAGGCATTTGATGGAAAAAGGGCACATACGCCAAAATGCCATTTCGAGTAAATCGGTTTCAAAGCTTTCGTTATAGTATAACTTAATGAAAAGTAATGCAATTAAATCCAATTTTTTTTAAGGATGTAGTATCATATCCTTCAAACGTTTCGTAAACAGAAGTCATGATTTGAAAATGATATGTGTCTTTATTTAATAGTTTTATGCAAGTGGTTTATGTGCCCTTTTTCCGTAAATAGGGTAAATTCGTAACAAAATTGCTTCTTTGTTTAGTTATTTACATATAATTTTGTTTACATACTTCGTTGGCCATTTTTTATACATCGCTTAAATAAAAATACAAAATGAAGCGCAAAACTAAACAAAAAATGTTATGTTTTAAGTAAGTATTAATTTCTCCGATTTTTTGCAGCAAGCTGTCTTACAAATCAGTTTCATCTTTCCTAAATTCGCTTCTTTCCTTGCGGATTCGATACACGCCTCGCTTTCCATAGTTCCTCGCTTACACAAAATCAAACGTATTGCACGACTAGACAGTAGACAGCACGGCAGCGCGACCGGTCAGCGACTATGTAGCTGCATGTCGCTCACGCTACGTAACAAAACAGCGTTTAGCTAATTTAAACGTGGGAGAAGAAATGTCCTTGATATATTATATATATATAACATATACCTGAGTCGATTTAACCGATTTACAGAAAAAGGGCACTATAAGCCTATGTGCCCTTTTTCCATCAAATGCCTCAATTGCTGCTTCACCTCCGAAATTCTGCGTTTGCTGCACGCTCGCTGCACCGGAAGTAGCATCGTATTGGTGGAAAGTGAGAGAAATTCTAGGGAATCGTACGATGCCACCAATACGATGCACACCAATTTCATGCACTCACTGCGAAAATCGGAACGCACCCTTAGACGAATGCCTTCGTTTTCCATGGCCTACACTTCAAACGCTGCCACACGACGAAGCTTCGGCGTTCAGTTAGACGGTACCAAGTCGCGGGAGTATCATGAACTTTGCAGCGGCATTGCTAGTCTTTAATCCCCGAACGAGGCCAGAAATTTCGTGTCAAAAGTTCGTCAACCCCCGAAACCCATGTCAGACCCGATGAACTTTACGGAGAAAATGGCTGCGCCACAAAGTTCATCGAAATGTCACCGAGTGTCCCTACGCTACAGCCCGTCGTAACAACCTCCTCGAGACCGCGTGGCGGAAGCGCTTTGTTACCGCACTTCCGGGCTAGCGGAAATGGCGCAATGCGCTTCCGACACGGTGGAAAAGTAGCGACAGTCATTACCGAGTCCTCCAGGAACGCCACGGCGTCCCCTTTCCCTTCGGTTACTCTTCTTTCTATTCCTCCTTTAGCCTATTGTCTATCGCGCTGAATGCGTGCCAGTGAGATGACAGGGAAGCGGAACGGGAGAGCGAAGCAGGCGGGAGTTAAGTAAGGATGGTGTGCTTGGGAGAATGCAAATAATTATTATTACTATCCATCCGGAGTTGTTTCAAGTCGCCCAAAAATATCCGGAATGGATATTCAGCGAACACCGGCAAAACGGCCAAGAGATAGGTGGCAGTTTCACCCTACTTCGCAAACGAAAATCCGACCGATGCACCGAATGACCCAAGCAATTCGTGGAGCGCGCGATGTCCCCGCGGATAAGAGGAGAAATATCCGTTGCAAACGAGTGCGCCGTTATCGCAATCCACTTCGCGGCCAACGGATGCAGAGCGGCGGAGCAGCGCGGCGCGGCGCCTGTAGCGTGATCGCCATCGAGGCTGGCGTCCCCTTAACCAGGCCCGACAGAGGTCCGATGGGGTAGCAACAGCATTGGCAGCGCCGGTATAATATCCACTTGTTACTGAGTAGCGATACGTACGTATAGGGACAAGCGTGTACGTGGGACATTATTCAGCCCGCCGTTGCCTCGAAAACGTGGGGCGTTGAGAGCGGGGAGAGCGAGGTGGATAGAGATAGATGTGCAAAAGGATCAAGGTTTGAGTGAGCCAGAGTAGCGAGGCGGCGGGGAAGCGAGGGGCAGAATGGGGATGCGAAGGAAAGCCCAGGAAGAGAGAATAGAAGGGAGAAAGAGGGCCGTACCACGTCTCGCGTAACGAGCTGCCGGCTCCCTAGGGTGTTCAGCTCCTCTACGTTCACCCCTCCCGGTTCGTCTCCTCGTCTAGTATCATCTCCTACCTCCGTGCCCTCGCCCACGTACCTTCTTTCCAGCGGGCTCGTTTTATTTTCTTCGTCGAGTGTGAGAGATACCCGGCTAGTCGACTGGTCGTTGCCGTTCGCGTTGGTACCAACGGCGCTGCTTCTGCGATCCATCCCGGCGCTATGCTATTTCGCGGCGTTTCCCCTCGTTTAACACGTTCACCGCCCCTGGCCGGTATGGGCATGTAGTCGGGCATCTGGCCCTAAAGCTGGTCTCATCAATGAACGAGCATTCTGCATAACGAGCTCGGTAATTGTGGGCGACGATGCGCAGTAATCACAGAAGAAGCTAGCGTATTATTTATTGTCACCAGCAGCTCGTCCAGGGGGTGCGAGTGAATTCATGTTTAAAGGCCTTGTTTACGGACGCGTTCATGTCGCGTGGAACGTTCACTGATTCGGCCGTATCTCATTAGCTTCGCAGGGAAACTGAAGACGGCCCTTCCCGGGAGCAATTATTCCGTTGCCAGCTCATGATGCCTTCGTCCTAGACCTAGAAAGCGTCCCACTCATTAGGGCCGATTAATTACTTTATCGAGCTTCGTTCCGGTTTCCCTTGCAGCGACGGGGATCGGGGGATGTTGAAAGCCTGGTGTGTAAGCAACCGCCCGTTCCCCCGGGGCTCGCTTCGGGCCAAATCTCGAGGTCAAAGCGTTAAAGATTGTAAGGATCGGCAAGGATCACGTGACAGCGCCGAGCACTCCCGAATGACCAATTTGCGATTCCGAGTAGAGCAAGGACCACGACTACATGCGCATCCTTTGGGTACTTTCTCGGCTCCCATTTCCTTTCCCGATGGGCGGGTCAAAAGAGACCTGTTACATTCATCTTTCGGGGCTAAATACGCTCCCCGGCGAACTCCCTGGCCGGCATTAGAGCGAAATCCCATGCATTTTATACGCGGCCGGGTCATTCAAAGCGACGGCTCGTTGGTTATACGGGGTGTGTACTCTGGAACACCCCCGCTCCTCTACGGTTCACCGGTGGCACCCTTGTGGACACAGTCCAACCCCGAGGACCTTCGCAACCTTCCTCTGAAACGTCCAGTTCTCTCTTCTTTCGTCTTGCCAGCCAGCAATGCCCACTTTCTCTTCAGTGGCCCGCCTTCCGGCTATACGGACCGACAGCCTTAGAGAAAAGGGGTCGTGGACGCGGGAGGGGGCGGGAATGTTTGCGCGTCGTAAGTGGCGTCCAGTGTCTGTACAGCGTTTTTCGTCCCTGAAAGTTTCTACAGCCACAGTCCGGGATCATACACGCCGTTCGGTGACAGATACCGCAGGATCCGAGTGCATTTACGGCTCGGAACTCGCGGCGGCTAGAGGTAACGCGGAGCCGGAGGTGTAATGTTATCGTTTAGTGGGAAAATACCGCGTTCCTCGAGACAAGGAATGGCGGCAGTAAAAGTGACGCCTCTTATCGTTACACGCCGTGAGTGGCGTCTTCGAGGTCTCCTTCGGCACTGCGAAATCTCTTCGAACGAAGCTTGAAAATCGTATCTGATAATCTGCTTCCATTGCACCAGCAAATCTCTATTCCTGATTTTATCCGGTTTCTGGTAATACAATTGGCGGTCCGGATCGGAAATCCGTGGCAGCAACATCGTTCCTCACTGCAACAAAAGTGAGTGAATTCGTTGGGCAGATCACAGAGACACTTAACAGGGTCACTAGCCCCGCATTCTCCAGATATGAAAAGTTCAGTACCTCTAGTTTTCAAAAGGTACGAACCGATAATCTCTCTTTTATCCCGGTCTATTCTAAGTGGAGGGTCGATCGTTTCGAGGCTCCAGATTGAAATTCGTAGCTCGACCGAGCGCAAAGCACTTTAATGCTCTCCTCCATTCCCTGCCGCTCCTCTTCTTTTCCTCCTATCATGCGGATTTCGAGGTGATCAATTTTATTGCCCTGCTCTCAGTCTCTGCTGGTCCTTATCCTCGACTTATACAATCGCTTCTGAAAAACATCCGGGATTCAGAGCCTGTGCATTGGAACCAACGGTGTCTTTTAGTACCAATTGATACAAAATAACAACCCTCAATCAACAATACCGCTCTAAGCAAACATCTGTCATCATTGCTTCGGACGAGGCTTTCCCGAATCTTACGTGTCACTTCCTCATATCTTAATCCCAGAACAGCAAGCGTTAAGAACGATCATATTACACTTACAGAAACAATTCATAGAATCCTCCAACACAGTATTCCCCTTCATGAAGTCGCAAAGATTCGTCAGAAGCGATGAACACGGCCCATCGAGCTTTCGTTCTCGTCACTGATAGGCTATCACAGTGTCGCTCGATCAACCGTCGCCCGAATGTTTGCCCGCATAAAACGGTCACTATGACTCGTTCCAGCTGGACGGTCCGCGAATCTACTGTCCCTCAGAAACGAAATAAATCGTCGGGTTAATCTTCGACGGAACTTCGGGCAGCACGCTGCCGCGGCAGCGGGGTATCGTTTGACCGCGGGTCTCACGGTGGCTGCCACCTGTCGCTACCGACAGTAGTTTCTCGGCCGACGGGAGACGGAAGCCTCAGATATGTTGTGTCGCATTGAGATAAGCTAAGCTCTCGCGTGATGGAGCAGCCCGTAAACTCGGGGAGCCGCGCCATGATGCCACCGAAATGGCTGCTAGATAATGTATAGGTAGACGTGATGCGCAGCCGACCCCTTCCTCTCTCGTCCCTCGGCTCATATACACGCGGAGCAGACACGTCCATGCGCCAGTTCACAGCGGATACACGCGCGAGCACCAGGGCACACACACTTTCGCGCATTCATCGTCGCTTCCACGTACTCGTCCCTCTTCCATCGTTGGTTTTTACGCATACAACCCCCTGGCACTGTCGCCCCATCGTTTCCCCTTGGCTGAGGGAGGAAGAGAGCCAGCTATTTTCGGAGCGACACTCCACTTGCTGGGTACAACTACCTGCGGTTTAGAGAAACGAGGCCCGCTCGAGCTTCCGGTGTAACGCTCCGGCCAGATTTTTCGGTGTTCGCCAGCTCGACAGCCCCTTTTGTTTAGCGAACATCATTAAAAACGTTATTTTATGCTCGACTCGCGCCACGTCGCCCAGCACCCCGTTCGAGGCTGCACGGTAATCGGGAAGTATTCATCATCCCGCTCCGCCCAGCCCGCGGGAAATAGATCTGGAGCGCGGCAGGCGGTGGGTCAGAGGAGGAGGATCGCTTTGCGCAACGAGCTTTTCCCAACCGAGGAACTTATCGGAGCTGTAAGTTTATTTGCGGCTTCGTTAAAGTATTACCTTGCATTTCGAGGGATTGAAAAGTGAACGACCACTGCCGTCTTTCACGAGTAGGTGCTGCACGCTGTTAAATCCTCCGAGCCCGTCACCAGCGTCAAGTCATATTTTACCTTCGACCTCTCATCTGTCTTCGTATAAAGATTCCGCAGCACAGATGTCTTATCGATTAAATGTTTAAATCTGTATCTGTAGCGCGCTACAAAAAGCGCGCTTGTGTTTAAGCAATCCATTAGCATCTAACGCTAGGCTCCCGCGCACATCTCGATTTCAAAAAAAAAAAAAAAAAAACGGCGAACGTCGAAAGAATCATTTTTCACCGGGAAGTAATTGCAATTTTATCGGAATCCTGGATTTCGTTGCATGCGAGTTTTTAAGTGTTGGCACTCTCGTCCCGATGATTAATGATCCACCGCCAGCTCGATTTTTCGAAGCCTCCCGTGCCCCAGGTTTCTTCGGGTGCAGGTATTTTTCGGGGAATTCTGCCGCGCGGGATGCAAATTCGCCGAGGCTTGTGTGCCCGCCGCGAACGCCGCGCCGGCTCGCGCCCGAGCGATTCTCGTTTGAGATTTTAAAACCGAGCTTCCGAATTAGATCACGTTTCCCTGCGCCGTTGCTGCAAAGAAAACAAATTACACCGCGCTTAATGGACACCTCATGAATATTCAAAAACTTCGCTGTTGTACCTGTTGAACGCCTCTGCCTCCCAGCTTATTTATTCCGTTATTCTTTTAATCCTTCCACTCGCGTTTCTTCGCAGCGATTACATCGGCGCCTCCATTGTTGTCGCTCGTAAATCTCGCCCGCGTCCCCGCGTCGGCTTTATTTATTGAATCTAATAAGTACTTGACCGCGGAAACACTCGCTCACTCTCTGCGAGCTGGTCTAATACGCTGGCGGCTTGAAGTACGGGATGGAACCGAGAAGAAAGTGATTCTACAGATCGAGATAAGGCATAATCATGGGATCAATATTTTACACGCGAAGCTTCGCTTTGTAAGAGACAAGCATTCAACAATAACTAAATTCCCATCAACGACACAAGTTTCCCCTTTTCCAAAAATCCTCTTATCAATCCTCGGCCCTGCCGCGTTTTCCATACCCACCCTGTATACTTAATAGCTCCAGTTTTAATGACGACTTAACGATAACGGGGCGCATCACGGACGACGATGTGCATCCGTGAACAAAGCTGGGAACAATGTGACGCGGCACACAGGCTCGCGTCCCGTCTAGCTCGCTCGCGCCTCATCCGCGCCGGGCGGACTCAAAAAGCTTTTCATTTTTTCTTTTTTTTTTTCTTGCCTAGCGCGCTTTTTATCATCACATTGAATCGACGTGCAGCGGGGGCCGCGAGGGGGGTCGGAGAAGCGAAACGGAGCGGAGTGTGTTGCGTGCGCCACGGCACGATTCTCTGTTCTTTCGTCGACTTGCACGCCGGGCTGCACGCTTCCACCCTCCCCGCGCCCTACTCTTTCGCTCTCTGTGCGTTACCCGACGCGTGTCTCAGCGTTGCATCACGGTGAATGGGCCTGGTAATTGCACGCTTAATATTTCAGGGCTTTCTCCGTGTAAGCATGTAAAAAAGTCCGCGATTTAGCCCTGTGAAGCGAGCCAGCCGAGCCACCCCCTCGCCCCTCCCCGTGGGCGTTCCTCATCCTTTCCTTTCACCCGCGCCATCGTTCTTTCTTGCCGGTGTTTGCGATGCACTGACGAAAGTAGCAAAGCGGAAACTCGTTTCTCTCGCGCATCGTCGGCTTTATCCTGTCGCTCTTCAGTCTTACTTTCCCCTTTGCCGCGCACCCCCGGCCCGCTTCTCGCCCGCTACACCACCCCGGCCGGCCGCTCCGCCTCTCCAGAAAGCTAAACTTCGCGTGTCCGGGCGATTTTTTTGTTTCCCCGTGAATCGTTGGCATCTCTTCATCGGGACGAACCGCGGCGGGGGTGAATGCGGGATGGGAGAAGTGGTTTCGAGCGTCATCTGGCTCGGCCTTCTGGGTCGACGAGAACGGAACGTCTCGTTCTTAGGCGGAATCATTTTCGAAAAGGTCAAGGGAAGCTCGATTCTCGAGGAACACACTTGGCTCTTCTATTGCGCTTGCACCACGGTGTGCTTGAGGAGTTGTAATCGGTGGAACGCGTGGTCTTTGGAGATTGCGAAGTGGTGGTAGCCGAAAGATGGTTCAACCTTAGCCCAGCTTCGCGGGAGTAGGTTGTCGTTGTGTTTCTGCTGCGCTGTCTGCTACCCTAAAATATACAAATTTCATTCCGTCCGCGTTGAAGTGTACACGAAGACGAAATGTTTGAACAAGAGGGCAGTAGACTTCTTGTTTGTACGAGGGAACGCCGGTAGTTTACTCCGGGGTAACACGAGGCCTCTTCAAATCAAACTAAACTCATCTGTGCACACAGTTAGTTTGAAAAGTCTGGCTGCATTCGCACGAGTCAAGTCTGACTCATAACTGCACTTGTATTCCTAATACACTTCTCGACATTAATTCTGCTGAAAATCCTTAATCATTCTGGGCGATGCAGAAATGAATAATTCCTTCCAAGTGTATGGAACCCATGTGAATGTCGAATACAGGAGTTCTTGGGAGTAGAAGCGATGCGCTTGGGTTACATCCACCGTGGAAACATCCCGCACCGAGACCCCGAGGAATGCGGCCGAATGGACTTTGAATTCCTGCGTAACGTCCGGGCGATCGAAGGAAAAACGGCTCTTTCAAGCAGAAGCCGTGCCGCATTCCCGTCGCCTGATAAGGGACAAAGGGTGTCCTAATGCGAGCCCCTCCGACAAAGCGCCATTTCGGGTTCTCTCCTTCCGTCGGGTTGCGCGACAAAGGCTGCCGCGATCTCAATCACAAATTGACAATAAAAAATGTCCAATTAACCCAAGGAGCTCGAAGGATAGAATCGACTCGAATTGACTCGAACCACCCCTCCTATGCCGTACCATCAAACGTCTTTTCACCGCAATGGGGGAATCAGGGAGAAGAAGAGAGAAATAGGGCGGGGTGTCTGGTGGAGAGAAACCGAGACAGAGGGTCGAATCAAGGCAGCAGAGGAGCAAGGGAAAGAGAGAGAGAGAGAGAGAGAGAGAGAGAGAGAGAGAGAGAGAGTAGGAGAGTAGGAGAGTGCTCGCGTGAAGTTGGAAGCAATCGAGAAGGTTTAATCCCACTCGATTGCGTTCCTTGCCCGGCAACTTCAGTTCTTCGCCGCCCTCTTCACCCTCACGTTTCATCCCCTGCCTTGAGCGAGCCACTTTTCCCCTCTGCCACGGCAAACGACGCTCGTGTGCGAGTGGTCGCGCCCGCGCGAGCTCCGCGTACCCCCGTCTGGACGTGTAAAAGAGGAAGAGTCCTTCTTTTGTTCGCCCGCTATCTTCGTGCATTCCCGTAGTGGTCGTATAGAATCTTGAATCTGAGTGCAAGCCGCACGCACCCACACACCTGGAGCCGCCTCTCGACGGTCACAAAAGGTACTGTCTAGCCATCTGGGTAGTCGACCGCGTCGGTGTTGCGGATGGTGATTCTGGCGGTGGTGGTGGTGGTGATGTTCGAACCCCGGGCGGAGGTGAGACCACCTCGTAAATATTCTACGGCCAATTTCCCGTTGTACGCGAATACAACGGTGCCCCGGCGACGAACGAATCGCGGCACAAGGGGCCAGGGAAAGTCGAGACATCCCCCCGAGATATTTTTCACCTCTCGCGCGCCATCGAACTCGGGGATTTCCGTTTATCTATTGTCGATGAATTCCTGCGGGGTCGCAGAGACGTCTTTTTTTTCTTCCCTCGGATGCACGGGAGTCGAGGGTAGGGAATCTAAATCCTAGCCGAAGGAAATTATCGAGCAGCGGAATCGCGAACGAAAGTCGGGCTTAAAGGTTCTGCGGTTCGTCAGTGAACCTCGCCTCAGAATTCAATGACATCTCGCGTACCGCGGTTTACCCAGTTCCCTACATACGCCGCCACTATATAATTTAGTTAAAATATGCATGACGTCTGATTCGGATACCAAGGACGGGGATCAATCGGGCGACGTGGTTTAATTAAAGCTCCGTAGCCACGCGTTTCAATTCTTCTGATATTATATTCAAGCGATCCGACATGCGTCCTCGTTCTAATGTTAAATTTAATCTGCGCTGGAAACTGGGTCACACTAGAATCATAATCGCGGTCAGAGGAAAGTCCCTGTGGCGAAGGATAACGAAAGTGACATCATCCCCGAAGAATGATTTATGCAACATACGAAGAAGGAGTTCATTTATTTACTCCTAAATTGTTTGTACCGATTTTAAGCATAGATGGAAGTCCCTCCCTTTTCTCATTCCCGATAGATAAAGTCCCTTGGGCGGTTCTTCTTCGTACACTGTTCCCAGACAAAGTCGGCCAAGTAGTGACGCCCCGTATGTGGTCAGACGCGCGTCAGAAGTTCGCGCGGTGGACGTGCCTAACTGGTGTTACACCGCGTAGTTCCAGCACGGAACGCACATAAACAATTTTTCCATTGGTCACCTCGCTCACAAAAAATCATGAAGATAAAATTTTCAAATTCGGCTTCGAAAGTTTCTCGTTTGGTAAAAAATTTTTCGCGTTCCGCTGGCATTGGAATCAGGCGGGTCTGTGCGAGTTGTTGTTCGTTCAGCCGTCAGGGAAATTCCTTGCGCCTCCGCGTGGGACGGGCGAATTAATCGCAAACGAATTTATCTTTGACGCTCCGGGTTAAACTAAAACGCCCAGATATTACGGGGAAGTAAGCTCGTTAGAGGGTTTACAGCATCACCGGTGGTGCCTCGGCCAACCCCACGCCCCTCCTGTATTTCTCGCGTAGGTGGTAGTAGCTTGCGGTCTGGTAACCGCAGTCTCTACTGCGCTGTCGGTTGCGGATACCTCAGCCTCGTGTGCAACCTCGCGTCTGTTTTGTGCAAAGGGCTTTCAAAAACCGCGACTGCCGAACCGTACCGACTACTCCCCAAGAACAGACGCCAGCGGTACGACGTGCCAGAGAGGCCCCTCTAAAGCACCGTCGAATACACTTTGACGGGCACGCGCTTTCGATTAAGCTTGAAATCTACTCTTCAGGCATCTCCCTACACGCTAATCTCGCGCGTTCGTCGCAATTACTTCGTGAAATTTCCGATCGTTCGCTGTTGGGGCTGTGTTCGGTAATCCCTGCGTCACGCGCAATATTAAGAATCGTTCGACTGCCGAGTATCGATGGACATTGAACACCTCGGGGCAACGAGCAGTGAGATTGGATGACTCGATTGCCTTCGTTTTTAATGGAATATCCTCGAGAAATTCGCGACAATTTGATACACAGGGGCGGCTGGTTTCATCTGCAAGCAATGTTTTATTATTTACAAAATCCGTTACTACGAATCGCAACGCCCATTGCTGTCGGTAAAACCGGTAACAAGCGTCCCTTCAGGTGAAAAATTGGTAGGTCCTTTCAGGGAGATTGACTTTCCCCTCGCATTTCTTTCCAAAGGGGGCGGTTCTCCAGGATTTAGTAGGGGATACATCGCGATTCCAGGACGGGGAAAAAGGTAAATCAGATCGTTGATTGATTAGCGAGTGTCCTGGTGGGTCGACCATCTCACGCTTAGTTGACCGTGCAGATGAACACTAGGGAGGACACCTGATCTTCTGTAACAGAATCCCCTCGAATCAGCGAGAACACAGTGCGCGATCTCCCTTCGGCGAAACCAGGAAATACCTGCATTGGAAACGCTTTGGAAATGCGTTGTGTGGATGTTCGATCAGCGCCAGTTGACAACAGCGTAAATATTCACGTTTTCGCGAATGGATTCGGTAAGTCGGGCCACGAATTTGATTATTAGGAGGCACGTGCGTGTTCGCGCACTTTCAGCCCGCGATCCCTTTTCACCGGTTGCCCCATCCAATCACTAATTAGAATCTGTGGATATACGTGCGTCTATCCCTCCGTGGTAGTCCTTCCGCGTGCATCTCTCGCCTCCCCGTAGACCCTCTTCTAGACTGCTGATTAATATTAAGCACGTTAGTCGCCCTGTTGTGATTAATGTGACGTATCGATCGACGTTATCTAAGTGAATAATTAATTCGGGATTGTACGTGCAGTCGCGTTACGCAACGGGCACGTTTCCGTATCGTCTTGAATACACGTGTGTCTGCCTCGCGTACACAGATTCAGATTCGGCGTACCGCGGAAATTTCAATGTAATTATCATTACGACGACACGCAACCTGTATAGCGTATCGCATTGTTATCACGTGGAACAGCAGGTCGAGGTACATTAGTTTGGAGAGAAGCTTCCTACGCGGATTTTTTTCCAGGGCACACACAGAGCTCGTTATCTCTCCCGTTAAGGAGCATCGATTACTTTTAGCGTTATTATTACTCGTATTCCGTGGCTGTGAGTGTAATTTCTGATTGGCCGATTTATAATAGGATCCTTGATGTAGGCGCTTGATATGGTTAATAAGAATACTAATTAATATCGAGGAAAATAATGCTGGTGATGTGGTTATTAATATCATTGTTTAATATGCATTTCAGTGTAATGTTAATATTGAAACGAATGCGAATCGGCAAACGAGAACGGCGGTTGCTATCCAATTAATTAAAAGTACATAAGTGAATGTGCAACATGTGCGGTTATGTGGGGACGGTGGGAGGAATGTTTGAAATACGAGCGATACTAAATTATTTGCGCGTGAAAATGTGGATATCCAAATTTCCTCGATCTTCCACTTTCTCGAGTGACAGATGCCCTGTTAACCTTTAAAGTCTCGTCTACGATCCTCTTCGTTAATTGCAAACGAATCGCGAAGATCCCCGCTGTTAAAAGTATCTCGCCTATGGTTGCATCGATCCAGAATTTCCTCACCTCGATGTCCCATCGTCTGCGGCACAGCAGTGACCATCGATATTTAACGAGCCAACTCGCCGGAGAGCCAACCTACCCCCGGAGTGACTTACGCGGTGCGACAAATTATCAAGAAGCGCCACTCGCGGATACTTAACGTCAGCAGTGGCGCAATTTCCGACGACAAGATTAGAAAATATCTGTCGGTGGTTCCCAAACGACCGATTCATTCCGAGCCGGGGCCACGCGTAAAGCCTGGACGCCGCGCGGCTTCCACGAGGGTCGTTCGCGAGGCTTCCAAGGAATGACCATTATGTCCGAGGAGCGTGTGCCGGCAGCTCGTTCCGTTTCGCACCGGCGACCGCCTAACCTGAGGGGGCCAGTTAAAACACGTGTTCGCTCGCCGGCATAATGGTGGCAATAATTCCTCCGCCGAGAAATAAATTCTCCAATAATAATTCTCTTCTTGCGCGCCGCCGTATGTAGCTAACGTACCTAACTGGCCGCGATTTATCATTCCCACATTCGCGCCTCCCGCTGAATCGCCTTCCGCCTCCGGCTTTCCTCCGCCGGGCCACCGGCGTTGTCTCGCCTCATCGCGTGCTTTTCCAGCTAAGAATACCGCCGCGCCCGCGTATTTTCCCGAGGGTACTTTAAATACACTTCCGTAATTATCGCATTAAAGGCAGTCTCCTATTTACGTTCCGCGGTAAATATACCGCGAATACGATCTTCGAATTCGTAGTGGGTGTTTTATGGAAGACATTTCGCGAGTTTAAAAACGGGAAGGATTTTATGAATTTTACGATGTACAGGGTAGCTACGTAGGGCGAGTCCGGGAGAGTCCGACCACTTTTTGGAAAAGAAATTGTAGCATCGTTGTTTTTCACATTTTTGTCGTTTTAGGCACATTAAAACAAAGCCCAAGCAATTTAGGATATATTTAAATTATAGTGTGCGATAATTTCAAATGTTTATTTTCATTTTCAACCAAAAACATTGGCACTGCAACTGGTCGGTCTCACCAGCATGTCGGGGTTAGATCGTCCACCCACTATGAGTGAGACCGACCTTGAAAAATAGCAAAAAGTAGCTTACCAAAAGTATAATACACGAAGAAGTTAAGGCAGGATACCACCTTCGCACTTAAAAAAAATTGAAAATTTTTTTTGTTCTCAAAGTACTCTTTCAAGTGTATAGAATCGAAATTCATTTATTAGAAAGGTGACCGGAACCTTTTTCTTGTGTAAAAACCGGATTGGAACAGATATATAAATCTATATAAAACTTTAAACGCGTTTTTCTCGAAACGATGTTTTCCAAATCGGCGTGTCAGATTACTCCTATAATTTTCATCCGATTGACTTGAAACTTTGCACAATTCTTCCCCGTGGTGTAATCTAAGGATGTACGTAGGACTTTTGCTGTAGCGTTGTTATTTTTCTTTTGGTGCGCAATTTTATAAACTTCTTTAAACTTTTTTACCCTAAAAAAATTGACCTTTTTGTTCAAATGGCCGCCATTTTCTTAAAAATCGAAATTTCGTAAAATCCCTACGTACAGCATTAAAAAATATTGTTGCCAATAGGAACATTCTTTGGTTTTTTTTCTAAGAGCCACGTACAAAGCGGAATTTGACACGCCGTCTAACGATGTTCCTCCAAAGGAGTGTATTTTGGCGCCACCTACAAGAGATTATTTTTCACTTTTTCAGTTTCAAAAAATGTGTAATTACAGATTAAAGTTACATTAATGAATGACTGAAACCGATTTTGTTTCTGCGGATTCTTTGTATGCAAAAAAAATTCATGAAAAACGCCTCCAAAATCGCAGTCAAAGGTGGTATCCTGCCTTAATTGATATGTTATTTTTTCTTCAGTTTTTCATGTAAATCACAAACATTCTGGTACTTTAAGCATCTAGTATCATGAAACCAACGGCTTCAGTGCACACATTTAATCCAATCGTCAGTTTTCGAGTTATCGTTTTCGGTCACAGGCTTTTAACGACATATCACTATCTTGTAGAATGGAATTTTCGCTCCCTGAAGCTGAAGATGGGTTTACAGTAAGAAAAAAACATGTGGTCGGACTATCCCATAATCAAGGGAGTGATCGACCACCTTGTCAAAATAAATTAAAAACGAATACATACGTATTGTTGGGATGACGCTGCAGTTTTATGCATATTATATCCCCCAATATCGGTGTAGTGTAAATAAACTTACCTGTCTTTCAAATATCACCAGCACTGTTACTTGGTCTAAAAACTTTCAGACACGCATAAAGTCGTAAGTGTTTCCTATAATTTAAATATGGATTTGTGACAATGGTCAATGCAAGATTAACAACAGGCGCGTTCATTTCTTTTGTGTCAATGACACACAGTGCCCTATCTTGCGCCAGTCTTAAAATATCAACACTGGCCGGACTCTCCCGGTGGTCGAACTCTCCCTAACTTACCCTATGTGAGAAACGTGGAGGTTTCGCAATGGAGGAAGCGCAAATATCGTCTTACAAAGACGTCACTAGGAATCTGCAAGCGTGCGTCAGCAAAAAAAACTGCGCAACGTTTTAACAATATTTCTGAACCACCGTCGCATCCATCCGAGACAAAAGGAGCGCCGCCCGCCAGGAAAAAGGGTTTGTCAGAACGGATAAGAAGGAATCGTTGATTTATGGGCAGCCAATCTATGATTTGCAAGTCAAATACATGAATAAAACAACGCGGAACGGTATCGATGAAACACGACCGTCCGAATATGAAAAAATGATCGATGGCTCGTCAAAATTTCGCTGCGGAACGCGGCCCAACTCCCCTGCCGCGCGGTAATTGCCATCCTGTTCTATTCCGTTTCGTTCGCACCCGTTTTCCGTTTCGGATCCGCGCGCCAGCCCGCCCCGGCAACGAATTAAGCTGCTTTATAAAAATGTAAAAGGCTTCGCCGAACGGAGCCGTTTTCGAGGCAGGAATAGGTAGATTCGCGGATAGAGGCGAGCGGGTGAAAGGCGAGGGAAAGGGAGGGAAAGCGAACTGGAGGGTTCCAACGGCACCGGGAACCTGGGGAATCGCAAATGCGATTGGGAGCTTCATTGTTTCTCGGGAAAGGAAAGAAAGCGCGAGACTTCGGGCCAAGGAGAGAGTTTAAGTCGAATGGATGGGAGAACCGCAAAGACGGAACAAAGTGGAGCTTCTGCGAAAGGGCGAGGGTTGTGTGCTGTTTCGAATTGCAATTTAAACGGCGATCGACTATTCGTTTGAATGTTTTCGGCACAGTCCCGCCGTTCCTACTTGCGAAACGCTTGTCTGTAATTGATTGTACGTCGTTTAGATGAATATCGTGATAGACGAGGGCGATGAGGGGCGCGATTAGGGCTGTTCTTGGAAACGGTGATCTATCATCTTAGACCTGATGATCGAAAGGTTGTACAAGGGGTAAGGTCAATTAATTGTAGGTAGTCGGGTTTTAAAAATAGGCCACTCTTTAGTTTCCCCTTATACATGTTCTGCTACAAAGTGTTTTTCACCTCACATTATCTTCCTTAACCCTCGGCTGTCGCACTGGGTCAAACTGACCCACAATTTGACTTTAAAGTAAAATATCTTTGAGGCATCATCGTAAATGCTTCTACTGTTTAAACACGATGATGCTTTAAATGTTAAGTTTCAACGATGAACACATATTTATTGCTGTTTGTTTGTAAACGGGAAAGAGATCCCTTTAGTGTACAGGAGTGAGAGGGTGCATGTTATAAAATAATTTGAGTGAGAAACACTCAATATTCATAAATCTACAATCGAATCTACTCAATGTTCATATTCTACAATATTCAAACTTTATCTCAGAATTTTTGCGACCTAATTTAACAAATAGTTTTTAAACAGCAGCTGAAACTTGAAACAGTCTGACAACTACGTTCGAAAAAGTAGGTGTTACAATCGAGGGTTAAGACGCCACGACCCCCTGTTGTACAATTTCGATTGCAAAATTGAACTTCCTCGTCCGCAGAACTGATCACCCCTGCATTTGGCATCCCCAGTCGTGTCTTTATTATTGCCATCGGGACACGAAATGAAGATGCCGTCCCCATAGGATTTACCCAGCCAGCGTAGCCCATGAATGTCTGCGTAAGCGTCCAGACGTCTGCTCCTCTTCCTATGACGTACATTGAACCTCCCACAGATCAAGTTCGAAGAGAGCCATCGAGCCTGTTCGCAATTCCCAATTGAGTTGCGACACATTGAATGTCATTACCTTTTTATACATTAGAAAGCCGCCTACGCATCGAGGGGTGAAAAAGAATTCGCTGGCACAGTGTACCTTGGGAAACAACAAGCTCGGCTGTTGCGGAGCATGCGACCGTGCTGCATTACGTATTCATTCGTGATTTCCTTCGGTCGCGGGTACAGGCCGGCTGGAGGTCGGGGCTGCACAAATGTACAAAGTAAGATTCCGATTCCGAGGCATTAATTGAGCGGAGCCTGTGTATTTCCCTGCGGGCTACGTAGACAGAGGCGTCTTACGCTACCAATCTCCAGGAGTTTCGGTTTCAGGCCGATAGAAACGGAAGGAGAGGGAGAGGCCGCGGAAGCGGATCGGAGGAACGGAGAAGGGAATGTTAAACTTGCATGCACGGTGTAATATGGCGTGGGTGTGCGGCGCGGGGAACGAATACGAGGGTAATAGAATGTGCATGTAATAACCGAAGGAAATATACACCGTGCAGACTCCGAAAGGAAGGAAGGTAGAAATAACGGAGGGAGCCAACTACGGGAAAAGAAATTCTTCCGTTTTCCCTTCCCTGCTCGGAGTTTTCGCCACCCTTCCCAGGGCGCGAACGCTCGCCCGCGGATTTCGAGGGTTTGTTTGCTGGAACGCGCTCGCTTTTGTCTTCTTTCGAGGCAGACACGCGCCTGAGGAATTGCAATGAGATTTTTCGTAAGCGAATACTTGGTTGCACTCGTCGCGCGAGGCATTGCTTGCCCCAGCCAGTGTGCCCGATAATATATACTTCCTGCAACCTTAACTCTGAAGTAGTAAAAAAATTACAAATTTTAATAACTTCATAGCAGTATTAAGAAATTCAGCACCTTGATTTCTTTGGTTTGCTGTCACTTGTCAAGGGCTATACTTACTTCACTCTTCCTTGTAAAACCCCAAGACTAAGCATGCTTCAAAGAACTGTCTGTCACAATCAGAGGTACAACCATTTAAAAGGTTACATCCACCTAGGGGTCCGGAAAAAGCATACAAGTTCAGGAATTTTTTTGGGAAAAGTATAAGTGAAAATCATACACAATGTTTTTCTACTAAAAGATACATTTTTTAACTATATTATTCTAAAGATGTGAGTCGTGTTTTTTTAAACATTAGCTGGTAGACATCCCCTAGGCCAAAGGATACATCTGAAAGCAAAAATTGAAATAGATTTTAAAAATAAATAACTTACGGAAGTACCTGACGTTCTCGGAATTTTAATATTGTATTTTGGTAAAAAAGGGCGACCGTTTGATTTTTCCTTTTTTTTTCAAGAAGGCTTTGCAAGTATTTCCATTATTGCAAAATTGAAAGCAAAATTTAAAAATATGAGAACGTCAGGTACTTCTAAAAGGTATTTATTTTTAAAATCTATTTGAATTTTTGCTCTCAGATGCATCGTTTAGCCTAGGGAATGTCCACCAGCTAATGCTTAAAAAAGAAAACGCGACTCATATCGAAGCCGATATCTCCTTTAGTTAATAATAATATCTCATGAAAATTTATAATAATATAGTTAAAAGATGTATCTTTTAGTAGAAAAACATTGTGTATGGTTTTCACACACACCTTTCCCAAAAAAAATTCCTGAACTGGTAAGCTTTTTCCGGGCCTCTAGGTGGATGTAACCCCTTAATTTAATTGGAAACATTTGACGGAACACTGCCCAGCAACTACCCCCCCTGTCCAAATCCGTTTGCTGATGTCGGCTACAGAAGCTGGTTCGCATTTTGTCTGCGGGACACCGCAATTAACTGTCTAGAATTTCGCGCGAACTCGCACGACAAGAGCACGCGAAACGTCAGGTGCGTTTCTGGACACCTCTACCGTCGCGTCACAGTGAAAATCACTGATAGGCGAAGATCCTCGTCCAACAGTCTCTTAAAAGGATGCAGACGGTCTGAAGCAAATGGACGGCGCGCGACTATAAATCCAGGAGGAGAGTGTAACTGTTGAAACTAAAGTAACGAATTGTCAGAGACTCGGAATCTTTCGCCGATGGAGGGATAAGGGGGTCTTCTGCGTGAACGATTCCAGGTCTAAGTTCCGCCGATAAAGCCAGGATTTCCACAGACCTACGAGTCAGTCACCGCGGCTCGAGTTTTATTATATTAAAGTAGTAAACCAGATAATAAAGCGAGGAACGTCCGCCGGTTTTACGACTGCCCGTACGACATCTTATATCGCGTACTTACAGTCACCCTCTGTCGATCATAACCGAGCGCATCGGGCTCCAGGACACTGGCGCGCTGGTAGTTTCCCTCGGTCCTCTTCGATCGTGGCCAGGACGTATATTATGGTCCAAAGTCATCGCGGGGAACTCGGAGGGAAGCTCCTCCCTTCGAAATCTGAAATGATGATGGGTTCGCTGGACGTTCATCAAGAGACAAAGGCAGAGTTTCATGTCTGACTTCACCTGAATGGTGAACACGTCGTACTACCATGTCCATTCTACTCCTGGTTCAAAATACCCTGGCGAAAAGATCGTATTGGTGACGGGAAAGCAATGGGGACATTTAAATTGTTTTCTAAACGATCCAGAGTCGGATATGTGTTCATCCCCCGTGGCAGATAAAACGCTCAGTTGCGCATAGACGGGTGGAAAAGGAAGCACGGTGTATAAGGAGGCTGGATAGTCGGTGGTATCGGTAGGAAAGGGTCCCCTAGCCGAGTGCAGAGATTGCTTTCGATGTTGATTGAAGTGTAACGCAGATAACTCGAATCGTGAGCAGCGGAGCGCGGGATGCACTTGTGCGCGGATAGGAGAGATTAGTAAAGGGCGTAATGGAGTTCCGGGCGACTCAAAAACGGTCATGCTTCGTTGGAGCATCCGTCACCCAGCCGCGCTCATCTTCTGCTGGTCACGTGCTCGTGTAATTCCTGATAGAGCGTCGTACGTGATTCATATCTGCAGCGGCAGTCTCCTCTTTGTTTACATAATGCGAGACCGTTCCTGGAGACCAGCCAACTGTGTCCGTCCGCGATAATCGTCACGTTGAATTCAGTCAAAACGGCGCTGCCTGATAAGGGCGTGAAGATGAATCAACGTCAGGCTGAAGTGGGACGAGCCTGTTTCTGAAATCCAATGACACGGCAAGAATCGCTCGACGTTGAGGTATTCCGCTGGCTTACCAGTGGCAGTTAAAGCCTTTCTTTCCCCCCTGTCCGCGGGTGGAAGAGCCGGGGAACATTGTTTCCCCATTCAATGGGCGAGCCTCAAGTCCCAACGACGTATACAAATCGAGTAGATGCACATACGAGACGGATACCTTAATTGCTGGCAAACAGAGCTTCCATCTCTACGAATCAATCTTCATTTGCCCCGCAGTAACCGGCGCGAATTAAAATAACACCCACTGTTAACGGGATCTCCGGTTGCGACAATTCCAGAAAATAATGCAGTAATTAAAGACACAAGGGGCCCGAGATAGACGACGGAGATGAAATGGCTCACAGATGTCTAGGCGAGTGCTAGCAGAAGATTCTGACGACACATACATCGCGCAGTGTTATGGCAATCTAAGTTGGCATGTTTAGTCAGCTCGAATAAGGCGCGCCCGTAGCAAGTCTGATAGCTGGCTGAGTCAACATTCACGTATTTGCCGTGGCATCGCTGCGAAGCCATCCAGACGAAGCCCAGTTGGCGAACCAAGAGCGGGGGATGCCTCGTACCGCGCACAATTTGGTGCAAGATATTGCTTTCGAATGCAACCTCCTTACCCTTTACCACCCGGCCTGTTACTGGTGTTTACCCTACCTGCTTCGTGATAGCGCGAGAGACACACCGTGCGCGTGCCATCTGCGAAAGGTGCGTCGGATAATGGGATTCGCATGTCTCCGATAGCACAGCCGACTAGTAGAAGGTGAAACGAGATGCGTCAGCGGCGAAAGTATCGGGCTAGCCCTCTGAAAGTTAGACACCGTGGTGAAAGGATGGATCGAGGCAGCAGTAGGTAGCAAGACCTTCGATAACACCATCGTCATTTTTACATGACTCGCTCGTGTTTATCTTCTAGAAAGACCTATTTCAATATGGGCTTTGTAGGATCCAGTAGTTCCGAAGAAGTGGAGATTGAACGGGGAGGATCAATCTTTACAGACTCGGGGCCAAGGCGGTCTCTTTTCTGATAAGAAACCTGATGGTTTCGCAGAAACTTTTAGTAATATTGCATTGCTCTGCTTCATACGATATTCTCCTTTATACTTGAACATTTGCGGTATCTTTGACAATAATTCTCGCAAGACCTCCCGCGGGCTGGGTTTCTGCGAATGTTCCCCGAACACCCTTGCTTGAATTCCGGGGTAACTTCATCAGCCAGTAAACAGAACTTTCCTGCAGTACGCTTATTCACTTCCCGCCAGCAGCAAAAAGGCTCCGTCGTGTTTCTGGCACGGGGAAGCGTATCAGATATTGAAAAGTTACAATCCTGCAAGGTACTTTCGCAAAGCGGATTCCTGGATACGCGAGACCCGAATAATTTCACGGGGCTACAAGGAATCGCGGCGTCTCCCGCGGAATCGGCATTGTAAGCGAAGATGTTAAACAGTTGTCGAGTCCATCCCTTTGGATTTTCGGTCGATAGGGGGCTCCCGGCTCGGTCTGACGAAAATTATACAGACCCACGATAAAAAGGGGGGGTTGGAAGGGCGACGATGGGGGTGGATGAGACCCGACCAGATAGAGAGAAAGGGCGAGAGGGAGGGAAGAAGACACAAGCAGACAGAGGAACAGACAGTCGCCCCGTGAAATTGAATTACAATAAGCAAAGTAAAGTTGGATGATCCAACCATTGTGCCCTCCCGCCCGTTGCTACCTCACTGCCAGTTATCTCCTTTCTTCTTTACCTTGGTTCTGCTCGCTTCCACCCACCATCCCGGAGTCCCCAGTCGAGGAAGAAGTTCTCTCGAGTACCACGACAACCGACGGTATTCTTACGCCTTTGTTCCCCCACGGGGCTGAATTAATTGCTGCGTTTTTGACATCCATTCATTGTCGGGTCCCGGCAGACGACGTCGGGATGAGCGGATAAAGGGAAAAGTTACCGAACGCCTCGTCTTCGTCGGTGCTTCCCTCTTTCGCCAGGACTTTCGCTCGGATTTGCGCGCACCGCGGAATATTATTCCTCCGTCCAATGCCTCTCCTTGAAATTCGGTACCGTTCCGAAGGACCGAAGCGATGTGTCCCTTTCGCCTTTGTTGCTGCGTAAATTGGCTAGGCAAGGGCCTGAACAGAGGAGCGTAGTTGCCGCGCGGATCCGACGAGCGAGGGCCTGAGGACCCTTCTCATCCAGGCGATAGTCACCGTTGCACAGAGCACTATAATCCTGGGATCTATCCGCCGAGGTACAGCCCGCTATGTACAATTTCAACCAGCTATTAACTTACCCTAATATAACAATAAGAGGTTTCGGCGCACTGGTTCGGTCAGTTAAACAATCTAGAAGCTAATTTGCAATTTTAATAATTATAAATTTCCGACGTTTCGGTCTGCGATTTAGACCTTTTTCAAGGTCCCTAACGAAACACGCATTGGAATTTGATCACAGATTTGACTTCGATAATGTTAAAATTATTGATAGAGAGGCCAATTGGAGTCGCAGAATTTTGTTGGAGACGTTGCATATGATTAAACAACCGAGCGTAAACCTTAGGTATGAAACACCTAAAATACAAGAGTACTACGCAACTTTATTAAAGCAATAAGGCTTTATGATGTAATTCCTCCAATATAGTCTTCACTTCAATTGTGACCAGTATAACCAGTTCATCTATACATAATAAAATTATATTATGTAATCAATTGGTCATATATCCTAATGCGTTGGGCCTTTACCACATGAACATCAATTAGTGGTATTTTGACAGTAGTTGTGAGGTTGAAAATGTCCGTTCTGTCAATAATTGTTAAATTCGTTCGTAATATTTAATGGTCTTTCTTTTGACTCCGTTTCTAGCCACAGTTTTGTTTCACCTTTAAATAGTCCTCCAAGTTATATTTACCTCAGTCATGCTCCAACCGACTCGTGTGTTACACGGCATACCAAACGTGTGACTCTAAAGCAAACGCAGTATAATTTTTAAATATCTTTCCTTGAAAAAGGTCTAAATCGCAGACCGAAACGTCGGAAATTTATAATTATTAAAATTGCAAATTAGCTTCTAGATTGTTTAACTGACCGAACCAGTGCGCCGAAACCACTTATTGTTATATTCTAAAAATACGGTCGATAGCTCAACTACTTTATTTACCCTAATATATTCACTAGTAAATACCCCTCAGGCAAAGAATCTTTTTCCCCACTTGCACCGGAGTGCGACTAACATCCACTTCACACAGAAATTATTCAATCGACCAAAGTGTTAAGACGCCAGCTTCCAGCTGCAACTTCCTGGGCGCCACAATTCTCATCTCCTTCGATCGCTGAGACACGTCTGCGCCGCCGTGCTTTGCTCGTAATTACGCGGTTCATTGCGCGACGCTAATTCAGTTTTAACGATTCGCTGCTCATCGCGATGGTACAGGCGGGCCCGCGGCCGACTGATGCGTTCCACGTGACGCGTAAGTTGATGGCACAAGTCTGGCAAGTTGGCCGGGGAAGTCTGCGTCGCGACAGATCGCGGTAAATCGCGGCGCAATCGTCATCTCTGCCCGGCTTTGCTGGAAACTTGGTGCGCCCGCGAACTTTCCGTGGAAACGGAGGAAATTGCTGAGCGGGGCCAGCTTTTGTCCTTCCGGCGCATCCGAACCCCGCCGCGCCGGGAGTGCATAACCCCTTCCGGTTCCGACGACTACAGCGACGTCGCCGCGGGGAAACTATTGAATATGCATAAGTTATATTAAATTGGGCCAGCGGGTGTATGGTGCCGCGCGGGGGCGGAAAATACCGACCAATTACAAGCACTTGGATGGAGTTCGGCTTCCGCCTTCTCGGGCGGAAAGTTGGAACCGCGGTGGATATTTGAGACGCCTGGTATTGCGCCTGCCTCGACTATCCTCCAACCCACTTACCATTTTTCCAAACGAGCGGTAACGATTGCCAGTTTCATACGTGTCTCGTTAATGTAGAGTGCATCTGGCTTCGTAGAGCCGAGCGATACTCTCACGGTTCGGGAAATTAGAGAACTCGCGAGTGCACGTTCATAAAGAGCCATTTTATCAACATTGCTTGGATATTTCTGTGCTCTGTTTCTCTCGTTGCAATATAGAATTCGGGCAATGAAATCGCAGGTCACCGCGTTACCAAATAAACCACGATTCTGCCGCATTATTCGCAACCGTTTCACCATCAGCATTCACAGACACAAGCAGTGTAATTAAATTACAGAGGGATACATTAGTCAAGACTCGGTCGGGTGCACGCGGGCACGATGAATTTTCAAATTCCATTTTCTCGAAAATGAAACCTCTGTCGCGAATCGCGCCCGGGTGCCGCATATGGAATTCATTTACGGCCGTTTAATGACTGGTGGCTGAAATTGCCTAACAGGCTAAAGATATCTCGCGGACGAAATATAAATGATAAAGGAAAATACAATGGGGAGAAACACGGCAGCCGGGCATAAATTTGTAAAATCTCTGCGAAATGTCCGCGTTTCAGGGCGATAATAGCGGTAACGTATTCTTGCGCCATTTAATCAGCGGGTCGCCGCTATCTGGCACAGGCGTGATAACAGGCCGAGCCACTTAGAGGTTTCTTGCGCCGCGCCTTAGCGGGCCGAGATCTTTCGCAAATCTTTATTAGTAGGTCGTTTGTCGGGTACGAGAGATCTGTCGCAACGGCGACAAAGTAAAATCGCATACGCTTAGGATCTGGCTCGGCGCAATTAACCGCGCGGAGTTCCAAAGCCATTCCGTGCCTCTTAAATACCCCTTTTTTTATGTTGACTCTAAATAACTTGCATGTCCCCTTAGCGTGGCGCGTACAGGGCGTTTCGTTAGCGGTAACGGAAAAGCAGGGTTCGTTAAGCGCTGCCGAAACACTATTACACGCTGCATAGATCGTTGCGGAACGGCGAAATTAGACCGTTACTGAATTGGAGCAAACAGCCTTCTCTGCGCGCCTTTGAAAGGGTTGCCTTCGAAACGTCACGTGAATAGAAGTATGTATCCGAAGTAGAGCTTGAGACGTCGATAAAGGAGAAAGAGGGAGGCCCAGAAAAAGGTAACAGAAGACGGCGCTGCGAGGTAACCGAAACAATGAAAACGGAACGGTCAAGGGTGGGAAAGATCGCAACAAAGACCCAGAACGGATTAGGCTTTATCCACCGGACGCGTCTGCTCCGTAAATTGGAAAGCCACGGGGCGGGGAAACGCCAAACCGAAAGAGGAGATAAAGCGGAAGTGCATCGAGGGTAATTTTTATCAATTGAAAGGCATCCGCGGGATTGTGTTCGCAGCGAGCGGGGCGAGTCACTCATTATTTCTTTAACGACGCGAACAATTCGTTCCGCGTGACGATGGCGCAGGGTACCGCATAATAACGTTTCTCCCCGCCTCCGACACACCCCCGCGGACCCTTCGCCGTCATTTATATTTGATGTAGCTCGGTTATCGCGAGCCGCTTAATGTGTGAAAAGTCGTTTGACGTTTATTCGTTTAGCTTACCCAGTTTGCCCGCTGAACGCACCGGGCCGCTTGCCCGCTAACGAGCTTATCTTCCCCCCCCCCAGACCAGACAGCCACTCGGTGGCCAGGATTCGAGAGGCAGGTTCTCCAGGTGTTCCCCGGTCGCTTTTGACCGCTTCACGCTCGTTGACTTGGGTAATAACATAATACGCCGCGCGGGCATGCCCGGCGTGCACAATCCGCGCCCGCAGTGATACATTAGCGGCCTTTGATACCTGGCCCGCTAATGCAACGCGTTTCGGGATGAAATTAGCTTCCCCGTTCGCCGATGTCTCTCTCGGTTTCCTTATTCCCCCGTGGCGCGAGCAAAAACCGAGCAGCCCGCCGCCCGCATCGCCGGGCGCACCGAGCCGGGGAAGGACGAGCCGCAGACGAAGGGAACGAGCGGGACGAGGAGGAAAGGCGAGAAGGACGCCGAAGGATCTTTGTAGCATCGCGAAACAAAAGGGACACCGTCATTGTGACCCGGAGAATCACCATTTAGAGGGATGTTTGCGCAGCAGAAACGGAGCTGCGATGTTAATTACGGTTGAACGGGTTCGGTTTCTCGAGCGAAGCTCCCGCTGGGTCGCTGGTAGCGTCGAAGGGATCTGATTAGAGGCGGTGAAGCAGGTGGGAAGACGGGAAATAAAGGTTATCTCGTTAATGGAGCAAGGGGTGAATGCTTTAAGAAATTATTGCGCCGGTAAGAAGAAGCACGAGGAGGCTTCGTTAATAGTGATTTTGGTATAGAAAGCTCGACCAGCCACGAAATTGAGCGAAACGTGGGTGTACACCGAACTCGGAGTTACTAGTTCGTTCCAAATATCCCCGAATCCGGGACGATAGTGTATAATTATTTCAGCTCAGTGGCACAGAAGTCAGTGGTCCCTGCCTGTATCTGGGCAGACTATTTTGCCGTGGATCGCTCGTGCGCGGGGCGGGTTGTATCGATTTAACGAGCGATATTGATTAATGGTGTCGCCGCGTGCGAATAGGCCGCATCGGTCCGTATAAATTAGCGGGCCGATTCTCGTTGCCAACGCGCGCATTAAGCAACGCGGCCTGCTAACACTGGCTACGGACCTGGTTCCCGCAGCCTGGGCGCTAACTCGAGTTAAACGAGATGAATGTCGGTTCGCTAATAGTTGTTACGAATTGCCACTGGAGCTTGCTTAGCCCGCTTAGAGAGAGATTTAGTCGAGCAACTAAGATGAGCTCGCCGCCCGGCGCTCTCCTTCCACCAACCGTTTTTCTTCTCCCTCGCTCGTTCCCTCGTTCCCTCATTTCCCATCGCTTTGTCTCGCTCCGACGCCGCTGTTTCGCCAAGATTAGAAGGCTCGCGGTCCTGCTAGCCGCGTCTTCCAGGATCAAAGTTTGACCGCAGACAAACTTTCCCGTGGCTTCGCTACAGAGTCGTCCGCTTAAGCGTCTCGCTGAGCTCCTTTAAAGACCCTGCTTTATCATCGCGATCAACCGTGTGATCTCTCCCATCGATGGGGCCCGTGCAATCGATTAGGAGTCGAACGATAAATTAATATTGTAGCAAGTGCCAGTCGGACGCGGAGGTATACTTCTATTGGCTTCAGGAGTACATCAAACTCTCGACTGTGTAACTTCTTCAACGACAACAGGACAGTGCGCTGCATTATATGTAAGACAACTGTGATCATATTGCTGTTGGTACTTGGTAACATACTTTGAACGTCTGTTGTATATATGGACGACGATACAAGTGATGGTTGAAGTAGGGGTTGGCAAGGTGAATTTACGGTCCTCCTTTGACCCACGATTCAGCTCCGGGCAGCCGTGGTACTGATTAACTTGTAAAAAGTGACCAATTCCCAATCCAGCTGGCTGGTTACACTGTCTGTCTCGCGAATCGATTAACCGTGTTGTTCAGACCGAGAGCAATTTCCGTGAAATCCCATCCCCAGGAGGCGTTGCCTGACCGGAAGTCGATTCGCCCCCGGTTCCCCGGTATACTGAAATCTCAGTAGATTCGCTAAGTAGCAATATAGGATAAATTAGCTCTGTCAGAGCACCGAGGTCGGCCCCTGTTGTTCCCCTTGCCCCCTTTCTCTTTCTCTACCGTTCCTCATCCAAACAGCGGCCTCCCCCGAGATATCGTACCTGTCTCGCGATGCAACGTTGCCCCTGCCAGCCTTCCGTTTCCTCCATCATGTCTGGCTTGATGTATACGTGCAGCTAGACCAACACAATTCAAACCACGACCCTCCTTCGTTCGAAGTGAAATGGTCTTGCGAACCCTTTTCCCTTCTACTCGCACTTGTCGTGTCAAATCTAGTAGAGACTTCCGCCAACAGAATGGGGATGTCTGAAACTCACCCTTCTTGTTTACTTTATTCAAAACGATAAACTGAACTTATTCCAGCTGCGCACCTCTGGGCACACATTAAGTTGATGCTACAGTTGATTACCAGAAACCACCGTTTATTACCCTAACTACTTCTCAGTACCTGGATTCAGTTTCTCGGATGTCCGCTTTAACATGGCTCCTTATTGTTAGTTCTCGTTTCGTCAAATCGCCCAACCAACTCGAGGAACGCGCGGAGGGATTATGTAAAAGGGTCGCGTATATATCCTGGAATAATGTGCCCTGTCGTGCACGCATAAATACGTGTTTCCGAAACCGCGCGACGGATAGCTGCAGAGTGAGAGCATTTCTTGGGCTCGAAGATGGAGTCCGGGAGCTCATCAAGGTAATGCAGCTGGGATTATCCTGAAACCGAGCACGTTCCCAGTGCCGAGAGTCAGGAATACTGGCACGGCTCTCGGGAAAGGTAGAGCCTCGGCAGGTTATTAGTTGATCGTTTGATCGAAACCCCGCGGAGACCGCCAGACACTTCTGACACATGCTACGCCTCTGTGTCTGACTTTGTGTCGTGCAACCCGCTATCCCAGTGACGCCGGATTGTTTATTGAAACAATTTGACAGTCAGTATCGCGGAGGCTACTGATTAAAATCCCCTTTCATTTAAAAGATCCGCTCTGAAAGAATTTCTTATAACCACGTTCAGCGGCGTGCATACTCCAACAGATTTTACCGAAAGTAATAAAACTTTCGTCGAAAAATTCCCTTCGAAACTTCGGACGGAGGAAACTTTCAGCCCTTGCCAGTTTCTTATAAAAACACGTTCCTTAATGTCACCCGCTACGCAGACGTGTACGTAGTTTCTTAAACGGAAGTTGCATGGAACGTACCCTCAAAGTTCGCGAATGACTTTATTGCTCGGCTAGGTGTTCGATAGCTTGGGGGTGGAAAATATTATAACTCCAAGATACGGGGCCCCGATCTTTAGACTCGCTCAGAATCACGGCTCCCTAGCTGTTTCGCGCGGTGTCACTGAAGAGCTGAGAGCAAATTCGAGTTTAATTAAGAATCCGAGCGATTAAGAGTGCGCGACGGAGAATGGACACGTAGCCAATTATACAGGAGGTTGGATGTTCCTCGTGCTCCCCTCTCTCTATCAAGAAACCGTGTGCAAAGTAAAGAAATGCCAGCGCAGGGGTCGCGCGGGCCAAGCGAGAGGTCTGGTTGCTATAGCTTTCCAGTCGAACACCGCCGGTTCGGCTAGATCAGATTAACCAGACACCGGGAAATTTATCTCCAAGCGTAACGACTACGTCCACGTCGTCTGGGCGACGGGCGCGGATAAATACGTGCGTTTAGCGGATTGATTGGCTACAGCACACTTTGGCTGAGCCCCGGCTCGGCCCGATGCACTTTTACCATCGTCGCACCGAATATAGATGCGCTCTTGAGTCACACCCGACCGGCGGATCGTTCCTTGCCATTCGTGGCAAGGTTACCATTTTGCTCTGGCGCCACAGAAGAGATCAGAGGTCCTTGGTGGACCGGCTAAAAACGAGCACCATCCTCGGAACAGAGTCTTTGGCAATCGCGGCGTCTGTTACGCGCGAATGGTACGCGTACATCAATACCCACGACCAGAACGAAAATGTTTGTTGCATCTAGAGGGATTTGGACATCTTTTACGGCGAAGTACTTTTCAAGCGACTTTATTGTGTGATCACATAAGATGGAATACGTACTTTCATAGACGCATATCCCGCGTATCTAGGTTTGATCCAGAGCTTCGTTGCCTTCTGCTTGATCTAGATTAATTTGTGATTGGGTAATTTAGTCGCAATGGATAGGAAACTCGGACAAAACCGGGTACCTGGGTAAAACCGGGACGTGCTATTATTTTGTAAACTGCCTTAAATTTTCCCGCGTCGTTGCAGCGACATATTGTCGCGATGTGCATTATTTCATCAACGAAAGATGATCGTGTTACAAGCGTGCTTACTAAGCTTATATCGTCTTGTGTGTTTTTGAAGGCTCTGATCTAATTTTCGATCATTAAGAAACTTCAAACACTTTTGACAATGATGAAGTAGATACTTTTTGGTGTGAATTGTTGCATATTAAAGTGTCAATAATTAAAAGGTTTGTTTTTACTTCGCCATGGTATTGTTGATAATTCGTAATATTTGCAAAATTGTATGCTGGGGCAAAACCGTACGGGGTAAAACCGGCTACCCGGTTTCGGACGAAATGTGTATAACAAAGAAACGAAAAAGAGGAAGTTATCAAGATTAAAACTAGATCTTAATAAAGGACTACAACTAAAGAGAAAGAAAACCACAAAATTAAACAAAATACCGAAGGATAATGATAACAGTGGTGATAAAACCGTGAAGACATTTGCATTTATGTCCAAGAATCATATGGTTCATTGAAATTGAATGAAGGTTGGGTGCAGTTTACAGCTTGTTCTAACTGGTTGGGAGACTGAAGAATTGGATTAGCTTCGTTGTTATAGGTGCTAGGGCCAGTATCTAGTATGGTACCCGGTTTTACCCGCCAAGGGGTAAAACCGTAAAAACGGATCATATTTTAAATCGTCATTTTTTTGCATCTGTTCTTCTATTAAAAAAATTGTATATGTAGGGGAGACCGGGGCTAGTTGACTAATTTTTTACATTTCTAATTTTTATAAATAGACCATTAGTATTTTGTTAACTTACTGCATACCAAAAGTTTCCAAATTTCATTAGGTATACAGGCATAATTTTGAAAATCATTTTAATTGAGTCTAGGTTGTAGTTTTTATTGTATTTAGAGTAGTGAGACGAATAAGTCAACAGACCCCGGCTACGGGGTTAGTTGACAAATATGATGGGGTCAGTTGACTTGACATTTACTTTTCAGTTTTAACCCTTTGCATGCGAAAGGTGTATATATACGCTGTCACAGTACATCAATATACTGTGAAAAACGTATATATACGCTGCCAATTCCATCAATATAGTATACGAAACGCGTACATATGTATTGTATATTTTATACTACGACCAATAATTTTTTTATTTTTTTTTCACTCCTCCACAGTGTTATTTTTTTTATTAATAATCATGATCTAAGATACTGTAATTATTTTGTACTGGTTTGTTATGGTCTATTTGGCAGGCCTGAGAGTTTGAAGGGAGGATAGGGTGTAAAACTGGAAGGGGTGAGTTTGGAAGGATTTGTGGTGGGGGAAGTGGACTTGAGCAGCTAAACTCTTTGCCTCGACTGCATCTTGAGGATAAAAAATGCAATTATTAGTAGTATTCCTATGCATAGTCAAGTAACCCCGTCCGACATTGTTAACATGTTAAGGGTCGTACGTACAAAACCTCCACGCACCGGATAAAATAAAATACCGTAAATTATAGTCAAGGTATCACGTTTCCACAAAATATTCGTGAAATAACATCAAGCAGTACTTAGTGGACAAAAATTCATAAATAGTCGAAACGAAAATATTTACTTCCAGCCGACCTTTTCAGATTTTTCATTCTCACTGACAGACCACGCAAGTTTTTGTCACGGCGACACATTAAATGGCAAGCTGGTCATTCATATGCTCCAATATTGCGAATCGCAGCATAATTTATTCCATAATACAAGAATTAAAGGGAATTAGTCAACTAACCTCGTTAGTCAACTAGCCCCGGTCTCCCCTACTGTTATTTAGTAAACAGTTTATTCTAATGAATCCTAATTGCAATTACTTTTCTACATTAATAATGTCAAAGTTACGAGCTTTTATCCTCAACGTCCCGATTTTGCCCCTGTCTCCCCTATAAGTGATTGCATAATTAATTGGTAGCAAGACTGATATGATTTTAAGTGGCGTGTTTCTTTGCAACTGGCGCATACAGAGTTAACTCACTGAGGCTGTTGTGTATCTTGAATATAAGCTCCCTTTTAAAGTTTATTTTACCGTAGCGATCTTTCAAAAATACCTCGCAAAAACGAATAGCTGTACAGCTGTGAAAGCAATCCGAGGAGCTTGCTAACTTCGTTAACGCAATCAAGACAGGCAGAAAGCTGCCAGAAAGATTCCAGCTTTGGCTCAGGCAGGAAGTTTCAAAGACACGTTATTGAAACGGTCAGCCGTAGAGCTGGAAATTCGAGTGTAGCGCTGTATCGGCAGAAACGGTCGGGGAACGTTAGAAATCCGCGCAATGATGCACCGTTTACCAAACACCGGCTCGTAAATCATTTCTCTCCGGCTTCGTTCCCGACGAATTTTAATTAAAACGTCCCTTTCTGTTACTTGTTGCAGGTAAGAAGCCGGGCAACGTTCGTCCCCCGATAGTCTTATCGTTCATCGGTTCGGTGAGTGGTCGAAGGAAATTTTAAATTGAATCGAGTGCCTTGCGTTTCTCCGCCGAGCCTCCGGCGACGCGTTAAGGGACGCTAGAACGGGGCGGCGAGCTTTTAATTACGACACTTCCTCCGCGAGGAAGGAGATACGGTGGAGATTGCGTCGCCGATCGCAGTTGCAGCTAAAAAAAATTGCCACCAGCCGGGGCGAAGAGGGGCGGTTGTAACAGGGATCGTACGACAGATCCTTTGATATCGGTGACGAGAGTGCCGCGTGGCGGACTCTCCTCGGTCCTCGATGGGGGCTGATACGAACTGCCAAATGTCACTGGGCCAGACATTTCTATATTTGAATTCGAGGTTCGCATGACGGCGCTCCGACGTAGAGAAACGGGAGGACCGACGTCTCTATCTATCGATCTAACTGCCGGCCGGGCCGCGTGACGTTCAGCCTGGAAATAATGTTTTGTGAGTCTCGTTGGGGTAGTTGGTTGGTTCTTCTCCCCCGCGCCCTCCGCCGTGACCGCCGTGCCCGACCCTCTTTCCTCCGCGCGGCTCCCTTTTTCCCGGGACGGTGGCCACTGATAGCCGTGGATGCCGCGACAAAAATACAACGTCAGTCAAATCCTTAATCCTGGAAATAGGTGGCGCTTGTCTGCGCTGACGTAAGTGGTGCGACCGTGTGAGAATATCGTGATACGTTGGCTACCTCCTTCGACACTATCGTTGCGAATCGACGGAGAAGATGGACCTACGTTTTCCAATAGCGTTACATGCGTGATTACGAAGTTTGTACGTATGTTACACGCTGTTATTCCTCCACGATGATCACGCTGGGAGAGGTTCGTTATGCCTCGAGGGACATCGCGCACCTCCGTCCAGAGGGCGGCACGGGAGGGTGCGCGGTCAACGACGATTATGACACAGAAAATCGGCGAACGTCGAGGAGCGGAATTCCATCGCCCGGCACACCGTTAGCGAGTCGGCTTCTCTCCGCTGAGATACAGTTGCCGGCGATGCGGCTGGCGTTGGGTGAGACACGAAATTCACGTCGGGGCCTTAAGCAGCAGCCTGGTAATATCCGAAACGGTAACTTGTGCACGCCGCCGGTGCGCGCATCCGAATCCACCGTCTACTACCAGCAGGAATATCCATTTCAAGACATTTAACCCGGCCGACTGCCGCGACGAGGTGAGACGGGATGTACACAGCTTCTAAGATTACTAGGCAGTTTCATTACGCTTACGAAAAGACCTCTCCCCTGCTACGTCTCGGTCTCTACCCCCGTCCTGCCTCTCCGCCCCCCCCCCCTTGTTCTGCGGCTCCCTCTGCCCCGTTCTTGTTCCCTTTGTGTCGCGCAGAAAGGTTTTCGAGAGGATCAAGACCGTGGCACGTCAAAACCGGAGACGAGAGCACCCGCGAGGAACCGAGACGGGACTTCCTCTTCCTCCCTTCTAAAGTTTTCTGGAAAGTGTCTCGAGCGATGGGGTCGCGAAAATAAAACTGATATTCCACGCTAAATAGACTGGTCCCTCTTGCCAACGACAAAGGGAGGAATTGGATTCGCGATGCGAGCCTGATTTATTCCTTACATTTGAGATTCTGGATTCGTCTGCCCTCTCGTGATGGGTATTCTTCATTTACTTGTAGGGAGGACTTCGGGTGTTCTCATTAGGTTGCTCATAGTGTATTAGGAATTCGAGAAACGTCACAAAATTCAGTTGCACTTGTCGACGTGGAAATTATTGTAATTCTTCTGTCATTGGAAGTTCTTGTAGGGGAGAGGCTTGCAGGTTGCCACCCCTAAGCTTTTTTTATCATAACTCGTCATAAAATTAACGTATCGTTGATTTATGGTATAAGTTGGAAAGAGGAAGTGTTGAGCTACGATTCTGAGCTACAAATCATGCAAACTCTCGAAAAAGAAAAATTATACTGCAATTTATCGAAAGTATCTAAAATTGTCTCCTTGAAATTTTGGCTCGCAGGTTGCCACCCCAAAAAAATTGCTAAAAGTGTAAAAAAACTCAAGTAAAAACCTGATTCAAAAAACTTTTCAAAATTTATTAAGTTTTATTAATAAATTATATTATTCAGATTTTCTTGACCTGCGTGCTGCCATACTAAAAATTTATAAAAATGTAAAAAATAAACCAAAATATGGCTAAAATGCAATAAAAACACTTCACTTCAAACTCAATGACATTTGAGTGTAAACAAGCGGGAAAGAGAGAGGTGGCAACCTGCAAGCCAAAAAAGGAGGCAACTTGCATTCCGACGCATTTTTAGGAAAATATGAGAAAAAATGGTCAATTCATGATATGTTTGGAAATCTGTTTGGCATATGTAAATTAGATAAAAAAGACAACACAGTACGTATAGTTATCTTGAATTGTCGATGAAAATGTTTAATTTACGAGCACAAGGAAAGCACACAATTTCAATAATTCAGTTTCTTGACAAACACTATATTACCCTTCGCTCAGCAAACACAGCGTTATTGCGTCTGTCCGCTCCAGAGGTTATAAAATAGTGACACCTACTCTTTTAACGTCGATGTGAGTCAGAGTTGAGGTTCTGACACTGCTAGAAAGTCGAAATACAGCAGGGGTGGCAACCTGCGAGCAGTGGCAAGCTGCAAGCCTCTCCCCTACTGATTTTTTATTGCACGCGAAATCGTTGGATATGAAATAATCGCCACCATGAAATTCGTAGGGGTTGGCAATTTCTAGGGTAATGGCTGGGACCTGATTGAAGACAATTTTACGTTTATGATGGGTGTATAACCTCGCGCGACGAATATTTGCTGGTATTATATGCTGATAGCAGCTGCAGTTAATTTTATACCCTCCGTTTGTAAAATTCCATCCTCCATTTACGATTGTTCGCTCGAGGAGGAAAATTGCGAGGCTTCATTGACAGCACCGCTGGATGGGAGTGAAAAAGATAATCGCAACACGTAATTTCCGTCGTTTCTGGCTAGTCCGCAGTTAATTATCGACACGAGAATGTTATACACGCGAGGATTCCTAGCGCATTTTCAAACGGCGCGGATCTTTTAATTACGGTTCGTTAATTACTTTCGCGTATCGCGTAATCCCTGTTGATTAACGCGAAACGCGTATCGGTTATCGTTCGGATAAAAGACACACTGAGTTATAGTGGAATTTTCGAAGGAGCTGGATACGTGCTTTTGACGTAATTGACGTCGCAGTTCAAAAACGGATCGATCAGAATTGTCGGCGATAGCTCAGTGCTAATTGAATACGAAGCATCGAATTTTCCAGGATCGAGCTCAGTGATAGGTCACTCGATAATCAATTTTACCTCGCAGTTATCGACATTCCTGACAAACGGGGAAAAACAGAACTGACTGCGAGAAACACCTACGATTACATTAATACTGCAGTATTATAAACGTCCATCAGAGTTAAAGTGTCTAATATAAACGTTAATATATAGTATTAATATAGGGTAAATCCGGGAGACGCGGTCGGGTCGCTATATTTCAGAGTCTATACGTAAAAATGCATTAAAGTGCAGACCAACTACTTCTCTAGAAGCCAAACGATTGAATGAATAGCGTTATTTCGCTTCCTTCTGTGTTTTTCTGGATTTATAGGCTATAAAAGGTAAATTGATGTTACATTTAACGTCTTTTGTCAAACAGCGGTTGTACGGAATCGTATTTAAAATATACTTCTATGTTTATTTTCCTTTAATGTTTGGAATAATAAGATAGTAGAGATATTGAGGGACAATGCAGCCAAAGTATTTGGCCATATTAACTCTTCCTCTCAAAGCTAAGGAGAAGACCATGTCTCGCTGCAGAAAGGTGAGATGGTCGAGTTATGATTATTTTATTATTTTTGTTTATTTTTCTATTTTTTATTATTATTTTATTATTATTTTTATTTATTCACTTTTGTATTCATTTGCCTTGCTAATCGCCAGTAGGTAATTCACTTTTTCTTTGATGTGTTCTTTACTTGTTTAGCGTAAACAAATTAAATATCAATGAATCCGTAGTTGTATTCACGCATAAATAATTTTGCTTTATCCTTTGTTAATTTTCCATGAAAAATTATCTGAGTGGTCTCTGCCAACGACGAAAACCATTTCTCCCGGCACCTCGGGTGAGGTGCTCAGATGTCATGACTTTAGTTTTCAACCCAATTTACAGTAAATATTGTTTTAAAGCAAATATCGACCAGTTTTTCTGAATCGGCATAAAATTCTGAACATATTAGGTTTGTTCTGATAAAATAAGTAATATCTATATGTATTAGTTTTAATAGCCATTTTATATTAGGTCGACCGCGTCTCCCGGATTTACCCTCTGTATAGATACTAGAGTGTATTAATTCTATCGAGAATAACTTAAGGGGGGAGACCACTGTAAAAAATCTGAAAAATCGATTTTTTCTTTTTTACATTTTCTGAAAGACGCACATTTCAAGAATGCTGTCTCCAAATTTTATGAAGAAATTTGCAAAATTGACGGAGATATAGTATTTTCTGTGAAGCGGGGTCAAACGCGCGACTGAGCCGCGCGGAACATTGAACGCGTTTTCCTCAGAATGACATTTTTCAACCGCGTTGACAGTCTACAGAGAAGACTATACGTCCAATTAACATGGTCAAGGACATTTATTGTACGGAAAAGCCGTCTCTATTACTTGACGATCAGTTTTTTTTAATTAACGACATCCTTATATTTTTTTATCAACATTTCCCTAACTTTGTACCCCGAAAACATGATTTTATTTTCAGTGGTCCGCCATTTTGTAATTCCTTGCGATTTTGACTTTTTTTGATCGTCACGTAATAGAGGCAGGCTTCTAATTTCTAAATATTATTGTGTTTTTGAATTCGGATTAACCATATGGCCTGGGCACTGTCAACGCGACTAGCATGTTTTTGCCGCAGCGCAAATTTTGACGAAGAGTATACAGGACATGGATTTATGAATTTGATGGAAAAAATTGATTTTTTCTTACCCTTACCGTACTTTTTAACGACGGTCATATGGGTCTCTTGAATATCTTGGAGGAACTAGATATCAGTATTGGCGAGACACTCTACCAATATTGCCAAAGAATCGACGAGGAGCGTATACGGAAAGCCGAGCGCCGAGCTCAACAAAGCACGCACGAGGGCCGTTTGAAGAAAAAACAAAATATAAGCGCCGACAATGACAGTTTTATGGGTGCTGAGGAGCTTCTATATGGTCCCGGAATAGCTGACTAGAAGTGCGTTAATAAATTTAGTTTCCATTTATAAATTATGTGTCAAACAAGCTTTGAATGCGTTTTTCTCAGAATGGCACTTTTGAACCGCGTTGACAGTCTATAGAGAAAACTATAAGTCCAGTTGACATGAACAAGGGCATTTATTGTACGAAAAAGCCGTCTCTATTACCTGACGATCAGTTTTTTTTAATTATCGACCTCCTTATATTTTTTTATCTACATTTTCCCAATTTTGTACCCCGAAAACATGATTTTTCTTCAGTGGTCCGCCATTTTGTAATTTTTTACAATTTTGACTTTTTTTGATCGTCACGTAATAGAGGCAGGCTTCTAGTTTCTGAATATTATTGTGTTTTTGAATTCGGATTAACCATATGGCCTGGGCACTGTCAACGCGACTAGCATGTTTTTGCCGCAAGCCCAAATTTTGACGAAGAGTATACAGGACACGGATTTATGAATTTGATTGAAAAATTTGATTTTTTTTACCCTTCCATATGTACATATTAACATACTAAGCAATAAATTGATTTGCTTGCATTGTTTGATTGAAATAAATTCCCAAAAACACCCTTATTTTTCGGACGATTAAATTCGGAAAAATCGATTTTTTAGTTTTTACATTTTCTGAAAGACGTACATTTCAAGAATGCTGTCTCCAAATTTTATGAAGAAATTCGCAAAATTGACGGAGATATAGTATTTTCTGTGAAGCGGGGTCAAACGCGCGACTGAGCCGCGCGGAACATTGAACGCGTTTTCCTCAGAATGACATTTTTCAACCGCGTTGACAGTCTACAGAGAAAACTATACGTCCAATTAACATGGTCAAGGACATTTCTTGTACGGAAAACCCGTGGCTATTACGTGACGATCAGTTTTTTTCAAATTTCGACCTGCTTCTACTTTTTTTATTAACATTTCCCCAATTTTGTACCCCGAAAACGTGATTTTTTTTTTCAGTGGTCCGCCATTTTGTAATTTTTTACAATTTTGACTTTTTTTGATCGTCACGTAATAGAGGCAGGCTTCTAGTTTCTGAATATTATTGTGTTTTTGAATTCGGATTAACCATATGGCCTGGGCACTGTCAACGCGACTAGCATGTTTTTGCCACAAGCCCAAATTTTGACGAAGAGTATACAGGAAACGAATTTATGAATTTGATTGAAAAAAATTTTTTCTTACCCTTCGATATGTACACTATTAACTATACTGAGCAATATATTGATTTACTTGCGTTGTTTGGTTGAAATAAATTCCCGAAAACACCCTTACATTTCGGACCGTTACAGTGGTCTCCCCCCTTAAAGTATACCAAGATTGAAAAGCTCCACGAAGAACTGTACAGACAGATAACCTTCATAAATCGAGAAAACAAAGTTACGAGAAGGCTTGAGTTCATTGATGAATGTGCAGAGAATCGACTCGAGGGGTGAATCTCGCCAGGAAAGGTGGTCATAATTCGAGAAGTAGCATGCAGTGGTACCGACTAACCGGCCACGCACCATTACGTCCTCAAGCGCGCATTACCTGTGAACCAATCTAAACGAGCGACAGTCATTACGGAGTTTCGTGGAACAGGGATGCAACGGGCATAAACCTGCGTGTACATTTGGGGGTAAGTTGGTGCGGAGTTACTGTTGGTTTCTCTTCCTTTTGAGAGCGAGCACAAATGACGTGGCTGCATTACTGAACTGCGATGCAGCAGCTTCCGTGCTGCGTCTCGTTAAATTCCTATTCGAGACCACAAGCCGGAATCGCGAGGGGTGGTATAAAGAAAGGTGATCGAAGAATTCAATGGCAGACAGTGAGTTGACGATGGAACGCTCCTGAATTTATGGAAACGTTACGTTACGAGGTTGTACAGGGGCTATTTTCAAAATTTCTCTTCTCGTTACCATTGCTTTCTTTCAAATATAACTTCTTTGGTTGTTATTCTACCGTAGTTCGTGACATTAGCAGAGTTTTTCAAAAGTATTCCCAAGTGATTTCAAAGATCAGAATTCTCTTGATCTGATTATATCTGATTCGGGATATGCCACTTTGCATTGATCCACCAGTGAGAACGCAAATTAATTTTTGACAGCCACTTTACCATGCCAATTTTTTGAAAACTGCCATAAGTCTCTGCAGCGAGGTTACACCGCCGATCACACATTTCCGAGGCGACATTAATTTCTCCTTAGCAGAAAACAATATCCTCCTTCTTATACAAAGTGCTTTGCGCCCCAACCCCCTCGGTCTCTGCAAATTTGCAAACGAAAACGGTGGAATTTAACTAACGCGCCTTCGGATGTTGAATTAAAGCCGACAAGGGAGCAGGCCGCGTGGGTGGCTGTACTTTTCAGCGCAATGCTAACGACAAACACGTAAATACGGATCGGCCGCGGTCGTCGCCGCGCACTTATTCGCGGAAAAAGCCGCCGAAGGAGCCATTAAGCCGCTAGTATTCAAATCGACGCGGCAGGAAAAGAACGACGCGTTTCCCCGAGGCCCGGTTCTGCGGCAAAGGAGGCAACCCTCTTATTAATACCATTAATCACCTCATAAAGATTCAGCGGAGGGACCGGGCGGAGGAAAAACAAGGGCTGGTGGTAAAAAACCGAGCCGAGGGAAAGGTTCAAGGAATCCGCCGAACTCCTTGGAGGATAGTTTTTAAGGGCGTAAGCAGTAAGAAAGGGCCGACTGGCGGCGTATTGTTTCTCACGCAACTTTTCACAGATTTCACTTAGCTCGCTTCGAAGCAAGGAGCTGGCTCCGGTTCCGGGAGTGTCCAGGCCCTTTTCTTCAATAAAAATTCATTTCCTTCCTTTGATTTACTTTAAGCACCGAGCCAACTCGTTCTCCGTTTCTTTCCACCCTCCTCGCCCGCCCCTCCTGCCAGCCTTTCTTCTCCGTCTCCTTCTTTCTCTCTTTCATCCAATGCCCTCTGCGAGGAGACGCTAAGAAACGCTCGGAAAACGCTTGGGCCAGATATAAATTCCTCCGCGACGGCTCGAGCGCAACGAAATCCTCGTGAAAGCGATTCACGTGACAAATTTCGCCGCGTTCCGCTTACCTTCGCCGGTAAATGGCTTCGTCGCTTAATGAATCTTCCTTTACGAGAAGGATACGCTCGCTGACGGTTACTTCTTCAGGATCCTCGTCGACAAATGGTGTAAAAACTCTGCGACGGCGCGGGCCACTTCTTTGCTGTTTGTTGTGTCTGAAGTGGTACTCGCAGCGGCTTGCATACATATGCTCGTTTCTTCCGGGACCTTGGTACATACCGACGCTATTAAACGCGTTAATCGCGCTATCGTATTCTGCTTACTCCAGCTTAAGCATCTACGAATAATATTAGAGTTAAAGTTACGGTCTCGCAGTTGAGGATCTGGTTGATTGGCATTGCCTGACAATGTCGTCTCATTCTACTTAGCATATAGGAGCTTGCTGTTACTTCGAGCTCCCTTCCTCGGCTCTAGACGCAAGTGTAAATATCGCCGTCGCTTTGCTGGAGCCGAATCTCGGAACGAGGTTGCTTCATCGACAGCCCGAATTTGAACGTCCCCGGCTCATTTGCATCTCGAAGCTGCCGGCGAAAAGAGCCAGGACGGTCGGCTGCCGCGAAACAAACGCCAATCTCGATGAGCGTTCCGCCGTAGCACAGCGTACCGCAAGCCGTGCGAAGCTTCTTCGACGAGCGGGCGAGAGTCTCGAGAGCCTCTGATGCCGCGGCGCCTCGTTTTCGTGCACCCTATTAATTACGAGGCAACGGCTCGCGTGATTCGAGCTATTTGCCCATCCACCCAACCGTCGGTTTTCTTAGACCGACTCTAGACTCCGCTTTTCCCTCTCGCCAATCGCGAGGCAGCCTTCGAGCGAACCGCGAACAAATCCGAAGCAAACGAGAGCCGTGGACTCGGCGAAGGAACGGAGGAAGACGGACGCCCGGTCGCCACGGATACGTCGAAGCGGTTGGTCGCGTCTAATATTTTAGAAAAGTTCCCGGGGCTGCTCGTTTCGATTTTGTGGCGGGGATCGGAAAGAGAATGCACACGCGCGTGCACGTATGGGGGTACGTTCCGTGAGAAAGGAAGAGAGAGGAAGGCGGTAGAGAAAGAGATGGCAATGGCAAAGGGCGGTTTCGCGGGTGGCAGAAGGAAAATGGAGGTGAGTCGGCCTGGATGAGCCGTATCTTGGGGGATAAGTATCGAACCTGAAAATCGCGACCAAAAACCCGACTGGCGCAGCAACGTCATGCGGAAAACGACGAACTGGGTCGATGTCGAAGAGTTTCGCTGCAGTTGGCTGGTCCAATCGAGTATCTATCCTCTCTTCCTTCCACCGTGCCCTTCTTCTTCCTCCACCCGCGCCGCTCGCCCTCCGTCCTCGTTCGTCCCGTATGCGGGGAGGGATTTGAAACTCCGAGCGACTGTTTTCCTCATCGCCGACGAAAACATGTTGCCCTTGTACTGTCGTCGAGACAAATACCGAGAGCACGAGTGGCGGCGGCGTGGGGTTAGGGGGCGGAATAGGGGCAGGATGCCCGAAGAAGGATGGAAAGTTCCTCCACTGTTCTTTTCGTTTATAATTTATGTTTCGCCGAGCTCGGCTGAGACATTGCTATCGATTCTGTTACGTAAACAGGCGAGCATAGTTTTTGCGCGGCTTTGTAACGCACTTAGCTGTTTAAACGCCGGCTGTTGTTCGATCGCGGAGTCGCGGTTGAAAGAGAATCCTGTGGTCGGAAGACTCGGATGCGCTGTTTGCTCGCTATTGACGTAGCTTCGCGCTTAATCAGTAATTCGTTCAGGGTGAAATAAGCTTTCGCCGGCACAAACGCTGCAGTGGGACCACTCCTTTCCAACTTACCGCGCGATACCGTGAAACAACAAGGGCCAGCGTCGCGCGTGTTTGCATCCAGATTAGAGGCTAATGCAAATTCTAATCGGAAATCAGAGATCCCCATTCGGCAGGTCGACTTAACTAGTCGCGTAGATTTGGTAGTTATCGAAGGGTGTAAATATTGCGTAACGTTGATTACAGCGTTTCCTCTGGGCACATCGTATTAATACTCCTTTAATCGCTTTTAAATATACAGGGCCTGTTTCTGCGCCGAGGGACGACCCAGATCGTGTGCCAACCGAAATAGACTCTACATTTGATCGAATTAATGATTAAATCCAATTGCATCAGCTACTCACGTAATTACATAACGATTCAATATTGCTCGTCTGGCATGATCGTGAGTTGCTAATTAGGGGCCCCACTGTTCAGCTTATCGTTTCACGACGTCGGCTATAATTCCCATAGAGCGAGGCTCTAGTCTCGCATAAACGGTGTGTTGACGTGCCCGCGAAGCCCGTGTAGCGCATGCTGACCGATTGAGACCCTGGGGGAAAGGGCGAACCCCTCCCACGCTCGGTGATAATTCAGTTATGTTCCAATATCATGATTACATGTCATCCTTGGCAGTTGACAATCCCCAGAGTAATGACTATTGTGGAACGGTTGCAAGCGGTCGTACGATCACGTCGGCCGCTTAAATTCTTGAACCAACAGAGAAGAAACACCCCTGACGTTCGCTCTCTAATCCTCAACGGCCGAGGAAACATATTGCTGCACGTCCCTGCTTTAATCTTACGACGTAACGCGGTTCGCGAAAGAATTCCTGTCCTCTTAGCGACCCAGCCGCTCGGGAAACTTTCCTCATCTCCTGCACGCGGGGGCTCTAATAATTTAGATATCACATTGCGCGAGGCTTCGCATTCGTTCCCGTGGCCCTCATCGATTTTGATACATTTCTAGCAAGTGCTCCACATGTCCAGCGCGCCGAATAGCTTCTCCGTCGGGTACACAGAATTCGAAAGCTAAATGGAATCGCGTGCGTAATGATATCCCCCGCCGGGCAATTACGAAGTCTTCGGATCACAAATGACTTTCTCCCGCTCGGCGAAGATTCAACGCTGTTCCCGTCAGTCGTGAATGCGCCCCTCGCCCGACAGAAGGAAGCACGCGCTGGTGCGGTTTTCCCGCCAAGTTCATTCAGCATCTTGCGTTGGATGTAAGCCAAATGCTGAATACACCAGCGCCTTCCTCCTCGTCGTTGCCTCGCGTAGTTGTTATCATCCTGAAATGGCACGTTGATGTTGCTAACACCACCGGCGCTGCGCTATAGAACAAGTAACCCAGGCTCTAATAAGGTCGCGCCGTGGCCCTATTTCGCAATATTTCGCGACCAATTGTGCGCGACGTTAGGCGGGAATAAATGTGACAGCCAAATCCGGCCAGGAGTTATTGGTCGCATTATGCCCGGAGAATTTCCCCTTTACGGAGGTGTTCATCGCCGGCAACGGCGGCATTAACAATTCTGACAAAAATTCCGCTGCTCCGCTGCTGCCAGCCGACGAAATTGGAAGGCGGAGCTCGCTGCATTTGAAACTTTCCAGGGAGGCCCAGTTCTCGGAGTAGTTCATTCGTTGCAACAAGTTATCAGGCCACCGTTCTTTATCGAAAGAGCAACTCACCTCTACGCTGAATCGTTTACTGATGCGACGCGAAGGAATTGCGTGGGGATCGTTACGTAGACGTTCTTTGATTCCATCCCGATTAAAAGAGGAAAACACTTGAATATGACGCGATTCACGTGACTCTGATTTTCCACCCCTATTTCTGTTTTTCCACGAATCCTCGCCGCGTGCCTCAGAAACGAACACGGTTCGGTGCGCGGGTGTGCGTACCGTTCGTAGTATTGGCAGCGAGCCAAGTCACGTTGCGGCTCAATGAAATCTTTCTAGGTTAGGTTAGCCCCTTCCTTCCGCGTTAAACGTAGGATACGTTTACACCGACACGTTGGCCGTCCGCGCGCGCGTGCTCGCACGGGCTTGGGCGAAGGAGGGAGAGAAAGAGAGAGGAAGCTGGCCCCTGGCCAGGGAGAGGGCTCGTCGAAGTGGCTGCCTTTAGGATCCGACGGAAGTAGTGGTGGTCAATATTGGTCGGACCAGAGGCTTCTTAAGCACGAGCCCGTACCACTTCGAGGCCCGGCTCCAGGGTGTTGCTCCGCTCCCTGGCAGCTGTCAGTGAGATATCAAATCAAGAGAACGGTCCATGTTTCAGACCCGGATGTCCCAGATACCGGACCCTGAAATAAACCGGCGTTACTGCGCGCCGTGACATACACCGATCCCGGATAGCCGGGGTGAATCAGGGGAACGATTCCTCTGAATGTTACTCGGGATTGGATTTTTCAAGGCGTCCCCTATCTCGCCTCCCCCGCCCCCCAGTTCCGCCATTTTCCATACACATGATCGGGCCGCGAAGTGCGCACGCGGTATCGCGCGAGTACGCTGGTCTGACAACGGCCCCGGAGATTCGCGCGAAGAAACACCCCATTCAATATATCGCGCCGTGCCAGGAATTTAGCTCGCGGACGCGTAACAAGTAGTCATGCACCGCGTTTCGGCATCGCTACAGTATGGCTCGCGAGAGCACAATCCGCCCTCGCACCCTCCCCCCCTCCGAAGCCACCCCCTGACGTTCAGCACTCGACCGCTCTCCCACCCCCGTCGCGCGCCTCCATCCCGCCGTCAAGCGAGCGTGGCGTGGCGAGGAGGAGCAGTCAGGCAGTCAGGCTCTCCGCTGGCATTAAGTATTCCCGTTGGGTCGGCGTGGCGAGGAGGAGCACGGAGTGGCGCGGCGCGGCGCGGCGCGGCGCGACGTGGCGTGCGTCGCGTCGGTCGATGCTGGGGTGCTCGCGGAGGAAGGAAGGAAACGAGCGAGAGGGAGAGACGCCGCGCCGCCCCCGCGCCGCGCCATTCACCCTCGCCGGTAACCTCTGCCTCTGTCTCTGTCCGCCTTGCTTTTCTACCCTCGCCACCCCCTCCACCCCCCAGCTCCCTCTATCCCGCAGGGGTGCCTCTCCCACCCTCCTCGTCGCTCTCGCGAGCTTTCTCCGGCTAGGATTGAGAGGCGCTACCCCCCTCGAGCGACGCCAGCGCCCCGGGGGCGCCTGCGCGCCTCGGAGGGGTGGCGGATCGCCTGACAGTGGTGCGAGCATGGGCGAGGGGAAAGGGGCCCCTCCTGGCTCTGTCCCTCGCTCCTTCAACGTGCACCCCACCATCGCGAACCGCGCGCCTCCATCACCTCCCCCCCCCCTCGCTACGGCTCCACTGCCCGGGCCTCCACGGTCGCCCCATTCCGTTCTCGGCATCACAGCGTACAGCACTGAACCCGACGCACCACGACAAGGAGCGCGACAACGACCACCTGCCCTCTCTGTGCTCTACGGATCATCTGTCTGCCCGCGCCCGTCTCTCTCTCTCTCTCTTCTCACCTTCTCGCCTGCCCTGTCCGCTCGATCGCCGCTCGTTACGCCGCTCCCGCGAGAAGAGAAACAGTAGCCCAGGATAATATCACCGTTCAGCGGCTACGAGACGCTACGTTGTCGCGAATATACACATAAACACCCCGTGACGGGAGCAACCGTGCCGTGACGATCCAAGGAGTTGCGCTCCGAGACTGGTCAGCCCCGCAAAGTGTGTCACTTGTCTTCGGTTGTTCCACGCGTGTTACGGTCGAGAGGGATCGCTAGATTTCCAGTGTCCGCGGCTTGGGTAGCGACCACGGGTTACGTGACTAGTGTGTACCGCGCGCGAATGTAAGCAGTCGAGAGGATCTCGCCAGCTTGTGTTGCCACGACGATTGGATTCACCGTCGCCCTTCCGTTGTTGTCGTCGTTCCCGTCGTTCTCGATTGTTGTGGCCGTCTGCGAGGCTTGACGTGCGATCGCTGGATACACCGTGAGGAGAGCCACTCGCCAGACCTGTCACCGAGTGCCCGATACGTCCACGTATCCAGGAAACCTTGCCGAACGAGGCATATATATATATATATATATATACGCGCGTGTGCTGAGAAAGCGTGAACGTGCGACACCGAGACACCGCGGTGTCTCTCTCTCTCCTTTTCTCTCTCCTGTGACGGAGAAAAGCCATAGCGTTGATCGCACGGCACTCGGTACTCACGGCAGTACTGAGTGACCTGCAGCACCCAGCAGTCATCGAAAAGTGTACACGACGGCGGTCACCACGTACATCACGCCGCTCATCACCCCAGAGAAGGTCAGTGGTACATTCAAATCTATCCCCAGTAAACGTAAAGCTTTCTGTCCGCGGACCTCGAACCGGAGTTCCGATCGTCCTCGAGGAAACTGGTGTGCCCCGGTGAACGTGCAGATGTGCATCGACGCTCGAATCCTCGCATTTCTCTCTATACACGTACGCGTATACGCGCGAGTGTGCGGGTGTACGTCGTGTGCTGGTCGGAGGCATGTGTGTGGGTGGAGCTTGATCCTGGACGTCATCCGTCGGACAGAGACGGACCAACTCGGGCTCGGTGGATCCTCCGTCTCTCTTTCTCGCTCTCCACCCTGTCCCCTTATCTCGCGCACCGTTTATTTCTCCGGGCAATGTGCAGTGACCGAAAAGTTTCGCGTAGATGACGTTCGGGCGATGCTCCGCTCCCTCAACCCCTCCCAAGTCGCCCGCGGAAGTTCCGAAATCCTTCTCTGCAGACCATCGCCTCCGATGCGCCCTGGATCTTTCATACCCCTGTCATCTGTTGTTCGACTCCTTCCCTACCTCCCTGTTTTCCTTTTACTTTTCTTGCAGCCGCTATGGCAAGTCTTCCGCTGACGTTTCTCGAAGGATGTCAGCCGATAGAACCAACGTTCCGACGGGGGAAAAATCCGCGACCCCTTTCCGGTATTCAGACGCGGGATAAAAACTTCCATCCGTCGGTGTGGTCCTTTCATCGTGTCTGGTCTCTTTGAGAATCGCGGTCGTGCTGGTTCGTCAAATCGGATGAAGGAATTATTAATGGAATTAATAAGTTGAGTGGTCCAGCGGACGACGGAGGGTAGAGTACTATTTCCTTTTCAACGGGGGGAGCGAGAGAGAGAGAGAGAGCGCACTCTAGTTCCTTATTACGTTCCCCGCCCTCTCAAGCAACTTATTATCTTAAGTCCTTGGCTTCTCCAAGCGAAACGATAACGAGATCGTTACTTTCGAAGTTCCCGCCTCGCGGCCGCCGCTCGATAATTATTATTTTCCCTTTTCATCGGGTCAGTCGAGCGGGTTCCAGAGTGTAGTTTCAAGACTGCTCCCGAGCAAGTTATTCCAACGAAATCGCACGAACGGCAGCCCGACGATCCGGCTCCTATTTTTCTGGGGCATCCATTCCGACACATTGTATCGCGATTTTAAATACGTTAACCTACTTCCTTTGTCGCACCCTTTCTTTGCCCGTCTGTCTGATCTCGACGGCAGTCCCGGCCCCCCTGTCGGCCGGGGACGGCGCGGTACGTTTCTCCAGCAGATTTCAATTTATCCCAGATGAGAATCGTCTCCCGATTAAAGTACACAGTCCCGTCGATGAGATTTTTTAATTTATCCGCCGCCGCAGGAACGATCGTTCCCGTGAACGTGGCGCGCATTAAAACGATCACGAACGGGCTCGCTGATGCGTCAAGCGATAGGTGCCGTTACGTGGTCGAGATTTGGGTCGCGACCGATTTCTTTCATTCCGCTTTATTACAACGGAGCCTACCCGCCGGAGTATCGACTTCGATGACTGCGCGGATGATCGCCTGCCTCGAAGCCCCGCGCCTCTGTGCCCGCACGCCGGCGAAGATGGGGATGAGTTTTTTTTTTCATCGGAAGCTGGTTCTTAATGCGACGGACGTGGTTTCAATTCGCGACGCTTTTATCTCGCCCGTGGTACGCATCGCTTCAGAGCGAAGACGTCGACATATTTCCCCGTGTATCATGGGGGTGGGAAAAAGGTAGATTCGCTCGTACATCACGCGAAGACAAAAACGGAGACGTCTGGCTAGCGCGCATGAAAGCTGAAATTTACGAGTGCTCGCGCGAGAATCTTTTCTTCAGGCCCCGAGGTGGTAACACTTACACCGAGTTTCCTGTTCTTCTCGGTTTCTATTGCCAACGGGTGTAGAAATGGAAACGAGTCTCGTCCTGCTCCCCCGTGAATCCTATTCAGCTGTATATCGTTCCCGCGCCGATGTTAGAAGAACGTGCCAGGATTTTCATCGTTTTTTTTTTTTTTACGAACGTGTCGAGGGTGATCACGACAGGGTAGCTGCCCGGTGTAATCTTGTACCAATAAATACTTAGAATTTCAAATAGGCGAAAGTGTTTTGGAATCTGAAAGTGAATGGTCGTCAACTTCTTCCAATTCAACCCCTTCTCGCCCTATGACTTTAAGAGTCTCTCCGAAAGGGTAGTTAATGCAATCTGACAGTTACTACGAGTTCTAAGGAAAGTGATATCGCCGGGTTTAGGACTGCCAGCTTAGCAGGCACTTCCAGTTTAATTCCATCCAACGACCATTAATCGATCACTCCGTTTAACTCCGATCACCTCGGTCTACGCTCTTGCTATTCTACCGAAAGCCCGTCCATGCATCACGGAACAGTGATCCCTTGCAATAAAATCAAGTTGCACGTACCCAGCCGCGCCACCGACATCCACGATAAAGTGCCAGAAAGCTCCCGGCAACGTGAACATATGAACGCAATAAATATTTTTCATTCCCGTGCGTGAAAAGTTTCCTCAAAGACGATTGTTGGGGAGGCGGGAATGCCCTCTTGATTAAACGTCGCGGCAGCGAAAATGTATTATAACCCGGGCGAGCGACGCTCCAGAAGCCGCGGCAGTTCCACCGAACTTAGCAGGATTTTTCTCAGAAAAGCGATACACCCTTGGGAGTCTGGTGATTGTTCCGCGTCTTTCTCCCCGCAGGATTCTCTAAAGCCTCGCCCTTCGCCGCGACTCTCCCCGAGGTATAGAGCGAAACGGCGAAGTTGCTGGCGTGACGAGCCCCTCGTTCTCTCCCCGTTGCACACGCAGCCACATGCACACGTACCTGCGGGTCCGGATTTCAGTCTCGGACGACGAAAGAAGCTCGGTTTGCTCGTTCCGTTGCCGCTTTAGGCGAGCCAAAGGGACGTAAGCGGATTTCGGTGGCGGCCGCGCGACGCTGGCTATTCTAGCGTGCTGCAAGCACGAGGGGGAAGGGTTGTTATTGGGAAGGGGCGAATTAAAACCGGCGCAGAGCGTCGCGACGCGCTCCCTATGGCGGCTCCTCGTCGGGGGACTCTCCCACAGGGGGCTCCGCGGAGAAATCGAGAGGTCAGGGACTCTCGTTGTGCGGCGAGCTCGAGCTCCTTAGGATCTGGCGTAGATGAGGCGAAAGGGAAGTAAATCCTCTTTGTGCGTAATTATTCACAGCAACCAGTTTCGCGATACTGGCTCCTGATTCCCTGGAGAGTACGTGGTGGGAACTTTCGTGCAAACAGTAATCGGATGAAAGAAGAACGGTGCGTTGGGGTTTTCACCAAGCCTCTATACCCAATACTCTGTGAGAACTACTGTGCTACTTCGTAGCGTGGAATAAAGTCGCAAAAGTGTCGTTCCGTATTTACTCCCGCACTGCTATCTTCCCCTAAGAAGATCGACGCTCTGTGCTCCGCCGAACGAAACAGCATTGCCATTCTCCCAGAATTGAGTCGTGCGCCGGGAGCATACGAACCTCCAAGCTTAAAGCTCATAGTCTCGAAAGAGCCTCGCCAACGCGCCTCGCGTGTTCGGCGAGAAATCCGGATGTGTGAATGTTCAGGCGACGGGAATCGTGGCAAATATGAAATAGTGGGACGAGCAGGGAGAGCGCGGAGGAACCCCGAAGGCTCTCCATTCGCGCCGACTCGCCTGTCCCTAGGGCGCGTGTGTGCACGCCAAGCGGAGCGCAGGGGATGAAAGTGGTCGGCTCGAGTCACCTACTTTCGCATCTCGCTCGTTTGTTAACGGCAGAGGGTGCGACGCGGCGCAGCTATCCGCCGGGGTGGCTCGTCCGACTGGACTGGCCAGGCAAGATTTAAAAGCGTTTCGATGTAAACAGCCCTGTTATTCGCGAGTTCGGCCACCTAATTCCTTCGATCGGCGACGCATGTTCTTCCTTCCCTTCTTCACGCTCGCTACATGCCCGTCCCTTGCTTCCTACGGGGCGAAATCTTTTCAGTATCGGGAATCTGGGTGTCGCTTGGGAGGAGGGTCGGTAGGGAGATGGAAAGATTGACTCTTTTGTGCCGCGCGTTGCGTAGATTCCCTACTAGAGGAGTGATCGACATGTTTCTTGAAACAAAATTGCTTCGTATAGACTTCGCACGTTTGACAACGGAGTCGAAATGAAATGGAATTCGAAAGTTAATTTCGACGGCGTCCACCGGTATTTCTACGGTGGCGCAGTAGCGAAGATTGGCGAGTGTGCCGTTATCGACAGCTCCGCAGTGGTCCAGTGCAATTATCGCGTTAATCGCCTGATCAATTATATATATATATAGACTCGTCGCTTTTCCCAGTTCATAGAAAATCACTGTTCGAATAATGCCGCGCCACCACACCGGCACCCCTAATACTCCCCCACGCGCAGAACCGTCCACGACGGCGTTGTATTATTAATCAAACGATTACCTATTACATTATTCGCGCGCTGCGCTGCGGGGGGTAATCGATACGGTCCTGCCGATAAATTTTCCATGGCGAAACTATCGAACGAACCGTTTCCCCGTGGCTGCGAGAAGCGAGAATGAGCACTGAAATATCCAGGTCGAATCAATCGCAAACTGGTGGTCGATGTGATGCGAAGATCGCGAAAAAAACTGGCTTTAGTTAATTAACGCTGGTCGGCGATGCTACGAGAGACGCGTGGCAATTATGAGCGACGCTTCCCGGATCCGATCGAGGATGACGAATGGTGGATGGAAAACGGTGGGGAAAATTGAAATATAAAGAAAACGATCGCAGGGCCATTCTATGGAAACATAGAGCGAGAAACTTTTAGCGTGCTCGCGCATATTATTATTATTATTATTATTATTATCAACGGGGAAAGCCCCTTTAGAAACATAGTACAACATGTAAATACAAAAAAAGAACTCAGACTGCATGTTACATAAAGAGTTCGCTGAGATGAAGGTGACAAATTATGTAAAAAGTAGGCATATATAGGAGCTTAGCTGTCCCGCGTGCTTTGCCCACTTCCTTTTCCGTGCTGGGTAAATCGAGCGTGTTCATCGCGCTGATGCCCGCGGTTGGTGCGTGAATATACGTGCACGCGGTTTCAGAAGCACGCGCGAATTCGCGAATTCCCGCTTGCGACGCGATCGAGAGGATCGACCTTTATTAATTAACGCCCCCGGTGAATTTCGTAGCTTCCTGTGTCGACGTAGCCAGCGATTTCCAGCTTGGATGCCTCGCGATTATCGGGAACATTAACCGAACACCTTTCGCGGAACATTCCGTGCTAATAGAAATTGCTTGTTTCATGTCGCGGTTATTTGTTGTAGACAAATGTTTGGCAGATTTGTAACTGCTCTGGAGGTTCCTGGGCGAATGTAATAATGCTTTGAAGGATTACAGGGCGAACAATGTTCCTTTTATTCTACGCAAGGGAGGGTAGAATATTTATCGACCAGATATAGTTTTGGTTTGAATACAGAGTACTGTTACTCGTTCCGCGTCTCGCCTGGGGGTTGCGATCGCAAGTGAGAGCAATATGTTTGCAGTTAACATTTTCCAATAACACAGCTTGCCATCCTTTAAATAATTCTCTTCGTTTCTGCGGGCCCCCAATCAACAGGATTCTCCACAATTTCAAACGGTATTTTCAATATTTTTCATCTTCTACATAATTTGGGGTACGTAAACAAGTTGCTCGATTCAAATGTGTAAACAGACCATTTGATTTGAAAAATATGAGCAGACTACTCGAATAAAAATATCCATCAGTCTAGTCGAGCCTGGAAGCGTAAACAAGTTTATAGAAATAAACTCGCGCTGATCAATTTTCTACATCCATTAATGATCCTTCAATTACACGGCGAATTGCGCCGCTGTAGTTCGGTCAAAAAGTAATTCAACCTGTCCTCAATTCTTCTCATCAATTAAACGCCTGCATTCATTTAGTACCAGTGTGTATTATTTTTTTTTGTACTTGGTGATAGAGCATTCATCCTAATCGAAGATTATAAATCATCCGCCATGAGGGATGAGTTTTCCGCGATTGCCTGACAAAGGTGGCGGAAATGCCGCGGGCGCGCGCGGCCGACAGAGAATTGAGGTTTCTACCTCGACGAACGCAGAGATGTCGGCCGACAGGCATTGGCCTCGCGTACAGCACACGAGTCGTTAATTAATCCCTCGTTACCGCGCATTTGGTACGCCCAAGATCTGCGCTAACAGAGGTAACCGGAGGTTTGACCGTCAAATCGCGTTTAAGTAGGCGTGCTTCGTGGCTGTTTGAACCGGGCACGCTCGAAGAAGTATCGCTAATGCGCTGTTTCGAGTGCGGACCGTTTCGGAGCCATTTCAACAGGTTCCCGCTAACGAAGCTACCGACGTATTCGCAAATATTTCCACGACTAATGAGCCGAAAATCTCGTTTCTAATCGGATGCAAAGGCACGGTGGAATTCTTCTTGAAATTAGCTTCGACGTTTATAGGTGTTTTATGCTCATAAGCTTCAGAGATACTCATCTGTTTCCCATTTATACCTCGTATAAGTACACTTAGAAACGAAATTACCATCCAGTCTGAATAATTGGCGTACCATTTTATCTGCTTCCGAAAGTTCAATCGCGACTGAAGATGAGCTTAAAATAGCGCACTTCTAATTAAGGGTGAATTAAATCTTCAGTCTTCAAATAGTCTAACGATTACCGAAATCCAACGATGACTAAAGATGGGGTAGAAGCTTCTAATTCTGAGTCATTTGCCACATGAATATACTTATTCTAAGAATGCTAGTTTGCGAAGAATAGTGTCCTCTCACACACTTCGATTTATACCTTCCGCGTGCTTTATTACTATTGAAGCCAGACGCGTTCGCTGGCGCATCCCGAAAATGGTATTTTTAAACGTCCACAGTGTGCACGGCGCGCGGTTTGTTGGCTTTCGCATAATCACGCGCCTGCGTGCCGCGGAAGCATTTACTTTCAATCTTTGTTTCTATTAAACAGCTGAATATGATTAACGCTCGACGATCAGTGACACGAGGCATTGTACAGTGATTTATACCCGCAATACACCGCAGCGAACGGCACGTTATCATCGGCTGCCAGTTCTCTCTGTGTTCGATCGATGGAAAGTGTGCTGGGAATGCATATTGCATCAAACCTCTCTCCCTGTGCCTCATTTAAGGTGGGCGCTACGTGACGTGTTAATACGTGATAGCATCACGACATCGCAACGCGTCGATGCTCGCGTTTCTACGCCAACGGGTCGGGCATGTACTTTTCGCGAACTGTTTCCATCAGTAAACGGTGACTAACGGGATTCGTTAAATTCAATGGAATGAAATTAGAATTCTAAAATTCCCGACTTTTGTCGAATCTTTTCAATATTAACGCGAAAGTTCTTCCTCGTCTTGTGAGTGATAAATAAATAATTACACGAAGATAGAACCTAATGCACCATTCGACCCACTTTCGAGAACTACCCTGCGTAATTAATTAAATCCACGCACAACTCTCATCCTAAAGACGTGGCTTTGCATTAAACTTCAGTTCCGCTAGTTTTGACAGCGACAGTCCACGCATTGTTGCACTCCGTTGACAGCAGTTCCGTGCTCCAGCTGTACAATGTTCACGAGCGATTCCGGTCAATTCGGTCGGAGGCCTCTAATCAGAGGCAATCAAAGGTGCTTAATTGCGGCCGAGCAACGTCGAATCAATGCCGTCTGAGGAACTGGTTTACATTTTAATTGGCTACGGTGCAAACTGGTCTTAACGGTGTTTCTGTTGTGCGCGATTGAATGGGGCGTCACAATGGTATCCTTGCGTTCAATTCACCGCCGTTTCGTGACGCGGCAAGCGGCTGTTGAATGTACCACCTCACGGTCGCCATGATCGAGTTTACTTCGTTATTGAATTTCTCTACGTGCTCCCGTAGCGTAGACGCGTGATTAGTGGGCCTCCCTTCGAGGCTCTTCTTTTCTCTAAATAACATCCATGACGGGCGTATCCGTCTTAAAACGAAGAAGAATTATAAATAATGGCGTGTACTCCGCTGCGCAGCAAAAGGGGTAATCGTTAAGCTACTTCAATTCACGTTGCAGAGTGTTTATTCAGAATACGGCGCACAAAGCAATTTTAATAATTGCAACCAGTACTGCAAGCTTCCTTTTCAACATTTCTTTCCGGCAAAGTTTTCTTTCAGCATCCTCTTTGGTGCTTCTCCATTGACTACAGATAATGGTATAACAATTTTTTGCTAGCATTTTGAATCGTTCTCGTCCCAAGCTATAGAATTCTTCCCAGACGTTTCAACCCCTAAATCAATTTCTCATAAGTGGTATTGCAAACTGTGGTTTATAGGTTGCTCTAATTTTAGGCGGACCCTATACGAGAAAACTGCGACTCCTCCTTCCCCCCGTAACTTCCAGGGTCTCGTCGTACTTGAAGATATTTCGTGAAATAGCCCAGCAACTCGAAGAGGGGATAAGATTTTAGGGTAGAGTTTTACGAGCGTCGTCGAAATCTCAGGCATGCAGCTCGATAAAAACCGCTCCGTGGGAGCTCGAGTATCCTCTTTTATTACCTAATACTCGTGAGACTCGGTCACCAGCATATCTGGATTCTATTTTCTCCTTTTCCTCGATTTTCGTGCGAGCGCGAGTCTCGGGAGCGATTCAATCATCGCTCGCGCGCGGATCGATCAAAGGAACGCCTACACGTAAGTTGCAATAACGACCCCGTAAAGTGGCTGACGACAATTTTCAAACGTCGGATCGATCGGTAATTCGCCGATCGATCTCTCCCGAGAACCTGTCCACCTTCCGCGACTCGCTCAAACTGCAAACGCTCCATTCCGTTCCGTTATATCGCCCTGGAAAATGCACGCGCGTTATCATTCTATTTGTCTTCTCTCTGCAGCAAGCCTTTCCCCTGAATTCAAGAGTTGTCCATTAACAAGAAGGGCTGGAGGAATTCCATTCGTTCGGAGTATATAAGATATTTATATGTTCGGAGTCAGAGGAACATCAAATAATGAAATCGTGTCAATATTTGCTGGTTCAACTACTGATGAAAAATATAACTACAGTAGAGCGTCAATTATCCGAACCTCGATTAACCGAACGGTCGATTATCCGAAGGAGGACTTCCCCTACATATTTACAAAGTTCCATAATTTTTTGAATTTCCGGCTTCGGGATCTTCCCTTGTCAAAAGTGTGGGGGTTGAAACTTGGTAACCCGTCATACATGAAAATGGTTACTCCTACGAAAAAACTCATAGGATCTTTTTTGTAGAGAATTTCCTAAGCTATAAATTGTATAATAACTATTTTTGTCTCCAAACTGCTAGATAACGAGATATTTGCGAAAAACAGTTGTTCTTTTTGTTCAACCCTCTGTAAAATTTTTAGCGGCGGTCGGATCGATGGGGACTTTTGATATATTGTTTGAAACGACCAAATAAAGGCCCATACCAAAATTTAGCTTGGTGGGAATTATTCCGTAGATTGGGCAGATTTCCGTCTAATCTCACTGGACTATAATATAAATTAACGCAGTAGTACTCCTGTATTTAATAAGTAATTTTAGGTGTAATTCCTATGGTTATAAACTGTGTAAAGTACATGCATGCTTCATTCCCCGAACTCTTCGATTATCCGAACAATTCGAATCTCCGAACCACCTCGGTCCCAAGCAGTTCGGATAATTGACGCTCTACTGTACTGTGATAATTCCACGTAATAATGTAAATTTGTTTTGCTCAAGGACATGACATTTTAATTATTTTTCCAAACAAACGACTACAGTTGTGCGGTGGATATAGAAATAGGAGCGAGAAGTATCGAGGGGAACGGAGTAAGAACGAGAAGTGCTTTGTAACTCCGGCACAATAATTTTCATTTCCTTTAATTGGAATTCCAGCACATGTGAAGAACATAACCAACGGAAAATGGAACTCGCTTCTATGGCGCAGCTTCGGAGCGTTTGGATTTCAAAGCTGCAATGCAAAGTTCCGGATGTTTCTTGCGAAATTTTATTTCTCCCTCGCTCGCTCGCCGTCGCGCCAGAATTTTAATCAAAAGTGAACCTTCACGCTCTCCTCGGCGGTTTTTCCACGCAAACACGCCCATGAGCGGCGTTAAAGGGAAAAATCGATATCGGCGGCGAACTATCGCGTGGCGTAGCTACACCAGAGAAAGAAAATATAAGGGTAGAATCGCGGCGCACGACTTCCGCGCGGCGCGCCGTCGTCGCCGTCGGTTTTAAAAGAGCGCCGAGCATTTCGGGCGTCTGAATAAAAGGCGAGTCCTGATAATGTGCATCAAAGGCGCGGGATAAAAATAGAGGAGCGTGCTTAAGCCACGCGTGCACTTGTCGGGCGTCGATGCTTTCATCTTCGCGGCTCAAAGAGCGACTCGTAAACGTTTGATGCCGCAGGATCAATAAATGTATCGTAGGCGAGTCGAAAGCCGACACATCACCGTCAAATCTGCGCCGAGAGAAAAAGGATACCTGTGTGTACAGATTTTTTTTGTACGGCGAAACGTTTGGGGAACTGTGCAGTGGAGAAGATTTTGCCTTTCCATCGACTCGCACCGTACAAAACGTCCTGCGATTCAAACGCTGCGTGTTTGATTTTTGATGCTCCATAACGTAAATAATCTGAATTACTACCCGATACATTGTAACTATTAACGTTTACTTTAAGCCCCAGTACTTCTGGCCGAGCTCTTATCTCGTTTGAGTGTAATTGTAAGTAGGAATGTAACTTCTCGCGGAAAGTTATTCGGAGGATCGAAGTTTTCTTCGAAGTCCTAGTACGTACGTGTAAAGATAATTCGGAAATAATCAGGGCTAGTTTAACCGTCGGAAGAGGTTTCGGAGCGGGGGAGTTCGGTAAATTCTCTGGTAATCCCCTAAAGTCGCAAGTTCAACAGTTTAAGTCAGTGGAGTAGCTCCGTGAATGTAATGGCTCGGATTTAGGGCGATAGCGAAAGGTGTATCGATCTTTCGATTATTAAATCTAACTGCAAGCTTCGTGGATTCACTGGAACACTAATTCGCGGGTGGGAATACTTTTAATCGCATCAAACGACAACAATCTACCTGTAAATAATTTTACACTCAGGTTAGGGTGTTTCATATTACAGGGTTAAAATTAAAATATTATAATTTTTTTTTACTTTGCTCGTGCCCTGATCCCTATTAATATAAAAAGAGTATCTGACAAATTTTAGGAAGATTGAGTAATATTTAGAGGTTGCACACTTTGCACACTAAATAATATGTAGCAGGCTAAGGAAACACGATTTCCAATGATAATTATTTTTATTCTCAAGTCCTTGAAAAGTAAACTAAACTTCAAAGAAGACTTAGACTTACAAAGATAAATTTAAATTTTTTTATTATTATTGTTCACATCTATAAAATTTCTGTACCTTATTATTTTACCCACATTTTCAAAACCTGACGAAGCGAAAATATGTAGGGTAGAACGGGGTCGGTAGTAACAGGGGGTGAATGTAGCACGCTAATATCTCAAAACATATAATGGATATTAACACCAATTTTAGATATGTGATAAACAATGACATTTGCAATCCATGTCCTAGCAGTATAGATACGCAACAGACATGGATAGTGAAGAAAATAACTTTTCGATACCCTACAGTAACTTTTCCTTACTGACTTATGATTGTAATGTAAGCACACCCTTTGCAAGTATCTGCTTTTTTAATCTGTAATTTGCCTTTTTTTAAAGTAATACTGATCGTTACTTAGCACTTTTAACTGTCTCGTTAGTCACAATTTATAATTGAAGTTCAAAAGCATGGTCGAGGGCGATTGTAACATCGGCAGTCGGGGTCGGTTGTACCGCAACAGAACCGAATAGTGTCAAAGAAGGCGAATAATATTGCGTTGCTTCGCATAGAATTCATGCAGTGTTACGGCCGATCCGGGGTCAGAGACGGTTGCAACACTTTACACTGTAACGTTAGGGCTATAACACTCCGCTTCTCATTTTTTATTAATAACTTGGATATTACTTGACATACAGTGAGACTGTTGTGACTCAATGATGTTAGATAAATAAGTAAAATTTCTGCTTAAGAGTTTTTGTTGTAAATGTAATAGTTCCTGCGCAATCGTATTCAAAACTCAAAGTGTTACTACCGCCCCAGGCCTACCTTAGTGATAAAACTGCGCAACCCCTAAATATTATTAAATTTGTCTAAAATTTGGCATACAGATCACTTAGATGAATAGAACCAAGGGGGCGAGCAAAGTTACGTGAAAATAGCACCTTTGGAAAATTGAAACACCCTAACTCAGGTACTTGAGAGATTCTATCTGGCGCGTAGTTTTAGTGCACTCGAACACATCGCAGATTGTATAATGCGCTAAATATATCGCACGCCCCACTTTACCAGAAAATTTCCACTATGCAAAAGAATCTTCAATATTTTATGAGTATTACGAGTTTCCCCCCCGAGAATGGCAGGTTCGACCCATTTCGCCGAGAATTACTAGCCCTCAGAATATCGGTTCAGAATTTCCAACCACTTTTCTCGAAATTCAACGTTCCAAATTCATCCTGAATCACGTAGCGCGGCCGACGACGTAACGTTCGATGCGTGCTCGAAAGAATGCCGGGCAGTTCGGGGATTCTGCGAAATTTCCCCGTGAGAATGTCAGCTACGATCTGGTTAGCCTTGAACTACTGCCATTCAAGCAACTTCTTCACCTCGCGGGGCTCCTTTTCTTTCGGGCCATTCGTGTTCCGCCGCGCGAGCAGATGTACGATGATTACAATTCAAAAGGGAGTACAATGCCAGGGATGAGTTCTCCATTGAAGCGGGGCGAGCCCTCATTGTTTCGGTGCAGGGATGGCCCCGGCTAACGAGGAAAAGAGATCCCCCTGACCATTTAATACGAGGCAACCACATCTATTACATCAGCCGGTCGTTTATAGAAATGTATTTCGCTGAATCCGGGGGATTCGTTTCCGCGTGATCGAGAGATCTACTTTGCCCGTCGTCCGGTCGCAATCAGTCTTTGTCGACGTTAACAATGGGGAGAAGATCGTGCTGATAAAACGTTGAAGACCTTACGGAAGGTAAAGGAGAAATAACTCTTCAGTCGCCATGGAGGGGAAATTTTCTATCATTCTACTTGAAACGTAATGGGCGAATCCGAGCTTCAGGGTAATTAAAAACCTTCGGGGAGGATCTAACTGTTCTGTTGATCAGTTCGTTGATTGCTTCTCCTAGATTCTAGAAACAATAGTAATGCTAATAACTAGTTAATTTAATCGGTTAGCATTCAAATGGGGCCGGTCGGAAATGAAGTTAGGTGGTACTCCAGGTGCCTGCCAGTTTAATTAAAGTTTTCGTTCTGGTGCTTCGTCACTTTAACCGTTAGATCAATGAATAGCAGCAAACGGATGTAGGGGAAGGTTGCCTATTTTGGACCACTTTTTTATTTTTCTCTCCTACACGGGCATAACACATTGCAGGAAGCAAACAGAAACGGGAAAATGATCTACATTTCATGTAGATTTTATCATGTATTTAGTGTATTAATAAAATAATTGATTAAAATAATATATCGAACAAACTAAACTAATGACTTCGGTCCATTTCAGGCAACCGGTTTCGTAAGTTGGACCACCGGTTTCCTACGTTGGACCGCTCCTAAAAACCAATGAATTTATATATACAATCTAAGAAACACTGGTCAGGGCATTGAATAAAAATAGAAGTGTAAGGTTAAATTTTGTAATACTGATTTCTAATAAATCAAAAAAGTGTTGCACATTCTTTTTATTGAATCCTTTTACTCTTGCAAGTGAAGTATAAATGCGTAAAACCATTTTTTCCCTGCCATCTTTTTCTCCGTATTGAATGCATGGGGAAGGTTATATTTTTCCGCTAGATCAAATGCGAGTTTTCGCACATCTTTAATTGTTAATCCAAAAAAGCATTCTTCTAATGTTAGAATGTGGTCCGATAAAATCTTCTCCAGATTTAAAGAGAACGTGGGTGGCTTACCCAGAGCCTTTATACCATTCGCATATGAGTTTTTTTTCGCGGAATGTCGCTTCAGTGTGGCTTTTGGCACTCCATACACCCTACTACACTCATTTAAACCATAGTCACCGTTTTCGTAAGCTATAATGGCCTTTTGTAGTTCGTCTTCATTCCATTTCCCGTACTTTCGCCTTGTCGTCATTTTAAATCTCTAAAAAAGGAAAAAAAACTTCTTAGTATGCTTTTAACTATTCGCTACCATAACGTAGATGGTATCCTAGAATGGACCGGTCCAATTTAAGCAACTAGTGGTGGTCCAGAATTAGGCAACTTGCAGGTTATATAAAAAAGATATGTTTTTATTGTTATACTTATACGAATATGGGAAAGTAAGGACATGAATTTGTAGCTAAGACAGCACACTTTAGACTAGTATCATTTAAAATTATGGTACTTACAAGATGTAGAAAGAAATCCACTTGAAATAGCATGAAAAATAATGATCGCGTACCACGTATTTCTCTATTTCGACGACGCTGAACGACAAACAAATGAATAACCGTCTCGCTGCTCTCGCATGTTTCATCTCGACTTCCTAAATCAGTGTAGCCGAAAGAACCACTGCAAATATATTTGTTTACCGAGATACACGAATGGTCCAATTAAGGAGCCGGTCCAATATAGGCTACTCTCCCCTATATCCACGCTCGCAATGTAAAACTTCGAATTCGTTTCTCGGAAAGGCAACGTGAACTTCCGTATCGTACTATTATATTTAAGGGGAGTAAACTTAATACCCTGGTATCCGATAAATTCGCCGAAAAAGCTACCAGCGTTCCCCAACTGCGAAAATGGAGCGCCAACAGAGGCTAGCGTCTGTGAGGGCAATTTAAAATCAACCCCTTCGTATTCGTTAACCGCTGTGTTGGTTCGATCGTCGTTGAAATATTGCGAAAAAAAGATCTGGCCCGTGGAATAGCCGGCGATATGAAGCATGCATGTGGCGCGCGTGTATAATCTACGCGAGAGCACGTACAGCGGCGAATTTGTAGGATCCTCCTATAACGCGGCCATGTAAAGCCCGACAAGGGTACGGTAGGGTCAGGGCTGGACAGTGCGATAGCAATGCCCCGAGCCACAGACGAATGTTGAGCGCCTTACCGTCCCCTCTCGCTGATAACCACCCGTCCTCGTTGCGCAACCTCTTCTCGGTATTTATGGCCGGTAACTTAAATTCTGAAACGTCGGACACGCGAGAAATTAGCGCTGCACGCGCCCTCCGCTCGCAGCTGCATCCGGCGAGATAGACGCAGGGCCAAACTCCGTGTCCCTCGCTTTAAATCCAGCATTTCGGTATTCCTGCTTCGAACCCCCCTCATTCTTCATTAACTAACGCAGAGTTTCAGTGGAATATCCTTTCGTGCGTTCTTCAGGCTGACCTTGCGAATGCAACATTCATTCTTGAGTAACCTCATCGGAATCAGTCTCTTCTTTGCAACTTCGTTTCTACAACAATGCGCTTCCGCGCGAACAATGTGCAGGAATTTAACCGCCATTGCGATCTCGAGCAACAATACAGGATACATTGTTGCGGAGTAACAAAAGGCATCATTGTTGCTCCCGCTTTTATAACACTGCGCATCCTATTCCGACCCGAAGTCGTAATAATTAAGGGTAGCTCAAATGGCTGTAACCTGCCCAGATACTTCGCACAGTTATTCACTTCTGTCGACCTCGGATCTCGGGGATTCCCTTCGAGTCAAGGTTTTAATTAACATCCCTAACTAACTGCCTGGCGTTTTGAATGGGCGACGTTCTAAAGAAATACCTCGACGAGCGATGCCGTAGGGGCGGCGAGGGAGGGAAGCAGCAAGCTTTGGGAGGTCGAAATCGCGTGGCGCGGGATAATTCTGTTTCGCCGCGAATGGAGGTCGAAGGGATGAGCGGGGCGAGGGTGGAGGCGGCGTCTGAAGGATACGCCGAGATAGGGAAAAAATGGGCCGCGGAAGCAAGAAAAAGGGACGAGGGGGATCCTGCGTATATCCGAGGCGAAGCCCGTAACCCTCCCGGATGATAACCGACTCGCCCTGCTCCTTTCCCGCCCTTTTGCCCTACTTTCCCAGCGCAGCTTCTCGGGGGGTGAAACGATGGCCTTTCCAACCCTTCACTCCCTCGACGATTCGCTGCTGCCTTCCGAGCCATCTAGGGATATCAATCTTGGGAGGCCGCTCCTTTCGTGACCGACCACTTTCCAGGGGCATGTAGCGTGTATCTGCCTATGCAATGACTCGTCGATAGGTGTTGGATTGACGCGCGGATGAGTTACGCGCGAGTGCAGGGGAAACGAGGTTTTCCTGTACGTTTGCATATTTATGGTGATCGATTCTCAAACAGCTGGAGTTCAAGAAACTCGCGACTGATCGCGGACGTTTGAAAGATGATGGATTAAAAGCACGGAAGATCCAGGAGATTAGTATACGAACGACGAGGCACAATTCCCGCGTTTTCCGATTTAAATGCCGCGTGGTTTAAGGGGTTAGCTCGCCTCAGGAGGTAGAAAATGTATCGATTCTTTGGGAATTTATTTCAGAAAGTACATGCATATTTTTATGCAATGGTTTTTATATTCAAATGAGAGACACTTTAACAGATTATTATATTATGTTTTGGTATAAAAATATTTATTTATTACAACTGGTTTCCCGGAAGCTGTTTTTAGAAACACGTTTTGCGGTGACCAACATTATTCGGAACTGGGCTATCTGAAATCAAAAAACGAAGAAGATTTAGTTAGTACAATAGTTTATCTAGTCTTTAATCGTTCCGTTTTATAAAATATTAATCTGGAACAAAATGGCAGATGTTTTTGATGAAAGATCAGTGTTTTTTTCTACGAAAATCGATCATTTCACTTAAAACATCTGCCATTTTGTCCCAGATTAATATTTTATAAAACGGAACGATTAAAGACTAGATAAACTATTGTACTAACTAAATCTTCTTCGTTTTTTGATTTCAGATAGCCCAGTTCCGAATAATGTTGGTCACCGCAAAACGTGTTTCTAAAAACAGCTTCCGGGAAACCAGTTGTAATTGTGCAATAAATAAATATTTTTATACCAAAACATAATATAATAATCTGTTAAAGTGTCTCTCATTTGAATATAAAAACCATTGCATAAAAATATGCATGTACTTTCTGAAATAAATTCCCAAAGAATCGATACATTTTCTACCTCCTGAGGCGAGCTAACCCCTTAAGGGGACTAGGCAGTCAGAAACTCGATTTCTTTTTTGTTGCATTTTTCGAAAGTACTACCCTTCCCGATTAAAATGCCGTTTGGTTTATGTTAAAATTCGCAAAATTGAGGATTTTACAGCCGAAACGGTCGAGCGCGCCATAAACCGTTTCTGCGCGCACGCAAGTAGACTAGATTCCTCTTTAAGCGCGTTTTTCTCGGAAGCATATTTCCTCTTCGTTTTGCAGTGATTGGGAAAAAACGGAGGTATCAGTCGATTTGAAAAAAATTCAGCATATATGAAGCATGTCTAGTTACGACCTGGACCTACGCATAAGTCTGTAAAAACTCCTGGTTTGTCAAAAAAAAAAAAATAGAATGGCTCTTTTCCCTGGCGAAAAGTGACGTTTCTTTAAAATTTGCCGTTTTGCAGCCACCATTTTTATAATTTTGATTTCTTTTTTCTTTTTCAATAGGTTCAGGGCAGAATAGGGGCCAGGGCAAAGTATAAATTTCAGAGGATATTTCACAATTAAATTTCTTACGACCAGAATCACTGCAAAATTACAGCGGCTCCAAAAAAAAAACGCCTACGTATCAGACGACTGTAGCGCTGTCATACATATGTATATAATATTCAAATCATTTCTTTTTTACTGGTTATACCGTTAAGGAAGTAGTTTCTGATCAGTTTAGAAGGTTTCCCGCTTTAATATTTATTTTTAACCTAATGAAACATTAAACCATAGACTTTTTTTATACTAAAAGTTGAATTAATGTTTAAACTTCAAGGAAAAATTTTAAAAAGTTGAAAATAAATATATAATTTAAATACTTATAAGGTATGGAATAATAAGGTGACTAGGAACTAGTTTTTAATCATCTAAAACTAACAATACTAACTGCTTTCACAGACAACACATATATTTTTGAATTATCAATTTTTATGTTAGTAATTATTTCAAACAATTATTTATTGACATAAACTCAAAAGAACGATTTATTTCATGAACTGATCAAAAATTAGTGCCTGATCAAGAACTAGTTCCTTAACGGTAGTATTACTAAACATTACCCAAACGTAGTAGTCACAATTTGTGTTCATCTCTTTGTAATTAATTCGCAAAAAATACTTGATTTTCGAGCGATCTGACTGCCTAGTCCCCTTAAACGCCCTCCGAGAGCTTTCCGTTGCCACTGTTACGAACAGAGGGAGGAGCAAAAATTGCCAAACATTTTTCGAACGATACGATTCCGAGTGGTTTCGCGATATACACACACCGGGCACGCACGCACGTCTGCGCGTTCGCAGTCTCGTCAGGTAGACGTACAGCGACCGATTAAACTTTCACAATAATTGTGAACGAGCAAAGCGTTCTCCTAGCCATTCCGCGAGACGATATCCGTGCTCGCGAGGCAGATTTAACGGCGGGGCCCACTGAAACTGGCAACGCCCACTCGCCAACGTTTGTTCCAATATTTATTTCGCCCATTTCCCTTGCTCCGTACCTTCCACCCCTGGCCACGCGCTCCGAGCCTCGTGCTCGGTCCGTTCTTTTCCACACTGCGGCCGATTATGGAGATTAATCAGAATACACCCGCCGCCTCGTGGAGCGTTTAACGACCCTCGACGAGACGAACTGATATCCGTGGCTTTTTTTCGACTCCGAGTTAGTTGATGGATTGTCTTCTCTGTACCCTGAATGCCGATGATTTGTGGGGATGAAGTTTCTGCCGCTTAATCTTGGCAAAGTTTCGACAACTGCTGGTAAAAAGTGGCCATAAGTTACGCGAATCTAGCTGTCGAACGGTTGGATTAATCGACCGTCGGGATAAAATTGCTTTTTTCCGCGATATATTAAATTTGCACGTATAGTTTGACGTCGAGAACGATGGCGTCTGCGGAGCATTGACAAAAACACATTTCGATTGAATTCAACTAGATGCTTTCTGTTGCAATATATACATATATATATATTAATTACCATTGAACCAATAGAAGCGCAATTACGAATCCGCAAACGAGACACGTAATCGAGAATTACCATAGACGAGGGAGTCTGTTCCCAAGGGGAACGTGAGCGGCGGATTTCCCAAAGCCCGGGAGAAATTTATACGGCTTTTTCCGCGGCGACAATTTCATTTTTGCGACCGAGGGACAGGGGGCGGTGGGCGAAGCTGTGATAGGGGCGCGTACGGGAACGTTCGGCCGCTCTCGGGCCGCTTGGAAACCGAAGAACAAGGGACACGGGGTGCGGGACACGGGCCCCGGAGCGATGAAACTATAAAGCCACTCGTAGTAAGTTGTAAAATTGTAATAGCCTTCCGGTATTTACATAATGCTACGGCATAATAAGTGGAACTCGCCGAGTTTCCATTACCATTCCCCCGCTATCCGCCCTTATCTCCGCTAACGACCCGGCCTCCATTCCTCCACCCAGCCGCCCCGTGACTTATATTTTTCCACCCCGCTCCGCGTCAGACACGCGTGGCTCGTCCTCCCCGCGAGTGCTCCGCCAATTCTCCCCGCGTCTCCTACGAGCGCGCGGTTGAACTCGGAATCCCCGGCGCCTTCGCCCGACGAACGGCTCTCTGAATCCCCGCGAAACTTGGGCGAAGTAATTACAAGCGGATGGCCCCGCGGCGCGGGTCCAGCCAATCCGACGCCGTCCCCTCGACAACGGGACAAAAGAGTTCTCGCGCCGCGCCGAAAGAAGAAGGGCTGGTCGGTGTCTCTCCGTCGTGGGAGTGACTGGGCCGGGCTGAAGTGTCTCGTTTGCACGACAATGCGCTCGTTACGGGACGGGACCGGGCGCAGCGAAGCGTAATAAAATTTCAGCGGCTCGGCCGGCCGGCTCTTAGGCCGAAACCCGTCCGGTAACAGCAGCAGGGGCAGCGGCGGCGCAGGGATATCAGGAAACTTCAATTCCCTCTTTCGGCACTTCCGGCCGAGCCGGGGCGAGCGAGCTGCTGCAACTTCATTCGAATAAGTGGTTCCCCTTTGCCTCGTGTTCACCCTCCCCGGCGCCCCCTGGTCCCTTCTCCCGTTATTTATCCACGTCCATCTCCCTCCGTTCGCCACGCCCTGGCCGCCCGTTGCTGTTCCTCGGCCGCCGTCTGTCACTCCCCGAGTTCTTTCGGTGGAGCGGCCAGGTATTCGCCGGCGAAATCGAGGCGAGTCATTTATTTAATTTTCGAGATCCGAGCGGTTTTATTTTCATCCCCGGGACTTTATACACTTCGCTGATTAGCCAGCCAGCACGGCGGGGCCCGGGGAGCCGGCACTCGCGAGTATCCTCCGCCTCCCGTGAGATCCAGAGGGACACGGGGATGAGCGCGAGCCGGCGCGAGGGGCGGCGGTGGGATTAGAACGAGAGACGTGGAGGAAAAGAGAGCGGGGAGGTTTGAGTTCAGGACCACGAGGTGGAAGGACTTGCGCCTAGGGGTTTGCGTTACTCACCGGATATAGAGAGGTCTAAGCCCAGCCATCACTGAAATTACCAGAGTTTACCTCTTCTGCCGTTTCCGCTGTATTCAGCCGTCTCACCCTCTACCCCCTCAACCGCCCGCCTTTCGTTTCCCTTTTCCTCGCAGCCAGCCACCCCCGCGAGTGGCTTCCCTGCGAAATTTTCCGCGCGGCGAGCTTTATTACATCGCGATCGTGTTATTAAGACGTTCCGTCTGAATGCTGCCTTTCTTTCCCTTGCTCCCTTCTCTCTCCCTGCCACGGCTCGATCTCCTCGCGCCAAAGCACTCCGTGGTAATTAGCTTGGCCGCGATACGCTGCTGTCGCGGTGATTTCGGGGAAGCGATTTTATTATCGTCGTTACGTGGCCATATTTCTCCTCGGTGCCTTCTTTTTCTATGATCCCGTTGAGAGACTGAAGAGACTACGCGATATCGTATCAACAGGATATAAGAGACTTCTGCGCCGCAGACACACGCCGATCAGCGGGTCCAGAGCGACAGGGAATAGGAGACGCTCATTAGTTGGGGGAAAAGATTTCGCGGTGTGGCAAACGTTCTTCCATTCTTGGAACGTATAAGGCGGGCCTGTGTGAGAGCGACGATTGGAATTGACATTACGGAGCCGAACAAATATGAAAAATGTCGTCCAAGAAAAGATCTTTCCCGTGGAAACGCGGCGCGGTGTGCTCGACGCGGGCCATTCATATTTTATCAGCTCCTTATCAATTTCTTAAGCACGACCGTGCCATTTTTCAGCCGTCTCTCCCATTTCCTCCGTGCAGCGCAGCCATCCACTTCTTTCCCTCCCTAAACACGCCCTGAAAAGGGCATTATTCCCGTGGCATTTTTGTATCCGTGAATCTACAAAGTAAACACACTTTGAAAGGCACGATAGAATCCTTTCAAGACCTTTCGAAGTTCAAATGTATTATAACAGTCGCGAGTGCAGCTCGATCCGAAAAGAAAGCTCGCATTAAAACGAACGAAACTTAATCGGTAAGAACACGCGCGACTTCTCTGCGAGCTTCTATCTGCGGGAGGAATTTCAGCAGCCTTTTTCAATGGTTACAGAGTCGGGTATGGAAGACGAAGGGTGAAAAGTGTCCCGAAGATATTCTTCCGCGAGGAAAAATCATTTCTCCGGGTCGTATCACCCGGGATCTACATACGCGAATGCGATATTCGTGATCCCGCTGTGCGCTTCAGCGTGGAGTCTTTTTAATAAAATTTGTTTCGACGCTCGGTTAACGGAATTTATTGAAAATATGATAACGAGTTTCGACACATTCTCGCGAAGGAAATAAATATCGCCCCTGCTTCCTGCACGTATCATTTTTCATGCCAGCTACGAACACCTACGTTTCCACGGTGCAATGCGTGTGCGCGCACACGCTGACGTAAACGCGTACACGTCGATCGATAGGAGTTTACAAAAACCTTCTACGCGCGGTGGACATTCCAATTTCATATTTAGAAAGTTTAAAACTAATATAATTTCCAAACAGAAAATTCATTTCAATTCCTCGAAACATCGTCGTTTTCACGGTACCTGCGTCGGTGTTGAAACGTTGGCATTAAAGAATTCCCTGGTTGGGAAATAATCCGGACTGAAAGAAATGTAAACATCAGCAACGTCCCAACGATAACGTTCGTGCCACCCCAGCAGGCTGATCTTAAGCACGTTTTCGCGACAACCCCCCTCGCGATCCTTCAAAGGGGGCCATTTCTAACCCCCTATCTACCCAGCCGTATCTCCGCGATACCATTAATAACACGTGCCTTTCCCCTCTGTTCGTAGATGGTGACAAGGACAAAGAAGATATTCGTCGGTGGACTCTCGGCACCGACGACGCTGGAGGACGTCAAAAACTACTTCGAGCAGTTCGGCCCGGTGAGTACGCACACGCGAGAACGCTGATTAATGAGATTAAGGGTAAACGATGCAGGGCGGCCGGGACTCTCGGTGTCGCCGAAACTCGCGGTGACAAACATTCGACGGGCACGATCGTACATCACTGACAGTGCGTCGCGTCGACTCGCGTCAGGCCGCTCCGTCATTGTAGCCGAAATCATTGGCCGCGGTCGGGGCGCGCGCTCCTCCGCCCCGCTTGTCACCGGCGCTACATTGCCAGTGATCATTGTCGCGGGCCCGTCGAATCATTATTATCGCGGCGCGCGCGCGCGACACATCGCTGATACGATTCAGCGTTTTGCTTATTTCCTGCGGCGGTGGTCGTCTCGTCCGACGCGCTGGCTGGTAACGCGAAAATTTGACAGAGCCAATCGGTCGCAACCCGCGACGGGCAACTCGCCACCCCTCCGCCAATTCGACGCGTTCATTGTTTCAGGGATTTTAATGGGCTTGCTTCGCGCCCCGCTTTTATTGCCCTAACGACAGGAATATCGGCCGCGGCCGTTTACGCGTTCAAGCCCGGGTATTACTATTTGAATAGAATTCCCGATGAATGGCGGGCTCGATCGATTCGTGTCTGAATCAGTTTTCTGTCATCCCCCGGCCTGCCCCACGGTCATAATTTTCGCCTCAGAATTTCGGCCACGCTGCTGTGTGTTTTGTCTTCTTCATTCGAAGTAGAAATCGGTGACGTACGAACTTGCCTAACAGGGTGGAAGGTTTTGATGTCAGCGGGGATGGTTCGCTGAGAGGGTTGAGTCTCTGGTAAATTACTGTGGTGCGATATCGGCGCGAATCAGTGAATGGGGATTTCAGTGTAACTTTCCACTTATCAAAAGGTTCGCTAGCATAAAATGAACGATTGAAATATATATGTGCCCCTACAGCACACTTTGTTGCAGGAACGTTGCACACACGTTGCAGTACATTACAATGTTGCCGTTTGGTTACAGGTTGCATTGCAATATTCCTGCAACATTGTGGAAACATTGCCGTGCAATATTGCGCTCGCATCGTATGAGCAATATTTCGGCAATATTGCACACACATTGCCGTGCAATATTGCAATGGCCACGTTTGTGCAATATTTCGGAAATATTGCACACACATTGCCCTGCAATATTGCGCTCGCGACGTATGAGCAATGTTTCCGCAATATTGCACACACATTGCCGTGCAATATAGTGTGGCAATGTGTGCGCAATATTGCCGAAATATTGCACACCCATTGCCGTGCAATATTGCGCTCGCAACTTATCAGCAAGATTTCGGCAACCAATCCGCAATAAATCCGGAATTACGCGGAACGATACTGAAATGTTGCGCGACCATTGCTGTAAAGTCTCAGAAATGTTGCGCGAACATTGCTGTAAAATCTCTGAAATGTTGCGCGACCATTGCTGTAAAATCTCAGGAATGTTGCGCGAACATTGCTGTAAAAACTCAGAAATGTTGCAGAAATATATCCTGCAATGTTGCACAGGGCGGACATAGCAATTTACTTGCAACTTTTCGGCAATATTCCGTGCAATGTTTCAGATATCAAACCGCATCGTAACTGAGACATTTCGGCAACCAATGTGCTGTAGGGGTGCTGGAATAGTCGCACGTCCCGCAGTCGAATCGTTGTCAAATGGCAGACGATCCGCAGCCAGCGTAAATTTTGGCCACGTATCACCGGGGCGCCAGCTCCAAAGCCCATTGAACTTGTGGAAATACTCGAGACGCCCTTCTCGCCTGGGTGGATAAGTGATTAGGAATCGGCAGAGGAGGACCACCTGAGACGAGGATTTCTGCTAATTAGCCTTTATCGAGCTCCGGCGAGGCTGCGCGGACCATTACGCGTTATTGTGCGAACTTCTCTGGCTTCTATCGCCTCGATAATAGCCGTCGCGATTCATCGGCTCGGTGTATGAGACAGATAATGGTGCTTGGGCGTGATTTATCGGCCGGTGGCAGTTGCACGAAATCGTTTCTCGTCCTGGCGATGAAGTAAATAGAATTAACGATTCGGTAATTGGTGATAACGACTGCGGTTTGCCTTTTTCTGGCACTCCGGCCGAGGGCGGATATAAAGTAGGTGTTTCACGATCAGGCTCCAGGATCGCGTACATTCTGGGGAGATTCGTGGGAATAAAGCGAAGCCAGCGGGCGCGCGCTCTCTGAATTCATTAGCACGTGATGCCAGTAAATTCGATATCTGTCGCGACTGCAGATCTCCCATCTTCGAGCGTGAATTTATTTTCCCCGACGGAGATAAATCGCAAGGGCACAATAGAGATTCAGTTCTACGATCTATTGTTTTATTAAAACTTGCTCCCCCGGGAATGCCCGCGCTAAGAACTTAACGAAGGTTCAACCGCGTTCCTTGACCGACTTTTCACCAGAAATTCGTCGAGGTTGCGTGCAAGGAGGAGACAGCAGAGCGAGAGGAGCCGATGCGAATCGGGGGTGGAAAGCAGGGTGGATCTCGACGGTTGTCCGCGGTTCGCGGCACGAGCCAGAAATGGATTTGAGATATCAGAGCGAGGCACTATCTCCGGCCTAGCCTCTTGACTCGCTCCAACCCCGCGTTCCCTCTACCCTTTTTCAACCTTCTCTTTCGTTCCTCGCTGAAAGTCTCGTCCGGTTGCGAATGCAGTGTTTCCTGTTCTCCTCGCCGCGGCTGGGCTTCGCCTTCCTCCTCGTGTGTCTGACCCACATGCAGAGATAAGATCGGGCACAACTCGAGCTCCTACATCCACACGCACGCGTGCCTATACACGCAGCTGGTGCCTCGCGCGCACGGCCATAGGGGGTTGCAAACAGGCCACGCTGCACGCGTGTGCACGCGCCTCAGCTTCGTACGAATACACGCGCAGGGGTGCACGTGCTGCGATACGTCGATGGTGCCCAGTTGTACAAACAGGCGCGTCTGTGCTTTCGCCGTAAACACACGGGACTGCAGAGCCCCGACGTAACCTTATATATATATATATATCGTTCGCTGGCCGTTTCAGGTCAGTCCAGTTCTCCTCAACCCCTCGATCTCGCGCTGCTCGCGAAGAAAGGGGCCAGGGCGAGATCTCTGCCGACGAAATAGCTGGGTCTGCGCGCCGACTCGCACAGACCGCGGTATCGCTGGTAAATTCGTTATGTTCAGCTTCTTCGCGATACCTCAGTTCGCTGGGGCTGCTCCTGGAACCCACCAGCGAATTCTGTTGCTCCTGATTCTGTTGTGATTCCACCGAGGTAGCTTTCTCGCAGACTTTTATTCTGGTTTCCAGAGGAATCTCACGCGGAACTGGTGATCTTAATTCGATTTCGACTTCGGTCTTAATTTCTTCGTCGGTCTAGAACGAAGCGTGTTATATACCTAAGAGGCTGATGCCGGGACCTGATCGATTTTTTTGCGGCTTCCTCGGCCAGCCCTTTAACCTCGTTTCTGTTCGATAAAGGGAACGGGAATAGTGGAAGGCGGGGAAAAGAACGGGAGGAAATAAATCCCTATCGACGACGTATCGGAATTACGAGTTATCCAGGGAAGCCGATGATATTACTGGTAACTGTGATAGGTTTATTTGTATCGTGAAGTTGTTTCGTGCGAAAATAATCGTGTACTCCGGCTGAAGATCGATCGCAAACATGGATACGATCGGCGGCATAAACCCTATCAAGGATTTCCTCCGTAAATCCACACTGTCGAGCCAAGAAGAAAACAAGCGTTTTTCACGGATTAGTATCGCCTTGCTCCCAAGTTTCTGCATTTAATAAGAGCTCGCTGGATGCGGTGCATCTCTCCGCACGCAAACACGATAATTCTGTGGGCGATAAAATCATTCCTACAACTGACAGTCGAGCGATACTGCTTTCGAAACTATTTTCGGTATAATTCACGTCGGGCAATAATGGTAATCGCGTCGAAGTCGATCGGACGTTGAGAATCGCGTGGCGACCGTACGAGACCCGGGTCTTCGTAACGAGGCAAGGACCCCTCCTAGGGAAATTGGCAAGGGGTGCCGTTTCACCAAGGCCCCTTTCATGAATTTTTATACCGACAATCAGCGGCGCGGCTTAACACCTGGCCACACATAATTACCGCGCCGCTGCTCCGCGATGCAAATTTCGACCCAACGAATTGTAACGTCTCCTCGGCCGCTGGCCAGCGGTCCCGAAAGCCTGGCGATTTAAAACTGAGACAAGGGGTATTTCGTCGTCGTCGCTTGAAAAATGCATGGGTCCCCGAAGAGACCGGGAGACAGCGCCGGGTACGGCGGGGGCTGTTAATTGCGCTGGCTTTCAGGCTTCGACTTCTTTTCGTTCGACAGCCGAAGTGCGAGGGGACAGGTGGGTGGGTTGAAAGAAGGCGAGGAGCTGTGTACACTGCGAGCTCGAGACCTCTTTGACGCGGTGCATAACGGCCGACTGGAAATTAAGAAATTAAGAATTAACGCATCTTTGGGATTGGTCGGCCTGGCCGGCCCGCTTCCTTTTTTTCTCCCTTTCTTCCTCCCACCGTCCCTTCTCGAAACTATCGTCTCGACGAGCTCGTTTAATTCCACGCCGCAAAGCGAACTTCGCTTCCCGGTCGATCGTTTATCGATGAAGGAGGGCTCCGTCTCGGAAGCCTTCGGGGAAGTTTACCCTTCGCCTTCCTAAGCTCGCTGAAAGACAATTACGTCATCGAGATTGGCCGATTGGAGGCACGAAGATTGGTTCGTTTTATCGGGGCGCACGCCCCGCCGAGAAACTTTGACTTCCTCCGTTGTAATGTGCTGTGTTTACTTATCGCTGAATCGCCCCGTTTATTCGAGCCGCATCAAGTTTATAATTACCGCGGTTGTGTACCGAAGCTTCGCGGGGACTAGGTAGGTACTGTTTCGAGAGCGAGCAGGCAGTGGAAGAAGAGTAACCGGCTGACGCGAGCGCAGTAGCGGCGGTCGCTTTTTAGTCAGACGCAACTCGCGGCTAGCGTTTGATTCGCGTTTTTCCTTGCCACGTGCACACGTTTATTCGCGCTTCCCTTGTTCGCCACTTAATTAAATCCGATTGAATCGCGCTACGGGCAGCCGTTTGTGTTCCCGAGCAAGGTATAAGAAGGAGGTTGATGAGAAATGCCTACAAAAGTTCCCCCGGCTAGATGAAGCCCATTAAATATTTCTCGCGCAAATACTAAAGTAGGATGGAACTACTTTGCGTTGCACGCCGAATTCGTAATGCACGCATTACGGGCTCGCGTGCGCTGCCGGGCCATTTACATGAATCGCTAATAATTGCTCAACCGGTCCTCTCTCTCACCTGTGGAACACGGTCCAGAGGCATCGCCGGGATTTCTCGATTGCGGCCCGCGCCTGCGTGGATGAATAAATAAATTTAATGGCGCTTGTCACGTAGCAAAACGGGATAAATTCCGGGCGTCTGACAGCCATTTAAAACAATGCCGTCGCGAATACACGCCATTTGTAACCCGATGCTTTTGTTTCACGTTGCTATTCATTCCGCCGCCACCCCTCGCCATCCACCATCCCCCCGTTCTCTACCCGCCAACACCACCAGGCGGCCGAACCGACCCGCGCTCGCCGCTGCCTCGATAGTGAACGCGCGAGCGCGCTCCGTCCGATTCACCATTCATTTTTTATCCCGATAAAAATGCAATTAAGGCTGCTCGATAAGGCGGGGATCACAGCGGCGGTGGCCGGCCATTGTGCTTGATCCCTCGCAAACCTTACACCTACGGCGCCCGATTCATCGCGGCCAGTTGGAAACAATTGTCGCGTCATTCGCGAAAAATTGCCGCCTCCGCGAAGGTAACGGCGGGGAGGATCTGTCGGTTGCCAATGGTTCGTAATAAATCCGCTATTATCACAGGGTTTCGCGGTTTAATTGCTTCGCCGGGCGCCGGGCCCGGCATCGATTTTACCATTAACATTTTTGGACGACGTGTCGGGCGGCCGCCGAAGCTCGTTCACCGGACCTTATCGCGCGGAAAGAGGGTAACGTAATTTGCCGTTTTCTTTCCTTCTCGGCCGTTTTTACGGCTGCACCAGCCGAGAGAATTTAATCCCGAATCCGTCCGGAGAGCAAGGAGGATTTAAAGCGCTACTCGTGTAAAGTGATTACCGTGCATCGCGCCGGATGTTTTGTCCAAACTACCCCAATCCGTCAGCGTGCCGCCTCTGCCGCGGTCCGACATTTCTGCACGTTTGGTTTTTTTTTTGCTTCCTCGAAATCGTTCAGCCTCGAACGAGCCGAGGGTCGAAAGCTCGTGGCTCCGCGACGGGCGGAGAGGCATTCCTTCATCGGGGATGAAGGGAACCGCCTGGGCGGAGGCGCTGGGGCGCGTGGAATGAAATTTATGAAGGTCCTTTATTCCAGCAGCTAGAGGGTCGACTTAAGTTTGAGCAATTCATTAATTTCCTCGTGTTTCGGTACGACGCTGGCGACGCGTCCCTTTCTACCCTCTCGAGGAAGAGATCACGCCGGTCCCCCATCTTTGCGGGCAGCCTATCTCTTCTTAACTGGTTAAACTCATCCTAATTTTGGTTGAAAGATTTCCTATCGGCTTTGAGCTGCAGCTGTTCGACCTATGATGTTTCTCGATTTAGTCCGGGGTTTTTAGAAATTTCTGGATGAAAACTAAAAATAGGTAGATCTCTTCATGAATCGCTGGAAACGAAAAAATATTATATAACCTTTATTATTTATTTATTGTTTGTAAACGGGAAAGAGATCCCTTTAGTGTACAGGAGTGTGAGGGTGCATGTTATAAAATAATTTGAGTGAGAAGCACCAGTAATCGAAATCGACCGCAAACAGTAAAGTGTAAGAGCTAAAGATAGAGAAAAGACGAAGGATATCACAGTACATTATTTAGAATATTCAGATGACGTTTGAGTGTAGAATGAGATATAGTGAAAAGATCAAAAGAGCCAGTATACTTATTAGCTACTTCACAAATACGATTTATTGGATTAGAGTAGCCAAAATTCGACTTATAAGAAGTCGTGTAAAACAGTCTGGCATCCCTGAACTGCCTAGGCGGAATATGAAAATTGATGGAACACAATATCTGTGGACAGTTAACTAGACCATTGACGATCTTGTGAATAAAAAGTAAATCAGATCCAATTCTGCGTATCTGTAAAGTAGGAATATTAAAAGATTGCATGAGTGGTACATAGTTATGATCGCGCCTCGCCATACATTGACCAGTTTTATATGCAGCATATCTCAGGAATCTATGTTGTATCTTCTCCAGGAGATAAATATATTTGGAATGCTGGGGTGACCAGATAGTAGAGGCATATTCAAGTCCATTATGTAGAATTTAATGCTCTTTAATTTGTGTCTAAAGTGTCTTTTCGTTGGACTAACCGTTTCTGAGTTATTAGCCAAATACCGCTTTTTTTAATATTTCACCCCCAAAAAGGGGGGAAGCGATTCATCACTAAAACAAGCGATGCATGAAAAGACCTAATTATTTTTAGATTTTTTACAAACTTCACACTTTTCAGTGTGATACTCCCGGCCTAATTATGACAATCAATTTTCTGTAATTTACAATTAAGTAGTTGTTTGAATCTACCCTGTCAGCCACGAAAAGTGACAGTCCCTGTTTCGGATATGTAAGAATACAATATGAAATCTGAATTATGGAAACCACTGTCCATCAGTTCCCTAGTAGCATTTATTTGTTGGGAGTTTGTTGGGCCAATGACGTGCTATCCGTTGGCCAACTGTTGAAGTGTCGCGCTATTTTTAAATGGGCCAACGATTGTAACCAACGTAGGCCCAACGTCACTTAACACGAAGGCCCAACCGACGGTTTCTTTCCATACTCCCAACTGGAGGCTTCTTTTCAAAAGACGTCTTAAAAACTTCCAGAAGGCGTCTTAAAGAACTTCAAAAGACGTCGTAAATACGTCTTCTTCAGGTCTGGTTTAAGAAAAAAAAAAAATTCGGTGAGGAGAATCGAATCCAAACTTTCCGCTTACAAAGCAACCGCTGTTCGCAACTGACCAACACACTTCCTTGTAAACACTTATAATTTCTAGCTACATAACTAGTATTAATTGTTTATGAAAACTGCGCAGTGACGCGAAATATTCTACAAAATATCATCATCCGACCTTTAGACTCGTTCCTTAAAATTTCACATTTGTCTTAAGACAGACGTCCTCATTACGTATTTATAAATAAGAAAAGAAAAATCACAACAGGTTTTTGAATGTAGCAAATTTTCTGACGTTTGTACGACGACATTTAATCATCGTTGTAAATTTTTTGTTAATTAACCAACCATAGTAATTGTAGGCCCAACATTGGATATTCGTAGGCAAACTGTCGTAACTTTTTGTTAATTAACCAACCATAATAATTGTAGGCCCACCATTAATATTCGTTGGCAAACTGTCGTAACTTTTTGTTAATTAACCAACCATAACAATTGTAGGCCCAACATTGAATATTCGTTGGCAAACTGTCGTAACTTTTTTGCCGTAGGCCCTGTGTTGGGAATTTGTAGGCACAAACACTAACTATATCCCAACTAATTCCCAACTGTTGGCAACCGTTGACCAACCAAAAATGCTACTAGGGTTTCAGATCGAATTTATTTTTATGCCATGAAATTTTACAGCTGATGAGAAATATCGCGCGGTTATTCCGTAACTGGGTGGCACGGAATCGTTATATTTTGTCCTGTTAGCGACAATTTCCGCGAGCGAATTGTTTAAAAATTAACGAACAGGCAGCGCATTCAATTGCGATTAAAATTCCATTGTCAGGGACTCTTTTCATTAAAAATACTTAGCGTTTCGACGCGGGAGCGCGAAAAATTTCCGCCGGCGAAAAATTAAAAACATTACCCTAATTGCGCCTCAGAGCGTCGCAATTAAAATTGTTGCGTTTAAAATTCTAAAGCGCCGCGTTTTGTCCCACGCACGCCTCCATTCATGTCCTCTAATTAGTCCGTATAATCGAACCGTTCCGTTTTATTAATCTGCTTGAACGCGAACGAATTTCCCTCCGCGATTTTTCATATGCGTCGTACATTCACAGCGTTTCAGCCGCTGCGTTCGGTGATTTATTATTCTCCACCGTAATTAGAGGTGGGTGGGCAGCACGGTTTCTCACAAAACGCAATTAACTAAGACGGCTACTCGTTTGCTGAAATACATATTTCACGCTAAAGCACCTTCGCGTTTTAATTCACTTCGCCGACGAATCTTCTGATTTATCCTTCTTCTTTGCAACCTCGCCGAACCACTCGAGCACCGTCACACTTCCCGGCAAGAATGTCCCAAAAACGTAATCCGAAAATGTAATCCGGAAAATTTGCCAGAGTTACATTTTCGCCGCTCCACGGAGCACGGAATCTTGAAAGGGGATTTCGGAAGACTCCATTCCCGTTTCGCTGGAGGTTCGCCAGAAAATTTACGCGAATGGAGGGCAGGTCAAGTACGGCTTCATCCATCGCCCACATGGCCGCGTGGACGCTGCTTCTGACGTCAGCGGAGGCGCATCCCCCGCGCCGTGACGCCGCGCCGCCGTGACGAAGGAGGAACCTTGCAACCCCGCTCAGAACGGATCCCTCTCTGACGGCTCGCGTTTCTCCGGCTTGAGGGACAGGAAGAACGGAGAGGGGCGGCGGAAAAGGGGGCGATAGAGGGGTAGAGAAAGGGACGGGAGACGTCGGGGCAGCTCGCAACTCTCTCGTGTGCTTGCTTGTCGCAGCTTTTGTCTGGCGATGCAAGCATCATTAGCGTCGGGCGTAATGAGCACACTAATCACCGACAGACTGCGTTGCGACGTACTGGAGCACCGGGAGCCGAAGGAAAAAAGCATCGCGCCTTGCTGGGGACGCGACGGTGACGGCAAGAGGGAAAAAGCGGACAGAGGGCAAGTGGCACGAAGTGCGCGAAAGGGGGAAGCGCGGCGGTACGTGTGCAGAAAAATTCATAGCGGTTTCCCTCCTGGAAGCGGGAATGAAGGGGCACGCGGAAGACGGCGCGCGAAAATCAGACGGTTATTGTTACGAGATGGGGCACCGCCGCGGTGCTGGATTATTGGTGACGCGTCGTTCGATGAGGCACGCGATTTCTACACGATTATTAGCTTGTTCACTGGAGAAGAGTTAATTGGAGATGCCACTACCCCTACAGCACATTGGTTGCCGAAATGTCTCAGTTACGTTGCGGTTTGATATCTGAAACATTGCACGGAATATTGCCGAAAAGTTGCAAGTAAATTGCTATGTCCGCCCTGTGCAACATTGCAGGATATATTTCTGCAACATTTCTGAGTTTTTACAGCAAAATGTTCGCGCAACATTCCTGAGATTTTACAGCAATGGTCGCGCAACATTTCTGAGATTTTACAGCAATGTTCGCGCAACATTTCTGAGATTTTACAGCAATGTTCGCGCAATATTTCTGAGATTTTACAGCAATGTCTGTGCAACATTTCTCAGATTTTACAAAAATAAAAATAAAGGCATTTTATTTAATCATATATATCGGACGTGTCTCCGAGGGGGGCGACGACATGAATGTGTGCAGAATCATAGTAGTATAACATCCGTGTATCTTTATTAAATAGAAAAATATTTTACCCCAGCGAGATTCGAACCCGCGACCCGTAAGCACCGTAGACGAACACTATACCGCTGCAGCTAGAACTGTTGATTGAGAACATTACTTACGTATTCGAACTTATACTCCTACCGTGCAACACTTTAAACTCAAATTATTTAAAAACAAAGATTCGTTTTGACAAACTCCATTACATCTCCCTAATCGCGGAGTCGGATATTTCACAACAAATTCATTTCGACGCTTGATATTGTATTAAGTTGATGCATATTCTGTTATGAAATATCCTGCGTAGTACAAGAAAATAATGTTTTTTTTTAGTTCTTAGCGCATTTTTAATACAATCGTTTAACATAATTTTTTTTATATATTTTAGGGACACGCGTGTCCCTACCATTGACATTTAATTTATTATGCGTAATGAAAAAGTTCGGTATTGTCGAGTGAAAATTTCTAAGTCCCGATTTATTGCGGATTGGTTGCCGAAATGTTGCTGATAAGTTGCGAGCGCAATATTGCACTCGTAATGTATGAGCAATATTTCGGCAACCAATCCGCAATAAATCGGGACTTAGAAGTTTTCACTTGACAATACCGAACTTTTTCATTGCGCATAATAAATTAAATGTCAATGGTAGGGGCACTGGCAGTAATTGGCACGTGTAACACTTTTTTTTACAAATATCCTTTGTTGCTGAATATAGTTAATAAATTTGTTTAAACTCTGTAGTGTTAATTAAATAATTTTATTAATTATTTATGTCAGATATTGTCCACGTTCGCATATATTCCCTCGGCGATAGCCTGTGGAATCTTAGACTGTATTCCGCGTGTCGACTTTTCAGTATCGTTCCGCGTAATTCCGGATTTATTGCGGATTCATTGCCGAAATCTTGCTCATACGTTGCGAGCGCAATATTGCACGGCAATGTTTCCACAATGTTGCAGGAATATTGCAATGCAACCTGCAACCAAACGGCAACATTGTAATGTACTGCAACGTGTGTGCAACGTTCCTGCAACAAAGTGTGCTGTAGGGGTATATTCAGCAAGACGTGTCCGCACCTTCAATTCTACGTTTCCAGAGAACGACGACTGTGATGAGCATAGTTTATTCCTCAGTTTCGACTGGTATCGTAGAGGAGGATTAGCCTCCATTTTAATTTACCACGAATTACGCTGCTCAGTGTACATCAGAGGAAACAACGGTAATTGAAGGATTTGAAACAGCAACGAGACCTCCTGGGAATTGGGTTAAATAAACCAAACGGGGGAATTAATCTCCATTTTATTCCATACATCGGAACATTTGCTACGTCAGCCTCGGTGTACAGAAAATTTGGATAATTGCAGGTCTGATGAAGATAGATTCAATCTGTCAGAGTTGTCTTTGTGGCGCTGCCGCTCCTGCGAATGCCTCTCTAATTCGCCGTGCTTTATCACCTAAAACGTGGCACGGTGCGCGCGTGATGGAAAATGTACACTGGATACGCGCGGCACACCTGTTTCACGTCGATATGAAATTTTGGCGAGGACTTCCCCGCGGCCTCTGTTTCGGTTTTGCTGTCAATACGCGCGCGCGCCCCGTGGTTGCTTGATTACAGTAATTATCGTGATACAGATTTACGTATTTGTCATGTCTGTCGCGGGAAATCCGTTGCATTAGTCACGTTGGCCGGGGCAGATTCATTACTGTAATAATTACATAAATTCACGTTACGTTACCGCTAATTCGTAATCGCGTATTACCATAATTATCTGTTACGGCGATTCATAATTGCGTCCCTGTTGACTGTGATATTGCCAAGGACACCGGTTTCATCCCTTACCCTCGCTGGAATTTAATTAATTTCAATGCACGAATAACACGCGGGGCTTCTTTGTGTTCTACGTTCCACCGTGCTTTAACTGCATTCTATTTCCCTTCGAGCTAGCAATATTTTTTTTTTTAAATGAGCAGGGAATACCTGAGTAGTTAAACAATTTTAAATATTCCATTTATTTCCTATTCTGCTGACATGAATAGTATACCTATTCTGAATTAATATATTTTGTCCAGTTCGCTTCGCGATTGATTTCTGTAAAATATTGTGACGATCCTCGAATGTTATAAGGCCCCCTGTGAAACCGGGGCGAAACGATTTCAAAAATCTGTCTAGAATTGATTCAGGCGCAATAATCATTCCGCAGGAAGTTGAGTGGAGCGTAAACGGTGGCCATTTGCATTCTCAGGTAACAGTTTATCGCGCGAGTGTTTGCTCGCTCGTTTTAGGGCGTGCAGGCCATTTCGCTCCAAGTACCGTTTCGACGCAGAACTCGCGCCGTTTTAAACCCGCACACCCTGTCGTCTCTTATTCCCTCGTTAATTTCACATCGCGAAATCGTCGTCACGTCACTGAGCGTTCCAGAATGCTCTTAAAAATTGTCTCTCTTACGCTTTCTCGACATTTTATGGGCGAAACGTCGTTCCCAAATTCGCCTATTACCGAATCTACCAGCTAAGAACGTTTCACTAATATCGAGGTAATTTTCCGAAGCTGTCTACGCGAGTGTTCGAACATCAAGCTTCACGAGCTGTCAGGAACAAGTGTAACAAACACAACGCCAGCTTGTAAAGCTTTAGAAGCTTAAAGTACAGAGCCTTAGGCTCGAAGCATTGAGAATCCAAGCAGCTGGCCGCAAAATTTCCGATGTTAGAATTAATCAATGTAGAGTAGTCAGACAATCCTGCTGATAATCTTCAGCTACACCCAATTCTTTTATTTCGCGGAACTATCCACCAGGAGACAGAAGTTTCCGTTCCACGCGGTTTATCGAGAAACCACTTGGAAGGTCTTTCCTAGTAACAAGCCTGGGCCACATAATCGTCAAGTGCACCACGAAAGATTCGATTCGGAGCGTTCGATGGCAGCTTTGGAACGAGCTAATCGGCGAGGCATCCACTCCGGGCCACGGGAGACATCGCCGGGACATTGTGTCAAACAGAATCGGATCACGAAGTAGGTCAGCCGAAGTAAGGGCTCTGCAATCTTCCAAATGGCCGTTCGCTTTGCGGGGACAGGACGGTCCGAGCACTAAAGTCGAATCTAGGACCAAGGAGAATCGGCCACTCGTTCCGCGAGAGGCCGCAAGCGGAAATGGTCTAAACGCCGGGCTTCGTGCTGCAGACGGGTGGGGGTGCAGAGGGACGAGGGTGGAGAGGCTGGGACAGAGAAGAATGCAGAAGGGACGAGGGAGGGAGAGAGAAGGCCTGCATTTAACAGTCCCGTTAAACATTAACTGCCGTTCTGCAGTTTTCCCCTATAACTCCGGGTTAACTTTGATTGCAGTTAACGGCCCCTAGGGGTAGTGCCTTTAAGAGGGGGAGAAGGGAAGGTGGAAGGCTGGAGCAGGTTGATGAAGGAGGTAAGCCCGGAACACGACAGAGAGAGAGAGAGAGAGAGAGAGAGAGGGAAAGAGAGGGTGAAATAGGGGGTGGGAAAACGATGAAGAGGAGAGTTAGACTACAGGAGGCATCTTATAACTTCTTATAATTACTCAAGACTCGAGGGTTTAACTGCTGTTTAATTTCATTCGGCAATTAACCGGCGCTTTATCGACGCTCGAAACACCTCGGAGCCATCGTCTCGACGGCCATCAGCCCCCGTTTTATCGCGCCCTCGCCCGGCGGCTTTCAATGTTGCCGCCGCGCGCGAATCGGAAACGACATGGCTGAACGCGTGGACGCCCGCTGATCGCGCGGCATTCCAATGACGGGCCATTACGTGCCTCGCATGGAATCCATTAATGCGATTAATGAACGCATTGTGTCTTGCGGCTTACGAGTTACGCGCTTAAGAGTCGCGGCGACGCGTTCGTTCCTCGCGCGTTAAACGCTCGCGAAGTCGACTCGGCCGGTATCGGTGAAACGGGCGCGGAATGCCCCGGAGATTTTATGCGCGTGCATGTCGGTCGTGACTGTGCAATATGTACTCGTCGCGAATATACGGATTTATTGTAGGCCGTCGCCGGGCGAATAAACAAACGCGGCGGCAAACAAAAACGAGCCCCGGTGTAACGGCGACGCCTCGTTCTGGGTAAACGTTTGTATCGATAGGTGGGATTTATTAATTCGCGCAATTTAGCTGTACGATGCGAGCGGTGTTTCGATAATATTTCTCTCTGCGCACGACCCCGTTAATTTTTTCCGCGTTACTTCCACTGTATTTCCTTGGGCCTGGAAGACTCGAATGGAAGATTGCGAATAAATTTTCATTCCGCCTGCCCGGAGTTGACGAGCAGATAATAGCTTCGATTTGGTTCGTGTTCCGTGTGAGCGCCCGAAACAGCGGAGAAGCGATCCGTTCCGTCGTAATAAAATTTAATAACTCCGTTAATAGATAGAGGATTGCAGGGAATCCAATAGCCGCGTGGGCGGAAGGGGTCTAAGCACAGCAGTTTCGTTGGAACCACCATCGGCGTGCAGGGGCTGTAAATTAAAAGGCAGACAACGGGCGTTTGCAGCTGACAAGTAATGAGACGTATAATGATTTTATCGGAGCGGTTGCCGGTGTTTCGTGTTACAATGCCGATTGGACACGAATAATGGTCCGTCCGCATGAGGCATTCGATGGTTGATTGCCCATTCGACCGTCTGCCCCGGACGCTCGTTGCGTTTGACCGCTTCGGCGACGTTTTTCCTTCCCCGTCAACCCCCTGAAAAAAAAGAAACGAGACACAACCACACGAAATCCCCGGCCGATTAAACCGACGTCTCGATTTTAAACGAGCAATCTTACGGTACAAGATAGCGCTTCCTCGACTGTAATAATTCGATAGAATAATTCTGGACGATCGTGCGCCGCATTCGGATCGCGTACGTGACGATGACTTAACCTTAGGATGACTTACTTCGGCCGAATACCTGGTGCCATTCGAGACCCCTCTCGAGCATAAATTTTATTACCTTTGAATTTGCCGAATTCGTAGTATCTTTAGCGTCTATCTATCGGAGTGATTGTTTCGCTATCAGTGTGTAAGGAAAATGAAAAGGTATTTTTAGATAGAGTTCTACTTGAATTGAGATCAGCAATCCTCAGAGACATCGCAAAAACCACAGACGTCGAACGTATAATTGTGTCAATGAAGTTTTCGAAAACACTTTTTGTTGCTCATTGAACAGAAAGAAGGTACAAAGACGAGCTGAAAATATTCTTGAAATTCGTCCAAGATCGGGACTCCGCGAAGCTGTCGCATTTTGTTTGGTAAAGCAAGATTCAGAGTTGCAGCAGCGGCGGAGAGAAAGCAGCGTTACGCCGGCCAAAGTTTCTGCAGCGTGGCCGCAATAAAATGGCCGTGTTTGCTGAAAATATTGCGCATAAGTTACGGTAACAAGCCAGAAATCATTATGTGCCCCGGCGCAAGGACAAGGGTGGAAAGGTAGGGCGAGGGCGGAGGGGCGGGGCTTGAACGAGGCTGCTCTGCATAGTTGAAACTGCGAAACACTCCGGCGCGTTGAATTCGCTTCCGTTGAAATTTGTTTATGCAAATAATTCGCCGCAGCGACAAAGTCGACGAAGGTGTATCCTCCGGTTTTCTCGTTCCCGGTTCCCATCGTCCATTTGTATTTCAAATAGGGGCGGTCCACGACGCAGTCATATTCTTCGACTCATCCGTCTTTCACATTTTTCCCTGGAAATGAAATTTCCCTGGCATCCCGTTGTAACTTGCAGCAGGAAACACAAAGGAAGAAGGGTGGCTGCCAGGTGGAGGGACGCGGCGAGAGATTCCGGGGGGGGTGTAAAGAAAAGGTGCAGCTTACGCGCGGAATTTCTTTCGTTAGATTTGCTTTTAAAGGGAACATTAGTTTCGTTGTCGAGCAACAAATATACGCGCGCCGACACTAAGGCTGCGCCTTCCGCCATTTCCAGCCGGCAGATTTACACGAGCCGTGAATCACATTACGCCGCCGAACATATTTTCCTGGCTTGAATTAAACTTCGAGCTTGCTTGATGCATCGCCTCGCGGTGATCCATCGCCGTTCGAGATCACCATGCGTACCTAGTGAAATCCCCGTGTTCCGTGAATTTAGAGCGGCCCGTTTCTCAGCCGGTTTGAAAGCCACGCATATTCCGCGTTACTTAGCCCAACTGCGCGTTTGCTTGTTTAAAAAAGAAAACCCGTCTGGAATCACATGAACCCAATTAGCGTAGCAGGTGCAAACAGACTCTGACCCGGTTCTCCAAGAATCTACACGTAGGAGACGTTTCGTTCGCCGAGCTTCCACGTCTCGCTGCTTCGAACACTCCCTAACATTTCTGGGGGCTGTTGTCATTGGGAGAGATCGATTTTAAATTCCTGACGCCGGAAGGGTTCGCACCCTCTGGCTGGCGCGTTCGCGGGTGCACAGGGATATCCCCGTGGCTCGACAAAACCCTCGGGGGAATATTTCACCGTAGGAAACGGCGTCTAGATTACGAGTTTATCTAAATGGCGCTAGAAACGCAGGAGTAACGTTAGAGTGGTGGCGAGATTATGGTGTGAGTCGGGCTAAGGTATCCCCGTGGGCTGGGGATGTTTATGGTTTCATGACAGGGAAAATTGTGTCCTCGGGATAAAAGCTTCGGGAATGGGAGGGAATTCTCTATCTTCCACGGGCCGGTTGCCATCGTATCGAAACGGCCAAATATTGCGAACGCGTCGAACCCGGAAAGTGAGGACTCGTTTCCTCTGAAGAATAATTTTGGAGAGTGTTGGGGAGCGAAGGAACTTGAAGAGGAGGCTCGAGAGTCTCCGTGGATTAAGAATCAAGTGCAATATATTCGAGCAATACCGTGGAACACACCATCGAGGGTAATGCAAACAGATAAGCGGCTGGATGTAATCTTACATCCCTCGAGGGTCAGAATCTCCATTATTACAAGCTTCATTCATCTCATTTCGGCAAAGTTCTGTGGCAAGCGTAATGTCGTTCTCGATAATAGGTATCCAAACGACGGAACATCGAGTTTCGTCCTCGGCGATGAGAGTAATGGCACAATCTTCTTGTATCTGAGACAAGCGCTCTCTCGCTGAACACGCTTTAACCGCCGCGAGGAAAGGGATTCTTCTTCTGGCAAGGCTCACGCTCGATTTAGTCGCAAGTCTAACCCTCCGAAAAATCGTTTCCTCCGGGGATATGACGTTGTAAACCTAGTGCTCGTCGAGCGAAATCGAAGCCACCGCCGAAGATGAGGTTAAAATCTAATAGTCTGGCCTGGTACACTCCTCAGGGGTGGGTGAGCCAGGATGGGGTCGCGCCCTTCAAATTACAACCGGTTGACGAAATTTGGATTTTCTTGGCCGAGTGCCTGCGTATCTCCCGTCCACCAGCCTTCTTATTAAATTTCACATCAAGACGAAATACACGCATCGCGAATTTCCTCGCCACATCTTGGGCTTTTCGGGGAAATAACCCAGGCGATTTGCGTGTTAACGAAACATCGCTGGCGCGCATCATTTGACGATTGCCTTCAAAGCTGAATGTACTATCTCTGGGAGAAAATAAGTGAAATGTTCGTTGACGAAATTGGCATGTATCGAAAGAAAAGCTTCCGAGCCATTCCTATTTTAGAGACTAATATAATACTCCAACAGTTCTGTCGAAGCTCAGGAATTCGTCGCTTCTATTCTGAGAATATATTACGCAATGGATCGTTGTCGAGGGTAAAGGAAACAGGTGGCGAAGTCGTTGGAATTCCGCGTGGCGAATTAAGGGTTAATTTCCAACGATATTTACTTGCGCTTGTTCCCCACACGATTCAAAGCGCAAAAGACCGGGATGCTTGTTCATGCTGGCGCCCTTTGAATAAGACTAACCCGCAGCTTGAATCTTCTTAAGATTGCTTGCCGGCGGGTTAAGTTTCTGCTTGCAAACAAAGCAGTTCCTCCTGCTCATCAACGCCTCGAATGTTCCCGTTTCCAAGCGTAATAAACTGCTGGATGCGTATTTACGCGGGCCGGATTATATTATATCGCGAGTGTACGCTGTAAACAATTCGATCGCGTAATTCCCTGCTGGTTGTTGTTCTTGCAAAAGGATGCGATTCAAGTGACAGGAGAAAGTCGCCGTTCCAACAAGTCGGAAATCGAGTAGTTACCTGTTTTTCACTTCTTATTTCAAAATTGAACGAATACTGCCCTCCTTAGTTAAACCGTCCTATCTAGCATTTTTTCATTTTTTGAGATATGTTGAAATATTTGAAGTAGCACACGTCTTTTACCTTTTAAGTAATGTTAGAAAACTCTAAGTGCTTCGTAAAGATTTATAAACAGTCTAATGTATTTAACCTAACTTATTTCCAAATGGTTAAAATATCCTATCTAAAACAATTAATTAATTGGTACGTTAATAATACATTACCTACCGGTACACATATTACAAAAAAATATATTAGGCTGTTACGAAATAATGACATCATGTTTTAATGTGAATAAAGGAAAATAAGGACGGTACAAAGTAAACGATAAAACTTCAGTTTTCTCGGTTGTTTCAAAATGCTAGATAGGACATTTTAACTAAAGAGGGCAGAATATATTTCAATATCTTTTTATTTTATATATTATAAAGTATTTACAATCAGTTCAGAATAGGGCTCTAACGAATATTCGAATAATCTAAGTATTCGAATACCACAGAATTCGAATAATTTCTTCGAATATTCGAACTTCGAACCTTCGAATATTCGAACTTCGAACCTTCGAATATTCGAACTTCGACTTCGAATATTCGAACTTCGAACTTCGAACCTTCGAATATTCGAATATTCGGATCTTTCGAAGTTATGATTGCACCGAATACCAATCTGAACATGAGATATTTATTCACAGTTTATCGTGGAATTCTTTTCATATTGGCCTTTACAATTATTTGTTTCTCAATCGATAAATTTTTAACTTTATTAATCTTTGGTAAATTTATACATTTTGAAACGAAAACAACCATCAGTTATTAGTATTATTTTTATAATAATAAGTGGACAATCCCGACGGAATCGGCCAAGGGCCCTCTCCTCTAGGCCCACCCGTGTCCCATCATAAGCGGATGACAAACAGTATAAGCAGACTTTTTTGTAGGAAGCTAAAACCCCATAAACGATTTTGAGGAACTATAATATTTTTATTTTTCCTTCGTTACTATAACGTTATTTTAAATACCCTAGGTCCCTAAATTTAAATAGAATTTATACTTTTCGTTGCAAAATTCATAGAACCAATGATTAATAAAATTCCAAATTTATCGTTTGAAAAACAAATAATTGTAAAGGCCAATATGAAAAGAATTTCACGATAAACTGTGAACAAATATTTCATGTTCAGATTCCTATTCGGTACAATCAGAAATTCGATTGAGCAGAATATTCGAAGGTTCGAAGTTCGAAGTTCGAATATTCGAAGAAATTATTCGTATTCGAAATTATTCGAATTATTCGAATATTCGAGTAGTCGAATAATTACAGCTCTAGTTCAGAATGTGAAATAAGTAAATGTTATGTCAGTGATTGAATTACATGTATGGAACGTTCCGTTGAATGCTTCTGTTTGTTTTTAATTAACTAAGCAACCGTGCGACAATTTGATAATGCAAATTATGCGATGTATGCCGGGGAAAATACACTGATAACTGATTGAACAGAAACAACATCCCGCAAATGTTCCAAAGGCATAAGGAAAGTATTTCAATCGAGCTGTCAATGGGAAATAATTTCGACCGCCAACTCCGGCGGTGCGCGACAATATTTGAGGAGTAAATAAATCATTTTGTAATTTCGACTTCTCATCTGTGCCGTAATTACACGCGCGCCGCCGCTGGAGCCGCGCAACAACGGCCGCCGGCCATTACATGTAACAATTTAATAACTGTCTTGATTGGGAAAACCGACGGGAATGCGGAACAATTTATCGCTATTGGAAACCGCTCGCAAAACCCGCGATGATAAGCAAGATACAGTGGGACGGGCAAATTGAGCCGATACACGTTCGCCCGAACAAATTTGACTGCCCCCTTTATTTGTCGGAAAGTGCAGAATAATCCGATAAAATCCGTTATTACGAAGGAGCAACGTCGACGCGTTTTTACTCGCGTTCACTGCGTAATGGATGACAATCCCACAGAAGCTTGAATCCCCGAGTTAAGTACTTGATCCCAAATCACTGTATCGACGCAGCCGCTAAGGGGTTTTTAAGGGGACTTTAGTAGTCTTATAACTAGGCACGGAGGGTAGGCGAATTCTGCAGAACGTTTGCTTAAGTGCGACTCTTAACTAGACAATAGAAACGGTGTATTATATCAAACATGCATGTCCATTATGCATTGGCGTTATCCGGGCACTCGGCTCCTCGGATAAAACGGGAATTAAACAAATTGCACCGCGAAATAAATCCCCCGGGCGAAACACGCGTGGCGCGGTAAATTCACAAAAATTGCATTCGCTTAACGATGGGCGCATCGGCGCGAAAGTGATAAGAAACTGGGGACGATAAGTGCGAGCGAGACATTTTTGCCCTGCCCGTTAAATCTACCGTGATTAATGCGGGCCAAGAATACTGCGAATTACACCGCTCGCTATATTACCTTATGCCTTATGCCTTCTATTATTTCTTTTCCATCCCCGTTCCGACGTCTCCTCTTTTTTCCATACGTTGACCTAGAAACTTTGAAAGCCGACGGAAAAGTGCACGAAATCCTGACAAATTAAAGCGCAGGTGGTCATTAAGTAATAGCTGTTCCGGTTTTATAGAGCTGGACGGAATCTTTTTCGGGGGGGGGTGGGAAAAAAAATTCCGTTTGAGAACGGCGATGGCTAATCCTGCAAATTCAGCGCGGTACTAACGAAATTACTTCAAGAAACGAGGAAAGTAGAAAAGGGCATATCAAGCGTTTCGTGAAATTTAAATGTGGAGCGCGGCTGCGCGGGAATCAAAAGAATGACTCCCGATTGTGGGAACTCTTGGGGTGGTAAAGTATTTTCATTTAATTCGACCGTGCGAAAGGACGTCGCTTTAGCCTGGTCTAGAATTTTCAGGAATAACTCTCTGCATGGCGGTTCCAATTTCTCGTGAGTAGGTATTATGAATAAAATAAGTGACACAGAAAAGGATTCCGCAGTAGGGGAGACCGGGGCTGGTTGTCCCAAGGGGTAGGTTGACTAATTGTTTATAACTTTGCACCGACATATGCTCTACTGCGGAACGATTTACTGTAGAGAGAAGTCACTTCTACTATGACATGCATTTATGTTCGACACCGCGATCGCACGTTATTTAAGTTAGTATCAGTGTTTGTCGCAAAATTGACTACGTAAGTAAATATTTTTTCTTAAAGATTTTGTTTTCACCCTCTACATAGTTAAAATAGAATAAATGTTAAGGGACTATTTTAAAGTTTGTTTAGTAGACGATCTATTGACGTAGTATTTTTGTTTACACATAAATAATTGAAGGTTATATAGATTACTGAAGTCAAAATGATCGGTCCGGGCTGGTTGACTAATAACGTTAATAAGGTTTAAATTGTTATTTTGTTATTCAGAAAGCGATTTTTATTTTTTGTTTAAATTTCGCTACGATAAACCAACCAGTAATTGCCACTATACCAGTGAATGACCATTAGGCGAAGAAATGTCAATTATAAATGTACAAATTATTATATGTTTATGAATGGAGTGTAGTTGCACATTTTAATATCCCATATTTTTAGTTACGCGTATTAAGCGAACATTAATAAGTACAATTCTTATTGAAAGTATTTCAAGAATGTATCAAAATGCGGTCATCTACTGGGCTTCTACACGTTTTGCATTTTATAATTTATTTTTTAAAAATTACGATAAGAATAAGTAATTATTTTTACAGAAATTTCAAGAAAAATAAATTTAAATGCAATTTCAACAGTTGTTTTGTTGTTATACATAAATATATTGAAGTATTAATCTCAAAGGTCCATAAATTCAACCACTCGGTCATTCACTGGTTGGTTTACATCATAATATATGCTTAAGTTGAAAAAATGTTCAGTTTATTTTATAATGAAACAACTCATGTGACATTGTGTTATTGCATTATCACTGCGATAAGTTGCTAATAACATTTTCTTCACTGATTGTACCTACAGTCAACCTACCCCATACTGTAAGTCTCCCAACCCCGACCATGGGGCTAATTGGCCAGCATGGAATTTGTCAGGAAAACGTTGCAATACCTTAATTGTTGCCACATTGAGTCAACTTTAATAATTTAATCGGATAGCCAAATGCATGCCCTATTAAATATACTAGCCGGTTTAATGATATTTCGTCCACATAATTTATTAAAAATCAAACACTGAAAAAACTGGCCTACCAGCCCCGGTCTCCCTACAATCCCGCACGCTACTAAAACATTAAACAATACCCACAGCAATGGAAGCTCAGCAATTCCCAAACGAATCCCCACGGCCAACAAGCTTCCTAGGGACGCCCTGTGTCCACGTATCCCCACACGGTATCAGGGATTATTACTAAAAGCAAAAAAAAAAAAAAAACACCATCGAAAACGAAGCACCGTATAATAGCTGTATTGCTGCCGATTCGAGGCGAGAAGCCGCCAATCGGTCGGGGGGCGGCACAAAAGTCTCGCGCCGACGATCGTTGGGCCGATTCTCAATCAGCCGTGCCCGATCCCAAGAGTATACACGTTCCAGCAGAAAGCTCCCTGTGCACGCTCGAAATCCCCCGGCAGAAACTGCATAAATACAGTTTCGTGCCAATGTTTTTCATCGGCGGGCGTCGGTGCCGGCGAGAACACAGATTATTCCTTCTCTGTTTATCCACGCTTCATAGTCCCGTGATTTTTCCGCAACGGCGCTTTGTCACGGCACATCCGGCCGCTTCCGGCGCGCCCGGGCCCGGAAGCAAGATGGCCGCCGCTGCCACGCCGGTGCGGCTGCGATGAAATATTAGCGGAAAAGCCGGGAACGCTGCTGGAGAGAGAGAGAGAGAGAGAGAGAGAGAGAGAGAAGGTGAGAACCGGGGACAGAGGGCCCCCGGGAAATTTCGGAAAATCCTTTAGCCCTGGAAGCGTGGCGGCACTAGTCACCAAGCCAACGCCTTATATTCTCACTTCTGCCACGCTCCGACCGGAAGCGGCCGCCTTCGGTCATAGCCGGCTGTATACTCGGACGGGGAGAACCCGCCCGTGTCTCCGCGAGCAGAATGCACGACCGTGCTGGAACCGTGAAAACTGTATAAAAGGGGATGCTGGAGAACAGTGAACGGGGGAAGAGTGGAAAGTTGCTCCCCTGACGGATGAAGGACCTGTTGAGGGAAGACGAGTCGCTTCCGGGTGAAATACGTTCGCTTCAAGATTACGTGCCGCACGGCCTACCGCCGTCGTTCTACTTTAGGCATAGAGCAGCGTTTGATTCTGAACGGCTACAATTATACTATATTTCATTGCAAGAATCTTCATCGACAGTGAAGAGGGAGCTAAGCGCAGAGTCTCTTGAATCAGCGGCTGAGCCCATTGAGAGTTTTCCGTGCGACGCCGTACGGCGGAACGTTGCGATTCTAAGTGGACGACAGTGTAAGCACGCAGCAATTGAATTTCAATTATTCGAAGAGCGCTCGCTCGCATCGCCGCGCTTAGGTTTCGGCCACGGGGACAGCAGATCGCCCCGCAACGTTACGAAACAAGCCGTCGCGAAGGAGATAATGGTGATTCATGGATCGAAGGATAGCGCGGATAAGCTCTGTGGAAATCGGCGCCGTTACCCCGACGTTTATTTAGCTTCGACCTTTTCGTCGATAAATAATTCGGCTCTGGTACTTCTTCCTTTCTCACCCTCGCCCCCGCTCCGCCCTCTCGCCAATTCTATCGCTCCTCTATTCTGTATCTCTCTTTGTCTCTCTGTGTGCGCCCCGGCTCCCTCTCTTCGACGAATCGAGCGGGCTCACGCGAGCGCTTCTCTTATCAAACGGGTGTCCATTATTCACGCGTTTGCGAAACTCCCTCTGCCTTTACAATGGCTGCCTAACCCGCTGGGTCGTGTTTGCGATCGATCGATCAAGCCTAGCCGCGCCAGCCGTCCTATATGTCTATTGTTTTTCAAAGAACAACCAGCGCGTGCAGTTCGATCGTGATTCCGCTGGATTTCTTTTGTCCCTCCTGTTCCGCTTCTTTGGCCCTTTTGTCTCGTCATTAACGAGGCCTTATTAAGAGGCACCAGCGACTTTAAATGGACGCGCTAGTTCGTTAGCCGCCCTTTAATTCGGCACTCGGTTATTATTTAAGCTCGTACGTTCGCTTGGCTGTCTGCATTCATCGCTAATAAGTCTTGTCCCTCTGCGATCGAACGCGGTTGGCCGGAATGAAGCAGAAAACAGATTTTCGAGCAACGGCCAGGGCGAGAGCGCGGGGCAAAGGGTCGGGAAATTATCTTCCAGTGGGTGAATCAGAGTTTAGAAGGTTTAGAAGGCGCCAAAATAATGCGAGGTTCGATTAATGTAACGCTTGGGGAAGAAAAGTATTTTAATTGTTTTTGGTAATACTGATTCGAGATACAGAGTGTTTTCAGCTTGGCTATATTCTACTAACCCTTCGACATATATTACTTCCAACTCTGGTGCGGCTGGCTACTCTTCGCAGAAACAATTTTGGGCAACAATCACGGAAAACTCTGCTACACTCCACCGCTTAGAATTTCGAATCCGACAGGTTCCGTTCACCGCAAATATTTGCATCCACCCCGGCGTATCCAACATGTCTTTGGATATCGAAGGAGAACGATATCTGCTTCTGCTGTTTCGTCGATCGCGTCCGTAACGAATACGGGCTAAAAGAGAGGGTCGAGCCGGGCTCGATGTGAGACCGCAAACATATCCGCATACATATCTCCGCGGGAATCCTGCCACCGACGTTGGTCCGAGGATGAAAAGCAAGCATCGACTCGACTCGCCCTCCGCCGACCCAGCTGCTGATTCAATATTCGTTTTTCTGCAGTATAACTTTCCATTTGCATGGCCTCTGCTCCCTCTTACCGTCCTCTCATCCCTGTATTTCCTCCTCCAGCATCACTATGTCGCCCTTCCCCTCTAAACTTCTTTCGACGCGGACCGTTGGCTCTCTAACAAGTAAGGACCTTCAGCTCTCGCTACACGTCCACATGTGTTGCGTGATATTGAAATATTTTGATACTCGCGGGAGAAATGCCTCTGGCGGCGAGCTTCGTCTCGAATATTCCTGGCTACTGCGTTTAAAGTGCCTGCGTTATCGAAAAGCCCGACTTCGGTCTGGAATGGTGTTTATATAGATATAAATAAAATAGACTTTGCTTTTCATTCGTCGCTGAAATGGACACTCCATTTTGGAGGAGCTCTAGAAATTTATAATACGCACTCGAGAGTCTAATTTCGATGTTTCAATCTGCAGCTTTCTTAGCTTCGAAATAATAGGTGCTCCCAAGGTTTCTCTAGCATTGCTGTCCAGTTTTTAGCTTCACATCAACGACGCACATGAAAATTGCGAGGCACTAGGAAACAGAAGCGCCAGACGGAGGGCCACGAAACGCGAGGAGCGTAAGCAACGGGAAGCTCCTCTGGGCGGAATACTTTTCCACGGGAAACAGCGGCCGTCGTCAACGGTAGATCAGGGCGGAACAGCGGAGGGTCGGGCCGCGAACAAGTCCAATTTGCGATTTTGCAATTCCAATTGCCGCGGTAGCTACCCCTTAGCCAAATATGCAGATTCGGAGGACGCGACGTCCTTCTTCGCTCCTTTCCCCGCGACATCGCCGCCCTAACCCGAACACGGCAAACAGGGATAAATTTCTGCTGGACGCGGTCCTCTCTACGTTTGCCCTTGGCGCACGGGATGACGCGCGTTTTCGAAGAAACGCGATCGCACGGCAAGCGAAACGGTCGCGGCGTGCGGCTGCGGTGACGTTGCCCGATGGGTTGGGCCCGGCCTCAAGCACCGTCGCAATTTGTGCCATCGAATAGTGGTAATTACCCGTTTGTGTGGCTGCCAACAAACCGTACACTCTGCGGCGGAAGTGGAGGTTTTGCTTCAGCTGACCAACGTAGGCAGTATAGAGAAAATGGAGCGCTTAAAAGTGTACATCTCAATACCGCAGTCAGCTTTAAATCTGTTGGGACCTGGTGGCTGCTTCATGGTTTATTCCCTGGAAGCATATCCTCGATATGGGAGCTGGCGATCCTGGTGCACCTGAGGGGATTAAAGGGGATTCTGTTACCGGGAAGCACAACAGAATAATTATTATTCATTAACGTTCCAATATACTCGGAATGGTGGAGCGCTGACGAATCGCGTCGCTGTGTTCAGTAATTTGCAGTAATTTGAAGGTGAACGTAGGGTAAGCAGGCCTGCAGATGGACGGGGCCCAGTAAATGGACGAATCGTTGGTTAATCGTTAATATTGAAAGAACTAGAGTTTTAATCTATATTATTGTTTTTTCATTTTGTAGAAAAAACGTTTGTTGTTTCATAAAACATTGACATTTTTATCGAAAAAAAAATTTTGTACGCGAAAAATGTATTTGTATGTAAGATTTTACGCCACCATGCGCGAGTCACTCTTTTATTATTAGCTATTGCTCAGCATCGCGTGCCTTAAAGTTAATAAAAAACGTATTTGGATGTATTGCAAAGAGGTATGCAATAGATGATTGCATTCTAATATTAACAATTTATATATAAACGCGTGAACAAAGAAAAAGAAAACGATAGAACTTATAAAAGTGACTGTCCATGTACCGACATGGATTTTCTAACCTTGTCGCGGTAGATGGACAGAATGGAATTAAACCTTTTGAAGCCGGTTTTTTAAATAAACAAACAGTTTACACATTTACTTGTAGGTATCTTATTTTTCTTTTTTTATTTAGATGGCAAGCATTAAAAAATATATACCGTACATCAATATACATGTAATGATCTAAATAGAGCCTTGGATGATATTAGAAAAGGAACGAGTGGATATATATTTTTACTTTGTGCCACTACCCACACAGCACCATAACATTGCAGCAACGTCTCTGCAATGATGCGGTGCAAGATGGCAATGTTGCAACATAACATTGCAGAGACGTTGCAGGTTCAGTCCTATGTCCGCCTTCGCAATATTGCAGGTGTGTATTTTTGCAAAGTTGCGGCAACATTACGAATATGTAGTCCTGCAACGTTCCGGCAATGATTCTGCAACGAAACGGCAAAATTGTGGCAATGATCCTGCAACTCTTCGGCAATATTGCGGTGCGTATCCAGTTAAATGAAACACGCCGTAGAATCCACTCGACGTCATGTACATATTTCGAAAAATTTTGACAAAGTCATAGTTGCTTCAGAATATTGTTGTAATGTTTCCACAAGTTTTCACTACAGTATTGCACGACGATGTGCGCGCAATATTGCAGAAATATTGTAGGACCGTTGCCACTGGAACATTGCACGACGATGTGCGTCCAATATTGCAGAAATATTGTAGGACTGTTGCCACTGGAACATTGCACGACGATGTGGGCGCAATATTGCAGCAATATTGCAGGATCGTTGCCAATGGAACATTGCACGGCAACGATCGTACAATATTGCAGCAATATTGTACCATCGTTGCCAACGGAACATTGCACGGCAACGAAATTGCAATATTGCTGCAATATTGTAGGATCATTGCCACTCCAATAATGCACGACAATATTGCAGGAACGTTCCTACAATATTGCAATGCAACCTGCAACAACGTAATATTGCAGCAACGTCCCTGCAATACTGATGCAACGAGGTGTGCTGTATGGGTAAGAAAATGTTAAAAAGGTTACATATCCAAACCGGGACACTTTCCGAGACAGTTTTCAATGCGGGACAAACAATTCAAATTCGGGACAGTCCCACACGATCCGTGACGTCTGGCCACTTTAGGTTAGACATAACCTCACTTTATTTGCGGCCTGGGCCCATAACCTGTTGCACCGGTTTCTGGCAATGAAGACTCCATACATATTTAGTTTTGATGAAATAAACTATATTTTAACAAAAAATAACTTAATCTAGGTACCTACAATAGCTAATAAGTCTTTTACTCGTCTAGCCAGTACACCCGTCCATTTATTGGTTCTGAACTGTCCATCTGCTAGCCCTATCGTCCATCTATTTGTGATACGGGCTATGAGTAGAATTTTCATCATTTCACCCTTAAATACATTAATTTTTTTACTTGCAGTTATTTTTTTCTTTAAATTTGTACATTGTCACGTGCAAAGCTTTTGATTTTTTTTCAATACAACAGATATTTCTAAGAAACACCTTGATGTAAACTTCGGAATCAGCTAAACTGTCCATCTACTGGCCTGCTTACCCTAATCCGTCGTGATCGAGTGCAGTTCGTTCCAGTGGTCGAAGCCTCGCCTCGAATGTCCAACGTGATCGCAATGTTCACGCCATATTGATCACGTGGCGCGGGGCTGATAGTACATGTATGCAAGCACCCACTTGCATATTTACAAAGACCAGGCCACAATGTCACCCGCCCGCTCCAATAATAATGGCCAGTAACGAGTCGGAACCGTTCGCGGGCCGAGTTGCCCCATTGCATTACTACCACACATCGGTTGGGAGACAAGCGTTTCGAAACGTGAGCTGGCGAGGCCCAGAAATTGGTTCGGTCGATTTGGAGATAAGAAAGGGTGCTGGGCAAAGGAACGAATTAAAAGAGGGATGGAAAAGGGAAGCATGTACTACAGTTCGGAGTGTTCAAAGCCTACGCTTGTATTCTATGCAGATGTACAGCATTAACCCAAGTGTTTCGGTAGGCTTCTTCAATTCGTTTATATTGCGCACGGCTGTCCGAGGATTCCTCTTAATGCTGTTACCGCGGTAACAAAGCAATTTGCAAAGCCCCGCGCGCGCGCGCGCGCGATACCAAATTCTCCGCAACACCTGAGCGTGGAAGCAAATTTTAGGAGTACCTGCGTCCAACAATTCGGGATAATACTTGCAAATGTATGCTTCCCATCGAAAGTTACGCTGGACAGCTCCTCCGCGAAGCGCCGCGTTACCGAAACTCGATGGAAACGGCCCCTCGGAGTTACGCGCCGCCGTCCCGCAATATTTTCACCTACAACGGCAACAAAGCGAGAAAAGCCGCGAAACGCGTTCCAAGACAGCAGCGGACCCCAGAGGCAGCGGGGATATAAAAGTCGGGTGTAACGCGTGTTCCAGTTACCGTTCCAGCGATTAAGGTCTCGCGCCGGTGAATACGAACGAATATTACAGGTCGCCGGCAGGATTAAAAGCGGCAGACACGCGGGCTGAAATGAAGAGCACGCCGCGCGCGCGACGCTGGATTCAGTTAGGAAGGTTATAAATTGCGAAAGCCCGCGAACCGAAGTCCCTCGGGCCAGAGGCGGCCAAAGTTTTCTGCTGGCGCTCGCGTAACTCGAAACTCGTGCACCCGGAAAACGGAAAAGAGCTCCCTCGTACATCACTCTCCGCCTCCTTCTGCCTCGGCCGCCGTCTCTCCTTTGCTCGGTGTCGCTTTTTCTCTGATTAAGGTGATGCGAGAGGGTGCAACGAAAACTCGAACGGCGACGCTAGCTCGCGTCGGCCCCGATTTCGAGGAGTTTCGGTCGTCGAGACTCGATGATACGGCCACTGGGCGCTGATAGTTGAACGGTGAGTCGAGGATTGCAGTTTCAATTCTTGGAGGGCGCAAGTAAAAGATGCCGCTGCTGCAGCTGTCGCTGATGGTCGATTAGTAGCGGACAGTGCGATGCAGATTACAGTTTAAATTCTGGGGTCACTTCTGCGAATGACGTGTAGGGTTGTCTGAGAATCGTATCATTATAGTACAGAGTAAGGTTTGAAAACAGTTACGATATCGGTTTCGGTTCTTGAAACAGTTATGAAGAACCGATATTCTGAATAATTGTTATGAAGAACCGAAATTTCTGACTATAGGGTAGAACCCCCAATTACTGACACATTAAGGACTGACTCTAATATTATTGCATAGTATCTGTATTTATTGACTAAAAGTATAAGTTTTTTATTTTATTTATTATGGTTTAATATGTTTACTTCATGGAAAACATTTTGTGGGTCTTAGAATTTCTATTTTTATATATAAATTCATTAATCTAAAAAACATATTTCGAGATCTATTACTGACACCTCCAAAACGTGTGTGACTGAATTACTGACACCCCAATTACTGCCAGCTAACCTAATACTGTTTATTACACATTTTACGGTTATGTCGTCTCATGTACATGAGCAACTACTGCTATGACAGTAATACCAAAATGCTTGAAACGCTTGTACCAATCACTGTCACCCATATATTAATTAAAAAGGCTTAATTAATCGTTATATTACGATCGTTGTGACTTTCTATGATACTTATATTGTACTAAAAAATTATTGTTTATTATGTAAATAATTTAAATATAGTAATTATAGCCCATTCTTTAGTGCCCTGTTTTCTCTTTCACTAGTAAGGAAGTCGCCATTTCCACTGTTGTCATCAAATTAAAATTTTGTATCGTCTTATAGAAATTAATGAAAAAAAAAAATTAAATGGTGCATTTTCTAGCGTATAGATTATAGGTTGAATTACATAATTCTTTTTGTGTATGACTTTACAACGTTTATTTATTCGTTATTTTGAGTAAAATAGCTTAAGGTGACAGTAATTGGGTAGGTGTCAGTAATTGGGGGTTCTACCCTATCGGTTTCGGTTACGGTTCTAATATCGGTTTTGATATTGGCACTACTAGTGGCGGACAAAAAAGTTACCACTATTTCGAACCACCCTATTTCTATTACTTTTCAATATCAACTCAAAACTGCAGTATGTGCATAATATACATATTCTGAAAGAGAATTAAAAGCTTTATAAAACCCAGTTGCAGTGGAATTTATTTAACTAACAAACAAAAACCTTACGTAACATTAAACAAGACAACACACTTTTAAAGCCAACAAAAAGTTACCACTTTTGAACGTTAATAAAAAAATCTAATATTTTGTGGGGGCACCTTTTGCTTTTAGGACAACCTAAAAGGTACTAAACGTGGTAACTTCTTTGTCGGCCCCAATAATGTGTTACCCCCCGTTTAATGTCATATAACACTTTCGCTTGTCAGTTAAATAAATTCAACTTTAACTGGGTTTTATACAGCTTTAAATTCTCCATCAGAATATGCATATTAAACATACCAATGTCCCAAATGTACGCTAAAAAATAATAGAAATAGAACAAATCGGTCCGATAATGTATATCGGTTCTTATCGGTTCTATTGCAGTTCTATACCGGTTAGTGTTACAGTTATAATAGCATTCATTCTTATAGCAGTTCAATAATGAGTGGGGTTATTATAACTTTAACCCTAATTCCTCATCTAACCATTATTACGTAGAATCGAAATAGAACCGATATTAGAGTGAATACTAGTATAACTGTAACCGTAGCCGGTATAGAACTGGAATAGAACCGATAAGAACCGATATCAGAACCGGTATTAGAACCGTAACCGATCTAAAACCAATAAGAACCGATATAGAACCGATATCAGAACCGATAAGAACCGATATAGAACCGATATAGAACCGATATAGAACCGATATAGAACCGATAGAACCTAAATAGGTATATCCGTAACCGGTATAGAATCGAAATAGAACCGATATAGAACCGATAAGAACCGATATAGAACCGATAAGAACCGATATAGAACCGATAAGAACCGATATAGAACCGACAAAGAACCGATATCAGAACTGTAACCGATATAGAACCGATATTAGAACCGTAACCGATATAGAACCGATATTAGAACCGTAACCGGTATAGCATTGAAATAGAACCGATATCAGAACCGTCAAGTCGGGAATCCACTGGGAAGCTAAGCTAAGCTATGCTCTGCGATGCTATGTTTTAACTTAGCTTTTGGTGGAAACGGTTCCATAAGAATGTATTGAAACTAATTTTTTTTAAAACGTAGCATGGCATAGCGTCACATAGCATTGCATCGCATAGCATAGCATCGCATAGCATAGCATCGCATAGCATAGCTTAGCTTCCCGGTAGACTCCCGGCTTAACCGAAACCGGCATTAAGTTAGAACCGTTATTCCAATAACAATTATAACATTACTTCGGCTCTCGTAACTGTTTCAGTGAGAACCGATATATGTATAACAGTTTGAAACAGTTATTTTCGGAACCTTTTCAATCCCTGGTACAGAGTCGTGGTAAAATCGAGAGGTTTTGTTAGAACTCAAATCTACGACATGCTCAATTGCAATTTTACTAATTGCGCGCGTAATTCTGTGTGCACAGAGATGTGCATAGGCTCCGGAATATATGGCTGGAGGAGGTAGTGTATTAATAACAACGGCCAGGACACTCGCTATGCATCATTTCTGTTCGCGTTATTATGAACGGCCTGAACTCTTCCCATCGTATACATTATAATGCATTATGGGAGCGGCAGCCAGCGGTGTCCCGGCATTCCTCTCTTGCCAGTTTTTACGCTATAATCGCGCAGTTAAGGAGATAAATATGATGTCAGTGGCAGCAGCCAAAGACGGGGGGGTGCACGTGTTGAGAAAAACTATACCTTTCGGCCTGACTAAGTTGCTGTTCGTGTAGGGATCATGAAAATTGATTGCCACCGAGAGCATATATAAAGCGGGGTGAAAAAAAATGATCATCGTTGCTCGGAGCATGGGGGAAGATATTAAACGATCAGCAGGAAATTAAACGAACCCAAGCCTGAGAATCATAATATGGCTACCAATAAAAGATTCCTTCAAGGCATCTGCAGACTATTTTCTAAGAAATATCCGTCTGACCCGACAATACGATATTTTCCTTCCGCCATTCTTGACTTCCGAAGCTATCGTCAGTAGCCGTCGCGATTATCCCTCCATCCCAGGAACAGTGACGCGTTTATCCTCGAATAAAACGTATCCGAAGGTAGTCGCCGTAAAATTACCGTCGGAAATTCATTCGCGATACCCTTGAAGATTCTGCAGGAAGGGATTCGACGGATCTCGCGCTGGGCGAGCAGGGGCGGAGGGAGCTGAACGAGATGGAGCTCGAAGGATTATCAGGGACCAGGTCCTTTCTTCCGCCTCTTCGTTGCATTAAAGTCGTTTGCTAATTGGATCGGTCCCCGTGCCTTCCTCTCTCCCATTTTTTTTTCACCCTCGTTCTTCTTGCGCTCGCCGTCGATGGCATCGGGCTGGGGACGGCAAGGAACGAGGAAAGTTTTCGAGAAGTGGCCGATGAAAAACGCGCTCCACGATCGTCCTATGGCGAGGGCGCAGGTACACAGGCTGGTGTGCAGCTCGGGCCGCTGTACACTCTAATCGGGTTTAGTTTATCTCGCGAGGACACGCGCTATACAAGTATTAGGTATCTACGTCTATTCCCTCCGCCGTCTTCTCTCGTCGCCCATCCCGCTCTGCCCATCTTGGCTCATCATCTTCTGGAAGCAGTTGGCCGGGTAGCTAGAGCTCTCCCGCCGCGCTCTCTCTCTCTCTCTGCCTCTCTAGGTAGCTAACTCATAACTACGTCACATCCTGCAGGTAATTGAAAACGTTATCTCGCACCCGGGGAGTTTCCATCCTTTCCAACCAGCGGGCCTGTTGCCTCCAACCCCCGTTCTCTCTGCCTCCATAGCTTAAGGCTGCTTCTGCTCCTACCCCTGCCTCCGCCCTCCCCGCCTTCCCCTTTAGCCAACGGGCCGGTAATTAACACCCTCACTCGGGGTGTCCAGATAACTCCTAGAAAAGTTAGAAAACTCGCAATAGCGCGTGGCTCGCGTTCCATTTGCTTTTTACTTTCTGCCAGCGACGGTGCGCGCGTGCACGCGCAGGCAGCCATACCGAAATTCGTCGATCATCCCAGCTTGCACAGTGGTCCTCGTGAGATACATCGCGCAGAGTGTGAAATAAGAATCTCGCAGGCGAGTGTCTTTATAATTAAGCGAGGTGCGAGATTTCGGGTTCATTAAGGGGTGATTTAATGTCGGAAGGAGAAGATCAGTAACCGAGTTAATTTCTGTCGAAGTGGTAGTGCGGCGTGTGATACCATGGTTCTGTGTTCGGTATGATAATGGTCTACTGATGGGACACTTGTAATCCGATTTCAAGAGGAAAGTTAGACGCGCGCTCAGTGTGAACTGTTCACCTAGGTCTGACCATGTACTGAGTGCTACTACTTGTCCGACCCATAGGAAACACTAAAACACGTCTCTGAAGCTATGTGTCTACCACTTTTTCGTTTGCACACTTACTTTGCTGGTCAAGCAATACGTATTTTACAAAAAATAAATTTTGGTAAGGTAAAAGACCCAATACGTGGACACGTCCCAGTAGCTGGACACTGGTGCAAATAATACTGATTAGTACATTTAATATTCCCTTTATCCAAAAAGAACTATTTTATTCAATTATTCAAATATTTAGTAAAATATATTCATATATATATATATTTGGTATATTTGTAACACTTTCGTAAATAACAATTTATTCTCTTGAACTGTCCGGTTTACAGCATTTTAGTATTGGATTTATCTGATTTGCTAAGCAGTCGATGCTCCACACGAATACACATAACCTTAAAATTAGTCATTCAATAACAGATTCTTTTTACTCAAGTTTGTTTACTGATTTGAATAAATTACTTATACAGAAGAAATATGCAAAAAGAAAAAACTATTGTGTTGTTTTTTTTATTTAATTTCTCTAGAAAACATCCAAATTGCTGATGTTTCATTATGTGTCCATGAAATGGGACAGTAAAATCGGGACGCCGGGACATACTAGTTAAGCTGTCCAAGTATTGGGCCATTGTAAGGTCTATGAATTATCAATATTTCACAAAATTATTCACTCCTACAATATGTGTTTTTTTTTTAATGATAAAGTACACACGATGCCCCATGTAATTGCAAAATCGTTTTTATATAAATCGATTTGTATAACTGACAGATTCTCAAATGTGTGTACGCCGTACCTTAAATGTCCAGGCATTGGGACATTTACCTTATTTAAAAATTCAAGATGGAAAAACAACTGTACTATGCCTCTACCTAGCAAGATCTGAAGTACATATAAACTTGTGCGATTGACTGTACGCGCTCAATTTTCGTTTCCCCTACATCCTCACTTTTGGTTCCTGCACTCATGCATCACCCCTCGTTGTTTCCCTTTTACTTGCTCCGCTCCTCTTCGCTCGAGACGCGTGGGTTATCTGGCCCTCAGTTCGTAACTGCGAGTTGTGTTCGAAGGAAAATGGACCTGGGACTTTGCTCGATACCGTGTCCGTTTATCCCGCTAGCTTTTTGTGTTTAAGAATACGGGTAGAAGCAACGACGGGACGAAGGGCAGAAACGCGGCTGTTGCTTATGGCGCGCTTACTAGAATTAAGGTTGAACTTTCTCTCAGCCTTGGAGGATGGAGTTCGTTGTACGTACCGTATTGCTGTCGGTGGGTAGTAAAGTAATTTCACCGAAAAACAAGCTAGATACTTCGGATCGTGGAGATTTTTCATTACAGTTATTAATCATCTTGAAAAGGAAATTGGTAACACGGTTTCATTGAATGAATTATTTAAATAAGGATCAAATAAAAGTTACTTTAACTTTAGATTATTCGACGAATAAAGTTAACTTTTTTATTCGATGAGAATTTATTCGACACGAGTTAACTTTATTCGATGCATGGCGAATAATTTTTTAACTTTTACTCGTTATTCGAAATTTTATTTAAATAAAAATTTTGCCCATCTCTGGCTTAGTTCAGTCTACTTGTGCTCAGCTGAACTCCGTTAAATGTTACTCACATTTCTCATCATAAAATGTGACTGCATATAATAATGATTCAATCAGCGAAACCTTATGATTACTACGGCAGATCTAAAGTACTTCAAACAGATTTTTGATCGTGTAACTACCCTTCCCTTAGTCCAACGGGGAGAATAAACTTCCCTGTTTACGACACGGTATTCAAATGGGAATATTCAAATAGGATACGTCGCCAGATAGGTAGAAGCAGACGGGAAAGGCCAAGTTTTAGACGATAAAGCGCGTACGTGCTCTTGGCGTAGAAGAATGCCCGACGTCGAATCGCCGGAACGCCCAGCGCTCAATTATCATAAAATATATATAAAATAAGTTTCGCGGCGAGCATTACGTGTCAGAGCGTTATGTACGCGGAAGCGGTTCACCCTTCTTCAGCGAAGCCGAGTGGAAAGGAGAGAAGGATGACACGTAAGGGATCGATTTTCCTCCCGTCTACTTCTGTCCCAGACAGTGATAAATGGAGGACACCTTTCAGCAAACTCTCGAAGCATGACACCCTTCTCCCTTTCTTACGTGGCGTCTGATGTCGGTCCATTAATTAACGAAGAATTAGAATCTTTCTGCCCCCCTGAACAGTGAGCCAACAAGTCGAAGGCACGTAGGTTTTCGGTGGCAAACGGAAATCGCTGTCCTGTAGCTAATTATGAACGCGACAAGCTCCACGGCGGTTCCTTCGTTGCTCTAAAACCGAGCAAACAGACAATCCACTAAATTTTCCTCTTTTAAAACTGATATTCCTCAGATAATTAGACGTCCGTCGCGTCTGAAGGGCGAGCACGCCCAAAGCGTGAATCTCGTCGCTAATTCATGAAACAGATAGCGGAGGATCCTGCTCCGCGTTGTTTACCCTCCTAACCGCGGACACACTTCATGCCTAAACAATAGCGCACACCCCTCCTGCGGCATTATATCTGCCCCCTTCGGCCTACAGCAAACCGATCCTAATGTTTGCCGACGTATAAGGGACAAGGCGATAATTCACGTCGTGGCTTCTTAGCTCCTTGATGTCTCAGCGGTTTCACCGCTTTGGGATATGAATACCCAAGGGTTTGGGGGGGGGGGGATAGAAGTGACAGACCGGAAGCCTACAAGGATCCATCCAGCAGACACCATTCATCAAAAGTGTCCACCCCGACCTCATCTTCCGTTTTCCTCTGCGCGCTCAATCCGTCTAGGAGTAGTCACTTTTCGAGGCCCGCGTCACCTCCTTCGGCGTCACCTTTGCCTAGCGCCTCTCCGAAATGCCATTCCCATTGATTAATCGAAGCGAGGCATGTCGGGACTTGGCAACACCCTCCATTTCCTCCCTTAACCACCGCCACTAATACAACCTGCCTCGGCTCCCAAACGACGACGGACTACTTGCCGGCGACCATCGCCGTTGCTTGTCACCCCATCAATGTCAATAGAGGCGCAGGGGCCGCGATCTCACCCTGCCGTGTACACATCCAGGCCTAGACAGCAGATATATCGACTGGCCAGAGAGAGAGAGAGAGAGAGAGAGAGCCCCGAGCGGGTCCTTCGCGGCACCGTGGCCGTTGTCGATTCCACTCCGCGACTCCAGCAAATGGTTTGTACGGTGCCGTTAACCAACTTCGCTTGAAATGCTTTGACGATCGGATTTAGCGGGGGGGGCCGGACGATTCCGGGAGCCCTCTTTGACGAGTTCCAATGGATTCTCGTGCTTCTAACTACTTAGGATTCTTCCTCCCTGCAGCAGCTTCTTCAATTGAATGCTACCGGTCACTTTAACAATTTCTAGATTGGGGATTCCGTGCTGCGGAACTCGGGAGATTGTTACGTGCCGGGGGAATTTAAAACGATGGGATTGTCTATACTTCGCGCGCCAATTAACTCCGAGCACACAAAACCAGCTGGCCCGCGCAAATATTAGCTATCGAAAACTGGATGTTGCGCCAGTTGCAGCTAATAACGCCGACGCCCGCAGACCGCCCTCTGCTTCCTAACGACACGCTGCAACCTGTTCCACCCATAACGTAAAATAATCTCCAATTCAGCTCGTAAACCTCCGTCTTCGATCATCCGACGTTCTCTCGTCTCATTTGCCGCGGACGCAACGATCGGACGGGGGAAGCGCCCCATTTACCGCGGCATAAAAGTGAATTCCAAGCGCTCACGGGGCAGGGGCGCGATCTGGGTTAGCGTAAATTCTAAGGCGGGCTGCTCCACAGCCCGCGGGATTCGTAGACGTTCTAACGCCAAGGGCGGCGCAGCGAGGGGCCGAAAGAAAAGAAGAAACCCGGGGCAGAAAACTAAAGTCTACCGCCAGGCCCCGGTAACGGGCGGTTTACTCTGCCTTAATGCAAGCGCGTTATAGCGGCACTCGGCAGGCTGCTGGCAGCAACGCGTGCTGGATTTACTGTAAACCGCGGTTTATAGTCGATGCTGGAACACAGCCCGGCTGAGAATGGAAGCACGCGTTAATCACGGCCCCGCGTTCCTAGGTGGCTATGGAACGCGGCTGCCAGCTGCCGTAAATTTCATTCCGAGGCACCTATTCTCGAACGGCGCTATTTTTCCGCACTTAATTTTGCATAGCTATCGACAGCGTGCTTCCTTGAAATAGAACACCGCGTCATATTGTCTCACTTGCAAGTAGCGTTTATTCAAACTCACGTGACGTAAGAAGATTCGCCGAATAGTAGCAAGTAGTTGTTGAGCGTTAGTTTCACCAAAGCACCAAGGACGCACAAGGATGCCTTGTCCTTTTCGACAGCACATCTGCTGAACATTCGGTTTGTCAGTCCGCGCCTCGTATACCTACTTGATACGAGGGATGTAAACACGTAGCGTCACGGTACTTGTAAAAATTCAGGCGATCTACCTGCGTCACGGCCAAAGGGTCTCCAGCCAGCCGCGATAATAAACAGATGGCCGCGCGACCAACGGCTCACGGGGCTGATTTATTTGTTAAGGTTTCCCTTTCCTGTACACGTTTCCTCGAACCATTTCCACATCACGATTCACCAATAGTTTAGTTTCGACCACTTCTTCTTGTTCTAAGACACACCCTCTGAGGGAGGATCTATAGTCTTCCTGCGTGAAGCCAGGCTCCTCCGCGTCAGAAGCCAACAATACTCCAAGCGTGTTCAATTGACACCACTTTCTGTACAATACAGGGCTATCTCAAATACAATAAAGCATACTTTGTTACTTGTTAATCGGGTGTCTCAGTTTATTAAAGGACACACCTGTCATTCAGGTTTTACTCCAGTGAGCTCTTGTGACCATAAGACGTCGCAAGAGTAAGTGACATTGCGTTGAGGAGATTTACGACCTCCAGCAAAATCGACGCAGTGCTCGCTACAGTAGTCGCGAGGCAAAGGTTCGAAAGCAAACAGCACGGAACGTGCACAGGTGTAAGGAAACAGCGCATTCCCATTTTTATATTGCTTCGCGCTGGTCCGACGGCCATGCGGGGGGGTGAATGCCGGGCCGAAGTTCACGAGGGCCGTCGGGCACGGTCGCCGTCGGAACCGACGACGACAGGAATATCCCGCAGGATCAGCTCCAAGGAACTTGTATTACGAGCTGACCAACAATGCCATGCGGCTCGCTAGGCGGCAAGTAAAGCGGCGCGCACGGACCGCGGGATGCTGGCCTGCATAATGATTGAATTCCGCTGCGACGCCTTCAGCGTATTTACCGGATGCGCGGAATGTCGGTACGGCGCGAAGGAATCCGCCGCCGCCGGGGACAGTTTCGTTTGAAGGCCCACAGCGGTGCCACCGCAGCTTTCCTCGGGCCCAGCCGCCACCGAAGGAAGCCCTTTACCACCCCCGCGTCGTCGTCGAGATTGCGAGCGCGGCTCGCCGCCGCGGTGTTTGCCCGAAACATCGTTCCGCCCGGTGTTCGGATGCCTTCCGCGTTTCATTTTTCGCCGCGACGGCGACAGCGAGGGCCGGTCACGCGACGGCCGGCCGCGCGACCCCACCGATCGATTCGGTTCACGTAGCGGGCTTAAATTTTTCCCCCAAAACGCCATGCATACGAAACGGTCCCCGACCGGCGTTTCGAATCGGTTTTTTTTTTCCTCGTCCGCCTGGGAAGGTTTCGATGCGGAACGGGGGGAAATTGGAATCGAAGAACGAGTCCTGCATTCTGTGTTCTGATGGTTTCCCGGGGTCGCGGGTGATTTCGACGATTTTCGAGGCGATACCAGCGCGAACAGTGGCGCGACATTGTGAGCCATGCAAATATTGCGGATTGAAACTATCGTATTCGTTCATCCGATATTAGGGTAGGTGTGGGTATTACTGCGGATGTCCCGATTACTGCGGATATTCTAAAACAGATCATATTTAGTGTTGGAACGTACATAATCTCTTGAAAATTTTTGATAAAATTATTTTAAACTCTATTACAGATAATTATTAATAAGTATGTACAGCAATGTTATTATTAATTCTTTTATCGTAGTTTGAAATTCGTCAAGGCGAAACTTCGGTCGATTTCCGATATGGCGGTCATGAACACCTACTTGAAAAACATTTATATTTTTGTTATTAACAGTAATACATGTACTGTAGCGGTATTGCTCGATAGAATAAGAGTTATTTTTTCAGAAAAACAGTAAATCAGTCGTCTACATTTTAGTTTTAATTTTTGTTTCTCACCGCAGTATTAGGTGCACTACTTGTCACCATGTGCATGTATTACTGCGGACCTACTACTGCATTTAAATTTATTTTTCTTGAAATTTCTATAAATGTAATTACTTATTCTTGTCATAATTTATCAAAATACGATTATAAAATGCAAAGCATGTAGAAGCCCAGTTACTGGTTGGTTTACCCTACAAGTGATATTTGTACTAAGGTTATGTTTGGCCTGACATCAGACCGCAGTAATACATGCGCAGTAACTGGTGTTTCGTTAGTAACTGGCACGCAGTAATACATGCATGTCCGCAGTAACTCGTGCAATGACATTGATCGACAAATCTCTTTGTTTTTAATTAACTGTGCTTATTACCCCGCCCTTATATTTTTTTATGGAATTATTAAGGTTCCACCTTTCTTTTAAAAAAAGAAGGAGGACCTTTCATTCATTTGAACGCCGTGTCGAGGGTTTTAAAGTTAACCTACCTTAAAAGTCCGCAGTAATACCCACACTTACCCTAGTCTATTGCCGCGCTGGTCGGCGAGGCGGATTGATACAAAAGTCCGGGGAATACTTTATTATTTAAAATTATTGCACTGGTCGCGGGTGGAATGAAAATGTTAAATCGTGCCCGGGGGGTGGAGTAATCCAGCAGGAGTTCCAGGTAGCATCTCCGGGAAAACTGAATTTCATTCCCCTCGAGGGTCCCAGCGGAATGTCGAAGGGGGTCAACGATGTTGGCAAGGTATTATCATCGATCTTCGCGATAGACCGTTTAAGTAATCCAAATGACAGACCGCGTTCTTCGATCCTCGCCCCTGCCCGCGATTCTCCGCTCCACATCTTCGCATTATTCAGTCGGTGTCGAGTTTCGGCTTTCGTCCTGCATATAGCAGGCTTAGACGTCACTTTGCGGAATTAGATGGAAGCAAGTGGCCGTAGCATGGTCGTCGTTTCAACGGCGGGATTTTAGGAATCGTTGACTGCCTCCTCAAAAGTTCTCTCCATCCCCTCGGGACTGGTATCCGCCTAGTTCTCCCCTTTATCGCATCAACTTCTCTCCCCCCACCGGCTTAAGCGTCATCTTTTCGCGTTCTATTTTCCCTCATCGACACGCCGGGCATTCCTCGAGGACACGCCACACTCCCCGCCACTAATAGATTTTTCACGCGACTGATTCGGAAGGACGCGCCAGCCTCTATTCGTCTTTGATCACGGTTAGCGTCCTTCGCTCAAATTTCTCAAAGCGACTCCGCTTGGAGTTTTACGCCAGGTCCCGGCTCGGTAATTTAACGCGCAACTCACTTCCACTGACGTGCCGATAGTACCTATCGTTAATTTCGCGCCAGCCACGCAACGATGACACGCTTAAACGGTCCCCTCGTCCCAGCCCATCCGAGCTTTCCACGCAACCATGATTTCGCTTCCGACGGACACGGGAATCGCGTGATTGCGTGCGCGTGGCTGTGTGCGTCTGAAAAGCAGAGTGAATGCTGTGATCCTTACGGCGGAGGGGACGAATGCTAAAAACGCCATGGCACGCGTCCTGAGCATATCCCTCGGGGAAATGTTTGCAACCCCCGTAGTAGTCTTCTGCGACGCAAAGCTGCGTCCTAGACGCCAACACGCAGCACCAATATCGCCGCTATACAATCATTCTCGATCGTCAAAGGAACCTCGATGTCCCTTTATTAAATCATCGTACTACTGAAGCTACCTAACAAACGTACGGATCGATATCGTTGCACGTCTGTTTGACATCACAATGCCTCCATGTCCCTAGCAATGAAGCACTGTGGGCAAGTTTTAAAAACCATGACACACATCTCGCCCTCGTTCGAAGCCGCGAACTCGTTGCCCGATCCTCAGTGGACTCTGAGCGCATCCTCCCCGGCGCGGCAAACGAAAGAAGGGAAAGTCGGCGCTAAAGAGGTTGCAAGCTTCATCTTGCTCCGCGTCCTCCGAGCCGCGAAGATCCACTCTGTGTAACCGCGGCACTACAATTACACGAAGCATCTGGCGTCCGCGTGGATAGCTCTCTAGCCGGTTCTTCTCGGTTGACCCGGCGACAAGAGCAACAGCACCAACAAAGTCAACGACGGCGCGCACTTGCAGGGACGGCTTGTTAGCCACGAGATCCGCGTATTTCCGTACGTCTTATTTAATTAGACACCTTCCGACGGCATTGTTAGGCAGCGTCGGGGGCACTCATCCGCGCCGCAGCGTCCGCGACGCGCGGCCTGTACGTGCTCAAGTTGGACCCCGGCCAATGAGCGACCTGGGATTACAGTTCTTTCCCAGACTTCGTCCGTTCTTTCGTTTCCACGCCCGTTTCCTTTCCGTCTATTCAGCCCGCGCCTCCCCCAATCACCGTCGCCCCACTGCCGCGCGAGTTCCGTATCTGCTTCTTATTGTAATCGCACTTGGGCAACCGTTCGCCCCGCTTTCTCGCCCGTTCCGGGCGGATGCGAGGCGCAGTTTCAAGCTCGAGGGGACCCTTGACCCGGGAAGACTCGATTCGAATCCCATAATCCGCCGGTCTTGGGTGGAGATCCCGGGTTCGAGACCCGCGCGCGGCCGATATACATGCGCGCTATTGGTGCTCGAGCAGCTTCTCGAGTGGAGAACGGCGAAGTCAATTTTGGAGTCGTCTAATGAAGAGTTACGCGGCAACGAGCACTCGTTGCTTGTTCCTGCTTATGCCTCCCGGTTGCCATTGCGATGAGCGCGGCTCGCGGCAGGCAGGCGGGGTAGCCGGATCCCTCGTCGCTGGAGAAGAGCTGCATCGCGATCGGCCCCGGCAGACTTGGCACGCGATAAAAGTGGTGCGATACGACGGCGGGGGACGCTCGGATATTTCTATCCCGTAGAACTCTGGCAGAAGCTTGTTGGGAAATTCGTAGATATACTATCGGCTTGGAGAAGGAATCGACTTGGCTGATGGGAGAAGTTTCAGGAACAAGGTTCCCCGGTCTCTACCACGGATCTACTGCTTTAGACACTTTGAGGGAAGTATTAGAAAGATCGTTTCTGAAACAGGTCGCGATAGGTATTAATAACACCTGTTCCAACTGGTCACAAGTTCACGTGCCCCTATCAACTGTCTAACAAGTGTCTTCCTCCATTGAGTGCTTAATGTTTAATCTACCCGTAAACCACAAACAAGAGTAGGGGTGATCGAAACACGCGTTATCTTCGGAACCTATAAAACTGCCATCGTCGACACATCAATTATTACCAGCCGATGCGCAGCTATGTATCGCAGCCGAGGAGAACCGAAGGCGAGGAAAGTTGTCCCCGGCCCTTTATGCGTCAGTAATCAGTGTAGCCGGCGCATCAGGCGACAGGTCGTGCACGTATCCGCCGAAAGGTGGAAAATCGCTCCCTTCGCGTTCGTCCCTCCCGCGCCATCCCTTCCGTCTCATTTATTCCACCGTTCCCCCCTCGGGAGACTTACTCACGGCTAAACCCTCGGAAGCCTCGCAGCGGAAGCATGCACGCGCATATCATTCATTAGGATCACACACTAAGCCGACGGAGGGACCGTAGGGAGCGCGGCTCGCCACTTGACGCGTCACAGTAACGAAGTAGTGACGCGCATGCCATGGCACTTAATTAATTCTGATTAACCCGTAATCACGTAGTCGTTCCGCGGCGCTGCAGGGCCCCCCGTCCAATTTGTGTCGTTGGCTATTAATTCTTGGCCTCTGACCGACCCGCCTGCTCCTCCCGTCCGTGTGATATTTTAGGACACTTTGCGGCTCCGCGATACCCATCGAATGCCGCCCCACGTGTCTTTCTGCGGCTCTTCCTCCCTGGAAGGTCGCTTACTTAACGAGCCAATCTGCAGCGTCGACGATAACGGGGGGGGTATCTTTTGTTGGTCGAAATACCTTTGCGTATGTCTAGCTCGGGGATAAGGTCGGAGAAGTGCACTTGCAAGAAAGATCACTGGGAGCTTAGAGAACTCCCCGTTCTTGCTCGCTTGTGTGACCTATTCTTGGAATTTCGAGCTTATACATGAAGGATCTTGAGAGTTTAATGTTTAAGGTATCGTAGAACCTTCGCGTCCTACATTTCGGAGTCTGGCTCTGCTTTGTGCGCTCAGAATACAATGGGAACGTTAAATTAACGATAATGACGTAGGGATTGGAGTGATGATAGTTTTTACTTCTTCAGCGGTGTTTGAATTATTTTGTAATTGGGTTTGAAAGCGGGGGTTGCTTCTTATCGGCCTCGAATTTAGCCGCGCAAAGTTTGCCCAGTGTTTGGTTTCTAAGGCCAGCGCGGTTTATTTTGTAACTTCTGCTTGAGGATGCGCAGTTTATTCAGACTCCAGGGACTTGTTACGCGAAGATTCGCTCGTTAAATTCACACGGCGAAGTTTCGCGGCAGAGTGAGAAATAACGGTAATTCATTCTCGCCCCGATAATTGACAATTTTAGATTGCACAGAAGAAAAAGTTTCTTCATTATTAATCTATAACTTTAGCTTTATTGGTTCTCAAAGTAAAGGAGAGAACTTGGACGGCGAAATTAAAACGAGAGTCCGAGCTCCATTTTTTTCCCCCGCTATAAACTTCGTCTTAGTTCGCGTATTCCCTCGAAACAAAAAAAAAAAAAAAAACGAAGGCAACAAAAGAACGTACTATTCCGAACTTTCTAGTTAAATTAGTTTTAACGAAGTTACTTTTATTATCGTCATTTTCGCCCTTGGCTTTCCTCGTTTCGCCATTAAATCCACTGAAGCAGCGATTTTCACCCTGTATCGAGATCACTCGCATTTAACTGGTTCCACCCGCCAACCGAGGGGTTAAATGTTTTTAAACAAAGTTACCAGGCGTCACGCCGAACCATTTACCAGGCATGGGAGGAGCAAACCGATTACAATGTTGCTCCGCGATGGACCATCAAGAGCGCGTGGGGATCTCGAAGGAAAAACATTGGAGTGGAATCATCGCTTAAAATTAACGTCCGAAATAAACGGAAGCGATTCATCGTTTAACCAGGACAGCTTTGCCTCGACTGCGCTGCAAAAGAGCGTTTAGAAGCTTCGCAGAACATTCATACATATTAATTTCATTCTTTTTCCGCATCGAACTTCGGGATTTACTCGCAATTCATTCCCAACGTTCTTGCCCCGTGCGTACAGCCGAAACGACGGTCGAGTAGCGGGGTTCCTCCGCGTTTTTGTCACAGGGGCTGTCCACATTAGCGTCGCGGAAAAAGCTCTCGTATATTCATGCGTTTTTATTAAGCCTTTTTCGCCGCGATAACTCACGGAGCCTCTAGAGCGTAATCTTGTAATTAAATTTCAAGCGGCGTGCACTCTCCCCGAGAGGTCGATATCATTGCTGCACAAACCGCGCACACCGTGAACGAAAGTATCCAATAATTGCATCTGGAAACAGCGTAATTACGCGAGGACGATGCGCGCGAGAATTTAATCAAAATTTTTCCCCAGTCGCCCGGGTAAATAAAATAATTAGTGAGTCGGTGCCGTCGCGCAGAAAGAAGATCAGCGTGGAAAATGTAGGAAAAATCACGGTGCAAGTAGCGCGGAAACTTGGGGCGCTTTAAATTCAGTAAAATATAGGCGCACTGGAGATCTTTATGGTTTCCTGCGCAGTCGAAGAGATTGCCAATGGATTATTCCCCCGAGAATTAGCCAAACTCGCGGCATCGCGAAACAACCACCCCGTCCGTTGCACAAGTTATAAATAATCCGTGTGTTCGTTCTCCGATCGATCCTCCTACAAGCAAGCGCCCGTCTGCTTCGCATTCTCGCGGCGGGCAGCGAACATTCGCCTGACTTAAACCAAGTAAATGCCAGTTAATCCCGAGGATTGTGCAACAAGAGCGGCGTTTTGGCCGCGCGGCGCATCGATCTTCATCACAAGCATGGCCGCAATAATCGAGCCGCGAGTTTATCAAGTTCCAAAGTGCGGTTCAGAGACGAGAATCAGTGCCAGTGGCACTTGGCTCGCGCTGACTGCGCGCTTCTCGCGCCAGCTGCTGCATTTCACATTCCGTGCAACTTAAAATTGGATCGCCTTAAGCGGCCGAAATAGCTTATCGAAATAGCATCCCGGCCGGCTCTTCCTCCCATCGCGGTAATTACGAGTATCGGCTACGTGGATTGTAGCTCACCTCAGCATCCAGCAGCTCTGCATTCATTGCACCACGGGCGTTCAGAGTTCTGGAAGTAGCCGGTGTTGTTCCATTAAGATCCCCCGAGTCCCCGGCTTTGGTGTTAGCAGGGTTTCAAGCGGCCGCGATATTAAAGCATCGAAAGTCTTATTAAAATTCCGCTGGAAAATAGGAAAGTCTTGGTTAGATACTGCGGTGCTCCGCAAATGGCGCGTAAAACTGTTGTAGGCGATAAGATTGTTATTACGAAGACCGCCCGAGGTGCTTTTGGCCGCTTGGTTTAAATGCTAATACGCGAGGTTTGTTCAACTGCTTCGAATCATTTCCAGGGTGGAAAACAGCGTCTATCGTGTGGGGAAATAGAGTTTGATGGGGAAGAATTTACGGTACACAGGGAATGAGGATTGACTTTTCAGGGCATTTAACTTCGGGGAAAGGAATTAATTGATAGGGGGAAACAGTATCAGATTCGTTCTTTTCAGAAACGGTGGCTGGGTTTGCTTCAGGAGGAATATCTCTATTTTTTTTCAATTACCGAAATAGTCTATCTTGTATATACAAAATAAATACCTCTTTTCCAAAGCCGACTTACAAACTATTTTTTCTCTCAAAGTATTATATCTGATCAACAATTCTGTAGAAGTTTAATTTCTAATATTGAAATTTGTAAAAGTTACCATTTTTTGAAGATTTTCTTCGTTTTTTCTCGACATATGGTAATCTAGAATTTTTGTACAAAAACGGTGATCAAATTTCAATTAAAAAACTATCGGAATACATTCTAGGGACCTTGAAATTGACCCATGATTTTTTTCAAAACGATTGGATTCTTTAAATGAGAATGGCAGTCGTTCAAAGTTGATTGAAAAGAGATGTGCGTCAACGAAGGGTTAACTCGCTTTTATCGATTTTGTATCATCACCCTGTGCGAAGTTACTATCTGAAACGGGAACACTAACTTCTTCCCTGCACGCAATGGAATCGAATCATCTCTATATCGAAGTTCAAACCCTCGCCAAGTGAGAGAGACAGAATCCGACATGTATAGACAAATTCATAGCGATTCGTGATCCCTGCCGAGCACGGCTCGTTCCGTTTCATTGAATGCACGATGAAACGTGCCCCTGAAAATATCAGAAACGATCAGCGTCCACCATGATCCCCAATAATTCCTCAGCAATTGCATTTTTTCATTGGCACGCAGCGCGCAGAAAACGTCAGTGGCGTTAATCGAACGACGACCGGAACGAACCGTGAAATTCAGCGGCCGTCGAACCGTCAATCCGTCAACGATAAACGTGCCTCGCCTCGTATCTGCTCCACTTGCAGCGATAATTAAGGCTGACCGTTACTTTTATCGTCGCCGATAAAGCCCAATAAAATATGAAAATTGGACGGTGTTCGGGACCGTCCGCGCGGCCCGCCCGCCCGCCGGAGGGGTTGGCGGCGCGGCGAAAAAAGCGCAGGGGAAAAAGTGGAGCGCGGCGCTGGGAAGAATGGAGAGAAAACGAGACGGAAAAACGGGGGTGGACGGGGCGGCGCTGGAAACGCTTCCTGTTGCGGACCAGCAGGACAGTGTCGAGGATTCCCGGGGGGCAACCGCGCTCATTCGATCTGACCCCGTGCGGTTGTTACCGAAATTAGTTCGGCCTGTACCGCTGACATAAATTGCAGGTAACCCGCCCAGGTGCATATTCATGCGGGCGCAAATAAAAGGACGCTGCGCGCCATCCGCCAATATACACTTCTAAGGTTTTTCCCCTTGCCCTGCTCCGACTCACACATCGCTGCGCGTTGATTCTATCGGATCCAGCATCCCCTGGCGGCCGACCAGGTCCGTCAGCCTTTCGTTTCTTCCTCCATCCCTCAGACAGGATGGTTCCCCGTTCCTTCTCCTTTTTCATCCCGCTCGACGGTCAAAGCCGCTCCGGCGGCGGGGGAATAAAAGTTTCGAGTATGAATTTTTAACTGACAGGAATTCCTTGCTGGCCGGGCGATTGGACGTGTCGTTCGGGGGCGAATGCATGCCGCGTGTAATGGCCCGCGATTAAATTAAACGTTTCAATCGAATCGATCGGGACGGCAATTTTGACGCGGGACCGACTGCTGGGGACAAGTCCGGGGATTCAGTTTTGTCGACTGGCGGACGGCCTTTGAATCCGCGCCGGCCGTGTATTTGCAGTGGGTAGGTGGATCGAGGTTTATTTTTGGAGGAAAAGGTTTTTGGGGCGCGTTGGCGAAGGGCGTGGGATGAATGCGCGTCGGTTAATTCCTAGGCACTGTTTTGTCACCGAGTATTGCTGATGCGCGTCGTACGATGCAACATAGGAGAGACCGGGTATGGTTGTCTCATTTTTCTATTTTGATTCTTTTACGGGTCATAGCTGCAGGGAAGTTGATTCAAACTTAGATTAATATAAACTACATAGGGGAGAGGTGCTATAGAAGGGACACTTTTGTTTAGCGTCCATTTCTGACAATGTCGTTATAGGTATTTAAAAAACAACTACATCACAAGAAAGCGTGTTTATTTCCCTTCAATAAAAGTATATTTCAAACTCATCAATTGTAATAGAAAATAACAAAATCTTCGATTTTCAAAAAAGTGGGAAATGTCCCTTTTACGACTAGGTGGTTTTAAATGGGACAGTATAAGTCATGAAAGGGACACGTTAATAAAAATAAACTTATTAAGTATTACAATTATAATTCTAAATCTTAATGATACAAAACAACGAAATCTACGAAAAAATTAACTCTTTGTAGTATAAATCATCAATATTTTATTATTAATGACACATGGAACAGAAAAAATTGAATGTGCCTTTTATTCCGCATGACTCATTGGCCCATTTACCGCAAATTTTGCATTGGAACCAATCTTCCTTACTCCTAACATAGTTCTTCTTTACAAACGCAGCACTGATTGTTTTTTTAATCATTTGTCAATAGGCGCGCTCGTTTTCGTAAGCCCATGTCCCTCGAGTCAGAACAATCATCACAAGAATCCAAATCAGGAATTGAAATCTGACTATAACAAATTTATAACTTATAACGAGGGCTAATTTATTGGCACACATTTTTTTGACGATAAAGTTTGTCGCCTTGAATAGTCACTTTATTAATTCTTAAATTTGAAACAATACGCCATCAACTAATAATTCCTAATTTAAAACAATGTCATCTATGTATCAGATGATACACTAATAACTTTACAAGAAAGTATAATACATATAGTGTCCAGCAGTACATGTGTATGAGAGGGACAGCCATGAAGCGGTCGTCCCTTTTAAGACTTGTTATGCTGTCCCTTTTACGACTATAAGTGAGTTTAATATAAAATAACCGCCAAACAAAGAAAACAATTAATTAAGCTTACCTGTTAAGCGTTTTCGTTTCAGTTGAATACAGGCTATTTTAATGATATAACACTTTAACACTTTGTATATATCTTAATCTCAGAAAACGACACAGAAAACCAATGAAAATTTCACTTTTACTGCGGAAAAACATCAATCGTGGATTACTACTCTGTTGCAAGTGAGACCGCAGTGAAGTTTACGTCAAATGACTAGGCACTAGTGTTGCCATAAACAGGAAAATAACTTGCATGTGTAATGCGTTTAGAATTTTGGAAACTCGATTTGTCCCATTTAAGACGTGTCCCCTTTATAGCACCTATCCCCTACGTTCGACTTTATAAAAAAAAAATTGGTTCTGTGGATTTTGTCAACCAGATTAGGAGCTAATTCACATTATTTGCCGGAACTATTTTGTGACAACATACCCCGAGGCCGGGTTGGCTGTCACAGTATCTGGGGTTGATTGTCACACATTTGGATAGCTAAGTTTATGAATAAAAAGTCGATTCAATTAAGAAACTAATATTAATTCCTGGGACACCTCACCTCTGGACGTCTTCTTCTTATAAGTTTGCGGCATTATTATTGAGAACTGTTGCCAAACAAACAAGAAAATAATATCACATGATAGGTACAGCAAGTTACAGTGGGATTAGCTGTACATGCGGCAAATACGTAACCCCAAATGTTCTGTGACAACTTACCCCAAAATGTTCTGTGACAACTTGCCCCAAACCGTTAAACAATTTCACCTCTCTATTCATGTATTAAAAAAGTTTAAAAAATGCAAAAAAATCATTACAATAAGTTAGAAAAAACTCTTAACTACGATAATAATGCAACAATGTTATAGTCAATACTAAGGAACAACCTATACTTACTTGATAGAAAATACGGCATAATTTACTTCGAGCGCCCGAAAAGAAAGAATGATACATCGTGTCTCCATGCGACTCCACAACAACTTGTGTGATGGGGGAGGAGGCGACGATATGTTTACGCATCGCCATGGATTATTAGTACATTCCTATTGTTTATAGTTTCTTTATTATAGCGCTTGTGACAACCTACCGGTGTGACAACCATACCCGGTCTCCCCTACTGCGACCCGTAGGTTTTATTGTTTACAAGCATCCGCTGCGAATTAGCTGCCATTAATGTGCCAGTCGGTGGCTAACAATGAATATCCCTCTTTATGTATCGGTAACAACGTCAGCTTCTTTTAAAACTAAAGCGAACAGATCCTCAATGTGCTTATCCTCTTCTGCTCTCCTATGGAAATGCTTCCCCGTCTATCGGGGAAAAAACGAAGGATGCATGCGTGAATGGTCAGTGCTTTCACAAGGGGAAAGAAGCAGAAAGATTACGCGAATGGACGGAGAGTTAAAGAGGATGGCGAGCCGTGTAACCGGGCAACGAACAAAAATGGAACGATTTCGCGGAGGTGGAATACCGCCGTACAATGAGCCCGGTGATCGTAATCGCCATTGTGCCGTGTCCCGCCCCTCCCGTCCCTCGTTATTATCGACGGCCCGGTGGCATCGTGACGGAAAAATGGTCCACGCATTTTCGAAGTGAGTCCCGCCGCCGCCTCTCCCTTTTCTGCGGACGATCGATCGCCGCCGGGGAAACTTTTCGCCTCTCTGCCGATCTCCCTGTCGCTCCCTTTCAGCCCTCCGTCGCGCTTCCTTCCACCGCCCTACCCTCCGCGGCGGACGAATTTTAAAGTCGATTGAATTTCCAGTCGGACAAACCGCGAGGCTGCCACCAAACAAACCGTCGCTCGTTTCTCCACCCCTCTAACTTGCACGCAAAACAGTCTTTCATTGGCGCGTCTTCTTTTCTTCTGCATTCTCTCGCTCCTCTCCTTCTTCCCCGTTTAGGGCAAAAGCTGCGGGGACCCAGTGAATTCGACTGCGCGAAATCGGCAACGTTTTCGAACCACGAATTACACACTGCCACCGTCGAGCGGAACGGTACAGAGTGCATTCTTTGCTTCGCCTTTTTTTGCTGGTTTATTAAATAATTCCAGCTGGATGGGCTGGTTCGTTTTATCGGCGAAATAAAAAATACCGACCCACCATGGCCGTGAAAATGGCTTCTTCGCGATCGCATTTTTTCATTAAAAAAGCGCGCCGCGGAAATTTTAATTGCGAAAATTCCGCGGAAATAGTCGCGCGCTGCATCCCTTTCGGGCGCGAGCGTTTTGAATTCATTAATTTTCGAGGGGCGCGGGAACCACGGCGGTGCCGATTCGGCCCTCTTTATTGATACACCCGACGAATCGAGCCATCAGCGTTATCCCGTCGTTCTTTACGCGCGTCGATAAAAATCGATTCGCGACGGGGAGCTGTATTTATACACATTGATTAAAGCGTCGACGATTATTGGAAGTCGAAAGGGCGCATTGGGCCGTCGATACGGCAGGCATAACAGTTAACGAAATGCCCATTAATAAACCGAATCGCCGGCGCGGGTCGAGGAGAATTTCGAGATGGAAAATTAACAAGGCAACCCGCTGCCAGTAGTTTTACTCGAGAGGGAGGTTTTAGAATCGAACGCGCGGCGGATTTAATTGTGGCCATGCAACGGGCAATAACGGAGATCGATTATTGGTGGCGATTATAGGTTCGTGTATCTCAGTATTTGGTCCTGAAGGTGTTACGTTAATGTATAGGGTGTTTCGTGGAAGCTGGACTAGGTGTGTTATCGAACTTCTAGGAATGTTACACGGGTTGAAGAAAATAATTAGCAAGTAGGGGAGACCGGGGTTGGTTGACTAACGAGGTTAGTCGACTAATTCCCTTTAATTGTTGTATTATGGAATAAATTATGCTGCGATTCGCGATATTGAAGCATATGAATGACCAGCTTGCCATTTAATGTGCCATCGCGGCAAAAACTTGCGTGTTCTATCAGTGAGAATGAAAAGTCTAAAAAGGTCGACGGGAAGTAAATATTTATGTTTCGACTGTTTATAAATCTTTGTCCACTAAGTACTGCTTGATGTTTTTTCATGAATATTTTGTGGAAACGCGATACATTGAGTATAATTTACGGTATTTTATTTTATCCGGTGCGTGCAGGTTTTGTACGTACGGCCCTTAACATGTTAACATTGTCGGACGGGGTTACTTGACTAATAAAAATTGCACTTTTTATCCTCAAGACGCAGTCGAGGCAAAGAGTTTAGCTGCTCAAGTCCACTTTTCCCCACCACAAATCCCTCTAAACTCACCCCTATCAGTTTTACACCCCAACCTCCCTTCAAACTTTCAGGCCTTCCAAATACACCATAACAATCAAGTACAAAATAATTACAGTATCTAACACCATGATAATTAATAAAAAAAATAACACTTTGAAGGAGTGAAAAAAAAATAAAAGAATTGATTGGTCCTAGTATATATATATACGCCTTTCGTATACTATATTGATGGAATTGGCAGCGTATATATACGTCTTTCGTATATATTGATGGAACTGTGACTGCGTGTATATGCGCCTTTCGCAGGCAAAGGGTTAAAACTGAAAAGTAAATGTCAGGTTAACTAACCCCACAGCCGGGGTTTGTTGACTTATTCGTCCCACTACTCTAAATACAATAAAAACTAGAACCTAGACTCAATTAAAACGATCTTCAAAATTACGCCTGCATACCTAATGCAATTTGTAAACTTTTTGTATGCAACAAGTCAAGAAAATACCAATGGTCTATTTATAAAAATTAGTAATGTTAAAAATTAGTCAACTAGCCGCGGTCTCCCCTACCTTATTAAAATACACTACAGTATAATTCGTATGAATCTGTGCAATCTGTAAGTAACTAGTCAAACTTTGAAGACTATGAACACAGACTATAATGTACCAAAGCAACTCGTTCTTCAATCACTCGTCACACGCTCACGAGTCTTATCTGCTACCAAACCGTGCGTGCTTGGAATTCATTCAAGAGCCGTTCTCTTGTAATCCCCGCCATCGTGATCCTCGGGTCTCGATAGTTTCGATAACATGGAGGAATGGCGTGGAAACGATAGTCAAAGAATCCCAAGGGGTCCGACATGCGAGCGCCGGAAAAGACACCGGATATTGGGAGAGCAAATAGCAGTTGTCGTCGCAATTAATCGTTACACAGCCGGAAAGATTCGAAAGCGGTTTGCCGGTCCGAATTTGCACTCGAAAATCGTAATCCTGGCCGAAGGCTCGAAATCAAGTAGGCGGTATGTCGACGGCACTCGATCGAGGGTTCGTTGACAAACCAGAAACCAATAATAGAACAAAGGGCAGCCCCGCTGAACGCGTGTACGTAATTCGATAAGCTTCGAAGGCTGAACTCGCAACGAGCATGCACGGCGCGCAGTGGCTGTATCGCGCCGGCGACTCTGTCACGGGGGGTTGCGACTCAAAGTGAAACGCATCAGGACTTCTCGAACAGGCAGCGTCGGAACTAAAAATATGGCGAATATGAAAGCGTGCCCTGTACATTCCGGCGAGCGTAATTTCATTAAAAGGTTACGTATGCCGCTGTTCCGCTCGGACATTAACGAAGGCACCATCGAAATGAATTCAAAAATGAATTTCATCGATAATTCGCATGCGCCTCGGAGCGAGAGCCTTCCCAGCCCCGTCCCGCTAATAATGCTCAAATATGTGCGCAGCATATTTCCGGGGCGGTACGCGAAAAATCACCACCGATTCACGCACTCGGCGTCTGCTCCCCACATCCGCCTTTTTCCGCTTTGCACGCTGTTTTACACGGATTACGGATCGCGCGCTGTTTCTGCACTGTTTAGCCAGTGTTTTATTTCGCTGATACGCAGCGGCGCAGAGCCGGTCTCGCTTGGCTTTATCAATGCGCCGCGCGCGCGGCAACTGCACTCCGCCTAATTTGATATTCGAAAGCGGACGTTAAACGGGATACGGTGACTTTTTATTAACGTTTCACGTTTGATCACGCGGATGCATCATCCCTCTAATTGATTCCATTCATCGTCCGCGCGGCCATCTCTTCATTCGCGTTCGCGCCATAGACATATATAGACGGAGCGTATCTGAGGGGGGTTGTAAGATTCGCGGTAAGGGGACTGTCATACAGGCAAATCGGGTAACTCCGTTCCTCCTCGGGGCTATTCGGAAATTCAATGACGTTATATATATCTATGAGGGATACTTAGTCGAAAAGGTTAGCTATACTTATACATAATTCAAAATTTCGTATATCATGTAGGTTATATATATAACAAAATTAGTAAATAGAATGAAGCTTTTTTTAAATAAAATCGTACTTATAGATATATGCAATAATATTTATATTTTTAAAGATTTTGTAAGCTTAAAAGTTCATAAACATAATTAATATGCATAAATAATTATATAGTATAATAGATATATATCGCTCATTTGCTGCGACATAACTGATGAAAAAAAAAATATTTTTATTATAAACATATTATCTATTCGATAATCAAGCAACACATTTGAATTTCTAAGATTATATATATAATATATAAATTGTTGGTTATGTATGTATATTTATTTATTTACATGTGAAATCGAATACTATCATTATTTATATTTTCTTTCTCCAACTGTTCGCAGTTTTTATTTTTCCTGCGATTTGCACAACCCTCTTACTACGCAATAAGTCATTATTACACTCAATTAATATATGATTATATACAACGACCACTACGATGCTTTAGAACAGTAATAGTTGAGCAACAGTGGTTATGTTTCGAACATAGCCATTAATGCCGAACCGACAAGAACCGAATACATCCGAACCTAGCTACCGAATTGCCTGTATGGTTTCTGCCTTTTCCCCTCCGATCTTACAGTCCCCTCGCCTACAGTCCTCTCTTCTGCTCCGTCTATATAAGTCTATGGTTCGCGCGCCTTCGTTCAGTGCTCGGAAGTGAATCACAAACGATCCGCGAACGCGCGAGCCGAGTCTAGGCATGGACATAGGAATATAGGGACGGAGCGTAAGGGACGTAAACCCTATTTGAGGGACGGGCCCCCACCCAAGTATGCCTGGTTTTGATTGGTTGCATTTCTGCGCATGCTCTGTGCCGCCAATTATGAAACACTAGAGGAAGTGCAGTATATTTGGAATACCAGTTTGTTTAAGACGAATAAAAAATTACGGCAGAGGATGGGAACAAGTAAAACTGCATAATATCATAGGGGAACTAATAAACTTTTATATTACAAACTGTCAGTAATAATAAAAAAACAAAAAGTAGCTGAAACTTTGGTCTAAATGAAAAATGACAGGAATTATCGATTTCGTTAAGGTGCAGGTAATTTGGAATACCGGCATTTCAATACACTTGAATTTATAAACTTAAAAAAAAAACATGTAGATAATAAAATTATTTCCTTTATGATCTAATCAGACTGAAAAGTTACAATATAGGAACAATCTTAGGTAAATATACCTAAATGGATAGCGCTGGCCCAAACTGACGCGGCGGTAGCCGTTACGCGTGAAACAAACGCATCGCTAAGCTTTGGAATATTCCAAATTACCTTCACCTTTCGGTATTCCGAATTAGCAACATGGCATTGGAACCTAAAATTTCATGTCACGCTTTGTATTCTCAACATTATCGCAAAACTGACACGGAACCATAGATGGAACGCGCAAATAAGTAGATTAAGTGTTTAACTCTAATGTTTTGACATATTTTAACCACGATTGGAACGATCGAATACTTGCTGAAAAAGTTTTGCAGTTTGACGTTTTCTTGCTCTGCAGGTTAAGTCGAAAATGTCAAAATGGCGGTTCATCCGCAAATGTCACTCGTTAACAGGTCATTAGCCCCTATTGTCTACGGTGTTGCAAATTAGATAACGTTAGTAGTTTATTAGATACTTCGGTATTCCAAATTACCAACAGTATTCCAAATATGCTGCGCTTCCTCTACTAACCGCAGATTAATACAAATGTCTAAGTTAATACTAAAGAAGTGATTACTTATGAATTTGAATTTGGAATATAATAAAAATTGAAGAGAAATATGCATCTACACTTAAGACATCTACATTTACTTCAAATATAATAAAATAACCTCAATACCTGTGAAATGTAACTTTCACGTTACTCCCATTACGTTTTTCCCAATTTTGGGAGTCGGATCGGTTTTTACATACCGTAAAATGGGGGAACATTGGCAGGTTTTTGATACATTTTGTTATATAATGTAAAAATTAAAATGTTTACAGTTGCTTTAAGTATCCTATCATAACATTGCATGTTTCGTGATTGTACTACAAGTGTTAAAATGCATAAAATTTTTGTCATTTTCTTCTTTAATACATGTTAAATACCAGCCGGTACGGGGTAACATTGGCACATCATATAAATAGCAGTAACAGGTTAAGTTTTACTACTCTGAAGTCAGTAAAGACTGGTTCAGACACGTCCAGTAGTTTAGTCGATTAGCAAATAATTTAATCATTTTTCGTGTGTGGATATTAAAATTTAGTGGAGTAGCTTAGTAAAACAATCGTAAATTACTGAATTACTCGCTACTCGACTAAATTACTGGACCTGTCGGTTCCAACCTTTAGATACATTGACACTTAAATTTGTTTATTTTATTTTATTTTTTGCATCTTAACAAAAAGATCTAATCGTCATCCAGACAGACTGGGCATTCATAAGAAATTGTTTCGGTTCCTCGATTACAAGTACCTCTACTTATATTATATTTTTTACTAGCTTGCTGTTGAGACATTCCAGTTCTAACATCAGCTAAAGCTTGATCAAAATCGGAATCTATAAATGCTTTATACTTCCTCTTCCCGGTAGTCGCTGTATAAGTTCTAGGCATTATTGCGATCGAATGTTATTAATAACATAATGTATAACGTAACAAAGTTATCTATTTGACAGGCGATTATTGGATATCTAACCGCAAACGTTGAAACAATTGAATACCTAAAATCTCGATCTCGAATGCGACTATATATGTTCATGCGTATAGGTGCCAATGTAGCCCCGGCATGTGCCAATGTTATCCCCTTCTGCCAATGTTCCCCCATTTTACGGTACTGGGACACAACACAGTACCATTTTTGGTTAATTTTTTAGAATTACTATTAAAATAACTGAATATAATGTACTTTGCTTCTTCACTTTACTCGACTTTACACAAGGTTAAACGCGACAAACATACTACGTTGCTATGCGTCACTGCGCTTGTGCGAAGCAACAGCCAATAGAAATTAGGCATAGTTTACCTCGTGGCCCTCCCGCAAAGACTTTACCCCCGCGATAATATGCTCCGTCCCTATATTCCTATGTCCATGAGTCTAGGCCCCGCGTATACTCCTACGGTTCGTGCGCACCTTTCGCAGTGGCGATCGCCCATTCGCTTGAATGAAAATTTAAAACTGATGGAAGCTCGCGCCCTCTTGGAAACCTCCGCGCGGCAAACATCATCGTCCCGCTCATAAATCTCGCCGCCCCGCGCGGCGATTACGCGCTCCTCCCCGGCGTCCAGTCCTAACATTCTCATCCGAGTCCCTCCCGAAGCAATTCCAGTAATCTCCTAAACGAAACCCTTTATCTCGGCATTACCATAAATCCTAATTAATTGGACCTAGACTCGGGTGCGCGCTGTTAGTCGGCCTACGAAATCCCCGCCTGTCTCTCTCCCTCTGCCGCCCCTCTGCCTCTCGGCTCTCCGGTGGAGTCGCGCTCCCGTCACCCCTGTTTTTGGCATGATGTCTTTCCTGTCTGAATTCATCCCCGCCGCCCCGTGTCCGCGCGCTCCTCGGAGAGCTTCCGGCCCGGAAGAGACTGCGGCCGTAGCGCGATTAATAGTTGGCCTCGGCTCTCGAAGCTGAGCCCAGGCCAGCCGACCAGCCAATCCGAGGGGGGTGCGTGGGAGGGTTCGCTGTATTCGACGTGGGATAAGGGGATGCTCGGGGGGTGACACGGTGGCTGCAGTGCAGGCCAACACAGCCCGGGGGGAGGGCGCGCTGACTGGAACCATGCTGCCATAACACTGCCGCTAATTAAACGATTAATCATGCAACGAATGACACGTACCTAACCGGTTCGCGAGCAAATCGCTCCCGCCAGACGTGGCGAAGGTTATGCCTGTTATTCCCTGCATAACCTGCGCCCGTGGTGCGTAACATCTGCATATTTCGGTGCATCGATACGTGCACGGGACCGTAGTTAAACGCTGGACCGAAGCTTTTCCCGGTTAAAGTGCGTGGATGATTGGACGGGAACGTGTGTAGCAGCGCGAGGGAGCCACTGTTACGATACTAAACCCATGCACTTCGGAATATTATTGCAGGCAAATTCAATAACCCGTCTCTTTGTCCTTTCTGTTGCAGGTAAGCACTTGTTGTTTGGTACTTCGAACCGCTGTAGGCTGCCGTGTCGTAAGTAGCGTTTTAGTATCAAGAATTCTGAGCGCTTCGAGCGGAGATTGAAGCGAAGCTTCGCCGTGCAATGGAGCGCTAATGTAAACCGGAGGTGGACGTGATGCAGTCGAACGTAAATCGTGGAGCGATCGGGATGAATTTTAATTCGAAGATGTCGCGAGGGGCGAGTGGAAGCGTCACGGGCGGGGGTGGGACGGAAAAAGAGTCGGGCGGGAGATCGAGAGGAAAGCGCGCCGGCAGATAGTTACCGACCGACGGAGAAGGATACGGATAACGTTTCGTAATCGAATCGCGTTCCACGTGGGTGGGAGGACACAGAAGGGAGATCGCAATCCCCCCCGGCCTGCTCTCTGTGCAGCGGGGGATGGTCAAGTCCGCTTTCACGGTCCGTGCCGCGCTTCGTTTCGATTGCTCGACGCATTCGATACTGGACATCAGCCATGCCCGGCTATTATTCGTTACGGCCAATGGTCACCAGCGTCGCCGTATATACACCCAGTTATGATTTGTTGCTCTGTTCTCGACGTATGTTGCTGCGACCAACGAGCTTCTGCCTGCACCCCTACGAACGTTCCCTCTTTCTCCGCGATGCTTATTGAAACAGATTACAGATTCGTCTCCCTTTATTCGCTCCTTTCTAACGTCACACATTGGCTGGCGAATGTATTTATTATGTTCCCACCTCCATAAATTCGCCGCGAATAAATCCGCGGGAAGCTTTCATCCCTCGTCGCGTATTATCCCCAGACAAGATTCTCCACCGTCGTCGCGTGTAATTACTTTTAAAACACTGATCAACGAGTCGTTCGCCGCGCGAACGTTACCCGTTCGCCGGCTTCGCCGCGAGTCTCGCCGCGCCGCCTCGAGGCGGAAATCCATAGAAGCGCGCCCGGGGCGAACGGGGAAGAGGGCGCGAGGAGATTGCACGTATAACGCGCGGCTATAAAGAATACGAGATCGGAAGAGGTATAAGAATGGGCTTTTCGCGTCGCCCTCGGTACACTGTATAATCCTCCGATTCTCCCATTATCCTGTTGTTTCTCCGCTCGCGGTCGCAATTTATTATATTCCCTCCCTCCCGCCCCCACCGTAGGCGACGCCTTTCGTGGCTCGCTCGCCCCTTTCGCGGCCTCGCTTCAACCCTCGTCAGCGCGAGGGGGGTTGGGAGGGCAGAGGGGGCAGAGAGGGAGAGGATCGTTGCGCTACAGGTGTCGACGAGATACAGGTGTTGCTAGGATAGCTGTTACCGCGAGGAGGGTAGAAACGGCCTCCGCCGCCTCGCGGCCCTTCGTCCTTCCGTCCCGCCCCCTCGCCGGCGAAACTTTCGGAGATTGCGGGGCTTCGCAAAGACTCGGGGGCACGTTCGTCACCGCGACGCGGGGGCGTAAACTGAATTAACGACGACGCCGCCGCCGATTCGTTCGACTGCGTCTTTATTGTCCCGAACGGCGTCGCGGCAGAATTTTCGCGGCTAGGGTTCGCGGATGGAACGTAGCTCGAAGTAGTTGTTTCTAATTACTTGGAAACGGTTCGCTAAGGAATGGTTAAGAAGTTGTTTAACGCGAGGGAACGCGAGGCGCGTGTATGGGAACTTGATAATCTTCAGGGTTTGCAGATGGGGATGAGTTTTGTTGAAGCTAACGATCGCGTTTAAGCCGAAGGCGGGGGAGGATGTAAGTTTAGCCCGCGCTCGCAGCGGAATCTCGGGGATTTGAAAGTGTTATGAGACGTAATCGCGAAAGCAAATATTAGGGTAGTAAGTAATAGGAGATTCCTTTGCCAAATTCCAGGTAATCCTTGGATCGCGTAATTGATCATAAATATAATCGCTTGTCAATATCGGGAACGAATAACCCTCGGCTCGCCGACGGCCTGGTTGGCAGGCGTTGGCGCGAATTCCCTATGAAATCGAGCCTGCGGCACGAGATTTTCACGAGCGGATAAACTGCGCGACGGAATTGGCAGCAGCGGGGGTGGTGGTTGCTCGATGGGGGAGAATCGTGTCGCAGAAAAGCGAGCGCGCAAGGGACGAAATGTCGCCGGGGCTGACGCTATAATTGCCACGTGATGTATCGCCGAAGGCGTCGCAACCCACTCGAAAAACCACCCCGGATTTATCGGGGGCGAATCTTCTTGCGATTCCCATCGGAGAACTTCGGTCATTACAGAGAAATTCATCATAGAAATATCAAGGTCCCATACAGCACACCTCGTTGCAGCAGTATTGCAGGGACGTTGCTGCAATATTACGTTGTTGCAGGTTGCATTGGAATATTGTAGGAACGTTCCTGCAATATTGTCGTGCATTATTGGAGTGGCAATGATCCTACAATATTGCAGCAATATTGCAATTTCGTTGCCGTGCAATGTTCCGTTGGCAACGATGGTACAATATTGCGCCCACATCGTCGTGCAATGTTCCAGTGACAACAGTCCTACAATATTTCTGCAATATTGGGCCCACATCGTCGTGCAATGTTCCAGTGGCAACAGTCCTACAATATTTCTGCAATATTGCGCGCACATCGTCGTGCAATACTGTAGTGAAAACTTGTGGAAACATTACAACAATATTCTGAAGCAACTATGACTTTGTCAAAATTTTTCGAAATATGTACATGACGTCGAGTGGATTCTACGGCGTGTTTCATTTAACTGGATACGCACCGCAATATTGCCGAAGAGTTGCAGGATCATAGCCACAATTTTGCCGTTTCGTTGCAGAATCATTTCCGGAACGTTGCAGGACTACATATTCGTAATGTTGCCGCAACTTTGCAAAAATACACACCTGCAATATTGCGAAGGCGGACATAGGACTGAACCTACAACGTCTCTGCAATGTTATGTTGCAACATTGCCATCTTGCACCGCATCATTGCAGACGCGTTGCTGCAATGTTATGGTGCTGTGTGGGGTTATGGCTTAGATATCGAAGAATCTCTCATAGGATTTGTCTCCGACAAATATTTGCCCCTGTATATTGAAATCAAGAAGGACGATGGTTTAGCAATTTCCGCAAAAATCCCACAAGCGCACTCGGCTCTCGCATCGCCAGCCCCCTGCCGAGAGTTCTCCGCAGCAACCCCAATTAAACTTCGCCCCGCAAGGGCGCAACGATTCCTCAAAGCTTCGGTTGTAAATCTAAACGGAAAGAAGCAGGCACTTCTCGTTAGAAGCATTTTAATCCGACTCCGGCCACGAGACTGCTAAATTTGGTTTCGCGGTTGATCCAATGTGCCGTACAATACAAAACGCGCTTTAAGCCCGCGCGCACAACGGGTGCCATCCCTGAATGGCCGCGATTCAATTAACAGAACCTCCGCGGAATTACGAGGGCTGTGCGCGGGGCCGACTACCCAGCAGCGTCCGGCTGAATAGAAGCGGCTAAACCAATTTTGAGGTTCGTTACCGGGAGCCCGCGAAAACGTGAAAGATGATAAGCCGGCGCGATAGACTGAGAGGGCCGCGGAGACGGGATCCGTTGAATGGGGGAGGCATCTGTCGCCCGCCATCTTGAAAAAACCAGCACACCCTACCCTCAAGATACTCGCCCTATAAAACAGCGGCGTACTTGGTGTCCCGCGAGATTGGATTCTCCAGTCCCGCTCTCCCTTGTCTATGTCGCCCTTGTGCCGGCGACAAGAGCGAGTAGCGCGGCGACACGTTCCGCGGCCTGCTACTTGACGTTAACGAAGCTCATCCAGTAATAAAAATCTTCATAAAGCACTCGAGAGAGAGAGAGAGAGAGAGAGGGAGGAACTCGCGGCCTCTGGCAAGCACAAACAACAGGGCGCAGCGGGAGCGCGTAATGAGAGCATGCATGGATTCGCGAGCGGAGGAATCTTGCTGGAAAATCGAATTCCACTTGGCTGGTGTATTTAGACGATTACCGGGACACTCTTCCACCCGTGCATCCCAGTTTCCCCTTGGACCGGGCCCGCGCGAATAGGAATCGAGAAGTGGCGAGCAAAGCTGGCCGGCCGGGCGGGCGGGTTAAGAGGGCGGCAATAAGGCGAGCGGAGAAATATACCGACCGGGCAGGGAAACTTTTCTATCTCCGGCTCTCTCGCGGTAATACAATTAAAAAGATTGCGAAAGTTGCCGGCGCGCGAACGGCGCGGGCCGACCTAACTTGCCCGCGCTCCGGGCAAAGGGAACGGAGAATGTCTTCGGGTTGCTTCTTCGGCGGTCGGACTGTTTGTTTGTCTTCCAATCGGTATCCTGGCCGAGCAGCTTCTTACGCTTCTAACCTCGTAATGCTTTCCCAGCCGTTTGTTCGCCTCGCCACTCGGCGAAACTTCCGTCTCGCGGCGATTCACCTTCCTCGAGGGCCCTCCGCAGCCCTTAATAGGCTCCGACGAGCCGATTCACCCCTTCTCGCGTGCAAACTGATTGCAGCAACTTCGTATTAAGGGGTTATGCCTACCTGCAAGGTCTGAAAACGCAAGTATTTTCGGGATTTTTGGGGGGAATAACTTGAAGAGTTTTTTAAGCAAACCTTTATGTATTAGAAAGTGTACATCTTATATTACTTGTAGTAATTATTCCAATGGAAAATATAAATAAATAAAAGAAATATCAGTGATCTCCCGGCAGCGATTTTTTTCCAGTAGTTTGCGGTGATCACTCTAACTTTGACCAGATTCATCTGAAATGAAAAATTCGACGGAATTTAGTTAGTATATTAGATTATCTTGTCCTTAATCGTGGCTTTTTCATTTCCGTTGCGTAGGTTTTGTTTTACAGATGAAAAATGAGCGATTTTTGCGGCGAAAATCGATATTTTAATTTGAACAGCCGCCAGTTTGTAGCAAATTAATTTTTCGGGATAATGAACGATTAAGGACAAGATAATTTAATATACTAACTAAATTCCGTCGAATTTTTCATTTCAGATGAATCTGGTCAAAGTTAGAGTGATCACCGAAAACTGCTGGAAAAAAAATCGCTGCCGGGAGATCACTGATATTTCTTTTATTTATTTATATCTTCCATTGGAATAATTACTGCAAGTAATATAAGATGTACACTTTCTAATACATAAAGGTTTGCTTAAAAAACTCTTCAAGTTTTTCCCCCAAAAAATCCCGAAAATACTTGCGTTTTCAGACCTTGCAGGCAGGCATAACCCCTTAAGGCCCGATCCACACTATCGGTCCGGTCACGGTCCGGTCTCGATCAAATTCACATCCCTGAGCGTCCACACTCGCCCGGATTGATAGTGCGGACGCTCACAGATGTGATTTTGATCGAGACCGGACCGTGACCGGACCGATAGTGTGGATCTGGCCTAAGGCAGGATACCACCTTTGACTGCGATTTTGGAGGCGTTTTTCATGAATTTTTTTTGCATACAAAGAATGCGCAGAAACAAAATCGGTTTCAGTCATTCATTAATGTAACTTTAATCTGTAATTACACATTTTTTAAAACTGAAAAAGTAAAAAATAATCTCTTGTAGGTGGCGCCAAAATACACTCCTTTGGAGAAACATCGTTAGACGGCGTGTCAAATTCCGCTCTGTACGTGGCTCTTAGAAAAGAAACCAAAGAATGTCCCTATTAACAACAGTATTGTTCAATGCTGTACGTAGGGATTTTACGAAATTTCGATTTTTAAGAAAATGGCGGCCATTTTAACGAAAAGGTCAATTTTTTAGGGTAAAAAAGTTTAAAAAAATTTATAAAATTGCGCACCAAAAGAAAAATAACAACGCTACAGCAAAAGTCCTACGTACATCGTTAGATTACACCAATCGGAAGAATTGTGCAAAGTTTCAAGTCAATCCGATGAAAATTGTAGGAGTAATCTGACACGCTGATTTGGAAAACATCGTTTCGAGAAAAACGCGTTTAAAGTTTTATATAGATTTATATATCTGCTCCAATCCGGTTTTTACACAAGAAAAAGGTTCCGGCCACCTTTCTAATGAATGAATTTCGATTCTATACACTTGAAAGAGTACTTTGAGAACAAAAAAAAATTTCAATTTTTTTTAAGTGCAAAGGTGGTATCCTGCCTTAAGGAGGCCGGTAGGATATTTGTGTTCTGAATAGTTTTTCGAGCGGAGAGTTCGAAGCTTGCGATGGTAGGAATTTCTGGATTTTTCAGTCAGGTATGCGAGTGTTGGCACAGTTTTCGAAACGTAGAAATATTTTTTGGCAGGAGTACAATTTTTAATTTAATATATGTCGAAGAATCTGTGGAGTCGCGAATATTTTACTGAGAAAAGTGCGAGTGTAAGGGAATATGGAGACGTTCTCTGTGTAATATTTTTAGCGTGCTCGCGATTTCCATTGACCAATATTTCGCGGAACATTTCGTTCCCGGGGGGCGTCATGCTTCGGGGAATGGGTTCTAAATTTCCAAGGAGCCCTCTTTCATATTTAAATGTGCGCCTCACATGGAATCACCCGGTTCGTCGAACACGTGACAGCTGCGACATATTTCAGAATGAAACTGCACTCTCGATGTATATATGTATGCGCCGGGGACCAACTTATTCTTCTTCCTTAGACATTTTTGCGATAACGATGCGACGACGGCTGCACTCATCCTGTCTTCGATAAACCAGTTACAGAACTTCCATCAGTTCATTGTTTGCACCACTAATGATAATGAAGTGATATTTTACTGAATCTCTCGCCTTCCCTGTACTTCGTAATCCTGGAACTTTATTTCAAAGGTCACAGAGCGGTAGAATACTGTTATGCTCGTTACGCTGTCGCGAGATTCTTCAAAGTCTTTGAATAGTCGTGGAAATAATTCTTATCTACTATCATCAAATATATTCTGATATCAATTGGGATGTGATTGCAATGTTCACAAGCTTCTACTTTATTATTTCTTCAAAATGTATATATTACTTTTGCGACTTTAAATATATTCAAGTACATTCTTCATGAACAAATTTTTACATTTTTTCCACATTACCTATATCGGAAACTTCAACGTGAGCTCAATACTTCTGAAGCACGAATCGAAGTGCCTATCCCTTGCGCCACACAGTGGGAAACCATGCTTCGAGGGTGATAAAGTTATTATTCTGTCTCTAGCAGTGTTATTGATTAAGTAATGATTTTTTTTTAATTATAGATATATACATGATGTTAGGAGGACAAAAAACACAGAAATATAAGATTGTAATTTTGTTTATTTACGAAAAATAGTTTTAACTTTAATTTTATTTTAATTGCTATCTATAACTACAAGAATTATCTTTTGTTGATATTCTATTGTTGTATAACTGTTTGGTAAATCTAATAAATCGAGCATATCTGCAGGAATCTCTTCTTTTTCGCGAAATAAAACAGGCAAATTCTTTTTATACTAATAATTTCTTAAATATATGTGTTATTATATACGAAAAGCACAATACATGCAAACACAAGCAATTATTTGTACACTTCGATAAAGTTAGAATATCTGCTGACAGAAAGTGTGAGAAGAATTAATACAAAAACATGTTACATACCTGGAGGAACGCAATCCATCACAGAAAAATGAAAAAAAAAAGGAAAAATGCTTGCAAATCACGACTGTACACCAATAAAGACTGAGGTTCCTTGATGAGTACGCGTAGCCGATTCGCGGGCGTACGGTAATATACCTGGTTCCCACGTGTCTCCCGATTGCTATTTCTTAAAATGTTTTATGATTTCCAGAACTCTAAGGTCTATACAGCCTTAATAAATACCCAAAAGTAATATACGAAAACCTTTTTTTTTTTTTTACTTTTTTCGCGTTCGAAGCATGGTTTAGCCACTGCGCGCCGCCTTTGAAGCAGCAAGTGGTAGTGGCAGATTCTTGCCAGACACAAGGGATACAAGTAAAGTATTCTGTTTCATTCTCATCGGCTGCTCAAAACCCGAACACTATAGAGACCCCTCTCATTACATTCGAACACAGGCATATTACATGATAATCCCCAAAAAAACATAACCCAACCTTCGCCCACATTTCTGCGACCACAGCCCACGCGGGCAGCCGAATTGAAACGAAATCTCACGGTGATTTCATTTATCCATATTACAGGGGACCGCGTAATATTCGTCTTCCGCGGGAACGACGTTCATGAACCGATAATACGGGGACGTCGCCGTCCGGAAAGCCGCTGCGTAAAATATGAGGCGTATCATTGCTAATATTTTTCTCCTGGAGGCGTTCACGGTCCTCGCAGCGAGCACGGAGAAGAAGTGGCCCGACCGGAGGCGATAACTCACATCCTCGAGAATCCTTAAGGGCGCCTCGTCGAAGTCAGAACGGAAACAGAGAAAAGGAAAGGGGAGGGCCGAGAGAATAACTCAAATTTATGAGGTGCAGAGCCAGACCAAATTCCCCGTTCGTGCCCGTTTCCCCTCGAGTCCACTTACGCTCGACCGTTCCCGAATGCTTCCCTGAGAATTCGTGGCCCTTCGTCGATAACCGTGCACGCCGCGTTAATCTATCGATCTCGACCTCTGACATTCACCTTATTTCGTCCGTTACGGAAATTCGCCAACCCTCTCCACCCCCGCATCCTTAATTTAACGCCACGGTTTCGAAGTCGCGTCTGATCTATTTTTCCAGAGAATTCCGTCGAAACCTCATCGATCGTACTACTTTCGAAACTAGGTCCTTGTGGCTGTGGTCAAGGAATTCTTCATTACAAAGTTGCACGTTTAGTTCGAAGAGTTTCGGAATATTACTCGTGCAGATTTCGAGGGGAAGATAGGGTCCGTTTAATCGTGACACGCTTTAACGAATTTCGGAACTAATAACGTTTATTTATTTTCAGGAATATCGAGAGCGCATGAATTATCCCAAAGTTAAATCGAGCTGCGTGAATTTCTATCCAAGATTTATTGCGTAACTGGTAGCTTCGCGAGTGTTTCGTAAAATTCTGCAGCGACACCACAACAGTAGCTAGTGGAGTTTGTGTAACAATAGGTATGCACAGGAAACTGTGTTCGCGAATATGAGTTGCAATTTTATGAAACGTTGTTCGAGCCTGAATTTTAGCTTTTTCGATTGCTCAGCAGGGTAGACCGGGGGCGGTAGTAACACTTTGGCTTTGGAATACGATTACGCAAAAACTATTACAGTTACAACAACAGTTTTTTTTACGAAAATGTTACTTACTTATCTGACATTATTTGAGCCACAACAGTTTCGCTGTATGTCAAGTAATATTCCGGTTATTAATAAAAAATGAGAAGCGGAGAAAGTGTTACAACCGTCCCTGACCCCGGGTCGGTTGTAACACTGCATGGAGTCGATAGTAGCACAAATATAACTTTACAAAATTAAAATATTTATTGATTTAGATTATAATAATAAATGAAAAAAGTAAAATCTATAACAAATTATGTGGTATCGCAATTCTGGCAGAAATAAAATACGTTTTGGCTGGTGCATTCTTCATCTGCTCAATCCTTACATTCAGTATATTGCACCCATTTTTCATTTGGTTTGCTTGTGCTATGCTATAGGATTTCATGCAAATAAGACAATATTATTCGCCTTCTTTGTCCCTATTCGGTTCTGTTGGGGTAAAACCGACCCCAACTGCCGATGTTACAATCGCCCCCGACCATGCTTTTGAACTTAAATTATAAATTTTGACTAACGAGACGCTTAAAGGTGCCAAGTAACGATCAATATTAGTTTAAAAAAGGTCGAATTACAGATTAAAAAATCGAACAAGCACGTACTTGCGAAGGGAGTGTTTATATTACAATTTTAAGTCAGTAAGGAAAAGTTACTTTAGGGTATCGAAAAGTTATTTTCTTCACTATCCATGTCTATTGCGTATCTGTACTCCTAGGGCATGGATGTGTATATTCCAAATGTCATTGTTTATCATATATCCAAAATTGGTGTTAATATCTATTATATGTTTTGAGATATTTAGCTTGTTACATTCGCCCCCCTGTTACTACCGCCCCCGGTCTACCCTACTGTTTTTAGTCAAGTGTATTAAAGCTACTACTGTCTCTCTGTCGATTCTTGCACACAGCATTTCCATTGTATTTTCGTTAGAATTCATCACACTCTTCAGTGTCACGTCCGAACAGAGTATTGAATTGATTTAATGCCAACGAAATAGATATCGGAAATATGTCGAGGAAGCTACTTTGTGGTAGTGTCCACGAAATTGTAATTATCTGAAAAGGTTTCGGAGAAGATAAAAATGGACGTTGACCACAATTTGTCAATAAAGCGACCATTCTTTTTCCTCGAATAAAATTAGTAAACCTGTAACGTGGACTTTCCAATTATTTCCACTGTCTGCTTGGATATTTTACGCACGATTCCTGAACGAATCCTGTCCTTTAGAAAGCGCAGTGCTCGGTCTGATTACTTCTGAAAATTTCATGGCCGCCGCTATGAGACCTGCCCCAGCTAGCGGCTATAAATTCTCAAGGCCCATACTTCTTGAAAATTCGGTTTGAAAAGTATTAGGGAAGCCAACTCCGGGAGTATCATACATAAATCACCATACTTTTGCTCCTCCTTATCATCCACGAATTTTACGACGCAGTAAAAATTAATCCCTCCCAGGCGTTGCCGCGTCATCCTCCAAACTTTGCCTCTTATTTCAATATTTAACTATTATCCGCCTGTTTGGAAGCTTATCCGGGTTTCCGCAGCGAAGTCATCGCCGCTGCAACATTCTCTGCCGTCGTTGCAATGTGAAATATCGTTTATCAATAACGAACGACGGTAAGTCGATGGATTTACGCGGTGCTGCATCTACTTTGCTTTGTATTACTGCCCATACTCTACCTGTAGCACTTACAATCCATTAAGAAATGGTAGATCGAAGATTACTGCTCAGCCTGCGCGTCCCCCGTCATAAATACTTCTTAAAACAATTATTCCACTTTTCTCCACGTCTTGTAATTACTGTTTTAAATTTGCTTCCCCCGTCGCGATATTATAATACGATGATATATCGATGACGAGCCACGACAAATCGTGGATAGAATCTGCAGCGATATTGGTTATCAGCAGTGTCCAAAGCGAAACGACCACTCCACGCAACCGGGGAAAACAAATCAACGGAAAAGCCAGGGTGGCCAGGGTGAGTAATGAACTCGTTAAAGGCGATTCTTACGTGCCGTTCCCCGGTGCGCATCGTCGGATCCCAATTTACGTTCGTCGGCACCGCGTGTCCCGGCTCGCAAATGAGCGCTCTGAGCCGCGCGCGCACGAATATCGACGCCCACGCAGCTATCGGCACCGTTATTAGCGTGGCTCGATTTCCAGGCTGGCTGCTGGTCACCGCAATGATCGCTCTATGCGAAGTCACCACGCGTGCACAAGAACGCCGTACGTACCTGCTTCGCGTACACGTCCTTGCGGTGGAATAATCCTTGCTAGCTTCTTATAAAAAAAAAAAACACCAAATTCTTCGAATTAACGGAACGCGAAAGTAACAGTAGCTGCTTGAAATCGATCGGAAAAGTTCGCCGATTAAATCACCGTCGACGATCCTTTACTTGCGGACGTCCTTTCATCTCCATGGTCCTCGACGGAGCTTGAAAATGCTATAAGCTTAAAAGTACTCGCTCGTGTTCGCTTATATGGTATTCTTTTTATCGCTGTGCTTCGTGGAATCCGCTGTTAAAGTTTGAAACGATATAGGGGCAGACCGCAGATGCAGCGCACGAACTGGTGCACCTATGCACACCGCGGGCTATCGATCGGCCATGACTTTAGGTGGCTTTACGAGCAATTCAATCAGAAGTTAGGGGCGGCATTAGCGTGACAAACCGAAAGCCTGTTCACGGATATGGGTTGAAAGGGGTGGGACAGAGGGTGGAGGAGGCGAACCGCGGAAGAATGGAGGGCGCTGCGAAGGCTCGTGTGCCTGTAACACTCTTTACTTAAGCGACGCTCCGCTCTTCGACACACGGCACTGTCGCATGCTGAATACTTCATGGCTCGTATCTGGCGGAGCGGGCGCGCGCGTGTTTGCAGGCTGGCCCCGGGAAGGACACGATTATCCTTTTACTGGCGCTGGGAAACGAGGTCGACGTACGCTGAATAAACCATACCCCGGGACAAAGAAAATGAAAACGCGGGAAGAGGAATCGGGCGCTGTTTGCATCTTGGACTTGACGACCGATCGATTCCTTCGACGGTCGACAGAGGTGCGGGACGGTCTGCGGCATTCGCTGAAACCGCCAGCTCTGCCGCTGGACTATTTCCATTTTTCCGAATAACCAGGTTCGCCGGGGTATTGTAATCTGCGCCTGAATCGATCCGCGCGCCCCTCCGTCAGCAACTTAGATTCGTGTTTTTCGATTGACCAAAGCGAGCGCGAACATTAATATTAATCGTGATCAATTACATACACATGTCGGTCGAGATAATGCCGTAATAATGTATTCAGCGAGGCCAGCACAGCGCTGCCTTTCATCGGTGATTAATTAGGCCCAGCGGAATTGGAAGGTACAGAGGTATCCTATTTCAACGATCACCGGCGAGCAGCTTTTATCAATCGCGATATAAACAACCACTCGGAACCTTCATTTACAAACGCAGAATTGGTGCCAGGCGAGTGTCGCATTCGACGTTCGATCGGCGCAGGCGAGCGGATCGTTTCTTCCGCCGCGTTCGTTTCGTCGAAATAAATGTATCGTGAGTAGCGGTAAATTTCACAGTGGGCCGTTTCGTAATGCATCGATAATCCGCGGCGCGCCGGGCCCAGTGAATGATAAACTACCCGCGCCTCGGTAATTGAAATAAACGTTAAGTTATTAGCAAATAATAATAACAATGGTAATAGAACAGGGGCCAACGGCGTTTACGGCGACAAATCATGAACACGAAATATATACACAATACGAGCGCGCCCGATGGTCCCGCTGATAAATCCACGGTGCGCAAAGAGCCTGACGTTTATCACGAAATTTACGCGCCGCGGTCAATAGGAATTTAAAATAGATTCGAGTCCCTCCACGCCTCTTTTTCCACGGCAGAATTTCGCTCTGTCAAATTCCGCTGGACGCCCCGCTGTAAATTACCGGCCGTTAATCGCTTTAAAACGCGAACAAGAACGATCAATGGAACAGAGACTCCGAATACCTTATCGCTAGATCATCGGAATAGAACCGAATTCACTGAAAGAGAAACAGAAACCAGTACCAGGAGGAACTCCTCGAGGTACGCGGAGGTCTCTAATGCCGGGTTTACACCAAGGCGAATACGGACAAAAACACGAACAAAAACATTTTCGTCTTTTCTCGCGAACATGGTCGCTAACACGCTGTTCGTCTCGTTGTAAACGCGAAATAGCAGTGTTCGCTAACATTTGACCCTACTAATAGCCGTGAAATCCTCCGGATGCCCAAATCCATGAAACTTGGGGCTTGCTGTCCCTTGCCATTGTGGGACTGCTCGTAAACAGGCGACCCTCTTGGACCGTCCGCCAGCAGGTACTCCACAGAAATAGTATGCGTGGCAAGCTCGAATAAAATGTTTATATTTTTGGTTTTAGCATAATGAGAATATTTCCAACGTATGGATGCGATTTTTCTAATAAAAATGAAACCAAACCCGACGCAATTCAGACAAGTTTGAGTTCTGCTTATAATATACATAATATAATATACATAATATAATATACATAATATAATATACATATTATAATATACATATTATAATAATATACATATTATAATAATATACATATTATAATATACATATAATATACATATTATAATATACATATAATATACATATTATAATATACATATTATAATAATATACATATTATAATAATATACATATTATAAAAATGAAACCAAACCCGGCGCAATTCAGACAAGTTTGAGTTCTGCTTATAATATACATATTATAATATACATATTACATATACATATTATAATATACATATTATAATATACATATAATATACATATTATAATATACATATTATAATATACATATTATGTACATATTATAATATACATATTATATACATATTATAAGCAGAACTCAAACTTGTCTGAATTGCGTCGGGTTTGGTTTCATTTTTATTAGAAAAATCTCATCCATACGTTGGAAATATTCTCAAGGAATCTATTGGTGTAACTTCCATTTCGATACGATAAAGAATAAAGAATTTTTTAATACGCTGAAATGAATATTTCACGTTTTCACCCTCGACTGCGGGGGGTAGACCACGATTTGTCGGGGTCGACCGAGGATTCATACCTGTTTCAGAATAAAATAATTCTTTATTCTTTATCGTATCGATATGGAAGTGATGCCGATGGATTCCTTATGTTTTTCCGATGAAAATCATACCAAATTTCATGTAAACCGGACTATTATTAACGAAATTAGCTTGAGGTTATGGAAATTAATTTTTCGTGCAATTTCCTTAATTATTTTCCGAACTACGTTGTTCTTGGGGTCAGTTTCATCGGCGAAACATAAGGAATCAATTGGCGTCGTTTTCGCAAAGATCTGATGAGAAATGCGGAAATCGAAGATTTCAAACTTCTTAATAGGCACTCCAACCCCTTCGAGGGTGGAAACCCATAAAATTCGGCGAGGCACTGCGGGGGCTTGTCCTCGCCACGGGGTACCTGGGGGCATCCATTGTCCGGCGGAGCTCCAGAATCACCCTGTATTCTGTTCGTGTTTGCGGCGGTGTAAACGCGACGAGAACAGACGAACATGTTTTTGTTCGTGTTTTTGTTCGTATTCGCCTTGGTGTAAACCCGGCATAACATATCCGGCGAGGAAAAACGCGCGGCGCGGCTAATATTTACCGAAATCCCGCGTTGGAACTTGGGCCTTAACTTCTAATCGAGTCCCAGGACAAGGGACACGCGCCCTTGCTGCCGCGTAACTCGTTTATCGAACAGTGTGCTCCGGCCGGTTGACAGGCCGCTGGAAGGAGACAGCGAAACGGGTATCGGAAATCTCTTGAACGCTGGATGCCCGTGGCACGGTCTCAGCGGGCGAAAGCAGAAGTAATGGTATTAAGAAGCCCCTGAAGGCTGGAGACTGCAGCCGCCTAACTGTTAGCCCCCTCCGCGGCTGTTTAACCCTCTCCCTCGCGGCTGCGATACCCTCGAATCGCCGCGGCTGTGCCACGGCAATGACGACTTTGCCGGCGAGCATTGTTGCCTGCACTCTAACCAGATCCGACTCCCTGTCTGCTCCGAGCCGCCGCGTATCGGCCGGTAAGACGATCTTATAAGGGTTGAGAATCAGATTCTTTCCGATCAAGTTGTACACGTCGGGAGAACCGTTGGAACGGAGAGGCGACGTCGAGGCTGGGATAATCGCCCGGTCGGATCCGGCTTCGAACGACGCCATTAAATTTAATGACGGAGCTTCTTTGTACCGTCTGCCGGGGATTTTTCAAAACGCGTACGGAGATTCTAGAGCGAGGGGCGGGTGCGGGGCCGTGTATGTGTTTTCGCGGGGAATGGTGGGTAAATGTCTGTTGGATCGGCGGCAGGGTATGAATGAATTTCGGGGTGTCTTTTATTGCCGTGGCGAGGGGCTCGGCTCGATTTACGCGAAGATTGGTTCAGCGGGAGCTGGATATCCAGCGTGCGGAAGTTTGCGACTTTGCGAGTTGTCGACTGAGACGATGGGGGACAGGTTGCGGCGGTGCTTGTGTTCGGACAGCCGTTGGATGTTTAAGCGAGTCGTATTCGAAGCTGAGGAAGTCGACGGAATTGCCAAATTTTTCGTGCGAAGCCAACAGAAGCGATTTCGACCGGCTGTGCAACATGTATCACGCGGGCGCGCAGTTTACGACCACTTTGTGTAAATTGGTGGTAAAGTTAGCGTCTTAATATACATTGGTTAAACTGTTAGAGGAAGTTTGCGAACAGACGAAGCGCGATGCTCGCTACCGGGCCGGTCCACTTTGCGCAGCCATTTCGAGGTCCATAATTAATCTCGTGCCACGGGGAAAGCATGGGGAAACGGTTAGCATAGCAAATTAATATGGGACGACAATTTTCTCGCGCCGCGGCTTGTGTTAATCGTTGTGTAAAATTGTTTAAACCGGCCCCGCTACGAAGAACGCGCGATTCGCTAAACGAAAATGCTTTCATTAGCCCATTAATTGCCGGCCCGACCAAAGTCCCCAGAAACTCGTGTAACTTGCGCATTCATGGCTGTCATAATATTATCATTAAAGGGCCGTTACATTTTAAGCGACGCAAATTTCCAAAGTGTCCGCCTCGCGAATTAATTACACGCATTTTTACTACAACGCGCGCAACATTTATGAATAGTTAGCGAACGAGGGCTGAATTAGCCGTCGTCGGGTTTGCCCGCACACGTGTTTCGCGCGGGAATCGTAAAATTCAGCGGAACGCTGCGGATTTTATATCGACCAGTTGTCCAGCGACACACCGTGTGTAACATTAAAACAGAAATTTACGCGTGCGGAGCCATCGTCACGTTCGTAATTGGATCCAGAATTGTCGCTAATGCGTGCGTCGGAACGGTGGAACAGGTGTTAACGAAACGAAAATGCTTCATACGCGTTGCCGCGCGATTCTTTTATTATCCGCGCTTGTTTTCCAAATTCGTTCGGCTTCCATTTTATTATGTTTCCCTTTTTCAAGGAAATACAGATGCTCGCTTGAAGCCCAGGCTGTTTTCGGGTCGACGAAGTTGAGACTCTGTCCAGGGAAGTACGTCAATAGATTTGCGGCAAGTCGTTAGGAAATTATGGAAAATTCCGTGGTTCTATTCGAACGAGGGGCATTCGAATGACGATGCTTCCGACTGAGAAAGTTTCATTAGTTTTCGTTGGAAGTTAAGCGGAAAGCCAATCGAAAAACGATATCCGATAACGTAAATCTTCCCGTGCACAGGCCACCTGGGATGCCGTGTGTGTACGCGGACGAGCAACGAAAGACACGCGAATTCGTCCGGCTCGTTGAATATTCTGAGACCGCACGAGGGAAAAGATAGGGCCGTTACGGGCGATGCACGAAATCAAACGTTTCGCGGAACTCCTGGACATCACGTAACGCCGATATTGCGAGCGTAATAGTATAAGAACGTGTAGAAAAGGGGGCAGGATTCAACGAAACAGATGCGTCCGATACACAGATTCAGTTTCGTGAAAATAATAATTACGATAAATCCACAACCCATACAGCACACCTCGTTGCAGCAGTATTGCAGGGACGTTGCTGCAATATTACGTTGTTGCAGGTTGCATTGCAATATTGTAGGAACGTTCCTGCAATGTTGTCGTGCATTATTGGAGTGGCAATGATCCTACAATATTGCAGCAATATTGCAATTTCGTTGCCGTGCAATGTTCCGTTGGCAACGATGGTACAATATCGCGCCCACGTCGTCGTGCAATGTTCCAGTGGCAACAGTCCTACAATATTTCTGCAATATTGGGCCCACATCGTCGTGCAATGTTCCAGTGGCAACAGTCCTACAATATTTCTGCAATATTGCGCGCACATCGTCGTGCAATACTGTAGTGAAAACTTGTGGAAACATTACAACAATATTCTGAAGCAACTATGACTTTGTCAAAATTTTTCGAAATATGTACATGACGTCGAGTGGATTCTACGGCGTGTTTCATTTAACTGGATACGCACCGCAATATTGCCGAAGAGTTGCAGGATCATTGCCACAATTTTGCCATTTCGTTGCAGAATCATTGCCGGAACGTTGCAGGACTACATATTCGTAATGTTGCCGCAACTTTGCAAAAATACACACCTGCAATATTGCGAAGGCGGACATAGGACTGAACCTGCAACGTCTCTGCAATGTTATGTTGCAACATTGCCATCTTGCACCGCATCATTCCAGACGCGTTGCTGCAATATTATGGTGCTGTGTGGGAACAGGAGTAGGTACTGAATGAAATCACGATACTGGTTATAACAAATTCTTTGTGCCGCATGAAAGTTCCTTCATACACAATTGAAAGTAGTATTGAATGTGTATTAAGGGGTTACGCCACCCTGAAAGTTTTGAAAAATCGATTTTTTTTGCATTTTCTTATTACGCGAAGTTTTAAAAATAATTTAAGTCATGGTAGACGCCAAAATTTCCCAAAATAGCCGAGTTATAGACTTTAAACGAGGCGCGGATGTCGATATTCCGCAGCAGGTAGGGGCCATTTTACTTTTCTTCTTTTGCGTTTTTCTCGAAACTACATTTTCAAAGGTGATATATCAAATATCTCCAAAATTATTTGTCCGATTGGTTTCAGACTTGGTACGCATATTCTTAATGGTATTATCTACAATGTAGCATATCTTTTTTTTCATGCGATAACCCATTCGTATATAATAAATGTTTTCAGCTCGTTTTGTCAGGTGGAAAACGAATAATTTTCTTCACCTTGCTCTCATTTGTGCAATAAATTGTTTTCTCTCAAATTCATATGCTACATTGTAGGTATTTTATTAAGGAACGCGAAAATCACGTTTTTCATTTTAGATGAACCTGGGCGTTATAATTTGTTATATCAGTCACGCGTGTAACGGCGGACGAGCTTCGCGGGACAACAAATAACTCGGTCATTTTTTAATATTTTTGTACAGTATTTATACAATATATGCAATAATACATGCTCTGCACATAAGAGGAAAATAAATAATTTTCAACCTCATAGTATCAGTAAAAAAAATTCGTCTAGTTTAGTGCTGTTTCGAGCGCCTCAGGGTGGCGTAACCCCTTAACTCCACAGTGCAGAAGTAAATTAAAATCACACCATTGCAGAAGTTGGGCCTCACTGGCCCATATCTGCAAATCCAGGAATGCATGGATATTTTGAGAAAAAAGGCATTTTAGACTGCACGTAATCTATTGCATTCAATCTTTATTAAAAAAAATATTTATAACAAATATCTCTTACACTACGTATCATCGTTATCTGAATCTATTTCAATATCATAAGAACTGTTCACTCGGGCATGTCAGGCCCCATCTGTGCACTGCATGGTTAAACCCCATTTTCTTCTTCCCATTGGAATAAAGAAAGCAACGTTATTGGAGCTTAAGCTATCAGGTACTTTAATTCTTTCCTTCCTATACGTATTACATATTTCTGCCGTTTCATTGGCAAACGTGACACACACGACTGGCGAAATGATTCAGCGATATTCCAGGGCATCGTCCGCTCCGGATGAAGCGGAACACGTAATACACTGAGCTGATACCGCGTGCTCGCGACGGCTGTGCTCGTGCCAGGCACGTCCTTGGTCACGAACTCGCTATCTGCTCGTATAAAACCGCCCTGGCAGTGGAGGAAGAAGAAAAGGGTGGCAACGAGGAGGGGGGGGGGGGAGTTGGCGTTTCACAAGCGGAGCTATGATCGTTGATAATAAATAAACCAATCACTATTTCCTCCGTATGGAAATTAGGTGAAACGATCGCGGTGGAACAGGTGCAGATCAACGTGTTATACTTTCGTGGCAAATATTAAGTTCCATTTCGCTGCTGAATGATCCGCTCGCACGAACGTGCAGGGGCGGGCGGGTCGTTCTTTCAAGTGGTAGTCAGAAATATTCCACTTGGTTCGCCGGACTTCTATTCCTTTCCCTATCGTCGTCGAGCGTGCTACACATGTGGCTGAATAATCGACGATAGGATCACTTGCTGAGGGAACCATTTCATCGATTGCTTATCGAACTCCGACAAGCAGCTCTTCTCTCGTTTCACTTTAAAAGGGACATGCTGGCTGCGTATAAATTACTGTCATTGAATATGGTAATGTGGGACACGCGGTGCCAGCTGCGAGACGAAGGCGATGCTGGCTCGTTACAAAATTCTTATGTATCAAGCCCTGAAATATGAGCTTCGTTCGCCCACCACCCTTCAGCAGATCCGTGGTGTCCCATGGTGATATTAAATCGCTGTATTCCTTCTGACAATCCACTCCACCAAACCATTATCTTGCTCCCCTTACTTATCCCTGGAACAAGTAGCATCTGTAATCATGCATTTGCAAGAAAGCGTCTCGTTGGCGTCCACGTTGCAATAATACTAATATAAATACATTTATTTTAACTGCATGGTAGCAGATTATGCATTTCCTTCTTTTCATTCTACTGGCGCGGATCTCCTCTTTGCTCGACCTAAAAATGGGATGTACCACCCTCTCCCCAGCACCATCGCAACCAAGAATCCATTTTACCGTCCAAGGAGACCGAGAAATAATCAACGATCGCTGAAAGTTCCCGACGCTGTTACGACCTTTAAACCCCCGTATAAACTTTTGGAATTACGTCGGAATAATCAGCGGGCGGCTTGATTAGCACGCGCAAGGGTGGCGAGCGTACGACTCGCCGGGGCTAGGTTCCGACAACGCCCAAACCAGGATTTTCTCGCCCTTTTTGTTCCCTTCACTCCTGCCGGTTCGGGGCTCCTTTTCCGTGAAAGTAATCCCCGCGAGAAAAACCGACCCTTCCGCACGAGGACTTCTTATTCCCGGAACAACGGTGGAGGGTATCGATCTGGCATCGAGCGACAGCCAGGACGACGTGTATTGATAGCCGCGGCGGCAGCGGCTTGTTTGCACGAAACATCGAATTTCCCGTGAAAGTTTACCGCCCGCTCGGCCGTGCTCGCGCGCCCTCGCGCCCTTCCCGCCGACGAAGAAGTCGGAGTCGGCTTACGTGTCGCTGAATAAACGGATCAACCCTCCCGCGCTCGCGTCTCTTTGCGAGCTACTTAAGTTCTTTGCCACCCTTCCTCCTCTGCCCGCCCTCCTTCCGTCTCGCCTTTCCGCATCATTATTCGTCGAGATGCTCGCAGCAAGGCGGAACCGCATCAATGTCGAGGGAATTTTACGAGGCGGCCGCGTCCCTGCTTTGGAAACATCGTCCACGGGATTAGCGGCCCGCCTGTTTGAACGATTCTGCCCCCTTGATTCCATTAAAAAGCGCAGCCAGGATGTCCGTCGATATTTCGGAGTTCGATCACGGTTTCGCTAACCCGTCCTGCGATTTTCTATTATTGCTCGCTCTCCTTTTTACGCAGGTACATTCCAACCGCCCCTACAGCACGCTTTGTTGCAGGAACGTTGCACACACGTTGCAGTACATTACAATGTTGCCGTTTGGTTGCAGGTTGCATTGCAATATTCCTGCAACGTTGTGGAAACATTGCCATGCTATATTGCAATGGCCACGTTTGTGCAATATTTCGGCAATATTGCACACGCATCGCCGTGCAATATTGTGCTCGCAACGTATGAGCAATATTGCCGAAATATTGCACACCCATTGCCGTGCAATATTGCGCTCGCAACTTATCAGCAAGATTTCGGCAATGAATCCGCAATAAATCCGGACATAGAAATTTTTCACTCGACAATACCGAACTATTTCATTACGCATAATAAATTAAATGTCAATGGTAGGGACACGGTTGTCCCTAAAATATATATAAAAAAAATGATGTTAAACGATTGTATTAAAAGTACGCTAAAAACTAAAAAAAAAACATTATTTTCTTGTACTATGCAGGATATTTCATAACAAAATATGCATCAACTTAATACAATATCAAGCGTCGAAATGAATTTGTTGTGAAATATCCGACTCCGCGATTAGGGAGCTGTAATGGAGTTTGTCAAAAGGAATCTTTGTTTTTAAATAATTTGAGTTTAAAGTGTTGCACGGTAGGAGTATAAGTTCGAATACGTAAGTAATGTTCTCAATCAACAGTTCTAGCTGCAGCGGTATAGTGTTCGTCTACGGTGCTACGGGTCGCGGGTTCGAATCTCCCTGGGATAAAATAATTTTCTATTTAATAAAGATATACGGACGTTATACTACTATGATTCTGCACACATTCATGTCGTCGCCCCTCTCGGAGACACGTCCGATATATATAATTAATAAAATCCCGTTATTTTTATTTGTGGCCCTACTGCCCGAAACGTTGCTTAACCATTGCTGTAAAATCTCAGAAATGTTGCGCGAACATTGCTGTAAAATCTCAGAAATGTTGCGCGACCATTGCTGTAAAATCTCAGAAATGTTGCGCGAACATTACTGTAAAATCTCAGAAATGTTGCGCGACCGTTGCTGCAAAATCTCAGAAATGTTGCGCGAACATTACTGTAAAATTTCAGAAATGTTGCGCGACCGTTGCTGTAAAATCTCAGAAATGTTGCGCGAACATTGCTGTAAAAACTCAGAAATGTTGCAGAAATATATCCTGCAATGTTGCACAGGGGCGGACATAGCAATTTACTTGCAACTTTTCGGCAATATTTCGTGCAATGTTTCAGATATTAAACCGCAACGTAACTGAGACATTTCGGCAACAAATGTGCTGTAGGGGCGCAGTTACTTACAATTGAGGCATTTGATGGAAAAAGGGCACATACGCCAAAATGCCATTTCAAGAAAATCGATTTCAAAGTTTTCATTACAGTATAACTTAATAAAAAGTAATGCAATTAAATCCAATTTTTTCAAGGATGTAGTTACCGCGTCCTTCAAACGTTCTGAAAACAGAAGTCATGATTTGAAAATGATATGTGTCTTTATTTATAAGTTTCAAGCAAGTGATTTATGTGCCCTTATTCCGTAAATATGGTAAATTCGTAAAAAAATTGCTTCTTTGTTTAGTTATTTAAATATAATTTTGTTTACTTACTTCGTTACGCATTCTTTTTACATTCCTTAAATAGAAAATACAAAATGAAGCAAAAAAATAAACAAAAAATGTAACGTTTTAAGTAAGTATTAGTTTCTTCGATTTTCTGCAGCAAGCTGTCTTACAAATCAATTTTTTCTTTCTTAAATTAACTTCTTTCCTTGCGGATTCGATACTCGCCTCACTTTCCATATTTCCTCGCTTACACAATCCTCTATGAAACAAAAGTACGATTATTGCATGACAGCACGGTTGCGCGACCGCTCAGCGACTATGAAGCTGCGAGTCGATCACGCTACGTGATAAAACAGCATCTAGCTAATCTGAACGCGAGAGAAGTAATGTCCTTGATATATTATATACATAACACATACCTGAGTCGATTTAAACGATTTAAGGAAAAAGGGCACATAGGCCTATGTGCCCCTTTTCCATCAAATGCCTCAATTACATACCGACTGTGCCGAACGAAAGAGGGATTTCTTGGCAGGAACATGCAACGACCGCGACCACTTGCTCCCAGAGATCTGTCACCTCCGGCAATCATCCGCTGGATAACGTTGCCCCAGGCTGGAGGGCTGCATCCCTCAGAAAGTTTCTCGCACCGTTCAGCTCCAGCGCGGTTCGCGGCGCTGCTAGTCGGAACTTCCGTTTCGGATCTCTTATTTCCCGTTTCCATGGCACGAACGGGAAAAAATGAATCGTGTTCCCGATGAAAAAGCTCGGCGAAACTCTCCGCCGCGCCGGAGTAGTTTACCTTTCAAGTCGGGGCGATGAAGTCGGCGGAAGAGAAATGGGGGACAAGAGCGGGATGAAGAAAGAAACTGGCTGCGCGGGGGAGGAGGGCGGCGGAGGGGGTGAAGTGAAACGAGTTCCGTACGCAGATGTGGAAACCAGACTCCGGCTCGGTGCTCAAAAATGAATTTGAGCTGAACGACGTGCCTGCACGCGGACCGCCTTGCGCCGGAAACTTTCGCGGAAAATTATATGAGATGCGCGCGTACACTTCCCGCCTAACGTGGCCAGACGCCCATCCGCGTTTCCCTCCCCTCGCACAAGCGTTTCTTTTTCCGCCAGCGAAAGCGGAAGAATCACGGGGTACGGGGACTACGACTCTGTTCCATTTCATTTTCTAACGCAACTGCAGCTGGACTAATTCGCGTTCCTCGCGCGAGTCGCGGAACGGAGTTTCCTGACCCGTCCTCCGCGAAAATCGGGAGGTGTATTTAACGCGGTTTCGTGGGGATGGAAAGTGGGTTCGAATGTCGATTTGGTCTCGTGGGAGCTTCGAATGTGGTGTAAGAAGAAAATAGTGTACGATCGAGTACGTGAAAACTATAAGAGTGGAGGATGTTTTGAAAATGATGGAAAGATTGAGTATTAAAAAGGGAGATAGTATTGAAATCAGGCAAGGAAAGAAGACTTGACAGAGACATAGTTTTAGCAGGTTATTGGTTTTATTAAATTGCGATTTAGGTAGTTGTGTGGGTAATATTAAACAATTTATTTACTGTTTGCGCCGTTTTACGTCGCATGCAGATTATTTTAAATCTCTGCGTTCTCCTTCGAAGTGAATGGTTAAACGGGGACAGAGAAGCAAATAATTAAGCGAAATAGCAATTAAACGGGGGCTGGAATAATCCATTAAAACCGTGCCGCGCTGCGAACTTCTTTCACTCCTTTATCGCGTACTTCACGATCATTATTATGTTTTCTACGGTCGCGATTGGGAAAATTCTAATTGGCGCGCCTCTCAAATTAACCCAGCCGACGTTTCTCGCACTGTCGTGGCGATTTATTGTTATTCCGACCTCGCTGAACTGGGCTGCCGAGCCGGAGCCCTTTCTTCCCTCGATAATTATTATTTCTAATTATTAACGGCGAAGCAAAAGGAAGGGGAATCGGTACACCGACCGAATAAATATGCAGCACGAAATTTAGCACCGTATTGAGGCAATTGAGTGCCGAGGGCGCTGAGTCCGCCGCGTTCACGGTCTTTATTGCGTTGTGTTTCGGTGAATAAATCGAATTGTGCCGACCAATTACAATTCCTCGGATCGCGGGGACACCAACGAGCACGGAATGGGGAAATGAAAGCAACGGGGGCTAAATCCAATCGAACAATTCTTGTGTGGGTTAAATGCCGTTCCCCCAAAAAACCTTGGAGAAATCGGACCAAGGATCCCATCGAACTTAAGGACATTATTGTTTGCCAGTCACCAGGCATTGGCAGAAATCAATCTTGCGAAGGCCTTTTTGAATTTTCGTACGAAAGTACGGAGTAGGTACTTTGCAACTACCCAGTTCAATCTAATCGCAATGAAGGCTTCATTAAATTAAGGATAAACTTTGAAAGTCTGACTCGTGCAAATATAATTTTTAAACCTCCACTTGATCACCCTGGCACTTGTAATATCCTGCATTTCATACGATCTCTTTGATTTCACGATGTCCAAAGCGATGCTTAATTAAAGTAAACACGACTCGCCATCTCCCAGCCAGCTGAGTAAATTCGCCTTATTATAATCAGACGGCCCGCAAAGTCGCCACCCTGTCACTGAAGACCACAGTTACCACCCGGGTGTCAAACATCCGACGGTGCAGGCCACGGCGTCGTGGCAGAGCAAAGACCAGCGTTACAAAGCTCGGGGGTGGAAAACTCGGTGACACCATGCTCGGGTAAAAAGCAGCCCGTGTCGACGGCCTGGCAGGGGCGGCGGAGGGCCGCCGAAATCAGAAAACGAAGCGGGAGCTTGGAATCCCTCGAACAGCGGAGATTTAATACAGCTCGCTGCATACTAAATCTACGGGGACATAAGAGCGGCGGTCGCGATAGGGCGCGACGCGGAACGCGCAATGGCCGTGGAGAGAGGAGAAACTCATCGAAATCCCTAGCTGCAGGTTCGCTCGATCGTCCGTGAAGGGTGGCAGGAGGGAAATACGAGCCTGGAAACGGGGGGTGCGGCGGGAAGGAGAGCGAGCATTCTTTGGAAATCCTAGAGCTGCTTGTGTAGCGGCGCTTCTGTTACCAGAGGGGTAAATCGGTATCGTTTCGTTTAAATCCACGTCGTTTTACGAGCTGGTGGCGGAGCAGGAAAAAAAGAAGGGAACAGGGAAGAGGAAAAAAGGACGGGAAACCTTTCACGAGACGGCGCGGCGGGGCGAGCCGGCGAGCGCGCGCGTGCTCGCTCCTCCGGCGGTAGTGTTTATTTTAAAATGCTTCGTTCGTCTCCGTAAATGCAATTACGGTCTTCCCGCGGGAATCGATTATCGCATTAGGTTATCTCCTCGACGCATCGGCTTCTTGAACCGGCGGGGGTTTAAATAGAAACGTTTTCGGACGGGGGTGGCGTGAAGGTAAACAGTCGACGGCGTGAATACGATATTATTCGCGGCGGCACCGACTTCTCGCGAACTTTATGGAATTTCCTGTAGATGGGTGACAGACTGTAACAAAAAAAGTTTATACAGTTTTTTCTCGAAAGTGTTCCCCTCAATCAGGAAATTATTTGCGTGATTTACTACTTACATATGTGGTGAACTAATTGCGTGAAAGTACGTGACAAAATCTTGGACACTTATTCATCTAGCTTCATCTTAAACAAATCTGACCCTTTGTTACAATCTACCCCGGTCCGGGGTAAATTGTAACACATCTGTTTTACTTATTTAAATACAAATATGAAGACAAATAAACATTTCTAAAAAATATAAATGAAAACACAGATCATTATTAAACATTTGATATCCATGAGTGAAGCAATCGTTGCTTACTCGTCCAATTCTATCAAAATCTTCTGCTGTGCTTTCTTTACTTTTGTCTTCATACTTTTTTTCTATTTTTTGGATTCTCGAATGTTCTGTTGGTCGTCTAGAGCATTTTTTTCCGGTGTGTCAGCAAATAGCTTGCTTTATCACCATTTGAGCGGAGTAAGTATAGTAACATGTTACAATTTACCCCGAGGTCGAATTTTTGCGTTTTATCTCAGCAAACGAGAAACTAAACATCAAATCACTAAAATGCGTACACATAATAATAAACCAATGTGTACTGATTCGTTTGCGACCAAGACACAAAAATTCAAACGGTTCCTAATGACGGTTAATTGAAATAAAAGTGCCAAGACAACATTTACTTACGTGCTCTAAATACTAAAATTCTGGGCTATTACCACAAAATGAATACATAACGCTCGTTTGTGTTACTAAAACCGACGGTGCTAATATCGTCAAGCAGCTCTCGCATGCTGTGGGTTACCAGATTTGTCGTTCAAAAGATTTTACTTATGTTACAATTTACCTCGTGTTACAACCTGCCCCGGTCTCCCTATATTATTCGTGTATTTTTTACATTCGTAGGAATCTGTTTAAATTTTTGGTAGAACGTAGCGGAGAATACGTCTGACTAGAAGCAATGCACTACCACTTGCGTCTTCCTCCTTCAATCCTCTTGCAAATCTTTTACACTTGCGTATACTTAGAGTTTCCTATGAATTTCCTATTCATGAAAAATCATAGCAGACCGTGCACTTCTTTGGAAACACTGCTCGTTAGATCTAGGTCAGTGCAACGTACTGAAAACATTCTTGCTACTCCTTGTAGGAATAATTTACAAAGAATTTCTGATTACGCGCTCATGATTAAAAGCCACCAGTTGTCACAACGCTTATATCTAAGGATTTTGTTGTAAATGTGACGAAGGGTGGATGCCGAAAGTCTTCATAATGGGTACACTCTTGACCCAGTTCTAGGCGCCCTTTGAAATTAGTTCACCGAACAAGAAAGCCAGGCCGGAGCAGAGGGAGAAGAAAGGTGCCGCGGGAAATGATACGAGGTGTGTCTGCGAAAAGGGAACGCCTGCTGGTATAAAGGGCAGGGCTCGTAAGACAGCAATCTACAACACGGTCCACGGAGAGCTGTAACACAGCTAGAATCGAACTTGTAATAAGGCACACCTCGCCCACTCGACAGAAGTCGATTGCCCCGTAGGGACAACAACCCTCGTCCTGGTCTTTCTCTCTTTCCTTCCATAACCTTTCGGTATTGTTCGTTTGCCAGTTCCACCGCCCAGAAGGGAATGCCCCGAGAAATTACGGTGTTACTTCGAATCCAGTTATGTTAAAGAATTACGGCAGAATTCATTTCGGCCACGGGGATTATTCTGATCCGAGTGAATGAAGCTAGGGTGGTGAGAAAAATGAAATTTCTGTACGATTAAATTAGGGAAAAGGGAGTACCAGCGCAGTCGTTTTTATTAAATTTGAAATAGCCCGTGAATTACGTATGGGATCTTTTTTATTTAAAGCTAATTATAATCTGAATGAATAGTACAAAGTGCGCGAGGAGGTATTTCTTGTTTCTCATTTTAGCTTTTGTACCTCATAAAAGGAGGTTTTTAAATGCGTAAGCATGCTCGGAAAATGGTAGTGCGATGGAATTGTGAACACTTCAAAGCCTTTGATCATGGCAAGAAGAGCTAAGCTGTAAATGTTTTCCTCGCGCGTCGGATGTGCAGCGCGAGAGTATCGGTCTGACCACTGGCTGACCGCAACTACTTAACCTGGCAATAAAATGCCATAGAATTATAAGATGCTTCCCATTTTTATCAGACACAGAAATTTGTATTTCCAAGGTATATCTTTCAGTCAATTTTGTGTGACTTTAATTAATTTAAATAAGTGAGGTTCACAAAATGAAACGAAGGAATCAGTTTATATTATTTACGGAACCACGGCATCATTTTTGATCACTGTTCACTAGTCAATAATTCTCGCAGCCAAAAATTAAAATTTCAACCTGTTTTCTTTAACGAACGATATAAATAATACAAACATTAATATCCATAATACCGCGGATGAAGCTTTAGAAACATTGTATAGTATTATTTTAAATATTTGTATCGTCAACGTTAATTCATAAAACATCGTCCACAACGAAACGAAATTCAGGGATTTAAATCACTGAGATGTTTACTATACTTGTCACTTAATGGGAACACAGTAACTTCTCCGGAGAGAGACGAAAAGGAAGCCGTGAGGAACAGTCGAAGAGGGAGATTAATATCGATTCGACTCGTCGAAGCCGGGGGGTGATTCCGTCGAACAACTCGAGGACGTCAAAGTGTATTGGGAAGGGTTTCGCCGTTCTTGCCCCGAGGACATTACGCAGACCACCAAGAGGCAAAAGAGCAGAAAAGTTGAAATAACTCCGCGTTGGAAAACGTGGCACAGTCCTCTCTGTTTAACGGAACACGGCGGCGAACTAAATATTGGAATGATCAAAGGCATCGAGCCCCGACGAAGGATCTTTCAAGAATTTATATTGTTTCATTTCCAGTGTTTAGTTTTAATTAAGACCGTCTGAAGGACTTCAATGGGGATCGCCGACTTCTTGATCCATTTAAAATTTCAAGCCAGCCGCGTCTACCTTTTCACGTGGCAGGTAAAAATATTCTTGTTCGATCTCTCAGCGTGAAAGAATTAAATGATTGTTACCAAGGGTGGTTTAATATATTTAGGAACTTGAAGAAACAAGCCATTAATATTACAGTTTCGATTGATCGCTTGCCATCCACCCTTGTAGTTGTCATCGGGCGTACATCCGCCAGTGTTACCACCCCGGGTGAAAATCGATGCATACCTCTTTCGCGTTTCGCCATCGCTCCACATCCCAAGTCTATCGATTGTGTCGACGTCTATTTTTACTTGCGCCGCGCCGCCCACGACGTATTTACCTTAGAATCTTCGCGAGACACGTTATCAGGTTCGACCACGAGCGAATTCCCGAGAATCACGCCCAATCGATTTCACTTTCCATCACCCGGCACCTGCAGAAGAACATTCGAGAGGGATCAGCGCAGTAGTACGAAGGCGAGGGGCTGTACAAACATCGATTTAACTGGCGGCGGCGTAGCAGTACATACGCTGCGGCGTAATAGGAAGAAAATAATGAAAAGACGCGCACTTTGTGAACAAAAAAAAGGAACAGCGAGGGTGTAAAAGACTTGGCGATGCAGAGGGTCCCCCGATGTCAGTCTTGCCTCACGCTGCGCCGCCTCTTCTGTTTTCATTAAAAGCTTCGGCTGCCACCCCCCGCGTCCCTCGCACCCTTTCTCTTTCCCCGTATAATATTACTCTTCCCTTTGAAAGTAAAAACGGGACGAATGTCGTCTAAGAGACTCAATTCCTTGGCGTGTCTCTCGCGACTTTCGAAGCAACAGGACGTGAGTCGTTCCGACGAATAATCGTCGTCCCCGAGTCACGCGAGCCATTCTCCCTGCGTTCCCCCGTTTTTTAAATGGATCGACTAGCCACCGTTCCTTTCCTGTTTCTCGAGACAAAGCGATTCCCACGATGACGGTCACGCTTTGAATCCTTCCTCGCCGAACGAGACACAGTGTCTGCGAATCTTACACGCGACTGCTCTCTCGTTAGCTCGAGGAACAAGCTGTTGGTCGCTCCTTTTTCAGCGTTCGACCCCCCGTCCTCCCTCGCCGCGTTCGCGAAACAGTTAACGATATTCAAACAAACCCTCCCTCGTCGACGGGGCTCGGATCCAGACGATGCGACGCGGATGAAAGCGCCCGGCGTGGCTGGTATCAATCCCCATCCAAATGATAAACACGACAATAATTCTGGCGAGCGATAGAGCAAAATATTTGCCAACAACTTCGGCACATTTCTTTTGCCACATATTTAGCAGACGTGAAAAAGCTTTTTCTGCCTCCTCTGACGAGGAGCATCGGGACGCTTGATTCCAACGAAAATTCAGGATATAAATTTTCAATAGATCCTGGGCCATTCGATGGACTTCAATCGATCATGGAGCAATGAACGATGTTCACCATTCAGCCAGGTTTTATTCCCGATGACCAACATTTCCGAACGCCTAAATCAACGAGCACACTGTCTCCCGGCCGGCACGCCCCTCCTATGTTACTTTCACCGTGAAACGTATTACATAAAGCTCGGCGAACGGAATTACGTCACGTTGACAGATGCAAACGGGATGAGAGGGTGTTGCCTCGTGCTCCCAGCGAAGTCCATCGAATGTTAATCGCATAATCTAATATTCCATCGCGCCTCTCGCCCCGCTACATCGCGGCTCTAGCCAGGTCATTGTGTTGGTTTCCTAGCTGCAACACTGCGCGAGGAAAGTACACGAATCTCAGCGTGCACTTTAACATAGATTGGCAATTAAAATGAAGCGTATGTAATCTAATTCTCCCTTCGGTTTCTCCACGAATTAAAGGAATAGACCCCTACAGCACACTTCGTTGCAGGAAACTTGCACAACCGTTGCAGTATATTGAAATGTTGCTAGTGGGTTGCAGGTTGCATTGCAATATTACTGCAACATTGTAGAAACATTGCCGAGGAATATTGCAATGGACACGTGCGTGCAATGTTCCTGGAATATTGTGCGCACATTGCCGTGCAATATTGTAATGCCTACGTTTGTGCAATGTTTCGAGAATATTGAGCAAACATTGTCGTGCAATATTGTAATGCCTACGTTTGTGCAATGTTTCGGGAATATTGAGCAAACATTGTCGTGCAATATTGCAATGGCCCAGTTTGCGCAATGTTTCGGGAATTTTGAGCAAACATTGCCGTGCAATATTGCGCATATATTGCGGTACAACTCACGTGGAACTTTCCTGCAACGTCGACCACAAAATACGGTTGCTTAACCATTGCTGTAAAATCTCAGAAATGTTGCACGAACATTGCTGTAAAATCTCAGAAATGTTGCGCGACAATTGCTGTAAAATCCCGAAAAAATTTTGCAGAAATATATCCTGCAATGTTGCAAAGGGGCGGACATAGCAATTTACTTGTAACTTTTCAGCAACATTCAGTGCAATATTTAAAAAATTAAACCGCAATTTAAATGAAACATTTCTGCAATATAGTGTGCTGTAGGGGGATAAAAAGAATAATTTGAATTTTTAAAATTGATATCCTGAAGTGAAAGTTGAATTGGGGAGTTGCCAGTATTTGAAAAAAAAAGGGAAAAGTAGTGAAATCTACAGATTTATTAATGAAAACCCTAAAATGATAGAAATATTAATAAAACACTTATTCGTTTTACCAAAATTTAATAAATAAAATTGACGTTTTTAAGTTGCGAGTCATGTGATCTCAAACGCCAATCACGGCGCGTGACGTCATCGTGCAGTAAACCGCGTTTTATATATAGCGACGAGTGACACTTCGCGCATTTGCTCATACAAGTTTATATTAAAAAATATCGTTTACGAGTACTTGTTACTCGATTTCTTAGATAAGGAAAGTATTAGGCACTCACTCATTGCAACATGTTCCAATCAATTACCAATATCTGACACACAATCTAATATAACCTAAATGAAATGAAATAATAATAAATGATAGTTAATAATAAGTTAGTTACTTACATTGAAATGGTCTTCACAAAAACATAAATTAGATTTTGAAGACAACTGATAGTTTATTCTCGCAAGATTTAGCCACTTATTGCGAATATTTGTTTCCAGCGGAACATGAATAAATAACTTCTTCGGTGTACGTATTGAAGTGTTCTCACAACAGGGAACAGCACAGTATTGATAATAATTTTTATTATCCATTATTTTTGTGAGAAAAATTCACTCCTTACTGTCCCTAACCACAACTTTCGTTGTTTACTGCACGTTGACGTCACAAATGGTCACGTGACCATGCAGTGCGTTTTCGCGGCAATTTTTTTATTTCAAATAAAAATTACATTTTCTTCATGTTAGAGGTGTAGCAAAAAATTAATATTTTTTTTTACAAGCATATTTTATCACAATGAACAGTTTTAAACACTTTTAAAAATTTTGTCAACCCCCCAATTGTTCGGTTGTAAAAGTGAATGATGAACGCGAGGCAAGCGAGTGCGCTGTCAAAAAATTCCCTCATCCAAGCGTCGCGCCTCCCCGTTAGCTGAGACAAGAGAGGCGCCGCTGTAATTTCAATCTGTTTTCGCGTGCTGCGTGGCCTCCGTGGTCCTCTCGCCGGAACTACGAAGGAACAAAGCGGGGACGAACACTCGAGGAGGTGGCCGGGGGGTGTAAAGGTAATCCCTATTGTTTCCCCTGTCCCATAAATCCTACTAGCCGCGTCGCCTTCCCGCCTCCTGCGCTTTTCCTGGTCTTGCTCGCGCTTCAGTTACCGACAACACCCCCAGCCTCCACCTGCTTCAACTATTCTCGATCCCCTCGCTACGCCTTTCCCAGGCGTAAATCTCGGCCCAGCTGTGCTTTACGACACGCGTGTACTTCCTGCGAGGATACAGACGATCCTGGCATTGATTCGGCGGGGTTTCGCTCGTCCGCTGCGAGGAATCGCTCGAGGAAGTCAGTTCGTCGTCAAACCTCGAGTGGGTGGATTCTTTTCGGAGTCTCGATACTTCCAGAGGGGTCATCTTATCATCGAATTGTGGAAATTCAACGAGGGTAATTTCCGATGGTTGTGGGATAGTAGATTTGAGGTGGGAGATATAATGCGTTTATTTTCGTTTAATGTTTTGGATAATACATGATGGCTTTTGACGACAATAATTATAAGCCAATTATGACGCGATTAGGGATGTACAGCTTGATGGCAAGGAGGGCGGTTTCGGACTTGGTCTTTCTTTTCAAATTGTTGAATGGAGAAATAGACTGCCCACAACTTCTCCAGCAGACTAATTTAAATGCACCTGAAAGATGACTCAGGAGCTTTCCTCTGTTTAAGCCCAAATTATATTCTACCTCTTTTTGTCACTTCGATCCGGTTACTATGGTGTGCAAGTTAGCTAATGTCTACGCTGACAAATTGAAACTTTTTTTCTAAGCGCGACGGGCCATGGCCACCAACACAGCGTCTGAATAATGTTCCATTCATTTATTTCCTTACAATACTTTGTAATCCTCTGTAGGGTAAATCCGGGAGACGCGGTCGGGGCGGAGAGTTGGTCGTGTCGCTATATTTCAGAGTCTATACGTAAAAATGCATTAAAGTGCAGACCAATTACTTCTCTAGAAGCCAAATAGTTGAATGAATAGCGTTATTTCGCTTCCTTCTGTGGTTTTCTGGATTTATAGGCTATAAAAGGTCTTTTGTCAAACAGCGGTTGTACAGAATCGTATTTAAAATATACTTCTAAGTTTATTTTCCTTTAATGTTTGGAATAATAAGATAGTAGAGACATTGAGGGACAATGCAGCCCAAGTATTTGGCCATATTAACTCTTCCTCTCAAAGCTAACGAGAAGACCATGTCTCGCTGCAGAAAGGTGAGATGGTCGAGTTATGATTTTTTTATTATTTTTTTTTTTTTTTCATTATTTTATTATTATTTTTGTTTATTTAGTTTATTTATTCACTTTTGTATTCATTTGCCTTGCTAATCGCCAGTAGGTAATTCACTTTTTCTTTGATGTGTTCTTTACTTGTTTAGCGTAAACAAATTAAATATCAATGAATCCGTAGTTGTATTCACTCATAAATAATTTTGCTTTATCCTTTGTTAATTTTCCATGAATAATTATGTGAGTGGTCTCTGCCAACGACGAAAACCATTTCTCCCGGCACCTCGGGGGAGGTGGTCAGATGTCATGACTTCAGTTTTCAACCCGATTTACAGTAAATATTGTCTTAAAGCAAATATCGACCAGTTTTTCTGAATCGGCATAAACTTCTGAACATATTAGGTTTGTTCTGATAAAATAAGTAATATCTATATTAGTTTTAATAGCCATTTTATATTAGGTCGACCGCGTGTCCCGGATTTACCCTATATAAAAGGACTCATCCGTATAATAAAGTAAAATTAAAATTAAAATAATAAGATAGTAGAGGTTTCGAGGAACAATGCAGCGAAAGTATTTGGCCAGATTAACCCCTCCTGTCGCAGCTAACGAGACGACCCACGACGAAAACTATTCCTCCCGGCACTTCGGGAGAGGTGGTCCGCTGTTATGACTTCAGTTTTCAACCCGATTTTCAGCAAATATTGTCGTAAAGCAAATATCAACCGGTTTTTCTGAATCAGCATAGAATTCCGAACATATTGGGTTTATTCTGATAACATAAATAATATCAGTATTAGTTTCAATAGCTATTTTATGTTGGGTCGACCGACTGCCCGGACTTAGCCTACCTGTGAGGCTTTAATTTCAAATATATATCACGACTCGAAGAGTTTTCTCAGATTTGCACCTGTACTGGAGGAATCTGATCATTATTCAAGATGCTTGAATACTCTCGAGACACTGCCCAATAATTGTATTGCCCAAGTATTGACTTAGCACTTGCCTAAAATCTGTAACTCATCAGTTTTAACCTGTTCTTTACGAGATCGTGCTAATGAACGCGTTTTCGTTGAAATTGCAGATCGAGGACGCCATGCTGATGTTCGACAAGCAGACCAACAGGCACAGAGGTGAGTGAAATATACGATTTTCTCGGGGACCCCGTGTCTCCCTCTGATAGAATGGTTCGATGCGAATGGAAGGGTACTGGTAATTAGTGTTTAATCACTGACAATCGTTAAAACGCGAGAGGAGTGCTGACGACGCGATAGACTCGATGCGGAAATTTCGGTTGTGTGCGCGCCGCCGTTCCACGAAACTTCGCGCAAATATGTTGAAAATATGGTCGAGAGACTATTCTGTTTAGCGAGTCAATAATACCGGCGTTCCGCTCGCGGATCGCAGACCGGGTAATTAACGAGGCAGCTCGAAACTATAATTAGTAATCACGGTAATACGCGACGCCAATGCGCCAACGTCAGTGCGGCCAAAGATAAATAACATTAATTCCGCGCTCGCGATCGATCGAAGCGTTAATCACGACGGTGATCGCGTCGCTCCACCTTGCCATCCCGTGATCCCTCGCGACTGCAACGTTGGCCTACTTGTCGCGCTCACGACGCGACACTCCGCGGATTCTAAATGCCGGTGGAAGACGGGCGCCACCCCTACCTACCCTTGCTGCTACTCTGGCGAGGCGCAAGCAAAGAATGCCCCGAGAGGAATTCAGAGCGATCTTCGCATTTGTAAGGAAAACGAGAAACACGATGAAAGGTGTGTTATGCAAATGTTATAGGCCCCGTTCTTTCGTTCATTCCGTTCGGATTCTAATCGAGGCGGGATGAATTTACATTTTCATACTCGCGCCCCGCGGGAGCAGAATTCCTCTCCTCGTTTCTACACGCACGCGGGCGGGATGTAAATGCTCGCCGTTTCGATTCCCAGCACGCGTCGCTTCTTTTATTCTTTATGTTAATCGCATCGGAACAAAAGTCTGCGTAACCGGCCGCCGCGATCGCTTATTTCTATGCGTGGCGCGATTCGGTTGAAATTCAACGACGTTACTCCGAATTTACGGCCGCGCCATGCGATCGAGCGACGAGCATCGTGTCCAGCAGCTTTCGTGCAACACGGTGAAACAAGTGGGAGCATGATTCGGAAGGCGGTAAGTGACAGGCACGTTGCTCCTAGTAGAGCTCTTACTTTTTGACCCGTCGGGTACCCGGGTACCCGGACATTACCCGGGATAACTTCAAGCAATTGAATGTAGTATTGTCTGTGATTGTCTGTGGTACAGTCTGATGTTAGCCAAAAATGATCGAACAATACCACATTCAATGGCTTGAAGTTGTTTCGGGTAGACGGGTACCCGACGGGTCAAAAAGTAAGAGCTCTAGCTCCTAGAGCTGTTCGGGTACTCGAATAAAACGAGCCGAGCCTGGCTCGGCTCGACTGACCGGGCCGAGCCGGATACCCGTCAAATTCGGGCGGCCCGAAAAATCCGAGTAGCTCGAATTTGTTTCGGGCGGCTTGAAAAATCCGGGCTCGGAGAATCCGTACGCCTTGTACGCACTGTTCGAACCACATTCAAGACGTACGCCGGCGGCCCGAAACGATTCGGACTACCCGGATTTTTCAAGCCGCCCGAAACAAATTCGAGCTACTCGGATTTTTCGGGCCGCCCGAATTTGACGGGTATCCGGCTCGGCTCGAAAACCGAGTCCCGGCTCGGTCCGAACTTCAAGCCGCCCGAATATTCGAGCACCCGAACAGCCCTAGTTGCTCCAAGCCTCGTATCTTCCCGTTCATCTTATACTAAAAGTCGGTATCAGATATATTGGCTGGTGAGTTTGTTTTCGGGAACAACGATCGAGGAGAAATCAACCACCACCATCTGACGATCGTGGATTTGTCAGTTGGAGTTGCGTGGCCCCCGAAGGGTATGGTGGGGTAACGGGAAGGCTGCTCGGCTCCGCCTGAACCTAGCTGTTTGGCAGTTATTTATTCTTAGCGTAATAGTTGCGTGCGTTACGAAGCTATGCGTGAACCAATACGAGATGAAGCTATCGAGAAGGAATCAATGTTCTGACCAATAAAGCTCCTGAATTTCTTCGGAGCTAACGCACACCTATTCTGATGTGTGTATTTCTACGCTGACAGCTCGGTTTGGCCTACACGCCAGAAGCTTGGCACTATCCCCACCACTTTTGGCTCACTCTTGTTCTAAAATAAACAATAAGTGGTTTCGGCGCACTGGTTCGGTCAGTTAAACTTTTTTTTTTTTTTTTTTTTGTTTATTTTCTTGAGAAGATGAATTCTTTGGTTAGAAAGGTCCTTGAGATTTCTTATAGTTTCTGGTCCAAACTTTCTTGAAATTGATTTAAAGACACTTTCCTCTGTTGTGGATTGTGTAACGGTTTCGCCTTCCATTTGAAATAAAGTAGTTAAGCTATCGACCGTATTTTTAGAATAAACAATAAGTGGTTTCGGCGCACTGGTTCTTGTTCTGCAAAGGCGAGAGCAAGATGGAACGATAGCGAGTCAGAAGACATTTAGAAAAGGAGCACCGTGGCAGGCAAACGGTGTGGTGGGAGAATATACCCCTCACGAAACTCACCGGCCAATATATCTGATACCGACCTTAGTCTGTTCATTATTTTCGCCACAGTTCGTAGACGATCTCGCGATCCTACCTACCTTGCGCAAACGAGGCGCATCACTTCCGCGACACCGGTGCCGGGAAGCTGCTTCGACTAGCAAAGTTAAATGCATCAGCCTGCATAAAAGAGTCGCCTGAAAATCAAATGGGAGCAGTTACGGGGGTGGTCCGCGAGACGAGATCGTTCGATCGGGTTCGGAGCCGCGGGGACGAACAATCCGCCAGCCCCAGGATGAATGAAATATCAGACTCCTAATGTAATATATACGGCGGATCGACTCTCTCGCCTCCTTCTGCCGACGGGCGAGAGAGGACGGAACAAGAGGAGAGGCAGAATACGAATGGCAAGGGTCTCGCTGTCGCGAGCCCGGATCCATTCACGTCGTTGCCTGAATGGGGTCGATAATCGTCAGCGATCGAGGTTCCCCACCCGACTGATAATCGGCAGTCTCTCTATCTTTTTTAACGGGTCTCCTTATCCCCCCTCGGCCCACCCTCTCCGCGTTTCCATTCCCCGTCTGCACTTCAGTAGAGTGCCTGGCGGGTCACAGTGATAGATTCTAATATCGCTTATGAAAAATAGGGGCAAATGGGATATGAAAGCTGGCTCCCTTCAATGCCGCAGGGGCGGGGGGGGGGGGAGGGAGGAGGTTTCACGCCGCCCCGAGGGGTGGAAACGAAGGGATCGGGGCCGCCGGGCTAGAGGGACATAGACGCCGAGGGAACGGCGGGCGGGGATTGCGTTGCGCGTCTCGGCAGACGGACGACAGCGCGGAAAGGAGTAGGTGAAATAGCGGTGTACCTCTGGCGAAGAAAGAGGGGAAGATAGGCTGCGGGTGGAAAGTGGGTGAAAAGAAGAGGAGCGAGAGGCGGCGGAGGGACGGAGGGCTCTTTCAAAGCGGTGCGTAATCTCTCTCGCGATGACATCCAATACCATCCCCCGTCGGACGAGTCTGTGAGCCTCAAACCTCGAACATCGCCTGCTCTCCGGCAGGATTTCACAATATGGCGCTTCCATAGCCGGTCTGCGACCCCTAAGGGGATTATTGTCGGATTTTCTGCGAACGCTACGCGAGCAACTTCGGCCGCAATCAGCCGGGGCACCGATAGGATCCTTGCTCGCTGGTCATTGTTTCCACGCTGCTCTTACTTACGTCGCCCGGGTTTCGCGCTCGCGCCACTGCCGCCGCGTGTATCGTACGGCTCCGCCACTTCGGTGATCAGGATTAAAGGACGGCTTTTGCTCGTCGACTTCAGTTGCCGGAATTCGCTGTACGCGGTGGAGGGACCGTGCGGGCTGGTAAAAGAATCACGGAGAAAATTTACTTATTCCTTTGGTCCATGCGCGGCAGCCGTTTCAAGAACCATTCAGCGTATAGGGCGCTTGGGAAACGAGCTCAAAGGAAATGCACGCGACTCGAGGAGCCCGAAGATGCTTACTATTCTAGCGAATAAGAAGCTGGAATAAAATAGGGGAGATCTTCCACCGAGTATTCTTCCTGGAGGTTGCGAGGCACCCCATCGAGGCGCGCGAGGAACGGCGGCCCGAACAACTGGCTCCTTTACACTCGAATCGAAGCGTGAAACGCGTGTCGATCGGCGAATAAAGGGCGGACGGGCGAGGGGATCCGCGTGGCGAAGGAGCGGAGATCGTCGCCGCGATACGTCGACAATGGCGGACGGGCCGGGTCCCTTGAAGGTCGTAACGTTTCCCCGGCACAGATTCGATTTCGATCAGCGAGGATCGAGCGGGACGTCACCGGGCAACGAGCCGTCGTGAGGCGGTCGTGGAATTGCAAAGAGAGGGAGATCCTTGTCGGTGCTCGGCTGGCGACCCCTTTACGTCCAAATCCCCGAAGAAGTTGGCCGCCGTGAAAGAAGAATCCGAGCGTTTCCGGACAATTTCGAGTCCCGCGGGCGAGCTATGATTTCCGCGCGGATGGGCAGGCTGCAATTGCAGCGAAGCGTGTCTTCTCTCTGGCGAGAAGAGGCGCGACTATAGCTCCGGGCGCGATTATCCAAGCTTCGCTGGCCAAAGGATTTTCTCTTCGTGGGCTCCACCCTTACGCGGGCCAGAGGGTGGGCGACGGGTACGGGGTGGCGGTGCGGAGGGCGCGCCTATAAGGCTGAGCAAACCACGGTCCCGTAGCTTCGCACACACGCGCCCGTGCAAGTCCGTGTGCAGGCACACACGCGGATTTATATACTCCGGGCGACGACGGCGCGCGTGTTTGCGCGTGTACCTTGTCATAAATTGCCGGCACATCGCTGCTGGATGGAACGTATGTGTCCCCCGCCGCACGCCCCAGGACCGTTCCTCCTCGTCACCGTTCTTCCTGATTGCCTGCCGGCGATCGTCCAAAAGAAGCACCGCGGTTTACTCATGCGTGAACACGCGCCAAAGGGACGTCCACCTTCAATCGTTCATTGAATCCTCTCTCTGCTCGCGCATCGCCGGCGATCGGAGGATCGGGAGGATCCGACGTAGGTAGAGAAAATTGCGCGCGAGGTAACTACGCTCTATGGACTCCGCGGATGATTTCTGCCGGCAGGGCCCCGGGATTCTTTGCCTGCGCGAGGGTATCTGTCGCTTCGCGTTCCGTTGCGAGGGCGAGCCGGTGAGATTTGTAGGTTCGAGTGATAAACGCGTGGGAGTATAGGGAGCGACGTGGACGCAGGCAAGTTGATGGAAAGTACACCGCGAGCGGGAAGGCAGATTCGACGCCGTCTTCCTCGAATTTACGAACTCGAACTTGTTCGAGTGTGAAATTCCTTGGCGTACCGTTCCGTGATTAAACCCCTAATTTAACATTGAAAGCATCCCTCGGCTCCGAGCTCCGAGCGGGCTCGAGTCAAGTAACGGTTCAGGAGCCGATAGAACGGGGCAGGGATTCTGCTTGTCATACGTCGGCCACGTTGCGCTTAATCCTTCGTCGCCGAAATAGCAGTATTAGCTTCCCTCGCAGCTCCTATTCCCTACTTATACTTCTACGGCCATTTTATACCACCGGGTAACCACGACGCACGCCGCTCCCAAATCAAACTTCTCCCCAGCCAGCAAGAATACCGAAGTCAGTCACGATACCACGATGAAACGATCCACGGAACTCGTGGCTCATAACTCGGCAGCTCGTATCCAAGCCAGACCAAACACTCCCTCAAAGAACCCAGCCAAGGCTCGCCCGTGATAGTCGAATCACGGCAAACGAACCGTGTCACAAAGTCTCGACTTAACGAAGCTCGGCGTCCCGGAGTCACCGAGAGGAAGGGTGCCGTCCCGGTTGGATGCAATTACCGGGGGAGGAGGACGGGGTGGGTGGGTTAGGGTTTCCTCCCCGCTGGACAAGGAGAATCCACGCGAAGTCTCGGCAACTCGGGGGGAGCTCGAGCGACAGGGGGCATCTAGGCAGGCGGGCGGATACGTTATGGCGGCGGTTCGACGTAATCCTGGGCCATCAGACGGTTCGGAACTCGGGGTGGCGTGGGCGCTGTTTCCGCGAGTCGCCGGTAAATTCGCGCTTCAGGGTCGTGGCAAGTCGCATGGCGCGCGCGGTAAACCGTGCACCGCCCAACTTCGTTCACGTATGCATACTGCAGCGTCGCGTCGCGCCCGTTTCTACGGCCCGAATAGTTGCACACTCGCCGAACTTCCCGCAGATCGGGCCGAAATAGTTTCAAAGCTGTTTCTAGCACTCCGTTCGGTTTCCGTTGCCTCTGTCTGCGGAGGTAACTTCCAAGATCACCTCCGCCGCGGAATCAGTCGCTTCCAGTCGGGCGGAAAGCCGAGATTGATTTCCACGGAGTTCCGCGTTGCCGGTTCTCGATTGGTAATTGCGGTGCCGCGATCGATAACGCCCGTCGAGCGCGTCGCCACCGCTCCTCGGCGATTACGCGCGTGCACGTGTAGAACGAGACGGGTGGGCGTAGAGAATCGTCGCGGCGGAGTCAGAGATGGCTGAAGGAGCTATTACGTCGGTGACTAAGGATGATGCTCGCACGAGAGTTCGGCGGGAACGAAAATACTTCTTGCCCCGGGGCTATGAAATTTCTCGGCATTGCGCGCCTACGATTCCGTTTGGGCATGCCAAACGTTTCGAAGCCAACGAGAACAGAGGACAGCAGCGAGCAAGAAATATCGCTCACCGCTGCCGGAGACGTGGCAGCCTCGATGCAAGTAACGTTCCGGTTTGGCGAAAAAAATCGACGGAAAAAGAATCAGAGACGGGGCTGGAGGGTCTTCAAACGCACGGGAACATACGGAACGTTACAGAGACGTCAGCGGTTTTGAATTATGGAGGGTTAAAAATTTCCGCTACTCGTCGAAGCGTGTTGAAAAGTTTCCCCCCTGGCAGGCAGCGAGCTTGATGCGAGCTCTCATGAAAATATCGTGTCTTTTATGAAGGATCCCGCGTCGCGGGAGAATTTTTCCCTCTCGGCCGCGGGGTTTCAGTCGGCCAAAGAAACTCTCGAGGCGTCGCCTTTTGGGAGCAGGCTCGGCGAGTATCTGCCTCCTAGCAGAGCAACAGAATAGGGTTTCGCGCGTCGTTGGAACTTTCGAAAACTCGAGGCTGGTGGAAGTCGCCCAGCCGCTGCTTCGAAACTTCCGAACGATGGATGGTTCCGGGTCGTGGATGTTACGTAAAGGATCAGGCTCGCTCGCTGTCACTGGTCCAATTCAGCCTAAACATGTCGCTGGTCCGAAGAATTATCGGCGTCTCCCCATTTCAAGATCCTACGTCGAGCCGCTTTAAATTCGGTGGTTCGTTCTGTGCGTCAGCTTATGCGACTGCCTTTCATCCATTCGAGTTTTCTCAAGTGACAGAACCGGATGACAGACAGTTGGAGATCAAAGGATAAGCAGCTCGTGGATGTTGATACGTAGGTGTGATTGGAGAACTGGTTCAAGGCTACATCAAATTTCATTTGGCACTCAACAGGCTTCCGACTGAATTTAGGGGAGACCGGGGCAAAATGAACCTCGGGGTAAAATGAGCTTTCTTAATTTATTCGTTAACAATAGAATATATTTACAAATTTTGGTGACGTAATAAATGTGTGTAATACCACAATGATAATTATGCACATTCAGATATCGAAAAATGGAAATTCATTTAAAAAATTAAAAATGAAGTTTTAGAGACTTCCGATTGGTTTTCTTTTCAATTTGCCTTTTTGGATAAATTAGTCTTAAATGTGTTATTTTAACTCCAATTTTTTTCTGCGTGTTTATAACAAGCTTATAAACATACATGTACACGCGTTTGAGAAAATATTAATCCTAACATTATTAAATAATTAATTTTCCATCGAGTACATATTCGGGGTAAACTGAGCTGCAAATGGCTGCAAAGAACAGATGCGCAAGTGATGTGCGCAAGAGCCTAACCTGTCAGCTGGCTAGAAAGCCACGCGGCGTAGTGGAACAGAAACTAACCTCAAAAAAATTTCCATAGTTTTTGACAACCACGGTGCAAAATAGACAGAAGCTGCCGTGCACACACGTCATTCCAGCGCAAGGGGTTAACAATTAGCTGTATACTTAATTAAAGTTCTTCTTTTGTTGCAGTTCACTTTACCGCGGATAGTAACTCACTTTACCCCATATATGGGGTAAAGTGGTCTGTTTTGGCTTTTTCTTTTCAAGTTGAATTTTAATATACTTAAAGTTTATTTTAAGTATTGCTATTCGTCATTTATCAATAGTAATGTTCAAATTATTTTATAAATCTATTTCCACACATTTTTATTGTAAGGGAAAAATTTTATTCGACTTCAAACTTTTTTCGTCTCACTTTGCCCCGGTCTCCCCTATTTAATAAATTACTTCCAAACTGCATTGTACCTTGAAAAGTTTTCAATACTTCTCCAATAAAGAACTGAATCTCTTCCCCACGTATCTGCCAATCAAATTTCCGCACTGTCGGGCAATCTGAACGGCGAAGTAACCGATTCTTCTGCAACGCGACCTTCTACCTTCGAGAAGCTTTCCATCTCAAAGCAGCCGTGTTTGAAGCAAGGATCTGTTTCATACCCCCGGAATAGTGGCGCGGATTACATTATCCGTAATATAAGCGACACCGGTTCGACGGATAGAATTGATTCCTGCGTTCCCATGTCGACGATATCTCAGTGTGCCCGACGCGTTCGTGATTCCCTTAAATCCGGATCTGCGGGACGAGATAGCGACGAATCTTTATCAGCGAGATAGCGAACGACTCCGGGATGCTCCGCGACATCCGCCATGCATAACATAATCCGGACGGTTTTCGGTATAAAAGAAAACCGACGTTGGGGCGGCGGGGGGTGGCGAGGGGAGTTCTTCCCATTCTATTACGGGGATCTTGGAACGGCGCATCGACACGCTCCAATTGTCACCTGCATTACGACCATCCGCCATACTATATGCGAGTTGGAAGATCCTCAGGGTTGAAGGGGAGGAAGGAGCAGGGGATTCTGAAATATTGAAACGTAGAAGACGGTTCTTTTCGCTCCCCCGACCCTGCTACCGCCCCGCGCCCCCGCGCTTCTCCTTCCTCCCCGTTATCCTTCCACCCCTTTTTCTTCCCGCTTCCCTGCCGGGCCCCAGCGATTTAACCAACTGCCAGACGCAGCGAGCGTTTCGCGCGCGATTGCATCGGACCCGATACGAAATCCTCGAGATGCCGCTGTTTAAGTTTCTCTCTTAATCTCCGCGCGCGATGATATAAATTGAGTGTAAACTGTAGGAAGCGGGGGGTGGATAATATGCTGTGGAAAGTCTCTCGGGTATCGATGTACTAAGGGTTCTGTGCTTAATTGATCGTCTTACTTGCGGGCTGATGAGAATCGGAGGTACTTGACGAGTTATACGTGACATTTAAGTTCTAAGGGAGTAGATTGTTGAGAATGTTTTTGGCAGATTTGTTAAGACAGAAACGCCAGGTGAAAATTTAATTCCTCTCAATTCAACTTCTGTTTATTAAACTTTTGTATACCTCCTTTAATAACGGATGGACAACAGTAATATGAAATTGCTCGAAGAAGGCTATTAACTTTCAGTTTACTGCTAAAATATTCTCTATGGAGTCAACACAGCTTAGCGTAGTCCAAACACGTGGATCCCCCATTAATTTCACGAGCTTCTCCTCGCCCGACCGTTACTCCCAGCACTATTCCAACATCCCTAAACATTCATTGGCACATCTAAACACTGCCTTTCATCTCGTTTGCCAGTCTGAGCCCCGTCTTATCGGCTGCTTTATACGCGGACGCGCGCGCCTCGTCTGGCGCGCCCGACCCACGGTCACACATATTTATTATCGAGTCCGCCGCTGTTCCCCGAATAATCCACGATCCAACGGGCGCAAGCGTTATTTCCCTCGATTTCCTAGCCCTGCATCCTCCCCCGGCAGCCTCGCGCGAGGCACCGATAGCGCGAGTTTCTCGCGCGATTGAATTGAGCCGCTCCGGGTGCAATTTCGTGGACCTGCACTGGATCCGAAGCCACCTCACGAATTTCCGCCCCTATCTATCGTGGCGCTCTTTCAGCGGGGATAAAAAGAGGATCGGTGGGAGTACCGTGGCTGCGAAGGTGGAGAGCGTGGAAAAAGGGAGGAGGGAAGAGATGGAATCTGAACGGGCAAGCTGTTGAACCAGGGAGCGGCGGAGGGAAGGTACTGCCGAGACGGCGGCCGAAGGGTGAAGGGCGAAAGGGGGCGTCGATTTCTCGGTGTGTAGCGAGAGGAGAAAAAAAAAAAGAAGAGGGACGAGTAGATGGCGCGAAGGTGTGCGCCGACCCCCGGAAGGACGCGAAGAGTGTCTCTTGCTACTCCATCGTGCGCCTCCTCCGTCCTTTTCACCCCCGTCTTTGCTCGCCTTCCGGTCTGTCCGTCTCTGTTCGCTGCCATCCAGAATGCTGATCTCATCCAGGCCAACTTGACCCCTTCGTCTCGTTCGTGCATCGGCGAGCTTAATCCATCGCCTAGGTGTCCTCCGTCTTTCTCCCTGCGCCTCGCCTCCGGAAAATCTTCCCATCCAGAGGGGAGAATTTAAAATTCAAACGTAAGTGGCCCTCTCGAGTCGTCGTCGACGTCGTCGCAGTCATCCTCGTCCTCGTCGACGTCGCCGACGTCGTCGTCCTGCTTCGCGCGATTCCTCCTTCCTAACCCCCGTCGCCGGCACCCTCCAGGCGTAGTCGTTCCAGATGCATGCATTTCGAGCTGCAGGGCCTGCAGGTCGCGCCCGGCTCACTTACCTAGCCGTGGAAAAATGTCGACGGCGAGGAAGACGGAATATCGGGGAGCCGAGAGAGAGAGAGAGAGAGACACCGTGCTCATCGACGGGCTGGGTCTGCTCGTCTCTCCTCGCTTCTCCCTTCTTCTACTTGTTTTTACCCGAATCTTCTTGCTTCCCCTTGGATGCTCTCGGTTCGCTCTGCTCCTGCCTGTTTCCCTCGAGCTTTGGTTAGTTGTTTCTGGCTCTTCTTTGACCATTTTCAAGCTCTCCTTGCTTCGCCGTTCCTTCGCCGATTCCGCTTTTGCTTTTCCTTCGCGCAGAAGCCTGGCAAGGATCTAATCACTCAGAGACACGTTCAGGCGACCGAAATTCATCCCGCTGACAACAGCCGGGATTCGTCTGTTGTCTCTGGCACAACCGCATCCCAAACGTCATTTCTAGGCTAGAGTTCGCGGTCCGCGTGCTCCAGCCTCGGAGTTGATCAATCGATCGGGCCGTCCCACGGAAGCCTTCTAGAGACAAAGCTGTCGCCGAGTTTAGAGGCATCCTGCGAGCGTCCAGGAGACTCGATCTCGCTCCACGAGCCCCGGACATATGGCGCGGTTCGGCCACGGCGAAAATACGCGAGTATCGATCCGGCATAGGTATTAGTCGCGGAGTTTAGAGCCGGCTGAAACTTGGGGAACTTGCGGCACACGTCGGCGTAGTAATCGGGCGCGCTCGCGCGGTTTGCGAACGACGATTCAGCGATGAATCCCACCCCATTCAATTTACCCCGGCCCGCTATTATTTCTCTGGTTATTATTCCGGCGATTGTTCTGGTAATAGGCGCAAATATAACTTCTACGAGCGCGGAGGCAGCGCGTGTGCGCTGGATTCGAATTATCCGGTTCGCTGGAATCGAGTCATCAGGCCCAAGTCAAAGCCCTTCTTCTTTTTCTAGATTATCACTGACAAGGGGACACTAAGGTCGACGGGAAATGGATTTTCCTGAACCTTGCAGTATTTGAAGATGTCGCCTCCGACGTTAATTTGGCAAAGCAGTAGGGCGCGCTTCTCAAGATTTTCCGAGAAAATTGCATTTGAAAATCGTTTATAGTGTGTGCTATGTGCCGCAAAAATTATTGTTTTCCATGCTTTTATGATGAATATCACCCTGGCTCGTGTCATACTAGCATGTAAGTAAAAAAGGGAAAGTAAAAAAAAATAAAAAAAAAATAAACTGAAACTCGAAGAAAGCTAATTGCGAAAATAATTCGATTTTCATATGCAATTTTCTCGGAAAATCTTGAAAAGCGCGCCCTACTGCTTTGCCAAATTAACTTCGGAGGTGACATCTTCAAATACTGCAAGGTTCAGGAAAATCCGTTTCCCGTCGACCTTAGTGTCCCCTTGTGAGTAGACTAATCACGGAGACTTCTCGTTTCTTCACAAATTGTTATTCACGCGTACTTTGGTGCAGGTACTTTTGAACAAACGTGAATTTGATCAACAAGGGTTAAAAAGTTCCATAGTCTGCCGTTCTTTTTCACCCCTCAGGTATATGTAACCTCTTAAACAGGCTAGGGGCGGAGAGACGAGATCGCGGCACTCCACACCCTTCGATCAACACAGGCCAGTTGAAACGAGGGGGTTGGGAGCGCTCATATATGCTCGGCCGTTTGACAGGGAAGCGTTTAAACGCGAAATGCGATCGGTTAAGTGCGCCAATCATTGGCAGGGTGTTCGCCAGAGTCAAATAGAGTCCGGAATTCGAAATCGCGGCGTCATACGCTCAGCGTGAAATTACGTGGCCGCCTGGCGAGGGAAGAAGGGAGAGAAAGAGGCAAGAGGGCAAGAGGATTCGTAATTTCATCGCGGCGCGCCGACGGCACCGAGTCGCGGGACCATTTCTCCGGGGTTCATTTGTGTACGGGCAGTCTGGGGGAGCGAGAGTTTTGTTGCGTTCTTCGGTTTGGTTTCTCGTGGAAATTGAGTGACGCCTTTCCTCCGCGCTGCTCGCGAAATATTGGACGGGGCGGATGTGGGAATAATGGAATAGTGGCTGGGTTTCTGTTGGGATTTCAGTTAGAGGCAGGGGAATCCATTATACAGACTTTAAAATTAATAGTCTTGCAGAATAATGTCTGGGAAAGTAATGCCTCTAGAATTACTGCGCCATGTCTGGCCACACACTGGACAGTTCTACTTACTCAACTCTTTAGGAAACTCTAGGGGAGAGGTGGGATGAAAGGGACATTTTTGTGTAGGACCAGGTAGTAAAAAACTAAATAACCATCTGAGTTCTAATTGGTAACATTAGAAACGCCAGATATCTGGCTATAAAAGTACACGGTTCTATTAAGGCAGGATACCACCTTCGCACTTAAAAAAAATTGAAAATTTTTTTGTTCTCAAAGTACTCTTTCAAGTGTATAGAATCGAAATTCATTCATTAGAAAGGTGACCGGAACCTTTTTCTTGTGTAAAAACCGGATTGGAACAGATATATAAATCTATATAAAACTTTAAACGCGTTTTTCTCGAAACGATGTTTTCCAAATCGGCGTGTCAGATTACTCCTATAATTTTCATCCGATTGACTTGAAACTTTGCACAATTCTTCCCCGTGGTGTAATCTAACGATGTACGTAGGACTTTTGCTGTAGCGTTGTTATTTTTCTTTTGGTGCGCAATTTTATAAACTTCTTTAAACTTTTTTACCCTAAAAAATTGACCTTTTCGTTAAAATGGCCGCCATTTTCTTAAAAATCGAAATTTCGTAAAATCCCTACGTACAGTATTAAAAAATATTGTTGCCAATAGGAACATTCTTTGGTTTTTTTTCTAAGAGCCACGTACAAAGCGGAATTTGACACGCCGTCTAACGATGTTCCTCCAAAGGAGTGTATTTTGGCACCACCTACAAGAGATTATTTTTCACTTTTTCAGTTTCAAAAAATGTGTAATTACAGATTAAAGTTACATTAATGAATGACTGAAACCGATTTTGTTTCTGCGCATTCTTTGTATGCAAAAAAAATTCATGAAAAACGCCTCCAAAATCGCAGTCAAAGGTGGTATCCTGCCTTAAGCTTCTCCCTACATTTACATGTCTTATTTTTCGCTTTCTAAAAAAGTGTGTTTTGTCCCTTTCATAAATTGGCTGTATTGAAAGGGACATGGGTGTTTATGAATGGGGCAGTGTAATAAAACAAGGTAATATTAATATTATTCATTTAAATATTATTTCTGCTGGTACCGAAATCGCAGTATTGAAGTCGACAAGTCTACAAGTCGGCGTTTTTCTTAAGTTACATAAATACCACGCCATTGCCAAAATATTTGTAACAAACTTCATAGTAAGCTTACATACTTAAATAACAAAGAGTAATCCTCACATTAAAAAACAAAAGATAATACTTTCATTAAAAACCAAACACATAATCCTTAGATTAATCCAAACTATGTTAATTAAAAGATCTTAATTGCCACCAAAATTGATCAAAAACATCTGGATGCGTGGTAAATATTCTTCTATTAACAATGTTCGGTTTATCATAGTAAGATTTTGAAGGGAACGCTTAGAAAGGGGGTCTTAGAAGATCTAATCTCTACAGTTACAATATTAAACAAAAGATTACCTAACATGTATCTTATTGTTCCTGAATAAATATCAGTCCAGATGTAATAATAAAGAAACGAGTCACTGGTAACAGCACTTGGCAAAACGTTTCGAGAACCCATAAAAAAATTTTACTTCGAAGCACGACTTGCAGTTAGGCATGTTGGGGCATGCATTACTGTCGCTACAAAATGCAAATACATTCGTCGTGTGAAGATCCTTTATCTTTCGGATAATTGCAATGTCAATGGATACCTAATCGCGGACAAACACCTAATAACCTTAAGCCTGCAGTATCTGCTTGAGTATAAAAATTCACCTCCTCAAATACAGACACAAGTATCGCACAAGCAACACCCTTCGAAAAATCCTTGAATGACGCCTTTCGCAGGGACCTCAAGATATCTAGCTCTGTCGCGGTCGGTCACGCATCGATCCAAGAAGCAACAGCGCTCCTCCGCGATACCTTACATCCGCACAATTGCTCTCAGCTGGATCTCCAAGAATATTAACACCCACGACGCGGAGCCCAACCGCACAGAAGATCCCATCGTCCGCGATATACTTACCGCGGGAGCAGACGCGCCGCGAGCTCGCATTGTTCCCGGGGCGAGACAACGGGGGCGCGGAGGGTAGCAGCCACCCGCGTTTCCTCGAAATTTCTTGAATTGATCATTGTGCGCGTCGGCGGGGAGGCGCAAAAATTCTGCCGCGACTCGACAGAAAAAAAAAAAAACAGAGGAAAGGAGAGAAGGGAGAGGCGCGTCTATCCGCGAGCGTCTATATCAGCGAACGACTCCATTATGGCGGTGGGGCGCGATGAAGCCGCGGCCCATTATTCCCGTCGTCGGCGCGGAATCATATATGCCGCGTATCCGCGGCGCGGGATGAATGGAGGGAAGCCAGCGGCGCGATGCTCCGGAGTAGCAATAACTCGGAGATTAAAACAGAATTAAAAAGTGTATCCCGCTGGATGTGTATCTGTGTCAAGCGGCAGACGGGCCGGAGAGCCATCCGTTGTCGAGGTATCGGAGCGGGGGCGCGGGACAGAAAGAAAATAGAAAGGGAACGAAAGGGGGATAAATAAGCGCAATGTTCGTTACGTCCGTTCGCCCACTCTCGGCCCTCCCGCTCTTCCACCTCTTCGTTGGTGCGCTTTCTATTGCGCGAGCCGGGTACTTTTTGCTCGCCGCTTCAGCGATAAACAATGTGCCCCCGTTGAGATGAAGATACAGGCTGTATGCGCGCCCAGGCCCTCGGTGAATCGTTAATTAATTCCCTGATTATTCGCTGATCCAGTTTCTTTCGCGATAGACCGCGGCCGAGCAACCGGCTCCGCTTGGAAACGCCCAACTCCACCGCGCGTTCTCCTTAGCCGCCGGTGATGTTGTCAGTTCGTTATAGTTGAAGGATCCCTTTGCCGTCGCTCCGATAATCCGCGTCCGCGCTGATTACCAACCGCGAGAAGGGCATCGGTTCGGATGTATCGATCATTGATATTCGGCTGGCCGATGGGGCGAATTGAATCTACGGGAAGGAAGAACTGCGGGAAATATGCTTATTGCAGGCGAGTGTCAACCCCTGTAACTGGCGAGGCGGTGTAAAAGTTGGATGGTCGTGTGGCCAGCCCGCAGTCTCGCTTTACCAAACACGACGGCTAGCCGCGAAAGTTGTAAAACGTGGGAGTCCTGACGGGGAATATGGTTTATTTAAAGGACACTCGGACTTGAATTACGAGTTGTGGGTTGTTTTATGTAACGCGCGCTGTCAACGCGTGTCAGTGAATTCCGGAACAGTGAAATGTATGTAGAATGATATTTTGTACTGTTTGTGGCTTCGATAGATTTTCGCCGTTGTTTCGTACTAATGGATGTCGAAATACTTCAAGCAGAGCTGCGGTCTTTGGGGAAACAGGGGGAGTTGGTAGATAAGTCAAGCAGTAAATAGTAATTTGAAAATGCGAATATTTAACACGACGCACAGTGGTCCGAAATCCACATATCAAGGAAAAAGTATGATAACATCAATGTGAAACCTTCAATTTATACCAAACTTGGTATCCCGGGGTTTTTGAGGTCGCCGTTTACAAATCTGAAGTCAAAATTACTGAAAACAAAATGGCTAATCCAAAGTGAAACAATAATCTGCGTTACCGGTGTTTTGAGAGGTGTTTCTGAAGCAAATTGAAATTTCACAGGTGTACAAAATCTAGTAGAGGAAGGTCTTGTATTCTTCCACAGCACCAGAGAATCATGTTTTTTCTCATGTAACTGAAGAGGAACCAGAGATGTGAGAAATATATTTGCATCTGTGACGTTTTCTTTATCAAAACCCTGCTTATATTCACTGTGTCCAGATGAACCGCCACACCCCCATTTAGAAACAAGAGTCATTGTGTCACTTCCTATATTTTCAAGTTCTTCGGTTTTATTTTTTAAAATCCTTGAAATGGTATGATTCAGTAATGACTTCTCTGCGACCTCTATGCGTCCACATATAAAAAAACTAATTACATTAAATTATGGCCTCCTAGGAACCATTCAACTTTTATCTAAAACATTTTTCAATATTATGAAAAATGAAAACAAGATACTCCAAATACTGATAAAAGTTATAGAAAAAATGCTCCCGACACCAAAGCCGCAAGTTTACGCAGATGAAACCTGTTTGGTTATGTACTCAAAGATATAATGCACCACTAGTATTAAGTCTTACCTTGACGCTAGTTGTCGCAAAAAAGTTATGTCTAAGTAAACTTCGATTCTATTATTAAAAATACCTCTTTGTTCAACTTGTGTCCCACTGAAATCAACGATTGACTTAATTCACGTAATTTATTTGTTCAGTATGAACATAATCAAATTACAAAATTGCGATTTTTTTTTTAATTTGTAAATACTTTAAATTTTACTTGTAAGATAGTGCGTTTGTAACTCAAACTTGCTAGTATTCTGTTCCCCAACTTTCATATTATAATTTCCTTACAAATTAATGGTATTTACAGAAAATTCTTGTTGGTTCTGGTGCTTCAATTATCCTACTATGGAATTGTATTGAAAAAATTCTGCGTACTTAACATTCCAAAAATGACTTTTTTCCTCTGTTCGAACCACTGTGCGGCGTGACCAGGGGAGGAATTTATTTTATGACTCCTTGAAATAATAAGCTTATAAGATTTAAGCACATTACGAGTTGTATCGAATAATATTAAATAACGAATCGAGTGCTATCGACCAAACAAATCGTATTGTTTCTGTTACATGATCCCACTTAAATTTAAACCTTCGACTCCGTATCCCCAGGATCGCATTTCGATCCGGCAAACGCCTCGTTAAAACGCGCTCCCCTGTTTTCCGCGCATCGTAGCTCAGGATGCGCTCGCGGGTCGAAATAGATCGATCACTCGTTCGCCTCGTTCTACCAGGATGACAACGTCCTGAGTAGTCTTGAGCACTGCCTAACAGGTTCCGACGAGACCTCGCCGAGCTTGCTGGAAGCAATATGCGATAGATGCTCAATCATTTTCAGCTTACGAGCAGGCCATCGCCGCGGGGCCAGATTTCCTGCTGCACGCTCTTTTACAATGCGGCGACAGTGCTGTACTCAGCATCTCCAGCTCTTATTCGCGGTTATGACAACGTGATCTGATACTGGAAATGAAGGGGGCTCATTAAGGTTGAACGAGGACGTGTCGAAGATGCTTCGTTTAATCTGCAAACGAATATATCGCAGAAAATAATTTAAATTAGATAAAGATGAATATATATAGATCTCTGAATTTTTTTTTAAAGGTAGATTTAATAGATAAAAGCATAGGAGACACTATAAGATCACTTTGTACGTTTGCATTCTTTAAATGGAATTTATATTTATAATTTAAGTTTATAGAGATTGTATACTCAAGGCTTTTAATTGTTTCACTTGTAATTAGTGAGATTGAGAGCCTGTTGTAGGTTCATAATTTAAGGTTCGAGCGTTAAATACAATTGTCTGTGCCTCTCACTATTATACTGGACTCGATAAGATTACGTAAACAACCTCACATTTGTTCGATTGAATAATTATAACCTCCTTCAAACACTATTCATGAAATAGCGTAATATTTTGAAATGAAACTACAAGTATTTCATGAATAGTGTTTGAAGGGAGTTATAATTATTAAATCGAACAATGTGAGGTTGTTTACGTAATCTTAGTGAGTCCAGTATAATAGTGAGAGGCACAGACAATTGTATTTAACGCTCGAACCTTAAATTACACGAAACAAGGTCGAGGAGTGCGATACATTTAATTAAAAGCCACACTGCGACAAGTTTCATAAGACTCGGGATGTCGCATTTAAAACCTAAGGGATGCGGCGAGAGTTGCGAGCTGTTTTAAAAAAATTACGTCGGGCATTAAAAATGTAAGGTCTGCCGTTTTGAAACTGCAGGTTGGTTGTTGCCATGGGGACGAAATAAAAGAGGAGAATAATCGCCACGCTTAAGCTCGAAACTGGTACGACCTCGAGGCGGTAACTCGCAGCAACTCGAATAGATTTTTCTTTATTCTATTCTATTACAGTGTGTTCACATTCGAGTCAATAAACCTCTTCTCTTCAACTATAAAACTATTTTACATATCCTACAGTACACGTCACATAATTAAATTAAACCTACACGACGGTTCAAAAGAGAAAGCCAAAATTCCAATGGAATTCTCTAATGTTAAGTATTAAGCAACACCGATCTATTCACCGTATTAAAACATTCATAATTAAGGAATAGAAATAACAGAAGTAATCCTTTGGGGAAACTTTCTTTAATAGACACAAATGTGACTAAACATTGAAGAAAAAATACAACTAGTAGCATTGTGAAAATTTAACAGCCAATGCACTAAGAAGATAGTGGAAAGCATGCACTTGAGAATAGAATTTGTTCCAAGTCGATATCTTGATTGGATCCCGAGATACAGGACTCCAAAGTCCAGCGTGTAAGACTCACGGAATCGGATAGCGGTCGAAAACACGGAAGTACCGTGACCTACTTTTCCTCGCGACCTTACGCACGACGCGTGATAAACAGTAAAAAAAAAACGCTGACTCAGCGTCCGTCACTGACCAGCGCAAAGGTCGCCAGCTTGGGGCAGGCCAGTGATACGTGCAAGTGAGAGCTCCGATTGCGCGAGTGAGAAGCACGTAGTAATGTGTTCAAAATTACGGTCGACTTTAAACGACGATATCTCGGCAACCAAAAGTCGTATCGACGTGAAACAATAACTGTTTTACAGGGGAAGGCCCCCCGCTTCTAACAGTATTAATTATTACACCCATTAACAGCATACTCGCGCTATAAATAATGTCAAAGTTATGGTACGTTTAATGATACTTTCTGCTGTGACTTCACTGGTAACGTCAACCACAATGAATTAGTATCGTCAGTGAATGATCGCTAATATACAAAACTATCGTAAATTCCTTATTTGCAATGGAAAAATAGAGGAATTTGTTATGGAAAGGAGGAATAAGGGGGCTTTATAACTGAGTTAACACTAGAACTACCAAACCAGTCAAAATGACTGGTTTTAAATTTGTTAATAAATTTACCATTCTTAAGTATAAAATAATGTATTCCTATAAGTAGTATAAATATGTATAATATTATGTATATATTTTTTTAACAATATAAAAATTAAAAAGAAATGAATAAAGGTTTATTTTCCGCGCATAAAGTATTTTATAAATAACCAGTAATTTTTACTGGTCTGTTAGAAATAGGTATACATTAATTGTCGGTAGTTCTCGTGTTAATAATGTACAGAGAAATGCAGAAATGAGAATATTATATTTCTTGATGGGAATAAAAATCAGTTAAATTGAAAATTCTTTGAGAAGTAAATTACACACACATTTTTAAACAATCGTGTTATAGATTAACAAATTTTTCAGTTTTGTAAGCAGAGTGTTAATGGGACCAATCTCTAGTCGTCTCGGACCTCATTAAATCTGTTAATCGAAATTCCATAGTAATTATAATATTTTGTTATCGAAGGAAAGTGCACGTTGATGAGGCTTCCGTGTATAAAACACTAAGACGCTAATAAATATTCGCAGGTAGTTGACGGCGTTGTAGCGGAGACGATTATCGATATTAACAACGCCACGAGAGAGAGAGAGGGGGTGGCTTGGTATTTCAAAACGAGCAAAAGCTCAACGAGAACAGCAATTTGCCGGTGTATCTGGAAGCGGCGCTAATGAAAACTTCGCTAACTGCCGGCAAAACTAGTTTCGGATTAGAACTGTGCGGCCGCGAACAAAGAGGGAACGGAAATTGCACGGAATAGTTGCGCAAGATCCATTGAAACGCGTTAATCAGTGAAATTTATGAAACTGGTAAGCACAGTATCTTCGACGTAGCTTTTGCCTCCAGATAAGTAACTGGAGAGACCTGCTGCAATAAATTTGCACTGCTGATTTTTTGAATTTTATATTTAATATTTTCTTATTTCTTATATTATTCTGTAACGAGGATGATGCACGAGACTCAGTGCACTGATCTGCCTCGAATTTTATACATATATTTAATGGATAATCTATTAAATTGACAGGGTATACTACTTAACCCTCTAGTGCATAGATTTTTAATTCAATTGGAAAAATTAGACTACTCTAATTTAGGGATGAAAAGACCGAATCCGATGTCTGTTTTCAATTTGGGGATAATAATAATAATAATAATAATAATAATTTTCGCAGCGTGCGTAGCTCAAAAATGCATTTCAAACTAGATTTCTGTGAAATCGGAACGTCAGATTGACATGTTTCTTAAACCAATATGTGCGCTGTGGTCTACGTTTAGGGCTGGCAAATGAGAATTCCCAACCTCTGGATTAAACAGATGCCCGCCTTAAGGGGTTAGCTCGCCTCAGGAGGTAGAAAATGTATCGATTCTTTGGGAATTTATTTCAGAAAGTACATGCATATTTTTATGCAATGGTTTTTATATTCAAATGAGAGACACTTTAACAGATTATTATATTATGTTTTGGTATAAAAATATTTATTTATTGCACAATTACAACTGATTTCCCGGAAGCTGTTTTTAGAAACACGTTTTGCGGTGACCAACATTATTCGGAACTGGGCTATCTGAAATCAAAAAACGAAGAAGATTTAGTTAGTACAATAGTTTATCTAGTCTTTAATCGTTCCGTTTTATAAAATATTAATCTGGAACAAAATGGCAGATGTTTTTGATGAAAAATCAGTGTTTTTTTTCTACGAAAATCGATCATTTCACTTAAAACATCTGCCATTTTGTCCCAGATTAATATTTTATAAAACGGAACGATTAAAGACTAGATAAACTATTGTACTAACTAAATCTTCTTCGTTTTTTGATTTCAGATAGCCCAGTTCCGAATAATGTTGGTCACCGCAAAACGTGTTTCTAAAAACAGCTTCCGGGAAACCAGTTGTAATTGTGCAATAAATAAATATTTTTATACCAAAACATAATATAATAATCTGTTAAAGTGTCTCTCATTTGAATATAAAAACCATTGCATAAAAATATGCATGTACTTTCTGAAATAAATTCCCAAAGAATCGATACATTTTCTACCTCCTGAGGCGAGCTAACCCCTTAAGGGGACTAGGCAGTCAGATCGCTCGAAAATCAGGTATTTTTTGCGAATTAATTACAAGGAGATGAACACAAATTGTGACTAGTACGTTTGGGTAATGTTTATTAATACTATAACCAGTAAAAAAGAAATGATTTGAATATTATATACATATGTATGACAGCGCTACAGTCGTCTGATATGTAGGCGTTTTTTTTTGGAGCCGCTGTCATTTTGCACTGATTCTGGTCGTAAGAAATTTAATTGTGAAATATCCTCTGAAATTTATACTTTGCCCTGGCCCCTATTCTGCCCTGAACCTATTGAAAAAGAAAAAAATCAAAATTATAAAAAAGGTGGCTGCAAAACGGCAAATTTTAAAGAAACGTCACTTTTCGCTAGGGAAAAGAGCCATTCTATTTTTTTTTTTAGAAACCAGGAGTTTTTACAGACTTATGCGTAGGTCCAGGTCGTAACTAGACATGTTTCATATATGCTGAATTTTTTTCAAATCGACTGATACCTCCGTTTTTTCCCAATCACTGCAAAACGAAGAGGAAATATGATTCCGAGAAAAACGCGCTTATAGTGTCGAAAGAGGAATCTAGTCTACCGGCGTGCGCGCAGAAACAGTTTATGGCGCGCTCGACCGTTTCGGCTGTAAAATCCTCAATTTTGCGAATTTTAACATAAACCAAACGGCATTTTAATCGAGAAGGGTGGTACTTTCGAAGCATGCAACAACAAAAAAAATCGAGTTTCTGACTGCCTAGTCCCGTTAAGGCAGGCGTATGCACTAGAGGGTTAATATTTCATGAAAAATCGAATTCAACATTTTGCTTTTTGCATGCAAGAATCGGAGTAGCAGAAGCCTATCTTCGTTCCGTAGCGACGGGTGATTAAAATGATCGAACCACGTTTAAATGTAGTTCCCCTATCGTTGCTGCGAATCCACTTTCCACGTAACAATTCGAAAAGCTAGGGAAGCTCGGAGGGCTGCGGAGCAGTGGGGCAAATCCAGTATCTTTGATGCGATTCTGCCCATCAAACAAGAAGCGGAAACCCGGGGAAGGTTAAGCGCGTTCGCAAAGCAGACAGAGCGCTGGAAAGCATTCGAATTTGCAAATCGAATTCCGATACAGGCGACCTTGATTCTCCCGCCCGTTTCCGACGTAATAAAACTTTCCTCGCCCGCGCGGAAACTCGCGAGGCGGGCGGGATTCTTCGCGTCGCGGAAACCGTGGCGAAGTTGGATATTCAAAAAGTCGGCGCGCGGGGGGGGGGGGCGAAGTGAATTTGATTTCCCACCGCGGGCGCCCGCGATCATAGGTCAGCAATTTTTTTCTTCTTCCTCGAATATCCTTCCGCCGCGTCCTCCCTCTCTGTCTCCCGTTCCCGGCTTTCTCTCGGCGAGCAGCAGCTAGGCCAGAAGTTGCGCAAACTCGTCAAGGGTCGTATTTGCTGGAAGGGCGGGTATTGCGAGTGACAGCTGGCTGTTCATTATTCCTGGATTACTCGACTGCCACGCTGGGATGGAGAGCCGGCGGAGAGAGACGAAAATAATGGCGGCACGAGGGGGAAAAACAGAGAGGACAGAGCGGGACGAGCCGAGCAGGGACGCGTGTAAAAGGGACAAAGATACAGCTTCCCTCTGGTTACATCGAAAACCGTGCTTACCACTCAGCAAAATAGAGCCCGTTTTGTTGCGCTGTCATTAAACGTTCTCAGCTCGAAAGATTCCCCATAAATTTTTTCCGCATCCCCCTTTCGGCGCTGGTTCTTTTCCCGTCCCCGTTGGAAACGTTGCGCGCGTCGACGGGAGCGAGAGGGTCGAAATTACTTCTACAACGGGGGACTTTAAATTTTCAAGGCTTACGGCTCCGCCAATAAAGCGCAGCTTTTTTTCACGCGTAATCCCTTGACCCCAATTCCTTTTTCCAAGGTTCTGGGGCGGTCTGACGCACCTTTTCACCCGTAAAATGACGCTGATCGATCTACCAGCTATGCCCTTCAATTGTTACTTAGACTAATAACAGGTGGGATTAGTTCCGAATTATTCATCCCTCGATGGCGATGTGAAATTAGAAAGCTATCTCCGTCCTTCGCCTATAAGAACACAAGTGATAAGAAATCTTCTTCTAAGTACAGCGAAATATGACGGCTCCTTGCCAAATCGCGAGACTTTCGTTACCCCTCGCTTAGCACGCGTTCCTTTGATCGTCAACTTACGGCACGTAACGTCCAACGTATAACAGCCATGCCCACTCGTAAAACGTCCACGATGGCCCATGGTAGAATCGCTCTCCGAGGGTACATATTAAACTCAGCGAAGAACGCGAGCGTGGCCATGCTGCAGCGTGGCAGGAACGAAGTTAAGGTCGCGACAGATCCCCAGGGGGTGGGCGAGGCTTTTAAATCAGCACACGTCTCCTCGTTTCGCGACACGACGGCTCCTTTCTTTCCCCGACCACCCTCTCTCTGTCAGCCACGATTTTAATAAGGCTTGATTACAAGCTTTACGACGTCTGGCCGTGTCGCGCGATATTCAAGTGCGCCGCGGCCACGAATAATTAAGTTTGTGAGTGGTTGCGGTGGCATCGCGGAAAGACGACTCCACGGTTCGTTCCCCGAGCCTACCACCGACGAGCCTCGCGATTCCATCGGCGTTTTTACGAGGCTGAGTGAGCCACTTCCGCAAAATACATATTGAAAAGGAGAATTCATTGGGTGCGAATGGAACGTTAGAAAATTCTGTTGCATTTAGTAAAATCGTCTGACTAGGTGAGCACTGATATGATGTGCAGTTGTAGGGGAGAGGTGCTATAAAAGGGGCAGGTTTTAAATGGGAGAAATCGAATTGAAGAAATTCTACACGCATTACAGGTGCAAGTTATTTTCCTGTTTATGGGGATACTATTTGGTTCCCAATTATTTGACGTAAACTTCACTGCGGTCTCACTTGCAACAGAGTAGTACTAGTAATCCGGGGTTGATGTTTTTCGGCAGTAAAAGAAAAATTTTCGTTGGTTTTCTGTGTCGTTTTCTGAGATCAAGATACATTCAAAGTGTTAAAGTGTTGTATCATTAAAATAGCCTGTATTCAACTGAAACGAAAATACTTAGCAGGTAAGCTTAATTGATTATTTTCTTTGCTTTGAGGTTATTTTATATTTAACTCACTTATATTAAACTCACTTAAATGGGACAGCATAACAAGTCTTAAATGGGACGTCCGTTTCATAGCTGTCCCTCTCATACACATGCACTGTTGGACACTGTATTTTACTTTCCTGTAGAGTTATTAGTGTATCATCTGATACATAGATGGCATTGTTTTAAATTATTAAATTATTAGTTGATGGCGTATTGTTTCAATTTTAAGAATTAATAAGTGACCATTCAAAGTGACAAACTTTATCGTCAAATGTTAATAATAAAATCTTTTACTCTGTGACATGAAAACGTACCTACCTATTTCGGTACAATTGGTCTCATTTTTGTTCAAGTAGAATTCAATTCTAAACTATTTTATTGTTTAAGTTGTTATTAGTTTTTTATATACGTACTTATATTTACCACTCGTGGGTATTCCTATGTTGAACTTAGTTTTCAAGACATAAATGTTATAAAAAATATTACTTCATAACTAAAAAAGCTGCTAAAGCATTAACGATAAGTCACACTCTGTGAAGATTTTTTCTTCTCTTTCAATTTTTTCATGGATTCCATTGTTACGTGCCATTAGGATTTACAATTATAATTGTAATACTTAATAAGTTTATTTTTATTCACGTGTCACTTTCATGATTTATAATGTCCCATTTAAAACCACCTACCCGTAAAAGGGACATTTCCCACTTATTTGAAAATCGAAGATTTTGTTATATTCTATAACAATTTATGAGTTTGTAATATACTTTTAACGAAGGTAGATAAACACGCTTTCTCTTGATGTACTTGTTTTTTAAATACCTGTAATGACATTGTCAGAAATGGGCGCTAAACAAAATTGTCCCTTTTATAGCACCTACCCTACATAACAACGTCAATAATTGCTGTTTTGGTTTCCTACCTGAGGCTCTAATCCGATCGTCGTTGACAATAGATATTGCTACACCCAAGATTTCAAGGAACACGGTTGTGTTCGACATGAAATTTCAACATTTGTTGAAGCATACAGTTTATTTCCGTGATGAGACCCGCGAATCAAATAACAATACATGCAATATGGCATTGCGAGCGCTCCTCAAATAGTCTGCGTACGGCAATACGGTGATTAAACTTTAAAGTTACACCAGTGTCCGTCCATGTCCTGTTTAACGTCCCAGACAATTTGTTCCCCGTTTAATTAGATTCGCCTCCCACATCGATCGATTTCAAGCGATCAAGTTACGTGGGCTCAGAAACGGAATTACAGGACATATGAGAGACTACTGAATAGAACGTTGCCCGTAATTCTGGCCGTCACGGAATAATCCCATTTACCTCGCTTGACGCAGGTATGCTCGCTCCCGCCGGGCGACCTTCCTCCGTAAATTCGCTCGCCGATTTTCTTCGCGGACACGGCCTGCTTTCATAACACCAAGCGTGCCTCCCCAATGGGACTGTTATCCATTGGCAAAGTCGAATCCCCTACCACTTCTACGTAGTGCGTACCTGCTGCTTGGGTCTGAAGGGCGAATCAGTCCAGTGTTCGCGACGGAGGTGACAACATGTGCCGTTGTTGAGCTGTGCGCGATCCTAGCTAACCGTGTCCTTTGTAAACAACGCGATCGCGTTGCTAGACGACTTTCATTCAGTTAACGCCGTTATTCGCGAGATACAGAATTCATTTCCGTGCGAATATTTTGTGAACAATATTGCGAGGTTTGAGAAGAAAGTGGACGGATAATCGTGGTAGCAGACCATTTTTGCCAGTATCGCAGGTGTCCTACAGGTAGACGCTCTAAATTAAGTCTGGGAAATAATTTACTAGTCTGTAAAGTTATCAAACATATTTGAATATAAAGTATCGAGCTATGAGGAACAGCAGTTAATAGCAACGTCAAAAAGATATAAACAATCCAGTCTGTAATACTCCACACGGTTGTCAACGTTCCGTGGTTGGTAGATTTGCAACGAGGATCTTTGAAAATACTTGGGAATTAAATCAGTGAAAGTAGAAATAGGAGGTTTTGTTAACGAATGTAAAAGTAGATTGGACAATCATCCGAACAACATAGCTGACAATTTGTATAAAACAATTACCTATGCCAGGAAAGCTGCTTAAAAAATAACTAAATTATTTCACCATTTATGAATAACAAGTAATTACCGTTGGATAGGAATTTAGCATGCTAACCAACGATGTTTTAAAATAATTTACCGAATGTTTTTAAGAAGAACAAATTGTAAATTTTCGTGGGTTTGATAAAATGAAAGTAGGTAGGTATCACGTGGATTTCTTTATTATACTACTCGCGTTCGTCTTGAACTGAGGAGGACGCAGTTTGAGCACAAGATAGGATTTTATAATTATAAATAGAATCTGCATTTAATTATAATTAATTTTTAGGGTGAATTGGTTGGATTACACCTTGAGGGGAAGTATCGTGTATTGGATCCCAGGGATTTATTTTCTACTTAATACTTCTTCTATATATTTAGAAAATAAGAATAATTTCGTCGAACAATGTCATTCTTGACAAAAGTGTGGCGTACATTTTTGCTTAAAAATATTTTATTTCAGTACTGACTCGACGTTCCAACAATTTCTACAAGAGAGCGTTGTTAGTGATTCTCCCAAAACGAAGGAAGAATAAAATGTCCTAGAAACGGATCGGTAGACACTAAAAGCTTTACTGCTTTCGAAAGAACCATCATTCTGGTTACTTAAAGATCGTAAAGCCAGAGTGCATAATTCGGTTGGTGAATGACCGTCACACATTTCGGGTTTAAGGTCTTTAACGAACATTATACGTTTCCCCGGGGTACTAAATAAAACGTTTTTATTGCACGGAAGTCCCCCTTCGAATCTTAAACGACACAGAGTACAAACTATCGCGTATAGAGCACTTTCCTCCACTAAATCCTGCTGCTTGTTAACGATGCCAGCTTGAAACTTTAAAACGTGCTGCGTCTGTTAACGCTGTCGCACGACTCGAAGTATTCTGACATAAAGAATTGATACAGAATGAGTGGTGGCATCCCCAGTAAAAGCGTTTTTCATTCGGAGTTTTCTGTTCGCACAAAAACGGACGAAAGTCAATGCAAAAATACAGCATTTTTGTCGGTGTCGCGTCATCATTGGTCAAAATGAGGTCAACTCCGACGTATAAATAGGCATTCTACAGTGATATATGTTACTCTTGCGCTGCATCCACTTTCGAATTCAGTCCCATTAGTGATTCGATTCTATTTCAGTCACGCGTCCAATTCAGTTATGAACAGATGATCGATTCACTTTGTACTAATATTAGTATCATTCTATTTGCACTTCTCGTCTTGAAAGCAGGAAACAACTAATTTACACTGCAACAGCAATACATAAATTGTTAAACCAGACTATAGCGTCATCCCTAATCGTTTCGATCCACACATCAATCCCCGGTCCTTAAAAATGCATTTATAACTCTACACCAGAGATGGGCAAAAAATTATTTCAAATAAAAAATTGATTTCGAATAAAGGACAAAAATTTTATTCGAGACTCATCAAATAAAAATAACCCAGAGTTATTTTTATTTCAAATAAAAATAAGTGAGAGGTACTTTCATTTGAAACGTCACAAATAATTTCTTTCGTTCGACGTGAATATATCCGTTGGCCACAAATATTTCTCATACACGATTCTAAGTTTTCTGAATACATCAATAATTAATAACCAATCAATAGAATCAATTGCCACAAAAATATTACCACGCTCATCACCTCGAAAAATATCCATCCACCCTTCGGATAATTTTGAAAAAAAAAACAGGCTCGAATGCAGCCCAATGGGACAATTAAACCTATAATCGAGATCGGTGATTGTATGCACATTACAAGTTCGCCGACAGCTCGAGTAATCCAGTCGGTTGATGGAGAATCGACAATTTTCACGGGCCTGATCAGCCGAAAGCGTATCGGCGGGGCGAAAACAAAGGGGCATTAAAAGCACTCGATATGATTCGGTCGCCGCGAATGGATTTGCATAATATCAATATAGGTAGGTGGCAAGGATATAATCCTCGCGGTGGTCGGCCTCAAAATATCACGGGGACCGCGTACAGCACGGTACAATCCCATTTCTTCAATTTGCATATTAAATACGCATCCCGAGCTGGCCGCTCTCTCTCTCTCTCTCTCTCTCCTCCTTTCTAAGCCCGTCCAGCGTCGCCGTAGTATTTATATGCGTATCCATGATTCATTCCCGGGACTTGGCGTGTGTTCATTTTCCTGTGGCCGCGTGCACAAACTCCGCCGACCGGCGCTGGGGACACAGCCGACGTTATTAATGCAATTAGTTAAGAAGTCAATTAGCGTTGCCTCGGATATTTCAATTCAGAGTGGACCCTCGTGCGTTCGGATTATTTGGTGGCACGGTGATCCTCTGAAAACGAAATTTTCGGCCAATTAATTGTTCGCCAAACTACAACGCTGGATGACGCGACGCGATCACTGCGCGCGATTTATAGGAAGTTGTCACGGTACCGTGCAAAATCGCTGGTGTTTCGGATCCAGATTTCAAGGAACCTCGGTGCTTCAAGTTCAATTTGCCTAGTTTCTGTGCAGCGTCACGCATTCATTTCGATTTGGCATTGCAGTCTTCGAGCCGAGTATTTGAGGGGATAGGTGTTAGCGAACACGAGACTCGGCGTTCTTAGAAATCTGCTAATATCAACTGCTATGGAATTAGATTCTGCCATCGCGAAGTCTTTGACGTCGACGCAAACGCAATTAGCGATCTTTCACGGAATAGAACACTGGCGTTCTACGATCCACGGTTGCCGAGAGCGCGTGTTAGGTTCGCGATAGTCGCCGATAGGCAATCAGGGGTAAAAATTTCATCTTTCTCGCTCGAATGATCCTCGGGTTCCGTCTGTCCGTTCCTGCTGCTTCGGTCACGTCTCTAGTTTCAGAAAGAGAAGCTGGTATAGATCGTGTGCAGCGGTGGAAAAGAGTCAAAGGAGACAATAAGGGAGGAGAGAATCGGCCGGGGGAGGGAGGCTGTCGTGTCAGGAAGAAATGAAGACAGAGTTATCAGTTACAGAACACCGTCTGCACGGAAGCAATTCATTCCGCTTCAGTGTTCAACCCTTACGCGTCCAACGTTTTCCTCCGTCCTTCTGATCTTATACCTCGTCGACTTTTGATCTTGCACGCTTCTTCTTAGCTCGCCTCCGCCGTCTAGCGGCGTAAGGAACTCCAAGTACCAAGCGTGATGATATTAACGATACCGTCGGGGAACAGAGTCGTCGGAGATAACTTCTGGAACGTCTGCATGCAACATCATCCTACGACGTGACTTTGATTTAAGCGATGCGCGACGCTCGTCTACGTTAATCAACGCGTGTCGTTTGGAGGACTGGCGTCGTCTCAAACCGCGGACCTAAATTTTCTTACGCGGCTCCTCTTGATCCGGGAATAACTGTGAATCCACTGGAAAGTAGATTTAAATTGAAAAGGAATTTACTTGGGCCGTAATGGTTTCTAGGAATATTGAATTAAAGTATCGTGGAATAATTGTTGGGGGCGATGTGCCGTGAAAATATGCTTTGCGCTCTATTAAGCATCAGTTCATACCCAATTTGGTGTCAGAGAGCGAATTTGAGAGGCGAAGTGCGGGTGATAGAGAACTAGAGCAAACTGTAAAGTTCGAGACGTGTGGAGAGCCATGTAGAATCAATAACGACTCTACCTAGGTAACATAATTCTGTTATAATGAACGAAACATCATTATAATGAAGTTGACGAGTCGTATCAGAGTTACAATGGAAGAATAGAGAGTAAAAGAAGGACGGTGCTGAATTCTTTTCCAGACAAGATACAATGAAATTATGAAATAAGAAATTTCCAATACTACCTGCAACACTGGCATTGTGCCTTATATAAATAGCGAATTCTACTGACAGCATGTTTCTAACAAAATTTAAAGTATAATGTGAATTCTACATTCGTCGGATTCATTACTAATGCCTGTCTGACAAAACGCTGACCTGTTCTACTTAGCTATCTTCACTGACATGGTCGAAAGAGGAACTTTCCTTATTTTTAACTTCTTATTCTTTCACTGTGACTTTGATACGATCTTCAGTGTGCTCTTAATTAGGGCAAGTCCGGGAGAGTCCGACCACTTTTTGGAAAAGAAATTGTAGCATCGTTGTTTTTCACATTTTTGTCGTTTTAGGCACATTAAAACAAAGCCCAAGCAATTCAGGATATACATATATAAATTATAGTGTGCGATAATTTCAAATGTTTATTTTCATTTTTAACCAAAAACATTGGCACTGCAACTGGTCGGTCTCACCCGCATGTCGGGGTTAAATCGTCCACCCACTATGAGTGAGACCGACCTTGAAAAATAACAAAAAGTAGCTTACAAAAAGTATAATACACGAAGAAGTTAATTGATATGTTATTTCTTCTTCAGTTTTTCATGTAAATCACAAACATTCTGGTACTTTAAGCATCTAGTATCATGAAACCAACGGCTTCAGTGCACACATTTAATCCAATCGTCAGTTTTCGAGATATCGTTTTCGGTCACAGGCTTTTAACGACATATCACTATCTTGTAGAATGGAATTTTCCCTCCCTGAATCTGAAGATGGGTTTACAGTAAGAAAAAAACATGTGGTCGGACTATCCTTGTCAAAATAAATTAAAAACGAATACATACGTATTGTTGGGATGACACTGTAGTTTTATGCATATTATATCCCCCACTATCGGTGTAGTGTAAATAAACTTACCTGTCTTTCAAATATCACCAGCACTGTTACTTGGTCTAAAAACTTTCAGACACGCATAAAGTCGTAAGTGTTTCCTATAATTTAAATATGGATTTGTGACAATGGTCAATGCAAGATTAACAACAGGCGCATTCATTTCTTTTGTGTCAATGACACACAGTGCCCTATCTTGCGTCAGTCTTAAAATATCAACACTGGCCGGACTCTCCCGGTGGTCGAACTCTCCTTAACTTACCCTATATATAACGTTAATAAAATCATTTAATCTCATATATACATATCTAAAAAGATCACATAGACCTCACTATGACATACATGCTTACACTTAGAAGAAAAAATCTTACCCATTTTCAAAAACGTTGGGCAATAATACTCTCAATTCTACTGTCCCCAAAGAACCAGTTACAGAATAGGGGAGTAATAAACAGTGGGTAATAAAAGCCAGTATAGTTTTAGCAATATTGTAAATCGAACGACGACATATTTCCGCCCGAAGGTGTCCCTCTCCTCCAACAATGATGCCGGGCATTTGTTTGCCTCGCTAGTCGCGTTCGTACCGGTGACAGAGTGCGTTGTTCGTTCAGCACGTAATTCCTGTTATTTCTCGAAAATTTGCATCGAAATAGTAAGTACAAAACCTTTGTCTATTATATTTTCTTTAGGTCTTATTTGAAAGATCCATAGTTAAGCTTTGTTATGATAACTTCAACTTTGTGTTTATTTTAAATGTCATTCTGCTACTTTTACGCAAATAAAATAACGCTCATGGGGGTAATGAGAGTCAAGTGGCTCCTTACCCCACAAAAACTTTGAATAGTGACAGGCTTTTTTTGCTACAGATGCCAAGAGCTTGGAAACGGTTGGCACGGTTTGTGACACACCAAATAAGCACTTACACATGTGATTTCTGCAACTAAGTGTATCCACTTAATTTGAATTCGTTAAACATTCATCAAATCATTACATTTGATTGTTACACGGATATTATGGATCTCTAATAATTGGTATCCTTTTAGTATTAGAAGAAAAGATTTTAATTTTGTTTTCGGCTAGGGTAAGTGTGGGTATTACTGCGGACTTTTAAGGTAGGTTAACTTTAGAACCCTCGATACGGCGTTCAAATGAATGAAAGTTCCTCCTTTTTTTTTTAGAAGAAAGGTGGGACCTTAATAATTCCATAAAAAAATATAAGGGCGGGGTAATAAGCACAGTTAATTAAAAACAAAGAGATTTGTCGATCAATGTCATTGCATGAGTTACTGCGGACATGCATGTATTACTGCGTGCCAGTTACTAACGAAACACCAGCTACTCCGCAACAGATAAATGTTCTTTTAAATAACACAGCCGTTGGCTTTTTCTTTTATTTCTTGATTCCTTATTATCACTTGAATTTTTTCTCGGCATGCTTACAGAGTTACACGTGATTGCACGTACCGTTGCGTACATTGCAGGTTATATATACCTAGACGTCAGTGAATACAGTCGTAGGTCCGCAGTAATACATGCACATGGTGTCAAGTAGTGCACCTAATACTGCTGTGAGAAATAAAAATTATAACTAAAATGTAGACGACTGATTTACTGTTTTTCTAAAAAAATAACTCTTATTCTATCGAGCAATACCGCTACAGTACATGTATTACTGTTAATAACAAAAATATAAATGTTTTTCAAGTAGGTGTTCATGACCGCCATATCGGAAATCGACCGAAGTTTCGCCTTGACGAATTTCAAACTACGATAAAAGAATTAATAATAACTTTGTTGTACATACTTATTAATAATTATGTGTAATAGAGTTTAAAATAATTTTATCAAAAATTTTCAAGAGATTATGTACTTTCCAACACTAAATATGATCTGTTTTAGAATATCCGCAGTAATACCCACACCTACCCTATAGAATTTTCCGCGTTCTGTGCGCAGACTTGCTTGGCACTCATTACTCCAACCTGCGGGCAATGTGGGCCAAAACTACTTTTTCAAGAAAATGTTATAGTTTATTTCGTGTTGGTGGCACGTGAAAAAGGTCACTCCTATATTATTGTTTATTACTCGTTTAAAGATTTGTCAAAGGTTCTAATAAATACTTCAACCGATTGATCAAATATCTCGACGTTTCGTTAACTGGCTCGTATTTCCCCCGTCTCTCCTAATTCCCACAACAAAGACTCGTACCGCAGCCGAATTTCAAATAAATATACAATTCTCCTGGTAAATCCATTTCTCCATCAAGTATACCTCGCCCTATCAGTCGGCTTTAATATTCCACCGCATCGTGTACAAAATTCGACGCTGAAATTTGACGTTCCGCGAGCAGCGGCGCATTTTTTCCTCTCTCTCTCTCGCTCCGGATTCGATCGTACGCAGCCACGGGTCCCCGGGGGAGCCATAAAACGACATCTCCATATTTAACCCCCAGCCGGTAGCCAGCGCAGGCTCGAATCGCCGTGCGCAATATACAGTACGTAATCGTCGTTACGATGCACTTAAAACGCGGTACTCGTCACCGCCGCCGATGGAATTACAAAAGCGTGATCGGCCTTAATCCAGCCAGCTCGTAACTCATAATACCGGTTTACGAGCGTCTACACGACCCCCGTACGCTCGTATTACGGGCCAAATTCGCGCCCGAAGGGGCCCGCATTAACCGTAAAGAGTAATTCCGCGGACCACAATGGCAATCCGTCTTAACCGTGGAGCGGCGAGGCTCGCAGGCGAAGGGAAATCGTCCGTGCTCCACGGCCCCGACGGCCAAACTTGTAATATTCGCCGCGGTTGTACGGGTTCCCGTTCGGGGGACGCGTCATTAAGAACGCGGATATCGTTTTAATTAGCAGTTTGAGGGGCGCGCGAAAGAAGGCGGGTTCTAACGGGCCCGCTGCTGTTCGGGGTTTCGTTACTACTTTCCGCGACAAGATTTCGTCGGCTGTTAAACTTATATAGTCGATTAAGCTCTCCCGGTTTAACGCCGTTTTTAGGGGAGTTTTATGAACGCGAAACAGATGTCGAGATTGCGAAGGGTGTAGATGTGAAGATACACAGGGAGTTCGAACGTACTTATGGCGTGAAGCTAGGGGGGTGTATCTTAGGAAAGGAATAATGAAGTGAATGGAATGATTGCTGGAGGTGCGAGCTTTCTTTCTGGAGGAAATTTAATTTGGAACTGTCCAGGGTATATTTGGACTTGATTACTTGTTGCGAGCTGATGCGTCGCCTTTTTCTGGAGGGCGTAAATCTCCGACGGCGCAACGTCAGTTTCTCTGTGGCGTTTTACGACCACAAGAATTCACTGGAGAAGGATGATGTAGATGGAGGTTGATTTTGAAGAATTGAGACACCGCGCATATTAATAATAATACTGACTTATATTTAAACTGAACTTTAACGAACGTGGCTGTGGTAATTAACAGGTAACCAAGATTTGAATATGCACTGAGTCTCTCCATGTTACTCGTGTGAGGTATAAATTTGGGGTGGCTTGGGACTCTGTCGCTGGCTAGATTCGAAGATTCCCTTTAGGGGTGGAGTTTTACAAACGCAGTGGTAGGAATCTTTATCCTATTGGCAGAACACGGTTTGGGAGTAGGTAGTGAAAAATTGTAAGAAAGGGAAATCCCGATCAAAGTATTAGTGAATCGGTGAGGTGGTTGTTTATTGTCACTGATATCCTGGGACCCTGATTTGGGCTACCAGCCTTTAGGTAGGAGAGAGGTGCTATAAAAGGGACACTTTTGTTTAGCGTCCATTTCTGACAATGTCGTTATAGGTATTTAAAAAACAACTACATCACAAGAAAGCATGTTTATTTCCCTTCAATAAAAGTATATTGCGAACTCATCAATTGTAATAGAAAATAACAAAATCTTCGTTTTAAAAAAGTGGGAAATGTCCCTTTTACGACTAGGTGGTTTTAAAGCTGGATTCTCACTAGCCGTTTGGCCACCGGCTAGACGGCTAGTGAGAATCCAGCTTAAATGGGACAGTATAAGTCATGAAAGGGACACGTTAATAAAAATAAATTTATTAAGTATTACAATTATAATTCTAAATCTTAATGATACAAAACAACGAAATCTACGAAAAAATTAACTCTTTGTAGTATAAATCATCAATATTTTATTATTAATGACACATGGAACAGAAAAAATTGAATGTGCCTTTTATTCCGCATGACTCATTGGCCTATTTACCGCAAATTTACATATAACTGTAGCAAATTTATAACTTATAACGAGGGCTAATTTATTGTCACACATTTTTTTGACGATAAAGTTTGTCGCTTCGAATAGTCACTTTATTAATTCTTAAATTTGAAACAATACGCCATCAACTAATAATTCATAATTTAAAACAATGTCATCTATGTATCAGATGATACACTAATAACTTTACAGGAAAGTATAATACATATAGTGTCCAGCAGTACATGTGTATGAGAGGGACAGCCATGAAAAGATCGTCCCATTTAAGACTTGTTATGCTGTCCCTTTTGCGACTATAAGTGAGTTTAATATAAAATAACCGCAAAACAAAGAAAACAATTAATTAAGCTTACCTATTAAGCATTTTCGTTTCAGTTGAATACAGGCTATTTTAATGATATAACACTTTAACACTTTGTATATAGGGGAAGCGTGGGTAGCCCCGGACACTTAAATGAAACACAAAAACAATATACAACCAATAAATTATAATCAAATTACTAATTCAGGAAATCAAAATAAGCACCTCCTGCTGCGTTATAACTAAAAAAAAAGAACACATTTCTTAAATAATTTAAGAAAAAAAATCAGAAACCTGTAGCCTCTGTTTTTACACAATCAAAAAATAGGCGGGTAGCCCCGGACATAATTTTCAACGTTCATCTAGACGTATCGCGTATCCTTATTTCTTACATACATCGCAGAAATAATAAAAATTTGATGGATCAATATTTGCACAGTCGTTATATGCTGAATCTTTGCATTTATTGCATTGGATTCAGTCTTCTTCGAAGGTTTCGCCGCGTAGCCAAAGTGGGGCAGGGGAGAGAGTTTGCCCTCCCCCCGGCACAGTAAAAAAAATTAGTCGTTCGTCCAAAATTGCAATGAAAAATGTTCATTAACAGTAGAATCAAATCGACCTAATTTTGGTTTAGAAACCACTTCTTGGCCGCTCTTTAATGCTTTTACGCGATCTTGTAGCGTGCCACGTGGTACATCATATCTTTCAGCAGCTAATCTTACTGTTAACTTGCCCTCCATAACACATACAATTGCTTCTTTCATCTTATTTCCATCCCACTTGCCTCTGTTGCTAGTTGGCCCCTTAAATTTTGGCACTTTTATAACCGTATTCTAAAACAAATATATTCATAGTATTTAGCATCTTAAAGTAGTGTAAACTGATAAGGAATCACAATAATAAAATGTATGTTTTTAAAAAGTAAGGTTCGTAAAAGTGTCCGAGGGTACCCGCCATATTAGTGACCGGGGGTACCCGATTGACTTGATCCAATATTTTTACCATTCACTTGTACAATATGAAAAGAATTTAGCTAAATGTTTAAGAATCTTAAAAAATGTTAAATTTTGAATAGTAAAATCAATAAGACATGTAACAATACTTACATTTAATACACAATAAGCACCGATGAAATTTAATGGCCTCAGTAACGTCACTTTCAGTGGGAAGAAAACTGATTATAATGTCGAATGCGCTTGGCGTGCGCGCTACTACAAACTTGAAACTGTTTCTGGGCTTAGGCAGCCATGTTATAATCTGCCATTTATTTTTCTATGTGGCATGGTAGTGAAGATACAACAATGTCCGGGGCTACCCACTCTTCCCCTATCTTAATCTCAGAAAACGACACAGAAAACCAATGAAAATTTCACTTTTACTGCCGAAAACCATCAACCGTGGATTACTACTCTGTTGCAAGTGAGACCGCAGTGAAGTTTACATCAAATAATTAGGCACTAGTGTTGCCATAAACAGGAAAATAGTTAACTTGCATGTGTAATGCGTTTAGAATTTTGGAAATTCGATTTGTCCCATTTAAGACGTGTCCCCTTTATAGCACCTATCCCCTACTGTCGACACGAGGACCTATGAATTTACGACAGGCCCAGGTCCACGAGGTGCGGACTGACAGAGCAAGTGTCTGCCAGATGAGGTTTCGAAATACATACAAAGCACCCTTGTGAGCCCTTGCTGGTCAGGCGACGAGCTAACGCTCAACATTTACTATTTCCAATTATACCACCGCGTAAACTTAATTCCACCTGAAATTGAGACGGAATTCCGTGAAAATCTGACAGCAGATTCATTCAGTTCCACACTAGGGTAGAACCCCCAATTACTGACACCTACCCAATTACTATCACCTTAAGCTATTTTACTGAAAATAACGAATAAATAAACGTTGTAAAGTCATACACAAAAAGAATTATGTAATTCAACCTATAATCTATACGCTAGAAAATGCACCACTTAATATTTTTTTTCATTAATTTCTATAAGACGATACAAAATTTTAATTTGATGACAACAGTGGAAATGGCGACTTCCTTACTAGTGAAAGAGAAAACAGGGCACTAAAGAAATGGCTATAATTACTATATTTAAATTATTTACATAATAAACAATAATTTTGTAGGACAATATAAGTATCATAGAAAGTCACAACGATCGTAATATAACGATTAATTAAGCCTTTTTAATTAATATATGGGTGATAGCGATTGGTACAAGCGTTTCAAGCATTTTGGTATTACTGTCATAGCAGTAGTTGCTCATGTACATGAGACGACATAACCGTAAAATGAGTAATAAACAGTATTAGGTTAGCTGGCAGTAATTGGGGTGTCAGTAATTCAGTCACACACGTTTTAGAGGTGTCAGTAATAGATCTGGAAATATGTTTTTTAGTTTAATGAATTTATATATAAAAATAGAACTTCTGAGACCCACAAAATGTTTTTCACGAAGTAAACGTATTAAACCATAATAAAAAAAATAAAAAACTTATACTTTTACTCAATAAATACAGATACTATGCAATAATATTAGAGTCAGTCCTTGATGTGTCAGTAATTGGGGCTTTTACCCTACCTTGAATTTACTGCGATACAAAATTCCTTCCAAGTATTTGGCAAAGTTCGTCACCCCCGTATCTTCGATTCATTCGGCACTTTAATAGCCTGTTGGAAAGTTCAGATAGGTGGCCAGGATCCCTAATAGATAGCCAGTTCTCCCTTTCGCGAAAGAAATATCAGGGCGCAGCCCTGCTTCGGAGGGGCAGTCGCTTTTGCATGTCAAAGTGCATGTCGCGCGAGCGGTACAAACTACAAAGCGTCGCGGCGAGATGGCTGGTTTCTCCGCCGCTAACTCACGACTTTAATTATCCCGACTAATTACGCGAATTAACTCGAATTAACCCCTTACCCGTTTGACCCGTCGTTCTGCGCCAGTCCCACTACCTGCCAGTAATCCGGACACGTTGCACACTGATTACCAACGATCGGTTAGCTCTCGCCTATGCCCGCCGCAAGCTGCAAGTCAAAACGCCAGGCTTTGAAGTTCTGTCGCATTAATTTCCCCCCGCTTGCTCCGCCCTTCGCCCATCGCGGCCAAGCGAGCGCACAGGGCCGGAGATCAAGATCCCCCGGAGCTCTCTGATTGCCACGGGGGGGAGGCAGAGGGATGAGAGGGGGATGTTACTTAATACTTGCAGGTAATTGTTGTTTTGTGATTAATGTTTTCCATCCCGGACGACTCGCCCGGAACTTTGCTCGGAGGGACGGCGGAGGGAAAGAACGAGCACGAGCATTCGGCTGCCTAGCGAAATTTACAGTGGGTTAAGACTTAAAGGCACGTTCGAGTCCCTCCTTTCACGGATACTCCTTTGCATTTCAGCGGGCCTCGAGTGCAGACACTTTCCCGGGCACGTGGCATTCGAATCGTTATATTCCCCGCGTCGCCTGTCGCGCCCGCTACAAATTACGCTGCCCACCCCGTTTCGACATACTTCGCGGGACACAAAAGACGCGCATACCGAAGGGATATTAAGGAAAAGGCTCCCGGAACGGTTTCCTTCCGCGTTGGCCGATAAATTGGACAAACTGGCGGGCTCGTCTTTCGCGGGGGAGGGGAACGCTCCGATGCCGCTCGTTATTAAAATTAAATTGCATTATTAACGCTTCGCGAACGATTTCCGACGGTTTGTACGGCAATTTGCGGCCGAGAGCGTCCGTGGAAATTCGAAAAGGGATTACTGCTCTCTGCCACGGCAGCCCACCCTTTCTCCACCTACACCCGCTCTCCCCAACCACTTCGCGGGCCAAGGGATTTATACAATTAATTCTCTAATTTGTCGCGCTCACGTCGGATTTCGCCGGCAATAGATTTTCATCGATCGTCAACCCGTTTCGTTTCCCTCGTCGCTCCACCTCCCCGGGGCTGCGCGTTTTACTCAATGTTCATACCTCATCATTATTTTCGCCTGGGTTAACCGCCCGCGTTAATATCCGCGTTACGATTTTAATTAATAAATCGCGTTGATTAACGCGCCCACGTTCGCGCCGCGGGGTCGGCAGTTTTAAGTGGTTTCCGATTTTTTTCCGTGCCGATGAATCGGGAAATCACAGTGCGCCTGCTATCTTCCGAGAGATTTCCTCTCGGAAAATACGCAGCCGACGTTTCGGTGCTTGTTGTCGCCCGCTGGAAAATTTCTGCCGCGCTGCGACCACTTGTGGTAGTTACTCGAGGAGGTACGAATCTTTGCCGCGAGTACGTTAAATTTAGTTAAACGACAGTACAGGGAATAATTTGCTTTATATCGGGAGCTTCGGATTCAAGTTTATTTCTTGCTTAGTTGCTCCTCTATTCCTTGTTATTCGCCCAGCATTATTCATCGCGCCGATCTTCCCTTGACACGTCAAGTCTCAACGTTAATTAGCCAGCGGATACGCCGTAATCAGTTGGCCATCCACCAAATTAATAGAATCAATAGTACTCGCGGCGTCCATTCAGCGTTTCACTTCAACGTAGCAATTTCTAGCGCACACGCGCATGCAGATGCATTCGTGTACGCGTGTGTATCAGCAGCGGTGGCGGGAAGCATTTGCACGGCATGGAACACAGTTGACCCGATTAAAACGGGATCAGCGCTTTCTGGTTCTTCGCGGCAGCGATCCACAAGTGCCATTCATCTCTGGCTCTCGTAAGAATGGGAATAACGATAACAATGATAATAACACGAACGGCCGTAAGGATATCAGGGAAATGAGCGGGCCATCGATCGTCTGGCCGTGGTTTCTGCTGGTAACGAATTTATATTTCAAGCGATCAATCTCCCTTTCTCTCTCTCTCTCTCTCTCTCTCTCTCTGTCGCTCTCTCTCTCTTTATGCTCCTTTCTCTAGTGCCTCTTTTATGGTCCGCGGCACGAGCGACGAGCGGAGGAGGTGAGCGATAAGGACGGCGATTAAGGAGGGAAAGGAAACGCGCTCCGCGGGTTCAATTAACGTTAACCGTTTGATATTTGCTCGGCGACGAGTGTGCAAAATAGCGAAACAAAGGTACTCACTGTAACCCGGTTTTCCTCGAGCGGCACTCAGTCGGTTCTTCTTGAAACGGAAATGTCGTCTTCTGAAGTGCACAGATTTGTGGCGAACTTGCACCGCGTCTCGAGCGTCCGCTCCGTTCTCTTTGCTCTAAACGGAAACACGGATTCTGGGTAGGTAATAGAGGGACTTGTGGTTGGCTGCGGAAGAGTTAGCAAACGTAGGTTTGAAGGTGAAACGGCACCTTGCACAGTGGGCCAAACGGGCGATCCAGCTGGGCAAAAGTCGTTTTGGCGACCGTTAAAAAATGTTTTAATTTTTATTCCAAGCTGTTAGAAATGGTTTGGAGCGACCGAAAACACATAAAAAAATGTATTTAGTAACGCTTAAGGCAGGATACCACCTTTGCAATTAAAAAAAATTGAAATTTTTTTTTGTTCTCAAAGTACTCTTTCAAGTGTATAGAATCGAAATTCATTCATTAGAAAGGTGGCCGGAACCTTTTTCTTGTGTAAAAACCGGATTGGAGCAGATATATAAATTTATTTAAAACTTTAAACGCGTTTTTCTCGAAACGATGTTTTCCAAATCAGCGTGTCAGATTACTCCTACAATTTTCATCGGATTGACTTGAAACTTTGCACAATTCTTCCGATTGGTGTAATCTAACGATGTACGTAGGACTTTTGCTGTAGCGTTGTTATTTTTCTTCTGGTGCGCAATTTTATAAATTTTTTTAAACTTTTTTACCCTAAAAATTGACCTTTTCGTTAAAATGGCCGCCATTTTATTAAAAATCGAAATTTCGTAAAATCCCTACGTACAGCATTGAACAATATTGTTGTTAATAGGGACATTCTTTGGTTTCTTTTCTAAGAGCCACGTACAGAGCGGAATTTGACACGCCGTCTAACGATGTTTCTCCAAAGGAGTGTATTTTGGCGCCACCTACAAGAGATTATTTTTTACTTTTTCAGTTTCAAAAAATGTGTAATTACAGATTAAAGTTACATTAATGAATGACTGAAACCGATTTTGTTTCTGCGCATTCTTTGTATGCAAAAAAAATTCATGAAAAACGCCTCCAAAATCGCAGTCAAAGGTGGTATCCTGCCTTAATGGCCGTGGTACCTCTGCAAAGATGCCCGTTCCGCGGGTATGGTTTGCGAACTGACATAGCCCCGAATGCAGCACCACGAACAAAACTGTATTTCATAGACGGTTGTTAGAATTTTTTTATATTCTCTCTTGGATATTGTTCCGCAAGGTATGTATTTTAAGATGTGATAAGCAAATATTTCGTTTCTTTATTGGAAATATTTTTTCTTAATACCTGAAAGTAACAGAAGAAATGTGCGAACCATGGCAAAGCATTTCAACTTTATCTAGACATACAAAAGGATGTCCACGAGTATCCTCTTTCGTCCTTATCTCATTGTATTCTGTGATTCATCGCCTATAAGACCTGATTATAAACTTTTGCCGATAGGCGCCGATCGGAAGATATTTCGCTTTTTATGAAGCGCTAGCGTGCTTTGCCGTGCATGGGTTGAACGTTCCAAAACCTCGGAATGGTCTCTGATGGGGCTAAACGGTCCAAATTAGCTCTTTTGTGTATTTTACAATTATAGATATGGTATCCTATGTTTTCAGAAAAGTTATTACTTATTTTTCTTTGGTTTAGAACTCAGAAGCCCTCTATTACCTATTACACATTTATATTATACTCAAACCTCTACTACGTATTGTATTCTTTACGTCTAGCCTCTAGCGGCTCTTATAATTGTGTGTTAATCCACATGCTACTCATAACATCAGATCCCTACATAGCACACTTCAGAACAAAATATCCGACTAAAAAGAAGACACTAACATCTGCAATGAAACATCTTTTAAGAGACCCTCCGGAAGAATGCAGTAGTTCGTCAACAGAAGATGAATCGTGTAACAGTTCTGGCAGTGAATAACTCGTTTTATTAATGTTGAACATGTTACAATTTTATTTTTTTAATAAATTATTATGTGTACAAATAGGGTAAATCCGGGAGACGCGGTCGACCTAATATAAAATGGCTATTAAAACTAATATAGATATTACTTATTTTATCAGAACAAACCTAATATGTTCAGAATTTTATGCCGATTCAGAAAAACTGGTCGATATTTGCTTTAAGACAATATTTACTGTAAATCGGGTTGAAAACTGAAGTCGTGACATCTTACCACCTCTCCCGAGGTGCCGGGAGAAATGGTTTTCGTCGTTGGCAGAGACCACTCACATAATTATTCATAGAAAATTAACAAAGGATAAAGCAAAATTATTTATGAGTGAATACAACTACGGATTCATTGAAAAACTTCAAAAAAGTAAAAAATACGCCAAGTACATGAAACAAATAAATCACAAAAAAATAGAAGAAAATATACAATATAAAAAAAGATGTGAAATCAAAATGTGCTGCAAGTACATAAAGGTGCTTTCCAACTGCGCTTAAGATGACACAACTACATATACACAGCTAAAATGCTGTGTTCATACATTCCATTACTCATATCGCGGTCATTTTAATAATTTGTGCAGATAAAATGTCTACATCTAGACATTTGCCTAGATGTCCGCGGCCTGGAAGTCAAATACTTGACGTGGCCAGGCAAGGTCAATCTGTCGATGAATATGAATTATTTAAAAATGCAAAATAATGAAAGTGTGCTCATATTTTTAGAGTTTTAAATTGACAAATTATCTGAAAGCTTGTGAGAGGAAAGGTATCGGTGTCGATGAATGATCTTGGAATTATTTTAAAACGCAATATAATGAAAATGTACTCATATTGTCAGAGTTTTAAATTGACAAATTATCTGAAAGCCTGCGAGAGGGATGGTATGGGTATTGATGATCTGAGAATACCTTGCCTGGCCACGCCAAGTATTTGACTTCCAGGACGCGGACATCTAGGCAAATGTCTAGATGTAGACATTTTATCTGCACAAATTATTAAAATGACCGCGATATGAGTAATGGAATGTATGAACACAGCATTTTAGCTGTGTATATGTAGTTGTGTCATCTTAAGCGCAGTTGGAAAGCACCTTTATGTACTTGCAGCACATTTTGATTTCACATCTTTTTTATATTGTATATTTTCTTCTATTTTTTTGTGATTTATTTGTTTCATGTACTTGGCGTATTTTTTACTTTTTTGAAGTTTTTTATGGGGATCTCACTTCTTTTTACAAAGATAATTCATGTACTTGGCGTAACTTTTTTACTTTTTGTAAGGTATATATACTTGGAATACTCGGAATAGCGCAAAGCAGCTCAGCGAGTGTACTTTATTTATTTTTTCATTAAGGATAAATTCTACGTAAGTTTAACAACTACGAAATGAAACCATGCGCACTGCATTGCCGATCTATATGTATTTTATATGTATAGTACTTTGTGTACAGTACATTCATTCAAAGTAACGAATGAAAATTAACTTTATTTCTCTTTTTCACTTCGCTTCTTCGTCTTCTCCCCTTTTCTCTACATAGGTATATGTATTCCATATCGATTGAGAATTGATTTGATTTGTGGTTACAGGCTGATTTCAAGTCGTTAGAATTTGTGGTTATGGGTTATGGTTGCAACTTGCAACTCAATGGTACAACGAAACATATTTGTAAAAACACGTGGCATCTCAAATTTTGACAACCTACCTTATTTGACACTCGTCAGGTTATAATCTGACTGTAAGCTGTCAAAATTTGGAGTAGATTGCATAGTGAAGATAGCGATTGATGAACGAAACATGTGTTAGTATCATTTTGGCTGAAGGTGTGCGTGTAACGCGTATATACGTATTATGTTTGACGAAATTTGGTTGGAGAATCAGAATCAGAAGAAAAATCTTACCGTTTCCGACTGATCCATGAGACGATATTATGATATCTCTGTCATGCGTGGACAGATTTTATTGAAATTTGGTCTTATTCGAATGCTTATATGCGGTTTACATAAGAAAAATGCCTTTAAATTTAGAAAATATTGCAGGCGTCATGAGATATTAATGAAATAAGTTTCAGGTTAGGTTGGATTAGCCGTTTCTCGAGTAAATGATAGCGGTAGCGACAGTCGACATATACAGGGTGTCTTTCCTGTACTTGGCGTCGAGACGCTGCCGCGTCTCTAGATATTTAATTTGTTTACGCTAAACAAGTAAAGAACACATCAAAGAAAAAGTGATTTACCTACTGGCGATTAGCAAGGCAAATGAATACCAAAGTGAATAAATAAACTAAATAAACAAAAATAATAATAAAATAATAATAAAAAATAAAAAAATAAACAAAAATAATAAAAAAATCATAACTCGACCATCTCACCTTTCTGCAGCGAGACATGGTCTTCACGTTAGCTTTGGCAGGAAGAGTTAATATGGCCAAATACTACATTGGCTGCATTGTCCCTCAATATCTCTACTATCTTATTATTCCAAACATTAAAGGAAAATGAACTTAGAAGTATATTTTAAATACGATTCTGTACAACCGCTGTTTGACAAAAGAGGTTAAATGTAACATCAATTTACCTTTTATAGCCTATAAATCCAGAAAAACACAGAAGGAAGCGAAATAACGCTATTCATTCAACTATTTGGCTTCTAGAGAAGTAATTGGTCTGCACTTTAATGCATTTTTACGTATAGACTCTGAAATATAGCGACACGACCAACTCTACGGCCCGACCGCGTCTCCCGGATTTACCCTATGTGTGTTTAAAAGTGTATATTTCCCGTGCGAATTCTTATTTTACTCTTCTACTTTAATCATTAAAATATGATTTATATTAAAAAAAAAAGGCAAATTTTTATAAAAAAATGGATTATTATTCATATTTCATGCAAATATAACTATAACAACAGATAGACATAACAAAATCCTTCATTTCGAATTTTGTCCAGCTAGATCGCCCGTTTCGCCCACTGTGCGCATGCACCAAGAAACATCTGTTTTCCACTGATTTTGTACCTTTCTATTTACTTCTTCTAATCTGTCATCTTCCTCGGCTTCGATTAGCTCTGTGTTCGAGATCTGAGCCTAGCTTAAGTCACAGGCCATGTTAGATCATTAACTAGTCCACTCAGAAGTTTTCGAGAGCTGAAGCACAAGTGTTTCAATTCCTCCCCTGAATTATCCTCGTGAAAAATTCAACTCCCTGTTGCGAATTATATTCTAATAACGATTCGAGCGCGAGAGTCTGCGTTGAAGAGACTGAAAGGATGACTGGAGAAGAGCGAACGGAGGAATTGAACCGCGAGGATCGGCGCGTTTCCGTGGGAAATCGCGGTTACGAAGCCGTGGAACGTAGGAAGAGCGAGAAATGGGAGGCAGAATCGGCGAATTGTTTTAATAAAGCGGCCGCGGAGCGCAGTGACGGTGGTTGAATCCGGTAATTGACTTGGAAACTCACGCCTGCCCGTTGAACGCGGACCGTGGATGGGGTTCAAGTGGCGGGAAGAAGAGGCAGCACGAGGGAAATATTTAAATTCCTTCGTTACTCGCTCAAAGAATCGCTAATGCTAGATGGAATCGCGTGGAATATGATTATTCTACTATTTTAACAACCCCCGCCGTTCGCACCAGCCTCCGTGCCCCAACTAAATTATTCTTCCAGCCCGGACGAGTAGTCCACGGAGCCGAAATAATTAGCTTGTCTTCGAGACGAATCGATGACCGTGATGCAATTAGAGCGGAGCATTGAACGAAACGCTGAGGCAGGATTAGAAAGTTGGATGCCTTAAGGGCTTACGATTTTAAGGGCTGATGCTAGGGTTTGTCGGTTTTTAAAAACCGGGTTTATATACTAGACTTAATATGTAAAAATGAATTAATTATTCAATTAAAAGCGTTAATATTTTGACTTGAAATCGCATCGGACACAAGCATATTGTAGTAGGTAACAATTTACTGTAAAACTAATATTCCTGAGTTAATATTTTCGCAAGGAAAATAGTAAATACTAAAAGTAGAAAAATACTAAATGAAATAAAGATTTAAATTTTATATTTTTTACGAATTTTAGTTATTTTAGTTATTTTTTATTTGGTTTCGTATGCAGTGTATTTTATTGTAGATCCATACATATTAAATGAACTCAAAAATTGTACGGATTTTAGTTATTTTAATTTCTTTTATTTATTTGGTTTTGTATAGATAGAGTATATTTTATTTTGTTATATTATTGTAATTCCATAAATATAAAAAAAACTGAAAAATTTTAAAATAAGTACAAATATTTATTTTCGATTTTAATTATATTTTTCCTGAAAATTCGAAAACCGGTTTAACCGGTTTTTTGGGAATAGTGGAATGCGGAAACCGGTTTTTTCAAAAGTCGGTTTTTGTATAAACCCTAGCTGATGCGTGCTCTGATTTTCTGAATATGCTGGATATTTTATTAGCAGATTTTAGACAGTTTTAAATGGCCTGATATTCCAAAGGGAGTTCTTGCAATCTTTTCCACAGCGCAGCCAGTTAATTGTCACTTTTTGCTTGGCGGAGGAATTTTGCGGAAAATTGAGAAATTTTCAATTTCCACTGGTGAAAGGGATATAAGTAAATCTTGTCGCGGAATAATAAAGTGGCCGCGGGATAGCTGACAAGGCTAGAATTTGCTTACGGAGAGAAATGCTGGCGATTAGGGAACTCGAACGGAAGGGGATTCAGTTCCTTTTAATTTCTGGAAGTTTACTCCGACGGACGATTCCGTTTCCCCGGAGTAACTTATTCAAATAATAATCTATATTACTTATTGACGCATCGGGGAAGTAGAAACTTATCCCAGTGGCCGTTCAATCTCCCCAGAATTGAGAGAGGACGACGTTTCCCGTTGGTAATATTTCATATCTCTCTTCCCGGCGGCGGGCGAATAAAATTATCCTCTCGGAAAGTTTCCTGTTAACATTACGTGTTACTTCCTAACGCGGGAATTTTCTGAAGGCCCCAGGATATTTAAAAGTTTCGGAAACCGTTCGCAGAAGTTCGAAAATGTCCGATGACGTTAACCGTGTTAAAAACGCTTCCTTATTAGCTTACCGACACTTTGGCGGTATCAGTTATCTCGTCAACATATTAGGTACTCCACCTTTAAAGATACAAAATATATTACAAAGCTACCACCAAAGTAATAATCTTCGCAAGTGGAACAATTAACATAAACGTTAAACAGAACGTTCCTTCCTTTGTAAGCCAGAACATTATACCTCAGAAACCCTGATTATTACATTGGCATATCACAAGCCAAAATTAGAGAGAAACAAAAGCAAATAATCCACTTGTATCGCTAACGAGCACTGTAAGCTCCCTCAATCTCTTCTAATGCCACATAAATCTGCTTGCACGTAAAACCACCCCATTCGGAGAATTCGTAGGTACTGAAATACCAAGTGCACGCGTCACGATTATTACAAGACAGTGCAATTTCTCGGCCCAATGCAGGGAGGCAAGGAACGCGAGTCGCTTGGAGAGGGTGCAAGCCGGCCGCGGGTGCCGCGACACGGCCACGTGTCACTCGTAACGGCCGGTAACGTGACAGCAAAAGCTGCCGCGACGCTGGGCAGGCGGATTAAAAGCATGGAACCGGAGTAATTTCACCTGACACACGCGCCTCGTGTACGAAGTTAAGCACGAGCCTCGGCCTGCCGCGGCCTGAATCGCGAGACGCAAAAATAGTTAACGCCTATCCAACGTGCGGTCGGCTGTGCGCCCGCGTATCGCGGCCGAATCGACAGGTTTTTCATGTTTTTGCTGATAAATCGGCTGGCAGTCGTTGCGGGTAAGCAGAGAGATTGGTAACTAACGGGGAGGGAATTTCTAGCAGACCTTCCGCGAGTGCTAGTGAATAACGAAAAGGGTTTAAGTGAATTTTAACGGAGCATGTATTTCGCGAGATGTTTCCTGCCCTGGCTCCGGGAAATTAAGAGATAAATATTGTACGATAATCATAGTTTCATAAACCGATTAAGGTTACCTTGGTTTTATTCCGCGGAACCTCGAGTCTTTTTTATATGTACATATATTAAAAGTTTAAAGCCGAGTACAATGTTCCACGATACTTATAATAGCAATATTTAAAACGGGGAAAATCACAACGGAATAATAGTTTGAGTGGCCGAGGTATCGCCGGAGTAAGCAGCTTGATAACAGAGAAACGCGAAATAATTACTACAAAGTTTTTTGGTAAGTGAAACAGTTAACAATACGGCGACGAGGAAAGTACTGCAGATAAATCCGTTCAATCCGCAATTAGCGTGTTCCGTCTTTGATTAAGGAGACCTCCCGCGAGGTCGTTTGGGGAGTTCGACTTGCCACGCAATTTTTAATCACCCTTATCGTCGAAGGAAACGGGGAGGAAGCGAGGCAGGGAGACGTCGGGGACAATTTGTGTTACAAATAGCCGGGGAATGGCGTAATAGGTAACAAGAAGAAAACTAAGCGATCGCATTAATTGCGTCCGTGGAAGGCGATTTCTTTCCTTTACCTCCCTCGGCGCTGCGACGTCGAGAAACAAGGGTCTTGCGGGGACAAATTATTTCGAATCACCACTAATTAGAAACGCGTCTTTCTATCTTCTCCGCATACATCTCCCTATCGGTTCCATTGATCACCCACCCGCAGATAATCTATCTAGAAAAGAGGCTCGTTCTACGTTTCTCCCGGGGGAGAAAAAATTCATCTCATTCCCAATCATAAAACTCGTTATCTCGAAACATTTTATAATCAACATTTGCACCGTGTGCTGTGCCGCGAGTTTTATATGTACAGGTACCGTTAAGGAACTAGTTCTTGATCAGGCACTAATTTTTGATCAGTTCATGAAATAAATCGTTCTTTTAAGTTTATGTCAATAAATAATTGTTTGAAATAATTACTAACATAAAAATTGATAATTCAAAAATATATGTGTTGTCCGTGAAAGCAGTTAGTATTGTTAGTTTTCGTGAAAATAAATGTGTAAGGTGGCCCACTTGACAGAAGGCCCTGTTGAACGCCATCTCTTACTGTTCGAAGTAATAGATCACCATCGACGTCACAGTCGATTTCTTTGCTGGTTGTTGCGGTATTAAAGGTTATTTTCATACATTTTGCTTACAATAGTTTACTTTACAATGTAGAGCAAGAATTTTAGTATTATATGTATCATTTTGCTATAAAAGTCACTGATCATTATTTAGTTCCAATTTTTTCTTGTGGAACTAATTTTTGATCACCTGAATAAAAAATAGGTTAGGACATTTTAAAATTATAAAAAAATTAAATTTAGATGGTATAATACTAAAAATAAGTTTATTTGGTACTTTCTTTTTAATTAGTGTCCGATTATTTACATTGAATAGTTCCTTACCTAATAAGAAATTAGTTCCCATGTGTTGCGGCCGAACTCCAGCGCTCAGCTGGTGCGCGAATTTAAATGTGCGTGCGAGAGCGTGTCAACACGGTGACGCACCGCTCGTCAAGACGGTTACGCGCGTCACCCGTTTTTGCACGGCTCGAGCGTTGGCCTTCCCGGAATCCGACCGTTAGTTCCTCGAACACCTTCGAACAAAGGCAACCCGCTCTCGCACGCACAATCTTGAAGATCTCTTGTCGCCCAGCGACCCACCGGTTTTTGAGCCCTGTAAAACGGCCCTTCGAGCCATCGCGCCCAGCGCCCTGTACATAGTTTGTACATATTTGTGTCTCGTGTTGACTGCGTGTTTTGTGAGGAGTGTTTTGTTCGTGAAGTCCCTGCGTGTTGTATATATTGTTGCAACGACGCCCCGTTCGGCTAATAAACGTGCCGTCAAAGTCACCAATTTGGAGTGCATCTCTTCTCTGGCCCGTCCCAGCGATCCACACCGCCTCCCCGAGGCAAGAGTTTAAACATTTTGGTCCTTCGAGCCGGATCGCTTTGAAAGATGGCTCCAACGAACCGGGATGGAGACGAGGAGGCTACCCCGACATCACCTCCAAGATGGCAGTCGTTGGTGAAGGAGATTCGTCTCCTCCTCCAAGGATCCGTTCGCCTTCTTGCCAACTTTAAGAAGATGGGGAGGGCGAAATTCACGGAGGAGAATGCCGAGGACCGCCTGGCCAAGCTGACCGAGACGTGGGCCCGGTGCGAGGCCCTCAACCTGGAGCTGGAGCTCCTGCTTCCCGACGCCGAGAGGACGGCGTGCCCCTTCGTCGCGCAGGAGGAGTTCGTCCGCGCTGAGGACGAATATTGGGCAGCGCGGGACTTCCTTCGGGAGGTCATCAAGTCCTTCCGGACACCGCCCACATCAGGGACGTCGGAACCGACCAGCGGGGAACCCAGCAAAGGCCTGGCGCGCCTGCCGCATATCGCCTTGCCCAAATTCTCTGGTGAGTACACGGAGTGGCCGAGTTTCCGCGACTTGTTCACGTCGTTGGTCATCGGCAACGCGACCCTCAGCGACACGACGCGACTGCAATATCTGCAATCGGCGGTGGAGGGCCAGGCGGCCGAGACGATCGCCCACATTACCATCACGGAGGCCAATTTCGGCACCGCGTGGGCCCTCCTGACCCAAGAGTTCGAAAACAAACGGGCGATCGTCTCGGCACACCTGCGTGACCTTATCACCTTGCCGCCGATGGCGGCTGCGTCGGCCGAGGAGCTGAAGCGGTTGCGTGGCCCCACCAACCGAGCGCTCTCCCTCCTCGCCAATCTCGGTCGCCCCACCGCACATTGGGATGATGTCATCGTCGCTCTGACGACGATGAAGCTCGATCCCGAGCTGATAGAGGAGTGGGAGCTCTCGCTTGGCGTCAGCACCGACCCCCCCTCTTACGCGGAGCTCGATAAGTTTATGAAGTCTCGCATTCAATCGCTTGACGCCGCGCGACTCGCGAAGGAAGCCGCCAAACCCGATCGAAGCCAGGCCGGAAAATCGTCGCGCGGGTCCGTCGCTCGGGTCTGCACGACCCACCCTGCGCCAGACCCTTCGTCGTACGGGACGAATTCCCAATGCCCTGTGTGCCGGGCGCGACATGCAATGTATCGGTGCCCGGCGTTTAAAGCCCTTCGCCTCGACCAGCGCCGCGAACTCGCGGCTGACAAGCGCGTCTGTTATAATTGTCTCGCGCCCGGCCACATGGCCCCGTCCTGCCCCGTCGCAGCCACGTGCTCGCATTGCGGCCGGCGGCATCACTCGCTGCTCCATCCGTCGAACGCCGAAACATTACCCGATGCCCACGATGCCGACGAGGCCACTGCGGGCCCGTCGGCAAACGGAGAGCAGCCCCGCGAGGCTGCGATAAATTCCATCGCGTCGCCCGCGAGTACGGATGGAGCGCCAGTGGTGCTAGCCACCGCGATCGTCGGCGTTCGGTCATCGGGCGGCGATTTGCTGACCATCCGCGCACTGCTGGACCAAGGAGCGCAGGTGTCACTCGTGTCGGAGTCAGTGGTCCAGACGTTGGGTCTCCCCCGGCAACCGCACGTGACCAACCTTGTCGGCGCTCTGGATGGCCAACTGGGAGCCTCGCAGTCGCAGGTGAGGCTGACCCTGACGCCGCCTGCTGGAACACCCCCGGCAGCCATTACCATCACCGCCCAAGTTGTGCCCAAGGTGTCCTCGTACGTGCACGAGTGGACTCCGACCACGCAGCGGAAGGACTTCGCCGGTCTGAAGTTCGCGGATCCAGATCCGTCGGCCAGTCGCCCGATTGACCTGATCGTCGGCGCCGACTATTTCGGAGCCCTGCTGCTCCCCGGGCTTCGTCGCGGCACCCCTTCGGCCCTGATCGCGCAACGGACAGTCTTCGGATGGATTGTCTCCGGTCCCACCGGTCCCAACGGTCGTTCGCCCGCCGCCGGTGCGGTGCACCACGTCACGGCCCAGCCCGTGACCGTGGAGACCGACCTCCGTGCGGTACCACCGAAGGTTCTGGAGGGTCGACGAAGCAACCGTGGCCCCGACCCTCGATCCAGACGACACACGCTGCGAACGGCTTGTCGCGAGCACGTGCCCACGGCGGGCGGACGATCGCGACCCCGTCCGACTCCTTCTGAGGGCCGGACGTCCGCTCGATGTCGGCGAGTCCGGCCTGCTCGCGATCGCCCTCCTGAGCTCGCTCGACTGGCGCCTCCCTCGCTTCGTCCTCAAGGCCGACATCGACGCGATGTACCGGCAACCCCTCGTGCACCGAGCGACGCGACCCTCCCGTGCATTCGGTGGCACCCCTGCGAATCCCTGCGGCCGATCACCCGCGTCGTGTTACTTCCGTGTGCCCCCGCTCCTGCTGACGGAGACCACGACGTGAACAATGACTGTACCACCTCGCGACCAATGTAACGCGCCACTCCGGTCCACCTTGTCGCGTCATTGCGTGTCACGGCGGGCGGACGCCTGACGCCGGCGTCCGGCACGATCGGCTCGGTCGACCGAGCCGAGGCGGGCGGAATGTTGCGGCCGAACTCCAGCGCTCAGCTGGTGCGCGAATTTAAATGTGCGTGCGAGAGCGTGTCAACACGGTGACGCACCGCTCGTCAAGACGGTTACGCGCGTCACCCGTTTTTGCACGGCTCGAGCGTTGGCCTTCCCGGAATCCGACCGTTAGTTCCTCGAACACCTTCGAACAAAGGCAACCCGCTCTCGCACGCACAATCTTGAAGATCTCTTGTCGCCCAGCGACCCACCGGTTTTTGAGCCCTGTAAAACGGCCCTTCGAGCCATCGCGCCCAGCGCCCTGTACATAGTTTGTACATATTTGTGTCTCGTGTTGACTGCGTGTTTTGTGAGGAGTGTTTTGTTCGTGAAGTCCCTGCGTGTTGTATATATTGTTGCAACGACGCCCCGTTCGGCTAATAAACGTGCCGTCAAAGTCACCAATTTGGAGTGCATCTCTTCTCTGGCCCGTCCCAGCGATCCACACCGCCTCCCCGAGGCAAGAGTTTAAACACCATGTATTTTAGATGATCAAAAACTAGTTCCTCACCTGACCAAAAAATTTGTTCCCATGTATTTTAGATGATCAATAACTAGTTCCTGACCTGATCAAAAATTAGTTCCCATGTATTTTACATGATCAAAAACTAGTTCCTAGTCACCTTATTATTCCATACCTTATAAATAATTAAATTATACTTATTTTCAACTTTTTAAATTTTTTCCTTATATTTTAAACATTAATTCATCTTTTAGTACAAAAAAGTCTATGGTTTAAAGTTGTATTAGGTTAAAAATAAATATTAAAGCGGGAAGCCCTCTAAACTGATCAAAAACTAGTTCCTTAACGGTACTCGGCGCGCACGGCTGTTGGTCGACGAAACAGGACTTGCAGTGTCGTTTAGGAATTCCCTCGGCTCCATTTCGGTGGAGCTTGTTTCCGTTCGCGCTGGAATAACGATTGCCCTTCATCGAGCTCTTTATCAGCTTCCAAGGATTGTCATCCACCTTTCGGACAGCCCAGACGATCCCGCTACCCCCCCGTCGCCCCCGCAGAATTGACCGTGGGGCGTTTCGAGGGGTCGGGGCGATAATATTGAATTTCAATCGGCATCATGCAAATCGATGCGCGTTTCATATTCAATGAGGCAATTAACGTACACGCGGTTTCACGTTGGTGGGCTTCGCGAAAGGGCAGCAGGGCGGAAGGGACGCGCGCCGTCTCCGCCTAGGCACATCCAGGGGCATTGCTAGGCTATTTCCTATTGAAATATTAATCGTAATGCGATGGGATAGCCAACATCCACCGTGAAATCCATCGCGTGATTCCTCGGACGGGTTCCTCCTGCCGGGTCGATTCCCATTAAAGCGCAAATCGCGGGGGATTTCGTTCCCCGGGGCTACGTGACAGACGAAAAAATCAATTTATCGCGTCGGTCGTATTAGGGCACCGGTTGTACCGATACGCGCGAGGGGGTGTAAAGCGAGACGCGACTGTTACACGTGGGTAACAATGGCGCTGGAAATTGAAGCGATTAATTTTCATACACAGGGTGGGTGGGTGGTGGGAGCGTTCGAGCTTGGATTTGAATTTTGTTTAAGGGGACTATTTAGACAGTCAGATCGCTCGAAAATCAGGTATTTTTTGCGAATTAATTACAAGGAGATGAACAGAAATTGTGACTAGTACGTTTGGGTAATGTTTATTAATACTATAAACAGTAAAAAAGAAATGATTTGAATATTATATACATATGTATGACAGCGCTACAGTCGTCTGATATGTAAGCGTTTTTTTGGAGCCGCTGTAATTTTTCAGTGATTCTGGCCGTAAGAAATTTAATTGTGAAATATCCTCTGAAATTTATACCTTGCCCTGGCCCCTATTCTGCCCTGAACCTATTGAAAAATAAAAAAATCCAAATTATAAAAATGGTGGCTGCAAAACGGCAAATTTTAAAGAAACGTCATTTCTCGCCAGGGAAAAGAGCCATTCTATTTTTTTTTTTTTTTTGAGAAACCAGGAGTTTTTACAGACATATGCGTAGGTTCAGGTCGTAACTAGACATGTTTCATACATGCTGAATTTTTTTCAAATCAACTGATAGCTCCGTTTTTTCCCAATCACTGCAAAACGAAGAGGAAATATGAATCCGAGAAAAACGCGCTTAAAGTTTCGAAAGAGGAATCTAGTCTACCTGCATGCGCGCAGAAACGGTTTATGGCGCGCTCGACCTTTTCGGCTGTAAAATCCTCAATTTTGCGAATTTTAACATAAACCAAACGGCATTTTAATCGGGAAGGGTGATACTTTCGAAAAATGCAACAAAAAAATCGAGTTTCTGACTGCCTAGTCCCCTTAAGGAATTGTTGGCGTGCCTTCAAATCATTTTTACAGAATACCCAATGAAAACAGGGAATGTATTTTATTTTTCTAACTCCGATGCAAAGTGGACCAACGTATTCTGTGCGGAAAGTGAAGACTTCAGAATCGCGATTGGCTGTGTTAATTTCCCGTCTCGTCTAACGCCAGTTCTTATCTCGAGCAGTTTGCCCTAAGTTCCTTAAACGCGAGCATTTATTAATGCAGAGCTCATAAACTATTATGCAAGGAGAGCGGCCGATCGTGTCGAAACGATTAAGAGTGCTTCCTGCCTTACATAATTAATCACACTCCGACGCCTCGACGCGAGAACAGCGAACGGTCCGCGAAGTTTCCCGCTGTGTTTTATTAAAAAAGTTACACGCTCCCTCCTAAGTTGCGCTAGAATATACGAAGCGAATTTATCTATATGTTAATACCGACCTAACAACGGGAACGTGACTTCCGGCTATATCTCGCCGCCCCTGTCGCCACTGCTGCTCTGCTATCCGTTGAAAGTTAGTTTAACCCGAACAGCTTCTCTCTGTTTCTCGACCGGCATTACCTACTAACTTAATCATCGCCCATTTTTCACCCACTCTTATCGCGCTCTGTCCAAGCCGGGCGACCCGGCGGCGGCGGAGTTTATTTATTAAAATCCACCTTAACGCTGCGAACCTCGGCCGAGAAATCCACGCGCGCGCCCCTCGATTATTGATAATATTCCGGTATTTACGTCAGCGTAATTAAATAAATATCCCGTTTCGCACGGCGAACAAAAGCTCGCCACATCAGCGCCACGTTCGAAATAAGTTCGGTAGCTTTTCGAGAACAGAGCCCGACACTCCTGACGCGGCGTAATCGAAATGTCAGAGTTGCGCGAGCTACTCGAAGCGTTATTTACTTTGCGACGTATATGCGCCCGGGCGATGTTTGAATTAATATACACGCGATGCAGTAATGCAGCGGCGATAATTCAACATTGATAGTTGCTACTTTGACGTTTGCTGGAGACAGGAAATCGGCGAAGCCCAGCCACTTTGACGGCCAGATAGACGTGATTGATTAGGCATCGTCGCTTCGCGTCGCTCCGGAGCGGGGCATTAGTCATGCGACTACACCTGCCGTTCCTCTCAGATATTTCCTAGCAAATCGTATACAAATATCGACCGAACTCGGCGTGCCAAATTGCCTCGACATCTTTAGTTGGAGCCCGGCCAGAGCTTGTTCAAACGACCGCGGTCTATTCTTTCCCCCCCCCCCTTAATAGCAATTATGGTATGCGAGTTAAGGGGCCGCCGTAGTGGTAGTTTAAATTTTAGTAGATAGGGCGGGTGTCTGCTGTCGTTATCTGGAAGGGGTCGCGAAAGTATTCCAGCGTGAAGAATTAAAATTTTTAACGAAGCAGTGATATATCGCCGAGTGTAATCAGCGCGCCCCGCCTGATGTACCTATAATACTCCGAAGCTTCTGAAGTGGCTGAGAATTAAAATAGTCAGGACAATAGCTGCGGAATGTCCCATTGAAGATATAATTATCGCGCGGCGCGATAGAATCCACCCTGCCTTCCCACTTCATCTACCACTTGCGTCGTTAGAGGCCTTTCTGAAGCGCTCCGGAGTCATCTCGACACAGAAATTCCAAAGCTATCGCGATTCGTTGGAGAAGAATGGCAATATCCGTGGCGAGGACGATCAAAGGAACGTCCGCGATAGCGGCGGGGTGGCGCGAAAGTTATGAGAACACTTGGGGCCTGAGCCGTTACCCATTCACGAGGTATAACGCGTGGGCGGAGGTATCAGCATCGACGGTTGCTGTTTCAGCTGTTTACAAGTACCGCCGGGCCACCCTTCATCCCCCTTTTGACCTGGTCTGCCGTGCCGTTAAGCCGTAGAGCAAAGGATTAGGTCTACAGCGCGGAAGTCTCGTCCCCTCTGCCGCCCACTCCTCGCGCCGCCAATCTTTATCTCCTCCTCACCCACGCACGGCCACGAATAAAGGCCGACGCGAACGGTCGCACGTGCAAGCTGATGATGCAAATCCGAAGTCGTGCGCGCAAAGATGGCTACCGTCGGCGTGACGTTGGCGAGGCATCAAGTCAGAAGTCACTCTCGCCGGGCCAGCTAATTGGCCGAATGTATTATCCTGTGGTAATTAAAGCGATACTTCGGGTCTATCGGGTCCAGCGATGGTGATTCCGGTCTGTCGAGCTTCTCTCGGCAAAGCAACGAGTCGCGTTATCGGGGGATTACGATGGATGTTGTCGATGTGTTTCATCGAATCGGACCGACGAGAAGGCATCTCGTAAGCGCGAGTATCTCTGAGAACATGTTCGGAGGAATCGAGCCCCTGCAACGTCGCCCGATCGATCTGGGTGTTGGATAATTGAAACGAGACGTATGATTGGCACACGGAAGAGTATTGGATTGCCTGGTAAATTAGTAAGCGCGCTGCGATCCAAGTGTTCCCACGTAAATGCTCGGGCAAAGCCGAATTCGTCGGAACTTTGCCCCAATTAGCCGCCATTACGTTGATACTTCTAATCTTGCCCACTATTTGCGAACCACTCGCGGCCTGGGCATTATTAAATAACACAGCTGTGACGTAACGATCGGGGCGATTAGCCGCGTGTACGTGGTAGTTTGAAATACGAATACACGGACGGAGGAGAGAGAGAGAGAGTGGAGAGGAGAGCATAGCTGAGAAAGTTTGTAATGAAGTATAGAAGGGGCCCGATAGAGAGCGGGGGATAATAAGTTAGGAGGTAACGAGCTCGTGTACGACAGACAGCATGGCAGTTTTAGTTCCGCTAGATGCTAATCTAAACTTTCAAAAACGGCTCGATGTGCTCGAGCTTATTAATAGTCACGTTGCAAGCGGCCCCCGGGATCACGTGTCACGATTTCACCCCTCGCGGAACCGGCGAAAAATCGACGACCCTAATTACACCTCGCCGGGCGAATGATGGATGTGGCTGGCAGAGAAGTGTTTCGCGCAACGCAAACAAGCGCGCTGTGTGCGTTTTAATGCCGCGACGGTAACGAACGAAACTAATCGGCCGGCGCTCTCCTCGGCTAGGAAACCGAACGTGCGCGTCGTTAAAGATGAAAAATTCCGGAGCCACGGCGTCGTGAGCGCGGCGAGACAGCGCGAACGCTTCCAGCGGAATCCACTGTTCGTTACTCGATAACGATCGTTCATTACGCTCGTAAAGGTTTCCTTATCGTTCGTTATAGTCGACGCTCGGAACGTTCGCGCGGCGAGCAAATAAAAACGGAACGCCGCGTTGCGACGCGCTAGGATTCATAAAACGCGTCGCGTCCGATAAGCGTCTCCTACTTAACTGTAATTACGTGCACGTCATTGATCGCTATCGCCAATGACACTCGCGATATTTCCCTCCCTGCGCAACGCTCGCCTCGTGACAGGCTCATTAAGCTGGCGCGGGCAGAAACTACTTCGAATGTTTAGCCTGTCTGCCAGAATCATAATAGCACTTATATTAACGCAGACATTAGACGCGTGTACAGTTTAACCCTCTAGGGACGGGGATGTTTTAAACTTAACGTAGAATTCTTTTGAGCGCTAAAATAGTCTATTTTACACTTCGGATTTGGAAGCTACTCGTTAGTTTTTGTTTTTTAATTTTTCTTTTTTTTTTAATTTGTTTATAACAATATAACAAAAAAAAGTTTAATTTCGGGTTCTGATAGTACAACAGTTTCTTCTCTGCCTACTAAAGGTCACTGTACCTATCAAATCTCGATCTTATTGATGGAACGTAAATAAAAATGTGTTAATCTGAATGGGACTCTGGAGTCCCAGTCGTCCCTAGAGGGTTAAAAAGCTGTACACAGCACATATAATTTATTTTCGATTAAGAAATTATTCCGTATCCGCTGCATCGCCAGCGGATTTCCCATCTGAAAGGCAGGTTTAAGTAGTTCGAGCAGAAATTGGTCGGCCACTCAGCGCCACTCTCGCCACCCGCGAGATCATTTTACACTGGTCGCACTACAATTTATACGAAGAATCTAGCCGCAGAATTCAACATTGTCCGCGATACAAAAGAGCCCGTTACGACATTGCCCGAGCAAGAGCCACGCGGAAATTCGATTATCTGACGTAAATGCGGGGTTTCCTTGGCGAGCCGAACACGGTTACCGGGTTACTGCAAAATGTCAATGCATTCCTTATCGGCAAGTCGGGCGGCCTCTAATCCCCGTTCGCTGCTTATCAGCCGCAGTTGAACCGTTATCTTTGTTCCCGGCTTCTGTTACCCTCGTGCGAGCGGATGGCAGCGGGGTCAGGAATCGTTAACGTATCGTTAACTCGTTCGATATCTGGCTGCTGGTTAAGCCTCCGCTCTTCCTCCGTGCACTGTCGTCATTATTGAAAGCCATCCCCCGCGCGCCCTCCGCACCGCCTGTGCTCCACCTTCTCGCACAAGCCTTTCCCAGCGCCGACACGTTCATCCGGGACATGTCACTGGGTCAGACGATTGCATAGGAACGCGAGCGGGGGCGGCGCGGCGGTGTTTGCTCGTTAGCGCGAACCGGGTTAAAACTGCCATGAACCGACTCAGGAAAACGGGGTGGAAAAAAAGAAATGGTGATTTCCTAACTTCGGTGCTGCGGGAATGAATCTCAAACGGCATTAGAGCGTGGCCGGGGAAGAGCCTCCGGTCTTTCCACGTTTCTCGTACTGCGTTTGAAGTTACCGGTGATCCCGTTCTCCCGTTTTAATTGTTGCGGAGCTTTTTCTGCGATCGCGGATTGTGCGCGGCGTTAACAGCCGGTCTCTCTCGCTCTCTCCCGTGCCGATTCTTTCGACGGGGCTGCGATCGTCTTTACTGCCGTCGTCGCGAAGACATATCGCGTGAGAATTTTACGCGCAGTGCCTCGACCGCTGTTTAAGGATACCGTGATCTATTATTCCGTACACGGCGAGGACCAGTGGCAATAATAATAATAATAATAATAATAATAATTTTATTTACGGGACAAGCCCATTAAGCACAATAAGAAGGGATAATAACAATAGATTACAATAAAAACAAAAACAAAACAAAAACAAAAGAGAAAAGTAGAGTGACGAGTAGGTGCATGGGGAACCTCTATGGAATGCCCTCCGCAATAAGGGCTCTGCGAATACTAATGTTGAAGCCGGAAAGAGTATCAGCAAAGAAATCGATGCCCTCGTGGAGTTGATTAGCGATACCACAGATCCTGCAATGATTAAGAAGGTAGCCATCACTGAACACACACATCTGGTCGCCATTGAATCCACAGGATATCCCGCGAATGTCAGCCGCATTCAAGCCTCGCGTAATCCATTCTAGTCGCTCTGAAAGGGTATTACCGAGATTACGTAGGGAGCCCATAGGTTCAAGGCTGTGCCGGGGCATTAGTCAAGGTCGCCGCGAAAGGACGCGATCAGGAAGATTCCGGACGCGTCGGCCGGGACGTCCGCATCAGCGTATTCTCCGGCCCCAATTTAGAGTAGCCCAAGAGACCGAACGAAGGCGGACGCCTGGAGGGAAGTTTGCCCCGAAAGGCTTCGTTATCCACTGACAAGGCACTGCCGCGTCCCGAACGATCCCTTTCTCCGCGCGCCCGCCACCCCTGGCGTTCCTCCTTCTATCCAGCTAACCTCGTCGGGATACATAGAGAGCGATGTGCTTCCTAAAACCTAACCCAGTTTCCTCTGTGGTCGGCGCCAGTATGCTAATCCGCTGCAACGTTCAGGCATCTATTGAAACCGCAGCTTCCTCGTGCATCACGGACCGTCGGAGTTGCTCTAACCATGGCATCTCGTGCAACAATGATCTATGTAGCACGACCGGCTTCCGTGTTGGGTGGCGCGGCACAGGGCCACGTTAGATCAGGGCCGGACGTTAATTGCTACTACCAATCAGCAATGTAGCGCCGGCGAGTGCGCCAGCTGCCTGGTACTCGACGGCGCTGAGGGCTAGTCGCTGGCAACCGGGCCCCTCTCGCCGGCTTCTCTCGCGTCGCGCCGCGCGGCTGGCCCTCGCCCCCTCGTGGCAAATTCGCCTTGTCTTCCAGAGTGTGAATCGATTAAGAGGGGCAGATGTATTTGTCCACGTAACTGAGCCGCCCGATTGACGGAGCACGATCACAGAGCGGACTGTCTGCCTCATACTCACCGTGTTGCTCGTTCCGGAATGGTATGGCGTTTAGGTATCAATTATCACCTGCCTTTCGAATAATCTCCCATTTCCTGGCCGCTTTGTGACGTAGCTGTGACTCGCCTTCAGACCTTCCGCAATGCCTAAACCGTCCAATACAAAGTACCCACCTTCTCCGCTAATTGCAAGATATTGGTTTCTCTTTTGACAGTTGATATGCCAATGGGGAGCTGATATATTCGGCGGAATCTAAATTGAAGTTCATACGTGCATCGAGGTTCTTGGTTATAATACTCTCCTGGCTTTGGTCTGTAAGGGTAGAATGTGGCTACAGTTGATCCCGCGAAATAGTTAACGATGCCTCGTAGCTCCAAGTTTCGGTATTCAATGGGATCTGGGATCCAGCAGCGAGCACTGCGAAATTCATGCAATTCGGCGAAAGAACGGAAGCGTTAGGTGTAATTGTCGCGTTCGACGAGCGCCGCCGCCAATCAGACGTCAGGGGCGCGGAGGCGGGTCGTTACGAAATCTCAATTAAAACTCGATAACAATTCGGGGAAGTAACGTTAATGCCTCCGCGGGCGATCAGCAGTTTTCAGACTTCGGGGGAGCAGTTTACTTTATTCCCGGCAACTTCGGCCCTCATTACCTGGGACCGTTTTTCATCCGCGGCGACGCGGCGAAACGAGTTTCGGGACAATACTTCGCGGAACAATCAAGAGATTCTTTCTTTAGAAACTCGAAACTTGCCCGTGGAATTACAGCGGCGATTCTGAAGCGTTGTCGCAGCCCCCTTTTGTTTTTGCTGCCTCGTCGAATGGGGCGGCGCGAAATGAAACGAGTTTGTACGTCATAAATGGACATGCATAAATTTTCACGGCGAACGCTACCCTTCGGCGAATAATTTAGTGCAGCGTGTGCAAACTGCCGCGATTCTCGGCGTCCGTGACGAATTACATTAGAAGTGTTTGTTTTTCCAACAGCTACTAACGAGCACCGTTTCCAAGCGTTGAGAATTCTTCCATTACACAGTTCGACCGCCATCTGGACTTGTAATATTTAATAGCCGTTTCTTAGAGGTTTTCGGGCGCTGAAGAAACTGCAAATTTTCAACTTTGAACATCTTTTGCGTCGAAACAGTAATAGTTATTCGGTTGCTCGTTGCGTGGAATTATTCTATGAACCCGCCCGAATACAACGGTATAAGTTATTAGGGCATTATGAACATTTAAATATTTTTATACAACGATCAAAAGGGGAGGAACACCCGAAATGCACCCATTTTTGCAGATATCTTTCAATTTATTTCCAAAAGTAAGAGTCTAGGAGAAAGTCTGACTACTCCATGCGATGCAGCAGATATTTTTCCTTCGGAGGGCATCAACAGAAGTGGTAAGACGCGGTTTGTTTTCAATACAGAAGCGAAATAGTTTGGCAAAACGTGCGTCGTTGACAGTCGTAGACAACGGCGACGCGCGATCCACTGCCGCTCATGCCGGGTTTACACCAAGGCGAATACGAACAAAAACACGAACAAAAACATTTTCGTGTTTTCTCGCGAACATGGTCGCTAACACGCTGTTCGTCTCGTTGTAAACGCGAAATAACAGTGTTCGCTAACATTTGACCCTACTAATAGCCGTGAAATCCTCCGGATGCCCAAATCCATGAAACTTGGGTCTTGCTGTCCCTTGCCATTGTGGGACTGCTCGTAAACAGGCGACCCTCTTGGACCGTCCGCCAGCACGTACTCCACAGAAATAGTATGCGTGGCAAGCTCGAATAAAATGTTTATATTTTTGGTTTTAGCTTAATGAGAATATTTCCAACGTATGAATGAGATTTTTCTAATAAAAATGAAACCAAACCCGACGCAATTCAGACAAGTTTGAGTTCTGCTTATAATATACATATTATAATATACATATAATATACATATTATAATATACATATTATATACATATTATATACATATTATAATATGAGGCATTTGATGGAAAAAGGGCACATACGCCAAAATGCCATTTCGAGTAAATCGGTTTCAAAGCTTTCATTATAGTATAACTTAATGAAAAGTAATGCAATTAAATCCAATTTTTTTTAAGGATGTAGTATCGTATCCTTCAAACGTTTTGTAAACAGAAGTCATGATTTGAAAATGATATGTGTGTTTATTTAATAGTTTTATGCAAGTGGTTTATGTGCCCTTTTTCCGTAAATAGGGTAAATTCGTAACAAAATTGCTTCTTTGTTTAGTTATTTACATATAATTTTGTTTACATACTTCGTTGGCCATTTTTTATACATCGCTTAAATAAAAATACAAAATGAAGCGCAAAACTAAACAAAAAATGTTATGTTTTAAGTAAGTATTAATTTTTCCGATTTTTTGCAACAAGCTGTCTTACAAATCACTTTCATCTTTCCTAAATTCGCTTCTTTCCTTGCGGATTCGACACACGCCTCACTTTCCATAGTTCCTCGCTTACACAAAATCGAACGTATTGCACGACTAGACAGTAGACAGCACGGCAGCGCGACCGGTCAGCGACTATGTAGCTGCATGTCGCTCACGCTACGTAACAAAACAGCGTTTAGCTAATTTAAACGTGGGAGAAGAAATGTCCTTGATATATTATATATATATAACATATACCTGAGTTGATTTAACCGATTTACGGAAAAAGGGCATATAAGCCTATGTGCCCTTTTTCCATCAAATGCCTCATATACATATTATAATATACATATAATATACATATTATAAGCAGAACTAAAACTTGTCTGAATTGCGTCGGGTTTGGTTTCATTTTTATTAGAAAAATCTCATCCATACGTTGGAAATATTCTCATTATGCTAAAACCAAAAATATAAACATTTTATTCGAGCTTGCCACGCATACTATTTCCGTGGAGTACCTGCCGGCGGACGGTCCTAGAGGGTCGCCTGTTTACGAGCGGTCCCACAATGGAAAGGGATGCGGATCGCCAGGTATCGTCAGAAATGTTCGTCCACTGCGTTCCTACCGACGCAAACATCTTCGAGAACGTTCGTACGCTGTATTCTGTTCGTGTTCGCGGCGGTGTAAACGCGACGAGAACAGACGAACATGTTTTTGTTCGTGTTTTTGTTCGTATTCGCCTTGGTGTAAACCCGGCATGATGCGTAACCCCGGGTCCACACCAAGGCGAACACGAACAAAAACATTGTTCGGGAACTTTTTTGTCTGTTCTTGCCAAGTCCACATTGCTGCGAACATGGAAAAAACTCAGCGTACGAACCGTATGTGAACGTACGCTGAGTTTTTTCATGTTCGCAGCGACGTGGACTTGGCAAGAACAGACGAAAAAGTTCGCGAACAATGTTTTTGTTCGTATTCGCCTTGGTGTAAACCCGGCATCAGCGTAACACAATCGCTTACCGCGGCGGACTATCACTGCCGGCGCCGCACGTTTTGCCAAACTCTTTCGCTTCTATATTGAAAACTAAACGCGTCTTACCACTTCTTTTGATGCTTTCCGAAGGAAAAATGTCAGCTGCATCGCTTGGAGTAGTCAGATTTTCTCCTCGACCCCTAGTTTTGGAAATAAATTTAAAGATATCTGAAAAAATGGGTGCATTTCGGGTGTTCTTTTCCCTTTTGATCGTTGTTTAAAAATATTTATTTGTTCATAATGCACTAATAACATATATCGTTGTATTCGGAATAGCTATTACTGTTTCGACACAAAAGATGTTCAAAGTTGAAAATTCGCATTTTTTTTTCAAAATCGAATTTCTCAAAAACTGAGGTTGATGACGACAAACGGCTTACGGATTCGTGTTCAGCGCACGAAAACCTATAAGACACGGCTATTTAATGTTACAAGTCCGAAAAAAAGTCAAATTTCCTCGAACTGTCTTATCAATTTAAAAAAATCTAATTTACTTCATTTTCTCGTTATTCCAAAGGACAAGTATCGAGGAAATAATCAATGATCCTAGAAGAAAAGTGCTCTCCCAAGTTAATTGCTTATATTTAAAAGTGGGTTCTCCAACTAATCAAACAATGCATCCCATTGAGGGAAGCATTGTATTCACATTGTTCGACATTATTTCAAAACAACCCGCGAACACAGAGCCGAACAAGCACGGCTCAGCCCCGACCTAGCCGAATTTCCCAACGAACCGACTCAACTTACTTTCGCGTGCCGTGGAACTTGTACGCCGTCGGTTCTGTCTGCAACTATCGTACAATTTCGGCGCATGTAGAAGTCATGTTTCGTCGATGCGCCGCGAACCGAATTTCTCGTTTCAAGCGCAAACTTCCCGAAAGCAGCTGTAGTAATCCGTCGACTTCTCATTAACGCCCACAGCTAGCATCGTCCCGCCTCCCCCGCGATCATTGTCAAGATCAGCCGCGCAAATTACACGGAACCCGGCGGCTGGCAGCGGGGTAGGACGGACGCGAAAGTTCGTCGCGTCTGGCCCCTCCGTCTCTCGGTCTTCTAATCGCCAAGGTTTCCCGGTGTATTTCGAAGAATCGAGCGCGACCCCGGTCTACCTCGGCGCGGCGGGGACCCTTAATGGAAATCCAAAGTTATCGCGCGAGCGGCCCGTTATCCTATCACCGGAGCCACGGAGCTTTCGCCAATGACTTTCGAGTTTCGAACGTCGGATTAGATTAGGATACGGGCTGAGTAATTGGCGATTAATAACACGCCCGCCCGAATATAGGTATAACGTTAGACGCAGGCGATCGGTATTGTAATTAGGGGCCGCCGACGGGGTGCAACGTCGTAGAATCGGAGCCTTCTGGAGCGCTATCGCATCCATCACGTGCCACCTGGCGATTAATGTCGGGAAAGTTCGGATGCTTAGCCGAGTTACATTCACCATCGACGAGGCATTAGGCCACCTGAAGCGTTGCGTGCGCCCGGAAGTTTCCTCCGGGGCCCGCTCATCGATTCGAGTCGCCGTTATTCCGGCAAGGAAGCGCGAGAGGATCGTCTCGGACGATTCCGATAGCATCGACATCGTTTCTCAATTGCCCCGGTTTAGAGCTGCCTCGGGTGTCTGGCTCGTTTCCTTGTAGTGCTGCGCGATGGTCGTGGAATTGATTTACCAATATTACCTGGCTCGAAGGTGTAGCTGAAATGTACGATTGATAATTCTTTGGCGGGAGTTGAGAGCGAGTGAAAGGTAGGCTCGAAGGAAGGAAAAGGAACTTGCGCTTCGGCCCGGGCCTGCTAGTGGACTCATTGGTAAGGGTTTCTTTTGTAAATGTTTTCTTTTTGGTTCCAATACAATTTGAGAGAGTCGAAGATTATAAAAAAACATATAAAAATAGCCAGTCAGTCTTAGGAAAGAAACTTGTTTTCCAGTTACGAAGCTCGTGGGCATACAGTTGCAGTTACCAACGTAACAAAATTTTTAAAATTAAACGCGAATAACAGCAGACAAATAAATATGTCTGAAAGTATCTTTCGCGCAACTAAAACTAGATTGCGATGTCAGGTACATGGGTAATGGAAGGAAAAGACTAAAAAGGCTTGCAACTAGAGCTTATAAACTAAGAAACTATTTACAGACGGGTAGGAAAGGAAAGGAAGAACCTGCCCCATATGGCGCAATATCACAGATATCTTTAACTGATAGAGAATCACATGTCAGGTTTTATCGTAATCTATGTCTACGTAGCCTAGATTTCCGGTCACGAAGCTTTCGAATGTGGATGCTATTACCCGTCAGCCACCAGAAATTATTCAGGTTAAGTCTACGGAAGTCAAGGAAATCAGCCTTTGGAATAGCTGCAGAGAATTTCAACTTGCTTTCATCCGTTACAAGGTCCTGCTCTACAAGCGAAATCCTTTTGTCCGCTTTGTTTCTCCTCCAAACTCGTTGGTAAGGCTTACCTAGCAGGCTCTGTCTTCGACGCTGGGACGTTAAGAAATAGGACGAAATAGGTATATGAAGGAGTAGATGAGGGAGAACTAGCGAGAGAGCGGAACGGTCGAGAGGCCCTCTGGCGGCATGAGTCGGAGGTATCGCTACAATTTTAAAGAAGCTGTTAATCGCAGTATAATTAGCTCGATCGTCGTGCATGCGGTAAGCTGGAAGTAAAACTTTCTGGTATCAAGCGGGTGCGGGTTGGTTATTAAATGATCAGCCGGTTGGTTAGGCGAACATTTACTGGAGGATAGGCTGGGATAACATCTTGGTCGTTTATATGGGATTTCCAGGGAGATTTACAGAGCGCTGTGTCCCTTTCGGTTTCGGGCCCATTATTGCTGATATACTGAGAGATTAAGAGCACATGTTACGTACATCGAGCCGCAATATAATGTATAGTAATAAAACGCCTCCGGTCCGTAGCGGGATGTGAACTTCATGCGGGTTGCCATCCTGCGATGTTGGAGCTAACGTATCGCTTCTAATAAATTCGTTGAAACGCGCCACTGTTCCCGAAGGCGCGTAAGGTTATCAGTTATCTCTAAAATACGAGATTATCAAAGCAACATAATACGACCACTCCGTTCGTTTACGTAGACGGTATTTAAGTTCGATGCTACGGAGTCGGTTTAGTAATTGTGGCTCCCCGCTGCCGCGATTTTTAATCGAATATTCGGAATTGAGGTACCATGTAACAGAGACAAATGTCACAGTACGCGTGACACAGAATCCAGGGGTGCTCCAATTCCAAGATTAACACTAAAATCGATGGGTTTAAATCAGCGCTACACGGAAAGGGTATCGTGTAATTAATATGTCTGCATCGGGAACACGCGCTGCAGGACAATTTAATTTTCATTCAACCTGTAATGAATGCTGAAATATTTATCGCGCATTCGTACGCACCTGTGGGGGATGAAATTTCCAAGATTAATTACAGAAGATTTATACGCTCCGGTCGTTACATTAGTACGTGAAACTTTATTCGATTCCCCGCCGCGACAGTAATGCGAAGTACCGTTGCGCTACTTTCATATTACTTTTCGAAAATATCGGTCATCGGGCTTGAATCGCAGCCCGGAATTTCCTCTGCCTCTCTATTGGACGAGCGGATGTGAAGAGATCTCGAGAATTCACAAGGTCCCATCTTAGTGAAACGTCAATATCCTTTTCGAAGATAAAATCAGGCGGACACTTCGATGGAGACTGGAGAGCCTATATTTGAAATGGAGAAATAATCTGCGGCCCCGGTAACTTTTAGAATTTGACTGAAGCAACGCAAGTGTAATCAGCCTCTGTACAAAACGCAGGGAGCAGATTAAACTGCACTTCGATTTAACGCCTTTTCCCACAGTGTAAACACGCGAGGCTCCCCATTTTCGTAGAGTATCTACTGTATAGCAATCTATTACTGCGGTATGATTGAAAAGAAAAACGGACAGAAAGGAACGCACACTCGAGGACCAAGCAAACCGTGAATTATTCCGCGTAACAAGGCTTTAGCGGACGGCCGCCGGTGTTCCGAAGCGAAAATTTGCTCGAGTAGCTTTCGAAATTCTATGGAACACAGCGACGGTCGCGTCGATTGATCACCCGCGTCGAATTTCATTGTGACTTACTTATCCTATCCTTTTGTCGGACTCAACTGTTCGAGGGCGCAACGAGACGAGAGATTCCGTTCGGCTGACTCGCGGCTATAATCAGCGCGAAGAGACCTCTTTGGTTCGTGCCACGAAGAATCCTGACGAGGTCAAACAATGCGACAGCGGGCACAAGTGGCCGGGATAATTCGGTCGACACCTTTCTCGATCTCTATCGGGGGCGGCTAATTACGTAATTCGATAGCTGCCGGCGAGCTTCCGTGCCCATTGGCGGATAAGAGACACGGCGGCAGCCACGGTTCGTCAAAACACAATGAGTGTAACGACGAGCCTGCCGTATTGGCAACGCTAATTAACGGGGACGGGGTTAATGAATGTCACCTAGATGGAAGTGGCGCGGCTTTCCTCGCGGTTTTCACGGCTGATCGAACGGGCATTTCTCATCTTACGTGGCATCGATGTCTGGTAATTGGAGTACTCTGCTCGCGTAGAAATGTTCGCGATCAGCCGAGAGAATTATTATTATTTTTATTATTATTATTATTAATAATTGGTGGGTAATTAAAATAAACAGCGTATATTTCATCGCTTGCAACATTCGGGTGACTGTGTGGATGCAGATGAATATTGCGACGTAATAAGGGAATGGCTTGGATCTACGCTTTGAGGTTTGTGGGGATTAGAGCTGTTTCGAGACTCGAAATATTCGAGTAGCTTGAAGTTCGAACCGAGCGGGACTCGGTTTTTCGAGCCGAGCCGAGACCCGAACGGTTTCGAGTAACCCGAATGTTTCGGGTAGCTCGATTTCTTCGAGCCGCTCGAATGTGTTTCGGGTAGCTCGATTTTTTCGAGCCGCTCGAATGTGTTTCGGGTAGCCCGATTTTTTCGAGCCGCTCGTATGTTTCGGGTAACTCGAATATATTTTAGGCAGTCGACTGTATGATGCAGTGTGATAGCTTGGTGTAGCTGGAACGTTTTGTAGGCACCGAATATAAATTTAGTTAGATGTATAATTATACACATTGATTTCTTTCAAACCTCCCTAGCGTCGTTCAGGGATCAATTACTTAGGATACTGCCACCTCGGTAATCTAGTGTTTCACCGGGTACGGCGTTAGAGCCGTTGTATAGACTGGCTTGTTTTTGTGTTGTTACTGTTGTTTTGTTACTTTACTTTATATTCTATGTTTTTCGTTATATTTTATTTTTAATCGTATTGTATTTTATTGTATGTTTCTGTATCTTAGCATTTTTCTACACTTTGTATTCTAAAGGGTTCCCCCGTTGAATAAATAATAATAATAAATAATAATAATAATATGAGATTTATAGATATGAAAATCATATGAAGTAATTTAACCCTTGCCTGGTGGATATTTTAACAACACATTGGATGCGGGGCCCATTTTCACCCAAAATTTAATTCGTATACACCTCGGAATAAGCTCCTAAATAAGGTTTTCATCTTGTTAGCATCTAGTAGTAGTACTAAAAAGAAGTATTATCATCACGCATCACGTGTGCACATTGTCCGCTTGCAATGAAATTGTTTAATATCACAAACTATTTAAATTCATCGGGCAGGTCAATATAAGCTATCGCTCGTGCAGAAATAAATGATTTTAACAAACATAAGGAATTACCTTTAATACATATATATCCATACTCCAATGGGACCCTCCGAAACATCTAACTAAATTTATATTCGGTGCCTACAAAACGTTCCAGCTACACCAAGCTATCACACTGAACCATACAGTCGACTACCTACAATATATTCGAGTTACCCGAAACATACGAGCGGCTCGAAAAAATCGAACTACCCGAAACACATTCGAGCGGCTCGAAAAAATCGAGCTACCCGAAACACATTCGAGCGGCTCGAAAAAATCGAGCTACCCGAAACACATTCGAGCGGCTCGTAAAAATCGAGCTACCCGAAACATTCGGGTTACTCGAAACCGTTCGAGTCTCGGCTCGGCTCGGTTGTTTCGAGTCTCGAAACAGCTCTAGTGGGGATGCCGAGTGTATTCAGAATTAATTTACTTGTTAATGTTACATTTTTAATTTAATTTCTGTAGTAAGTAGTTAAATGGATTTACAGGGAATTATTATGCACTTTGATCCATTTTTTCGTCCTCTATTCCTTTTTGAACAGCTGACATGCGCTTTAATTATCACCTATTTGCTACGTTTTCTATGTGAAAAACGTCGAATGAGCGAAACAACACGTCAACTTTCTCTTTTGCGAACAAAGTTGTTCATTAACGTAACATCGTTAACTGTATCGAAGCTGGCGAAGTTCTGATCGAGGTTTTTCACGGTCTGATAATGATCGACAATCCCCGCGAGAGTTAATTCAATACTCGCAGCAGATCTGCTTACATACGCTGTGCGGACCGAGCTTCGTTTGTTCGGCTCTGACAAGAAAAGCCGTAAAAGCGTTTTTAAACGATTTTATTCAGCTTCGATCCTCTGTTCGTTTGTTTGGTTCAAATCTAGAAACTCAATTTTAATCCACCTCCGACTGTCCAATAGAGTTGAAACTTTGCAGGCGTATGTGGTTGGATGACAATACGAAATTATGAAAAAACCAAAACGACTTGAAGTCAGCCTGTAACCACAAATCAAATCAGTTCAATCGACATGAAATCAGCATATAACCACAAATCAAAACTTACCTCGGCACTAAAAAGTAAATAATAAAAAGATTCTTTAAGTTAAACGATTTTAATAAAAATGCACTAAGAACTAAAAAATAATTATTTTCTTGTACTACAATTTCGATGGTGTTTTTTCACTTTTAATAAAATCGTGAAGCAGGATATTTCATAACAGAATATAGATCAATTTAATACAGAATCAAGCGTCGAAATGAATTTGTTGTGAGATATCCTGCTCCAAGATTTTATTTTAAGTGAAAAAACACCATCGAAATTGTAGTATCCCCAAGAAAAGAATTACTTCTGAGTTATTTGTGCATTTTAAATAAAATCGTTTAACTTAAAAAGATTTGTTTTATTACGTATTGCGGATGAAAATTCAAATTTTGAAAATCCTGACATTGTGCTTCGCTTTTATATCTCACAGTAAGTTGCAGAGAAGTTCCGATTGTTCGATAGTGTGTCTTCTGGAAGCTCATTAATTTGAAAGTCCTTTACTTTGAGATCAAAATAATCAAAAGATTTTAGAGACTCCTCATGCACGAGTTTACTTCGTTTTATTACCTTTGAAACTAAAACGTAACAGGAAGTTTCATTTCAATTCTGCGCATAAAAAGGTTAACCTTAATGTCGAGCTTGGAAATAAAGTTAAGGAAGAATTATTGACTATTCGAAAGTTTGCGGAGGTAATAGTTGTCTTCATTTATCTTCATCACTTTCAGTTCTTTAAGCTTCCTTCCTCTCCTACTTTATCTTCCCTCGCCTAGAGTGTACACAAAATACCTGGAGATTAATTAAAAATCAGATTTTCTCATTTATCCACGTCTTTAAATTTTGTTTCATTTCTCAGGTAAATTTTCCTTGGACTTGTATCGTCAAGAACTTATATACTCCTCGTGGCATACTTTCAGCAACTGGTAAACGAAACGATGGTTCCTGTATTTCAGATCATCCAATCCCTTTCTCGAACTGCTACGAATACCATCAAACTTCTTAATGGAGACTTTCCCAACGCCAGTAACATTCGAGCAATGTCGTTTCTCCAGGAGATTATCAACTCATTCCGCAGACGTTATCAAGATACTCGCGAGTCTGTGTAACGAGTAATCCGCAGCAAGGGAACAGTTGTGCATAATCTAATATCTTATCAGTTCCTTATTTGTCCCCGTCAGTTCCCCGCCCACTGATCACTCGCCAATCTTCCTCAATTTCGCGCTGATTGATCGCCAATCGAAGCCGTGATTATCCCCCGAATAAAATCAGATTATATCTCAAGAGGAAACGGAGGAGATCGACGGGGGACAGAGGATATCAGGGCGAGATAACATTACCGTTCGATCCTCTAACGAGCGGGTAATCGCCGAGGCTTATCCATCTTCATTTCCCCAAGAAACCGTTCACCCTGGTATCCTACGTGCCAGCATATTGTACAATATAAGGTCCGCCAGCGAGAACGCGGACGGCTGCTGAGAGTCGCGAGGCAACCGACGATTGGTCGACCATGAATTTTTCATCGAATTTCAATCGACAGGAATTACTGGCGTCTGGAGAGCGGCTCCCGTTCATTATTCGATTATCGAAATCGATTCGGAAATGACGATAAACCTGACCAACTGTCTCTCCCTCGTGTCTGGCGATATATCGAAATTTCCTAGCCGATTACCCGGTGTCCCGTGCGGTCTTCTCCGTTCGGCGGGCGAAGGGAAAAACGGGGGGCGAGTCCTCTCTTCGTAGACGACGCGTCAAATACGAAGTTACGCACCATCACCGGGAGTAAATTCGCTGTCTGGCCTCGCGTCGAGTGGCCGCCGGCTTAATTCGATTGCCGCCCCTCGAGGTGTGTTCGATTGCGCGCGTACAGCTTCGTTCGTTTTGTCTCAGAACACGTCGAGCCGCGTCGGACATGTTTATAACACCGCTAGCGGCGGCCGGGTCGCCGCGAAATCCAATTCAAGTAACGCGGATACGCGGCGCAACGACGTCATTGCCTGGCTTCCTTTTTCCCCGCTCGTCGTGCGACTCCAGGCGTGCAGAAGTTCGTTCCATCGATCGGGCGCATCCACTTCTGAAGGGTGTAATCCACGTCATTAATACCGAGTCGGTTCTTAATTATGTCAAGAGTGCCGTGCGCGGCGATACTCCGCCGCCGCCACCCTCCGGCGGACTGTCTCTTCTCGCCGATCGATTCTGCTGATTTTATGAAAAATGCAGCAACCGTTGCAGCGCCGCGTGAAAGGTGGAAGTAGTGGCAGAGGCGAATGCATCGATCGACCAGCCATTCTGCTCTAAGTTAATTGCATAATTGGCGGTTGTAGAGATACAGTACACGTTGATCTGTTGCTCGGAACGTCTTTACGGTTCCACGCACTCCCCTCGAGCGCAAAAGTATCTGCATTGGTTGTTAGAGCTATTGTTTTTGCCCGGGCATCCGGGTACCCGGGTACTCGAGTACCCGGTGAGACCCCGGGTAGAAAAAAATTACTCGGATACCCGGGTACCCGTAGGATACCCGACTACCCGGGTACCCGTGCAATACCCGGATACCCGGGTAGACAAAAATTACCCGTGTGTCCATGAGATAGGGTAGATGTCCCAATTACTGCCAGTGTCCCAATTACTGCCACTTGATTTATTATATGTAATAAAAGCGTAACGTATAAAAATAAATGTACAAAAAATAGTTATTATAATAGTTATTATAATAGTTAGTCCCAATTACTGCCACTTGATTTATTATATGTAATAAAAGCGTAACGTATAAAAATAAATGTACAAAAAATAGTTATTATAATAGTTATTATAATAACTATTTTTTGTACATTATATAATAACTATTATAATAACTATTTTTTGTACATTTATTTTTATACGTTACGCTTTTATTACATATAATAAATCAAGTGGCAGTAATTGGGACACTGGCAGTAATTGGGACATCTACCCTACCCGAGTAACTGAGAATTTCGATTTGACAGCATATTCCGTTCATTACTGAGGTTAGCCGAAAATGATCGAAAGTCGAAAAACGATCGGCTGTCAAATCGAAATTCTCAACTATCTCATCACACTTCAGTTAGTCGGGTATCTCATGGACACACGGGTAATTTTTGTCTACCCGGGTACCCGGGTAGTCGGGTATCCTACGGGTACCCGGGTACCCGAGTAATTTTTTTCTACCCGGGGTCTCACCGGGTACTCGAGTACCCGGGCGGGCGGGTAGTAAAAGCTCTATTGGTTGTACGAGGGTCGTACGATAAGTACCTGGCCTCGACCAGAAAAAAAACTTTTTTGGGGCAAAATTCGTTTTATTTTTCAACGTAATCTCCTTTTAGCGCGATACACTTCGCCCAACGTTTTTCCAAATTTTGGATCCCTTCTGAATAATACGATTGCTCCAACTCTTCGAAATAGGCGTTTGTTTCAATGATGACCTACGAGAAGTCCACTGTTTCGATTGTTTCTTGGTCTCTGGTGTACCAAAAGTCCTTCGGATTGCGCTTTAACATCGCCAAACATTCCTTTGAAGTTGTCACACGTGTGTGTTTATGGTCAATTGTGAGCAATCGCGGCACCCATCTTGCGCAAAGCTTTCTCATATCCAAATGATCATTCAAAATTTTCTGCACCCGTTCGATTGAGACGCCCACAGCCTCGCCAATCTCGCGCACTTTCAATCTCCGATCATTCATTACCATATCGTGGATTTTCTCAATCATTTCTGGTGTGGTGACCTCAGTTAGACGACCTGGACGTTCTTCGTCGCAAATGCTTGTACGGCCGCGTTTAAACTCAGCTGTCCAATATTTTATTGTTGCAAACGAAGGTGCAGAGTCCCCATATACTTCCCTTAATTCCGCTTCTATTTCATCATTCGTTTTCTGTTACAAAAACAAGAATTTTATCACTGCTCGATACTCAATTTTATCAATTTGTGTAAAAATACAAAACTTGTTCGCGTTCAATGACTGTCAACACACACACTGAATGACGCAACTGGCTGAAAATTTAAAGTCGTCATTTTAAAGATGGTATTTACGAGAAATGGCATTTATTTAATATTAATAACGCCATCTCTTGCCGAGGCCAGGTACTTATCATACAACCCTTGTATCCGACAACCGGACGCACTCGCAAGACTTCAAAAATTGTATTTAACGAGGGATTAATTCCGAGACTAATTTAGAATCGGAGTTATGCGGATTTGTGAACTGTGAACTTTCCGCAATATTCTCATTGCTCTTTCATGGATCCACCAGCCCGACCCATTTAAAAGCTTCTGTGTTGAACTTTGAAACTCATGAAGAATACATTCGCATCATAGGTTTTAATAAAGATTGATATAATCGTGACTGATATTTCTGTTTCCCGAACAATTCTTCGGAACTCCGACAGCATCGTGGAAGCTAACATTTATTTATTGATATAAAACGAAAAGTGTGTTCGGTTGACCTGTATATTTCTCGGCTCGAAGCGAATCAAAGATAGACCTCCGATAGGGAATATAGGACAAACGATTGACGCGCCGAAATTATTTCCTCCGTGGGAGACCGTCGCGTTGCCGGGCGACAGTTTTAGCATCTAATCGCGATAAAGGTCGACCGAATCGCGGGCGGGATCTCGCTTCGAAAAGGAACGGCGTTGCAGCCAAATCGAGAATGACCGTGGAGATAGGGCATATCCATAGCTACACGTCGAGTTTAATCATTGTAAGTGCACCTGGCAGCCCTTTTCGCCTTATCGGATCGCAATCTATTCCTACAAAACTACAAAACCGTTGGATCGCCCTAAATGCCACGATCCCATGGAAATTCTCGGTTCTCTGTATCCAATATTAACCAGAATCATGTAATTCCCTTACCAATAGCGTCCACTCTCGCTCGTTCGTTCTGTCTGACTTTAAGTTTCGACGGGAATTCAATTCTTCTCCTCAACAGCGTTACAATTTCGCGGGATGGCTTATTCACGGTGTTTCCTTTTTGTTTGTTGCAGGTAAATGTTTGCGCTGCCCCATAATCGTTCCTGAGGGTTTCGTGAGTTAATTGCACGTTCATTTATTAATGAGATTTCGATCGAACGATGTTGGGTTGAATTGTAGATTTTTAATACGAACCGTGAGTTTGGAGCAGAATTAATGCGATTTTATGTTTATGAATAGAATCAGAGGAGAGAACTGTTACGTGTCAGTTATTCGATACTTTGCGGAGAATTCGGACGTTTCCACTAGTGGCTGTAATCGTATTGGTGAATTTTCGAAATACACTTTGATCGCGAAATTTCAATGTAAATAGAAGTTCGAGGTATTAGAGAAATTTGTAACTCGAGTGCATTGAGAGTAATGCGGCCCGAAATGTACGGCGAAACTTAAATCACTGTAACTTAACCCAATATCTTGTGGCAGCCTTGCCATGCGTTCAACTATATGTATTTAACTTTGAGTTCAATTTTAACTTGGCTCGCGTAAGTTTTAGAGGACTTTTTATAGATATGCCTTCAATTCTCCTTTATAAAACTACTTCACGTGGCCCCAGAATATTGACTGCAGCTTCCGAGCAGAGGTTCCTTGGGCTGACATTTCCAACATACTTTTACGAATCTATTTCGCTGCAACGTAAATTCACGGGACAAATGTAATGGAAGTTAAGCTGACTTTAAAAGCAAGCAAATTGACTTTGTCGTCGGCCAGCAATCTCGACTGGAATTTAAAATTCGCTGATCTGAAGCTTTGTTTCCCTCGCGTCAGGTTTAAGTCAGGCTTTCCTTCCGAGTAAAGGTTCTTAAATATAATATTCTGCATTTATTTCCCTGTTACGCGAATTCTTTTCCAAACAAACGCGATGTAAGATAAATCGACCTTTGCCATCGGCCAAAGGTATCGATCGAACCGCACAGTTCAGCGTTCCCGGACTCCCGTACTAAGATTGAGATTGCGTTTTCTTTAAAACTTCCTAAAATAACATTCCCAATTTATTTTCACGAAATTACAAAAACTACTCGCACTAACGCAACGTAAGCGAACGTAATCTGAAAAGCAAGCTACTCCAGAGTGTCGCTATCAGTCCAGGATCTCGATCAAAATCCACAGATGGGTGTCCAAAAACTTTACTCCCCCCGAAATAGGGGAGAGGTGCTATAAAAGGGACACTTTTGTTTAGCGTCCATTTCTGACAATGTCGTTATAGGTATTTAAAAAACAACTACAGTAATTCGTCGTAATAGTCCCGACGAACGGGGCTGGCGGCGGGACAACAACGCGATGCGGACACCATTCGTAGCCGACGACAACTTCGTGTCGATTCTTTTGTTCTCTCGCACGTTCTCGGATTCTCTCACTCTCGACTGAAGGATTCCAAGAAATGGTGGGGATAGTGAGCGGGACTATTACGCATGGTAAAAACGGGACAATAACGACGAATTACTGTACATCACAAGAAAGCGTGTTTATTTCCCTTCAATAAAAGTATATTGCAAACTCATCAATTGTAATAGAAAATAACAAAATCTTCGATTTTCAAAAAAGTGGGAAATGTCCCGTTTACGACTAGGTGGTTTTAAATGGGACAGTATAAGTCATGAAAGGGACACGTTAATAAAAATAAACTTATTAAGTATTACAATTATTATTCTAAATCTTAATGATACAAGACAACGAAATCTACGAAAAAATTAACTCTTTGTAGTATAAATCATCAATATTTTATTATTAATGACACATGGAACAGAAAAAATTGAATGTGCCTTTTAGTCCGCATGACTCATTGGCCCATTTACCGCACATTTACATACAACTGTTGCAAATTTATAACTTATAACGAGGGCTAATTTATTGCCACACATTTTCTTGACGATAAAGTTTGTCCCTTTGAATAGTCACTTTATTAATTCTTAAATTTGAAACAATACGCCATCAACTAATAATTCATAATTTAAAACAATGTCATCTATGTATCAGATGATACACTAATAACTTTACAGGAAAGTATAATACATATAGTGTCCAGCAGTACATGTGAATGAGAGGCACAGCCATGAAACGGTCGCCCCATTTCCCAGATAGCACCGCACATCCCAAGGACGTCCTTTTCATGTCCAGTTTATATCCGAACGTCCTACGTCCATTTTGAACATACATAGGATGTTCTTAGGATTTTAATTTCGGATATTCTAGGAACGTCCGTTTCTTAAGTCCTACGGACGTTCTTAGGACTTAAATTTCGGAGGTCCTAGGAATGTCCGTTTCTTAAGTCCTATGTACGTTCTTAGGACTTAAATTTCGGATGTTCCAGGAACGTCCGTTTCTTAAGTCCTACGGACGTTCTTAGGACTTAAATTTCGGATGTTCTAGGAACGTCCGTTTCTTAAGTCCTACGCACGTTCTTAGGACTTAAATTTCGGATGTTCTAGGAACGTCCGTTTCTTAAGTCCTACGCACGTTCTTAGGACTTAAATTTCGGTTGTTCTAGAAACATCAAACAATCTTGTAAGTCACGTGATTGTTTTGCAAGACTACATTTCGAATGTTCCGAGAACATTCGTCTCGTAAGTCTTGTGAATCTTTAGAAGACCTACATTTCAGATGTTCGAAGAACAACCGTCTTGTAGGTTTTGCAGATGATTCAGGTTCGGTTGCAAAACAGTCTTACGACTGAACCTCGCCTTTGCGCTATTTTTTTGTGCATTGAAGACGCAGAAATGTTCCCAGATAGCATACGACGCCTTCAAGACTTCTGTCTTAAGTCGTCGTTAAAACATCTGTCTTGAGACGAATGTGAAATTTTAAGCAATGAGTCTAGAGGTCGAATGATGATGTTCTGTAGAATATTTCGCGTCAATGCACAATTTTTGTAAACTATTAATAATATTTATATACCTGGAAATTGAAATTATTTGCAAGGAAGTGTCTTGAGTAGTTGCGAAAAGCAGTTGCTTCGTAATCTGGGAGTCCTGGGTTCGATTCCCGGCACCGCCAAATTTTTTTCTTAATGTCCTAACCCAGACTTGATGAAGACGTCTTTAAGGCGCTTTTAAACCATCTGCAAAACGTCTTTAAGACGCCTTTTGGACGTATTTAACTTTACTTTCGGACATTTGGAAAACGTTCTGAGAATGTTGACACAGCACGTCCTCAGGACGTTCCACTTTGTAAATAGGACCTTCCTACGACATTTAAAGAACTTAACGAGGACGTACAGAGGATATATGGACCTTCTCGGGACATTCTCCGAACGTACAGTACGTCCGGAACGGACGTTCTTCGGACGTACATAAGATGTCTTTGTGCTATTTGGGTTAAGACTTGTTATGCTGTCCCTTTTACGACTATAAGTGAGTTTAATATAAAATAACCGCAAAACAAAGAAAACAATTAATTAAGCTTACCTGTTAAGCGTTTTCGTTTCAGTTGAATATAGGTTATTTTAATGATATAACACTTTAACACTTTGTATATATCTTAATCTCAGAAAACGACACAGAAAACCAATGAAAATTTCATCACTTTTACTGTCGAAAAACATCAACCGTGGATTACTACTCTGTTGCAAGTGAGACCGCAGGGAAGTTTACGTCAAATGACTAGGCACTAGTGTTGCCATAAACAGGAAAATAACTTGCATGTGTAATGCGTTTAGAATTTTGGAAATTCGATTTGTCCCATTTAAGACGTGTCCCCTTTATAGCACCTATCCCCTACCACTTGCAATTTATTTCCACGAAACTCTTTCGCGATAACACAAATCCCCCTAACAAAGCCTAACTTAAACCCCCGCGGGTCAATCGGATGCACCTTCGCGCGACCGCCAATCGACCCCTTACGGTGACATTTCCAATATATCCCCAATGAAATTACTCCGCCGTTGCATAAATTCCTAGAACGATCGCGGGGCGAGCCAGCCGGCCTGATTGTCAGTGGCGGGCGAATCAATCTTCGCCATCTGGCCAGAGTTTCGGTCGGAATCCCGGGCCCGGTGTCCCGAAACTTCATTTCCATCGCGCCAGGAGTCTCCTGGACACTCGATAACGGAAGCAGCAAGAAATTGTTGCCGTCCCTCCATTGTGCCGGATAACGGACAGGATATACACTGCACCAGCAAAAACTGATGCATCCCTGTCTGCCGATAAAGGCTGCCCACTCTATCCTCTTTAGCCCCAGATAAGACCGTCCGCGTGCAAGGAAGCGAACGAGCGAGCCCGTCTTTGTCGCGCTCTGTAAGCAGCTCAGAAGGAAACGGACCTTTTTCCTCCGGGGGCGGGCAGAAAAGTGGCCAGCAGCCAGCGGCGGGCTTAGCCGCGGGCGTACAGCGGAAATTTTGGATTACGCCCCCTCAACAACAGGATTCTTTCCCCTAACGCGAAGGGTCGACGGTTGTGGCCTCTCCTGCAGGCAGGATCCTCCTCGCCGGCCGCTCGCCCCCTTGGCGGGCGTTCATGCGAACCGTGAACACGACTCATACGCGACGATAGCCCGCCGCCAGGGACGCTTTCAGGACTCGTCCAATTTCCAAAAACAGTCGGTACGAGCAGCTGGAAGCAGGGTCGCCACGGATTTATCGCCTGGCTCCGAAATCTCCGCCCGGCCCTTCCGTGAGAAACGTCCATGTCGGAGGCGGAGTGGCATTGCATAGGCACCTCGGCAGAGAATCTGCGGCTCGGCAACTTCTTTGCCCTTCGCTTTTCCGTTCCGCGGCAGCCTGGTTAACTCGCGGTTACCTGCTTTGATTTCTGCTCGCCTTTTCGCGGACCTCTTGCTCTTCGGTGCTCCAGGCGTCGCCGTATCGCGATGATGCTTGTGACGTGGCCTAAGAAAGTGTAGGTATCTTTCTTCTAAATGCGTGAATTCTCGTGGCAGGCTGGGGAGCGCAGAAGTTGGTCGTGAAGTGAAAGGAAGTTTAGGAAGGATTAGGTAGAAGAAGTCGCTAGAGGTGACAGTGGAAAGCTTTGTAGCGATGACACTCGGGTTTATTGAGCTTACACTTAAGGGGACTAGGCAGTCAGAAACTCGATTTTTTTTTGTTGCATTTTACGAAAGTACCACCCTTCCCGATTAAAATACCGTTTGGTTTATGTTAAAATTCGCAAAATTGAGGACTTTACAGCGGAAAAGGTCGAGCGCGCCATAAACCGTTTCTGCGCGCATGCAGGTAGACTAGATTCCTCTTTAAGCGCGTTTTTCTCGGAAGCATATTTCCTCTTCGTTTTGCAGTGATTGGGAAAAAACGGAGGTATCAGTTGATTTGAAAAAAATTCAGCATGTATGAAACATGTCTAGTTACGACCTGAACCTACGCATAAGTCTGCAAAAACTCCTGGTTTGTCAAAAAAAAAAAATAGAATGGCTCTTTTCCCTGGCGAGAAATGACGTTTCTTTAAAATTTGCCGTTTTGCAGCCACCATTTTTATAATTTGGATTTTTTTTCTTTTTCAATAGGTTCAGGGCAGAATAGGGGCCAGGGCAAAGTATAAATTTCAGAGGATATTTCACAATTAAATTTCTTACGGCCAGAATCACTGCAAAATTACAGCGGCTCCAAAAAAAACGCATACGTATCAGACGACTGTAGCGCTGTCATACATATGTATATAATATTCAAATCATTTCTTTTTTACTGTTTATAGTATTAATAAACATTACCCAAACGTACTAGTCACAATTTCTGTTCATTTCCTTGTAATTAATTCGCAAAAAATACTTGATTTTCGAGCGATCTGACTGCCTAGTCCCCTTAAGGGACATTCTACTCTCTCGGCTGAAAATTCCGCCACTTTTCGGTAATGGTTTTTATAAGGAAATAAACACCGTTTTCGAAATTTTGGGGGTATATTCTACCACTTTTGAAATACAAGAAAAAATCTGTGTTGTTTGCTCATTTCATTTGTTTACCTAAATATTTCACAGTGAAGCTGGCGTTTTCAGAATTTGACCCGTTGCTGGCGGTTGAAATTTCGGACGACTGGATTATCGGAAATGAAAACACCAAACATATTTTTAATTTGCAGAAGTATGGCTATCCGGCTTACCGCGAATATGTTAACTCTTTAAATGTTTTCCCACTTTTTTATATCGATTAAATAGAATAGAAATGCCATTTCCGGTACTTGCAACTTTGACCGACCGCCATTTTAATAATTTTGGTCCGAAATTGTTCTTCCACGGTATACCGCATAACCATACTCCCGCGAATTAAAAATATGTTTGGTTTTTTTATTTCCCATGATCCAGTCGTCCGAAATTGCAACCGCCAGCAAGAAGTCAAATTCTGAAGACGCCAACTTCGCTGCGGAATATTTATGTAAACAAATGAAATAAACAAACAACACAGATTTTTTCTTGTATTTCAAGAGTGGTAGAATATACCCCCGAAAATTCGAAAACGTTAAGTGTCCATTTCGTTATAAAAACCATCACCGAAAAGTGGCCGAATTTTCGGCCGAGTGAGTAGAACGTCCCTTTAATAGCAGTGCGTGTCTCTTTAATTTTCTGTATCAAGAAATCTCGCCTGAGCTATTTCGCCAATGTCTTTCCTCGTTGTGAAAGGGATAAAGTGGAGGAGTTGGAGAAATAGAGGGAAAGGAAGAGATCGTAATGAATGTTTATTCCAAATTCGCTTATCAAAGAGAGGGGCGCTTTCATTGAGCTCTGGGGCACTGTTTATCCTATCGTGGAAGCTGCAGCCGCCATGTTACGCACAATAAAGCGAGGGTTGGCATAACAGCTGACTACTCGCATTATCCCTCCGCTGTAATTCGCATACAAACCATAACTGAAAGTGGCGCGTTTGCTCCCCCAGCATGACAAACATATTAAATGACGTTGGATTGGCCCATGATACCAGGACCGATTACCAACCTCCCTCTCGAACGATACAGACGTCATTTCGTTTGATGGACTCCCAGGACGGTGAATAGGTGAATCTGTGCCGCCCCATTGTTGCTGCTCTACTAAATATCTCCGACTAGCGGTACATGTTACCTTGTCACGGCCCTGTCTTTGAACCCGTTTCATTTAAAATGCTCCCGTATCGATCAACGACCCTTCCTTTACTCTATCGCTTTCTCGTTGCATCCCTTCGTGGCATCAGCTGGCTACCAGAGCATGGAGAAGAAGTTGAAAAATCACACCATCGTACTTCGAGCAACGATGCCTCTAATGGAAAGTCTTCTAAAATCTGTGAACAGGGTTAGGCTCTTCTCTACCCATTCTGAAATTTGTGTAAGATTAGCCTGCGAAGAAAGCTGCGTTCATAAATGATAGTTTGTCCTACTTTTGTGGTAGAAATTGTTGCTGACGTGAACCGATCGAACTAATATTAATACGCTATTATTCTACGTGAGAATTCAAAGAGGCGGGATTAAATGTCTCTTCTTAAATGATGGCTTCCGAATGTGATTCCCGTATTGTTGGGTTAATTAGAATTCATTAATTTCCATATCCCTGCAGCCGACTTCATCTTGGAACGTCAGTGCACACGGATATAAATTACCCGGCCAGCCAGTGCCAGCTGTTAAATGATTCGCCTAATGCCCCGTGAAATTCTGCGAGCACCTTAAACGCCGTCTGTTACAATGGAAAAGTTTGCGCAAAACTCCGTGCAGCACCCTGGCGGAGGGAGGAAAAAGTCTGCTGTAAGTTGTAAATACTTCATGGAAATACGCTTCGAGCATTAATTTATTTATACTGTATTTATACGGCTGCTGAAATCCTGGATGCTGGAAATTGAAAGGAAACTTTATGCTGCCTCTCTGAAGTAGTCCCTCCGCGAATCGAGGTCACGATTCCCTGTTTATCATCCATCATAAAATAAATAAGACTTGGGAAACTTAAACGAGGGAAGATTGTAAGAATTTTTACAGCGAAATACACTTTGTAGATATTCTTCACGACCAAGTGGATGGCGGGAGTCAAAGTGACTTACTCTGCCCCTCGAACGCCGTGTCTGATCAAACACTGGCATCATCTACTCGGAACTCCGCGCACCGTATCCGAAGTCTGTTATTGAAGGTTGGGTAAAGCGGAGGAAATTTGCATTGCCAAGATGAAGGGAAGCTTTTTTTATCAATCAAATAAGAAGATAAAGGTGTTCCAGTCGCTACTTGCATTTCGTTGCTCTTCGAAATCCTTCATAAAATTACGATTACATCGCGCAACAAAGATCTTCACTGTCAGATTGTATTCCGCAGAGTCTCAGAGGGAAGCATCTCCTGGACGAGCGCGAACAGATTCCCTCAAGAAAAACCAAGCACCTCCAAGGCAATCCTCGACGATTTCGAAAAGAGACACCGGGCGGTTGCCTTCTTACGCGCTTCAAGACGCTGATTACAGGACATTCCGAGAGGCGGGCGGCGAGAGTAATTAGCTGAAAGCGACATGGATATTCCTCGGTACTTATTCTAAGCCACTTAAGCAACGGTGCCCGCAGAGTCGTCGGTCGGACCTTCGGCCGTGGTACTGAGCAGGGATTCGAAGGTTTTTGGGAGTCGTGGTCGGATCCTGGTAGGATTTAGCGCCGTGTACCGTTCGCTGAAGTGTCCTTCGAGTCGCTTCCACGTATATCGCTGGCCGAGCCGTATAGTAACGTCTCGTGTCAACTCCGCATAATCCCGGGATCTGGAGGTGCCACGGTTAGGAAACACGATCGAACGTGCTGCCGCCGCCGCCTCCTTCCGCCCTTCCTTCCTTCCTTCTCGTCGTCCTCTCCCACTCAGCACGGGAACGGTTCTGTGAACAAGGCGAAATACTGTCCGATCCACGGGCCCGAGCATCTCTCTCTCTCTCTCTCTCTCGCCGGTTTATGTCATCTGGAATGGTCTCAGGATTCTCACGGAGCTAGTTCCCCGAGTTTTCTCCGCCGCTCTTTCCCCCCGCTTTTTTTTTTTTCTTTCTTCCTGCGAATTCCCACGAGTTTTGTGGCTCCCTGTCACGCAGGCATTACCAGGGTAACGGTTTGCGCGCCGAACGAACTCCGTGGGAATGAATAAATCCGAGGATAAGTCGAGCTTGTTGAACTTGGACTGGCGGCTGGAGAACGTGGAATGTATCGTAGAGCGTCGTATATACGTGGCGGGTGGTTTGAAGTGTAACGATTTAAGGATAACTTTCTACCGGTTTTGTAAATTCCAAGTGCTCTGTCGCGCGCTAATTCTCCATATGTTTGTAATGCGAGCTTTTAACGTTGCTACATTGAAAATTACTTAAGGGGACCTTCCGGTCTAGAGCCCAAAAAAATAGGTGATATTTAGGAATTAATTAAAGGAAAACTACTATATATAATTTAATGGGACTTTTTGCATTGTATTACGCATGTCTTAAGTTATAGAAATATATTTTTTGTTTTATAATTAATTATTGCAGACGGCCCTGGGCAGTCGTTAAAGTCAAGGCGTCAAAAAATTGATCCAAATCGGTGGGACCTGTATCTCCAAAAGTTATTATCCGATTCGACTGAAACTTATTTTATTTTGAAGATTATACTTCTGGCTAGGGGGGAACTAGAAAAAATTAAAAAAATGACATTTTTTTTAGAAAATAACGACACTTGAAGTTTGAAATCACTTTTCCCTGTACTTTTTGTCCTTTCAACGCCTTTGAAAATTATAAATTTTCAATTTTTTGTAATTTTTCTAGTTCCCCCCCTAGCCAGAAGTATATTCTTCAAAATAAAAGAAGGTTCAGTCGAATCGGATAATAATTTTTGGAGATACAGGTCCCACCGTTTTGAGAACACTGTTTCGAGAAAAACGCGTTTAAAGGTTTACGTGACCGCCGAGTGCCCGGTCGTTGCCCATGCATTTGCCGCTACTCAAATGCCTATAACTTCTGGAATTTTACGAATATTAACAAATCCTTTTAAACACGTATTCCTAAAAGGTTGAACATTCGAAAAATGAAATAAAAAAAATCGACTTTTAGACCGGAAGGTCCCCTTAAAGGTTTACGTGAGCGCCGAGTGCCCGGTTGTTGCTCATGCATTTGCCGCTACTCAAATGCCTATAACTTCTGGAATTTTACGAATTTCAACAAATCCTTTTAAACACGTATTCCTAAAAGGTTGAACATTCGAAAAATGAAATAAAAAAGAAATCGACTTTTAGACCGGAAGGTCCCCTTAAAACCCCCGGAATTCATGATGAAACTCCCAGAGGACTGTGCGCTATTATAAGCGGCGGAATATTCAATTGGGCTGGTGTTCGATTTTCCAATTAACCGAAAGAACTAATAGAAAACACAGGTGCGCCCGTTTATCGGAATCGCATTATCACTTTGAACGCGCTTAATTATAAGAGAGACGCGGGCAATGCGATTATGCAAAGCATTTAGCGCGCGCGCGCGCGCGCCTACACGCACACGGCTCTGCTGGCAACCGAACGTTACTCGCGTCGCTCGTTTCCGCAACTTTTTCGAACAGTTAAAGCGGTTTAACTTTCATACCGTTAATACGGCAGTATGCGCGCGGCCACTGTCGAGCTCCGCGGCGCCAGCGTTGCAGCGCGGCCGAGCGTTAAATCGAATTAATCGCGGATGAAGGCGGTGTTAACCTTTTGCAGCTTCGGAGCTTGTTGCGAAATACGTGTTCCGCTGGCAACGAATGAAAGACAGTGCAAGATATATGGATGGAAATTGAACGGCGCGACGTGTCGGGATTAAAAAATTTTCACGCTTCGAAGAGCGACGGTGTCGATGGGGCGAATTTTCCACCGAACAGAAGAAAAGAAGTTTAACGACCGGGGGGAGGCAGGAACACGGGACTGAGTGAAACGAACGATTGTCGCGTCGGTTTAAGAACGCCACACCAGCAGACTGAGCGTCATCCACGTCAGAACAGACGCCGTCGACGACAAGTGGCATCAACGGCGTCTTTTCCGGTCCTTTGAGCTGGCAACTTCCGCAGCTTTTAGGCATGGAAAAAAATGTTAATTTCCTGACAGCTCGCCACTCGTCATCCCCTAAAATGCGCCCCTCAAGCGTTTACCACCCCTGAGACGAGTGAACTTTGGTCCCCGACCATTTACTCATTTCATTCGACAATTTCATTCGAAAGTTGATAAATTGTACTTGAATAGGGTAGATGTCCCAATTACTGCCACCTTAAGATTATAACCGAGCTTCGTTTAATCATTTCGCGTGTTGTGTAACCTAAAAATTGTTTCAGTTTGAAACATAATATTATTTAAGGGGGGAGTTTCTTTTTTCTTGGTCAAAAATATCGATACTTTAGGATTTTTTATAAACAAAAATATAACATTAATTAATTTGAAACTTTGTATATGTTTTTGTTATACGTTCATCATGTTACATAAATTTTTTCAGTTCAATTCACTTAAAAATACAGTTTCAGTTGCCCGTGAACTAGGACGCTACGCACAATTGCTTCATTAACGGTTGACATGATATCTGCCCTCCAGTTCATCTAAAATCAAAAATTCTAATGAGATTTTATTTCATACACATATAATTATCGTTTGACCTACAATGAATAAAAAAAAAAATTTCGAGAAATGGTAACTGTTTAAATTCAGATGTTCGATTTTTTGCAAAAAATTACCCGAACTTTTGATAATATATAATATTATTTATTGTTTTTATATACAACCTATCGTCTTGCCTGTAGGTCAAACGATAAAAGGATTCTTTCTTAACATGCAGTTAAAATTTCGAGTTGATCGATCCAGTACTTTTTTTTAAATCATGTCAACCAGCTACGAAAAAGTTGTTTCGAGAAAAACGCGTTTAAAGGTTTACGTGAGCGCCGAGTGCCCGGTTGTTGCCCATGCATTTGCCGCTACTCAAATGCCTATAACTTCTGGAATTTTACGAATTTCAACAAATCCTTTTAAACACGTATTCCTAAAAGGTTAAACATTCGAAAAATGAAATAAAAAAAAAATCGACTTTTAGATCGGAAGGTCCCCTTAACATCTCTTTCATTAAAAAAAAATAATAGTTTTATGAATTAAATATGAAGAATTTATTAATAATTAATTAATATTCGCGAGCGATCCTAGTGTACCTATAACTGTCACCTCAAAAATCATCTTGTCCTAGGTACATATGAGTACATATATTTTTTTATTTTAACCCTCTAGGGACGGGGATGTTTTAAACTTAACGTAGAATTTTTTTGAGCGTTAAAATAGTCTATTTTATACTTCGGATTTGGAAGCTACTCGTTAGTTTTTTTTTAAATTTTTTTTTTAATTTGTTTATAACAATATAACAAAAAAAAGTTTAATTTCGGGTTCTGATGGTACAACAGTTTTTTCTCTGCCTACTAAAGGTCACTATACCTATCAAATCTCGATCTTATTGATGGAACGTAAATAAAAATGTGTTAATCTGAATGGGACTCTGGAGTCCCAGTCGTCCCTAGAGGGTTAATGTAAACCAGAATCTCCAGTTAATAATAACTATTTTTTGTACATTTCTTTTTATACGTTACGTTTTTATTACATATAATAAATCAAGTGCCAGTAATTGGGACACTGGCAGTAATTAGGACATCTACCCTACTTCCTTCCAAATCCTCGTAATCGATTTAATAACATTTACTGGGATCGTGGTGACAACATAATCTTATATTTCTCAGCGCTGGCACGCCCTACGTGCTTTCAAATTCGAGTTCCTCAAATAGGAAGCATCTACGAATTTATCCCACACTTTTGATTCTTCTAACCTGAATCCTTCCTGAATCACCAAAAATATTAGAAAATTCAGTCAAGTTGTAACGCGCTGTTCCGCAAATTCGGGTCACAAGCTCCGCACGGATGCAGCCGTGCACCACCGTTTTCTTAAATATTACGATCGCTTTGCCTCCTTACGTCAAGAAAGCGTAACAATGACGGGAGCGGAATGCGCGACCCGCGCGGCTGACATTTAATCGTTGACATTTCATCGTTGTCACCGAAACGAGCGTCGTGATGCAGCACCGTTGTGCCCGGCTGCGCGTGGAGCCCGGAACAGGATGCCTCGGTGTCTGTGTGCACGTGTGTGCGTGCTCCAGATTTGCAGCACGGTTGTCCCGAAGGTGGCACGACCGAATTTCAATTTGGCTGAGCATTTCAGTCACGTGTAGCCCGCTGCTCCGGGGACTGTTGCCTTCGAAGCCATGAATAATTCCAGCATCTGAAGACGCGTGACGGCTGGTACCGATGCGACAGCCAACCTGTGTAATCCGCACGACAAATATTTCCGCGCGGTTGATATCGGTTAATATTGAACGGCTCCGTCGGCTGCTCCGCGTTCAGAGGCCCGTTTTGTTCGTGTCCCCGTGCACGCGACCAGAGAGGTGAGCTTTTAATTTATTGACGAGCACAGGCGATCCGACGTGTCGCAGAGTCGCGGGGGCGGCGGTCTTCCTCTCTCTGGAATTCAATATACGCGACGAGGATTTCTTTTGGGCTTCTCTGGGGCGTCCCTTCGCGGTGATTTCTGGGTAAATGTTCAAGTGAGATTCACCGAGTTCTCCTCCGTTATTCTTTGCCGTAGCTTTTTTAAAGGGGAATCCGTATTTTTACGTGGCGGAAGCATTAGCGTGTGTCAGTTCGATAATATTTCTCTATTCTTCTTTCTATCCTTCGCTGGGATTTTAATGGCTTAACAGGAGGATAGCTTATTCAGTCGTTTTCTGAAGGAGATGCTAAGTCCAACGCCCGGAAAGAAATGCTCAGCTTTAGTAAAGCCAGTTATTAGCAGAAACGGAGGCGCAATAAACGTGCTGTGTGTTAGATAGCGGATGGCGAAGAAGAAAATGCCGAGAAAAAGCGAGGAGCGGCCGCGCGTCAGGGACATAAGCACAGATTGGGAAGAAAGAGAGAGGAGCGACTGAGTGGCCTCTCCGAAACGGTGACGTAGCCTTAGGATACGGGCGAAGAATATAGGTTAATTACTTTATCCTTCCACCCCGTGGAGGATTTAAAAAAAATAATTATTCTCCCTTGCACGCGGATGAGTTATTTCCCCGGCATTAGATAAGAAGCCCGCTCCCTTCGCACTTCCCTCCTTCGACCTAAAACAACCACTCCGTGGCAAATGTTAGCCCAGACAGGGATCCAAAATTCGTTGAACAATTGTTCCAATTAAACGCACTCACATTCGTCTGCAGTAATTTAACCTCAACAGAGAGCGAGAGAGAGAGAGAGAGAGAGAGAGAGGGAAGCGTGGGGGAGGGTAGGAAGGGAGAAGAAGAGAGAGAGAAAGAGGGAGTCAGGGAGCCAGACATCAAAGGGGATAATACCGTTTCACGGTTCTCCCTTTTGTCTGTTTTCCGGCGGAGCGTCGCTGAAATTTGCCCCGGTCGCGCGACGAGATCAAAATTCGAGGAGAGCCGAAAAAAAAGCCCGGCGAGAGGGTCGCGTCGGAGAGAGAGAGAGAAATTAATTAGAAGGGTTAACAGCGCAGTAGCCGACCAATTTTTACGAGGGCAGAGAGACGGACAGGTCGGCGGTGCCCAATCGCGCTGATTCCAGCAGACGACGTAATCACTCCGTCTGTCAGCGGTGACGAATGAATGTCGCTAATTAACGAATACTCGGCTGCGCGAGGCACAGCGCCGCGAGTACCTACCGATTCAGGCGGAAGGGGAGGCCGTGAAATACCAGCGACGGGATTTTAAAACGCGCCTAGCCGAGGAGGAGGCTCGCACGTCTGCGCCCGAGGAAAACGGATTCGCCACGCAGGAGTTACGCGAGCGATATTGCGTGGCTCGCGTCTCGAAACGCAGCCCTTCCCGCCGCCGTCGGGCCGGCGGGGGCAGGCTGATTGGTGGAGGGCCATTTGTCAAGGCGAGGCAAGAAACGGGTGGAATTCCGGTTCGTTCGTCACTGGCTGCGCGGAGGGTTAATTGAAAGCATCGCTGAAGTGCCCCGGCTACCATATGGGCTTCCCTGAATCAATCGATACTAATACGCCTCTAGCAGCGGCGGGCGCAACTTTACCTCTGCCGCTACATATTTTATACGGCCTGTTCCGCGAAGGAAGCACAGCCGTGCCGCGAACGATCCGGCGGGGAATTATTGTTGGAGCAACTGGAGACCCTGGCGGATTCCGTGGATTGAGTTCATGTTATATATTGTTTATGGGGCTGTGCAATACGATCGACGATACCGCGAAATTGTGGATTTCCGGGGGAATCTGAAGCGGTGATAGAAGAATTAGGGCGAGGCATTCGATCGTAGGAAAATAGCAGCTGGATTGAGCAGGAATAGGGTAAATCCGGGAGACACGGTCGGGCCGGAGAGTTGGTCGTGTCGCTATATTTCAGAGTCTATACGTAAAAATGCATTAAAGTGCAGACCAATTAGGGTATGTGTCCCTATTACGGAGCCTGTCCCAATTATGGAGCCTTTCTATTAAAATTATCAATGAAACAAAATCCATGCATAAACAAACGTAAACAAATTTTTTTTAATTAAATTCAAATATTCACGAACAAGATTCAAAGTAAAAAACGACAATTTTAACATGTCATAATGTTATAAGTATTCATAAAAAAATGCGTAACACGCTTTCGGTGAATTAATAGCATTTCTTGTCCAAAACCTTAAGAAATGTTGTATCGAACTATTTCATATAAATCAATTATAAACACTGTTCTCACCGTATAAAATGCATATTATATCCTAAAAAGGTTTAATGTAATTAAAAACTATAAATTCAGCACCTACAAACTTGTTTGTTATTATTTTTAAGTTAAATTCCGTAATACCGCCAGATTTTCAATCTTGTCCGTAATTCGGAGCCTCGAAGCCGGAAACGTGGTTTCGTTATAACCTCATTTTTGTTTCAAACTGTCAAAAGCGAAGTGCGTGTGTGGATCTGGAAACATGAATCAGCCTCCACAAAAAAAAAAACGGTTTTTATATAAAAACTTTTATGCTTTGTGATACAACTAATATTATAATATTGAAAACATTTGTTATTCTATAATAAGTTGTAATAAATAAATCAAATAATTATATTTATTACATAATTATGTTTAATTTTTATTAAATGATTTACCACAAAACTACAATATTTACAACAAAATAGCTCTAGGTAACCCTATGTCACAAAAGTTACGTTAGGAGCGACATTCAAAGGTACCGAAATGTGGATAGGCTCCATAATGGGGGGCACCGTAATACGGGCGGGCTCCGTAATGGGGGGCACCGAAATACGGACAGGCTCCGTAATTGGGGGCACTGTAATGCCGACGGCGCAGTTTTCAGGGCTCCGTAATAGGGACAAAAACATCTTTTTTTGTTTAATTAAATACACTACAAAGATTTATTTATTTTTACTTAAAAAGAAGTCCTTCGTAAAGAAGAATTGTTCATCAACAGATATTAATTTTCAGAATATGAAATTCATGTAGCAGTATTGTTTAATTAATATATGATTGCGCGAACTGGCTTAAACCCTCCGTAATTGGGACACATACCCTACTTCTCTAGAAGCCAAATAGTTGAATGAATAGCGTTATGTCGCTTCCTTCTGTGTTTTTCTGGATATATAGGCTATTAAAGGTAAATCGATGTTACATTTAACCTCTTTTGTCAAACAGCGGTTGTACGGAATCGTATTTAAAATATACTTCTAAATTTATTTTCCTTTAATGTTTGGAATAATAAGATAGTAGAGATATTGAGGGACAATGCAGCCAAAGTATTTGGCCATATTAACTCTTCCTCTCAAAGGTAACGAGAAGACCATGTCTGGCTGCAGAAAGGTGAGATGGTCGAGTTATGATTTTTTTATTATTTTTTTATTTTTTATTATTATTTTATTATTATTTATGTTTATTTAGTTCATTTATTCACTTTTGTATTCATTTGCCTTGCTAATCGCCAGTAGGTAATTCACTTTTCCTTTGATGTGTTCTTTACCTGTTTAGCGTAAACAAATTAAATATCAATGAATCCGTAGTTGTATTCACTCATAAATAATTTTGCTTTAACCTTTGTTAAATTTCCATGAATAATTATGTGAGTGGTCTCTGCCAACGACGAAAACCATTTCTCCCGGCACCGCGGGGGAGGTGGTCAGATGTCATGACTTCAGTTTTCAACCCGATTTACAGTAAATATTGTCTTAAAGCAAATATCGATCAGTTTTTCTGAATCGGCATAAAATTCTGAACATATTAGATTTGTTCTGATAAAATAAGTAATATCTATATTAGTTTTAATAGCCATTTTATATTAGGTCGACCGCGTCTCCCGGATTTACCCTATTGCAGTTTGTCCATAAATTGTGAAGCTCGTAATCGTTTCTGCCACTAACGGAGAAGTCGCACGTGACGGGATCGAATGTGACTACGGAATCTCTGTCAACGAAGGCCTGTGCGGCGTTCACGATGCCTCTGCGCTGTTTATGGGCGTTTAAGAATTCCGCGGGTTCGCCAGTGAACGATGCTCAGCGGAGGGTGACAGACCAGAAATCACGAAAGTCCACAAGTAACGATACAGCTTCCCTTTTTACTGGCACTTTTATTCATTTCCCTCGTTTTACGAGCGATAAACCCGGGGCGGCCTGTAACGTTGCTAGATTGAGAACTCATCGCGAGGAGCCCGGCCTCCTCTAAGGTCAAGTTCTAAAAGGTTCGCTTCCTCGTTCTCTTCCTGACCACGTCTGGGATTTATTATCCATATTTGCCGAATGATACCGCTGCCTTCGCTTTTGCGCAGCTTCGCGGAAAATGGTCCAGCGGGACCTGATTTTGGCTTCACCTGAGAAAAAGGAGGTAAATCTCGGCATCTTCGCGCTCTGCACGAAATTCTGCTTCAACGGAGCAGATGTAGCGTGATATTTGGGGACGCGCATAGTAAATTGCAATTGAGGACCTCGCAGGAAGAGGAGTGCAGCTGCGTTCTGGACAGTTTTTGAGTTATGAGGTGTAATATATGTAAAAAAAGATCTAAATCGTTTGGTGCACGTTTGATAAACGAGCGATTTATTGCAAATTTTGAATCTGCATCCATTACTCAACTGTCTTGCGCAATACGAATGCTCCAGATTTGAAAAATCCCGGAAAAATAGAAATAAAATAGGGGAAGCCGGGGTATTGTGAGCCACTTTTTTTTTTATTGCTAAGAAACTGCTATAATATCAAGTGTTTCTTCAAATTTCAAAGCTGGATGTTGTAGTATGAACATTTACCTTTCTTTTAGTCACAATAACGGAATCGAATATTTGCAAATTAGATGATTTTCAGACTATTACAAAAAATTTGCATTTTCGTGAATCTGAAAAATCTCGGGGAATCGTGAGCCACTTTATAAATTGAATAAAAATGACAATTAAAAGATAGAATGTTGTCTTTGAAAAGTATTCACCAATTTAGACCGTGAAGAAAGTATAAAAATATAACCCCACCCCTGATTTGTCAAATTTTCAAAATTTTAGTATTTGATCCATATTTGATACGTACACACTATAAAATAAAAGAAAAATCTAAAAAAAAATGTTTTTGTAAAAAATTTTTATGCTAAATTCAATTTCAGATCAACACCTAAAACTTTGTTTTATGAAAAATTTTCATGAACTTCGACCCCCATGGAGTTAGCAATCCTAGCCCCCCACCCCCTTGGCCAATTTATATTTATATTATATTTACCCCCAGTAGAATTTATATTGTGCTCAAATATTACATAAACAATCATAAAGAAACATCAAACACGTGAGGTTATCTCTTTAAATGTCAAGAATCGAGTGGCTCACAATTCCCCGAACCATCATTTTTACAAGATGGCCATAAATAAATAACACAATGCTAACATAATGCCAATTACTATATTACTATATTATTTCGAAAGCTTGGGGTCCCACGAGTATTATAAAAATAGTTACCTGCGTGGATTCACAGAAAAGAGTCACAATAATAGACCACAAACGAAGTGAAAATAATACATCGAGATCAGCCAATTTTTATCTGTTAACAGAGCAAAGTAACCCGCAGGTGCGTACGTTCACTGATCGTGGAAATATTAGCTTATCATAAGACAAGTAAATAACAGTTGTTGGCAGCTGTCATTATTCACTAGGGAAAAAAATATGGCGCTGGCTCACGATTCCCCGTGGCTCACAATACCCCGACTTCCCCTACTTATTGTGTGAAAATATATAATTTTCAATTAGTGTTCTCTTTTTAATGTTAAGCCAAAGAAGTTGGTACAGATGGAGCTGCACCCTCTCGCTGCAAGTCGTGTGCGTCTTCCTTAATTTATTTAATTCGCGTTGTGTCACCATCTGAGGGGTAAAAAGATTTATTTCTTGCAGAGATGGAAGGTCCTTTATTTAATATCTTCTTCAAGTGTCAATGATTTTCTCTACTCGTCTTCAGAGGTGCTTCCTGGCGCCCTCATTTTTCAATAGATAGCAGTGGATCGCATGCAGTATCCACCGTATCGGATTTCCCGGATGAGATTTATCCCATCATCGAGCACGTATTTGATAATTTCCCCCAGGTACATTGGAAGCTCATCGCTGGGTATTATCGTGCTTAAAGGATCGTATCACCCAAAGGGGTTGTTACCATCTTCGTCCTGCCTTTCCCTCCCCGCGTACATCAGCCGGGGACGTTAACGACCATCCTTAACGTCACCTTAAGCCGCGTTTTTAATCAGCACTCGTTTTCTCTGCTAATAGCGTTTACGGAGCGGGCACAGTTATATAATCCGGGGTTTCTGAAAAATGCTGCTCTGTGTCTTGATAAAACTTCGTATTAATTACTGCAACAGGTGTTGTTTCCATTTGCGTTTCGAGAGGCAACAAGTATCTGTGAGATTTTCGCGTAGATTCGAATAGTTCAATCATGAATATCGAGTATGAAATTATAGGGTGCGTTCCGATTTTCGCAGTGAGTGCATGAAATTGGTGGCATCGTATTGGTGGCATCTTACGATTCCCTAGAATTTCTCTCACTTTCCACCAAATACGATGCTACTTCCGGTGCAGCGAGCGTGCAGCAAACGCAGAATTTCGGAGGTGAAGCAGTCACTGCGCGCGCGCATGCGTATTTGTTTTTCCAATCTTTGATTATTTGAATTTCTCTATTGGAAATAGCTGATACAATTTAATGAAAAGTAATAAAAACAATTAATTCTCTCATGATTACAATGCCACTTTTTTACCTTATTATTTTGAAGAAACTTCATGTGATGTTTTTTTTTAATACAAATGTATAATTACATACTTATTATTGAATATTCCGGAATAACCTCCATAATGTTCTCCATAATCTGTCAATTTTTAGGCAAACATAATCTGTCCGAGTGTTTTGTTTACAATTAATGATATGTATATTAATTCCGATTCTAAATGGCAAGTTAATATCATCTTCATTTTCGCTTTCATCAGACGAATCACAGCTGCTGATTTCATTATCACTATTATTTCATAGTATCGAGGTTATTGTAAACAACGTTTCTTTTTCCATAGTAGCATTTATAAATTTGAAGACCGCATGAACCGCTGCGATTTCTGCACTCACTGCGAAAATCGGAACGCACCCATATTCTATTAAGGGGACCTTCCGGTCTAGAGCCCAAAAAAATAGGTGATATTTAGGAATTAATTAAAGGAAAACTACTATATATAATTTAATGGGACTTTTTGCATTGTATTAAGCATGTCTTAAGTTATAGAAATATATTTTTTGTTTTATAATTAATTATTGCAGACGGCCCTGGGGAGTCGTTAAAGTCAAGGCGTCAAAAAATTGATCCAAATCGGTGGGACCTGTATCTCCAAAAGTTATTATCCGATTCGACTGAAACTTATTTTATTTTGAAGATTATACTTCTGGCTAGGGGGGAACTAGAAAAAATTAAAAAAATGACATTTTTTTTAGAAAATAACGACACTTGAAGTTTGAAATCACTTTTCCCCTGTACTTTTCGTCCTTTCAACGCCTTTGAAAATTATAAATTTTCAATTTTTTGTAATTTTTCTAGTTCCCCCCTAGCCAGAAGTATATTCTTCCAAATAAAAGAAGGTTCAGTCGAATCGGATAATAATTTTTGGAGATACAGGTCCCACCGTTTTGAGAACACTGTTTCGAGAAAAACGCGTTTAAAGGTTTACGTGACCGCCGAGTGCCCGGTCGTTGCCCATGCATTTGCCGCTACTCAAATGCCTATAACTTCTGGAATTTTACGAATTTCAACAAATCCTTTTAAACACGTATTCCTAAAAGGTTGAACATTCGAAAAATGAAATTAAAAAAAATCGACTTTTAGACCGGAAGGTCCCCTTAAAGGTTGACGTGAGCGCCGAGGGCCCGGTTGTTGTTCATGCATTTGCCGCTACTCAAATGCCTATAACTTCTGGAATTTTACGAATTTCAACAAATCCTTTTAAACACGTATTCCTAAAAGGTTGAACATTCGAAAAATGAAATAAAAAAAAAAATCGACTTTTAGACCGGAAGGTCCCCTTAAGTGGAAGCGGCCCTTCAGTTTCCGAACAAGTGTCGAAGCAAGTGCTAAGATTAATTCATTAACTGCTTCTAATTTATGAAATTAGAAGTTACTCGCAAGATTACATTATCATCAATTTTATATCTCTGCTCTCCATTTTTATACTCCGTGGACTCCGAACGCCGCTTCCTGTTTTACGCTCCCGCGTTCGCCTCGCTCACAAACGCCTTTCAAGAGATCAATGCTCCACTTCCCCCGCTTCCGTTTTAAAGTACGAAACAAATGTCAGCGGAACGGGTTTAAACCGTTGAAAATAACGCAGCTCCCGATAGCGTCGTTGTTATTCGCGACCGTTCGGCGAAACTGAAAACCCCTCGGATCTGTAATTCGCGTAATTCACGGTTATCAATTGGCGGGTGGCGCGCCCGGCCCCCCCGTTGATCATTTTTCCGGTTCCGTAATTTCCGTTGCCCGATAAAACGGTCGTACATATTAAAGAATTATAGGGGAGTATCGAATAAAAGCGTGCGCCTAAGCACCGCCGTCGATTATTAATTACTCTGGTAGCTACGACTCCGCCGTCCTGCTAGGCCACCACCGGGCTACCATCCCCCAATGTCACCCCCGTAAATCAGCCACGCCGATGCGGCTCCGCGCGCTGTTTTTCGTCCGATCGAAAACGATTAAAGCCGGGCGCAGGGGCTGGGATTATGATTGGTGCTCGCAATAAACCCCCCCCGGTCGCATAATTCCAGCGGTGCTTACCGAGATTTCTCGTCCTCGAAGATATTCCACGGCTGCTAGGAAGCCGCGCGACCGATTCCCATTGATACCTACGACAAGCGAGACTCCTGTTCTTCCCCGCCTTTCTCTTCTCCCCTCTGTCCTTTCCCTCGCAACCTCACTTCTATTTCTCGCAGCGACCTCTCCTGTAAGCATCTTCCTACCAGCATCGCTGTAACAGCCCGTAGGGCGGCATTACATCAGGCCATAGTGGCCGCAGTAATCTCAGCTATGTGTATCCATTTAGCCCCGGGCATATAGTACGGCCTATCCAGTGTAATCCGAGCTTAATTGCCCGCCGAATCAATGCCATGAACCCACCCCCATATCCTCCATCTCTCCTTCGCCGCTGCCCACCCGCGCCACGTAGGTACTTATTACGCATTGTGCGTGCAGCGATCGGGGTAACGCGCGTCTTACTTCCAACGAGTGTACAGTCCGGACGGCACACAGTGGTTCCAAATCGCAAAAAAGCGGCAAAACCCTCAAAACGTACTTTAATCTTGTCAGAAATCGGTGGTCGGGGGTTTTTGGGGTCGCTGATTACGAATCTGAACTTCAAATTTTTGAAAACAAAATGGCGAGTCCAATATGGCGGACGTGTATATTAAAAAATTGATAGATCTGCACGAAAATTGGTATTCTACTGTTCTTCGGGTCGCTGATTACGAATATGAACTTCAAATTTTTGAAAACAAAATGGCGAGTCCATTATGGCGGACGTGTATATTAAAAAATTGATAGATCTGCACGAAAATTGGTATCCTACTGTTCTTCGGGTCGCTGATTACGAATATGAACTTCAAATTTTTGAAAACAAAATGGCGAATCCAATATGGCGGACGTGTATATTAAAAAATGGATAGGTCTGCACGAAAATTGGTATCCTACTGTTCTTCGGGTCGCTGATTACGAATATTTTGTCCAAAATGCAAATTTCAATATCGCAGACCTAATAGCATTGGCATAAACCTTTTTTTTAAATTCATTTTTGCGGAAATTGTGATAATTTCCCAATATTCGCCTAAAATTATATAATCAAAATGTCGAATTTAGTATGGCGATCTTAATTTTAAAACATTCTTGAAATTAATTACTGTGAAAATTTTATTTTTTTTTTATCAAAAATGCGGCATTCCTACGTTTATAGAAGATTGCATAGTTCAAATATGTGGTTGAAAATAGTAATAAACAAAGTTGGAATTATAAATGCTGTTTGAAATGAAAAGGGTTCGTTCACGGAGAGCGTAGATAGATACTAATAGGCACTTTAAATGCGGATATCTTAAAAAAGCGCAAATATGCGCAAGATTTTTCAATTGGATATCATACTTCACATGTTACTTTACGTCAAGAAACCTTTAACTGTGCGAAGTTCCGTGAATAAAGTAACTATTTTCCTTCCGTTGTACTAAAATATGAGTAGGATTTAGGACATCTTGAGAAGGGAAATACAAGAGTAAGTTCAAAGATATTTTGCATTATTCACGTGCAAAATGTATGTTTATAACACGTATCTTAATGGTAAAATGTGTTACATATGAATTTTTTAAAAATAAACTTTGCCTGATACATTAAACATGCGAGCGTTTTCAAGCCATCTAAGAAGTACGAAATTTCGTCAACTTTGACAGCCTATATCTCATTAACCAACCACTATATTTTAAATTTTCAAGCGGCATTTGTTGCACTGATGTATATATATTAAATGTACCATACTATCGACAAGCTGTTATTCACTTCAGAAATTGACTTTTGGCCAGCTTTTCGGGAAAAGGCACCACTGTGCGGCAGGCCGTCGGGGTAGATATTTCGCCAGATTTCCATCCGATACCTCGCCGGAAGGTGGTAGCTCGAATGCAGGCGAAAAGTGTTGCCCTGCCAAGCAGCCGATACTGCTACTCCGAGCGGATGCAATCGGGCGATTAGGAATTCGGTTGCGTACGAAGGCGCGGCGAAACGAGGCTCGCAATTTTCCTCCGCCGTCCGCGGGGGCTTGCCCGCGCGCGTAATGATGGGCCGGGGAGGAACTGGTCGAAACGAGTAATGATCGGCCCGGCAAGAAACAGAAACGGACGAAAGAAATATCACGTGCGTGAGAACGATAGCGGTGAGGGGTGCTCGAGGGTGGGCGAGAGGTTACGTCCGTGGGGGATTTCGAACGTAATAGAGGCGGATACTCTAGCAGCACGCATTATTCTCGTTACGGGGGGCTGAGGCTGAGGTTTATGGCGCGGATGGTTATAGTCCGTGATAGCGGTTTATGCCCTACATCGCTGCTTTCCAGGGCCTTCCGAAGTCGACTGATGCCGCGAGTTAACCACCCCTCCGCTGCCCGCTTCGCCCTGCTGCTTCCTGTTTCCTTTTTGCCGCGTCCGCCAGCTCGTCGTCATTTTTCTCGCGTTATCGTCGTGACTGCTGCAAGTCATACGGATACGGGCATCCTTCCTCCACGGTGGCACAATAAAACCGAGGAGCCCCAGCCGTTACCCGCGAACCCCCGTTACGGCCGCACAATGGTGTCCATCGATGTAATCGGGCCCTGGCACCGATTTTTCTCCTCTCCCTCCCTCTTTGTCATTTTATTACTGACCCGGGAGAAGATCATCGAGCGTTATCTTTACGATTTCGGGCACGGAGTAGCGACTGGCGGGGCAGCGAGTGGAACTAGTCGCCCATTTTATCGGCACATTCGACTGGACACGTAGCGCACGAAGCAAGCTTTTGTACATGGCGCGGCATGATTTAAGGTGATGACCCCTAGTGTGACGGCTGAGAAAAGCTTAATTTTTCGGGAATTAAAAGAAGAATTTATTCTACTTTCTCGCCTTTGGAAATTATAAAACGAATGTTGGACGAATAGGAGCATCGTGGAGAGAACGATATTCTTCCGGAAACTCCAAATGTCCTGATCCACTTCAAATATATCAGGCACACTAGGGTGTTTCGTATTATAGGGTTAAAATTAAAATATTACAATTTTTTTTACTTTGCTCGTGCCCTGATTCCTATTAATATAAAAAGAATATCTGACAAATTTTAGGAAGATTGAGTAATATTTAGAGGTTGCACACCTTGCACACTAAATAATGTGTAATAGGCTAAGGAAACACGATTTCCAATGATAATTATTTTTATTCCCAAGTCCTTGAAAAAGAAAGTAAACTTCAAAGAAGACTTAGACTTAGATAAATTTACATTTTATTATTATTATTATTGTTCACACCTATAAAAATTCTGTAGCTTATTATTTTATCCACATTTTTAAAACCTGAAAAAGCGAAAATATGTAGGGTACACGGGGGTGCGAATGTAACACGCTAATATCTCAAAACATATAATGAATATTAACACCAATTTTAGATATATGTTAAACAATGACATTTGGAATCCATGTCGTAGCAGTATTGATACGCAATAGACATGGATAGTGAACAAAATAACTTATCGATACCCTACAGTAACTTTTTCTTACTCACTTATGATTGTAATATAAACACACCCTTTGCAAGTATGTGCTTTTTTTATTCTGCAATTTGCCTTTTTTTAAAGTAATACGGATCGTTACTTAGCACTTTTAAGTGTCTCGTTAGTCACAATTTATAATTGAAGTTCAAAAGCATGGTTGAGTGCGATTGTAACATCGGCAGTCGGGGTCGGTTGTACCGCAACAGAACCGAATAGTGTCAAAGAAGGCGAATAATATTGTCTTGTTTGCATAGAATCCATGCAGTGTTACAACCGATCCGGAGTCAGACACAGCTGCAACACTTTTAGCGTTAGGGCTATAACACTCCGCTTCTCATTTTTTATTAATAACTTGGATATTACTTGACATACAGTGAAACTGTTGTGACTCAATGATGTCAGGTAAGTAAGTAACATTTCCGTATAAGAGTTTTTGTTGTAAATGTAATAGTTCCTGCGTAATTGTATTCCAAAGTCAAAGTGTTACTACCGCCCCAGGCCTACCCTAGTGATAAAACTGTGCAACCCCTAAATATTATTAAATTTGTCTAAAATTTGGCATACAGATCAGTTAGATGAATAGAACCAAGGGAGCGAGCGAAGTTACGTGAAAATAGCACCTTTGGAAAATTGAAACACCCTAAGGCACACTCAGTAGGCGTTACTCTATCGAACTGGAATTTTGCAAATATTTGCAAAATTGAATTACTACGATCAGGAAAACCATAGGGTAACTGTACTCGTAGTTGACAGTGCACCAATAGTTGACACTTTTCTTTTCAGTCAGAACTTTCTATTAAAAAATATTTTTTGACTAATACGCTGTTTGAACAAGTATTAGTCAAAAACATTTTTTTAATAGAAAGCTTATTATTCGTGACTGAAAATAAAGGTGTTAACTACGAGTACAGTTACCCTAATTTGTTTTTGCTAAAATCGATAAGATTTTTTTAACAACTTGGCATTTTTTTGTTGCTCAATATTTTTTCACTATGCTGGTTCAGACGATAGCCATACGTTTACGGGTTACTAATCTTTTTGAATTTCGTATTTGAGATAACCACAATTTCTGATGTCGGCTCTGGCATAGATATTGTTCTGGAAGGATATTGTTCTCTTCACGATACTCCTATTCCGCTATAACTGGATATTTTTACTTTCAATTTTTTTTTTACAGTCTTACAAGGAGACAGAATAAAGCTACAAACCTGTAGAATGATGCGTGCAATACTTGTTTCTTTTTTTAATTCCCCGGAAAATTAAGTTTCTTCAGCCGTCACACTAGGAGGACCCCTTAATACAGTTTAATTTAATATTACTTTCATTGGCGTAACTAATTAGGCCAAAACGCGGAATGGCCCCTCCCTAGAAACTATAGAAATACGTAAAAAACACTCGTCTGTTGAATAATGAATAATTATTTCTTCATTTCACTCTTTGTTTCAGTGTTAAATAAATATGTAGGTAAACAATTCTTATCAAATGTGTATGTACATAAAGATTCCCTCTACCAATAAAAAAAGAGGGCGAGAGAGAGAGAGAGAGAGAGAGAGAGAGGGGAGGGTGGGACCTGGTCTCCCCAGACAAAAATCCTTGTTACGCCAATGATTATTTTATATCGAGAAGGATCATTTCTTGCAGGAAGCTGCTCGAATGAAACAAAGAACTGTTTCAAGATAAGGTTGCCCAATTGTCTGCCTCAATCTCTGTAATGCCCAGTGCACATTAAAGCAGAAGACAATGACTGGCACAGTGGACGTCACTGTTGCTTTCTACCTGATTGACGAAACAGCGAAACGCGTGCTTCAATTGAGCAACCCTTACATCCCTCTGCAGCTTTTCCGCTGAGAGAGCAGAGGGGAGACCGGGGTGCAGGAGAGAGAAAGAAGGAGAGATATCCTAGCTACCACCGACCGATAATTGAACTCAGTGTTCGGCTTTCTTTTCTTCCTCCGCCGCCCCGAAGTCCCTTTCACCCATCCGAACCCCTCCTTGTCCCCTTCGCTTCTTTCTTGTAGTTCCTTTTTCGTGCTGTAATCGAGTTATATGGCACTGTGTTCGATTCGCGAAACGCTTCGTGAAAACCGGGGGAAGTTTTTCAGCGCTCGGGACTCCGGTAATGCCTGGACGATAAAGGGCCCCTCGACAGGGGCTGGCGGCGGAGAGGGACAGGGGAAAGTACGAGGGCAATCTCGTGATGCTGCAAGAAAATACGCATACCGCGGATCGCCTTGCTGATAAATCCGATGAACCGAAGGGGGACGATCAATCACGCCGGGACGTTTCTGCGTTTTCGATACTCGACCCGGGGAATATTAATGTTCTCCCTGTTGTTCTCGTCTGAGGAACAAAATGGAATTGAAATGTAACACGGGTACGATGCCGACTTGTCATGTGTTTAAATACTTGTAGAATTGTAGGAAGACTCGGCTGCTGTCAATTCGCAGAAGCTGGATATGCTTCAGAAACTCGGTGAAATTTCTTCCGAAGTGGATTTCTGATTTCCCTTCAAATCCACGATGCCTGACAGAAGAGACTTATAATTAATAATATATTACACTTGGAAACAGGAAAATGAAGCCGAAGATCTTGCAACCAGAGACGAAATTCTTTTTGCGCCGCATTTCTCCGCTCCCTTATACTTCTCTACTTTCGCCCTTTTTCCTCTTGGCGACGACACCCGACAACAAGTCAGAGGGCGCCCGAACTTTTTAATGTAAAATGCAAGGCGCGATATTACCGTGTCTACGACCACTCTTACTCCAGCTCGATACGATAAAACTTCGACCGTAAATCAAAGCGTTCCCCGAGCACGGACCGCCCCAGGAAAACTGGGATTCTCACATATTTTATTGTTTCATAATAAAACTTCGCTGCCGTCTACGGGCGGGGAATCGCGGGGAACGCGGGAGAAAGAAAAGGGTAAGGAGAGGTCCGCGCGATAAAGGGTCACGGGGGTGGACGGGGGTTTACGATCTTACAAATCTGACGGAAAGATACTCCGCTGATTTTCGTCCCTATTCAGCTCTTTTATGGAGATCCTATCCCGGAGACGGGCGATGGCGGAAAAGTTCGCAGGGCATCGGGACTCGTCGATTTTCTCATAAGAAAACGGATCCTAGCCGTTCGCCGGAGCCGGCAACTATCGGGAAACTGGAGGAGCCCGTTGTTTTATCGAGGATCCCGCGATTTATGAATCGGAAAATGCAAACGAAGTCGCGCGACTTTTAACTCTCGCGACAAATAAGCGATTTATTAAAATCACTCGAAGGGGATTTATCATTCCTTCGCTCCCCTGAACTTTCGCTTTTAAATTTAAACGCTCGTGCCAGTTTCCCATTTCTGGCTACGTAATTGGATCTCCGGAATCGAGATTGGGATTGCGCTTGAAGAACGCAAGAATACGGTGGTTATTCGGACGCAGTGAGTACGAGAAGTCTCTGTAACTTGATCAGAAGGTTAGTCGAAGAAAGCCACTTACTGTTAGAAAAATGCAAAAACTAAGAAAAAAATCTCTCACCACTGGAGGAAAAATTGAACCTAGTTATGCAGAAAGCTACGAACCCTCAACGTGAGAAAACATTAGTTAAACGCAGTACAGATCTCATAATTTTGGGATCTTTATTTATCAAAATGTTAACAACCCGAAGAACGACACTCTTACATTATACAATTATTAAAACTACCAAGCCATAGTTCCAGAAAATACAACAACAAAAATACTACAGAAAATTTAAAGTAATATTAAGTATATTACTCACTATAAGATAAGCCATTAAAAACATTGTAAAGCAACAACAAGTAATAAAATACACACAATAGAAATAAAGCTATATGTGGTGTGCAAAAGTATTCGCTACCCTTTAAAACAGAATAACTTGTTTAAAATTGATCCAAACGACTTGAGTTTTTATTTTAGAAGCTAGAATGATTAGTTTGCTATGTGATGTGTTTCGTCGTTTTGAAAAAAATTGCAATTGGTCGGGATAGCGGGAAATACAGTGAATCCTCGTTAGGAGCCCGTTTCTACCACGCGTTAGGAGCCCGGCGACTATCCCCACCATTTCTTGGAATCCTTCGGACGAGAGTGAGAAAACCCAATGAGCGAGCGAGAGGAAACGAACGAGTCGACACGAAGTTGCCGTCGGCTTTCGTTCCCTCTCGCTCGCTCATTGGGTTTTCTCACTCGCGCCAGTGGCCGCGCGGAATCGTGTCCAGTCGCGTTAAGAGCCCGCCGCCAGCCCCGTTCGACGGGCTCCTAACGAGTATTTACTGTATAGTGAAATATAATGTCGAAAACTCCCGAAATGTGCGATTTTCACCAACTTTATCTGTTTGTAGCTCACAGCTGCGTTAACCGATTTTGATGAGCTTCCTTAAATCTACAAACGCATTTTTGAAATTTTCATTACGAGCACAGACAAAAAACTTTAAAAACACCGACATTTACTATTTTCTTCGCTATTCCGACCAATTGCAATTTTTTTCAAAACGACGAAACACCTCACTTAGCAAACTAATCCGTCTAGCTTCTCAAAAAAACTCCAGTCGTTTGGACCAATTTTAAACAAGTTATTCTGTTTTAAAGGATGGTCGAATACTTTTGCACGCCGCTGTACCTTTTCTTAACCATTAAAATCTTCAAACCAAATTTACTCAGTTTCAGATCATTGAGGGTTGCTACCTTTCTGCATAACTTCCCCGTTTCATTTCACTTTTATTCTTAACGCTCGATGGGACAGCCCCCGCGTCATTTCCTCCAAATAAAATCCCCAAATCGATCCTCGGAAGCTCGCAAAGCCTGCGACGGTTCTAGGACTCGAAAATGAAAAACGGAGCAATCCCGTTGTCATTAAAAATTTCGAGAATACCGGGGCCGCATCATCCAGCCCCATTTTCTTCCGTTCATTACCGCGTTGTCGCGGCTAAAATCCTTTTACCCCTCCGGATGGGGCGGGTGGCGAGGAAGAACGCGAACAGTTAAAACTCGAAAGGAGTTTTCCTATATCTTCGTCGTTCAATTTCTCCCAACTTCAGCCGGCGTGGCTGCTCGTACATACGTATACCAGCCCCGCGTATATATACACACACATACACACACGTATATACGGTGGCTGGTGGTGCTGGCACCGCCACTACATTCACGGCAGACTCGCTACCGGGGCGGTAGTAATTGCAGCGTAAACATTTCCCCGGGCGTTGATTGCGAGACTCATTATTTCGGCGAACCTCCAAATCGAGAATCGCGCTCGAGATTCGACGACTCGAAGACGCTGCGCGGCGGCTTGATTAAGGGAGCGGGCTGTCTCATTATTGCTCATAATCAACGCGCTACAATGGGAAGAGAGGCACGCCGAGCAAGCAGATATTTCTGAAAATTCCTTCGACTCCCCCAGCCATCCTCTCGTCGCTGTCGTTTCTTGCCGTTTGTCGAGCATTTCGCCACCGTTAACGCGCCTGGGATCTTCGTTTGTTCCCTTCGTCGGTGGCATCCTCGATAACGAGTGAAAGGGGGCACAGGAGGGTGGTTTCAAGGGTGATTTCATTTGCATTGTTTCGTTAGCGATTGTATCGAGAATACGCGTCGTTCGTCGGGCATTAAGCATAACGCGACTGACCCTGTTCAGAGTTGGGCATTAACTAAATAAAAAATTATTTAAATAAGGATCGAATAAAAGTTACTTTATCTTCAGATTATTCGACGAATAAAGTTCACTTTTTTATTCCATGAGAATTTATTCGACGAACGAAGTTAATTTTTTTTATTCGACGAATAAAGTTTATTTTTTTATTCGTCGTTTAAGATTTAGACTTTGCCTCGAACGCTCGCCAGAAAATTATTCGACGCTGAATGCGCCGTCGAACGAAGTCACAGTTACAGTTAAAGTTACAGTTAGAAATTTATTCGACGCTAAGGTTGAAACGAATAAAGAAATTAACTTTATTCGTCGAATAAAAAAAATTAACTTTGTTCGCCGAATAAAGTCAACTCGGGTTCATTTTATTCGACACCGTGACGAATAATTTTTTAACTTTTATTCATTATTCGAAATTTTATTTCTCTGATCCTGTTAGTGTACTCCTGAAGTGGTGTCGGTTATAAATTCCCTCACGATTAAGAGACACTTGGGTTTTTTTTTGGGAAGCTAGAAGCATTTGACGCTTCTTTAGCTTCCCTTTGAATCGAAGCTTGCTCCGATAAATGATATCTGCTTTCTGCTTGAAGCGTAATACTTTCAAGTTGCGCAACGTCGGTCTCGCAGACTTCCAGCTTCGTTTTATGTCTTCCGCGAAACTTTTCCCCCAAATGCTTCCCCCGGTTCAGTTTCCAAGACACTCCACGCTATCTTCCACCTGGCGAATCACGGAACGCAAAGTTCCGTGCCCTAACGATCCCCCGAAAATAATCAGGCACGGCGAGGCACGAGCAGGGACGAAGCAAAAGAACGGAAAGGAAAAGAAGAAGGAAGAAAAAAATCGAGGATATCCATCAGCGAGGGGGGGCAAGTTGCGTTTCGACGTACACGGTTCTCTTGCGGAGGGCCGCCGCGCGGGCTTGGGGGCGATAATAAATCGCCACAATTTCGTGGGTAAAAGGGGGATGCGCCGCGGCTTACATACGAAATGCCACTCTCGCCCCCCGATTGCCCGTTGCTCTGACAAATACGATACATGGCTACCGTTTCAGGACGTCCTACGACGTCGAGGAAACCCCTGAAAAAGCGTGGCTGGCTGCTCGCGGTCGAAATGAGCATCCAGGAGAGCCGGGGCGCGGAGCTTCGACCCCGTTGATCCGCGAAACGAGCGGCGAAAGCAGCGTGAGAGGGCTCGCGCAGGCGATGGCCAGCACCTAATAGAGAGGGATTCCGTTCAATTATATCTCCTAACGGCGCCCTCGACGGTAATGGCCGACGCTGCCGCTCGTCCTCACCGCGCCGGCCACGGTTCTCAGCGTGGAAAGGCGGAAGCGTGTGGAACGCAGGTGGAGGCTGCCGGATGAAAGGTCGGCGTCCGGTCGAAGCTGGGAAATGCCGGAACGAAAAGGCGCGGCGGAGGTGGTGCGAGCGCGGAGAAAAGAAGATCGAGATTTATCTTGGCGCGGTTCTCCCTCACAATGCGATGTAAAGTCGAGGGAAGACAAAGGGGTGTCGGGGGATGGAAAGTTTCCTTAATCGGGGCGCAGTCTTCCATAGAGCGAAATCTTAGCCAGTTTTGACGCGCGAGCTTAGACGTCGCCGGTTGACGGCTCCGTCGAAAGTTATAATTAATCGTTCCTCGTTGAACGGCTCATCGGGCAGGCTTCCGGGCAGAAAACTGAGTTGCGGAAGAATGACTGGCTTGATGGGACTGTCGGCGCAATTACGACAGCGATGAAGCTCCTCGGGCCCGTCGATTCCGTCGCGGGCGCTTCGCGTGGGCTCGAGCCTGCTACGAATTGTATCGGTTCTGTATTTGCAGCAATTTGATGGAAAAATTCTTTTTCCTTAAATCGTTTAAATCGATTCAGGTATGTGTTATGTATATAATGTATCAAGGACATTACTACTCTCGCGTTCAGATTAGCTAGATGCTGTTTTATCACGTAGCGTGATCGACTCGCAGCTTCATAGTACGCTGAGCGGTCGCGCAACCGTGCTGTCATGCAATAATCGTACTTTTGTTTCATAGAGGATTTTGTGTAAGCGAGGAAATATGGAAAGTGAGGCGAGTATCGAATCCGCACGGAAAGAAGCTAATTTAGGAGAGAAAAAATTGATTTGTAAGACAGCTTGCTGCAAAAAATCGAAGAAACTAATACTTACTTAAAACATTACATTTTTTGTTTATTTTTTTGCTTCATTTTGTGTTTTCTATTTAACCGGTTAACTGGCACGGTCCTTTTCACTATTCGGGCCCAAACTGGTACCATCGAATAATTAAGTGAATCACACAAAATTTGGTATACAGGGGTTGTTTGAGTCGCTGAACCGATTCCGGGGGTAATTTTTTTCATCTGACACCCCCAACCCCTAAAAAAATAGTATTTAGGGGTGAGTTTGTCAATTCTTTACTAAACCTTTTTTTATTTGTGAAGTTTTCTTGTCTATAATTCGATTGCAGCAGTTACTTTTTTCAATGCCACCCCCAACCCCTGAAAAATAAGGGTTTAGGGGTTTAATTTTTTAGTTTTTTTATTTTCTACGAAAAAGTTTCGAATAATTTTATACCTGAATTCTTCATCCATAAATTCCACCGCAAGTGCTTTTTTTATCCGTGATCCCAAAAACCCCTATATACAATTTTTCTATATACCGATAGTATTGCAATATTTGGCGGTCATTTTGGTTCGCCATTTTGAGTCTGCCATATTGAATTTTACAATTCCAATGCCAAATTCAGGTTCAGCGACCCCAAAAACCCCTATATACAATTTTTCTATATCCCGATAGTATTTTAATATTTGGCGGCCGTTTTGGTTCGCCATTTTGAGTCTGCTATATTGAAATTTAAAATTCCAATGCTAAATTCAGATTCAGCGACCCCAAAAACTCCTATATACAATTTTTCTATATCCCGATAGTATTTTAATATTTGTCAGCCAATTTGGTTCGGCCATTTTGAGTCTGCCATATTGAATTTTACAATTCCGATGCGAAATTCAGATTCAGCGACCCCAAAAACCATTACATACCAAGTTTCATTCAAATCGATTGAAAAACAAAAAAGTTATTCCATTTGATCATAGAGTAACGCATACAGTTGTTGACCCCTATACAATGATTGACCCTCTTCCCAAAAAAGTAGGAAATATAATATAATGCTTTTTTTATATAATAAAATATATCTATATTTCAGTAGCCCAGATATTTTTGTTCCGAATACAATTATATTTTATTATGATCCACATCTTGTAAATGTATAGATAAATCGGAAATATCACGCGGCTACCATTCTTATGAAATCGATGGAATTTGATCTAAAAATCGTAACGTTGTAGCCAATGATTTTTTCATAGTTTCAATTAATAATGACAGTAACTGTATATATAATCATTACATATGTATAAAATATGGTCCAAAGTTTGCGAGAAAAAGTTATTTCACTCAAAAATGTCTATATTTTCAAATATACAAGAGGTGTCAAGAACTGTCACAAAGTCTTCCTACTTTATAGTGATTGACCAGGGGGGGGAGGGCAATAACTAATTGAAGGTTATGGGAGTACTTTTATAGTGATTGACGTGCAATTTGTTATTAGTTAGTGTTATTGGTAAGTATTACTATAATTACATAATCTGTCATGATAAAATAAATCGATAAATAATTTAAATAGAATTATTGCAAATTAAATAATATTTACTCTGAAATAAGTTGGATTTTGTAAAATATTTTCCCAAAATGTATGATTTTTAGGTTCCTTGCAATTATCATCCTAGTCAAAGATGCCAAATTAATTACATCTAGCAGCGATAAGATATTATAACCATTTAAGACGACTACCTATTTTATATTCTTAGTGGATTATTAATTATAAGTATGTATTAGAATTGTTTAACATTTCAAAAAATACAGTACAAATACAATTTTGTATGTTTGAAATGATTCATCAGTGTTTTTATGCCTGTCCTAAAACAAGGGTCAATCACTGTTACAGAGCCTGCCAATTACTATGTAAAACCCGGTCAATCATTATAATTTTAGGATCATCTTAATACTTAATGATTTTTTTAAGTTATTTTTGTGTGCAGTTGTATGAAGTAATTTTTTTTATTCTTTCGAAACTCTTTTAATGTGATAACAACAGATTTTACTCTCCGATTTTAGCGATAAACTCTTTCTTTCTTTGAATAATGTAGCACTCATTCTTAAACTGTCAATCACTGTATATGTTACCCTATATGATACATTGCCAGAATTGGCCAGATTTTTGTTTGATCAAATATGATACATTGCCAGTTAACCGGTTAAGGAATGTAAAAAAAATGCGTAATGAAATAAGTAAACAAACTTATATTTAAATAACTAAACAAAGAAGCAATTTTTTTACGAATTTACCACATTTACGGAATAAGGGCACATAAATCACTCGCTTGAAACTTATAAATAAAGACACATATCATTTTCAAATCATGACTTCTGTTTTCAGAACGTTTGAAGCACACGGTAACTACATCCTTAAAAAAATTGGATTTAATTGCATTGCTTTTTATTAAGTTATACTGTAACGAAAACTTTGAAATCGATCTTCTTGAAATGGCATTTTGGCGTATGTGCCCTTTTTCCATCAAATGCCTCAATTATGATGCAGCAAAGTTCCGTGACAAATGGGGCACTGAGGATGTACAGAACTTTCTGTCGGCATCAGGTTTCTCTATTTTCAATCGAGAGAGAGAGAGAGAGACTAATCTCGAGGTAGCTGCTAAAATCATCCCCCGCGCGAATCGCCCAAAGAGTTTTCGTTTCCAAAACTCGTTCCTCGGAGCTTCTGCCGTCGAGCGGCGCGGTTTAGCGATCCCCAAGTTCTTTCTCTTGCCTCGTTTGATCGCCTAACGGCGAAACATTGAAGTTTCGGCGTCAGATGAATGCATTCATAAAGCAGCTCGACTTAAAAGCACAGTTTCGCCTAATCTTCCCGCTATCTCCCTCGAGCCCCGGCGTCGCTCGCTGCTTCCCTCCAGCTTTCTGATGACTTAAGTACCTCAATTTGGTTCGTTCGTTTAATCTCCTTTGCACGCGAGAAACGGGGGCGGCGCAGAGGGGCGGAGAAGATGGCGGAAGTATAGGGGACAGATGCAGCCGGCTGATGGCAGAGCGGAGCTGCACGCTAAGCGAATTGCAAAACGTGGCAAAGTGCAGTTCGCAGTTCCGCGTATCTCTGATGAAGTCTGTCAACTGTGCGCGGCAAAAAGCAGCCGAGTCAGGCCAAGGGGCTTACATCTAATTAACCGTGATTAATTAAATCCGCCGCGTGTTTCTCGCGCCCTTTACGCGAGAATCCTGCACATCGAACAGCGAAGATGTCTCCATCGACGCGGAGCGGACAATCTCGGCGCTGAATACAAATGGTCCGATTATTTCGTGCCGCCTCCCCGGGGGCAGAATTTTACGCGGGCTTGATCGCGGTTTAAGACCGCACGGTTGGAACTCAATTTCTTCCCCGACTTACGGCACGAAAATAGCTTGAAATAATTATTCCACCCCCGCTTCATTATCGACTGTTATTGGAGCGGGAAGGCCGCGACGGAACTGGAAGTTCGACGGTCTGCTGTACGCGAAATAAGCGAACGACGTCGCGGAGAACTGGGCTAAACTACGGGGAAACTTCTTTCCCATCTCATCCTTCACTCCGCCGCCCTGGCGATATATAAAACTCGCATTAACCGCTTGATTAGCAATGATAATCCAGCGAGCCGCGCTCCGAGCGTGCCAAAGAACCCTCCGAATCGGGAAGAATCGGGAGAAGCTTCCAGCGCTCCGGCGAACTTGAGCGAAAGACTCTCGGGAGCCACCGGAAGACGTGGCTCTAAAAACCGCTCGGCGGTCTCGGCACAACATTCGGAACCCAATCGGCGCCACCTTCGTTTCGCAATTAACTTGCAAAGTAGGTAATCTCGCGAAGTTGCGCGGCTACGAACGGGATCAAACGTGACGGATCGGATCGCGCGATTATAGAATAAACTGCAGGCTCGCATGACGCTGCGGACCCTTGAATATTCATAGGCGTTTTAATCGACGCGCGCCGTGGAAACGAATAACGAAGAGCTGGAAGACAGAGGTGCGCGATAGCTCGGAGCTGTCCGCGTGAATCTGCTACGGCGCTCCTCTCTGGATGCCGCGCGGAGCGACGATCGATTGGCGCGAATTACTCGCCGAGTCGGCGAAAACAACGGCTGTTCGGAGGATCCGTGTGCGTGTTAGGGGGATGCAGCGCGACTCGAAATAGCGGCACATCGGTGTATGGAAGTTTTAGGACGGCCATTAGGAGGTGATGGCTCACCGAGGGAGTTCGAACGCCCCGGAACCACAGTCCCGTGGTTGCCGCTGTAAATCAACAAGTTGATATCCGTTACTTAACCCAACTGAGACCACATCTGACGGAGTAACGCTTCTGGCGGGCGGATAATGGTTGTCGGGATGGATGACGGGATCAATTTCGGGATTTAAATATCGTCGTTCAGATCTGTTCTCATCGTTGCGTCGGTGCAAGTCCGCGCGAGCCTTCCCCTGCTTTGGAAATCGACTTATTGACGAGCGGGAACATTTTCGTTGGCAGATGGGAAGTTAGCAGGGAATATGAAGAATGGAAATCTTTGGTCCTTGTGGTTTTCAGGAGAAAATGATGGGACTAAAGTAGACTTCGAAGAAGAGCAAACAGTATTTTCAATACGGTTGCCTAAATATAAGAATGTTCATTCTAAACGAATTTTTTAGCAAGCTGCCCTAGTAGCATTTATTTGTTGGGAGTTTGTTGGGCCAATCACGTGTTATCCGTTGGCCAACTGTTGGAGCGTCGCGCTATTTTTAAATGGGCCAACGATTGTAACCAACGTAGGCCCAACGTCACTTAACACAAAGGCCCAACTGAAGGTTTCTTTCCATAGGCCCTTCTTTCCAAAAGACGTCTTAAAGACATCCAGAAGGCGTCTTAAAGAACTTCAGAAGACGTTGTAAAGACGTCTTCTTCAGGTCTGTTTTAGGAAAAAAAAAATTCGCGCTGAGGAGAATCGAACCCAAAATTTCCGCTTATAAAGCAACCGCTGTTCGCAACTAATTTTTTTTTTTTTTTGAAAAAGATGTTTATTGGTTATGCAGGTACTTTTTACATAGTTCGTGTGGCACCAAAAACATGAGTAAATAAAAATTGCCATAGATTTTAATAGTAAAGTAGCTATTTGTACGAATGATATCGAAAACTTATAGCTAAGCAACAGTGTATTATTATACTATATATAAAAGAACATTATTGGGTTTTAACAATTAAATATTGTACTTTCTTAATCACAGTTAATAATGATATGTATCACGGGGAAAAAATAAAGAAGCCTTATTTGAAGAGAAGGTAAAAAACCCATGAGTTACCTTTGTGGCAGTTATAATAGGATAACGTAACAATGTTCGCAACTAACCAACACACTTCCTTGTAAACACTTGTAATTTCTAGTTACATAACTAGTATTAATTGTTTATGAAAACTGCGCAGTGACGCGAAATATTCTACAAAATATCATCATCCGGCCTTTAGACTCGTTCCTTAAAATTTCACATTTGTCTTAAGACAGACGTCCTCATTACGTATTTATAAATAAGAAAAGAAAAATCACAACAGGTTTTTTGATGTAGCAAATTTTCTGACGTTTGTAAGACGACATTTAAACATCGTTGTAAATTTTTTGTTAATTAACCAACCATAGTAATTGTAGGCCCAACATTGGATATTCGTAGGCAAACTGTCGTAACTTTTTGTTAATTAACCAACCATAATAATTGTAGGCCCAACATTAAATATTCGTTGGCAAACTGTCGTAACTTTTTTGCCGTAGGCCCTGTGTTGGGAATTTGTAGGCACAAACACTAACTATATCCCAACTAATTCCCAACTGTTGGCAACTGTTGGCCAACCAAAAATGCTACTAGGGTGAGTAATGAACATTATTTTCTACTTCTCGAATGTTATTAATAAACATCGAAGTCTATGGAAGATGCTACACGATAGTGTTTTAATCGGTTATGGTCAAAGCTGTGCATTCAAGGAACCCCTAAACGAGAACCTGCTAACTTGGTTCACTGGCGATGTGTTTCTGACCTTTACCACCTTTCTAAAAAGGCTAGAAGTTTCGCGGGCAATAATCGTTCTGGGCTGAGCTTTTTCGAAAGTTTTTAAAAAACCATTGCAACCCGGCGTCGATCGGAAGCGTCATACTACTGAAGTCTGACCATTTCCTTCTTATTCCACTTGCTTGTGTGCAACGCGCAATCTGGATCGCCTTGAAAATTTTAACCGACCCGTAAGTGAAGTTTGAGGATGGTATAATAATTATGGATACTGTTATGGGCTTTCTTAAACAGTTTTATCAGGAAAAACTTGTGGTTCTTTAGTAGGTACGTGAAATATTAACGTTAAAAGATTGCGAGTATCTTTCCCCTGATATTTGCTCGTTTCTAAAAATACCTTTATGCTATACAACAGGAATATCTGCACTTATAATATACCTTTCTAAGTCTACAGAATTTCATTTCACCGTAGACAGTATTAATAAAATAGCTGCCGTTGCAGCGAACAATTTGCTTCTGATTTCAGCACATTATTGGCAGCCAGAGGCACGTCTCATTCATAGGCTTAATTTAATAATCCACTGCTTTTAATTACAAGCTCCGGCATGCAAATGTCACCTGAATTAGGACAGGCATGCCCTCGATGAAATTATAAAATAACATTTGACGCCCCGACGTCTGCTAATCCGCAAACTCAATAATAGCGAACTTGAATCGAGCGGAGTCGTGTAGCACGGATGAAGATATGGCCTAATTAAATTAGTACTTAGAGCTAATTACAACTTGCTTTCAGTGCACGAGCAGAGATGCTAGTTGCGACAAGTGAAGCGTGATAACTTGGCGTCGCGTCTAACCAGTTCCCATATGAAGCAACCGTAAATTCAAATTTGAAAATTCAGATTTAAACTTAAAGATCAAGAAACTCACTCTCGGAATATCTAAATTAATCCTCCAACTCATTTCACCGCAAAAACACCATCAACGTCATAGCGGTTACAATACGCCTCTGAGAATTTCTACACCCATTTAATTCAGTCTCTGAAATTTCACCTAGCCTATACATACCCAACAATCTGCTTGAATGGAAGCAGCAAGTACCTCGCGTTATTGTAGCACTCGATCGCTGTACTTCATAGTTACTAAAGCAACTATCTTCCCGTTAATACGATCGAATGCAGCCCCGCGCAGCTCGGCAGATAACAATTACGACGTTTTAGCGCGTCCCGACGCGAAATTACCGTCAGCTTTTCCCGCATCATCAGGCCGAAAGTTCGGTCAGGAGCCCGGAATACGCTCGCTCCGGTAATCCGGTGCGAGTCCCCGCGCAGCGACCGTCACAGCCAGCAAGTGCATCGGAAATTTGCGATCGCGGATCGGCGATTGCCGCGCTAACGAGCGCCCGGAATTTCTAACATTGCGCAATTCTGCCGGGCAACGTAATCGAAGGATTGCAGATCGCCAGCCGCGATACTCTCGTTTACTCATTTAATTCGCGCGAAGGGCTCTCGCCATTGAAGAGCAAGAAAAATAGCCCTCCCATTGACGCCAAATGGAACCTTGCGATGCTTTAAAGCACCGCGAGATAAAACGGTGGACTCGAACTAAATATCGGGAAACTGGATGGGAACTGTCGTTAATAAACGGTTCTCAATTCATTCTAGCGGTGAATTTCATACGAAAAGTCGATCGGACGTTACAGTGGCATTGCGGCTTTCGGAATCGAGACGTCGGCGATAGAGGCAAATTGATTTTCAATTGGACGCTTCGGGGGGGGCTGTTATGATGTGCTATAAAAGATAAAGGCGGAGCTGTAAACATGAAACAGTCGATTCGTGGCACTAATTCTCGTGCCGCTTCGGAACGGTAAGATCGCAACGCGATTCCGGTGAATTCGGTCCGAGCATCGGGCTTCTTTCGGATCGCTGCAGCTACGGAAACAGTCTGAACCGTCGGACTACGAAAGAGGCAATTAACGACTGAATATCTGCGAGCGAACTTTCCACCGATAGCCATCGGCTCCCGTATAGGATTGCAGTTCGCAGCGCGTGTTATTGCGTCCGACTTGAAGAAAACACGGTCGGGAACGATGCTATCGGGCCGACGGTGAGCACCGTTGCCAGAAACTTTGGTCATCTTCGCTTTGCCGGGAAGCGATTAGGTTTAGAGCAAGACGGGGGGCAGGAAGTGCGGCGGGGGTTGGAGAGGGTGGCGTACAAATTGGCACTGCAGCCGTAGATCGTGGTCTTGATTTATTGGTATGCACTAGGATCGGTAATTGGGTTGCACGCACTAAACTGCTTAATCAATAATCTGGGACGATCATCAATCTATAATAATAACGACATCACGCATGGAGACGACCCGGTAATAACGTGAACACTGTCTCCAGGCGTCTGCTTCTTGGCGAGAGGTGGGACGAAAGGGACATTGCAATTATCTGAATGATAAAGGATCTTCCCGCGATGAAAGTATTCTCATTTTGTGGCAACACTAATGCATGCCCAATAGTGTGGTCTTTGTATGTATGGTAAATAATCGAATTTTTTTTTAAAAATTTCTTCTGACCATCTCAGAAGCTTCCAAATCGTTGAAAAGAATTTCGTCTAAAATTTTGTTAAAATATATTAAAGATTATAGGTCGCTCAATGGCAATGAAATATTACTACTTTGGTATAAATTGATAGAAATTTCTACAATTGGGACAAAATAATTTTATTCACTTTTAAGTGAGAGTATAACATTAAAATTCGGGCACACGTCGCATAGACGAAACGGATTTATAACGAGTGTGGACTCTGACGTACATTCTATTCAGGATGTTAAACACATGGATAGAAGCAAGCTTCCGGATTCTGATATATAAATATGGGCCCCGTTTCATTAAAATTGACAAGTGACAATTATAGAAAGTCGCAGTTGCCAGACTTGAGATACATGCGAAATATAAATTCCTTGAGCGATCTTTATATATCAAAATATACAAATAAAAAACACCAAGATATTTTTTTTGTCGAATAGAAGATTTTAAGAGGGTCGGGCAATACAAATTTTAAAGTTGAAAAATATGGGCCACCCTAATGCCCAAACACACCTAACTGCAAGTTGGTGCCATTTCAAAGATGGCGGTGATACACGGTTGAATTTTTTCGTGCTGCAAAGTAAAATTTTTTATGGTCTTTCGAAACGTTTTGCCAAGTGCTGTTACCAATGACTGATTTCTTTGTTATTACATCTGTACTGATATTCATTCAGGAACAATAAGATATATGTTAGATAATCTTTTGTTTAATATTGTAACTGTGGAGATTCGATTTTCAATTGTGTTGTCGTATTTATGAATGTGACACAAGAAAAATTTATTAAAGGGACACGCCTTTCCTAAGTGTTCCCTTCAAAATCTTACTATGATAAACCGAGCATTGGTAATAAAAGAATATTTACCGCACATCTATATGTTTTTCATCAATTTTGGTGGCAATTAAGATGTTTTAATTAACATAGGTTGGATTAATCTAAGGATTATGTGTTTGGTTTTTAATGAAAGTATTATCCATTGTTTTTTAACGTGAGGATTATTTTTTGTTATTTAAGTATGCAAGCTTATGTAAAGTTTGTTAACTTAAGTAACTTAAGTTCTTAAGTAACTTAAGAAAAACGTCGACTTGTAGACTTGTCGACATCAATACTGCGATTTCGGTACCAGCAGAAATAATAGTTAAAAGAATAATATTAATATTACCTTGTTTCATTACACTGTCTCATTCATAAATTTATAATGTCCCTTTCAATACAGCCAATTTATGAAAGGGACAAAACACACTTTTTTAGAAAGCGAAAAGTAAGACATGTAAATATAGAGTGAAGCTTAATAGGACCGTGTACTGTTATAGCCAGATAACTGGCCTTTCTAACGTTACCAATTAGAACTCGAATGGTTATTTACTTTTTTTACTATCTGCTCCTAAACAAAAATGTCCCTTTCATCCCACCTCTTCCCTACAATAAACATTGCAGTGCCAGAAATACTCTCCGAAGGAAACAATTCGAGGGAGTCCTTTGACTTTGTTTCGCGAGTCTGTGTGAATGGATATAATACCGATATCAAAGTGTATTTATTCTTTAAGATTGAGTTACAAAAGACTGAATTTAACTCTGTAGAGGAACGAGAAACGGAAATTTGATAACAGGTTAGAATCTTTACGACCCCCCTTTATTCCTCGGATTTTTCGCGTAAAACGTGGATTACATCTCGGCCGTTAAATCTTTAACAACTGTACAAGTCGTTCGGAGGGGAGTAACGATTCCGAAAAATGTATATCAAAGTAAACATCTTCCGCCTCGCGAGCGCCATTAAACAGTTCTTCAAAACGGTATAATTATTAGGAATAATGGAGGCAGTATCCTCTGCGCTAAAACGTTTCCCATTATTTCACTCGATTTTACCCCTCTAGGGGTCGTTCTCCCGCAAATGGAACTTGTATCAATTTTATAGTCGTAATCTTTGAACGTTCTGCTTCGTGGTTTTATATACGCGAGACGAGGATTTGTAACTTTCATGTTTAATTTCAGTGGATTTCTAGGATCAAAATAATCTTCGCACAGTTCATTTTGCACATGGTTTCTGTTAAGTCATATCATTTGATTAATTCTTATAGGTTCGTTAAATCTAATACTGTTTTAAGGCCTGGTTTCTTATTTTAACAAAGGAAAGCTTCGATTCATCACTCACCACGAGTCCACAAATGAACTCAATTAATTCCTAATAAATTCCATCAATTGAAGAAAAAAGCTTAGAAAATCACACTGTATTTACTTCTCGTTCCATTATTTCCCGTCGGTTGGGAATTGAGCGCAATTACCATTTCCGTAAAGGATGCTTGCTTGTTAAGAGACGCGATCGTTTCTTCGAATTCTTCCCAAGTATTCGTCTAAAAGACAATCGCAAAACCGGATTATGATGATCCCTCCGCATTGAGTCCGATTGAACGTAGAAATTCGATGCAATTACCAATTTAACGACGGACCCTCTTGGCCCGTTGCCGAGGGCCGGTCGACATCAAAGCCCCCGGACGTTTTGCATCACTCCAGTGACTCGTGAGATTCATAAATGCGACGATACTCCAAGATCATCGGATCCTGGCCGCATTAGCGGGGACAAACAAGCGCTTCAGAGGAAGTCGGCCATCTAACGGAAAGGACGCTAAAGGCGCGTAGACGGAAGGAGAGAAGGAGAGAGAGAGAGAGAGAGAGAGAGAGAGAAGGGAAAGGAGAAATGGGAAAGAGAAAAAGACAGTGAGGGCGAAGGTTTAAGCCGTATCCATTTACAAGTTTCAAATCGTTCTGCCAGCCAAGCCTTTTGAAAGAGACCTTTTACCATTCTCAATAGACGGTAAAATTCTGAAACGCGCTTAGCAGCGGAGCGTGGCTTTTAAACGTTAACATGGCCACTGGTACAATGGCGGGGTCGCATTATGCTCGAGAGGGAGACGCGGCGGAGGGAAAGGACGAGGGGCGAAAAGGGCGACAAGAAGGAGCAACGACGGGGGACGAGAGGAAAAGCGAGCTGTGGAGGACGCCGATGCTTCGCGGAACGGAGAAGAATTGCTCTCTTCCGTCAACGCCCGCCGCTCGTAACCATCAGCTTCCATTTTTCCTCTTGTCGAGAGGAAATTTAGCCCTAGAACGAAAGTCGCCTAACACTTGCCCGGCTCCGTCGCGGAATTCGAAATATCGTCCCCGGCGATGGATCGTTTCCGTGATTCAAACGGCAACGAGCAGCCTTCTGGCCGTGAAGCCGGACAGGTACTTGCGTTAGCTGCGCTGGATTCCCGTCAACCCTTTATGAAATGGCTGCCGCATGTACGAAGAATTTATAATACATAATCGCGGATCGAACCGAGATTGGCCGCGCTGCAATTTCCTTCCCACCGCGCGGCAGAACCAGCCGTGTGTAAATCCTCGAACGGCGATACAGCCTGGGAAATGTTTTCCTTCAACTTACCAACCGAGCTCGCTGAAGCCAGCTATACTTCTCGCGGCGTGGAGTTAGCGGGAAGTAAGGTAAATGTCCCAATGGCAAAACAGTTAAGGAAGCAGTTGAGATGATTGCAATTTTTTTTATATTTAAATAGTATAAAATTATAACTAAATATAATTATTCGAAAGCTTAAAATTTCTACTTTCACATAACGTAACAAGAATCTACATTTGTTAAAGCAAAAGTTTTAAATTAATTAAAACATGAAACTGTTCATATGGCCCAGTAATTAAATAAAATTCATAGCGTGTCCCAGTCATTAATTAACAGTGTCCCAATTATTGAATATGTATTTAATTTAACTATTTCTATCAGTTAATGAAAATAAATCAACTGACTGTAGTTCTTCTTCTTTATCTTTTTTACCTTCGGCATGACTTTATGTCTGAAAAAGTTAAAAAATGATTAGAAGTATATTATAGAAGTTTAGGTTATGTTAATATTATAACGAGTATAAGATTAATTATCCTAATAATTCTTAAACAGTATTATATTTTTGTCTAGTTATTATTAACGTAAATATATAGGATACAAAAAATACTTACTTTGGTACAATAAATATTTATAATTTTATAACTACTGAACACTGACGTCTGTACCACCGCGGTTAAACAACCATTGAACACACGTTTAATGATTGGTACGTGTCATGTTACCGTGTACTAGTCGATAAACGCAACAATTTCAATATTAAAAACAAAAAATTATTAAAAGATCCAATTAATTTTAAATTCTTCAATGTATAATAAATCCAAAACAACTGTATAATTTCAAAAATTATAAAATAATAATTAATTACATCCTTAACAAAAATATTCTCTCGCTTGCTTGAGCCCATTAGGTAAGAAGCGAGATTGAAACTGTTGAAGCTTTACTGTACAATAATATTTTTGTATGATATAACTATTCAGTTATGTAAGCTTATAATTGTATCTATATGAAGCTAATACATTTTGCAATTATATTTCGAACAGTTTAAACGTTGCAAATTAGTAAAACTATTATTATTAATAAAATTTCTTCTCAATTTTTAATTATTGGGCCATGTTTAAGGACTGGGACATTTACCTTAGTCGGATAACCAGCACGGGCTCTACAGTAATATCACACTGATGGTGCCGTTTATAGATCATTTAAGGAGCTCCCGGCGTGGCGGGAGAGCAAAAGGTCGCTGCCGGGATGGGAAGGAGGAAAGGATATTTGGGGGTGTGTTTTTTATTGAAATGAGCGCATCTGGCGTCCGACGTGGGGTCGGACCGCTGAGCACGCACTTTTTTCCCTCCTCCGTGTCCTCCCTTCGGCCCCCACGGGGGTGGTTGGCGAGCAGTTACCTCGTTCCTACGCGGGGGTGGAGCGTTCGAGGGGCCAGGAAATAAATCCCCTTATGAAAATTCGAACTCGTGGAGCCACTTTTTCTTCGGAAATTTATTGGAGCCCGGTCAGATCGCTGACCGCGCCGACCTCTCTACCCTCCGAAGCTTCCTACCCGTCGTCCCTGCCATCGTCGGGACTCTAAAAAACGCGCGACCCCTCCACCGGCGATTCAATACGTCCCACCGACATAATTCGCGTTTTATCGAGGAGAAAGGTAAACGCCTGGTCGCGTAGGGCACCGCCAAACGAGGACGATCGTACTTCGGGACGCGTGAAGCAGAATATCCCCTGCTACGTAGAACGTATGTGTGGCTATCCCAGAATGCTGGGCCTAACTGCCAGCGTGTTAATACAGACAGGAGAATGGATCGACGCTGTTGGTAATCACATTCTCGCTCGTCACTACGCCTCGCTGCCGAGGAAAGAAACCGTGGAGCACTTTTGCTGCCGCGATGGAAGACTACGGCGAGGTATGCACTCGCGCCGGTAACGCCGCCGAGCTCTTTAACGCGGATGAAATTTATGAAACACCGTAATTTCATTTCCCGCCCCAGCCGAAGGACCATTTTACACGGTGTGCCGGTGCTATTATAAATTCATGCGATAGTTCGCATACATCACGTGCCCGTGCGCGCACACCTCGCGGCCTTTCGACTTTATTCCCGGCGAGAAGTGAGCGAAGGACGGTGGCTCTCGACGGGAACAGTACGTCATAACTTTTTAATACCCGTCCCGAAGGAAGACGACTTTGTAGCACCCTGCAGGATATTAGAGTCCGCTTTAGACGGCGAATAATATCGGCGACGGCCGGGCTTGAATACCTCTGCCCACTCGTCCGGGCGGGGGTCTTGGACTGTGCGGCGCACGCTCGGTAGACTCCAACAGGAAGTAGTTAAATGTTACCGGTGTCAGGGCACGGCCTTTGTGCGCAGGCAGAGTGCTCAGGCTCCGCGGAGTTAGCTGACTGGCAGAGTACTATAAATTACATAAATGAAGTAAGCCCCTTCCTCACTCAAACGAACGTCTTGCCCAAGTTTATAACTTAATCACTCGTGCTTTTCACGGCGGTGGAGGAGCTTAAGGGTCGAGGGACGAGTAGATAGTGTAAGTTGCGCGGGGGTCGGCGAGTGGGGTGTGCTTGCAGAGGGGCGAGGGTGGCGTGGAAATAAGGGGTATTCCGTAGGAAAAGAATTGAAAGGCAGATGAACGAAGCGAGCGTCTGTGGATAATTGGATTTCGAACGCATTTTACTTCGCCATTTCATTATCGTCGTTGCCTCTTTTTCAATAATGATAAGGCGAACCGATGGTCCGCCAAGTGTATAGAAACAATGGAGTGCTGGTAGTTTAATGCAGACTGAAGGACTGGATTTTAATTTAATAATGTAGCAATTAATTGGTCATTTATGGATAATGATTATATATTAAACAACGTTTATAGCCTGTTCTGTTAAAGAAATAACTAGTACCGTTAAGGAACTAGTTTCTGATCAGTTTAGAAGGTTTCCCGCTTTAATATTTATTTTTAACCTAATGAAACATTAAACCATAGACTTTTTTTATACTAAAAGTTGAATTAATGTTTAAACTTCAAGGAAAAATTTAAAAAAGTTGAAAATAAATATATAATTTAAATATAAGGTATGGAGTAATAAGGTGACTAGGAACTAGTTTTTAATCATCTAAAACTAACAATACTAACTGCTTTCACAGACAACACATATATTTTTGAATTATCAATTTTTATGTTAGTAATTATTTCAAACAATTATTTATTGACATAAACTCAAAAGAACGATTTATTTCATGAACTGATAAAAAATTAGTGCCTGATCAAGAACTAGTTCCTTAACGGTAAATGATCGGAAGAATTGAATTTCTTGCAGAAGCAAGCTAGGAACTTAGGGCAAGTCCGGGAGAGTCCGACCACTTTTTGGAAAAGAAATTGTAGCATCGTTGTTTTTCACATTTTTGTCGTTTTAGGCACATTAAAACAAAGCCCAAGCAATTTAGGATATATATAAATTATAGTGTGCGATAATTTCAAATGTTTATTTTCATTTTCAACCAAAAACATTGGCACTGCAACTGGTCGATCTCACCCGCATGTCGGGGTTAGATCGTCCACCCACTATGAGTGAGACCGACCTTGAAAAATAACAAAAAGTAGCTTACAAAAAGTATAATACACGAAGAAGTTAATTGATATGTTATTTCTTCTTCAGTTTTTCATGTAAATCACAAACATTCTGGTACTTTAAGCATCTTGTATCATGAAACCAACGGCTTCAATGCACACATTTAATCCAATCGTCAGTTTTCGAGATATCGTTTTCGGTCACAGGCTTTTAACGACATATCACTATCTTGTAGAATGGAATTTTCCCTCCCTGAATCTGAAGATGGGTTTACAGTAAGAAAAAAACATGTGGTCGGACTATCCCATAATCAAGGGAGTGATCGACCACTTTGTCAAAATAAATTAAAAACGAATACATACGTATTATTGGGATGACACTGTAGTTTTATGCATATTATATCCCCCACTATCGGTGTAGTGTAAATAAACTTACCTGTCTTTCAAATATCACCAGCACTGTTACTTGGTCTAAAAACTTTCAGACACGCATAAAGTCGTAAGTGTTTCCTATAATTTAAATATGGATTTGTGACAATGGTCAATGCAAGATTAACAACAGGCGCATTCATTTCTTTTGTGTCAACGACACACAGTGCCCTATCTTGCGTCAGTCTTAAAATATCAACACTGGCCGGACTCTCCCGGTGGTCGAACTCTCCCTAACTTACCCTACAATATAGTAAATTTCTAACATTACTCAACATTGCATTCAACACATAGGGGAGAGTCTTGCAGTACCGACCAGCTTGCAGTACCGACCAAAGCTAGTTCTCGCTTCTTCCGGCAGATATGCGCCTTTTACTTGAATAAACAAATAAAAATCACAATTCTGTATAACCTATTTCGGGGTCGTATCGTGTACGCCATTGCGCTTGATGTTATGAGACATTAAACGTATTCGTCAATATTCCATAGGTTAAAAGTTATTTTGCAAAGCCGATTTTTTGTTTCTCGTGCAAGTAAATGATTATGCTCTATGATGTGTACTGTCTCTAGTCTATTAAGTTTAATAAAACGCCCTAGTTTTACAATATTTTTTGGTACATAATATATCATGATCTAAAATGTTCCCACATATTTGTCGTGCAGTACCGACCATCCGACTGTCGTGCAGTACCGACCAACACACTATCAACCAGTAGAGATCAAATTTTTTTTATCTGTAAGTTCAATCTGATAGCAACTGAGATTAATTTATAAGACGTTCCTTTAGTCTTCCTTCTTCCTGTGTTATTTGCAAGGAATCATTTGACGAAGATTGGGTGCAGTGTATCGAATGTGAAGGTTGGGCACACGTCGAATGCACAAATCAGGAAAATATTAATTATTTTATTTGTGATGTGTGTACTAATAAAATTTGAAAAAATCTTCTATTGTAACAATTAAATGTCTTTTTATTAACATTGTTAGTCATTTAGACTTAAAAATCTTCTAATTTAACAGTTGGTCGGTACTGGGCGACACTTTTTCGTTTCCTAGAAATTACAATTTTTTTACTTTTGCGAATTATCAATTCTTATTATTAAATTTCACAAAAATAATTTCCCTCCTCTTATTAAGTACCATCTATACTACAAACATGTTTTTGAATTTTTGATTTTTATCGACTCTAGCCGAAGATATAACCAAAAAACTTAGAGCGGTCGGTACTGCAAGACTCTCCCCTACTAAAATAAGCTACTCATGTAGCACATTTGTAATTCAGTTTGAAGTGAATCGTTAGCTGAACGCGTGGTACGTCTGACTGCCCTATGTCCGACTATACCCCAATCGTTCTACTTGTTCTGGGTACCGCGCGCAGAAACGCACCTCATCCGACTATTTACTTATTTCTGTTCATTGTGTATAGCCATTCTCTTCGTCATAAAATAAGCTGCAAACGTGGGTATTTATAAACATATTTTACCGGCTCCAAAAATCAATATGACCCGATACATGATTGGCATATATTGCTAAACTTAATTTCATTAAGATTCAAATGCTCCTAGCAAGAAAAACAATTTTTTACACCACCGTTCATTGCTCACCGATGCTCCCCGGTGTCGTTATGCCTAGTTCGATCCTGTTCGATATTAACCGCCATAAACAAATAGGAATGGCGAGTCGAGATCGATCGACGTTAATTACTCGAACAAACCAACGAAGTGGCAGTCCCGCGCCGCCGCGCCCTCCGCTTCAATGTAATTTAATTCGCCGGGCTCGTTCCCATTTCCGGTGTAAAATTTAAGAGAGGCGAACGCTCGAGGAATCGCGAGGGCCGTCGACTCGCATTCGACTCCGGTATCCATCGGCTGTGTTTAATTACAAGTCACCGGGCGTAGTTTCGCTCTCGCAGAGCTGCCTCAGCACGGAAGCACTAACTCCTGGTTATCTTAAGCGACATCGCGCGCTGGATTCGGTATAACTCGTCGGATAACTCGGGCCTGAATTATGCTACGGCAGCTCGAGAGACAGAGACTCGAGTAAGGGCGAGAGGGGCTGGTCGGGGAGGGGCGAGATTAAAATCACCTGGAGACCAATGCAAAGTTTTTAATAACCCTTGATGCTTGATTAAGTTATGACTCTTCCACGGCTCCACGTCCCTCTTTCTCTGCGTTCGTCTTCAAGCGAAATAAATTTCGAGCAGAAACGCTTAGACCGCGTTCGAGTGGAACGGCGAAGAGGATGGGCGGGTGGGAAGGAAGCGAAACTCGTCCGACTCCGCTGAATTAATGGAAGATCCGGCAGGGATAGTTATCTTCGCGGCGGAACGCATGGAAGTTACGTTAACTTGGACGTTTTTAAGCTACGGGAATTACTGGGAATAAAGGGCGCGTTCATTGAAATTGTGCGCGACGAATTTAACACTTTGACTGTTACCACATCCTGTATAAGGGACGACAGTTTTCTGTACTTAATCGCATGTAATATAAATGACTATTTCGCACGAATTATTACAACAGACTATCGTGAGTATTTACTAAGTACTTTTAAATTCGTAGTTAAGGGGTTATATCTAGTCAGGCGGCCGAAAAGAGGCGAATGTTTGTGAACTTTTTTTTTAACAAGGGGAAGCATGTATTTTTATGGAACTTTTTGCACTTAAAAGAGCAACATTTAAAGAACATTGGGTAATTTTTTTTTGAGAAAAATATTTACGTTTATAATAAAACTACGACGACATCCAAGAAGCTTTTTTAAAAACGGTGAGTAAGAAATCTCAACAACCACTGCGCCAATCCTTCTAAAATTTTGTGGGCTTATTTTTTATATAAAAATCTACAGAATGCCGTTCGCATTTTTTTCAATGTATATTTTCGACTTTATCAACGAAAAATGGCGGTTTTTCGCGCGAAAATCAGGACTTCAAACTTTAAATAGCCGCCATTTTATTTTAAATTAATATTTCGGAAATTCCCCCGTCAATCGGAAGATACATTGATATATCGAAATAATTACTAACGAAATATTTTTTGTTTTTTGATTTTTGATAATCTGGTTCCGAATGGCAGTGCTCACCGCAAAACAACTTTTTAAAAAGGCTTCTTGGATATCGGTTGTAATTTTATTATAAACGTAAATATTTTTTTACGAAAAAATTACCAAATCTTCTTTAAATGTTGCTCTTTTAAGCGGAAAAAGTTCTGTAAAAATACATGCTTCCGTTTTTCCAACAAAAATTCACAAACCTTCGCTTCTTTTCGGCCTCTTGATTAGGTATAACCCCTTAAGGCAGGATACCACCTTTGACTGCGATTTTGGAGGCGTTTTTCATGAATTTTTTTGCATACAAAGAATGCGCAGAAACAAAATCGGTTTCAGTCATTCATTAATGTAACTTTAATCTGTAATTACACATTTTTTGAAACTGAAAAAGTAAAAAATAATCTCTTGTAGGTGGCGCCAAAATACACTCCTTTGGAGAAACATCGTTAGACGGCGTGTCAAATTCCGCTCTGTACGTGGCTCTTAGAAAAGAAACCAAAGAATGTCCCTATTAACAACAATATTGTTCAATGCTGTACGTAGGGATTTTACGAAATTTCGATTTTTAAGAAAATGGCGGCCATTTTAACGAAAAGGTCAATTTTTTAGGGTAAAAAAGTTTAAAAAAATTTATAAAATTGCGCACCAAAAGAAAAATAACAACGCTACAGCAAAAGTCCTACGTACATCGTTAGATTACACCAATCGGAAGAATTGTGCAAAGTTTCAAGTCAATCCGATGAAAATTGTAGGACTAATCTGACACGCTGATTTGGAAAACATCGTTTCGAGAAAAACGCGTTTAAAGTTTTATATAGATTTATATATCTGCTCCAATCCGGTTTTTACACAAGAAAAAGGTTCCGGCCACCTTTCTGATGAATGAATTTCGATTCTATACACTTGAAAGAGTACTTTGAGAACAAAAAAAAATTTCAATTTTTTTTAAGTGCGAAGGTGGTATCCTGCCTTAAGGGGTCTTCCTAGTTTGACAGCTTGAAAGGGAGCGCGATATTTCGGATTGTTTTAAGAGAAATCCTCAAATTATATTAATTCAAAACTTTATGGCTATATTTGTACATATTTAGCCAACATTTAAAAAAAAATTAATTAAAAAAACTGCACTTTTTCTCAAAACGATGTTTTTTTGAATTTGCTAGCATGATATCTCAAAAACCAATCTCCCGATTTACTTCAAACTTGGCATATATCTTCAGTAGATGACCCATTCTCGCTGGTACTAAAACTAAGTCGGTTTTTGCAAAATTAGACTTTCGCGACTTAAAAAACCAGCGAATTTTTTTTGCAGAAATCAATGTCTGTTTTAGACGCTGCTTTTTTTTTAATTTTCTGTATTTCTCATTTAATCTAGTTCTGGGGTAGCCACACTCGTACAGATTACACAAATTTGTAAATTTTCTATTTCAAACAACTGCAACGGCTGATTTTATGCTAACAATGCGCATATGATTTTTGTAAGGCGCTCTATTTGAAGCACTATAACTCCGCATTATAACCACCATTTTTGCATACAATTGTTTTTCATATTCTCTAAACATTGACAAATGAAGCCACCAAGCTGGAAGTAAATATATTTAATGGTTTTGTTTTAAAAAAATTCCCCAAGTTCGCATCATTAATTATACCGCATTATTTGCTGACCCACCCAACTTTCTCACTTCAAAATAAATCCACCCAGGGACGGTTGTTTAACGGATTATTACAAGACACCTGTTCTCTCTGTTCCAGGCTTCGGCTTCGTCACGTTTCAAAGCGAGGACGTGGTCGACAAAGTCTGCGAGATTCATTTCCACGAAATCAACAACAAAATGGTGAGTCGTCAGGCAACAAAGCCTCTGTTTGTCGAACGAAGAGAGCACACTTCCTCTCTCTCTCTCTCTCCCTCTATCCCGCCCTCCCGCCACGTGCCCGCAGAGGTGGTATCAAACGGTATTTGCCTTCCGCTTTCCGTCTGCGGATACGGCGTCGAGTGGAATTAATTTTCCGTATAATTGAGAAGGTCTGCCGTGGTTATTTGCATTTGACACGCACGCACGTGAACGCATACGCGGCAGCGCGCGCGCGGGCGACCACAGACGACGAGCAGATCGCGCAGGGAAGACGAAAAGCGGATTCTGGGAAGCCCATCATAGCGGAGATCACACGGGTCCTACCCGGTAATAGACACTTCTGTTTGTCGTCTACTCCCGCCCGAAATTCCGCTGACGTCGATCAAGGATTTATCAGATGCCACTTCTCGTTACCCATAAATCCATCGCCCCAGATGCTACTGATTCTGTCAATAACCTTCAAACACTCGCGCCCGCCCCAGCGAAGCATTAACCACTTTCTCCACGATAAAACGGCCTTCTGTTTGCTGCGATAATATTACATCGACAGATTACGCTGATTAACTGTCGTCGGATTATCCTTACTTACACACAATAGCTCCATGAAAGTATTCCGAGTGTGCTGACTTCTCATTTAAGAATAAAGCTCCTCGGTACAGATGACATTCCACTGGCATAATAACTCAGTTCGACAAAATTGGACTTTTTTCGGATTTGTAACTGTCAGCGCCGCAAGTTTTGCCAAACTATTTCGCTTCTGTATTGCAAACAAAACGCGTCTTACCACTTCTGTTGATGCTTTCCGATGGAAAAATGTATGCTGCATCGCGTGGAGTAGTCAGATTTTCTCCTAGACCCTCAGTTTTGGAAATAAATTGAAAGATATCTGTAAAAATAGGTGCATTTCGGGTGTTCTTTTCCCTTTCATCGTTGTTTAAACATATTCAAATGTTCATAATAACTTATATCGTTGTATTCGGGAGGGTCCATAGAATAATTTGACAGAACAATAAACCGAATAACTGTTACTGTTTCCACACAAAAGATGTCCAAAGTTGAAAATTTGCAGTTTTTTTTCAAAATTGAATTTCTCAAAAACTGAGGGTGATAGCAAACGGTTTGCGGATTCGCTTTCACCGCCCGAAAACCTATAAAAACCGGCTATTGAATGTTACAAGTCCAGATGGCTGTCGAACTGTGTAATCAGAAGCTCTCGATACTCATCGACTCTCAAAAAAATCACTCCTGCACAGGGTAGATGTACCGTTCGCGCTCATTGCACTGTTTTTGGCCATGTGCATAATTATCTTACTTTTAAATTGCTTGCAGATCAAATTATTATGTGGAGAATTTCACATCATAAATATTTTGTTTAGTATACCGCCAGAAATATAAGGTTACATTTATTGCTTACGCGGAAAAATATTATATGGTTTAAGTAGTAGCCAAAACTGGTACAATACCTTAAGGGGTTACACCACCTTGGCGCTCGGAAAAATAGGTATAAAAATAAACTTTTTTTTTTTACGCTTCCATTAAGTATATAAAATGATCTTTATTTTACACATATATAGAGTAGTTTTATGAACAATTTACAATATTAACGATTAAAAAAAAATAAAAAATGGCGGAGATATAAGCCGACAAGTAGGATAAGTACCTTGCTGATGGTGTACTTGATTTCTCTGTTAGGTATCGTCTAAAACATAAAAAATAATTTTTTTCTTATTTAAAAGGGTAATAGCTAAAATGTGACGTAGGATTTTTGTGATTGGGTGCCATGTTCGAAAGTTATACATTTTTTAAACTCAAAATTTCGATGCAAATTCGAGCTTTTTTTTCAAACAGCTGTCATTTCTACAAAAATTTTTCCCTACGTCACATTTTAGCTATTACCCTTTTAAATATAATAAAAATTATTTTTTATGTTTGAGACGATGCCTAACAGAGAAATCAAGTACACCATTAGCAAGGATTTTCAAAAGAGGGTCCTACTTATCGGCTTATATCACCGCCATTTTTTATTTATTTTTTAATCGTTAATATTGTAAATTGTTCATAAAACTACTATATATATATGTGTAAAATAAAGATCATTTTATATACTTAATGGCAGCGTCAAAAAATTTATTTTTATACCTATTTTTCCGAGCGCCAAGGTGGTGTAACCCCTTAAGGGGGATCACTCAAGTGAATATGAACTACCAGTAATTTTACAGATAAAAATTTGAAAATATTTATATCCATATTATTTTTTACGCTGAAATGAATTATGTAAGAATTAATACAGTGACATATTTTTTTCAAAAATTTAAAAAAAAAATTTCGAAAAAATTATTCGATTGTAAAATCCATACCCTTATTTCTGTGGAATTGTATGCCAAGCCTGCAAAAAAAATTTCAGCTCGAAAACTTCATTTTTGTCCGAATTATAAAGTTTTTATGTTTTGGGATAGTAACTAAAACGCTCCTGCTCCGGACGTTGGACCTTTCTCTTCTTGCAATGCCTGTTCTCTTCGTGATTGTGCAGTTCGTATCATTTTTCTTGCACGTTTGTATCTTTCTGAGGCTTTCTGTTTATACCTTTCAGGGTACCCTGCCCTTTACCCCCTAAAGTAATACCTTTCGTACGCTCCTGTTTTACCAAATCGGTCAAAGCTCTCCATAATCTTTTGCCAACGTGGTTCACACACTCTTTTTTTTTCGATTTATAACTTTATAACTCGGACTAAAATGAAGTTTTCGAGCTGACATTTTTTTCTGCAGTCTTTGTATACAATACTACAGAGATAAGGGTATGGATTTTAAAATCGAATAATTTGTTCGAAATTTTTTTTTTAAATTTTTGAAAAAAAAATGTCACTGTATTAATTCTTACATAATTCATTTCAGCGTAAAAAATAATATGGAAATACACATTTTCAAATTTTTATCTGTAAAATAACTGGTAGTTCATTTTCACTTGAGTGACCCCCCTTTAAAGTGGCCACAGATGATGCATCCACCCTACGTCTCCTTCTAAGCCCCATCCACCTCCTTCCCACCAAAACCCACCCCTTCGAACTTGACCCTTGAAAAGCACCCGTCAACCGAATACCGCCAACCGATTAATCGAGCGCCCAATAAAGCCCGGCTCGATGAATAAGTCACCACTGACCCTCCACTGTCTTGAATTTCAAGGTCGAGTGCAAGAAAGCACAGCCGAAGGAAGTGATGCTCCCGGCGAACCTGGCGAAGACGCGAGCGGCCAACAGAGGCGCATACGGTGAGTTGGTGATGGTCGCGACACCCACCCCCACCACCTATCGTTACGCGCCGTATCCCCTGCCGACGGCCGCTGCAGCCGCTGCACATGCAGCCGCAGCAGCCACCGCCGGCACTCCTCACCACCACTTGCTCGCCCCGCTAGTCGCTACCGCCGCGGCGCCGAACGCTGCCGCTACCTACCAGTACGCCACGGGCGCGACCGCCCCAGCGGCCGCGGCCGCGGCCACCACCGCGGCCGTCTACGACGTGAAGAGGGCCCTGGCCGCAGCAGCTGCGGCCGCGGCCGCCGCCTCCTACAGGCCTCATCCGGTCGCGGCCGCGGCGGCCTCGCGAGCCGCCACTCTCACCTACTCCATGAGCGATCTCCTAGGCGTGCAGGGTCTCGACATGGGCGCTGTCTACCATCCGATACCCACCATCGGACTATGACCGACGATACTGACGCCCCTCACCAGGCCGCAGTAGCGTGCCAGGGGCGTTACGCTCACTCCTTGTCCGCGTCTGTCGGACTCGGCTGATTTGTTTCCTTTCTTTTGGTCTGTATTGCTGCGTAGATCCAGCGGTTCGAGGGTTGCGTAGGTGGATAGTAGTTTTTGGTTTCTGGTAGGTTGTTGGGAGTAATTTGGGAACCTGTCCGTCGTGTTTAGGTTCGATTATGTTTGAAGCTTCTTTTGTTGCCGTTGGTGCGTAGATTGGCTAGTTTTGGGGTAGAGTACGTGGGAGTAGGCGGCTGGAGGGATTCTTGTTGTTGGCATGAATGCGTGGGGACACTGGGGGTTAATGATCAATTGGACGTGCCACAGGGACCGGTACAAATTTGGAAACGTAGCTGTAGGTTTGCAGGGCTTTTATTCGGCGAGGGACGATCGTTAGTGTGTTTCGGAGAATCTCTGTGATGGGTGGCTCAAATTCTGTCCGACTTTCATGGACTTAGGCGTATAGGTGTCTCGTTTATTTGCGGAGTGTTACTCAATGGTACAGTTGAACTTTCATCGAACCAACTGGATAGGATTGTTTAATCGGGAGACTTTCCTTTTCTGACATTGATCACTCCATATTTCAGGCAAAGTTGGAGATGAAAAGGTAGCACGTTTCAATTGGAGAATATCTATTCCGCATAGTTTCTTTGAAGAATAGTTCAAGTGGTACAGCGGTTCGATAGTGGCGACTCTACTGTACTATTTAGGCGCGAGAAATAGCACCTAAGTTACCATTTTCTTTGTGATTACAATATAATCTTCGAAACGGGATACCTCGTATGTTTGGACGGTACATCGAACATTCCTCGATTAGGGCCTGTCGCCTTCGTTCACGAGAAAGTATTAGCATAAACTACCTTGCAGTTTATTTCCTACCCGGCTTAGAAGCAGATCAAAGACATATCGAAAAGTGCAATGGGGTAGTTTAGTCGGAGTCATTCCTTTCGTACCCTGAATTCGAGTAACGGGAGTAAGCAAATTCTCGGGGGACCGCTCGGGAAGCTCAGTTCAGTAAAACTGTGATCGTAGTGAGAGGATAAAAGACGGGAAGATATAGAGTAGTGTAGTGGATCGTAGATCTGTCCGACGGAACTCGGTTAATCACCTATGGGGCCTCGTTTTTCTCGTAGCCAAAGAGTAGACGTTATAGCAACGAAACAAACGCATCGCAAAAGACTGGTAGTAGTGTTCTCGTAGTTGGTTAGCAAGGCAGAATAGTAGGACAATAAGACGAAGTGTTCAAATTTAGAGAGACGAAGATTCGTTTCGGTGGGCAGAGCTCGGCAGCAGGTTGTCGATACGTACATCGAGCATCCCTTCTCTGCGCGAACGCGTTTACCCTCGTTCTTTGTCCGATCGAGGTGCGAACCCCCGGCATCGGTGGCATTTGTAGAATCGTCGACGATCCAGCGATTACTTTGAGTCGTTCAATTCGCAACGTTCGTGACAATTACCAAAGGGGACGCTTTAAGCTAAGCTACCAGCGGTATTCCTGCTGAGAGGAGAGGGGAGAGTCGAAGGATAAGAAAGTCTCAGCAACGCAGCGTTGGTTTAGAGAATACCTTTCGACGGGCGAGTAACAGATTCCTGCCTCGAACGACCGGCGTTCGCGACGACACGTCAATTTACTCGTAGCGCGTAGAGCAAAGTCGCAGCAACTCGAACGAAGCTTTAAGGTAGATCTCTCGCTGTCCGCGGAGGCGCGACGCAGCCCGGTCCGAGCCGCGATCGCGAAGGAAGCGGAGCGTCGGGGGGCTCCGAACGTAGTTGGGCACCGAGCGACGCTCCGCTCTCCGCGGAAACTTGAAGGTTGTTCTCTCGAGGGCGCCCGTTGTCGAGGTCGCAGATTGGCGAGAGTCACGTCGAAGGAGAAAGAATATACATTCCAAGGTAGCGGCACGCCTATTATTGTCGCGCTATTCCCCCGCCGAGGGGTGGTGGACGTCGGTTTTTGTCGCTAAGCATGAGCGAGCGGTCCGTGTTATCGCGGACGACGGCGGCGGATAGCGCGTCGTGGGCGCGCGGCAAATGGTCGGCGATAAGCATTTCTCATTCGTCGCGCCTTTCAGAGTATTTTTCGCTAATGAATTTCATGAAATTTCATAATGTGTCGTCAGAGGGTTGGCGGAGAACGCCCACCTCTAGCACAGTGTACACGCGTGCACGATTAGAGAAAAAAAGAAAGCGAAAAGAACGCGAGGTCACGGAGCTATCTATGTGTGTATAAATTGCGTATCTATATACATATAAATAGAGGACACGCACGCGTGCTATTAACGTACACAATTATATGTATATGAGAATATACGTACTTAACCGATGAAAGGGAAGATTATGAGGAAAGGAAAACTTATGATCCATTCTAGATAACAGCAGACTATACATATACATATTAATATATTGTTTTGTATCTATGTATTTGGTAAACGCCATATATAGTATTTGATATTGATATCGATATATTTTGTGAGAGGCGCATTAAAAACCTTCTAGTTTTTTGTAATAGACCTACAGATACATATATATACATATATATATATATATATATATATACATATCGGAGCATATCTATTATCTCTATCTATACATATCTAGGTAATTAGGTAAACGTTTATGTTGTTACAAACCTTAGTATTCTTTAATGAGACTTTTTAGGTGATCTAGGTTCGTATTAGTTAGAGCGATAATAATTTTTGACGAATTACTACTACTATGTATACGTTCCTATCATTGAGACTACTAGTTTTAACTAATAGTTTTTTGGGAAGTCACTATGATACCGTTAGATTAGACTATACTCTAGGTGTTTCTTCTTGGGAAAACTTCGGTTCACTCTACACCCGATCGGCAATCCAAAGAAATTTAATCGCACCCCGTCGAAGGGGAGTTTGCGAAGATGTGCCCCTTGCAACGGGGCCGGCTATGACGAAACGAGAAATCAAAGAAAGCAAGAGAGACCATAGCGTTTTCCACGAAGAGTGCATACTATCAGCGGCTTCAAAGAGACCTATTACAATGTACCTATTACTTTAACAAGCTACGTTACATAGTACGTTTACATTACGTTACACGTAATATTATACCTCTCTATAGGATATATACTAAATATATGTCGTGCGTATACCCGTCTATACCTTACCCTCCACCCACTTTGGTAACCCTTTGTCACCTAAACCTACGTGCCCCCGAAGTTACCTATCACTCGTTATATAGTATTTAACTCTTCTAAGCTATATAGCATCATTTACCTTAATAATAATGCGTGAGACTTGTGTCCTAGAAAGTACGTACTTTGCCCGAGAGGCTCAACAGTGTCAGTTTCGTAAGTAGACCAGATCTTAACATGCGGTTTATCGTTTTCTGTTCACCTTTCTGTACATGCTTTTTGTTGGGCCGGATTTTGGTTGTACGGGGAACGTAGCCGTTGCGCATAGATTAAACGAGAAAGAAGCCATAGTAAAGAATAGACCATGCGCCTCCCTCCTCCGTAAACATTAGGTGGGCGCCCACGCAAGTACGAACAAACGAACCGAGACCGGAACGAACAGGAGAACAGGAGAGAAAAAAAAAAGGAGACGAAAAGAAATGACGAAAGAAAAGTGTTTGCGTTCCTCGGCGAAAATGTTTTTCCGCAACATTCTCTCACTCTCTCACTCACTCTCTCTCTCTCATTTACTCATACACACTCACACTCTATCACTCTCTCTCTCTCTCGCAATCTCTCTCTCTCTTCTGGGAAACATCCAGCGGAGGAAAGGATCAAACGAAATAGCCGGTAAAATTCCGAAAGAGTAACCCAATGGGATTCCACGTTGCCGAAGCTATCGATGTGACGTAAATGTTAATCGAGCGGCAACTCGATCGTAAACTCGAGCGGAACGAGCTTTATACGCTCCTCGAAGCTGCAAGGGACTATTAATGTTAATGTCGCACGTAAACGTCTGCCCCACGTGAAATCAATTTGTTGCATCTGAGAAAGTACACGTATATTATTATCATTATACTCACTAATATTATCGCTATACATGTACGTGTAATAATACATTTACGAGCTACGGCAGCGATGCCGGCTACATATACCTATAACAACACAGAATTACATTACGCGTTGCAATATGCACATCACAAGTAATATTTATATAAATAAATAAATAAATATATATATGTATACACATAAATATTATATATATACATATATGTCTAACATACGAGTCTATTCACGGAATTACACATAAATCGATATATATATGTATATATGTTATTGATATATATGTATATATCTATCTATGTCTATACGGTAAAGATCAATGGTATTCAAATAAACACGAGACAATGTTCGATGCACACGGCGAAGTTTTCGTTGTTTTGTCGTACGGGCGGATTTTCGGAAAGAGAAGGAAAACGTAGATAACGAAAATGAAAAGAGAACGATACGATGTCACGTGAAAAGATAGAGTTGTGTTGCGTGCTTGACGTAATCAAAACCAGCCCGGTAGAATGACATTTAGGTACGGAATCACTAATACTATTAATATGTATCAGTGTATCTTTAATGGCTAGAATAAACGCTCTTATACTTTTTTTCCATCTGCGTAATATTGTGAGAGCAGCGTCGATATATGGACACTAGAATAGTGATACAGTAGTAGTGTAGTAATTGTGGTCGGTGTATTATTTTCGATATTGTATCGTCGATCTAAATGTGGTAGTGGCGTCGATAATGTGTCACGCGGCTTGACGAAGTATGCACATGCCCATACCGTCATTCACCATCTGTGTATAAATTCAGAGGTTCATCCAAGAGATTCTGTCATCCAGAGACTCTTCTCCGGAAAGGTGAACGGGGAATCGCGTCTTCCTCGCGTACGCGGGACACATAATCGGCCCTTAGATAAATATCTAATAAGCTATATAGTCAGCCTAGCAAATATTACTTAACGGTAAATGATTAACCAATACCTTGAAGGCTACAATAACCATAGATCATAGGAGGGTTTATTTTGTCGTAGAATTGGAAGTACCTCGGCCTCGGCCACGCGTAGTTACTAGTACCTTGTCACAGAATTTAGTCGATGCGCTACATAGTCGATGCGATATACATCTATAAATAGTCAGAATCTTAGTTGTGTGGTCTTTCAATTAGTATCAAATTATGAAATTTCATGGATGCCTTTCTATCTCTCTCTCTATAATCTTCTACTTTCCACACTGTCTCTGTCTCTCTCTCTCTCTCTGTCTTTCTATTAATTTCTATATATTTTCATCTATCTTACTCTGTCTAACCTAGAAGGCTTTTGATCCTGTTTCTTGTTTCGATTACTTTCTGTTTTTACCCTTCTCTCATTGTTTGAACCTAGTCATCCGTTACACTCGAATTACCGTCTACTACCAAAGAATTTCTGCAACGCTTTGCTTCATTACTTAACTCGTCTCCATGTACATATCTTAATTGTCTACGCATACCTTGGCGCGCACGAAGGAAAATATTGCCCAAGGAGTTTGCACACGGCCAGAGACGGACACTCAACGATTCTTCGATCTTTTCCTTAACACTAGCCCGTTGCCATTAAATGTTAACGCGTTCACATAGAAATATCCCGATACTTTTCTTCGTGCTTGGTTGCAGAAATTTCTGTCGAGACTTAAAGGATCGTTGCACTAACCAATACAAAAAAAAAAAAGAACATACGAAGGGAAAAGAATGATACAAAAAAAAAAAAGAGAGAGGAAAATATTTTAACCGTTTTGATGGATCTGAGCTTGGTATTAATGTGATCTGTTTTTCCTTATAGATTTTATATGGTCCCTGGGAGCATTACCTGATGGTGAGTACATGAAATATGCACGAGCATTGCACAACCAAACGTGACATACCAAACGTTTCGTAACAAACGTCCAATCACCCTTGACGTAAGACCATCGTTGTAATATTCACGCGGCGATCAATCATACCGCGAATCGAAAATTCTGTATTTGTTATTTGCACAGTTAGTTTGCGAGTCGCCGGGGCTCATGCACGATTCACGTGTAGGTACATACGACCGATCACATTCGTTTCACTAGACAACCACGCATAAACTATCATTTCTATGGAAATCGCTTACACAGTTCGACAGCCATCTGGACTTGTAGCATTCAATAGCCGTTTCTTATAGGTTTTCGTGCGCTGAAAACGAATCCGCAAACCGTTTGTCGCCATCACCCTCAGTTTTTGAGCAATTCGATTTTGAAAAAAAAATTCAAATTTTCAACTATGAACATCTTTTGTGTCGAAACAGAAATAGTTATTCGGTTGCTTATTACGTTATAGTATTCGATGGACCGTCCCGAATACAATGATATTAGTTATTAGTGTATTATGAACATTTAAATATGTTTAAACAACGATCAAAGGGAAAGGGCACCCGAAATGCACCCATTTTTGAAGATATGTTTCAATTTATTTCCGAAACTAAGTGTCTAGGAGAAAATCTGACTACTCCACGCGATACAGCAGCCAGATTTTCTCTTGGAAATAAATTGAAAGATATCTGCAGAGATGGGTGCATTTCGGAGGTTCTTTTTTCTTTGATAGTTGTTTAAACATATTTAAATGTTCATAATGCACTAACAACTTATACCGTTGTATTCGGGAGGGTTCATTGAATAATTTGACGCAACAAGCTACCGAATAACTATTACTGTTTCGACACAAAAGATGTTCAAAACTGATAATTTGCAGTTTTTTTTCAAAAACGAATTTCTCAAAGACTGAGGCTGATGGCGACAAACGGTTTGCGGATTCGTTTTCAGCGCACGAGAACCTATAAAAAACGGCTATTGATATGTTACAAGTCCGGAAAAAACTAAAATTGTGTGGTCCTTAACGTTGCTCATTAGGAGGATAACATTGATCGCACTGTTTTCAGTATGCAGGAATTTTGAATTATCATCACTTTCCTTTAACTTCTGCTATTAGTCACTTTATTCCAGGGACTTAATACCGGTATAATGCTCATACCGGTATTTCGCCAATACAGCTATACCGAAACCGATATCATACCGAAAAAGATAAATACCGAAACCGATATCATACCGAAAAAGATAAATACCGAAAACAATCGGTTTTCGGAATTACCGGTAACCGAAAGAAATACCGGTATTTTTTCGGTATTCTTCTCGGTGAATACCGAAACCTACCATGTTACTGAAAAGAATACCGAAAAAATTCCGGTATTTATTTCGGTTACCGGTAACCTTTTGTTTTCGGTATTTATCTATTTCGGTATGATATCGGTTTCGGTATAGCGAAATACCGGTATGAGCGTTATACCGGTATTGAGTCTCAGACGAAGATACAACCGAAAAATACCGGTAAAATACCGGTATAATACCGGTATAATACCGGTATTTTACGTACCGGTAGGAGTCCCTGCTTTATTCACAGATTAAACTTTAACTTTAAAAGCAACCTATAAAAGAATCATCACAAACGGTGCCTCGTAATTTATGACATTGAAAGGAGGGTGAAAACTACATCACCCTTACCGCATCGGTACAGCGGCAACGTTTCCTCTAAGTGATATTCGTACACCTGACCAACACTATGCAACTCATTCGCCCCGCGCAGCTCGAAGCTCGCCAGAGCTTCGGGCCAGCCCAGCTGGGAATACGATTTAACGTCGTCTTATGCTCTGTTCACAGGTTTCTCACCGGCGGCGTACGCGGCATACGCGGCAGGCCGTGGCTATTCTGGGTACCCTAGTTTCGGACTGCCCTACCCGACAGGTAACCACCTTAGCCTTAACCACCTTAACCACCATAATGCGGCCCACATCGCGCCCCTGAACCTGAACTTGAACCTCATACAGGCGCAGCCTGCCCCCCATCATAATCCCCCAACACCGACACCGCTCTTTTACCATCCCAATTTGGACCTCTACAACGCCATGCCTCTGTGAACTAACCCGTTAGAATTCTAACAACAAAACTCGTCTCGAGCTATGCGCACACTCTAACCCCATTGCTACACGCTAACTGTGCTCTCGCTGTCGCGCACCGTCGTCGCCTTTGTCGCCGATCAGCCCCGGGAACCCGCACGCGAGTCGGGCGACGGGCAAGTAGTCGAGCCGCGGCTATAGTCAGACGAATCTGCGCTGTCGCCCCGGTTGCGGAGGAAGGTGTTCGCTTCGGGAACCGGGGCCTCGGCCCGAACTCCCCGAGAGTAAGAGCTTCGCATGGACCTCCGTACACGCGGGCCGAGCTTCCTGAGACGCGGACCACTCGTCTGACCTCTCAGGGCTCGCACTACTGCGAGGCCACGTCGGTATGCACGACACCCTTCAGTGAGACGTAAAAATCGCGAGATCCTCGTTCCAAGTGGAGATCGAGATCCGCGGTACGCGAATTAATTCCACTCGCGTTTAAGAAATATCTTGGTCGGGGTAAGTTAAAGGAGTGCAAGTGGCACTGCTTGAAATTCGCTCTCGCGACCAGAGTTCTTTCGACAACGGCACATTCGGGTACGAGTTAGTAATAATTGGTGTGTCATCATCGGCGATGTTCGAACACAGTGTGCTTGTGCGCTTTACGTCCTCCGCGAGGGACATTGTACATTATTGGGCCACGCGGGTCCGGATCCGACGATCTGCAACTTCAATGGAAGTTTCGATCGGCAGAGTTGCCCGGACGGCGAGTCGCTCGATACCAAGGAGCGGTGAGCATTGTACAAAATGGCTATAAATTATCGTATCGATATAATAATCGTCGAGCTAAGATTTAAGGGTAAACGATAAGGGGGCTTCGGCTGTCAGCGAACTTTCTACCCCGTTCCGCACTCGATCGGCGAGATAGTATTTGTCTAGCGGTCGTCTTGCATCGTGATTAATTAAGTGCATGTCACATTCACATCTGTATATTGAAGTATAGCGTGGTGATCAAAGTTCTGTTCATCGTGACGTTTTACATCACACGTAAATTATCGTCATCCACAAACAACTCAACCCTTTTGATATTATTTTATGGGAAGGCACACTTCGTCGCCACGCCGCGCCACAATGTTTTTATCAGATTGGTTCTCTGGTGTTTTTTTACATAATTCAGGGTACTGCTTTCTAATGGGACATAAAATTAAATCGTTTTAATTTAACTGTCGCGAATCAGAGCATCTAAGAATCGAAAAAATTTCCAGATCCTTTTATACACTGACGTCGATGTAAAACTGTAGATAAAAAGAACTCAATTTAGCGAACTAGGACAAGATAATGAAGGGTTGATGTATGGGGAAAAGTTGCGCCGTTAAATCAACCCTCTGCTTCTTACTACGCTCGATAGTAGGTTGCGTGCCTTCAACTATCAATACCAAGCAGAATTCTGCTGGTACGGAATTTTCTTTCCAAACATCGAGGCTTCGCGATCCGAAGCCGTTCAGCATTATTCCCTCCCCTCGAATTAATCAATTCCCACTGCGTTCATCATACGAATCGTTAAAACATACATCGAATCCAATCGGCAGATTCTATCCAATGGAAACGTACCTCGCAGACTGTTATCGAATCAACGAAAATATCGGGCTAAAAAAAGAAAGAATCCCGATGCAAAGTTCGCATACCGAGTAAGCCTTCGAAATTAATTAATATTAACCAGTTTGTTACACCAGCCCGCATTATTGCGCGCGAGAAGTCCGTCGGAATTCACGCCAAGTGATCGCCATCGAAGCCGCGCGAGGCCAAAGCTGTTCTCCAATTTCCCCGGGATATATATTTAAATCGTTGGCCCATTAAGTCGATCGTAATTTAAAATTAATCGCGCGCTCGCGGAACGGGGTAAAATGTCATTGTTAATATCGGGGCACGGGGGGAGGGCTGAAGCTAACGGGAGGGCGAGTATCGATTGCGAACGATATGCGAGGGAACCGCGCCGCGGTTGACCCTGCACGCATAGATATACATGCACACGTGTACGCTGCAGCAATTAATAGGAAACGTTTCGAAAATGAACGCATCCACGGCCTGGTATCGGCTGATCCAAATCGAAACGGTTGATTGGAGGTAGTTGCGGGCAAAGTTTTCGGGGTCAAGCGCCCTTCGCGTTGAATTCGAGCTCGAAATGAAAATCCGCGGTCCATGACGGGCGAAAGAAGATCAGAATGGAGTTGGAGGCCCCATGCCGTCGATGTGAGTTTCGCCGGCGGAATAATACTCTCACCGTCAGCTTCGATTGGCTCGCGGTAGACGCGCCGTGGAAAGGTCCCTTAAGCTCCGCAACAGTCATCTTCTCTTCGGTCCACTTCATTTTACGTTTAACTTTTCTGTTCCTAGTTTGTTACTTATTCTTGTATCATACATAGGGATTGCAATACCGGTAACCCGGTTTACCGGTTTCCCGGTAAATCACGAGAAGTGCCCTCAAATTTTTACCGGTAATTCGTCAAATTTTTACCGGTAATTCGTCAAATTTTTACCGGTAATTCGATAAATTACGTATATCAATATAGCGCATGTATGGGTTCGTTATTTCGGTCTACATCGTTATCAGTGAAAAAAACTTCAATTACTAATAAAGACGAAAACCGAAGTACCTCACGAAGAATCAACTCTAAACCAAAAGAGAACTAAAAATCTAAATCAAGTCATAAAAAAAAATGGACGTATTTTCAAGTAGAAAAAGTAAGGAGAAAATATATAGGCACAAATGGCATATGATTTCTTAATGACTATCCGACCAACAAGCGTAGAATCTGAGAGTGCTTTATCCGTGGCTGGATTATTTTGTACAAAAATTAGATCGCGATCAGGAGACCAAAGTTTAGACAAATTACGTTTTTTGCGTGCTTATTTGTTGAAAGAAAATTGTTAAATAAAAAATATTTAATTATGTATGTAAGATAAGATTCTTTTCATTGTTTTCGTGGCGAAGATCCATATTAATAAGTATTGTCCATAGTTACACAAATATATCTATTTTGTGTTATCTCATTTTATATTTTATGTTCAGAATAGTTTTATTTGCATATATTTATTATAATGCTCGATTAGAGTTAAAAAAAAGTTTTTTTCTGTAATGTTTACTCTTATATTTTCAATACTTTAAAAAATACCGGTAAATTATCGGTAAACCGGTTTCGATTGAAAATTTTACCGAATAACCGGTAGTTGAAAAAGTCGGTAAATTTGCAATCCCTAATCATACAGTATTATCGTTTCACGGCGAGCAAGTAAAGATCGGTCAGTGGCGTTGCGTCGAATGGAACGCTCGAAACGAATGGCCGCGTCGAAGTCGATCCGCGTGGAAACAGAGAGACACAGCGCACTAATCACGTCCCCCGTGGCAGGCTTTCGCAGGCGTAACACTAGTTTCATAGAAGCTTCTTTCGATCCTGTGACTTCACCCTTGCCCTCTGTCTGCCGCTCAGCCGTTGCTCTTACACGTCTTACTAGCCCATTTGCTCCCTTCTCTATTGTCCATTTCTGGTCACTTCTCTGCCTAGCTTGTCTCTCCTCGCAGACTATCTCTCTCTCTCTCTATGTCTCTCGTCACCCGCTCTTCGCTCTCTGCACCATCAGCCCGGGGAAGAAGAAATTTCGAGGAGGGAAAAAAAGTTGGAACTCCTTCGCTTCCGCACTCGCGTCCCCTTCGCCCCCGAGCTCGCGATGCCGCCGCTCTGTGCTCAAGCACGGCGCGAGCGTAGCGAAATAGTAACATAGAACGTCGATGGTAGCGGGCAAACTGCGACAGGTGTCCCGCGCAAGTCGGCTGGACGTGAATTAACGATAAGATAGGGAGGAACACGAGCGCCGAACTCTCGAGCAAAGCGATACTCGGAGGCGAGCGCACGGCCGTGCTTCGATACGTTGCCGAGTCGACGGAGAATCGACGTCGCGCTTTTTCCCGCCCCCGCGCGTGCATCGATCCATAGAAGAATTCCCGTGGACGGGCAGAAAGAGAACTCATAAATAATGCACAATGTTTTTCGGACGTTTGCTCATCCCTTCGGAACGAATTCCGTGTCCTCCTATCCCCGTTTCCCTTTTCCCTTGCCGCCCCCGCCCCCCCCCCCGAAAAGGAAAAGCTTGCCGAGCGCTTTACTTTCCTCCGGGGACCCGGCGTCGATGCCGCCCGGAATCGCTTCCAATTTCCCTCGCCGCCCGCTATTTAACGCATTTGAATAACTTCGCCCTGTGCCGGCCGAGGGCGGCGGAGGTGGTGGTGGCACGCACACAGACACACGCCACCTCGCCTTTCCACCCCCCCCCCCTGCTTTTCTCTTACACCGCGTTATGGTTCACGAGGCATGGCGGTGGTAGACGGAGGCGGGGATATCAAGCCACGATGATGGATCACCGTGAGACGAAAATTCCCACACCGCCCTTCAAGCCGTCCGTACACTCCCCAATGTCCGAAAAACATTCGTCGGTTAAGCCACCCCTGGCGTCGCGAGGGTCCGGGCCCGACGCGCGCGAACGAATTTTCCTCGGCCAGAGGAGCCCCGGATATTCCACCTCGTGAGATCGAACCGGCTCGGATTTACATTCCGCGAGAGAGATTCCCTTTTGGACGGCGCGGAGAAGCTAGTGGCCGTGGACGTGCCGAGAGAAGGAAAATGTATCTCTTTCCGAGGGGGGGGAGGCGTTAGTGATTTCGCGTGAAATTGCTCGCTATCTGAATGGCGTTTATTCAGTGGAGACGATTCGTGGAGCGCCGGTATCCTCGCTCGAGGAGAGATAAAAAGATCTCTTCCGTAACAAGGGAGGAATAGATTCTCTGTTTATACGTCGGCTAGTTTTGCTCCAAGGGGGACTCGAATGTAAAGGGTGCATCGGGTGATGTGGCACTTGCACGGAGAAAGGTAGGGGAGACCGGGGCTGGTTGACTAATTTTTTACATTTCTAATTTTTATAAATAGACCATTAGTATTTTGTTGACTTACTGCATACCAAAAGTTTCCAAATTTCAGTAGGTATACAGGCATAATTTTGAAAATCGTTTTCATTGAGTTTAGGTTTTAGTTTTTATTGTATTTAGAGTAGTGAGACGAATAAGTCAACAGACCCCGGCTACGGGGTTAGTTGACAAATACGATGGGGTCAGTTGACTTGACATTTACTTTTCAGTTTTAACCGTTTGCATGCTGTCACAGTACATCAATATAATGTGAAAAACGTATACATACGCTGGCAATTCCATCAATATAGTATACGAAACGCGTACATATGTATACTACGACCAATAAATTTTTTATTTTTTTTTCACTCCTCCACAGTGTTATTTTTTTTTATTAATTATCATGGTCTAAGATACTGTAATTATTTTGTACTGGTTTGTTATGGTCTATTTGGAAGGCCTGAGAGTTTGAAGGGAGGATAGGGTGTAAAACTGGTAGGGTTGAGTTTGGAAGGATTTGTGGTGGGCGAAGTGGACTTGAGCAGCTAAACTCTTTGCCTCGACTGCATCTTGAGGATAAAAAATGCAATTATTAGTAGTATTCCTATGCTTAGTCAAGTAACCCCGTCCGACATTGTTAACATGTTAAGGGTCGTACGTACAAAACCTCCACGCACCGGATAAAATAAAATTCCGTAAATTATAGTCAAGGTATCACGTTTCCACGAAATATTCATGAAATAACACCAAGCAGTACTTAATGGACAAACATTCATAAATAGTCGAAACGAAAATATTTACTTCCAGCCGACCTTTTTAGACTTTTCATTCTCACTGACAGAACACGCATGTTTTTGTCACGGCGACACATTAAGTGGCAAGCTGGTCATTCATATGCTCCAATATTGCGAATCGCAGCATAATTTATTCCATAATACAAGAATTAAAGGGAATTAGTCAACTAACCTCGTTAGTCAACTAGCCCCGGTCTCCCCTATTCTCGTCTTGGACTGGTAGATCTCCACGTTTTTTGCATCGTCAACTCTTTCTTTCCCGAGCGCGATTTGGTAGAGATGGAGGCCATTGGCGGTAAATCTTAAGCTGGATGATAATGAGATTGTTTACACTGCTCTGTGTTGATTGAAATCCACGTAGCGTTACGTAGCCTTGTGACTAACACTAATGAAGTAATCGAAGTAGGTATAGAGTTGTTACATTACGATGTAGGAAATCACGTTGTACCTGTAACTTCTTCCCAGCACGCCTTCTTCTCACTGCACACATAAGTCTAGCAAAAGAAAGCCATGTTTCTCCGCGATAACGCGACGATCGCATATTCTAGTCACCCGTCTCGCAAAGGTACCGCGAGTTTAACGAACATCGACGTCGCCCCTCGAAGACGGTCGGAACCTCCCTTTAATTCAGCGCCGCGAGGATGACGCTGCCTCGACGAGGGCGGCTGCCGCGATCGAAGCTATTACATTTCTCTCGCCGCGTTAACGACTCGTACGATTATTATCAATTTCCAACGAACAAGCGCATGGGCCACCCTGCTCGCAGTTTCTCCGTTACGACGCGCCAGCTGCATCCGGCGGGTGTATCGCCTTAGCGCGCCGCCTGATAACCGTCTCGGTAGCTCTGATAACCCGTGCCAACGAGGGGGACGAGGGAACGCGTCGCGATCGCCTGTCCGACCGCAGAAACCCCGGGGCGAAAGAGAGGAAAACGGAGTTCGCGCGTGCGCACGAGAGAGGGAGCATCGTCTGCCGGGAGAAATGAAAGCGCGAGGGCCCAGCGGGGCCTAGGGACTTAGGGGGATGCTGGGTACTTTCAGGTGCCCTGGGACCGCCGCCCCTATCGGCTGGAGACACGTCGCTGCACAGCCTCGCCGCGGAGTACAGAATCATTCCCGAACAATGAGCCGCAGCCGCGCTAAGACCTCGATAGGAGAGTCGAGGCGGGGAGCGAGAAGGACGTTAAAAAGCGCGATGTGTCTGAGAGCGTGTGCGCGAGAATCGTCAGGGGAGAACGGGACGAAGGAAGACAGGGTGCGTGCTTCATAAACGGAGCGCTGATTATTTTTTTTGGTGGACGACTGGGCGAGTGAAAGGGAACGGGTTCTTTAGACCGACGCACAGTGCGTTGATACATGGACAAAAATTGAAGAATCAAATATTTTGCAGGGTGATAATTATCATCTAATATCTACATTAAAATATTCAGGAATCGAGTTCGGTTATGGTGGCTAGGTTACCGTAGTTGTTTACGATGTTATTTACCATCTTAACCTGGAATCTAAGGGCTTCAAGCGTCACTCGAAATTCATACGCGGTAGAGTTACTTTCTGTTTTTTTTTATTTAGATCTTCAGAATATTTATTATTCTTGGCTCACTTTATTAACCATGGATTCTAGTATTATGGGTATGCGTGCTTCAAAATTATTGTTTAGGCATATGGCCTTACTGATCATTAGATTTTATTTCAACCGACTGTTTAAAAAATACGTAACAAAACGTATTGTAATAAAACGTAATAAAAAATAACGCGCTTTTCTGCTAGTACTTGCAATTATTTGAGAAATAAATTTTTTTAGCAAGAAGTGCGCACATCAAGAATTCTAATGTCTGTGAAATTATTATTATTATTAAACTAAATTAACAGATATTACTATTAAAAGTTTATAATAACAATACATTACGTTAACGTATTTAGAGTCTGCTTGTTTTTTAGTCTAAATAAGCTTATATATTTAAAATATATTTTATGAAAAAATTCTAACTTCAAATGCACGTGATAAAAATAATTTGATAAAAAAAATTTTTGAACAAAAGTTAGTCAGTATTCAGTTGGCAACAAATTGCAAAAGTAAATATTGATAAAAAAAACTTTTTATTCGATAAAAAATCGAGCTCACCTCAATTTTTTTTAATGCAACTGTATATTTTTTTTTCTACACCAATCGATGCATCTATATATTCTGGTTAAAAAAGTGTTGGGGCATATAGGTCGAAAACTGATTAGTTCAGAAGTTATGATTTTTGTCCCGACTTCCCATTGATTCAACGCACTGTGCGACGTCGTCGTTGCGTCTGTTTCTTGTCGATGGGAATGTTAGCAGGCTGTGCGATTCGTAAATTCGTAGATCGAGCGAGGGAGCGAGAGGTTCGCGGAGCAAGTAGCTAAATCAATTGTTTCTTGGTGCCTGGTGGAACGTAGCAAACTTCGTTCCCCTTTGACACTGACTACTTCCCACTCTGCCCTTATAATAACGTGACATGTGATTCTCACCCATTTCTTCTTCGAACCTGTTCGCGATAACGAGCTTCCATTCTGCCTTCCGACACTTTTGCATACGAAGCAAGACGTGTCACGGATACTAGCCGCATCTTTGACGAATTTTAACGAAGGATTCGAGATTTTAAATGTCCCTCCTGTCTGTCCCTTTCCGTTTCTATCGAGATTCAATATCCAAACGTTACTGGATTTTCCGTCACGCGAAATTCAACGGTGTTGCTTTAGGTTTCTTAAATAAAAAGTAGCACGAACGTGAATATTCCTTGAACGAATGCGACGTGTATACATCATTGTTTGGATCGCGTTGTCAAAATAATTGTCGTCCTTTCAGAGGATCCTGCATTTCCCAGTCGACCTCAGCCGAGTAATTTTGCGAGCAGCGTGTCGAGTCATGACAATTCTGGGTTTCATTGCGCAGCGCTATCCTGTATTCACTCTGCCGAGTGAATATTCATTGGATCTTGCTACGCGGGGGAAACGTCGAGAGTTGATTAAATCCGGAGTAAATCGGTTTCAATTTTAAATACGTATTAACCTAATTCTTATAATCTTCGGGCTAATTGAAATTTCCGCTCTCAGCGGGCAGCAAATTAATGGCCGTTGTGTTTCGTCGAATAAACACGGCATTCCGCGTTGAATAACGATTCGTGACTGTTTATCAGTGCACCTCGCGCCCTTTCAAATTCAAGTTACACAGTTTGCATATTCTAAATGCATTTAATCTTCATCGAACACCGTTGCCACGAAGTTCACCCAATCAGCTACAACTCAACAGATTGTAAAGATTATTATATCCCGGACAATGATAAAATTCGCTGAGCGTCCGGAATCAACAGCAATTCAAATTCCAAGCTTCTCCAACCGCTGGCATCTTCCCAGGTGCCTTCGGATTGACACTTCCATCCGCCGGCTATTATTTATCATCCGTCAGGGCGCGCGTTTCCTCGTAGCAGCCGCGATACAGACTAGCCCGCGAGTGCGCGATCGATGGGGGGTTCTTTGAAAATACTCTTTCAACCCGGCGATATTTCCACGCGCGTACATCAATCCGACGCGCGATTGGTGTACGCGCGTGCACACGCTCGATCCGAGTCCCGTCCTTTTCATCCGGGGTGGGTAGGTGTCGTGGTGTGTGCAAGCCTGCCGGGGCGGGCAAAGGGGTTGGTGCCGGGGGTTGGAGCGGGCTGGAGAGGTGCACCGTCGTATTTCACAGTCATTACCGTAACGTGTTACCGTGCGCGCTCGTTGCGCCACGCAATAAATCGTCGGTTACCGTTACCATGGACGGCGCGCAAGAAGGGAACGGGTGTCGGCGGGACGGCCTCGGGTGTTATTGTGGCGCCCCAAACCCCAGCGCCCGTATCAACCCCTCGGGATGCCTAGCGGCCTGCTCGTAACAATCGTAACCTCTTTTTCCTCTCTTTCTCCCATCAGCGACGGAGCCTCTTCTCGTCGTCGGGCGACGCGAACTAGGGTGAGCACGCCAGTAGATGGACGGGCCCAGTAGATGGACGAATCGTTGATTAATCGTTAATATTGAAAGAACTAGAGTTTTAATCTACATTATTGTTTTTTTATTTTGTAGAAAAAACGTTTGTTGTTTTACAAAACATTAACATATTTATCGAAAAAAAAAATTTTGTATGCGAAAAATGTATTTGTATGTATGATTTTACGCCACTATGCGCGAGTCACTCTTTTATTATTAGCTATTGCTCAGCATCGCGTCCCTTAAAGTTAATAAAAAACGTATTCGGATGTATTGTAAAGAGGTATGCAATAGATGATTGCATTCTAATATTAACAATTTATATATAAACGCGTGAACAAAGAAAAATAAACCGATAGAACTTATAAAAATGACTGTCCATGTACTGATATGGATTTTCTAACCTTGTCGCAGCAGATGGCCAGAACGGAATTACACCTTTTGAAGCCGTTTTTTTTTTAACAAACAAACAGTTTACACATTTACTTGTAGGTAGCTTATTTTCCTTTTTTTATTTAGATGGCAAGCATTAAAAAAAATATACCGTACATCAATATACATGTAACGATCTAAATAGAGCCTTGGATGATATTAGAAAAGGAACTAGTGGATATATACTTTTACTTTGTGCCACTAAGAAAATGTTAAAAAGGTTACATATCCAATCCGGGACACTTTCCGAGACAGTTTTCAATGCGGAACAAACAATTCAAATTCGGGAGTAGTCCCACACGATCCGAGACGTCTGGCCACTTTAGGCTAGACATAAACTCACTTTATTTGCGGCCTGGGCCCATAACCTGTTGCACCGGTTTCTGGCAATGAAGACTCCATGCGTTTTTAGTTTTGATGAAATAAACTATATTTTAACAAAAAATAACTTAATCTAGGTACCTACTATAGCTAATAAGTCTTGTACTCGTCTAGCCAGACACCCGTCCATCTATTGATTCTGAACTGTCCATCTGCTAGCCCTATCGTCCATCTACTTGTGATATGGGCTATGAGTAGAATTTTCATCATTTTATCCTTAAATACATTAATTTTTTTACTTGCAGTTGTTTTTTTCTTTAAATTTGTACATTTTTACGTGCAAAGCTTTTGATTTCTTTTAATACCACAGATATTTCTTAAGAGACACCTTGTTGTAAACTTCGGAATCAGCTAAACTGTCCATCTACTGGCCTGTTTACCCTAGTCGGTTGACTGCTGCTCAGATTTCGCGCGAAAATTTTCATGGTTCGTTAATGGGTACGCCCGGCACAGGTTCTCGTAAGATCGCCGAAGTTAAGCTGCAGGGTCGGTTCTCGGATGTCTTGTCATCTGAGAATCACCGCGTGCTGTTGGCGAGCCAGTGGGCTTCAGTTCGTTTAAATGTATAGGGGTTAGGTAATGATGGATTGCAATCAGGTTGTTCTTCTTTCTTTTGTGAGTTTCTTTTTTGGTGCTCTTTAGTATTGTTATTTTAAAATGATTTCACTGATTCCTTCACCTCCATTTTGGTGTACCGCTGTTCGTCGCTAACCGAAGGGTTCGTGTTCGTAGTCACTGTCGAAGTAGCTAGAAGGAATTTCGGTATAAGGATGCGAGAAGCTGCATTGATACTCCCTTCCAGAAATCAGACTAAGCTGAGGGTTTTCCGGATGAAATTATTTTGTGGCTTGCGCGTGGAATTGGATTTATATTCATGTATTTTGTACATTTTTCCGCATTCTTTTCGAAACGCTGTTGTCTGTGTTGTGTGGATATATCCCAGCCAATCGTCAGCCACTGACAAGAAGGTTTGTTCGAAGAATCTTCCTTCAATTTTGACCTGTTTTTACAGAATGGTATAATACAAGTCCCTGTTGCTGTATGTAAAACGTCAAGTGCAGATGCTCAATAATTTTAAAGATATGAGTGGTTAAAAATAGTGTTTCTTGAAGCATCTGTTGATGCAATTAAAATTGCAATCTTAAGAACACTGAATTCAAAGGTTTAGAGCGTCGGTCTTTAATTCTCCACATAACATAACAAATTTTAGACGTCTCATTAACCGTTGACTATTACTACTTGCCCCGCGGCATACTTTATTACAAGGAAAGATCCCGAACCAGGAAATTCAAAAAATTCTGAGGCTATGTGAATATGTAGGGGATTTCCTCCTGATTACAACGCAATTTTTGTTTGCTGCCCAAATTCGCTCTAAGGGGGTGGAATGGACCCCATGAATTCCGGCTATTTTCCGATGTTGTGTTCTAACTCGTGAACTGTAAGAACTGTAAGCTACCGAATGATAGTCCTAATTAAGGTAGTACTACCGGTTTTGAAATACTGTTCAGAAAATTCTGAAACTTTGTACAGTAGTTTGTTTTGACCTTACACTGACTCATGTAAATTTTTGGAAATCTACACCAACCCAGAAAAAAGTTATTAATAATTTTACATTTCCACTATTAACATGTAGTCTTATGGAAAATGACGTTTTCAACAAAAATTCACATTAATAACCAGTTCAGTTTTTCATGAAACTGAGAGAAATATAGATTTAATATTCCATATACATAATGCATGTATCCAAATGTTGATTCACCAATTTTTATAGTTAATATAAGCAAATGAATAAAATTATCTGTGCTCACTCGGCCATTATACGCACGATTTGGAAACGTCGCAAAGAGGTTAGTAAGACCGCGCAGTTTGAAATGCGCTTAGTATGTACAAGCGATACTCGACGCTCTTTCTATCAGAATATTAAAAGAATTAGATGAATTAATACATAAATAATAAAATAGTATTATACAAAATAATAAAAATAACAATTATTCAAAAATATTAACTTTTATTGCAAGTAACATATATTTATAACATTGACGTCACAATTATATATCCCTATGCAATGCTAAGTTCAAGCTTCAAGCGAGCAGAAGAAAACTACACAATCAATCGTGCTACGTTGCCAAATCAAATCACCACGGAAGTCAAAGGACGATCTAACACGCACTTGACTCAAAGCGTATCGGTAGTACTACCTTAAAAGAAGTAACTTTGGTCTTGAACCTTTGTTTCTATCTCTTACAGGTTGCGAGTTACAAAATAAAATCGGAAAATAGCCGAATTTTCAGGGGTGAATTTCACGCCGTTAGAGTGAATTTGAGCAGCAAATAAAAATTGCGTTTTAATCAGAAGGAAATCCCTTACATATTCACAATGTTTCAGATTTGTTTTAATTTTCGGGTTCGGGAATCTTCCCTGGTTAGAACAGATACTTCCAGACACATTATTAAACCACTTGCATATTGAAACTTGCTGAGCATCTACCCCCATCATTTTACGCAGATTTCAACAGAAATTCTTAAGCTACCATCCTGCAGAAGCAAGTAGAAATTGAAGAGTGTCATTCCACACATTCCCCCAATAACGCGCGCATCTGAAACCGCCCTAATCAACGTCGTCGCCACTCGACGTGGCCCACGATTCCCCATTATCTCTGTTACCCGCGCCAGCTTGGAATCTCGCGTATCCAGTCCGCTTCTATTCTCCCGCGACGTTAGACTTCGCGCTCCTCGTGCGTTTCTCAAGGGTTGCGCACCCCTACGACTTGTACCATACACACCGACGCTGTTGTACATATATTTCGCTGGCACGAGGCGGTGAAGCCACGCGTCGTGGCTCAAAGGAAATCTCGACGTCGCGTCAAAGAATCCCGAGTATTCGGGGGCTTAGCCGCGCGTCAAGGATTTCCGCGTTGTCATCGTTCGCGCGCGCGCGCTTGAAAGCGCGTGCTGCTCGCTTCTCGTGGCGAATGGAATCTCGCCTTCGTACGTGCTCGGTACAAATGCGCTCGAGATGCATAGGTACGTATACACGAGGGTGGTTGGTAGGCGAGAACGTCCTCTTTCACGGTGTAGTCGATGCTCGCGAAGAGGAACGCGCCACCGCTTTCGGACCACCGTGTACATACGCGCGTTTATACGGTTACTCGTGGACGCGCGCGGATGCATGCGTGGGTGCGTGGGGGTGCCTCGCAATGTGTTAAGATTGAGGAAATTGGCTGTACGACATCGTTTTTTTTTTGAGAAACGAATTTCATTTGGGAGCTTTAGGGGGTGTAATTAATTGATTGGCTTAAGAGACTTTATTCTGTTGGGGGCTGTGGGTTATAGTTGGGATAGAACTAAGTGGTTGCTTGAGTATATTATGGGTGTATTCGCGTCTAGAAGGCCAATTTTTTGCCTTTCTTTAAGGGCGATGCGCAATAAAACTACACAGTGTTCACCGATGAGCATTATTCACAAGAATTTATTAACATTTCACTTGGTTGTAAAAAAATTTCAGCCATGTGTAGGGGAAATGTGGGATGAAAGGGACAATTTTGTTTAGGAGCAAATAGTAAAAAAATAAATAACCATTTGGGTTCTAATTGGTAACGTTAGAAAAGCCAGTTACCTGGCTATAACAGTACACGGTCCTATTAAGCTTCTCCCTATATTTACATGTCTTATTTTTCGCTTTCTACAAAAGTGTGTTTTTTTCCCTTTCATAAATTGGCTGTATTGAAAGGGACATGGGTGTTTATGAATGGGACAGTGAAATAAAACAGGGTAATATTAATATTATTGTTTTTACTACTATTTCTGCTTGGACCGAAATCGCAGTATTGATGTCGACAAGTCTACAAGTCGACGTTTTTCTCAAGTTACTTAAGTTAACAAACTTTACATAAGCTTACATACTTAAATAACAAAAAATAATCCTCACATTACAAAACAATGGATAATACTTTCATTAAAAACCAAACACATAATCCTCTGATTAACCCAACCTATGTTAATTAAAAGATCTTAATTGGCCCCAAAATTGATGAAAAACATAGATGTGTGGTAAATATTCTTTTATTACCAATGTTCGGTGTATCATAGTAAGATTTTGAAGGGACCTCTTAGAAAAGGGGTGTCCCTTTCATAAATTTTTCTTGTGTCCCATTCATAAATATGACAACACATTTATTGTTCCTGAATAAATATCAGTCCAGATGTAATAATAAAGAAATCAGTTATTGGTAACAGCACTTGGCAAAACCTTTCGAAAAAAAACATAAAAATTATGCAAAAAAGTTGCTTCATGGTACACACGATTCCGGCTGTTCCGCTGATCCAAACCGAAAGATCCAAAAGGATTCTTAATCAGTAAGAGTGTGGCTATAGCATATTTATGAAAATAAATTAAAAATTCACAAAATGGCGGGACTTTAAATTTAAACTCATCTTTTCCATGTTCTTTTTCGTCTTTAAGCGGCCTTAAACTTGTGAAAATAAACTATTTCGCCTTGATTCTGCTACCGGCTAGAATTATATGTTTTCTGAAGGTGTACGAAAAAGATGGACCAGATTGGCCCACTAGAAGTCGAGATATCGTGTGTCATGAAAAACAGCGTTTTGAGAAAAACCCATATCTCCATTAATTATTATCATATATGACTGAAATTATTTTCAACAACTTACTGGAATGTTAGTAAATACGTCTGGATAATGCTTATCGGTAAAAATTGCGTAATTTTTTTGTGGGTCGTCCGTAAAGAAAATAGAGGATCTCGTCCCTCTAGACGAGAATACCCCTTAAGAGGCTCTGTTCGCGATGTAGATTCCCAATCCTCGGGATGCTATTTCCTGTCGGGTCACCTAAAAGTGTAAGCATAAGATCTCTTTCCCTTGGATGGGGCCAGGACCCACGGAGTACAAATAGGGGAGTTGAAATTATTTAGAAGTAGAAGTTGCTTGGCGTGGTTGACTGTTAGAGAAGTGAACCAGTTGATTCTCTCTAAAATATAACTATTTGAATTATCATCGAGGTATTATTTACTTATCATTTTCTACTGACATTTTTCTATGACTTGTAACATTTAGTGTCTTACGTGTCAATGTCGCTTTTCTGTATTTTCCGTTTCATTTCTCCTTTAGTAAATTTGTTTCCACAATTTCGTGCAATGGTACGCCAGTAACTCAATGAAACTTAAGTGAGCACTTTCCACGCACAGGCCCAAGCATACGCGCGCGAAAATATACATATATATATACATAAAAATATATATATATACGATTATCTATATATAAGAAGAAGAATTATATACATATAAATATAAATATATAAATATATATATATATATATAAATATACAAAGGGAAGTATGTAAATTAATGTTGTTCATATTTGTTGAGATACAGATCGCACATAAATTGTCGATCGAGTATCATTGATTTCTACGATAACGATCAACCGCCACTAACAAATAATTCTTAAGCACCTATCGCTACTTACAGCAACGCGGCGTTATTCGTCGAATCAGCCTGTCCGAATACTTTTCCCTATGCGCATCGGGAACACGGTCGTTGATACTCTCTTTTATCCGTTTCTCTTTGTTTTTGTAAATTCGTACGGTGTTTCGGATGTCGAGCAATCATTGTCATCGCGAAACAACGCGATACCGCGGCGCCTCTAATTACAAAGAACCGATTTCACTGACAAGCCGGCTTTTGTTCATCCGTGATTGGCCACGGCCACGCTTTCAAACACGCTCGACAATCGGTCGGAACGACCGCCATTGTCTGGCCCCGTGGAGCTTTTTCGTTCCCATCGGTATCTGTTTGCAAGAAACCCGAGCAACCCCCCGATCGATGGGACGTCGTGACGAATCGATACACGAAGTCCTAGATTTCCGCCCAGAACCCAACCCTCCGTGGCCGCTCGAGTGTTCCAAGAAGCTTCGATCATCGCGTGTCGATTGTCTACGTACAAGTATCATTGCTTCCTTAGCCTTATGCAGAAACGACGTGCCCGCGACGCGAAACAGTTCCCTCGAGGGTTATCGCGCTTCCGTGTATCGACGTGTCACGGTTCCTCTACGGGAACAGCGTTGGGAAAGCGTCGACGAGCCTGCCGCGCGGAAACGAGCAGACATTCCCCAATCAGAACGTTAGGGGATGATACATCCCCGGATGTAGTCGGATAAAATTCGCAGCGAGGCTTCCCCAACGCTGGGCAACTGAATCACTGAGTCCCCTGATCGCTCCGATTGTTTATCCGCCCAGTCGATTCAGAATAAACCGACCGACGAAAATCACACCCTCCTCTCACGTGAATCTCTTGACCGGCAGTTACGAAAATGTTCACAGACGCATGGCTGGCAAACTCTGTGGTCCTTCGTCAAGCAAAGCGTCGCCTGCCTCTACCCCCATTCCATTAGGTACTGTTTAAGACGCGAGATATCGAATGAGTAACGACACGCGCGCGCGCGAGTACACACGCACACCGGCGTCTATCCACACGATCACCCACACACACACACACACACGCGCGCGCGCGCGCGCAAAACGCGCAGATAAGCGGGCGAACACGCGACACCTACACACCACGGAAAACACGAGAATGGCCTGCGACGCAAGGGGAGAAAGATTAGCTGCGAAAGCGCCGCTCGCCGCGGAGGCGAGACGGCAAAACGTTTCACGTTCGTACAGACAGGAACGGAGGAAAGGTCCGTGCGCGGAAAGAAAACGGGTGAAGCGCGTAAACACCGAACCAGAAACGAAACGAGAACGGAGGGAACGGAGGGAAATCGATGGGCAGAGGCGAGAACAAGGCGAGCGTCTTGCGCTTGTCGACCAACCCCCGCGGCACCTTCTCTCTTTCCCTCTGCTCTTCCATTTTCATCAGAAACTTCTTCTTCTCTCTCTACTTGCCAGTAGAATTAGGTAGATTACTGTGTACTCCTGAATACCGTCGCTTCGAGAGGAAACCATAACGAGGAAACGGGATAATGCGTAACAGAGATGAGCGCACGTCCGAATCTAGGATGCCCGATGGCGAGGCTGCGCGTGTCTGTCCGTTCACAACGATCGCAGAACCCGCGTTCGCTGAAGCAATCCGACCTGAGTGATACTTCGACGCCAGATCGGCAGGGTCCCCAAATGCTTCGAATCCATTCGCAAACCGCGGAACGCTTGGTCTTCTAAAATATTCGAGCGGTGTCCGGAGTCTCCGGACAAACCGACGGGAGTTCGAAATAGAAACCGTCGCCCGTCTTTACTAACGCGAACGACGACGGCACGTCCAGCATCGCCAGCCAGCCAAAACCAATAGCCAAGAAAATACCCGTCGAAGTAAAAACAAAAAAAAAAAAAAAAAAAAAACACAAAGTCAACGATCAACGCGACAAAAAAAAGAGAGAGAGAGAGAAAGCTGTCATCATTCTTGCCCCTTCGTTACTGTGCATGCGTATCTGCGGGGGAGGGAAGGTAACGAAGCGACAGGCAAGTGCGCTCGGTAGCGTACAAAGCGGTAGGCGAATCGCAGAGTTCGGGGGTAGACACTCGTGCGAAGAACTGCCAATTTACGAGGGCAATTGTGCCCGGGTTGCAATTAACTTTTACAATTACGATGCCTCTCCCTCCCCCGTCGTCCCACCCCCTCAACCCTCCCCGAACCGTCCCGTTCTTGCTATCTGTCTCTTTTCCCCGTCCCGGAATCGAGACCGGTTCCGATTTTCCCCTGTCTTTTCCCCTGTCTGTTGCTACCCTTCGAGGATTGCTACCCCCCCTTTCTTCATCCCCGTCAGTCTGGAAAAAAGTTTAACACGTGTTTCTCTCTAGTAGACGTTTGATCTTCGTAGTGGTTGAGATGTAGTCACGTTCTATGTAATCTCTAAGCTAAAAACACTTTTAATCGAAAACACTTAGCGTAGGTCGTATAGATAATAACGATATAGGCGTTCCCGGGTGTTCAAGCCGAAGCATCCTGCCGCTGCCCGATCGCCGACCTCTTCGTCGCCGTTAGGTCGACCGAGCCTCCCGATCGTTACCCGGCGCTGCTAGAATTTCGAAAACGAACCGACGACGATTCTGCCGTATTGTCTTTTTTTTTTTAAGCGCGAGACGCGCGAGATTCTCTGCGCGCGGAATATTAGCATTGCGCATCCTCGGGTCGGTTGTGATGCGTCGACGACACGTTAAGGGATGCTGGACGAAAAGAATTTAAGTTCCTATAGAGTTAACGAAGTGCATCGAGGTTTCTAATCGCAGGGCAGGTGTTAACGGCGCAAGTGGGATTGTGTAAGAGCCTTTCGTTTTCGTAGTTCTCGGAATTCCCGTTTGAACCGAAGTTGGCGTTACCGAGGCCTGGACTAAGGCCGGGCGACTAATTTCGCCTAGCGTCATTGCTGCGCCTAGGTCTAGATTGAAGTGATTTCTTGGACAAAAGAGAACTGGCAGGATGCTGACGTTGCGATACCGCTGTCTCTTATCCAGAGCAAATTACATATTGCTAAACGTAGAGTAAGGCATCCGCTGAGTTAGGCGAGAGTAAAGAACGTAAGAAAGAGAATACCGACCCTCGTAGATGAGATTACTGCAGCAAACTGCCCCCAGAAAAACATGGAAAGCCGTTCGAAACGAGAATAATCGTGCTTCCTGTATCGTGCTCCCGTTTCACCTTCCTTTACGCCTGTTCGGTGTCCCCGATCTCCATCCTCAGCCACCTTTCTGTCGAATATTTGAAACGAAACGTCGAAGCAAGGTCCGATTAGGAAAATAGAACCACGGTGTTTTGTAAGAAATTCATCCCCTTCGCGCCTTAATTACCAACGTTGAGTTTCAAACATCCCCGGTAGCTTCTCCTCTCAAGGTCGTTCTTCCTCCTGTCCACTTGTGCTGAAACCTTCAGTATTCTTCCTCCAACGAGTATTAAATATTTCGCGAGAGAGCACACCGCGAGCTTGAATATTTAAGCGATCGATCACTGAAAAAGAAACACACGTTAGTAATTAAGGCTGGATCTCAATCCCGGGGAAGCCTAGGGAATCTATTGCTCCACCTTCCAAAAAAAAAAAATCTAAATAGCCTGAAGCAAACGTTTTCGAAAATAATTGGACAGTGAATAATGAAACATGAATGTAATTAATACGATTCAGTCGCTTTTAAGCCTTGCTTTCCCGATCGTTCCTCCCGAATTTCTGAATATTTTACACCCCCCACAACCCTCCCCCAAGAATCCCCCGTCGTAACGTAGCATGCGCTCGCGAAAGCTGTGATCCGATTTCTATTGCGTTTTCGAGTCGTCGTTAACGAACGAGAAACGAAAGATAGAGGATTCGCGGATCTCGATGGGATCGCGAGCCACGAGACCGTGTTAGTGACGAATAATTACGCGGCCACGACTTCAAGTCGCGTGCGCGGAACGGAGAAGGGACGCGACACGTCCTCGTACCGATACATTAAGAGGAAGCGAAGATTCACGAGGGGAGCGAATCGTCAGGTTTGACGCTCGTTTTTGCATGAATTATAATTTCGTCGATGAAACCAGCGACGTGCTCGAACGAGAACATGGCGCAAACCATCTGTGAGACAGAGAGAGAGAGAGAGAGAGAGAGAGTGAGCGAGAGAGAGAGAGAGAGAGAGGGTTTGAGAGAGGGACATTGAGTCGCTGGTTGAATATAAGCCGACGCCAAAGAGAAGACACATCTGTCCTGAGCTTATACATATGTTAAAGACACGATGCTTAAACGATATTATTGATACTTTTATGCGTGGCTATAGTTCGCTCGCGTTAACGCCCACCGTCCCCCATCCAATCTTCAACGATCAACGGGACGAGAGAAATTGTTTCGCCTCGATCACTGTGCGAGTACTTGCGGGGCTTGGTTGCTTCATTTCCGATCCCCACGGTGGATTCTGACGAGGGAAACCAGTTGCCAGAAAAGTGTCGCCACGCTCCCAGTGGCGGTGCGCACGAGAACGACGCGGTTAACGTTATCGAGCTATGGTCCGATTGTTGCTATTCGTAAGATTGTTGTTATGCCGCTGTGATCGCGCGTGGGTTTCTATAATACGTTGCCCGATCCGGAGATCCGTTTGATCGTCCGCGTTTCGCGCTGGGCATCCGTAAGAACACTTGAAGACACGCGTCGCCGCTGTCGTCGCGATATGTTGGCGAATCGGGGAAACGTTCGAAACATTATACCGTCCATGATGTTGAAATATTTACGGGGGATCGCACGGTAATTTATCCGCGGAGATGAATACGTTGCGCGCATCGGTTTGCTATTCGCCATTGGTCTTTCTGTTGCCAGCGAATGGCCGTTCGCTCGGCGATTTCGAGAAACGTGTCCATCCCCCCCCCCCCCCAACCGGCAACGGAACGGAGAGCGATTTGATACTAATTTTACTCGATAAATTCTAACGCTCGCCTGTCGAAAAGAATCTTTATCGCCGTTGCTTTATCGAAACGATGTATATTGTACATATATTTTAACGCTCGTTATGGCTGCTCGGGATGCTTTCCTTTCTAAATCCAGCTTTAACTTCTGCCGTCGCCGCGAGGAGACGAATGGCATTTCATGGCGCAAAGTTCTCTCAGGAAGTCACTTCAAGTTTTCTTACCCATGCTTACCGATAATGTTCGACTCATTGGCCGGCGAGAGTTCTGTGTACATCGCACGTACACATACAATATCGTTCTTGGTGTAAATTTTTTTAAAAGTGAAAAGGAAAAGAAACGGTGAAGCTTCTTCTTTGACAACCCTGCGAGCTCTAACGACGATGCGCCTCGGAAAGGGGATGTTTGTAAAAGACGGCGAGACCATCCGAGAACTTCCGAGACCATCCAGGGTTCGGGCAATTTATTAAAAAACACCAACGATAAGACGAGAAACGAATAATGATAAGAGGAGATCCACAGTCAACGAGAGTTTTGTAAACGTTCCGAAAATCGGTACTCGGTGAAGAAAGAAAAGAGAGAGAAAAAATACGAAGGAAAGAACGTAACAGCTAATTGTCCATCAGAGATCAAACTCTTCATCTGTGTTGAAGCAAAACGAGGAGAGGAACAGGTTTATTTACACGTGCGTACATATTAACGACACACAATGTAACGATTCGCTGAAGCTCTATTATTATAATAATTAAGGATTATAAATAATGAATGTCTGTAATAAATAAAAACTACCACGCAAACGGAGGACGTTGAAAGGTAGAAAGCATATCCACGAGCGTCTTCATAGTGAAAGAAAGGGTTTTCCAACGATTTGGATCGAATTTATTGGTACTTCGATTTTAAAGAATATTTCTTTGGATCACGAAATTTTCGTTCGCCGACGGTAAAAGAGAAACGTCCACGTCTTTCTTCCAGTATGGGACAATGCTTTTCAGTTCGAGTTACTATGAGCTAGGTATCATCTGATCGGTACGCTTCTTTCTCGAAGCAAATTGAAGTATTCTCACAATTTCCCACTATCCGTCAGTTCTCATCTGGCTGCATCCTTCTGGCGAAATTGCATTACATTCTGGCATTAAAAAGTGGAGATAAATCATGTAATTGTGTACTTTCGAACGAGTGGCTGTTCTGGTATCGCTGCTCCGCAACGAGGAAAGTTGAAGGCAGCGAGCAACTTTGACTTGCATTTTCTAGGGCGTACTCGAAACTTGCGATGCTGGGTTAAGCGCGTTCGTAACGATATCAAATATCACGTTACTCGCATCTGTTTAATTAGAATTATGATTGAAGTGCTCGTTAATGGAAGAGCTGCGTTGCCGAGTTTTGCCTGGCTCTTGACATAAAACATATCAAATCACGAAACGTATCTAATATTTCAGTTGCATTATCGTTACCAAACATAATTAATGCACCCTTCGAAGTAACATCCGTAATTAATTAAGCAATTAGTTTCTTTAAACCTCTAACGATTACAAATCACTCCTTCGCAATTCTTCAAAATTTTCACGATTTCCCACCAAAATCCCTCTCACATTCAGACACTTTTGTTGCTAAAATGCATTCACAGAATTGCCATCTTCTTCCATCGTTACCAAAACAGTATATCCGGAATATCAATCGCGAGCCACAAAAGTGTCCCACGCGAGAAGGCTTTAAGGAAATACGATCACTGTTACTTCCCTCCGCGGAAGTCTGAGCAAAGACGAGAATTGTGACGCGACGCGCGGCAAAACGTGTGCCTCCTGCTTAATCCAGCAGCGACTGCCCACGAAACCTAGCGTTACTATTATTACCTTATGCCCGTTAAACTTCTATAATCGCGATGTCCTGGGGAAAAGTGTGCATAATATAAGATCGGTGATGTCTGTTGTTGGGTAGGAGCGGTCGTGTACCGCGCACTGGGGCCAAGGGTGGGCCGAGTGTCCGTGAGCCCCAGCGGGGGTTGCACCGGTAAGCTTCAACCCCAAAGTGCCAGGTTGTTCCACCAAGTTCTCGTGTTCTCGCTCGTGTTGACGGTAATCGTAATCCGTAGTACGTAGTACGTACCCAAATTCCACGTACACAAACATAGACACACACACACACACACACGCACACGCACGCGCGCACACACACTCGCGCTTAGTACACGCATTTTTCCCTTCTCTTGCGTCCTCTCGTTCATCCATCGTCATCGTCGCCTCGCGATTTACAAGACGGGGCAGCCACCGAGGCGTTTCGAAATACCGGCGACGAACGTCCGTTAAATAATTAATGTTTTCAGTATCCCGAAATCTCGGAATAGACTAAAATTGTAGTTCGCGTTTCGCTGCCGGAGAGCCACATTGCCGCACGGTCGATACGGTGATTCTCCAAGTACAATGGGAGATCGGTTGTTTGTGGTAATACGTAGATAATCAGCTTGGATGAAATTATAGCGACGTTCCCTTTTGTTCTGTATGAAAATAACGTGGATGAAATGCCAGAGCCATCGACGGAGCCTATTGTTCGGTAATTAATACGAGTGTGCGGAATTTATATTTCAATCAGCGCGTCGGTTGAGAAGTCTCGTGAATCAGGCGATTTAGTATCTCGAAGTGCCTTCTCTTGGTCTCTTCGAGCTTAAATTCAGTTCTTGTCTGACAATTTCGGCGCTACTGGCGTGATTCTGTAATGTCACTCGAATACTAGAAAAAGTCCGCGAGCTTAAGGCAGGATACCACCTTTGACTGCGATTTTGGAGGCGTGTTTCATGAATTTTTTTTTTCATACAAAGAATGCGCAGAAACAAAATCGGTTTCAGTCATTCATTAATGTAACTTTAATCTGTAATTACACATTTTTTTAAACTGAAAAAGTGAAAAATAATCTCTTGTAGGTGGCGCCAAAATACACTCCTTTGGAGGAACATCGTTAGACGGCGTGTCAAATTCCGCTCTGTACGTGGCTCTTAGAAAAAAAACCAAAGAATGTTCCTATTAACAACAATATTTTTCAATGATGTACGTAGGGATTTTACGAAATTTCGATTTTTAAGACAATGGCGGCCATTTGAACAAAAAGGTCAATTTTTTAGGGCAAAAAAGTTTAAAGAAGTTTATAAAATTGCGCACCAAAAGAAAAATAACAACGCTACAGCAAAAGTCCTACGTACATCGTTAGATTACACCACGGGGAAGAATTGTGCAAACTTTCGAGTCAATCGGATGAAAATTATAGGAGTAATCTGACACGCCGATTTGGAAAACATCGTTTCGAGAAAAACGCGTTTAAAGTTTTATATAGATTTATATATCTGTTCCAATCCGGTTTTTACACAAGAAAAAGGTTCCGGCCACCTTTCTAATGAATGAATTTCGATTCTATACACTTGAAAGAGTCCTTTGAGAACAAAAAAATTTTCAATTTTTTTTAAGTGCGAAAGTGGTATCCTGCCTTAATGCCAGTCGCGAATTCAGCGGGAATTAATGATCCAATTTAACCATCGGTCGACCGTAACAAGTGCATGCGTGTCGTACGCTAAATTATACTCATCGTTTAGACATCTACCCCAATCATTTACCAATACCGTTCCACTCATGAATTCGTATCAATGTTTACGGTGTCCTGATAACATCGGTTCGCCTACATATGCACACTTCAAACTGGACACGCCTTACACGCGATACGTTACTTGTTCTTAATTAATTGGATACGAGTCGTTGTTGCCAATTAGTTGTCTTAGGTACCCATAGTTCGAGCATTGTTGCCGAATAGTGTTTATATTGAATTGGTAGGAGTGTTTGGTACATATATTGTTATATATATATATATACACACACATATATATATTCTTATGGAATGCTTAGGAGACAGAACGCCGTATTTTAGTTGTGCATCCGTTTGTTCGTTGTTTCGCCTGTAACCATTTCGTCAGCGAGGCTGACAGGATATCCAGTCACGCGACGAGATTTGACAGGAATATCCATGAATACAAGAATGGGAGAAAATGGCGCTGGCAAAATCAAAGTTGCGGCGTTATCCAATTGAATTTTTATTTCCGGTCTTACTCGACTTTGATATCATCGATTGTTATACACAGTCGTGTTCGACTGTCAGTCTTTACTATTCACGTCACGGTTGGTCATTTGCGAATCAGGCATGGAGAGAATCTTATTCGAACGACAAGTTGTTGTGTGCATTCAATTAGTAGACGAATGCGATACTTTATTTCTAATCAACCCATACAGTTCTATTCGTATTAAAATTTACATAATTCGTGCTTGCTTAGAGATCCAAGTAACTGTTCAGTCGGATGAATTTCTATTTTTTAACAAATCACAATCGCCTCCACGTTCGTCCCATCATTCGAATAAGATTCCACCCCACAGCCACGAGACGCGAACGCGGCAGAAATTAATCAGAAACCAGCGAAAAGGACGCGTGTTTAAGATCTTTCGTTCTTTGGCGAGTCGAACCGGAAGTGCACAGACACCTTGCCGTTTCATCAGCACGAAAGTCGGAGGAACCGAAGGAGGCGCCAAAGAAGAAGAAACGTAGAAAGGAAGTCGAGCTGTGCCATTCTACTTTCTCACGCGACTGGATCACACCGATGAAATGATCATCTGGTTGATTTGCGCGAGAAGCCGAGCACGGGGACGCCGGCGTATATTCTCGTCGCGTAAAACGTTCCTGGCAATATTGGCGTCGCGGCGTTAGGTAGGAACGAATCGATGCGGGGCCGAAAATAATCATTTTCGAGTCGATCCCGTCTGTGACGCGGCGAGATGCTGGTGTTTTCCGTGCTCTCCTCGTTCTCGCCGAAGGAAAAACACATATTTTACGCGCAGTCGGACGGAATTTAATTCGCTGAGGGGCTCGCCGATCTGGCTGTTATTCACTGGCACGGATTCGCTCGAGTAATAACGCGCGACAACTATATGTACAGGGTGTCACATGGCTGTTTCAATATATTGGATTCGGCACTGGGGGAGAAAAAACAGGAAGAATTTCTGTAAACGTATGAGCAACTTCCATCTCGATGCAAATAGATGAATCATAGATCCTTGCACGCGGTGCAAAAATTTCAAGTTCCCTTCAACTCTATTCGCAATATTCTTGGCAACGATGCTGGAGTATTCGAGTGCTGTCAATTAGTGTTTTATAAGCTCACGAGTGAAAGCTTTTGTCCAGCATTGCCACGGAAATTATTTAGTAACAGTTGTGACTCGATAATTAGGAATACTAAGGCGTATATTTGTAGAAATTAATATTTTCCTTAACGCAGATCCCTCTAATAACGATACACCCTGTGCAATAAAATGTTGAATCTGTTAGAAGAATGGCAGGTTGAAAGGGGTGAAATGTCGCGCGAGAAATATAAGCATCGACGCAATTGATTACCGGGGAATTCGAGAAGTTTGACTTGGGAAAGCGAAATGAATCGAGAAATCGGTAATCTTGCTGGCGTAATTAGTAGATTTGCTGCGGAGGATTGAGCGACGGGGATAAGTATCGAAGAAGCGATTTAAGGGGTGACCGCCACGAACGATTTCATCGGTGCGTCGTCGGAAACTTTGAATTACTTTTCGTTGACTCTTTTCAATCTTTTCCCCTGTCTGACCTCGTTCATGGTGCGCGTAATGCATTTCTGTTTCTCGAGGCGACTTCTGTTTACTCGAAATGCTACGAGATTCTTGGGAAACTTCCTGGCGGAGGTTGGCTTGCTTCTCATGGATCTCTGCGCGGCGGAGTTCGACGTTCTCCGAATAAATTCTTATTCCGATTTTATTATTCAGGCACACTTCGAATTGTTAATCGCATTACTTCGCGCTTGCGTATTACTCGAATTATTCTTCCGACGCGAAGAAATAATCTACTCTGAAATCGAGTTTCAGTGAAATCTTATTTGATTGATTAATAACGGCTAGGACTGGTGGCTTAAGATTAATTTGATAATAGTAATTGGAATAACACTTTAATCAATTCCCTGTTTATTGTTTGGATGGCATACTTGACTCGTTGCTGATGCGTTAACGGGGTGTTCTAGTCTAGCGCGCGAGTTCCATGACCATTTTTCAGAATTTTTTATGGGCAATGAAAGCGAGTGTAGAACACAAAGTTTTTCCTAAAATCTTAATCGTCCTTTTAACTATATTTACAAATTTTTTGTCTTGAAAAAATGGGTATGACATGTCTGTATGAAGACATGAAGATTTTGTGTTTTGCCATGTGGCTGCAATGATTCTGTCCTTCGTAGGCATCTGAAACAAATGATTAATGCAAAATGTTATTCAGTAAGAATGTAGCTATCGTCTGAATCGAGATTATTCATTGAAATTAATTTTTCACAATATAGCGTCAAGTTGAACAGAAAAGTCCGCCAGAAAAAAAGAACTTCTCTGTTCAACATGGCACTATTTTGTGAAAAATTAATTTCAATGAATAATCTCGATTCCAGGCGATAGCTATATTCTTACTGAATAAAATTTTTCATTAATCATTTGTTTCAGATGCCTACGAAGGGCAGAATCATGGCAGTCACATGGCAAAACGCAAAAATCTTCATACATACTTGTCATTTGGGCAAAAGTTTATCTAAATAAAAATCTCAAATAACGAACAAAAGATAAATAATTTTTATTCGTCACTCGAGGCTGGAATAATCGAAGTTATCTTTGTTCGAAGAGCACCGAATAAATAATTTTATTTGATGAGAATTTATTCGGCGAATAAAGATAATTTTTTATTGGATGCGAATTTATTCGACGAATGAAGATAATTTTTTATATTCGATGAAAATTTATTCGACGAATAACGATAGTTTTTTATTCGAAGGTTTTATTCGAATAAATGCGTCGAATAAATTTTTCATCCATAGCATTTATCTTTTCGAAGCCTTCGAATAAAGCCACGAATAACTTTCGTCAGCGTCGAGCGTGTTTATTCGAGCCGCCGAGGGTCGAGCCCGGCCGAGCGGCGAGCGCCGAACACAAAGGACCGGTGGCTCGAATAAACACGCTCGACGCTGACGAAAGTTATTCGTGGCTTTATTCGAAGGCTTCGAAAAGATAAATGCTACGGATGAAAAATTATCTTCATTCGTCGGATAAATTCCCATCGAATAAAAAAGTTATCTTTATTCGTCGAATAAATTCTCATCCAATAAAATTATTTATTCGTTACTCTTCGAATAAAGATAACTTCGATTATTCGAGCCTCGAATAACGAATAAAGATAAAGTATCATTTATTCGATCGTTATTTAAATAATGTTTTATCTAGATAATGCCCAACTCTGCAGTTGTCAAACTAATTTCTTCACGACAAAAAAATTTGTAAATATAGTCAAAAGGACGATTAAGATTTTAGGAAAAACTTTGTGTAGTACACTCGCTTTCATTGCCCATAAAAAATTCTGAAAAATGGTCATGAAACTCGCGCGCCAGACCAGAACACCCCTCAAAGGAACCCTTAATTCGCTACACTTACGACTCACCAATGATTTTTCATTCGTCGCTTTTGGTACTTAGGTATTTTTCAAATCAGATTTTACTGAACCATTTATCCAATCCACGTGCTTGCTTCAGCTTCTTCGATATTCCTCGGCGTCGCAGCAGGTCTGCCCATTAACCGATGCTTCCACTGCGAAGTTCACTTCTCACGCAGAAACTTAACCTTCCTACAGCCGCCTAGCCTCGCGAACTTAACTGCTCCTTTCCGCCGTTGTTGTACACACCGTCCTTGCTGTAACTGGGCGCCGGTGCAAGGGCTGCTTATGATCTCGTTGAATCAACGTCATAGTGATTAGAACGTTAACAGAGCCGTAATACTTCGATATGTCAAGTACATGAGAGAGATGACTGTCTTATAAATAACAAACGTAGCGTAAGAGTCTCCATTAAACAGTATTCTTCCTATATTCTACTTTTACGTGTCGTACTCGTCTCCATAGTGCCTAGAATAGCCCAGAAGTAATGGTAACGAGAGATTTTTGAACTAACACGTATACATATACATATATCTGTATACATATTTATATATATATATATATCTACTTAAATCCCGTATCTCGTACTGGTGTTGGATGACTGCCTAGCTCATAGTAAATAGATTACTTCCAAGACTTCCAGTTTCTATTATTCGTATGAGTAACAAAGCCTAACCGCTGCATTAGTTTTCACTAGAACTTAGCCTAACGTCTTTAGACCTGCCCGACTCGGGGAAACGGGCGCGGACACGCCGGCGGATTTCTGTGTAACGAGAAACGAACGTGTGTAGCATGGAAGCGAGGAGGCCCCGGATCCTTTCCGTTCGGATCAGCGCGGAAAGGATTCCCCGTCGGCGGAGGAGAAGGTATGGGGCCTGTGCTGAGCGGCGGGCCTGCTCCCGACTCTCGTCGCGCGATCATTGACCAGCGGTGGCGTCCCGGTCGGGAAGCTGCATGCGTCCAGGCTTCGATGCCCGTAGTTCTAGTGAAAACTGAAATCGGCCCGCGACCGACGTAAACGCTTATTCGAGCCGACCGTGCGAGACCCATAGCCCGACGAGAGTGCTGATCATCGAATACTCGTAATCTCGCTTCGCTCTCGAGTCCCCGGACGCGATGTTGAGCCGGGTTCTGGTTAGTGCACGCGAGCTTAGAGCCCTCGACACTTCGCCTCACTTCCACCCGAGGTCGTTCGCGGTCTCGTCGCACTCTTCGGTCTTGCCGTTTGCCTCGAGACCTCCCGCGTGTACCTTCGATTCGCCGCTTTGCACCGGCTATGGGTCACCGTTGCACCGCGCGGGACGCGATTAAATTCGAGTCGGGTAATCGCAAATGAGGAGGCGGGAGACGTCTGGGCCAGGACCCTTGCTGAGACCGATGGCGAAGACTACCTTGAAGAAGCAGTCACCTAGGGGCGAGTAATCTACCATCTACCTAACACCTACTGTCTCTTAGAAACGTCGTCGTATATGAAGTGGTTTTTTATTATTATACATTATTCATAGTAATCAGACCTAGTCCAGCCACCACGGGGGTGATCGCCGGCGATTCTATCCAGGACGACGACCGGAGCGAACTTCGCCGTCGCTGCTCGCGCGAATATCCGCCCGCAAGTAGCGTTTCTCGAGTCGTCCAGAATACCCTCCCGTGGTGGCGCGAAACCGTAGACAACTTAGAGGAACCGGGCTGAACGGACCTGAATAGTCTCTGGTTAGAAGCAGTCAGTAGCAAGATTCGTTGTCAATATTGAACTTTTGTAATTTAACGTTTACAGTAATTAATCTTAGTTACATGCTGGGATTGCCAACGTCTCTTACGCGCGCTCCGATGATCGTTTCGCGGCCCGAGCGCCCGGGCGGGCTCTAACGGCGCACGCCTAGAGTGACGGGAACAAGAGCAGTTGGCAGCCTTGGCGGTGTTTAGGCTATAGTCAGAGTTCCGTTCTGGAATAGAACACGTCGACCGACCGTAAACAGTATCTTTATCCGTTGGGAGAGAAGTTTTAAGTGTCGTCTCAGTTTGATTAAATGGTTATAGACATGGTAGTACGATTGGAGGCGAGTCCGAAGGCTGCGGCGGCAGTTGAGCCCGCGCTGCCTTTCGAGTCGCCAGGTCGATAGTTCATAGACCAATTTTCATAGAACAGTAGATTAGTGCGTAGATAGTATGGGAGTGATTACCTTTCTTTTGTGTGTCGTGTGTATATCCGCAGATTTAACTGTCCGTATCTTTCGTAACACGTATATGTATATTAACATACTATCCTTTTCATTGTACTCACCACCCGCTGTGTATCTGCGAATAGTGTTCTTTTTCATATACCAGTATATTACCCGTTACATTTTCGACCGTTGTTACTGTTTAATATAACCGTTGGAGTTTACTTGACACTAGTGTTAGAACGCTAATTTAGTTGATAGCCGAGTGAGACGGTGTTTTGGCGCGTACGTAGTTTAGATGAGTTTCGTCGCTGAGCGAACGAGTTTCTTATACTTTCACAATAATTACACGCCTATTACATGCCGCTGAGAGGTTCACAATGTTGTTTATCGATATTTGTCATTGGATGACGTGTGTGTAGTTTAGGATGTGTCAGATTTAACCATGTTTAAAGATGTCCCCTTTGCTGACGCTTCGCGCCCTCGTCGCCGCGCGAGGGGCACGGCCGACCACCCAGCCCCCGCTGATTTGTAATCAACTTCAACCGGCGACGTCGCTGTTGATCGGCCACCGTGACTCGTCCAGTGTGTTGCTTCGTCGGACCTCTGTATGCTCGAACTTCTTCCGGGCGCCGGGGATGCTTTCTCGCTGCGCGAATTATCGTCGAGTCGCGATCGCCGCGCGATTTAAACGCCCCTCTGTCGAGGCTCGCCCCTTCGTAATAATCTATCCTACTTCGATGTGGCGCTGGGAAATTTGAAAAATATCGTACACGTCGCGCGAAACTTTCGTTAACCAACCGTTATTCTTCCCTCTTATCGCTTGGTAAACCACGTTTATTCGCCGCTTGCTTGCCGTACGAACCACGCTTGTTTTATCCTCCGCTGCGTAACTAATATTTTAGAAAGAAGTATTTTATCAGTATTCCGAAGTATATCATCCGATACCCAATCCCCTTTCGAAGGCAGCGGATCGATGCTCGCGCGAACGCTATGCACACGGGTAATACGTACATCCAAGTATTCTGTTAGAAGCACACGTGTGTTTTATCGCCCGTTCGTAGAATCCCAAGGCAACATATCGATCTACGAGCAGTCTCGTTCTCCCAGGATACCTGGCCGACACGACAGTGCGTTTGATTCAAATTCTTCCAGGGCTTTAACATTTATATTCGATTTTTAGATTGCATACAAAACGAAGAAATTGGCCGAATCGCTGCCGACGTATTACTTTCAATTCTGGCCACTTGAAAGCTCATTTTTATCCGTTTCTCCTCGACGCCGCTACAGTTCGTTCCACGCAAATTACTCGTTATTTTAATACCCTCCAGCCGAAAGAAGCGAAGCTTGGAAGCTTGGAATTGCTGGAGTGAATATTTCAATCTGCCCGCAGCATGTCAATTTTAATTTCCCAACCCCGAAGCTTGCTCCCATTAATCAAATCGGAGCACCATCGCTTTGCCGCCGTCGATTTTCCGGAAGACGCAGCCCGATTCCATGCAAACCAGCGTTCCGAGGCATCGGGAGTTATTTCGATTTATACCCCCGCGCGCGCCCCGAGTCGCCGGGAGTCAGCATTAAAATGGATCGGGGAATTAATTGGCCCGGCCGTCGCGAGACGACGGGACGTTCGCCGGCAAACAGTGAAATCATTCTCCTGTCGCGATGTCACGATTTCCTTGCCCCCGCCCGACATTTCATATCCCGCCGGTGGATTTTGCAGCGCGAACCCCCTTATCCGGCCACTCAATCGTATCTACGTCAGCTGGAGATACACTCGAAATAGATGAACTCTTGGCCTAGATCTTTATGCGTCCGTCGTTCCGTCGTGAACGATCGAACCTCGCCTCTAGAAGAATTTCCATCGGTTTCGAGGGGCCCCCGTGCACGCGGACGGCGCAGCTGCGCCTCGAATGGCTTCTTCCTCGCCACGCGCCGTCGTTTTTTATTTTTTTTTTTTTTTTTTGGCCGAGATACACCGGTGCCCCGAGGCACTCATCGATACCGATGCTCGCGAAATCCCGAGCCTCGTTCCCCTTTTCTTTTCGGCGAGACGTCCGACGAACGTCCACGGGCAAGGCTTTCCGGTTCATCCGTCACTCCGGCTGACAGCGCTCCGATTTCGTTCTTTATGCCCGTGTCCCCTGTCTCGGGGTTGGCGAGCGATGTTCCATTGTTCGTGGTATTTGTATTAAGTTCGATGTGCTCTTCTTATCGCGGCTGGATAGGCGGGGGTACCGATCGCGAGCACCGAGACCGTCCTGTCCGACATAGCACGGAGTGTACTACTGAAAAAGTTCGGATATCCACGCGGTCACGTTTTGGGCCGCGTTTCTTTCGAGAGTGGACGGCTCCGAATCCTCGGTGATAGATAGAACCAGAGAGCACCGAAGCCAGCCTCGAATGCGGAGTACGGAATTTTCCTAAAACGAATCGTTTTCGATTCTCCGAGGTCTGAAACTTACGATCGGTAATGCATCGCGTATTCCGCGCTGCGAACGCAACGTCCGGGCGGCTATCGGTTAATCGAATCGAGGCTGGAATTTTCGTGGATCGTATTTGCCTGGAACACACACAGTGTCCTCGTCGAAGACGAAAATTCTATCGGGACATCCGCCGTTCGTTTCTTATTGCTTCCGGCGTGCCCTGCTTCCCTTGGGCGTTCGCGATCCAGTGACGAACGTTTTCCCGTGTAATCGATGCGTTCTAACCACAGTATTTCCATTTACAGGCCGGGACACAGGGGAGGACAAAAAGATACGAAGTCACGTAAATCGTCACGCGATAGAGAAACCCGGCGAATATTCCCCTGTAGAGCCGCGCCGGCTCGAAACTTCCGGCTCGAGCCCCACCAAGCCCGATAGAGACAAGCCACACCATTAAGCTGCGTGATACCCCATACAAATCACGTCGATCCGCGATTTATGATCCGTTCACCCTCACTCGCGCTATCGTGTTATCAGTCCCGCTGGTTACAGTCTCTGAAACGAGATCCCGCTCTCTAAATGCCACCCGTTTTCACGCCGCTCGAGCGTGCTTTCTTCCCTTCTGTGCCAACCTTTCACCCCCGAGGGACACGTTCTCTCTGTTCGCCATGTTTCTTGATGATCTCGATGAATTCGGAGCTCCTATCATGCGAGCATCTATCATATCGGATACGAAAAGTTTCGTAGACTTCAATGTCCTTAAGGGGTAACACCACTCTAGAGGCAGAAAAAAGGACCTAAATTTGACAATTTATTTTCGGAGTATGACAAACGGAATTGAATTTCTTTTCACAGGGTTTATTTAACACATATTGAAGTAAGAAAAACAATTTTTTTATTGTCATTTTCATACAAAACGGCGGCGACAGAGCTCGTCGTCGAAAACAGCTTTTTTGAAAACACCGCCACGGGAGGACGGATTTCTCGGCATGTATGAGTCCGGGAACAAAAAATAAAAAAAAATTATAATCTATATACAATTGACTTTGGAAGTACGTAGGGGTTTTTTGTTTAATCAATTTTTGTGGCAGTGGTGCACTTTTTAAGAAATGAATTGATTCTTTGCCCTAAACATGAGCATTAAATTGTTTATAAAAAAAAGAGTTTACATTCAATCAAAACACGGCTACGTACTTCCAAAGAGAATATTGTTGTGAAGCTACTGTAAAAATTTCAAATCGATCCATGCAATAGTCTCCGAGAAATCCGTCCTCCCAGTTTGAAAGAAGTGGTTTCGACGACGGGCTCTGTCGCCGCCATTCTGTATGAAAATGACAATAAAAAAAATTGTTTTTCGTACTTCGATATGTGTTAAATAAACCCTCTGAAAAGAAATTCTATTCCGTTTGTCATACTCCCAAAATAAATTGTCAAATTTAGGTCTTTTTTTCTGCCTCTAGAGTGGTATTACCCCTTAAGGTGACTGTGTCGTTGAATTGTCGCGGCATTATGGAATGTCTGTTTACTGTTTCCTCTTCCGTTCCCACGAAACTTGGCTGACTTCGAGCTTTCTTTAAGTTCAATGTTTCATTTAGTTCCCGGAAACTCGCTAACCATTTATTACAAACTCTGCACTCGGTACCGCTAACCCAATTAACATAGTGCTCGCTTTAGCAACGTTTCGTAACACTTTATGTTCCATAGAAACTTTTAGCTACTATCATCGATCCTCTCCTATGTCCGTTCTAAATTCCCAAAGCCTGCCGTTCCAAAACCTACCCCGCTGTATGGATCTACGGACTGGAATCAAAGGAATTAGGAACGCACAGTGTTCGCTACAAGCTCTGTATTGGATCGATATTCTGTGCTTACATCCACGAACGATTTATGCTTGTAAACCCTTCGACTTCTTCAAATCACCAATTTATTTTTCCGCCCCCGTTCACCAACCCTCCGCGACGATTCGCCCCAGCTCCCCATCGATCTCTACGAGCCCAGAGAAATCTCGAGTCAAACTTCGCGCACACCTACAACCCTCGCTTCACGCGGCTCCAACAGTGACTACAATTCACCGGCGTGCATCCTCTGTTCTCGTTTCCCGTCTTTACGCCCTGTCCTGTCCATTTTTACTCCCGTTTCCCGAAGCCGCTTTTTCCGGGCGCAGCAACGTTTCGATGGAGAGCGCCTTTGCGCGCGACTTTAAACCATTTACCCCGGGATCCCTTGTGCGATATTTTTTCCCTTTGATTCCGCGGCTAAACGCCCCCCGCCCGGCGTAATGCACCGGCGAAGGCCTTCTGTTTGTTTCGCGGAAAAGCGTGGCCGGGGAATGAAAAAAAAAAAAAAAGAGAGAAGAAAATTGCGGAGCGTGACGTCAGACCGTCCGCATTCATCCGCGGCACAAAACACGCCTGGCTGTACATTCGACCGGTTTAAAGGACCCCCCGATTTTTGTTCTAGCGCCGCGCCGCAAGCGCGATGAAGTTCTCCTTCGTCGGAATGAATTCCGCGTTATCGGCGGCTCCCGCGGCGGTAATTAATGCTCCGGGATTAGCGTCATCGTTACCCGCGTATTTAGAGGAATAAATCCTTGGTAAATATCGAGCCTTGCCCCCGATTAAGTGTCGATACACGATTGCCCGGCATCCCCTCCCGTGGACTCGTTTCGAAAGACATCGGTATTTTTATTTCCCGCCGAGCTGCGACCCTTTCGTTTCGCAGTCGTTCCCTCTCCCTCCAGCAAGCATAATTTCGCGCAGGCTGGCGTCGAATTCGCGCTGCCACGGGGACACGGCGATTCTGTGTATAAAAATGTGCCGGGAATGTGGAATAAAATATTTTCATACGTGACTTTGAGATCGGTTCGGAACGCTCGCTGATTATTAAAAAATTCGCCGTACATTCCCCGCCTTGTTCTCTACTTCCGGCTCATTTTTGCTACGGAAAAATTGCCCCTCTTTGCACCGCGAACTGGGGCGCAGCCTGCATATTTCGAGAGCTTCGGTGCGCCGTCAGGTCGGGCAGAATAATATCCAGGAAATTTTGACACAGTGCCAGTCGAAATTCTAATGCCCGGCTGCTTTGGAATTGCATGATTCTACGTAACAGTCGTTAACAATGGTGAATTAACAAACGTGCCCGTCCCAAGCAAGTGTAAGAACGTAATTATCATTCTCGGTCGCCGGCTTACCGTTTCTAATACCCCGCCGGTGAATAATTGGAAAGCTTCTGTTATTACTAGGGATTGCAATACCGGTAACCCGGTAAATCACGAGAAGTACCCTCAAATTTTTACCGGTAATTCGATAAATTACGTATATCAATATAGAAAAAAACTTCAATTACTAATAAAGACGAAAACCGAAGTACCTCACGAAGAATCAACTCTAAACCAAAAGAGAACTAAAAATCTAAATCAAGTCATAAAAAAAATGGACGTATTTTCAAGTAGAAAAAGTAAGGAGAAAATATATAGGCACAAATGGCATATGATTTCTTAATGACTATCCGACCAACAAGCGTAGAATCTGAGAGTGCTTTATCCGTGGCTGGATTATTTTGTACAAAAATTAGATCGCGATCAGGAGACCAAAGTTTAGACAAATTATGTTTTTTGCGTGCTTATTTGTTGAAAGAAAATTGTTAAATAAAAAATATTTAATTATGTATGTAAGATAAGATTCTTTTCATTGTTTTCGTGGCGAAGATCCATATTAATAAGTATTGTCCATAGTTACACAAATATATCTATTTTGTGTTATCTCATTTTATATTTTATGTTCAGAATAGTTTTATTTGCATATATTTATTATAATGCTCGATTAGAGTTCAAAAAAAGTTTTTTTTTGTAATGTTTACTCTTATATTTTCAATACTTTAAAAAATACCGGTAAATTATCGGTAAACCGGTTTCGATTGAAAATTTTACCGAATTACCGGTAATTGAAAAAGTCGGTAAATTTGCAATCCCTGGTTATTACACGGAACGATCCACCGTTGCGTTCCGCGCGAACTTCTGCTCCCTTCTGTTCCTTATTACGAGCTCCCGTAGCCGGTTCACTGTGTACCTATAATTTCGCAACGTTCTGCGCGAGTTCGCGAGCAACTCTCCAGCGACGATACTGAAAAGCCCCGCGCAGCATCGCGAGCCAGCGTCGACGGAAGAATCTTTTTTTCTCTCTCTCCCTCGCAATCCCCCATCGTCCCCGTTTGTGTTTTTATTTTTTCCCACATTCTCAGCTCTCTTCTTGTTCTTTATTAATGTCAGGAGTGCCGGCAGTGTACTACCACGGAACCGGAAGCGAGAGCGCGAGCCGCGCGTATACGGAGACACCGATGCAACACCTCCAACGGGCTGCGCTCCGGAAGAAATGTACGAAGTCGACGTTCACTTTGGACTGGCAACACGCATCACGCCCTACTGTGTCCCCTTTGGTCTCTCTGCCGTTCGGCCTCTCCGACCTTTCGTCGCGAGCCGCTACTTTCTTCGTCCCATTCTCTGCCTCTCCTTCGTCTTCTTCGCCGTCTGTCTCTTCACCCTAGTTGTTTCTTCTCCGTGAATATTCTCCGCCATCGTTGTTTCATCCCCGCGGGTAGAAGCTCCAGGACCCCGTTTGTCGGTTTGCACAGCCGTGAATTTTCGCCGACCGTCCGCTTCGATCCTACATTTCTGGCCCGGTGGAGAAACAATGGGTTCGAAACTCGACTCGGCGGGTGCTACCCCTCGCGGGCGCACTATCGTAACCCGTTCGCCAATCGATGCGCATAGGTTCTATCATTACGCGACAAATATTTCACGAGCACTCGCCGCGAGACCGCAGGTCTGCGGATACTTCGATCCCCGTCGGTGCCGAGTTCGTGGAATCGTCGCGCTAAGCGGCCGCCGTCACGCGATAGGGAAAGATTCTGCGAGTGGACGCGTCCGGAGGAATCGGATCGATTGCTTCTGGATCGATCACTGTCCGTCTCTCAACGTGTCCGCGCGCGTGGATCTGGTCGCAGGCGACGTTTGCGCCCCGTGCTTTCCACCCGATCACCACGATCGCTAAGGATAAAGGGTGCGGAGAGGTGGGATTCACGGAATGAGAGTGCGGAGAGATGGGCTTGATCCGGGAGCGGAGAGAGAGTCGCGATGCTCGGCGCAGAGAGGATCAGCGACAAAGCAACACACATGGAACAAATCGCGTCTCCGCCTTCCTTTCGGCCGTCGCTTCGGCGTCGCACATGTTTCTTGTTATCTCTCCTGTTGATTAGCCGCGGCAGCGCAGCCGCCGATCGGCCGGCTAACGGGAACGACCCGGAGTAGCAAAGCACACACGCGCTATTGCATCTGGTGCGGAGCAGTTGTGATCAGAGTTTTATGTTTCAGTGGATCTAACCAACGGACAGCTCACCCCCAACAACAACACGCCCTTGCTCACGCAAGCACTTTCTGGTACGTCTCAAAGTTTTCCATTCTTTTCGGCTTCGATCCTACCCGCTTTCTTGATTTGTCTCGCATTTGAAGGGGGTACCAGGATTCTATAGGACGACCCAGAAACGGGTGGTGAAACTTTAGCAGCGGATTCTGCTTAGCCTGGCGTCGGACGCGGGTTGTACGTGGACGTAGGTCAAGGGAAGCTTTCTTTCCCAAGTTAAATCGTAACGAACACGGGGAGTATGTATATTTCCGTGGCAGTGTAGCCTTTAGGCAGAGTATTGACCAAGCGGAGGCAAGAAACTCAAGTGAATAGCGTCGCCACGAAGCGACTAGTTGTACTACTGAATGCCGCGTGACAGAGGAAGTCAGTAGTACGAGTCAATCGTACTCGAGCCGCGTCACGTATGGAACACGATGGACCAGCGCTGCACAAGGAGCTGTTTTCGGCGCCTAGCGGCGAGCAACCCACCTATTTCGTTGCTAAGGTTAGAATCGGTGAGGAGAACTGCAGTAGTGTACGTGCATTTGGTATGACTTGAACCCAGCCATATTTACTGATGCTACGAGCCTACGTTCACGCACATACACTACTGCAGTTCTCCTCACCGATTCTAACCTTAGCAACGAGATAGGTGGGTTGCTCGCCGCTAGGCGCCGAAAACAGCTCCTTGTGCAGCGCTGCGATAGACCCTGTATCTGTAGCATAATATTTCCTAATGGTGTATAGAGCCCAATTCCACAAGAATACACATTTGCAAGTAGTTACATTAACTGCAGATAATAGAGAAATATTGGGGAAGCATGCAAACGTTCACAAACCCACTAATGATTATCGTGAAAGTGTACTTGATGCGTAAAAGATTACAGTAAATACTCGTTAGGAGCCCGCCGCCAGCCCCGTTCGACGGGCTCCTAACGCGACTGGACACTATTCCGCGCGGCCACTGGCGCGAGTGAGAAAACCCAATGAGCGAGCGAGAGGAGACGAGAGCCGACGGCAACTTCGTGTCGACTCGTTCGTTTCCTCTCGCTCGCTCATTGGGTTTTCTCGCTCTCGTCCGAAGGATTCGAAGAAATGGTGGGGATAGTCGCCGGGCTCCTAACGCGTGGTAGAAACGGGCTCCAAACGAGGATTTACTGTACTCCTGAACAACTTAAAGAATTACTTTTGTACTATGTTGTACCCTTATCGATACACTGCCGGCACAAGGTGTTCATTGAATAATATACATCCTAACTGCAGAGGAATTCTTACACGCTCTGTGCCTCGAGAAAAGGGTATTTTATCTTTCGAACAGAAAGCATTTCCGAACCTACGTCCACATGGTCCTCATCCGTCTTTAAATTGAAGCAGAACAAGCTGCTAAAGTTTGCTCGCCTAGCACTGGATCGCCCTGTACACGTCAGAATACACGGACAATAGGTTCGCTGGGAACGACGCACGGTTTCCGATTCTTGATAGCTTTTCATTATCGAGTCACGCGATAGAGCGAAGGCTAGAGAACGGGCTGGGACCGGGCGGGGATAGCCCAGGCTCGTGGGCTTCTTACGAGGCCCTTCGTGATCGCTGGATCGAGACGTTGCGATATATACCGGAGAGGGATCTGGTATTACGGCGCGCTGCAACTACAAGACCGGGACTCGTGTAATTCAATCCTCTTTCGTGATTCGATTCTCGAGCTTCAACCGAAACAAGCTTTGCATTACACCGTAATGGCAAATTGCGGCCCCTAATTCGGCTCCTTCGTACTTGGAGCCGAGGGAATAGCCGCGCGCCGGGGGCTCGTCCCAGGTCGCGGGACTCAGCGAAGGTTAGCCAGCATGGCTGATTGCTGGGCTCGAATAATTTCTCAGTTAGAGGAACACCAGGTGGCTTCCTCAATTCTCGAATGGACGAGGGGTCGTTTAGTGGAAGCTCGAAAACACAGAGGCCTGACGATTGTGTCCTTGTGTCTGATGGATGGATAGGTATACATTAACGGGATACTAAATTCGTAAAAGGATAGGATGATTTTAAGGAGTAGTTAATTTTTAGTGGAATTTAACGCCAATACGCTGAAGTTTCTATCTCGAATTATGACAAGATTGAATGGGGGAAGGTGGCACTACGTTTCAACTACTCAAATACCTCTGAATAAAATCATAGGAACTAGCGTAGAGTTCCTAATCGTTTCTAATCATTTTCCACCATGCCTCTCAACGGGCACCTAGCAGATGGCAATTCGGGATAGATCGTACACAGCGAATTATCCAGGAGGAAAGCTTTTAAACAAGTCAAAGGGATCGCCGCAATTTCTTCTAGGATTCTTTCGCCAAGAATCCGCGTTAATTTCTCGAAAATGGCCGCAGTTCCGAGCGCTTTTCACGGCGCGCGTCGTGAAAGGACTTTCTTCTTAACTCGCGTGCAGCGAGGCCAGGGGGTAGATGGAGTGGGTCGGCAATCCAGTCAGCAAGGGTGGGAAGAAAAGCGGCATGGAATTCTGAAAAGTGTCACACATGTAGGACGCCCGAGATGCCGGCAGCGAAATACACCGGCTCCTCGGAAACCCTTTTATTTTTTATTCGTTTCCTCCTCCCATCGCCTTCCCCCCCAGGTCGCTGAATCCGACCTGATCCGTTCGCCTCCCTCCTCCCACCCGCCCCCCTGCCTCGTTTCCTCGCAGCCGCCCCCGCCGTCCGCAATCTCCTCTCAAATAAATCAAACTTTTGAATCGCGCTCGGGCACCCTCTCCATCGACGAACCCGGCCACCGGCAGAAAACTTTGTAACCGGCCGCCATTGTCAAGAGTTTAAAAGCTGAATGGGGTTTTAGATTGTACATGGAGCGCCCTCGGTTTGTCATACTCCGCCCCCGCCGACCCTCTCCGCCAGAGAGTTTCGAATTCTTCGCGTTCCTCCGCCCCTTCGGCAATCTCTCGTCGTCTTCCTCCCCCGCGTCGACTTCTTCTTATTCGCCTCCTTTTATGCGCCTTTCACCGCCACGTTAATCCACGAGCACGCAACCCGCCAGCAAATAGAGGAGAGGACACGTAGTGGGTGGAAGAAATCTAGCGAGGTACTCCGGGGGGACACTTGAGTTGCGTTTGGCGCGAGCTTCCAGAGCGCCCGACCTGCCTGATATCTTTTTCCTGACTCGCGCGGGGGTAGCGTAGACCGGAGGTCGGTATTCACTTTGCGCGTTCATTGGGGGTCCTTGGTACACTTGCATGGACACGGGGTACGAATGTTTTCGAAGCGCGTGATTAAGTAGAACGTTTCGGGGCCGACGTAGGTCTGCGCGGAAGTAGGACACACACGTAGTCGAATTGATGTGGAAGACTGAGATCGATTTTAGCAGTGAATGTGTCGATACACAATTGTGGCCCGGGGCTTTTAACAGTTCGTTGCTTTGGCGCGCTGTCGTCGTCGCTGCTGCTTTCTCCACCGAACTATATTTCTTCGGTACACCGCACGGTGCTCGGCGCTGAGAGAAAACACGTGCGAGACACGTCCTCGAAGGAGTATCCGTGCACATTAATCTCTTTCGCCGTTTCGCTCAGCCGGCTCCGCGGAGATCCGCAGAGTGTACAGCTTTTTTTCGGCTGAACGTGGATGACAAATCGGTAATTTATTCCTCGCCCCGCTGGACGTCCGCCGTATAGAATTTAGGGGTTATAATTCAGCCCGCCGCGGCGGAACGTAGACACTAATAGAAAGAGGAACACGTATCCTTGATGGATGACCTAGAAAAGTCTTCGGAATCGATACAGTTCCTTTCGCCTCCATTCTTACTTCGCCACCCTTGGGGATCGTTGCCCGTGTACTTCTGGCTTTAATGTTAAGTGTTGTATACATTCAGTGTGCTCGTTTCGCTTTGCATTTCGCGCGATTGTAGAAGGCTCGCCGCAAGGTAATTTCGGTCAAATTTTTCTGCTTCGTTATCGGGTCATTCTGAATCAGAGAGTTCATGTGTCTTCGGATTAAGGGTATAGGGGTAAACAGTGTAGTTGTTGGCCGCCTAAGTCAGAGGTTCACATAAGCGTTGAATTATAAGTCTTATTTTGCTATCTTTAAGAACACAAATAGTGTTAATAGCTTTAAACGACTCTAATAGTCTAGAAATAGAATTTGTTTAAAGAAAGAGTAGAAGGTTCCACAAAAATTTTACACAAAATACGTTTTCTATGAAAAAACATAGTTATTGGCCAGACGAATGCAATGATTGGCCGATCGTATGGCAGTTATTGGCCACTATTTCATAACCTATATGTAACATATATCCTACCTAATTCTTAATGCTCGAAGACCTAATTATGAAATAATGTAAATGTAAAAAAATGAATTGATTCTTTTCGCCATGGTTTAAAATAAAAAATTCCTAAATTATATTCATAAAATGAAACTAAATGTAATATGATAGTATTACATTATTAAAATATGTAAACTATAATACCTTTTCTATTTAAATGTTTCTATATTAGTTAGTATTGTAGTATTGCACCTCCTTTTACATCGTATTAATAGCATTTTCTTTTAAAACATAACCTTTTGCAATCACAACCCTGAAACGGCCAAAGCATGGCGAATGATGGCCAACAACTGTTTCACTGTTTCTATGACTGTCAGCTACCCATTGGCCTCGTGGCCAATGACTGTCCTAAACCATTATTTACATTGCAGTTCTTGGCCACCTATAATTTTTGCAATAATGTATAATTTTAATGAATAAATAATCCTTTTTTATAAAGTTTAAACCTTTATTTGTCTATATAACGAATATGAAAGTTCTATATATATCATAAGTGCATTAAATTATCTAAGAATTGCCTGATGTAACCGTATGGCTATTCAATTGAATCACTGTAGTTTTCAAGCATCGATTTCAAGTTGTCTATTTTTTACACGTAGTATAACAATGATTAACGAAATAGTGATTGCATTCGACGCATGAAAGTAGAAGGTATCTGAATATGTTCATTATAAAAGGCATAATGTACACTGTTTCTTAATATTCATGCTTTTTTAAAAAAAGGCCAATCACTGCCAGGTGGCCAACAACTACACTGTTTACCCCTATTAATTGTAGCGAGAATAAAGATAGTCCAGTGGGAAAGTAGAAATAGACCGAGCATGGCAGACAGCCTACGTTCTCTGAATAACAAATGCGGATCAGCGTATTGCGCACCAGGGATTCTAAATTCAGGATGACCTTTCAAACACAATATAAAACTTTATTACTTACTCCGTGGAACCGCGGACGAGGTATAGGATCGACCAAACGTCCAGATAACGGTTGCATCATTTCCATATCCAAGCTACGGAATTTCCACGTCACAACTGTAACATTTCCACACGAAATTTCGCTTCCCCGGGAAACCCAGCAATGTTGCTAATCGTGATGTTGGTTTTCGAACGACGTCGTCGCCGAATTCGTTTGCAACATTGTCGGGGGAAAAAAATTGCCATTTGCAGGTTTGTTGCGTTTTCGCGAGAAGCGTAATTTTGGTTCGCAACTTCGTTGCGTTTTCATGAGATGCTGATTTTCCGCTTGCAACTTTCCTATTCTCGTGTTTTCAAAAGATTCGAAATGTGATGTGGAAAGCTAATGCGAGCTGCGGGGTGGAAGTGATGTATACGTGTGATGTGAAAGTGGTTGTGGACGTGATGGGTGAATTATGATATGTATGCTGTATAAAGTATGAACTGTAATGTATGAGTTACGATTTGAAGACTGTGGTGTATGACGTGTGAGCTATGACGCATGGACTGTAGAGTATAGATTGGTGTGGATTCATGGATTGTAATGTGTAAGAATTTTACCGACTTTACCGGCTTCTGTAATTCAGTTGAATATAGTTCCCAGAGTCACCATTGTTTAAGGGGTCATTCTACTTTGATCGGCCGATAAATTAAGCTGTTTGTAAAGTTTTTTTTCTCAGTAAATACAACATGTAATGGAATAAATATTTTCGGTATTTATTAAGCTACTCTTATATTATAGAAAAAAATTAAAAAAAATTGTTTTAGTTTATTTTAATGTGTTTTTTTACAGCGTCAATATGGCACCTACAAAAAAGAGGGATGTTCACGGCGTAGGTGATTACCCGGCTCAGGCTCATCCGAAACAAAAAATTCCAAAAGATTCTGAATCTGTATGAGTGTCGCTATAGCCCATTGTTCAATTAACAAGTTTTGTCGAAAAAGAACCGAGATTTTTCTCATGGAACACCCGAGAATACATCCTTTTGTGTGTTTTGTCAAACTTTTTTTTCAAACCGGCGCCATTTTGTCACTTTTCATAAAAAATTGTCAATTGAGCTTGGGGCTAAAGCGACACTCATACGGATTAAGAATCCTTCGGAATTTTATGTTTCGGATAAGCCTGAGCCGTGAACATCCCTCTTTTTTGTAGATGCCATATTGACGCTGTAAAAAAACAATTAAAAGAATTTGCAAAAATTCTTTTTAATTTTTTTTGTATAACACAAGAGTAGCTTGATAAATACAAAAAAAAATTTCATTATATGTTGCATTTACTGAGAAAAATATCTTCAAAAATAGCTTAATTTTTCGGCGGTTCAAAGTAGAATGACTCCTTAATGTAACGTGCACAACAAAATTTTCACATAGTCAATTTTCGCATTCACGTGACAGGAACTCGCATAAAGCATCAGGTCTACCCTACGCCTCGTCTGTTTTGGAACACTCTTTTCTTTCTATCGAACATCGCTGTTTGCTCGCAAGTTTCTTCTTTCTTTGTGTTATTCAGAAATGGGTGAAGCTTCTTCAAGCGCCACGTCGATGGTACTTTCACGCATAAAAATTCATATAACTTTCCATTCAAGTAATCATTTAAATAGTAATGTTCATCGTACATAGTACCTAACAGTCCAGAATATCGAGAAAGTGTAGATTCCTCAACTAAAATCGAATCGAACCCAAGAACTACATCCACAGACCTCCATCTAACACATGGCTAAGATTTCACCCGTCTCGCGACAGAAAATTAATCGACGCACGATCGCATCGTACATAATAAACGAACGAAGCTCTATTGCTATGAAATAATATAGACAAAGAATTTGTTCGAGTGACGCCCCAGCTCTGGTTCTGTCCTCTTTGGAATGCGTGCAGCGGCAGTTTGCTCCTTTTCTGTTCGCTTCGTGGCATGTTTCCTTTGTTGTAACCGGACTAACACGAACGCAGCGAGACGGGGACGCGATTCAGAGGAGCAAATGATTCCTCTCTCTGGCCGGCGAAAAAAGGGGGCCGACTCCGAGCTAAAAAGCGCGTGCTTGACAATCTTTCTGTGTCAGCCGCCCCGTTACTGTCTCGTGCGATTGCGTTGCTTGTCCTGGCGACGGGGTTATGCAATATCCGTATCCGCGCTGTTGGCGGTTCTTTCTGCTGTTCCATTGCGCGCAGAAGCTGCCTTGTAATCCGCTTATTGAGTGTCTCCGTTTTATTTGCTTTCCCCGCGTTTCACGCGTGTCGCACGATTATTCGTCCCCGACCCGGAGCCATTCATTTTCGCCGCTCTTTGTGTAGATGTGTCTCTCTGTTGTACGCAGTGTCGCCGTGTTCTCTATCGATGTACAACTCCGTCTCCGTTCGCGTTGCGCGCGACGTTTCACGGAGAAAAGGAAACGTAGATGATGGTCGAACAGAATTCCTTCTGGTTCGACAGAACGGACATGTTAATTGATATGCTGCTGGATATACACATGCACAGAAACACCGTCGTAGCGTTGGTTGCGTGAGTTTGTTGCTGGCCATTGTAAAGCGTGTTCCGCGATATCGGAGGAATTGGTAGTTTCGATAAATTCCCTCGTTTAACAGCGACACCGGTAATGGTATAATTCTGTAGCAGTCACAGTGGTTGCCTCGAAAGCGTAGAGACACCGGAGGGATCGAGATAGTTGTTACGCGAATGACTGTGAACATGTCGATCGACACGTTCACCTTTTTAGAATGCTGTCACAACGTCTTTGTACATGTAAGCTGTCCGTACACTTCGCCACACGAATTAGACTGAGGAATTAGAAGGCAATCGGATGTTGCGTGCCTGGCGATGACTTCGCGCTTGATCAATTTAAAAAAAAATTCTGTACATAGACTTGTTACACAAGAAGCTATGCTTCGACAGTTTATACCGCTAGTTTCCTTCACGTGCCTACATCTTTGTAACTTCGTGAAACTCGATTTAAAGTCACAAGATTCACTTCCCGCTACATGTCCCGGTTCCTTCAGTCGATAAAGAAGAAATCAACAACAAACGTCACCGCACTACCACAATCCTCACAGATATTGGGAAACCAAGTGGAGGCGTGGCTTAGATTTCAGCGCTGCGGTGGTAAGTTGGCAAACTATTGACAGTAGGCTGGATCCCACCAAACATTCCGAATAAGTATTTATTAATCGAATAAGTAAAAATTTAGTGTTCCAAAAAATTTAAGAACACTCGTTTTTCACAACATGTCTATATAAACACTGATAATCACATGGACTTGGACGGATTCCAGCCTACTCTGTGTAGTTCAATTTTTTGTCACTAGTTGGCGTATCGAAATTCTTGGTTTCCCAATAGCCAACGAAGTGTCCGAAACATGTCCGATCGTCTTCCACCCAGAACCCATGGTCGCGCAACCGAGCAGGGCCCACAAAAACTCATCCCCTTTCATTTCGCTCTTAATTTACTCGAGCGGTGGGTCGTTCGATCCTCGCCATCCCACCCCTAAAAGACAAGCATCCATCGTTCAATGTCGAAGATTCCGCGATGGTCGTCGACAGCCCCCTCTGGAAGAAGCGCGACAGCTCTTTATCTTCGCGTCGTTACGCCCTCGATCGGTCGGATAGCCCGCGAGATACAGACGAGGAGGATGCCGTCACGGCCAGTTCGTGTTCGGTTGGTGTGAGCCGCGGGTAGACGGGGAATGGTGGAAAAAAAATTAAGGCCGCGTTCGTTGCAGTGATGAACAACTACCAGGCGGCCGCAGCGCAGGCCGGATTTCCGCCAGCGTCGCCGCACGCGGCCGGCGGCCACGGTGGGCCACAGGGCCGATCATTTCCTGCGGCCAACTCGCCGGGCCCCATCGACATGTATAGTTCAAGCGCCGCAGCCGCAGCAGCAGCCGCAGCCGCGGACTCAGCAGTCGCCAGCTACGTCCAGGCCGCAGCTAGCCCGCAGCCCCCTACGACCGCGTTCCCTGCGATCGCCGTGTCCCGTGCCCCGCTCAACTACAGTCCCGTAAGTCCATTCTTCGACCCGTTCACGCCGTGGTAGGGCCCCGCGCCAACAGTGTTCTGGAGCCCAGCGAATCCTGATGAGTTACGGATGCTCAAGTAGTACGAGCCAGCCATAGGCGAATGTCAAGGGGGTTTGGAGATGTAGCATTCAGCTCTCGCAAGATATCGGTGTATTACGGGTGTACAGAGTATGTCGAGATGCTTCAGGCACATATTTGGATGTCTGAAAGGATACCCTTAAGGGTACCAAGGTGCAATGGACTTAAAGGGTCTGTTCACCTTGGAGTGGCCAGGCTCTTGATGTCGGGATGTTCGGGAACGACAGAGAATACTTGAGCACGCTACCGACTTCAACCCTTCGGTCTCAGGACCTCTGTATATTCGTTTTAACGGGAATTGTACTACGGTTGAAGTAAACTTGGCTAACCACGCAGTTCGACTAAATTGGACTTTTTTCGGACTTGTAACATTCAATAGCCGTTTCTAATAGGTTTTCGTGCGCCGAAAACGAATCGGCATACCGTTTGTCGGCATCAACCTCAGTTTTTGAGAAATTCGATTTTGAAAAAAAAAATGCAAATTTTCGGTTTTGGACATCCTTTGTGTCGAAACAGTAATAGTTATTCCGTTGCTTGTTCCGTCAAATTATTCCGTGAATCCTTCCGAATACAACGGTATAAGTTATTAGTACATTCTGAACATTTAAATATTTTTAAAAAATGATCAAAGGGAAAGGAACACCCGAAATGCACACATTTGTGCAGATGTCTTTCAATTTATTTCCAAAACTAAGGGTCTAGGAGAAAATCTGACCACTCCACGCGATGCAGCAGACAGTTTTCCTTCGGGAAGCATCAACAGAAGTGGTAAGTCGCGATTTGTTTTCAATGCAGAAGCGAAAGAGTTTGGCAAAACGTGCGGCGCCAACAGTGGTAGTCACGCGCGTTAAGCGATTGTATTACGCTGTCGTTGCCGCGGGTTTTGCCAAACTCTTTCGCTTCTGTATTGAAAACAAATCGCGACTTACCACTTCTGTTGATGCTTCCCGAAAGAAAAATGTCTGCTGCATCGCGCGGAGTGGTCAGATTTTCTCCAAAACCCTTAGTTTTGGAAATAAATTGAAAGATATCTGCAAAAATGTGTGCATTTCGGGTATTCTTATCCCTTTGATCGTTGTTTAAAAATATTTAAATGTTCATAATGTACTAATAACTTATATCGTTGTATTCTTGAGGGTTTGTAGAATAATTTGATGGACCAGGCAACCGAATAACTATTACTGTTTCGACACAAAATTGTTCAAAGTTGAATATTTGCAGTTTTTTCCAAAATCGAATTTCTCAAAAACTGGCGACAAACGGTTTACCGATTCGTTTTCAGCGCACGAAAACCTGTTAGAAACGGCTATTGAATGTTACCAGTCCAGATGGCTGTCGAACTGTGATGGGAATTGTGAATTATATCAAGGTTTCATGCCTTGTTTTATAGACGTAGAAGCAAGGTGTAGAAGAAATGTTTGTATCTTTAATTAATAAACAACTTCAGAGCAGTAGTATCATTAAATTTCGTGTTTTCCATGATATTGTATAGTTATATAGCGATGAATTCTTCAGGGATTGCCTACAGCTTCAAAAGCTCCCGAAGCTTCGTTAATGGTTGACTTGTACTACTTAGAATCCAGATCCCGTAACTAGTGACACTAGTTTAACGCTGTTTTTGACGTTGCAAAGTGATCTGATATTTTGCATTTGTGCTCCGTAACACTGTTTCCTGGAAGGGCATCCTACTATTTCCGAATATGGAAAGTAACAGAAGGAATATCAATTCCATGAAGTGAAATGATAGTTCTTGTTGTGCATTCTCGAACGGTATACATATAAATTGGTTGGTGGTATTTCCGCACCAGCAGAGAGTCGATAGTTTAAATTAAACTTTTCGCTCGTCGAGAGAGTCTTGTTGGTCAGACTACTTTTTCCAAGTATCCAAGTGTCCGAGAGCTAACCGTACTAACAGCATTGAATTATTAAACTTGTGTGTGATATATTTTCCTCCATCCATTAAACGTGTGTCAGAAAGAAATTGGAGTAAGGTAATAAAATAAAAAGAGAGTCGAGAGATCCCGAGAGTATGTTGCAAGTTTTCTCTTCTTTTATTCGTTATTAGAGTTTGGTAAACCTATGTTGCTGCAGCTTAAATTGCAAAACAGCTCTGAACGCTGAGCTTCTCAGTTCCGCCGATGTTACGATTCTTCTTTTCACTTTTTCTTCCCTTCTAATATATTCTTTTTTTTTTTTTTTTTTAATATTTACGTTCGATTCTAACGTTCGATGGTGCAATCTTTCAGAATCAAGTCTCGCAATTGCACGTAATTCACACGTTAGCGAAGATTCACGAGATGATCGTAGCGAATTATGCCCGTTGAAGAATTGCACGAGAACCTTAATGAAGAATTTGTGTCCTTGTTTTAGGGTCCTCTAATACCAGCGGCGTTCACTAATGGCTACCATTGAGCCTTGTTAAGACCTAATAACAGGTACGTAAACAAGTTCCCTCGCGTATTCTACATAAAATCTTCTGCCTGGTGTTTCGTGATATATTTAATGTCAGACAGCTTCTCTGTGTTCGATAAAAAGCAAGTGTACTCGCAGGACCCTTTTAAGCTACGCAACGTAAACTATCGCGGAGTGTGTAAATAAAGTATACAATTTCCGTAGATAAATTTGCAACTCTAAGGATTTAATCGCTTCACTCGTCAGAAGTAATCCGTCGGCTAACAGTAGATGAGAATGATTGAAACTGCGTGTCCTGTTGTCTCTCTCTCCAAAGTTCTAATCTATTTCCCAAATAATCTAACGAGTAACGGCAACGAATAAACATTCGCCCCTCCGTAGCAAATTGCGAACGCGCTCGCCAGAAATGAATATAACAAAGCCACCGTGCCCGGCAACCCCTCTTTCCCCAATGCCTCTAACGACTAATTGTAAGTCTCAGCTTAGTGTTCTATTATTGTTCACTTAATTATAGTGCCAGAAGGGAGATGCTTTCGTGATTGCAAGTGATTTTCACCGTTCGATCGCCGAGTTCGATGGGGAACAAGAGTTTCGATCGCCTGTCACGAAAGGATCTTATTCTCCACTTCCACTTGTCGTCCACTATCAAGCACCCCAACAATAACACGACCCGCTAAGCGCCGATTCACAAGATCATGGCTTCTTCTCGACGACATCGCGTACCGTTCGAATCCTCCCCTGGGCACGCTAATTCGCCGCTAACGGAGCTCGATTTTCTTTTCGGCAGGATGGACGAGAGGGCAGAACGCAGCACGGTCGACTGACGGTACAATGAGCGATGTAAATGCCTTTGAAGAACTCATCACGATGAACGATCTCTGGACGGAAGTGGATGCGTACCACCGCTAGCAGCAAACGACGGAGGGGGAGGGGAGGGTAGGGGGGGGGGGGGTCGCATTGTAGGTAGAAAAATGGTAAAAAGAAAAAAAACAAACAAAAAAGGCTTTCCAACCGCGAGGTGACTTTGAGCATTGCGAAACGCGATCGATCGGGTGCATAAATCGGGCGTCGATCGAGAGGACATTGGGCGATCTTCGAACGAGCGACGGAGAAACGAATATCGGAAACATCGGGGGATGTAGAGGAAGCGCGAGGAGCGAAGGTGGAATGGAAGCGGAGGAGCTAAAGGGAATTGTACATCCGTTCAGAATGCAGAAGGTACGCGAGTAATGCTAATGGAAGAGAGCCAGAGTAATAGGGGGCAGAAATGGAAGAGGAGCACAGGAAGGGCAGAGAAGCTGCGTACAGCTAAATTACGGCCGCAACTGCGTATCGATGCCCGTTCTCCGACATTAATAAAGAATAATATAATAATAATAATGATTAATAATGAATTAAATTAATATTATTAATTGCTAAACGATTAAGCGACTAAGTCTAGAGTATATAAATACTATACATATAAATATATAAATATATATATAAATATTATATATATATATATAAATAATTGATAAATATTAGACGATAACGTATGATCCTTAGCGTTTAAGGGTCAGACGAAGCGAGGGAGGGAGAATACCAACTTACATACGAATATTATTATGAATTACTGGTTATTATACATATAACATTATGGCGATTATAATGATTAACAAAATGGGGAATGGAGGAACGATGGGAGGACGGTCGAGGAGCGAAGCCGCGCCGTGTCGAACACGCGCCGTGTCGAGCACGCGCGCGCGCAATATACATATATAAATATAAATACGAATATAAATATAAATGAAAAAAAATTATATTATAATTATTGTACGCGTTCGCACCCGGGAAAGAATACGTTTCCTTCTCGGGCTTTCGAGAGGTTTTTAGGGCGAGTTTTCTTTCTTTCGTTTTTCTTTTTTTTTTTTTTTTTTTCCGAAACGGAGGAGGAAACGGTGCGCGGAGAATGAATTTTTCGAGGACAAGAGCAGGGAGAAAGGGCGCAACGACGGGCGCGAAGTAGAAGACGTCGGCGTACAGGCGAACGGTTGTGCGGGGGAGGGTGGATTAGGAGGCGAGACGGCGAGGGGGTGGCCCGGAGTGGCTTCGCCCTTTCTCTTTGTTTCTTGCGCGCGCGTGTCCGCCACTTCTCAGCACGCTCTTTGCCGGCTGAACGCCGGAATGGCACTTCTCTCGCCCCGGCGTCGTCGAACCACTCTTCCCTTTTCCCGGGTGTGCGACGAGGGAGAGAAAAAAAAAAGAAAGAATGAGGGAAGAACGAAGGCACGCGAGGAGCGGCAGGATGGGAAGTCACGTACACGCGTAGGCAAGCGTGTCGCGCGAACGACACGACCGTTTGTTAGGGTTGCTCGTCGGGCGAAGTTGGGGTGGCGAGAAGAGCAACGGCTGAGGAACCGAGATCGACCGATCGTTCCGGATTCCGCGGGGCTACGCAGTTAGGGCAGAGCACAAGAGAGCAATCAGTTGAGAGAGTGCGAGCGAGAGGGCGAGAAGGGTGGAGGAGCCGTTTGCAGAAGGGCGCAGCGAGGCCCGCGAGGGCACGCCGGGCCCCGAGCGTTCTATCGTCGAAAATCTGGCCTCGTCCGACGTCATAACCGATGACCGTTGAATTTAATCGGCTGTTGCATAGCTGTCCAATCGATTGCCTGCATTAACCTCGGTAACATACACACGTATTACGCGTACGCGAATTATTGTATATCACTGATTTACCATAACGGCGTATATGCATGACCCTATAGAGGAGCCGGCGGGAAACATAAGCAACGTTCACCGACACCCATTTCGCACACGTGTTCACACTGTAAAACGTACATGACACGCCTATTACACACACACACACACACACACACACACACACGTACCCATTTACGTGCATTTTTAAACACGGCGCATATAGGCACGCGCGAGCGCGCCCTCGCAAGCGCCGGCAGCTTTTTAAACAGACCCCCCGCGAGAACACACACACACACACACACACACACACACACACCTGAGAAAACCGCACGGGATCCGTAAGTAAAGTTACTCGAGACATTAAACGAAAAAGGAAAAAGTACATATATATATATATATATACACACACACATATACGCAGTTATTATACCGTTCGTCCGCAATGTACAGAGCGTTAGTTAAAGGCGAGAGTACGAATCGCCGATTTAAATGCGCGCTAGCGCGCGAATAATGGACGCAGAGGCGAGGTGGTACGCGAAAAGGACGATACTCCGGCGAAGCGAGATTTTCTGCGTCTGTTTCCCCCAAAAAAGGATGCGTGTGAAATGCTGAGAGCGTGTGGGTACCTGTGTGCGAGAGAGAGAGAGAGAGAGAGAGAGAGGGAGTGTTATGAGACATTTAGGATTTACGGGACACGGTCATCTAAATGCCATTCGCGACTCGATGTAAAGTAAAGAAGCGCGAGCTAGGAAGGGAAGCGCGCGCGAACGCGAGAGTATCGGGAATAATTCTGTGCGTAGCCTTAATCGAGGGATGACGGGGCGCCGAAATTCTCCCGCGAGACCGCCGATCGGGTGGGAACGGAAACGGACGCTGCCGTTCGCGTATTCGTTATTCGGGGTCCCGGTGACGTCGCGACGGTAATCACGGGGTGGGACGTCGCGCGACAGTGAATTTCCGTTTTCAGTTGGCGCGACGATACTTTGCGTTCGGGGACGCTCGGCGTCGGAACCTCCCTGCTTCCGGCCCCGAGCGACGAACCGTCGACGCGCGTCGGATTCGTTCCGCGGGCTAACTCGCGTTCCGCTGGCACCGCTAATTGTATCGGGCGACTGAAACGCGAGCGAATTAATTCTTATGATTGGCGAAACGACGGGGATGCCAGCGCGACGATTCGCGGCGCGGCTATTATTGTATTCAACAACAGGGTAAACAAACAAAAAAAAAAAATAAAAAAATACGCGAGGAGAGGGAAAAAGGGGTGTCTTTGAAATTGGGACGCGTGTCACGTCGAACGGCGACCATTTTGTTTTCCTGTGCGTGGGTGTGCGAGCGCGCGACGAGAGAGAGAGAGAGAGAGAGAGAGAGAAAAAAAGCAAAAAAAAAATGTAACGAAGAAGAGAGTAATAATAATAGATAAACGAACGAGTCAATTCTTACGAACGTTAGCAATACTTCGTCATGACCACAAAAAAAAAAAAAATGATAAAATGGCAAATAATGAGGAGAGGCGAGAGGTGGAACTAGGTACGCGATTGTGGACGTACGCGGAGGCGGGTTAATTGTAAAATATTCTTTAAGTCCCGGTAACGCGCGCCAGCGTGACGGGTGATCCCGCTCGTCTTGAATAGCGGAAGAAGCCGACCACCCCCTGCGGCGACACAGCGGCAAGAACCGGCGGAGCGGGAGCCGCGGTCGCGTGTGTCTTCGACGCTGCAGATGCCGATTTCTTGCTTAGCGAAACAAAATGGTAGCTGCTTCGTTACGGCCCCCAGCATTAACGATAAATTGCGTGTGAAAGTGGCGTATGTTTTCGGACCAAACGCGGTGCCCGAGGGACAGTAGAAGTAATTGGCGGCAGAGTGGATTGGAAGCTAAAGGGGCGCAAGGGGCGAAGAAACGGGCGTTTTCATCGACGACGCCGGCTTCGGATGCCTCGCGTTTCGATATTATCATTCGTTTCTCCAAGCGTGCAGAGAATTTCAGGGGCTTTCGAAACGCCCTCAAGCGTTGCCAGTTTCGTGAATAGCTTTGGCTAACTTCTTCTCGATAGGTTCGTTAGATCCGCCGAGAGGTTCGCGCGTTGAACAGGCGTGAAGCAGCCGCGTCCAGCGCTTCGTGTGTCGCGAGAAAACCGTGCTAATTGCTCGCACATAGGCGAGGAGACTTTTTCGAATTGGGGAGAGAGAAGGGAGGCGCGTAGGCGAGGAGGTAACACCGCGGGTGAACGTGGAGCGCAAGTCGACATTCGTCGTACGTAGGTTTAAGGGACCCTGACGCGCGAGATCGTAGCAGAAGGGCGGAACAAGACCCAACGAAGACGTTCATTACAATAGAGGAGAAGGGAAAGCAGTCATAACCGAGTGTACAAGTTGTAACTTTTCGCAATTAGGGTTGAGAAGGGCGCGTGGAAAGGATTCTGGGTTCCTGGCCGGCGGGCTTTACTTCGCGCAGGCGTTTCAAATTCCGCAAAGGGTATTACGAGCAATTGGAAGTGAAGAATATTTTACGGACATCCTCTGATTTGTTCTATGGGCAACGAACCAATGTGATACTCATTATCGCCCCCCGCCCCCCCGCCCCCCCCCACCCCCCTCAAAAGCTTCGCACGTTCTAATGTCACTTCAGCCGATTCTGCGCTTGGCGTACCGTCTCAAAAGTCGCCTGTTTCTCTGTTTCTTTAATGATAGAACGGGGCAGGTGAGAATACCGGGAACCCGGACTACTTTCGACGAGAATCCTCTGAAAGAGAATTATTATATATAAATATATAAATATATACATATTCGAAAGAGATCTACGATCAATTATTAATTAGAACAAACAAAGGAAAAGAAATGGAACGCGATCGGTATACACGGGAGTTGAGGCGAAAAAGAGAGGAGAGGATAAGGGATGAAAGAGAGTAGAGAAGGAAAGCAAGAACAAACAAAAATATATGTGAGTACAGTCCACGCGTTTATATTTATAAATATGGAATAACATTGATAATTGAAATATTACATCTATATCTACATCTAGTATATATATATATATATATAAATATAAATATATATATAAATATATAAATATAAATATAAATACAAATATAAATATAAATATACATAATGAACGATTAAGAAAGGCAAGAAAAATATATATATATATATATATATATATAAACGATTAAGTGTGACAAACAAACAAAACAAAAAATATGGAGGATTATGGAGATGAACAGATATATTGAGACATTGTTTTATGCATTTGTATATATATATAGTTATTGATGTTTTAAAGAATGCTAATAATATAGTATTGTACTGACAAACTTCTCGATCGCCACCCGATCGCGGTGACGGCGGAGCCGAGCGAGGGTGCGACCGTGGTGGGGAAGGGTTGTAAGAGCAGGGGTTGGGCGGTGGACTCGGGGAAGAGGGAAGAGGGAATAGAGAGAGGAAGAGAGAAAATTGCGACCAGGGCGAGCTCGTTGCGCGACGCAGTCCAGTCTCTTACTTTGCGATAACTTCTTTTCTACCGCGGGGAAGTCTCTCGCGACGAGGAACCAGGCGAGAGGAGTGAAACAAGGGCGGAGCAAGCTCGTCGACCGAGCTCGATCACTCGTCGCGCAAATTTACACGCTCGCACGTAAGCACACAACACGCGCATGTGTATGTATACAGTTACACGCAGACACACACATACGAATATAAATATACACGCGTAATAAGTGATAAGTAATAATTATTGGTAATCGAAAAATAAAAAATATATATATATACACACACCGCGAGAGAGAGAGAGAGAGAGAGAGAGAGAGAGAGAGAGAGGGAGGAAGGAAATGGAGGACACCTTGTAAAGAGAGTGCGAGGAAGATGTTGATTAATTAATTGTATCGATTATTGTCGTTCCGTGGTCGAACAGTGAAGTGTAGACGAGGAGAGCGCGACGAGCATTATTCAGAATCGAGACGTTTTGGTACCGTTACACGTAGATACACGTGTTCTACGGAAGGGTGCAGTGAAATAGCAGCCATCTCGCGCGAGTAGTGATTAACGGTCCCCTTGTTCTTGTTATCGTTACGATTACTGTTATCAGTAAGCAGCGAGGCGGATTGAGTTTCTCAGCTGCTTTCCTCGCACAGTCGAGGGAGATTCGGTTCACAGTTATCACGGTTACTTTCCATCGGTTACCGGTCCCGACCATCCAGCGGCAGCCGGGTCGAAGTGTCGCGATGTCGTTCGACCGTACGATACTTCATAGGGAATAAAGCAATATCGAGTAATAATCTAACGAAGGGCAAGCCGCGATAAGCGGGCACACCGCATAATCAAGCGCGTTCCCGTGAGCCGCGGAGATTGTTCGTAATTAATCAGCTACATCGAGTGAATATATACAATCCTAGGGAAGATAGCTCAGCGACACGGTGCGATACTCGTGAAAACTCGTTTCTTTCGCGGCCGACTGACGAGCAACGGCGGCTCGCGCCTATAATAATCGGTCACTCCGGGAATAATCCATTTCCCGTATCGCTCTGTATTTAATAATAAAAGTTCCTCTTTCGGGACGTGCGAACACAGTGGCCCAGAAACCGATGCGAAATATATGCTACTTTCAATTGCATCCACCTTTCGAGCAACTAATACCGTCTCACCCAAGCATCCTGACCACGTTCCGGCCGCGGCGCAATGAGATGCAAACATACACGCTCGATCGAACTCGTCCGAATAAAGCACACACACACACACACACACGCGTGCATACACACGAACACAGACGCCGAAAGTTACCACGCGAAATAATATTTAAAACGGACAGGGCAGAGGAGGAAATGGGAGGAACTATAGTTTCACCTGGTCTCACGGATTCGTCGATATCGATCCTCATCGATCACTTTCTGCGCACCCTCTATTTCGTCACCGCCGAGATGTTTCCTAGCACGGCTAGTTTGGCGCGCGTGCGTTCGCTTTCGGCTGTGCGACACACCGGTGTCCGTGCGTCCCGGTTTCTCGTTTCCTCCGACGGGGATGGCCGGGCGAGGAGGCGGCGGCTCGGCTCGTCGCGCCAGCGGAGGAAACGCGGGAGCGCGGTGCCGCGATACTCGAGAGCAACCCCCGTCGCTCTGCGCGCGATGCGAACGTTAATCGAGGAGGGCGGATTGCGAAGGGAGAGAAAGTGGATCGGCGTGAATGTGGGATGTGCGTATGCGTATGAAACGAGCACGCAGAAGTCCGTAGATAGATAGGCAAATTTTTCGAGAGCCTCGTTTTCGTGCGTACGTGAAGCGAGAGAGAGAGATTCACCGAATCCTTGCTGCGACACGGCACCGGCGCGCCAGCGTTTTCCTCGCGGCACGGCTGGGGATCGCGTTTAAATCCTTCGGCCGGTCGCGGAGCTCGCGTGAAGAGGAACACGCTCCGACGGGGATGCGACGGTCGGTCGATCGGCTTTCGAGTCAGTTGTAACATAATCGGTCGGCTGGAGTCGTGTGCCTCGACGATGCTTGGAACGTGACACGTCGCAGCCAGGATGTTAGGTATAAACGGATCCTACTTGTAGGAGTTACTTTTATTCGCGCGTCAAGGGAACATGTGGGCCAACGATGCTCACGCGTTTATTATTATTATTATTATTATTGATATTACTATCACCTTTGTTTTCTCTTTTCTGTTGACTTATACATATATATATATATATTATGTATTGATTATATCATTACTATTGATCACGACTACGATTGATGTTATCATTGGGTAGTATTATCGAGATACGTCCTCTGTCGTTTGCTATTTGTCACGAACGCAATAATCACTCTGTTACGAATACAATTGCCATTGTATTTGAGCCGGGCTTCGTTTTCCTTTCTCAACTTTTTATAGAGACACGCGACCCGAAGGAATCGCCCGCGGTCAACGTCACGGATATCGACGAGTGGCGTTACAATTTCGCGTACTAATCAGCCGACGGCTGGAAGGGTGGCTGTAAAAACCGTTCCACGGATCGGCGAGGGGACGGTTGGAAAATGATCCGCGCACCGTCGCTCGTCCACGGTTTTAGCTAATTAAGAACGACGTCCAGGGCGATCGCTTCGGGTCGCGGCTGTATGCGACGTGAACGTAACCCCGTACGATATGTATGTACATATATATATTATTTATATATATATATATATACACATTTGAGCACGAACAGCATAAATAGTACGATAAGCATATAATCGTGTAATTACACGTGCACGCCGTTCGGATGCGCAGTTACATGTAATCTGTTAATATTCTTCCTGCGTGCAAAAACATGGAAAACGGCCCACGAGCTTCGATGAAGTCTTGCTAACCGTCGTACAGCAACACCATACGAGTTCGATTCGATACTTATCGTTGCCGGAGCTTACTTTACCCCTCGGTGTCTGTCAATGTTGATCGTTCGTTCCAGCAAGGTGTACCGAAGCTTTCTGAATTATCTCGCGACGAGCGCACTTTTATCCGGGCCAAGTGGACTCCGCTACTGAGCGGACCTTCCTCATTTTTCCACTGTAACGCGGGTCAGTCTTACGCCACTCAACGGCGCGACGCTCTACTGTCGCGGCGTTCTTCGTTTGCATTATCGCGTCAGAGTTTGCAATTTGGCGATGAAAGGTAAATCAGCGGCTTCGCAGCCGCCACGCTGCAGCGTTTTCATTCTCCTTCGTTCTTGGGATCGGTTAACCGAGTTGCTGCATTTCAAGCGTCCCGTTGCGCTCGTCCACGAAGAGAAGGGAGGCTTCGGGTGGTCAGCGAGCAGAAAAGTCAGACGTTTCGTTCTCCGTAGCTTCGAAGCGCTTGTTCCTTGTTTCGCTTCCCGATTTTACATATCAATAGGGCGATCTGCGCGATCTGAAAATTGATGGCTCAGCGCTGCGCCCGTCGCTGGCCCCTCAGTGTATTTCGCGGTTTCGCCGGTCTCCCCCGGCGAATTTTCTTTCCACCCGGCCGCAACAGAACGGATGTACAGCGACGATGTTACTTGTACCCGCGGACCGCGCCACTGTTCCGTTTCCCTTTCAACGACTTTCACCGGAGCAGGCGAGCACAATTTCAGCGGACCGTTCCCGCGAGAATGCGACCGGGACGGTCCTCCCGAGGGGAGCAAGCAGGATGTCTAACGAGCAATTTTGATAAGATTCGAAATTTTGTAAGGGAGCTGCATCGCGATCGTTTTGTATGCGTGTGTGAGAGAGCGAGGAACTTGCGAATTCCGAGCATCCGCTTGTCCCGCTCGGTCGTTGCCCTTGCTTCTTCGATAGAATAGCCTCTTTCGTTGCGAACCAACGAACACCAGCAGAATGTTCTGTGTACACGGCATGTTATGAATTTATAAAAAAAAAAAAAAACCGGGGAGAGGGATCCAGAGAATCTCTCCTGTCGACGCGCATCCGCGCGACAGGGGGAACCGTAGATGGGCGCGATTACGTTGTTGCAGCGCGCGCGCGCGCGCGCGCGCGGAAACGTTTTTAAATAATTTTTTACGACGCCCCCGCAACTAGACGCAAAAGTGAAGCAGAGAAGGCGGACGGCGTGAGAGAACGAACGGAAGCTCGGGCGGCATGGTACAGCTTGCCATGAGGAAACTTGCAATATAACAAGCAATAAATATGCCACTTTTAATGCCCCATGTATATTAAACAATTATGTGGATGCTTAATGAGATTTATTGAATTATAAACGAGCAAAAGCCAAGAACTAAGACGAGAAATACCGATTTTACATATTCTTACTAATCGTAAACGATTACAATACGTATAGCGACATTACTAAAAATTATACGATTATGTATCGATTTAAAAGAAAAAAGAGCAGATAAAGAAAAAAATGGTAAATAAATAATTATTACAAAAAAAAATGGGATGTGGACGGCCGCCGGTGGTGGAGCGCGCGCGCGCCGGCCGTCCGGTAATCTAATCTTGCGTAAGTACGTAAAAGTTTCAATTTTACACTACCGATAATAATGACATAACGGTAAGGCTCTATATATAAGATATAATGATGATTTATAATAATTATAACGTTGTACAGAATATTTATGAAAGGCGCACTGCTGGCGAAAGAGCCGCGCGTTCCTCGGGGCTTCGTCGATCGCGCGCGCGCCTGACAGAGGGCGATATGAAAACTGGGAGGAAATTGGTAGAAAACAAGGGGCGACGACGATTAACAGGCGGACGAGAAAATGTTTGCCTTCCGCGTAATCGATAATATAACGTTGCTCGAGCTCGTCGTGATTTTCAACTATTCCCTGGCATCCATAGTGAACGAAGAGCGCGCGACTCTCTAACCAAAAGCGGCCAGACTATAATGGATGTTTTGTAAGATAAAGCAAAACGATCATGGATTCTATTAAGATCGCGGTTCGAAGAGATGTATAGTCGGTTGCGCATTCGAGATCGTTCGAATTGAGACGACGACGCCTCCTCCGACGGAGGGTGAAAGGAACAAGGTGGGGGACGAAGCCGATACGAAAAATAAAGGTAAAAAGAGAAGAGACAACCGCGGCTCTTTTCTTCCGCGAATATTCGAGCGCTCGCGACGTCGCAGGGGCGCGCATTATTACGGCCCTTGGGTCGAACGGGGGAGGAGATTGAAAAATAACAAAAAAAAAAAAGATGATAACACGAAAACGCGAAACAAAAAATAGGGGCGAAAGATAGATAACGAAGAGAATTTATCCGCCGCGCGTGTGGCGTTAAGAAAGGGCCGATAATCTAATTCATTGTGTATGTATACAGACAAAAGGTAAATATAATATTGCGATTATAAATATTAAACTAATAAAGAATAACAATATTGTACCCCTCTGTACATATAAATATATATTACAATACGATGATTATTACTATATGATTTATTATAAATATATATACATAAATATAAATATATCTCATGAATTCACATTATTATGTTTATTATTGTTTACTTATTATTATTAAAATTATTATCATTGCGATGATAAACGAGGATGACGATGATGATTATTATTATTATGATAATATTATTAATATTTAAGAAAAGGTTCACAACGTGCCGTGTGTATGTGGGAATAAAATATATAATATAATGGACATTGTTCAATTCAATCTAACGTCTTCGTTGTTTTTCTCTTCCCACGCCTCTGTTACCTTCGACGAGCCCAGTGAAAACCAATCCTAATAGAATCCCTGAAATCCTTCTCTCAGCACTGTATAAAGTCTAACGAGAATAAATATACGTTTGAAGCTTTCGACGTTCCAGTATTTCCTCGTTGCTTTAACCAGTATTTCGTAGTAGTAAATATTCTTATTTAAACGCAAGGACTTCGATTAGTATTAACGACCCGGATAAGATATCTTCGCATATTATTTTCCACTTACATTATTCTTCTGTTCCAACAAAGCTGTGGATAATCCACTTCCAGTTACTCTACATCGAGACTCCTTCAGTTTTATCCATATATTTCACTATAAATAATATATTTTAGAAGCCGTAAAACGAATCTCTTGCCTTCTAAATTCGTATTTTTCGCTCTGAACGCGACTCTGACTATCGATAGATCGAACACCAAACATGGCGCCAGCCATGTTAGATTCTGTTATCACTATTTCAAGTACTCCTGTCCTGTCAAACGTGACATGTATTCTCCTTCGAACATTACGTGGCAGTTTCACTGATAAACACGTCGCAGGCTTGGCAGCAGAATGGGTATTTTCTTCGCGAAGAAAAAGCCACCGAGTCGTGTCACCAATCAGGACAAAGCCATTTTGGTACGCAGTCCCTCAGATTTCCTAACCTCTCCGTTCTTATCAATCGACATGTTACTACAGTGCTGATTCCCTTTCGCAGCAATTAAAACAAACCAGAGATAAGATCAAGCAGTACCAACGGAGGATCGAGCAAAATCTCGAGAAAGAACGGCTGCTGGCCAAGAAACTAATTCAAAATGGGCGAAAAGAGTGAGCGCCGAATATCTCCCTATTCGTACTTTCGTTTAAACCATCGCGCTGTACTAAATATCACGAGCTTTCGTTTCAGCCGAGCTTTACTGCTATTACGGAAGAAGAAGTTCCAGGAGCAAGTGCTGTCCAAGACTGACGGCCAGCTGGAGAGCCTGGAGCGCATGGTGCACGATATAGAATTCGCGCAGGTGGAGTCGAGAGTCGTCGACGGCCTAAAGGTGGGCAACGCTGCGTTGAAGAAACTACACAGCTTGCTCTCCGTCGACGAGATCGAGAAAGTTATGGACGAGACCAGGGAAGGCCTCGAGAAGCAGAGGGAAATTGACGAGATACTGTTGGGAGAGCTGACGGCGGAAGATGAGGATGACGTTCAGGAAGAACTGGATGCTCTTTTGGCAGCGGAAGTCGAGGAGAGAGCGCCGGAGGTGCCGGTAGCGCCGGAAGGCGTGGCAACGTCGGAAGAATCGGAAGGCGCGACGTTGCCAGAAGTACCGGACGAATTACCTAGGAAGAAAAAAGGTGAAGCGTCGCTTATTTCCTTGAGCTGGATAGGTGGTTAATTGGTCATTCGTTTTTACAGAACGTACAAAGGAGAAGGCGCAAGAGGCAGTTGCCCTGGAAGCATGAGGGGCTATGATTAGTAAACCGTTTGCTTTATTCGCACGTTGCGTGGGGGTCTATGTATATATGTACAGTACTTTGTATGCGAGGTTCAGCGTGATTTCGAAAAAAAAAAAAACGGGGTTGCACTTTTATCACAGAGAGATCATTTCGAATGGTGAAGACTGTTTTCCATTACACCGTGCGTGCGCGTGACTTTAATATAGCGGGAAGAAATTTTCGATGCAGCGGAAACGCAACTGTATATTGTTCTTTCATGTATCACACACGGTTGGATGTGTTCAACAATGTTAATTATATTTGTACTGCCTTGAATGCATGAGTAACTTCTAATCTTATTATTGGCCTCTATTACGTGCATGTGTACAAGTGTAAAGAATTTTAATAAATATGATTTCATTTACCCGTCGTTGCGATCATTAAACTCTCTCCTGTGACGTACTAAAGCTTTTCCCGAAGATCGAGATTACTCCCGAGCCTGTGCACTAGGGTGGACCTTATTTTTCGAATTTCGAATCTTTGTCGGGTTACACCCTGGAATTGTGCCATTGAAGGAAGAAATAATGTGTGCTGAATTTGAAATCGATCGGAGAACGGGAAACCGTGCCGCGTCGAATTTGAAAATGTTTTATTTTTGTAACTCGTTTTTCTCCATTGTAGTATATCGTTAATATACATGTTTGTATTAGGGCTGGGACTATTCGAATAATTTAATATTCGAATATTTTACAAGTAAGGTAAATGTCCCAATACCTGGACATTTAAGGTACGGCGTACACACATTTGAGAATTTTTCAGTTATACAAATCGATTTATATAAAAACGATTTTGCAATTGCATGGGGCATCGTGTGTACTTTATTATTAAAAAAAAAAAACACATATTGTAGGAGTGAATAATTTTGTGAAATATTAAAAATTCATAGACCTTACAATGGCCCAATACTTGGACAGCTTAACTAGTATGTCCCGGCGTCCCGATTTTACTGTCCCATTACGTGGACACATAATGAAACATCAGCAATTTGGATGTTTTCTAGCGAAATTAAATAAAGAAAACAACACAATAGTTTTTTCTTTTTGCATATTTCTTCTGTATAAGTAATTTATTCAAATCAGTAAACAAACTTGAGTAAAAAGAATCTATTATTGAATGACTAATTTTAAGTTTATGTGTATTCGTGTGTAACATCGACTGCTTAGCAAATCAGATAAATCCAATACTAAAATGGTGTAAACCGGACAGTTCAAGAGAATAAATTGTTTTTTACGAAAGTGTTACAAATATACCAAATATATATATATGAATATATTTTACTAAATATTTGAATAATTGAATAAAATAGTTCTTTTTTCGATAAAGCGAATATTAAATGGACTAATCGGTATTATTTGCACCAGTGTCCAGCTACTGGGACGTGTCCACGTATTGGGTCTTTTATTCGAATGCTAGGAATAAAGTTCGAATATTTGAGTATTCGAATGTTATTATTCGAATGTTATTGTTCGAAATTTCGAATACTATTCGAATGTTATTATTCGAATACTAGTATGGTGTGAAGTGGGTGAAAATTAGCTTACAAGATTTCACCCTGACAAATGAACCTAAAGAACTTGATTTATAATTCACACCATACTATTCGAATACATCGGTATTCGAATACTTGGATAGAGTAAAGGTGGGTAAAAGTTCGCAGCGGGTAAGAGTTCGCACCATGCGAATTTCATGGTTCGAGTTGTGGCAGTTGCCAATGGTGATTGGCAGTCAATTGTCAATCAAGGTAGAGTCACTAATGTCGAATTTCGTGGCTGTGTTTCGGTTTGTTATCTTACAATGCGGTAAGTACCGAATTCGTTAGTTCCGATGTAATATTCTCATGTTTGGGAATCAATATTATTCCTATAAATTGATCAGTAAATATTTTAATTAATATGCCGTCTGAAAGAGCTGAAATTCTTCTATTAAAAAGTGCTAATAGAAGTTTTCAATTCTCCTCACAGATAACAGGATTGATTAAACAATGTAAAAGTAGCTGTGGGGGCAAAAGTTCGCACAATGCAATAATTTGACGGGTGTTATATCTTCATTAAACTTATTTTAATTCCAGAGTTTGCTAAATTTTGAGGTTGTGATAGTTTAGCATTACCCGAACTATGTACTTATGCAGGAAAATAAAACACTTCTTTGGATATTTCTCGTTGCGTTCTTTTACCCCATAACATGCGAACTTTTGCCCCACAGAGCGGGTAAAAGTTCGCATTTGACACTTTTTGGAAATATTTATTTTATATAAGTTGTGACAGGTAAAGAGTCTAGCAGGGTAAGCATGGTCAAACGGCCCCCACGCCGATTCCTGGGGTTGTTATTTTTTAAACAATGCTCCTTGCCTGAAAAACCATTGTGTAAAGTTTTAGATCGCTACCCCCCCCCCCCCCGTTTAAGGGTAATACGGGGGTAAACGCCCTTAACGTTATTATATTTTATCTCGGTTACTACTTAAGATATTTGAATGAAACAAAAGCGACAAAATAGCTACTTACTAGCTGTACATCATTTATTTTTTTCAAAATTTCAAATCTATTATTAAGGATAGAAAAAAAATAATTAATTTTTTATGGGTGGTTTTTCGAAACAACCCTTTGAGTGACAACCTCCAAAAAAATCAAGAATAATGCTCTATTATCGAGCTATTATATAAAAATTCCCGAAAATTGTCGAGATGGTGGAACATAGTTAAATAATTTAAAGAAGATCATTATATTTTAAATATGAGGGGTTTTGTGGCGATAAAGAGTACTTGTCGCGAGCCTGAGAAACACAATATAAGATCATTCTAAAAAAAATCATGACCTTGAAATCTCAAAAATTAACCTTCAAAAAAACTTTTTTCATCGGCCTTATATTTACGTTGTCAAACAGTACAACTTTTGTATAAAACATTTTTTCGTGTAATTATAAATAACAGATTAGAGGGAAAAGGACACCCGAAATGCGCCAGTTTGTGCAGATATCTTTCAATTTATTTTGGAAACTAAGGGTCCAGAAGAAAATCTGACTACTCCACGCGATGCAGCAGACATATTTCCCCCGGAAAATGTCGACCAAAGTGGTAAGTCACGTTTTGTTTTCAATACAGAAGCCAATAGCGGCGGGCGCATCCACTGCTGTTCAGCGACAGAATCGCTTAAACGCGCGCAACTACCACTGAAGGCGCCGCACGTTTTGCCAAACTATTTCGCTTTGGTATTGAAAACAAAACGTGATGTACCACTTTTGTTGATGTTTTCCGAAGGTAAAATGTCTCCTGCATCGCGTGGAGTAGTCAGATTTTCCCCTAGACCCTTAGTTTTTTTATATATATAGAAAGATATCTGCAAAAATTGGTGCATTTCGGATCTCCTTTTCCCTTTGATCATTGTTTAAATATATTTAAATGTTAAGAATGCAATAATAACTTATATCGTTGTATTCCGGAAGGTTCATAGAATAATGGGACGGAACCAGCAACTGAATAACTATTACTGATTGAACACAAATAATGTTCAAATTTGAAAATTTACACTGTTTTTCAAAATCGAATTTCTCGAAAACTGAGGGTGATGGCGAAAAACGGTTTGCGAATTCGTATTCAGCGCACAGAAATCTATAAGAAACGGATAATGAATGTTACAAGTCCAGGTGGCTGTTGAATAGTGTTACAATTATACTCTTGCATGAGTTTGACTCCTCGTTGGACCGAATTGTTTACTACTAAATTGTTTACTATAATTAATCCAATATTATATTTGGGATAATTTTCCCATTCTAGAGAATCCATATTTATGAAATCTGTTGGAACAGTATAATCGTGATGAAATCTGTTATTTATAAATATATGCAAAAATTTCTTAGACAAAAGTTGTACTGTTTGACAAGGTAAAAATAATGCCAACGAAAAAAGTTTTTTCCGAAGATCAATTTTTGAGATTTCAAGGTCATGATTTTTGTTAAGTAATCTTATACTTTGATTCTATATTGTTGCAAAGCGTAAAAAGACAAATTCAACGATATATAAACACCTATATTAACGATATACTGTAATCAGAAAAACGAGTTACAAAAATAAAACATTTTCAAATTCGATGGGGCACGGTTTCCCGTTGTCCGATCCACATCAAATTTTGCACAGTGTGTTTTTTCATCCAGTGGCACAATTCTAGGGTGTGTCCCGAAAAAATTGAAAGGTTTGAATAAAAATTTATTCGACGCTACGGATGGAACTCTCTTCGAATAAAAAAATTATCTTTATTCGTCGGATAAATTCTCATGGAATAAACTTATTTATTCGTTGCTCTTCGAATAAACGTAGCTTTGAATATTCGTGTCTCGAATAACGAATAAAATTTTGTATCTTTTATTCGTTGTTTGAAATTTTTATTCAGATAAACTTTTCGCCCAACTCTGCCCCTAGCTTGATTGGCTCTTTGTGTGGTTGCGGCCGGTGCCCGAGATTTCAGTGCACACGGTGTACAGTGTACACTCGGCTAAAACAGATCGCTCCAAGTACCTTTCATCCATATATTATCTACTAAATAATCAGAGTCCCTACTTATAGATAAACTGAAGCAGCCCAATTAAGATTCAACACTCGATATCGATTACAAGATAAAGCAGGAGGCATGTCAGTCAATTTTCACGTGCTTTTGTTGCGATACGAATATGCACTATCAGCGCGTAAAGTACTTGGGAGAAGCTATCGGCAACTATCGATATTTCTCCGCCACCTACGAAAGGGTACTCTCACCCTACGTCTGTGGTAGCTGGATCGATATTTATTACCCGATTGTACCCCATACGGCGTTACAGAAGACGGTAGTTCTCAAATTTAATCGCCACGCTTTATCATCCCTTCGTTTATTCTTTCGAAATAAGTCAATACATATTATACAATTTTCTGTTCACTGACCTGCAGCACATAAATATCTACTGCAATTTTGCATACTTTCTTTCACTTCGCTTCCACTCGACGACAAAGAGCTATACACAAATAGAAGGTCACACGTGACAAGCCGACATAAATTATTCAAAGCCTGATAAGATAAAATGACAGAACTGACGTGCTCGAATGTATTTGTTGCCCGCGAAATATTTTGCACCCTCCGCTCTATTTCCCTTGCCGTATTATGTTTCGTGCATTGCGAGCTACTCAAATAAAAACCCCACGCGTACCTAGATCCAAATGATCGGTAGTGCGAGTTAGGAAAGGAATAGTGTTCACGTTGCGAAGGAAACACAAATAAAGGAGGTCGCGAGACACCTCCGGCAAGTGTGATTTATGGTGTCATAGTTTAATAAAATTTGACCCGTGCTTCGCCGTAATTTAGATAATTAAACAAACACTTTGTAGCAGAGTGTATTAAATTACACGCACGTGACGATGGTCCGAGTGACTTGCAGAAAAATTTCGTGGCTTGTTAATACTTACTTTTCGAAGCCAAGAAGACAATATTTCTTGAATGTACGAGATTGAGGCTCCCGAGAATTTTCACACCAATTTACATTTTCTCACTGCCATGCAAATTAGATTCATTATCGATCTATGGATCTATGGAAATTTCAACTTTGCATAACAATGTCGTTGAATGTGTTAATTTAAAAAAGAAGTCGAAATATTAAATTAATGCTTATTGGATGTGACGTTCCCAGACGGTTTTGTAGTCTCCTATGGCCAAGTGCTTCAGCCGGTTTTGTAAATATTCGCAGACCTTTGGATTTTTCCCCTCGCTCAGTTTATATCTGGTGATTTGCATCCTTTGTATGTAAAATGCAACTTTATATATATATATATATATATATATATATATATATATAAACTAATACAAAAGAGACGGCACTATCTGTGTCCCAGTACGAAGTTTCATAGGTGGCCAAGCGAATGTTCTCCGTTTATAATATTTTTTATCTGCCTCGCACACGATAATCTCGAAACCTGCTTAGTGCTTTTGAGGTTTTAAGTGTTGTAGAACTAATATGCGTGGCCTTCAGTGCCCTACTTTAAACTCGTTCCGCTTGTATCGCGCTTTATTCATCTTATAACGATAAATTTTTCAGCAGAACTATGTTCGGAGACTTCGACTTCGGCTTGCTTATGTAAAGGTCTTCCAACTTTTGACATGTACAAGTCGCGTGAAAATTTTATGAACGTATAAACCGCGACAATATGTTCAGCATATTACGCGGTATGTATACTTCTGAGACAGCGTTTGCAGTTGGTGCACGGGCAAGTGAATTTCATTTCGAAAAGAAAGCAATTTAATAGTAATTAATCATTTTTTGCATTTTAGCCTGTACGCATAGGGGAGGCCGGGGCTAGTTGGTGCAGACGAATTATCTCGACACCGTATATATGTAGCTCCATTTGATCGAGATATGCAAAGATTGTTGTTCAATTCGTCCGTACGATCGAGTATGTGCACCTTGACGCAAGCAATCGTTTTTTAACTGTTTTCGTTTATACAGAGAAAAAGTAAGTAGGGTAGATGCACCATTTGTGGCCACTTTAAGGTATTGTACCAGTTTGGCCACTTCTTAAAAAATATAATATTTTTCCGTGTAAGCAATTGAGGGCTCGGATGCAATAAGGGGACTAGGGTAAGTGACCCAATTACGGATTGTGTCCGTATTATGGTGGGCTACCTATGCCTTTATGAATTAAACACACTGTATTTATACAACACCTGAAATAATTTTTTTTAACTAAGTTCAACGCTGATTTTATTCGGGAGAATTAAAAAATTTTTACTTTAAACTCTTATATTTATTAAATTTCGTATTTTAATACTGCTCCTGACAATTTTGTCGTAATTCATCAAACAGCTAAGTGAAAGTGCTAAGAAGTCGCATCTGTACGTAAGTAAAGATAAATGTATACTTTTATGGAATGAAGTTTCAATTTTATTTTTATGAGTAAATATTACCTTGATATTTCTTATAAAACGAAATAGTTTTCAGTTTAAAATAGTTTTATCTAATAAAAATGGAAGTCCGTGATTAGTACCGATTTATTGAATATGTTCCTATTACGGAGTCAGTAATCGGTACAGTATTCGCGGACTCGACCCAGCTCGACCATTTACCGATTTTAATACAGAAATTGTATTAAATTTATAGTTACTGCAATTTGTAATGTAAGTATATATATTCAGTAATTACATAGGTTCTTAATTTATAAAAAATACCAAAATTGTATTTACTTTTATTTATTTATTTCAGAAAAATGATGAAAAAACCAAAAGTGCGACGCCTAACCTACAAAAGAGAGAATCAGTTGAAAATGCTTTGAGAGATATTAGGAAAGGAATGCCTATAGGCACTGCTTCCACGAAATATAATGTACCGAGGACTACATTGTTCAATAAAATAAACAGTAAACATGCAACTAAAAACCCTATTCATTAAAGAATGTTATTTCAGAATTTGTTAGAAATAGTTTGTAATTTACGCAATTCTTATTACTGTGATAATATTATGTAATTAAATATACTAGTCTCAATTAAAATAAATATACGTAAATGTTATTCAAAATTATATTATAGTAAAGTGTGCAAAATAAATTATAATAATTCATAATTATTTATTTATTTATTTACCCATTATAATTATTTATATTATTACCATTATTTTAAATATGTCAATAAAATTCGAGAACGCCGCAATTCGGGCTCCATATGGGGTCTCGAATCCGTCACTGGGGCTCCATACCGGGACATATCTTCCATAATTGGGGCTCCGTAATATAAGCATTCCAGGTTTGAAGGCTCTGTAATAGGTGCAAAAACCTGTTTTTTTCGCTTGATCGGTATTTCACTAATTTCTAATTATTCCATACAAAATTATTTTTAGGGGGTTCCGGAACCCTTAAACTTACTAGAGGGCACGAAAAAAAACAATTATCCATAATTTGTTATTATTTCTAAATAACAAAAAGCCCGCAGAGCCACTAATCTGTCCGTAATTGGGTCACTTACCCTAGCGCTCGAAAATGGGAAAAATAATTGTCCAAACGCTATGAAATATTGGAAAATTAAATGTTGTTAAACTGTATTTTAAAAAATACAGTATTGTAAAGCTCGTCACGACACACATTTTTTCTATTCACAGTTTGTTTATCGAATCATTACTATTCGAGCTAAAAATTATAAACGAAAAATTTTTCATCGTCCAAAATCATTATTTCTTTAAACATAAATTGCGATAACTTGAGTAAATATTAAGGGATCGTTATGAGACTTGAAACATAAAACTCAGAAAACTCTAGCGAAGCCGCAAAATGTATGCACAAAACCCTTATGTTAACAAATGTAATAATATTTCATTAAAAGGTAATACTGGATATAACCCATGTTTTTCAACGTTCGCCGTTAAAAAGAATCGAGGCAATTTTGAGGTACATATAACTTGCAGCGACAAAGTTTTTCCTTAATATACAAGGAAGATTTTCACAAATTTTCACACTGATTAATAAATAATTGTAGAAGTTATGACGATATATATAATTCTCCCACGGCGCCAACTGTCAACGCGAATGCTAAGGCTGCTAAATAGCCCATTACACGCAGCTGTTGACTATTGATGGCGCGGGAGGTTTATATATATCGTCATATCTTCTACAATTATTTATTAATCAGTGTGAAAATTGGTGAAAAACTTCCTTGCATATTAAGAAAAAACTTAGTTGCTGCAAGTTATATGTACCTCAAAATTCCCTTGATACTTTTTAACGGCGAACGTTGAAAGACATGGGTTATGTCCAGTATTACTTTTAAATGAAATATTATTACATTTTTTAACATAAGGGTTTTGTGCATACATTTTACGGCTTCGCTAGTTTTCTGAGTTTTATGTTTCAAGTCTCATAACGATCCGTTAATATTTACTCAAGTTATCGCAATTTATGTTTAAAGAAATAATGATTTTGGTCGAAGAAAATTTTTTTATTTATAATTTTTATCTCGAATACTAATGATTCGATAAAAAAACTGTAAATAGACAAAATGTGTGTCGTGACGAGCTTTATAACATTATATTTTTTAAAATACAGTTTAACAACATTTAATTTTCCAATATTTCATAGCGGTTGGACAATAATTTTTCCCATTTTCGAGCGCTAGTCCCCTTATTGCATCCGAACCCTCAATTAATGTAACCTTATAGTTCTGGCGTTATACTAAACAAAATATTTATGATGCGAAATTCTCCACATAATAATGATCTGCAAGCAATTTAAAAATTATGCACATGGCCAAAAACAGTGCAGTGGCCACAAACGGTACATCTACCCTAAATAGTTGTAGTTCACTTTCCAATCGGTCTTGAGACGGTATAGAGAATTTTATAACCCGAATTAATTTGCCATCACATTGAGCCTTTTGAAGATAAGATAATTACGTTTTGTTATTTTGTTTATATGCTCTATATTTTTTATGGACATGTTGGTACATAATGACTTCCTGTGGGGTAAATTGATACATTTTGCCTTCGTCCAAATAACATTTTTTCATTCATTTTGTATGTATTTTCTCAAGTTTTCGCTTACCGTATATTAAAGAGGAAGGAGCAAAGTATATCTTAGCATATTTGTTATTAAGTAATTCATTCAAGTATAAATAAGAAAAATTGAAAACTGAATAACGTATCAACGAGCCCCGGTCTCCCCTACAGTACAAGGTATTTTAGAACCATAGATGAAAATTGAATTGATTAATGTTCCCGGGCTTCCTGAACTAATTGTTTTCGAGGCACTCAGTTTTTCATCTCGTCGAATGAACAATATTTCGAAAATTCAGAGTAGAACGCACGTACCAACTTTATAATAGAGCATCGAATAATTTAGAGCCACGTATTGAGGCACCAATAGCAACGTTCAAATTGTTCTAACAAATCAATTGGCGCCTAGAGAATCGCTTGAAATACACCCGAGATTAACACAATTTCAATGGTCAGGGACGACCAACTTGACAGCGAGTAATCGTGTCGCGATCGGATGCTGTAATCGACGTTAATCAATTATCGAATTCCGATTAATCATGTCAACCGAGCATGCTTGCGCGAGCAAATCTTGCACGTGTCTGCTGTTAGACCATTAATTATTTACAGGCTCGACACTTCTTACTAATACTCAAACTTCGAGGCAGAGAGAGAATCGAGGATCCTCCGCGGACATTTGTAGTCACTTTGGCTATCTATCATTTCTCTAGAATTTCTCGTCTAAGGAAAGAAAAAGATTTAATACATTCTTAAATGAAAATAAAATTTTCATTCAAGAAGTGGCACTTTGTTTTACTCGCCCAGGAGAATCCACTACGAGCAATGTTTATATTCGCGTGAACACGTAGGGGAAATCACAGAATTCTTGGAACACCTGGAAATATGGGACGTTCACATGAATGGAATTCCATCGGTTGCAGGAAACGCATCCTTCTTGGAAAAGCTAGACAGCAGTGAATTACAGGAAGTGTCGCAGTCTCTTGATATTTCGAACGAGGCCTATGATACGGATCACCGGTTCCGTATTTAAAACCGGTCGACCTTCGCGGACAGGAGAGGAAAAGATAGGCGAGGAGAAAGGAAGAACAGCCGAAGAACGGTATCCGTTGATTCGAACCTTTCGATGCTCACATCTGCCATCTGATCGACGAAGATATTGTCCGGCTGAGGCCACAGTTCCGGGATCTATCGCAAGGTTCAACGATTCGCCGGCGAGTCATAGTCGATACGCGATATCGGGTTGTTACACAATATTGGGAATTAATGATACCGTCGCGTCGAGTGCTACTTAGCTTTCATAAGTGGCGATCTTGCTTGTTAGCTGTAAACATCTTCGAGCGCGATAGTAGGGGATAGTATTGGAATTACGAACACTTAGATAAAATTGAAACAAATGTATTGGCTCTGATCAGATTTACTTTATAGATAATTGAACTTTGGTTAAGGCAGGATACCACTTTTGCACTTAAAAAAAATTGAAATTTTTTTTTGTTCTCAAAGTACTATTTCAAGTGTATAGAATCGAAATTCATTCAGTAGAAAGGTGGCCGGAACCTTTTTCTTGTGTAAAAACCGGATTGGAGCAGATATATAAATCTATATAAAACTTTAAACGCGTTTTTCTCGAAACGATGTTTTCCAAATCAGCGTGTCAGATTACTCCTACAATTTTCATCGGATTGACTTGAAACTTTGCACAATTCTTCCGATTGGTGTAATCTAACGATGTACGTAGGACTTTTGCTGTAGCGTTGTTATTTTTCTTTTGGTGCGCAATTTTATAAATTTTTTTAAACTTTTTTACCCTAAAAAATTGACCTTTTCGTTAAAATGGCCGCCATTTTCTTAAAAATCGAAAATTTCGTAAAATCCCTACGTGCAGCATTGAACAATATTGTTGTTAATAGGGACATTCTTTGGTTTCTTTTCTAAGAGCCACGTACAGAGCGGAATTTGACACGCCGTCTAACGATGTTCCTCCAAAGGAGTGTATTTTGGCGCCACCTACAAGAGATTATTTTTCACTTTTTCAGTTTCAAAAAATGTGTAATTATAGATCAAAGTTACATTAATGAATGACTGAAACCGATTTTGTTTCTTCGCATTCTTTGTATGCAAAAAAAATTCATGAAAAACGCCTCCAAAATCGCAGTCAAAGGTGGTATCCTGCCTTAATTCTCTACGAAGCCAGCGCAGAGAATTATAGATAGTTTAATCAAGGAATCATTTTTTGAAAGAAAGATAAAACTCTTTCTGTCCGGAATTACCCGTAGCTAGCGGGGTAAATACGAACGGCTGCTTAAAGATCTTGATCTTCACTAAACACTGGTTTTCTTCCACACTGTGGGCGTGTCACTGTCTTTCTTCTTGTCTGATCGAATTTCGGTTGCTCGTGGGATGGAATATTTATTTGCTGCCTGACGGATGGAGAGCCTTTAATCTTTAACTTCTTTCGCGGGTATCTCAAGATCTCTCAACGAATATGTAGGGGAAAGGTGGGATAGTTGATCAGCGGAGGTACATGATCACATCAGTTTTTTAATTAATATACTGGCAATTTGTGCACTTCACGTTGCAGTTTTCTTTTGGGAGCATAAAATAATGTTGTTCGAAGCTTCGATCTTAGTTGCAGCCAAAAAGTAAATATTTCGGTCTGGTTGTTCTTCTTCCTTTTCGAGTAAATGTTGCATTTTCAACGATTTGAAATATACTAAGTAAAAACGGCAATTTCGAGTCTATTAATGCTGTTTATTGATTGATCTAAATATTTAAGGTAAGTTTAATGTTTCATCTATTTCAAATCGAGTGCACTGAGGGATACCTGATCAGTGTGTGAGGTGGGATACTTGAACAGCTGAAAATGCTCAAAAAATGAACCATAGAACGGCTAATGAAACAGAAAAGTACGGCAAAGAAAACGAGAAGGAAAATCTTTTCTTCATCATCATCTTAATCAGATGACATGTAAGTGAAATGTCTTTTAAGAATGCATTTATGTTGTTTTATGTCATAGAATTTAATTCCTCGGTTTCATTTTTTCAGTAATTCCTTCAAGTTTGTTATAGTTTACTTTCTTTTTATGATATTCCCTTTATTTCATGTTAATGACGAAGATAATAAATACTTTTTAGACAGATAATGTGTTATTTACTCTTAAAGTTCACTGATCAAGTCTCCCCTTCAGTGGGGGATACTTGTGCATAACGTCACTGCCAGAAAATGTTGAAATTCCGTCATTAAAATTAGTTTTCAGCTATCAAATTTGTACAAGTATATTGAGAATACTCTAAGAATCACAAATTACATAATTAAATACAAACAATGCAAACCATTATTATTATGTTAATAAAAAAGCAAAACTGTGATCAACTATCCCACCTTTCCCCTACGTCCATTCTTCCTAATATAATTCTGCGGTACTGGGTACATAAGAAACATCGAAATGTTAAGAGAAAAGGGTAGATGCCATCGTCCGTAACAGCCCCATACACGCTGTTCGTAATTACCTCAAATGAACAGAAGTTACGAAGTTTCAAATAAAACAAATACGAACATGTAGGGGAGACCGGGGATAGTTTGGACAATTTTTTATTAATAGTCTTTAGCGGGCCTGTAAGATGTCTTATGGCTATAAATTGTACACCATTCGATAGCTCAGAATGTGCGCTATTCATTTGAACCTGAGAAACGGGTTCTAGTATTACTTTGAGATGAAAAAACTTCAGAGATGCATATTGTCCAAAGTATCCCCATTGGTGGGGTTACATTGGACATAGCACGGGGATAGTTTGGACAGATGGAAAGAAATGATAATGAATAATCCAATGAATATATAATTTATTTAAAATGACAAATAGCCTTTTGGGCCATTAAGGAGCCCGACCTCCATGGTGTTTTCCAGAGCCGCGCGAAAGGGGAACTCGAAGCCAATAATACCGCGGGTGTACATCGGATAAGAAAAACTGTAAGAGTGTATGTAGTAGTGTGCGGTGCAAGCTCGTATTCATAGGCCGAAATAAATGGCCTTTTGGGCCAGTGGCAGCACTGGGGCCCCTAAGAATCCCAGTCATTCAAGCCTCGCCTATTCAAGTGTTATCTGTCCAATGTAACCCCTCATATCATATCAAAACAAAATTATTCGTGCCTTTCCTCAAAAAGGATACTTTGATTTTTGCATAGCATTACTTTATTCTAAACACATTCAGCAATGCCTCTAAAAAGTTACAATAAAATTTTTCCATAATGAAGTATCCGAATCACAACAAAAAGTAGATGAAAATATTATACAGTAACATACAAGAATTGAAAAGTGTGACATACCTTGCATATAGGCACAAACTACAAAAAAATTGCAATCATCTTGACACTATGGAGGCAATTTTCAAACTGTCCAATGTATCCCCGTGTCCAAACTATCCCCGGTCTCTCCTATATATACAAAGTGATCCCGCGATTTTATTTAGAATTGAGTAACGGAATTATGAAAAAATTATGCTTTGTTGGGTAGTATAGGCTTAATGCTCTATAGACCAGGGATGGGCAAAGATAATATCTAGCTAACCTCGAATAAAAGATACTTTACGTTTATCCGTTATTCGAAGATTGAATAAGATGATTTATCTTTATTCGAAGCGCCACGGATGAAGCAGTTTATTCGACGGGAATTCATCCGGCGGCCAAAGATACTTTCTTTATTCGAAGGCCTTTCATCTTGGGCTTCGAATAATTGTTCATCTTTCATTGTATCTTTGTCCTAGAAGCTCGAATAACCGGCGAGAGCCTTTGTGGCTCGATCGCCGTTGCTCTGCGACGTGTCATCGATTATACAGAATCTGAATTTCTTAAATTTTTCTCTTATTAATAATCCTTGTCACGCGTCATGCGACTCGCTGAGTTTCGTGAGCTTCGACGCTCGAAACCAGCGGGCCATACTGCGGAACGCAACTTTGTGGGTTTTTAGAGTGACTTAAAACAAGAACAACGGTGTGTTTCATTTGGGCCCTATCGCCCTTTAAGGGGGTGAAAACTAACCTCAAAGTCAAATTGGCACTTCCACTTTTTCGCGTATAACTCTCAAAGTATAACAGACAGAAAAAAATGTTTCAAACAAAAGTTTAATGGTACAATAAGTTTAAAAAGAAAAATATGTGATGAAAAATAACTTTTTCAAATCTTTTGTTAACGGAAGTTTGTAGCGCTTATTGCACCGTTAAACTTTTGTTTGAAACATTTTGTTCTAATCAGATCTCTGCGAAAGTGATGTCAATCGATTCCTTATGTCTTCCCGATGAAAGTGACCCCAAAAATGATACATGTAATTCGGACCATAATTAAGGAAATTATTTGCAGAATTGGAAGCCCGTTTCGTTAAAAATAGTCCGATTTAAATTATTTTCCGTCTATTTAATCGGGAGAATGCGAGGAATCCATTGGTGTCATTTTCATATTGATGCGATGAAAAATAAACAAATTCTGTTTCTGTATAATCGATGACACATCGCCGAGCAACGGCGATCGGGCCACAAAGGCTCTCGCCGGTTATTCGAGCTTCTAGGATACTGATACAATGAAAGAGGAACAATTGTTCGAAGCCCAAGATGAAAGGCCTTCGAATAAACTCAATAAACAAAGTATCTTTAGCCGTTGGATGAATTCCCGTCGAATAAACTGCTTCATCCGTGACGCTTCGAATGAAGATAACTCGGGTGATTTTTATTCGGCGACGGAAAAAGATAAAGTCTCTTTATTTAAATAATGCCCATCTCGGCTATAGACTCAAAATACTCGAGCGTAAAATTATAAGAAAAGCTACGAAAACATTTCACGACCATTATCTTCGCGGTTGCGCGCAGCCATCCGTCGTCGTGACAATTTCCTTAATACTAAACATAGTTAATACACAGGAAAAGAGCCGAGACCTTGAGGCTAAGGGGTAAAAGGAAGAAGGTTAACCCCCATCAGCATAACGGTCACCAAGCGAAGAAGAGGAAACCCCTTCCCCCGCCGGCTCTACCGGCAGTGGGGATAGGTTAAGAGATAGGGCAGTGTTCGGCCAGTTTCAAGGGGAAGACGCTACACTACTTGTAGACAATTCTAAATAGATGACTGCACCTTGGAGTTGTATATTTTAACTACTGGCAATCGCAAATGACAATTTTAATTTTACACGTACCTTACCGTACTTACCCTTTTGATCCGTTGTTTTATCCGGCTTAGACATGAAGTGGAACGCCCTTCGTTTAGGGTAATTCCAGCTTTTAAATGACGAGGACTTAGTGGTCCGTGCTGGACAGGATATGGGCTAGGAAATATTAATTCCATACAATACATATACATAAGGAGGAGATCCACCGACTTTCGCGGAAGAAAGGGTAGAAGCAATACCAAAAAGTTCCTCCTGCTCTTAAGGATCAGTAGGTGGTACTCCATATGGGGGGTTTTTAGTGGGTATCCTGCTTTGGCAGCGAGTCCCACATAACCCAGACAACCCGTCTGGGTATGCATAAAGCATTTTCCCCCTCTGAAAGAAAAAGAAAAAAAAAAAAAAAAAAAAAAAAAACACATAGCTAATACATCATTTAACAATATCGCGGGAGGACAGGACAAGCGAATTCGGCGAATATCGCGTCGTTCGAGTTTACCCCGCGTTCGCAATTTCCCCGCTCTCCCTTTTATGCAATTTAAAGAGAACGCGTATTTTTAATCGATTTTCGAAAGAGTTAATCGACTGAACAACGCGAATTAAGAATATTTGTTCTATTCCCGAGTGCATCGTGCGCTAATTATATTTAGAAGAAGAAAAAAGAAAACAGAATTGATAAATCGAGAAATCTCTATGATAATAAAAGGCTGTACTTCCGAAAGGGACCGGTGGCCGATCGAGATGGGGTTTGGGGGGAGGAGAGGGGAGGGTGTGTGGATCCTAAATCTAAAATTGTTGCTTCGGGAATTTATTAGTTTCCGAGATATTAATAAAAATCTTTTAGTATTTCTGTTGGCTTATTCCGACATAACGCATACCACTTTTCAACTTTTTCTGGATATTAGTATTGGTTGGGGCTAGATTAGTGCGGGGGGTGCGCGCCCGCTTGCGGGCGCGTAAAGCAGGGTAGCGAACCGGTGTGAGTTTGGAGATTTGAACCAGCAACTTGGGAATACGACCCGTCCTACTATATAGGGTGTTATTCTACTGATAGCCAATATTCTAGGGGGCGATTCGACAGGCCAAAATAAGACGAAAATATAGAATACAATTTTTTAATATCGCGCTTCGTTTTCAAGAAAATTGACTTTGAATTTCAGCTAAATACGCGTGCCTTTCCGGTGCCTGAGGAGCACGCGGAGGTAAGGGGAACGCGTCCAGCAGTTCGTAAAACAGTTTTGCTGGGACGGGAGGGTCGCCGGGTAGGGGTGCCCGCAACTACGTCCAAACAAAATTTCAAAAAAAAAAATTAACAATAATTTTTTATTAATATTTTGGAAACTAATAAATACCCGGAGCTACAATTTTAGATTCAGGGTCCACACCCCCTCCCCACTCCTCCCTCCAAACCTCATCTCGATCGGCCACCGGTCCCTATCGGAAGTATATCCTAATAAAAGTATACTAAAAGCGAAGTAACTTGTCACTCTCAATCAGCAAGTGTACCACTATTTTTAAGCCTGGTTTATCACGTTGTTCACGATAAGGGGAACTAACGGCACGTACCATTGTAAACTACACTTGCGCGACTTTCGAGTGGCATGCAAAAGCTAAGAATCTCCCGATTGAGATGCAACGCGAAAATTCCCCTTCGATGCACCAAAATTTTATTTCTACACGCGGTCCTCCATATCACGACTTTACATTTTTTTTTTATTATGGCCCTGATGATCGTATCCCAGACCAATTAAAATACCTCGAAGCTCGAAATACTGCACGCACGCGTTCTACACGTGTTTCAATTACGAGCTATTCCACGTCAAAACGGATAGGTGAAAATTTTAGTTTCACCGATTCTCTTCAAAATTACAGCATTTGTCGATAACCTTGCAAAAACAAAGCATACTGAATTTTAAAGGCCTATGTCAAATAGTTTTCGAAATATTTAATGTTAAAGTTTTAAAAATTGAAACATAATCGGCTGACGCGTCATCAGTTAAACTGTAATATCTCGGTCATTTTTAAAGATAATGCCTCCGGCTTGGTCTCATTTTAAAGCTGAAGGAATGTTTTCTCAACCCGTATATAGAATATTTTGTTTGTTGTTAATAAACTTAACAGTAATCGATGTCAAAGTTTCAAGTCGCGATTTGACGTCGTTCCCACTTCCCACCCACGATCCGGCTTGAAAAAAATACCATTCGATTCGTTGAGCCTTCAGCTAATAAATGCGTTTTTCAAAAAAGTGGAGAGATTTTTGGAGATGCTTGGAACTGCACGGATCCCGTGGTCAGTCCGCACGCACGCGTTTTCAAAACAATCGCCTAGCGTAGGAAAGTATTTATATACGATGCAATAAAACAAACTTTTCGTTCAGTGTTTTCAGTATTCTCGAGTAAAATAATAGGAATATCTGCTCACCATATAAAAGATTAGCTATAGTGAGCAGATATTCCTATTATTTTTCTCGAGAATACTGAAAACACTGAACGAAAAGTTTGTTTTATTGCATCGTATATAAATACTTTCCTACGCTAGGCGATTGTTTTGAAAACGCGTGCGTGCGGACTGACCACGGGATCCGTGCAGTTCCAAGCGGTGTGCACTGTCGTAAGTTTTATTTTTTTGTTGACTGCTCCCAAAATCTCTCCACTTTTTTGAAAAACGCATTTATTAGCTGAAGGCTCAACGAATCGAATGGTATTTTTTTCAAACCGGATCGTGGGTGGGAACGACGTCAAATCGCGTCTTGAAACTTTGACATCGATTACTGTTAAGTTTATTAACAATAAACAAAATATTCTATATACGGGTTGAGAAAACATTCCTTCAGCTTTAAAATGAGACCAAGCCGGAGGCATTATCTTTAAAAATGACCGAGATATTACAGTTTAACTGATGACGCGTCAGCCGATTATGTTTCAATTTTTAAAACTTTAACATTAAATATTTCGAAAACTATTTGACATAGGCCTTTAAAATTCAGTATGCTTTGTTTTTGCAAGGTTATCGACAAATGCTGTAATTTTGAAGAGAATCGGTGAAACTAAAATTTTCACCTATCCGTTTTGACGTGGAAAAGCTCTTACGTGGGAGCATGTTCGGACTAGAGGTGTGACTATCGATAAGGTTATCGATAAATGTCGACAGTATCCAATTGTTATCGATAATATCGTTATGATACTTAGAGCATATAAACATGGAGGAAGCATGCAATAGGCGAAATAGAGGCCGATAGAAAGAGAAAGATATACGTGTGGGACACCCACTCTCTTTCTAGCGCCAGGGGCGGCAGCGCTTTTTATTGAAGGTCCATAATGGAACCCTAAGAGTACTTTTATGTTGGAGCTGCGATAAACGATCAGAGCCGTTTCACACGACGATACATGCATGCGATACGCGTATGATGGATACCGATTTTTATTGTTCTTTTGTGAATCGTCGTGTGAACGGTCCCATAATGATCAATGTAACATCGGTATTCATCATACACGTATCGCGATACACGTATCGTCGTGTGAAACGGCTCTAAGAGCGAAGCGTCGAAATACCTACATTATATTGTTTTATAATGGAAGTGTTTATATTGGGGCAACGAGCAGATCAACGTTTTCTAAGAGATGACGTCTGATTGACGCTCTTATAGTTTCTTTCGCAGCTTCAACCGTACCCGAGAATATGCCAAAAATTTGTTGCGTTCCCAATTGTAGATTGCGAAGCGAAAATTTTACAGTTCATAATATAACTTTTCGTAAGTAAGCAAAAGCGAAATGTACACCGTACTTAGCTTGTACGACCATCACAAAACATATTTTCTGTTTAACACTCGAAATGATACACGGTTACCGATGCCCGTTAGGTTATATTTTATTTATTATGATAGTTTACATTAAGATTTATTTATTATTCATACTTTTATGCTTCCAAAAACATGCTAAGCAGTTCGGAACTTTATGTGTCATTTGTAATTAAATAGTATTTTGGTGGTAACCACAACCTCTCGGGTACTTAGGGTTATATTGTATTGTATTTACTTTGAGTTAACTTTTCTTAGGGTTCCATTATGGACCTTCAATAAAAAGCGCTGCCGCCCCTGGCGTTAGAAAGAGAGGGGGTGTCCCACCAGGGTTGCCACCTCTCCGGTTTTGGCCCGGAGACTCCGGGTTTTGTAGCAAATCTCCGGGCTCCGGTTTTACTGGAAAAATCTCCGGGTTGTAGAAAAAAACGAGATAATAAGAAATTGTGGCATTATAGAATGGTATCAATTTTATATACAATAAAAGTTATTAATTGAAAACACGTATACTTTTAAATTCTGAATTGTTTGAGCTTAAAAGACTTGCACATCTGTTTTCCGGATATTCGGGAACACAAATTTTTTTGCTTTCTCCATCTCCGGGTTTATATTCGAATCTCCGGGTTGGAATGTGTGGCACTCCGGGATTTATATGGTGATAAGGTGGCAACCCTGTGTCCCACATGTATATCTTTCTCTTTCTATCGCCCTCTACATTTTCGCCTATTGCGTGCTTCCTCCATGTTTATTGGGAAACCAAGTGGAGGCGTGGCTTAGACTTCAGCGCTGCGGTGGTAAGTTGGCAAACTATTGACAGTAGGCTGGATTCCACCAATCATTCCGAATAATTATTTATTAATCGAATAAGTAAAAATTTAGTGGTCCAAAAAATTTAAAAACACTCGTTTTTCACAACATGTCTATATAAACACTGATAATCATATGGACTTCGACGGATTTCAGCCTACTCTGAGTAGTTCAATTTTTTGTCACTAGTTGGCGTATCGAAATTCTTGGTTTCCCAATATGCTCTAAGTCAGCGATGCCCCGATGGGCGGCCCGAGGGTACGAGCATCCATCGCATTTTCCAAAGCTCGCGTGGAAGGGGGTGTCGAAACCAATGAAGTTGCAGGCATGCAACGGATGAGGAAAACTCTAGTAGTGTGCGTGTAGGCTCGTACCCTGAAATCAGCATGTAACCGTTACATGCTGATTTCATTGCGATTAAATTGATTTGACTTCTGGTTATAGGCTGATTTCAAGTCGTTTGGATTTGCGGTTATGGGTTCTATTTTTTGATGACAGGATAATTTTTAAACACAGGGGTGTTTCTTTTTCTTCATAATTTTGTATTGTCATCAGGTACGAGCCTACACTGAGTGTACCCGTAGGCTTATATGACTGGGGCTCTTGGAGCCCCAGTGTTCTACATTTTAGGAATTGGGAAAATAAACAGGAATTGACTAATGATTAAACAATAATATTATGTAATTGGACGAAATAGACTTGAACATTCCCACTTACACCTCTGATTAACAAAAAGTTTCTTATTAAACGATTTTTATTCAGCTTCAGTCCTCTGTTTGTGTGCTTGTTTGTATGCAGCGTGCGTCGCTAGCCGGTTACAGTCTCTATTAGCCGAATTGTTTACGCTGTAACCGGCTAGCGACGCACGCTGTTCGTATGTATGTTTGTTCAGTTCAAATCTAGAAACTCAATTTTAACCCACTTCCAACTATCCAATAGACTTGAAACTTTGCAGGCATACGTAGTTTGGATGACAATACAAAATTATGAAGAAAAAGAAACCCCCCAGGGTTTAAAAAATTATCCTGTCATCAAAAAATAGAACCCATAACCGCAAATCTAAATGAAATCAGCCTATAACCAGAAGTCAAATCGATTTAATCGCAATGAAATCAGCATGTAACGGTTACATGCTGATTTCAGGGTACGAGCCTACACGCACACTACTAGAGTTTTCCTCCACCGTTACATGCCTGCAACTTCATTGGTTTCGAGACCCCCTTCCACGCGAGCTTTGGAAAATGCGATGGATGCTCGTACTCTTGGGCCGCCCATCGGGGCATCGCTGCTCTAAGTTATGATATCGTTAAGGCAGAAGTAGAATGCGACGCATTCATTGTATAATAAATTCATTCAGAATCTATTTATTTTTATTTGAACTTATTGCAGGCAACATATTAGTGTCATTTTAGGTGTAATCTTGTACTGCTGTCTGTAAGAATTTGCACATTTATATATTCTAAGTTATATATTATAAATATAAATATAACACACATGTATACTTTTCTCAAAATTAAATCGTTAAAAAATATTTCAATTCTCCATTCGTCTTTTATTGATGCAATATTGTAATCAGTATTTGATTTTATATTTTGTACTTTCTTATCAAAATTCGCCCATACACTCTCATTTATACTTATATGAACACCCATTGTTAAAATATTGTTACTGTTGCTGGTCTGCATATTTGAATTATTTTGTTTAATATCGTACTTGTATATTAAATTACTTTTTACCGTTTTCACATATTCCTTTGCGTCGAGAGCGATATCTTTATAAGTATGTTTATGTATCCTTGTGTTACAAGGTCTGTAAAATGGTTATTTGCAACGTTGCTGCAACAAAGTGCGTTGTAGGTATTCTACCTCAACCGCTTCTATTCGCCTTAACTACATCTTAACGATATTGTCGTTATATCGTTAAGTATCAATAAGATATAGATAATCTATCGATAACCGATAGTCACACCTAGGGATTGCAATACCGGTAACCCGGTTTACCGGTTTCCCGGTAAATCACGAGAAGTACCCTCAAATTTTTACCGGTAATTCGTCAAATTTTTACCGGTAATTCGATAAATTACGTATATCAATATAGCGCATATATGCGTTCGTTATTTCGGTCTACATCGTTATCAGTGAAAAAAACTTCAATTACTAATAACGACGAAAACCGAAGTACCTCACGAAGAGTCAACTCTAAACCAAAAGAGAACTAAAAATCTAAATCAAGTCATAAAAAAAATGGACGTATTTTCAAGTAGAAAAAGTAAGGAGAAAATATATAGGCACAAATGGCATATGATTTCTTAATGACTATCTGACCAACAAGCGTAGAATCTGAGAGTGCTTTATCCGTGGCTGGATTATTTTGTACAAAAATTAGATCGCGATCAGGAGACCAAAGTTTAGACAAATTATGTTTTTTGCGTGCTTATTTGTTAAAAAAAATTAAATAAAAAATATTTAATTATGTACCGTTAAGGAACTAGTTCTTGATCAGGCACTAATTTTTTATCAGTTCATGAAATAAATCGTTCTTTTGAGTTTATGTCAAGAAATAATTGTTTGAAATAATTACTAACATAAAAATTGATAATTCAAAAATATATGTGTTGTCTGTGAAAGCAGTTAGTTTTGTTAGTTTTAGATGATTAAAAACTAGTTCCTAGTCACCTTATTATTCCATACCTTATAAGTATTTAAATTATATATTTATTTTAAACTTTTTAAAATTTTTCCTTGAAGTTTAAACATTAATTCAACTTTTAGTATAAAAAAAGTCTATGGTTTAATGTTTCATTAGGTTAAAAATAAATATTATAGCGGGAAACCTTCTAAACTGATCAGAAACTAGTTCCTTAACGGTATGTAAGATAAGATTCTTTTCATTGTTTTCGTGGCGAAGACCCATATTAATAAGTATTGTCCATAGTTACACAAATATATCTATTTTGCGTTATCTCATTTTATATTTTATGTTCAGAATAGTTTTATTTGCATATATTTATTATAATGCTCGATTAGAGTTCAAAAAAAGTTTTTTTTTGTAATGTTTACTCTTATATTTTCAATACTTTAAAAAATACCGGTAAATTATCGGTAAACCGGTTTTGATTGAAAATTTTACCGAATTACCGGTAATTGAAAAAGTCGGTAAATTTGCAATCCCTAGTCACACCTCTAGTTCGGACTCGAGGGAAGAGTTTGCCAAAAAGTAATCCGAAGAATGTATAAATTATAGCGGAATCTTATTGAGCAATCTCCGACGCTGTCTAGGAATCGATGAAATTCACGTAGAAATCGATGAATTTCGCGTAGAAATCGATAAGCCAAGAAATATAATACCTACACAATTTACGTCGGCGCCAAACGTTATCTTATTCTACTTAATTTTATTGCGGCGTAATTTCTGGATTGCCTCGAATGATTTCATCGCCAGGAAATGACTATGACGATAGTCTTCCTATACAGATACGACACTGACAGTACTTAAAAGTGTCAATCCTGCTATTAGCATCGATTCCTCTCTGTTAGCAATGGCGATACCGCGGCGAAACGTGCGCGCCGTGATTTTACCGCAAACAATTCTAAGACGCAGTTTCGTTAAGCGTTTTCAGTCCAGATAACAAAGTCTCGTTGGCTGATTTATTCCTGAAAATATGGCATCTGTTTTTTCGTTCGTCAAGCGACGACGATTCTTCTTTGTGCCATGTAGAAATGAGGAATTAAAAACTTTAACTCGCTGTTACGTAAATAATATACAACAGGACACAGCGACAGGAATGTAGTACAAAGATAAAACGGAGCCCTAAATCTGTTGCAACGAATTCGGGGAAAAGTTTCTTGTTAAAACGCGGACGCGGGGATGTTGTTGTTCCGAAATTTCAATAACCTCTTCGTCCTACGATCAGCTGCTCTCTGTTTTCGAGAATATTACCTGCAATTGCCGGTTGACCAGAATATTTTGCAGTGGAGGAGATTACTCCTTATCTCCACCGTGCTATCACAGATAAAACATTGGGGCGTTGCTTTATCTGCGTCGCATTACGTGATGCCTTTCAGGTAACTGCTGCAGGTCATTCGATGAATTTGGAACTTTGGTCACACCCACCAAAGTCAGGCCATATAAGTGATGCAATATCCCTGATCGTCGGTAGAAATCCTTTTGGTGATTAGAACGTGTTCTCTGTGACAACAGATTTAGATAAATATCTATTCCAGGGACTTAATACCGGTATAATGCTCATACCGGTATTTCGCCAATACAGCTATACCGAAACCGATATCATACCGAAAAAGATAAATACCGAAACCGATATCATACCGAAAAAGATAAATACCGAAAACAATCGGTTTTCGGAATTACCGGTAACCGAAATAAATACCGGTATTTTTTCGGTATTCTTCTCGGTGAACACCGAAACCTACCATGTTACTGAAAAGAATACCGAAAAAATACCGGTATTTATTTCGGTTACCGGTAACCTTTTGTTTTCGGTATTTATCTATTTCGGTATGATATCGGTTTCGGTATAGCGAAATACCGGTATGAGCGTTATACCGGCATTGAATCTCAGACGAAGATACAACCGAAAAATACCGGTATAATACCGGTATTTTACGTACCGGTAGGAGTCCCTGATCTATTCCACGTGTATGTAGATAATACATGAATATATTAAATAAACGTGCATTTTATAACTACAAAAACTGCCCCATTTTTCATGAGATATTCGAGAAGATTTATAATTAAAAATAGTTGATGTTTCAAAATAGCATAGAACCCCGAGTGAATTCCAAGAGATGACTTCCAAGTTTGAAGACCCCCTCGATATTCATCATCAAACTGTATGAAACGACTATGTTATTTTTATAAATAAACGTGCCACTGCTGTTTGAAGTACAGCCTCCTATTGGCCTCCTTTACGTGCCCTTGCCTACTCACACTTCTTCTCAGCTATATTTAAAACGGAAACTGCAATTCGTCTCCTAATAATATTAACGACGCGCCAATCAGATTAAATTGCTCGAGGCATCGATTTGCATACATTGATTTACCTTCGTCAGCGGCGTTATGCAAAACTTGCATCAAGTCACTTCTGAATCTATTCCTTTGACTTCGAGACTAAGATATTGCGAAATCTGGGGACTTCTTTCAGGACATAAACCAGTAGAATGTTTGATAGAACTACTAACTGAACGTTACTCATATATTAAAGCAGACGTTCGCTGTTGAAGGATTTTCTTCTTAAACGACAATGTTCGAACTTTCCAATAACAACCACTTGAAACCTGAATCGATTTTTAAAGAGATCGGAAACCACAGCGAAAGTTCGTGGATCGTTAATGCCGAGTTTATTGATAACGACAGCGAAGAGAAAGCTTCGCTCCGCGAGATTACGCAGGGGAGTGGCCGCAGCGCCGAAGGAAACAGCTATTAAGTTCAGGGGAAAAGCGGAATACTTCAGACGTTAATTGGGCAGAGGAACAATGGAGTAATGTATTATTCGCCGACACGTCGAAATGAGTCATGCCCATGGCGCAAGGAGAGACGCTCAGCTCTACAGTCGAAGCAAAATCAAGTGGACGTTCGATGCATTGAGAAGATAAACGATGTTGCTTTCACAGCACAGAAATTAAGGGTAGGGTAGAGTGGGGCTAAAAGTCCGGCGGGTAAAAAGTCCCGAATTGAATATCTCTATTCCTAAACAATGTATTGAGTTTCGCAGTACACTATGTAAAAGGCGAGAAGAAACGGAGGTGACCACAGAATCGCCAGTCGCTCCTGGACGGTCGTGCGAATTACACGACGCCTTCGTTATTTTATGCATCGAAAACTAAAAGAAATACGTCGTCTTTGTTGTTTTATACGAAGTAAACCACGGTTTAAAAGCGTATCAGCCAAATACGTTAAGATTGTATGTTACTTTAGTAATGTGTGCATGATATTGTTTATTGCTGAATGATAATATTCTCTAACGTATATATAGCAGAAACTATAGAGGTACCATTGGGGCAAAAAGTCCCTCAGATATTAAAAATATATTTTATTATTTGTTTTCATAATAAGATGGCCAAAGTATAAAGAAATGATGCCAAAGTCTTTAAATACTGTTTTTATCTTAGTTCAGCGATTTTTTTTAGTTTTTAGTTCAATGTGAGCCTCTGACTTATATTTTTATTTTTTGTTAAAGAAGAAATATTTGTTGATTTGAAAAGAGTTTTTTTTTACTTATTTAGTTTAATATTAAACGAAAAGACATTAGGGACTTTCTATCCTATGCAATGGACTTTTTGCCCCGTGCGTGGGGCAAGAAGTCCATTTTGCATTGACAAACATTTTGTGGTATAACTCAACAGAAAATAACAGAATCAACAAACGAACTTCCCTAACGTAAACCATAATAGTTATAGTTTATACAAAACAACACCAGATATCTGTAGATTGTTAGTACTAAATTTTACATAGGTTTATACGAAAAACGGGACTGTTAGCCCCACCCTACCCTACCTACTAGGCAGGCCCGGATTAAGATTTCTGGGGCCCGGGGCTATCCAACCTTCGAGGGCCCCCGTGGTTGAAAAGCGGGGGGGGGGGGGGGGGTAACAAAAATTTAAACAATAACAAGTTTAAATTGCTTAGAACTGAAGGCTTAGAACGGCTACAGCCCCCCTAGCCCCCCCCCTTTAATCCGGGCCTGCTACTAGGCAGTCGTTCCTGTCTAAAATGAAGCATTTCTGTTTCAATTAATTACAAAGAAACAAATTGAAACTGAGACTTGTCCTTTGGCATGAAGTTTATTAACAGCATAAGCTTTAAAAAAACTCGTTTGTTTAGTCAAAAATATGCATTGTATATGACGCTACAGGTGGATCATTAAAGAGGCTATTTAAAAAAAGTTTCTTTTGTTTTGCAGCGATAACTGAAAACCGGAGGTTTCAATCGATTCAAAACAAATTCGGGCACCTTCAGAAAATGTGTAGTTTCGAACCAGACCTAAATTAAAGTTAACGAAAACTCTTATTCTTTATGAAAAGAAACTAAAACCCGATTGACGAGGTTTTACCACCCCCCAAGCCCCGAAAGATGAGGTCTTAGTTTCTTTGCATGAAGAATAAGAGTTTCCATTCACTTTAATTTAGGTCTGGTCCGAATCTACACATTTCGTGAAGATGCTTGAATTTTTTTGGAATCGATTGGAACCTCCGTTTTTCAGTTATCACTGCAAAACAAAAGAAACTTTTTTTTAAAAGCATATTTTTGACTAAACAAACAAGTTTTTTAAAGCTTGCGGTGTTAATAAGCTTCACGCCAAAGAACAAGTCTCAGTTCACAGACAATAACGTCATATTTCGATTCAGCACCACAAAAAACATACAGATGCCAGATTTTAGCCAATTATTCTTAAATATGAGGACTTTGCCGTTTTTCGCATACGCCTTGAGGCTACATTGATTGTTATTGATAACATGAATAAAATAGGTCCATTGCAGATATAATTTTCTGGATTTCTTAGTTACCACGAGTTCTTTAAAAATATATATTCCAAATCGGGAAACTCTATTCCTTATAAGTGAATGTTTACTTGTTAGTACACTTAAGCAATATCGTGTGCTATGAAAATTTAAAAAAAATTAAAACCGACTTCAGAAAAATAAAATTGCACTAAAAAGTAAAAAATAATTTTTTCCCTTATTTAATCTACGACTCTCATATTTTTTAAGCCGGCGCCAGATTTACACAGTGCAAATGATGAGGCACCGACTTAAAAAATATGAGAGTCGTAGATTAAATAAGGGAAAAAATTATTTTTTACTTTTTAGTGCAATTTTATTTTTTTGAAGACGGTTCTAATTTTTTTAAATTTTTATTTATTTTTAACTCTTTAGTTTTACATATATTGACACAACGTGCTGAGGAGATATGCGCGTACGTACATAAAATAATAATAATTAGGTGACAATAGTCTTTATTATTAATCATAAGTGGCAAAATATTAGACCAATATTGATTTAGTCTAGGATGGGACCACCGGGGCATCGCCCTCTTTCGAATGAAAGAAAGATCGTCAAAATCGGTCTATATGCTGAGGAGTTATACGGGGACAAACATATAAATTATTATTAATCATAACTGGCAAAATATTAGACCAATATTGATTTAGTCTAGGATGGGACCACCGGAGCATCGCCCTCTTTCGAATAAAAAAAGATCATCGAAATCGGTCCTTATGCTGAGGAGTTATGCGGGGACAAACATATAAATTATTATTAATCATAAGTGGCAAAATATTAGACCAATATTGATTTAGTCTAGGATGGGACCACCGGGGCATCGCCCTCTTTCGAATAAAAAAAGATCATCGAAATCGGTCCTTATGCTGAGGAGTTATGCGGGGACAAACATATAAATTATTATTAATCATAAGTGGCAAAATATTAGACCAATATTGATTTAGTCTAGGATGGGACCACCGGGGCATCGCCCTCTTTCGAATAAAAAAAGATCATCGAAATCGGTCCTTATGCTGAGGAGTTATGCGGGGACAAACATATAAATTATTATTAATCATAACTGGCAAAATATTAGGCCAATATTGATTTAGTCTAGGATGGGACCACCGGGGCATCGCCCTCTTTCGAATGAAAGAAAGATCGTCAAAATCGGTCCTTATGCTAAGGAGTTATGAGGGAACAAACATAAAAAAAAAACATACGGGTCGAATCTGTAACCTGCTCCTTTTTGAAGTCGGTTAAAAAATACCTTATCACTCGCTCTCCAAACTACGAGAAACGAATTGGCTTTCGACTTTCACATTCAACCCCATTAACCTCTTTTTTCATTAACTAACAACTAATAATCTTAACGTATAACATTTGCAGAATCAAGCGAGGTTGTCACGTGGTGGAACAAGTATTGGAAATGGCAACTGCTGTCGTTATATATCATCGGGTTACAACTCAGCCATTTAAAGAAACATTGTACATGATTTAAAGACCAGGAAACCATAGTCTTCGCAAACGTAGCAACACCCTCGAGCATATCGCGTACTCTTCTTGGCAGGTCCGCACGAGTCCACTTCAAATTACAATTTTGCAAGCGGCAGAAAATAGAGTTGCCATTTGGTGCGTTGAACTTCTTCCGATGCGTGCTACGAATTTCAACGAGGCTCGTGGTGCGACCCCATCGAAGGATCTTCTATAAGTGAGCCGCCGCGCCGCTTCCAAGCGTACGATAATTCCTGAACACAAAAGACGAGCAGGTTTTAACATCAACGACGTACGAAATAGTTCGACCTGCTCCCGTTGGACGATTCATCGCGTTTATAGGCGGCAATGCGCGGTCCAGGTGATTCTCTGGGAGTTTTTATAAATAGACCAAGAACACGAGAGGATCGTCTCGCCTGGAGAACGTTAATTGTACCGTTGTTCTAGGCGAAGCCGATACGCGCAAGCGATGCGGATCGAGCCGCGAGCCGTGCGACCGCTCGCCTTGAAACGTTTCCCAGCCTCTTATCGTTCAGAGAATCCGACTCTCGGTGTCGTCGTCCATTTTTTATCGGCCTGATCGCGCGAGAAACTCTCGGCGTCTCCGTTCTAATCAGAGGCCGTCGCGGGTCAACCGGGAAGCGTTAATAGACAATAAAGTGAAATTAATGTCCCCCGGCGTTCTTGAGCCCGATTGACATCTTTTCAATGCTGCGCGAGCGCAAAAAATTCGCCGAACTGGTATAAACCGTCCTGCGATGTCATCTCACTCGCACCTTCGTCTCGCATTGGCGCTCCGTGCGTAACAGTTCGTTGAGAGGTTGGAAGTTAACACGAAGGAGAATTTGACGAACCCTATTCGAGGCAGATGTGCAAAATCGGAGGGGAAAGAACGGCAAGTGGTACGGTATGAAAAGTTAATATAGGATCCTGCGATGGGGAGATATACAACGAAATCAGCATATCCAGTTCTTTTTTCTCGGAGAAAAAGTATTTTAAAACGGTTCTGCGACTTTTTGGCCCATCTGTACTTTAATACACTTGCGCGCGAGAATAAAAGTTTGCTGATTGAGAGAGCTGACGCGGAGGATTGCTATTGTAATATGAACCGAAAGGCTTACAGAATAGATCGCTAGAGTACGCACAATGAGAACCAGAACAATCTAGAAGAATAGCAGAATGAGCGAGAAACGACTTAAGTGGTTCCAGACGGTCAGTGTCAGACGGATATATCGAAACCAACTTGATTGCCCCACTGTTTATAGCAGGCAAGAGAAATGAGTGAATGCAGTGTTGGTAAAAGTTAAATTGTTCACTGGTTTGATATCACTCAATCGCGAAAGAAAATAATTGCTTGTGCTAGTTTTATAATCAGACGATGCTTCATTTGCGTAATCGAGAAGGCGATTCCATCGTTGCTTGCTTTATAATGTTCAGTTACTTCATAATATTAGTTTTATTCTAACGTGTACTTATTAAGAAAAAGTACTCAACAGAAGCTTTTCGTAGAGAGAACGGTGCACAAGAATAGTACAGTAGTCGTGAAACGAATTAAGAAGGTATTCGCTCGAAGAATAGATTTTTTTAATATATTTTCTATTGGTATGAAGGTTCTTAAGCGGGTATTTTGGTCTGACGAGGCGTTTTCGTGGCGTTAGTTGGGAATTTTTTTGTAAAGAACCCATAAATTTGATTATTATTTAGTTTATTGCTACATGCTTATTGATATTTGAACTATCTTTACAAATTTTGTCAATAGAAAAAAATTAAAATCAAACGCAGTAGACTGCTTTAAAGTAATGGTGAACAAAAAACAATGGGGTCACTGTGACCATGATTAGGCTCGTTCTAGTGATCTGAAACAAAAAATGTAAAGAGATGCTTTATTTGTGTGCCTTTGGCTGTCGCCCCTACCAGAATGATATAAAAATATTAAAAATTAAGCAAATGGCGGCGGTTTGAAAATTTAGTTTCGATTCTCGCACATTTTTTCAACTTTAAAGGTCTGTGAAAATTTAAAAACAAAATATTTTGTCATAATTCTGGTAGGGACGATAGCTAAAGACATACAAATAAAGAATCTCTTTACATTTTTTCTTTCAGATCAGTAGAACGAGCCTAATCATGGTCGCATTGTTTTGTTTTTTACCATTACATTAAAGCAGTCAACAGCGTTTAATTTTAATTTTATTTCTATGAACAGAATTTGTAAAGATAGTTCAAATATCAATAAGCATGTAGCAATAAACTAAATAATAATCAAATTTATGGGTTCTTTGTAAAAACAATTCCGAAATAACGCGACGAAAGCGCCTCGTCAGACCAGAATACCCCCGTTAGTATTCTGTTGAATTTTTTTCTTGAGTTAAATTCAGTTTTGAAGTTAAACGTGCGGGTAGCAGATTAACTTTTTTCTCAAAACTACATTGTTCAAACTGGTCGGCATGATTTCTCACAAGGGAAGATCCCGAACCGAGAAATTCAAAAAAATCTGAAACTTTGTGATTATGTAGGGGATTTCCTTCTGATTACAACGCAATTTTTGTTTGCTGCCGAAATTCACCCTAAGGGGGTGAAATTAACCTCTGAAAATTCGGCTATTTTCCGATTTTATTTCGTAACTCGCAATCTGTAAGAGATAGAAAAAAAGTTTCAAGACAAAAGTTACTTCTTTTAATGAGGACTATCATTATCAAAATCGGAAAATAACCGGAATTTAATATTCACAACATATTCGCAAAGTCTCAGATTTTTTTGAATTTCAAGTTTCGGTATCTTTCCTTCTCAGAAACTAACGAGCAGATTAGCTTCCAATTCTACAAACATTTTCTATATACCTCTCTCTATCGTCCCTACCAACATTATAAAAGTATCAGCAATATTTCCAAGTTTTATAACAGATTATAATAGAACAAAGTAAAAAAATTTGGTCACAAAAATGAAATTTTCTCCTTCAATGGGTCGCCATTTTTGGTCTCTTCGGTATTAATCAATTGCGGAAGCAGAGACGGTAAAAGAAAGTTTCTTGAATACAGCAAAAGTAGTTTTTTTATTTTGAATGAATACAACGGGCACAATCGAGCGAAACGTGAAAGAAATTTTTTTGAAACCGATCATACCTAAACACCTCTAACCCACTAAATATTTGTCACTTTCTTATGCAGCAGCGTGAAAGTGTTGGTAAAATATTAGTAAACAAATGTACAAAACCAGAACTACGTAGAACGTTTATTTTAGAAGGAAAAAATTCATAAAAGCGAATTAAATAAAAAGCTATGCATAAGGAGCAGATAAGTAAACTAGTGTCTAGAACTATAAACCTGCGTAGGATTTAGAATTAATAAACTGCAGTAAAAAACATCGCCCTCAAACTAACAGAAAACCAAAAGGGACTTCCCCTACGATATCTTCTACATTACTGCAACACTTTACCTCCCTACAAATTCCATTTCCCATCACTTTACTTCCACTACAACGCAGATTAACCAGAAGCAATCAACAAAAGCTTCCCCCATTCGGAACACGCGAAAAACATTAACATAACAGCGAAACCAATTAAGTAGTACAGGTCAACCAGAGTCAGCCCACCCCTCCAAACCCTCCAAACGTGCAACAGGTGCACCGATCAGCTATTCGCCAAATCTACCCATCAAATCTCCATGACACCGAACCATTCGAAGATAAGCTAGCTCGAATTGCTCCGAGATCCATCAGAAATTTCGAGCCACTCCACCGGCGCCGAGGCTTGCGTCCCACACACTCGACGCTCGCAGATTTGATTTTCCACAACGCTGCTTATTATTCTAGCGCCAAAGTTGCATAATTACCAGCGACCGTAGGCGTTCCTGTGTCCCTCGTTGCCAGATGCAACCACTTTGTCTTGGGCAGAGCGGTCGGGACGAGTGAAAGAGGGAGACGTCGGGTACAGCTGCGCTCAAGAAGCCCGGTCGGCGTTGTCATGGCGGTGCCGCGACGGGGAACCGTACGTCTGCGCTCGCATCGATGACACGCGCTCTACCCATACCCGACTCGAGCGGTAAAACTGGCAGTGTGGGTTAGACAGTGTTCAGAACCGGGAACCGTGTCAGTCCGCGGCGAGTACTCCGTGTGGGAGCTGCGCTCTCTTGGTGCGTTGAAACGTGGGTGGTTGGCCCCCGTGCAGGATCGTCCCCTATCGTTTTAATTAATCTCCAGATGCACAGAGGAGCAGCGAGAGCTCGACAAGCGAACGCCCGATATACAGTGAGTGTGAAGTTTCGTGTGTGAGGAGCGAGGATCGTCGTCGCCCAGCGGCCCTCATCTGCCACGCTCTGTCCAGGTAGGTTCCAGTCGGGCGATACTCTCATTCCGTGACCCTGATGACGAACACCGGAGAGAGAAACCGAGGGTCTGGAATAGCCACGACTTGCTTCGCTCCTTGTCCAATCCGTTCTCTTCGACGGCTGGTCGCTCTAAAGGGCGACGCTGTCCCTGCGATGGGCTCTGTCGAGTTTTAGACACCTGGAAGCCTGTTGGGGTGGACGATCTAGCGTCGTTGCACGATTCTTGAGGAGTTTCTTGGTGATTGGGCTTTGGGAGGATAGGTTGGTTTATGTGGATTCAGATGGATTGTCGGGGAAGAGCTGAGTTTATGAGCGACGTATTTGGGAAGATAAGAGACGTAAACGTCGAGGGGACAGATGCTGCGTGGAATAGGGGGCTTCTTTTTGTGCTGCACGAGTGTCTGGACACGAAAACGTTGTTTCTTTCAGCGTCGTATTTCTTTCGAGACCTCCGAGTCGTAGAGGTTCTCTGAACTGACACCAGACAACTTCGCTGACCTACAACAACATGATTATCAAATAATCTTCGGGCAGATAATTTCTTATCTCCGTTACTGAATACTCCGACGTGATACTAAGTTTTTTCCAGCACGGAAGGATCTTGTGAAACACTGCAGCTGTTTACGATTGTACTAATCTTCGTTAATTAATATTTCTGAACATGGAAGCTAAGCCTGTTCGTTAATGGGGAGAAATAATCTGTAATCGAGGTAGGCTTTCGTTGTTTCTTTTCGAAACACAAAACCGCTCGCGGCGAGTGAAAGATTACAATTTCTGCTGAGAATATATTTTACGAAGAAGAATAACAGCGAATACTTTGAAACACTTTGGTATTGTGTAATTGAAAACACCGTGTAAGATAGTAGTTATTTATATGCTCCAGAAAGCGCTTCCCAGACCAAGCGTTCTTGGTAAAAACAAATTAATATATCGTCATCAGTCTACGGCGAATTGGGATAGGGAATACCAGCAACTGTTACTTCCTTGATTTCGATACAGGTTACTGTAAACATGGGTTGAGAACACGAACACTGTATGCTTCAAACACAATTTCACCGATATCATCATTCTTCAAAATTCGTAATATCACAGGTCCAAGAAGCAATTCGACTTGCTGTACATACAGAGTTAGAAAAAGTCTCCCAGCTCAGCCAATAACTTTTTCCATAAAACTCCAAACGATACATTACGTACGTCAGAGAAATTTCCCCAAAACACGCACTTCCTTATCTTCATATTATCATTGTTTATATTTGAGGCATTGCGAGCAAAAACGGACCTAACCCACATTTTTTGCGACTTTGAGTCAGTACCAACAATGCATTCCAATAGCCTGTACTAATTATATAAAATCGGGAAAATTGACTTTTTTGTCAACGCGGGTTAGTCCGTTTTTGTTCCCCATGCCTGAATTCACATCTACGGAAAGACGTCAGCAGATAAAGTATAGATAGAATCAGTAAATAAAGGCTACTTCTACCGATTACTTTACAACGTCTCACAAATGATGCTACGGTATAAATACTCTTTCCAATTAATTTTTCCATTCCATCACAATCACTTCAATTACATTCCCCGCGAGCTACGTTTTTCTTTAAATTGTCGTTGCTTTAAATCACGGCATCTAGGTGTGCACTATTTTTTGTCACAGTAAATCACTGGTTACACGCTTCATTATCGTAGCAGCCCGATAGTGTCTGCATAATAATGAAGGGACGGTAAAAAATATAAGGATTCTGTGATGTTTGACTTTGAAAGCGTCCCCTGTTCCGGAGGCGTGTGTCGGCGCAGGTCTGACCAGCGAGCGGGATTGGCCGTCTAAGCACGGCCACATTCTACTTGCGAACCGGTAATCGTGATCACCGTAAATCCATTTCCATTCTCGCACCGGTTTACCGTTTCTCCTCCCCCCTTCGATCCAACATAAATGCCCCGCAGTTGTTGCACGGCAAGGAGCGCGGAAAAAAATTAGCCAGCTCGCAATTGCGAGTCCGTTGGATCGAAGACACGTGGATCACCGTCGGACGTCGCTCAGTCGATCACATGGCGGCGATCAGGAATACCCCGCAGAAATGACTCATCCACGGAGATTTACTCTATTGGCATTCGAATTTAAAAGGCCCCGGGAAATTCATTCATCCGGATTACACGCGGCCGTGCGCCCGTCTGGCCGGTACCCAGATATTCTTAGAAGCACGCGGCTGATCACTTTTCATCTTATTTGGGAGTGAATCATCGATCCGCGAGGAAAGTACAGGCTGGCGCAGAAACCGGGACCAGCTTCGCAGTCGTTCCTTAAAAATAACACGTAGCCGCGTTATCGCCTGAAGAAGAAGGAAGGCAGCGTAATTGTTTAAGATTGCGAAGGAAACCTGCGTCTATTACATTCTATTTCCATCGAAATTAGAATAATGAACGTCCGAGGCTTCAATTTCTATTTCTTCGGTCTCGCGTGGAATTATCCGCCGTTCTTCTTAATTGTCGGGAAAATTGTTATTAATTGAGCCTTGCTTTGCCGCGTCCCTGAAATCCGCCCTGTCACCGGTGTTTGAACGCCTGGCAGTGTTGTGGATGGAAGGAACGGTTAGAGAATTTGTGTACAGAGTCAAATGCGACTGTCACGCGGCGGGTTTTTTTTTTCTTTCTGTTCTGGTTGACATGGATGTAGCATGGAAGCGCGTTGAATTCGACGATACACAAGTGATAACACGCGTCAGGAAGAATTATTGCTATAATCCGGGTGCAATGTTTCGAATTGACGCGCGCTTTTAATTAAACGGGGCATTGCGACAAGTGTAGATTAATCTTTGATTTATAGCTATTACTGATTACCTCGGTTATTGTTATCTTGCGCGATGAATTTCATTTCTTCCCAAATGTAAAAACAAAAATTAACGCTTCGAGAGAAGAAGCAGAATTCTTCGGTTCGTGTTCGACGCAGCCGTTCGCATCACGTTGAAGCGTCTCCGCGAGAGTCTGTAATTGAAGAAATTACCTCTAACAATATTCTACCACGACTGTTCCAACTGTAAATTACTGCAGGCTTGTCACAGAGCCAGTGATAAATGCGGCAAGTTTGATCCCGCCATTAACAGCTGATTATGAAAGCACGCTGAGGCGCGAACCGGTCAAATTGGAACGTGAAATTAGACCCGGCACGATAATTTAATCAAGTTGACAACCTGCACTCGTCGAGTGCGCAGTGACCACTCGTGAATCAATTTTTTTTTCTGCGGTTCATTAGAACGCGCTAGGTCTTCAGTAATGGTATTACGCTTGTTATTACTTAATACCATTGCGGTTTTGTCTGCGAGCCAATGGCAAGAGTGTCTACCCTAAGCATCTATCGAACAAGAAACTTAAATTCAACTTTTCCCGAGAAGCACGATCGAACGCCGTTCTCTTAAAATTGTAGAAAAATCGGAGCGAGAAAAGCGAGACTTATTCGCGACTCACGCACAATCGCGAAAGGCCATTCACTATGTCGCAATTCCCGCATGGTTTCGCGAGCTTGCTATGTACCTATAACGCATGGCCTGCGCGCGAGTTATGTTTTCAAACTACACGCCTGGAATCGACGGTTCGAAAAAATACCCGCGTGTACGCACGTTAGAAAACACGTAAACCCCGCGCGACAGCAGCACACTTTCACTAACTTTTCTCCTTCGCGTGCTCCAATTTTGCTCCAATTTTGCTGCAAATCTACGCGATGAGATTCCTCGCAGAATTCAGCGTCGAGGGCTAGAAGAGCGTGGACCTTTCTTCCTCGCGTGAATCGCACAAGTGACTGACGAGGCACGTCGGGATAAAGCTAGCTGCAAATTGTCAGATATTGGTATCTACTCTGTCACTGATCTTCGAGGCTAGGATGATTCTTAACAAAACATTGTACAGCAGAAGGACTTATTTAGTAGCAGAAATGAGGATTCTAGAAAATGTGCAAATTGCAGGAAATGGGGACATAAAATGCGTAGAAAGTAGCAATGAGACAGAAATAATGGACGGGAAGAGTTGATGCGAAGAACGATTCCTAATGAATTTACGCAAATTTTACCTGTGGATAGGATATTTTATGGAAATCATCGTTTAACACGTGGTGCTCGGCGTTGTTAAGGTAAATGTCCCAATACTTGGACACTAGTGTAAATAATACTGATTATTACATTTAATATTCGCTTTATCCATAAAAGAACTATTTTATTCAGTTACTCAAATATTTAATAAACTACATTAATATACATATTTGTCTTAGTAAACTTGTAACAGTCGTAATAAAAATAAATGTTCTTCAACTCTCCAGTTTACACCATTTTAATATTGCTCTTATCTGATTTGCTAAACAGTCTCTACTTTTTCTTAAGCGAATATTATTAATAATGTTTAGTATATTGGTACAACTAATACATTTTTAGAAAAATGGTACCTTGTAGTATTATTTTTTGATTGGAACATTAAAATTAAAGTTCGTATTAGTTTTTCAGTCGCGTGTCTATCTACTGGTACAGTGAAATCCCGGAACGGCCCTAAACGTGACCATGTGTGCAAACTGTGAAATAAGTACGCGTCATTGTTGACACAATAATAAAATAATTATTTAACACCTTAGCAGTTATTACTTTGTACTCTTGTTATCTTGTTTTAATGATAATATTTCATTCATGTGTAAAAATTCGTGTGTTACACACGAATACACAACCTTAAAATTAGTCATTCAATAATAGATTCTTTTTACTCAAGTTTGTTTACTGATTTGAATAAATTACTTATACAGAAGAAACATGCCAAAAGAAAAAACTATTGTGTTGTGTTTTTATTTCCCTAGAAAACATCCAAATTGCTGATGTTTCATTATGTGTCCAGGTAATGGGACAGTAAAATCGGGACACTGGGACATACTAGTTAAGGGGTTAGGCCACCTTGGACGGAGCAAAATTGCAGTCATTTTCGGCATTTTTTTTAGGAAGATAACGAAATAAACAGAAAATTTAATATGAAGCCTGTTATTATATAACTCTCGCCGGAAAAATAACGTATTTTTTTTCTTACAAAATGGCAGCGGTAGAGCCGTGATACGCAAGATCTTATGGAGCGACGTTTTCCACGGTGTTCAATCTCACGGCTATACCGTTTGACTTAGAACAAAAAACCAAAAAGATTTATTTTCTGCATGTCTAAAACTATGGAAGTACGTAGGGAAATCCAGAAACATTAATTTGTCTCGAAATGGTGACCATGGAGAGAAAAAGTGCATTTTTTTTATAAAAGTGTCAATTGCACAGAACATATTCAAGATATCGCAAAACCGCTACGTACTTCCATAGTTTTAGGCATGCAGAAAATAAAGCTTTTTGGTTTTTTGTTCTAAGTCAAACGGTATAGCCGTGAGGTTGAACACCGTGGAAAACGTCGCTCCACAAGATCTTGCGTATCACGGCTCTACCGCCGCCATTTTGTAAGAAAAAAAATACGGTTTTTTTCCGGCGAGAGTTGTATAATAACAGGCTTCATATTAAATTTTCTGTTTATTTTATTATCTTCCTAAAAAAAATGCCGAAAATGACTGCAATTTTGCTCCGTCCAAGGTGGCCTAACCCCTTAAGCTGTCCAGGTATTAGGCCATTGTAAGGACCATGAATCTTCAATATTTTACATAACTATTCAATCCAATAATATGTTGTTTTTTTTAATGATTAAGCAAAATCGTTTTTATATAAATCGACTTGTTACACTGAAAAATTCTTAAACGTGTTTCCGGCGTACCTTAAGTGTCCAGGTATTGGGACATTTACCTTAGTGTCCTTTGCTAGGATAATCCTCGCGATCTACGGTCGCTTCTGGCTCGCCAGGATCGCAGATTGCCACAAGCGCAAAGCTCGAGGGGGCAGACGGTACTAAGAAAACTCTGTATCGTGGCGTGATTGTTTATGTTGAGTCTATGAAGCAGCGATAAGTTCGCTTAATATCAGTGACGCAAGCCCATCGCCCCGCGTACTTAACCGTCCTTGTTAATTAATCCTTTTTCGGTTTCGACCCTCAACTCTCGCGTAATATAGCTCGCGAGATCGTAAATCATTCATCGGAGCTAACGATCGGTTTCTTTGTCCGCGCATCACACGAACGTCGCAACGGTTATCGCGAGTGATTCAGTGGAGGCGTTGCTTTTTCCTCCTAGCTGTATCGATCGCTCGCAATCGTACGTACATTTTTTCGTTGCTTCGCTGTTTCAAGGTGCTGCGATGGCCTCAGAAAATGCGTCAGGAGTTTCAGCGACCCCTGTTCTGACGCAGCTTCACCTTTGACCATTCCTTCTTTACGAAGTCTGTGGCACAAGCAATTTAGATGGAATATGTAAATTTCCTCAGCGAAAATCCTGAAAGTAAAAATTATAATGCAAATGATCGAGAATATGACACAGTTTTTATTGAAAGAAAACATCGATTGCGTGTTACAAAAGTTCCTATATCAACCCTCAATGCTTGTTAAGGGGAGAAGACCGTATAAATCGAACGAAAAATAGAAAGAAAATTTTTTCCATAAATCGCTACTAAAATATTATAACACATTCTCAAAGTTATAGGCCGAAATTCAACGACGTGTCGATACTATAGCCTGGTGAGTCAGCGCGCCTCCGAGTGCCGAGCATTTCTAAAACGCATTTTAAACGCGTTCTTCTCGAAACCACGTTTCCAAAAGTGGCGCCGGGGATAACTGAAAAACTATTCGACCAATCAACTTCAAATTCTGCACACTACTGGTTTATAATAATCCTCAGAATATGAACCGCAAAGTGTAACCAAATTATTAATTTCAACCACTGTTTTTTAAAAAATAAAACGCCAGTTTTTGGCGAAACTCACGCCTAATTGTTTGATCTTCCGCCATTTTTAAATTACGCAATTTTTTTACACCAATTGTGGTTCATATTCCCACAATTGGCACATAAATTGAAAAAAAAAATTATGGGTCCGTTTCATAAAACTACCAGAGACACTACAACCGGCGCCGTTTTGCATCCTGAAAAAAACCTATTTCAGATACTGCTCCATTTCTTTTGCATTTATTATAATTTTTCTCTCTTACAAAAATGTTGTTTCACTTGTTACAATGTTAAATAAAGTACCCTTAAACTTCCGAAAGGATTAGCGCATTGGTATGCTCGCAAAAAATTCCTAAAAATTGATACGAAATAAGCCGTTTATACCTTAATATCCTATACGTCAACGCTAATGACGCGCACGCCCGGGTTAACGAAGTGTTCCCGAATCTCGACTGGCAAAACAGGGCGCAAGTGCGGCGAAACAGTTAGCGCAAGACAATGATTATTAAGCTAGCGAACGGAGGACGTCAGAGTACAACACAATTTCAGTGGAATTAAACGACTATAGGCGAGCAGAAATTCCCTCGCCATTTGCCGTTCGCAGCTGGAATCCTCTGCCGCGGAACGGCCGAAATGGCCAAACGAACTTCGTACCGCAAATGCAACCCCCTCTTTTCTAACGTCACGCAGTCATTGGAATCACGGCGAGAAGCGCAGTCTCTGCAGAGAGGTTTCAGTTCCCTCGCGACCGATCAACGCCGACAGACGAAACGGGACAGATCGCGCGGGCCGTTGCAATATTTAATGGCCAGTTTAGCTCGTGCAGTTGGGCCGGCGTACAGTCGATCGTTTATTTATCGCGGTTCGCGGCGAGGTGCGAAATCGGGTTAAGGTTAACCCGTGTAACCGGTAGCCATGTAACAGTTGCGGCCAAGTTTGACGCAACATTCGGCTGGTTCGAAAGGCGCCCGCCAGCGAGGGATCGCCGCGACGCATGCATAATTTATGATGGGGGATCGCTCGTATTAAATATAGACGAAGTGTTAAGGCGTCCGGCAGGCCGCACCACCACCCCCCGCGCCCCCGATCGCTGGCGATAAGCACGCGAAACACGTGAAAGCGCAGGCGGATCGATTTTCCGTCTGGCTGGCTCGCTGATATCGCGCGTTTATACACGACGCACGGCGAAACGAAAGAAATATATTCCTTCCTCTCCGCTGCTTTCTGGTGAACGAGCGCGGCCGTGCGCGCGTGATCTGGCCCGATCGTCGGCGCGCCTCCGCGCCCCCTCGAGTTATTAGCGACTCGCGGGCCTCGCCGCTGAAAATGATCGCGTTCGAAAGAGTCGAGGCAAACGGGGCTTTATTCGACGAACGCGCGAGGAACGCGGGGAGCGAGCGTTTCCACGCTGATTCGCCTGCTCGGGGCTAGCGGCTCGAGTAGCTGTGCTTCGGCTGCCTTCGAGAATGCTAATGGCAGCTTGATGGTTCCTGGGAGTACGTTGGACTCGCGACTGTTTTGTGCGGGATGACGGGGAAATGTTGGTGGAGGGGAATATTGCATCGTTTAAGAGGCTCTGTCTTCCCTTCGCTGCGGCGGTTTTCTGAGCAGCGACGCACTGGCGAAATCTGCAGTCTTGTTGAAATGAAATTCGAGTGAAATAACGAGTATTAGAGTATGGCTGGTTGAAAACTGAATCTACTTAAAATTGGCAAGGCATTGAGTATTTGACAGCAGGGATCGAGAAAGTTCTCGGACCCTCGTTTTTTAAAAATTCTGTTAGAACTTATTTGTTTCGATTCGGAAAATATCTGTTTCTGTGGAATTTTTAATTAAACAAATGCTACCTTCAGGAACTTCTTTAAAAAGTGGAGCAGATATTTTAGAACCTATATAATAAAAGTTCCATGGAAACAAGTTACATTAGAACATTTATTAACAAAGTTTTCAAAAGATAAAGGAAAGTACTCAACTATTGAAGTTTATATTAAACGACCATAGATGTAATTTAAGTTCTACAAACCTAGACAATATTTTGCTCGTAAAATTAAATTAAATGTAAAATTAAATTAAATATTCTTGACAAGATCTCTTCTGTTCAATACTTGTTATGAAACCATTAATTATATTATGATTTTTATACCTTTTATTAAATAAACATTTGAAGAATATGATATTATATTGTTAAATAAAACTCGTACCTAATAGTTTAGTACTTTTCTTTATTTTATGAAAACTTTTTTAATAAACGTTCTAATATAACTTGTTTTCATGGAACTTTTATTATAACGATTCTAAAACATCTATGTAGGTAAGTATTACATATAAATAACAAATTCAAAATATCAATTTAACTGTATGAATTATTTAATATTCTTGTAGTACTATCCATTGAATAGTATTTAGTGTTTGTTACAACGATTGAGAACTTTTTTAATATCGGTGAACAAAATATCTGTTCCTGTTATACAGAAATTTTTATTCTTATATTTTATAAGTCCCATTCCAACTAGAACTTTTATTTTCAAGAACTTTTATTTTATCGGTTCTTCTGAGAACTTATAATGTGAGAACATTTTTAAAAAAGTTCCGCGGCATTTGTTTTAAATGGAACCTATTGAAAAGTTTCAGAACTTTTTCGATCCCTGTTTGAAAGACGTTGTGCACGCGTAGATTTATGTTCTCTGTGTGGTCTAAAGTATTCGCTTATTAAGCGTTTTTGTCCGAAGAATTTTATAAGCAAATGAGCAAGAAGTATCGACTTGTGTAAGAAAATAATTCGCTCTATTTCTCTTGCGGCGAGAGGGGTGCAGCTCCATTTCTTACAGTTTTTGAGTTATCACGTGTGTAATATACGTAAAAAAATCTACATCGTTTGGTGCAAATGCGACAACAAACGAGTGATTTATTCCAACTAAATAAGAATACAAATATTAATATTTTTATTGCAGAATATTTTTTTGCCAAAGGTAGAAATAAAAACTTATCAACTGAATAACTACTTATTGTCTGAAAATATGTATCTTTTCAATTAGCGTTCTCTTTTTAATGTTAAGGGGTAACACCACTGTAACAGCTTGAAAAATAGCGTTTTTTTTGGCAATTTTTCTTGGATGGAAGGAAAGGTAATAGAATAACTATACTGGAGGAAGTTATTAAGCACATATTTTGTTATTAAAAAAAAAAAAGTTATTGAGAAATATTACAAAATGGCGGCACTGAAGCCATTTTCGTGAGGCATGTTGAAGTTTTAGCGCTCTGCGGCACGCAGTGTAGCTGGTGCAAATTTGAATTTAAAAAAAAAAAAATATGACTTAAATCTACATGTTTATAGCTAGAGAAATACGTAGGGGATTTTAAAAATATTGATTTTTGTGTGATTGGTGAGCATTTGAATGAAAAACGTTCAATTTTCTATAAAAAGAGGGCAATCATTTGTTAATAAGTAATGTTTAAATTAACTTATCGAAAATCCCGTACGTATTTCTCTTGAAAATGTTATTCTAAAGATATTGTTAAAAGTTCGAATGAAAAGAATGAAAATTGTTGGAGTTATGCTGCGTGCCGTGTTGAAAAATCGTGTTTCGAGAAAAACGCGTTTAACGCCGGTAGTCGTTTCGAAGCAGTCCGATGCGCTTGGGGAGGAGCTCGAAATTTCAAGGAAACAAATTTGTTTCAAGTAATACAGTTTTTGCCCCATATTCTAAAAGGTTCAAAGCATCTTTTAAGCAAATAAAAAAAAATCAATTTTCCGAAAAATTTACAGTGGTGTTACCCCTTAAGTCAAAGTAATAATTTTATAAACAATTTTTTCTAATTTACTCAATTGCAAAGGCACAGTCGGAGGAAGGCAGATTTGATTAAAACACGGAACAGTTTCCTCTCCAATCGATTCTACTTGCAATCTGGAGAAGTTGGTAGCTCTCCCGAGATCAGGATACCACCCAATGTATAAACAGTTCCATCACCCGTGCGGTTTGTTAACTCGAAGAATGCTTCCAAGGAGGATGCTGAAGCGAGCGAACGATCGAGCGGCGAGCACGAGAAATTTAATTCTTTGAGAAGATCCCATCATGATCGAGGGAACGTTCCCCAACGCAATAGTCCCAGGTATTCATCGATCTCCCGTAAACAAAGTATACTTTAGAGCCGGCTACTGGAACGTAATAAGCTATAATTTACATACTACATGTAGATTCCCCGGCTAACACAATTCAGACACGTGTTCCTTTGGAACTACATTTATCGAGCTCAATTATACGTCACATGGCTCGATTTTTATACATCCACGCGGCGAACGAGCGATACACTCAGTTTTCTGTTTTTACATTCCTGCTGGTCATGATAAATTAGCGGCTCGGACGAACAGCGATTGCGATTCTGAAAACACCGCGCTCGCGAAGCGAATATTTCGAGGCGGGAATATCCTCGGCAATTCGGTCGACAGGTTGCATTTCGATCACGTTTCTCACATCGAGAATCATGTTTCCCGCGCGGCACGTGTTGCCGGCCAGAATGTCGCCGTTTGAATATCGTAAACCGCGAATTCTTCGATATCCGTGCGGAACGGGCGAACATTCGACAACCGTGCACGCGACAGTGATAACCAATCGCGAATAATTCTGTTTCTTTTTTTTTTAGAGTAGGGGAGTTACGAACACTTAAGGGAAAAGTTAAATTGAAACAAACGTGTTGACTCTAATCAGATTCACTTTATAGATAATTGAACTTTGGTTAATTATGTACGAAGGCAGCAGAAAGAATTATAGATACTTTAACCCTCGTCAGACGGCGCAGGTACAATTGTGACTTTTGCGTTTTTAAATTGCGATAACGTTTTTTCGAAAAGCGACTAAATTTTTCGTCTAAATTTTTCGTCTAGATTATATAGACCAAATTTCGGAAAAATATCTTTACCCCCTTCCGAGATAGGGGGTCGAGTCGAGGGTTGCATCCATACAAGCGACATAGGCACAATTGCGCCCTCATACATTTTGTATGAAGCTAATGCAAGAAAAAAAGAATACGATTTTTTTTAATGATAATGCTATTTTATTATAAAAAAGGTAGAAAATAGATGATTTATATTATTAAAGAAAATTTAGGAATTTTTTTTTATTGATTTTCATCGAGACTAAGTGTTATCCATTTATCGTACAAATTATACCGACAGTTAGAATATTCATACAAAATATGTGAGGGTGCAGCCTGACGAGGGTCAATAAACAAATCATTTTTTGAAAGAAAGACAAAACTCTTTCCGTCCGGAATTACCCGTAGCTAGCGGGGTAAATACGAACGGCTCTTGATCTTTACCGAACACTGGTTTTCTTCCACACTGTGGGTCTGACACAATCTTTCTTTTTGTCTGATCGATGTTTGGTTGCTCGTGGGATTGAATATTAATTTGCTGCGCGACGGATTGAAATTCTTTTAACCTCTTTCACGGGTTTCTCAAGATCTCTCAACGAATATGTACGTATATTCTTCCTAATATAATTCCGGGGTACTGGATACATGAAAAACTTCGAAATGTTAAGAGATAAGGGTAAAATGCCATCGCCCGTAACAGTAGGGTGGTCCTTATTTCTCAACTTTAAAATTTCTTTTGTCTCTTAAAATCTTCCGTTCGACAAAAAAAAAATATCTTCGTGTTTTTTATTTGTATATTTTGATATATAAAGGTCGCTCAAGGACTTTATATTTCGCATGCACCACAAGTCTGGCAACTGCGACTTTCTATAATTGTCACTTGTCCATTTTAATGAAACGGGGCCCATATTTATATATCCGAATCCGAAAGCTTGCTTTTATCCATGTGTTTAACAACCAGAATAGAACGTACGTCAGAGTTTACGTCTCCGTCTATGCGACGTGTGCCCGAATTTTAATGTTATACTCTCACTTAGAAGTTAATAAAATTCTCTATCAATTTATACCAAAGTAATAATCTTTCATTGCCATTGAGCGACCTATAATCATTAATATATTTTAACAACATTTTAGACGAAATTCTTTTTAACTACTTTGAAGCTTCCGAGAGGGTCAGAAGAAATTTTTAAAAAATTCAATTTTTTACCATACATATAAGGACCACCACACTACCGTAACAGCCCCATACACGCTGTTCGTAATTACCCCAAATGAACAGAAGTTAAGAGGTTTCAAATAAAACAAATACGAACATGAATACATACAAAGTGATCCCGTGATTTTATTTAGTATTAACTAACGGAACTACGAAGAAATTATGCTTTTCTGAGTAGTATAGATTTAATGCACTATAGACTCAAAATTCTCGAGCGTAAAATTATAAGAAAAGCTACGGAAACATTTCGCGACCATGATCTCCTCGGTTGCAGCCTTCCCTCGCGACAGTTTCCTTAACACCAAACATAGCTAATTACATCATGTAACGATACCGCGAGCGAATAGGACAAGCGAATTCAGCGAATGTTGCGGTGTTCACCCCGCATCCGCAATTCCCCGGCTCTCCCTTATCAACAGACGTCCGAGTGTAATTCCTATAATTAACCCACGCTTCGAGCACTTTCCCATACGTGGAGCGCGCTCGAACTCTCCAACTGCATTTTTACCTCTTATTATAGAATCTCGAGTGAAAATGATACTATAAATCGAACACCTCGTCATCGATGTTTTTATCGGCGCTTGTTTGCCTCGTCCGTCAGACAAACATAGGAATCAATTTTTTTTCTCGCCGTTTATCTGCGATGTAGAAACAGTAACGGCGCGCACGCGCAGAGGCGATGGAAACGCGATCGGGATTGAATTTTTTCACGAGCGAGTTCTTTTCACGCAACTAATTTATTTCAAACGAAACGGCGCACCTTGTCGGCGCACCGAGGAGCGAGAGATCGAGCTGAAAGTTGCGTGCATGCACCGGGCGCCCGAACGAAATAAATTACTCTGAATTCCTGGGTACATTGTCGTTGTTGTTATTATAAATACGCTTCATTCGTTCCGACCTATCAGTCGCGCTAATACGTCGCGCAATTACTCAACGATTTATCTTCCATCCAGCGACTCCCATTGTCTCGTTATCGTGCGGATGGCTAACGAACGCAGGGGTTATTATTTTAATATCAGGCTGCACACGGAAGCGTAACTGTATTTCTGGCTACTGCGGAAACTTTTGCAAAATAAAATGTATATTATTACGATAATAGAATTCGCCTATCGACGTTGAACGCGTTAATGTGTATATACGTAAACTGCTTCAACGATATTTTCGCTCGAACCAAGAACAGGTTGCGCCTGGCATGTTTAGTCTCGTCTAGTTGTTTTGCGATATTTATTTCGTTGCACCATGTAGGAAGATACTGCTGTGTAAATTATCGCGTGCCCCTGTAACAGACAACTCGAGGTTAAACGGCAATTAAAAGTAATCAAGGGCAACGATATCGAGCCGAGATACCGCGGTTTCTGTACAATTGATGCGTATCGACGGGATTAACTTAGCAGAATCCGTACCTCCGTTTTTGGTCGTCGCGATAAAACGGCGCGCCGTAAACTGCTACGCATATTCGTGTAAATTCGTTGTACCTACCGCGCGCTATGGATCGTCGAAGATAAGCAAATATTTACACGTAACCTACAAGCCCTATCATAGATTAGAACTTTTTTCCCGCACTTCTATCGAAGCCTCTAGATACGACTATCGCTGGGGTGCGTGATACTCCCACTATGCTCTCCATTAATTCGACTACGAGCAACAGTTGAACGCTATCTTCGTTTATCGTGCCTCTGTAAAATATCTAAAATAAACTACGTAATATTCAAGCGATATAATATATAATTATCATCATAAATGTAATTTTGCTTTCAATTACTAAATTTAGTCGAGATATTGCAATAATTCTGTAAGAGCAGACGGTGGCTTCCTTATCAATTCCGTTTGGTCATTCACTTATGATTCAACAATTTCGAGAATTGGCTTCTTAATCACAAATTCTGTGGTGAACATTTAAAATCGTTTCTATACAGCTGTACGTGTCGTAAAAAAAAAAAAAATGGTGGCTTCAAGGACTTTGTTCAATTACAGCACTTTTCGAAGTGAGGAAAGCTATAAATGATTAGAGAGAAATGTTTAGCGAGTTCTGTCTTTCTGTCTACATTGATTTTTAAACAGTGCTTCGGCGCACTTGCCGTGTGCAGAAGTAGTGTCTTTTAAATGAAGCCATGTACTTTCTTTACATAAATCAATACTCCTCTTTACTACTGTATTCGAAAATGTTCAATTCCCCTGGAGTGCTTCTCTCTATTCTAACTTGGAAGGTAACTATAGCCTAGCCCAGTTTCAAGCACCAGCTTGCATACAAAAATCCTTTAAACGATCGAAACTAGGTCTCTCATCCACCGACATAAATGAAGACCTTCTTCGTTAAACATTGAACACCGACGTACATGTATACACCAACCCTTTAAACATTGTATTCTAATTCTCACTCGTAAAACTATAAATTATTTCGTAAATTCCAAGGCACTAATATTTAAAAAAAAAATCGCATTTCAATCTAAATTCTATTCGAACCCGTTAAACACCTTCGATGTTCGGTCGTTAAAGATTAAGACGGTTATTTTGTTTCTAATCGTTTCCACATACATACACCGAATAAAACATACGAGTGCACAGACCAATCGCAATTGCATCGTGTATCGCAGGTTTTGCAGGTACGAACGCACCGAACGTTCCCCTAATCAGCGCAGCCGTCCGATCATGAATTTTTTATCTCCTTCTTGTAAACATCGCGAAGGTTAATCAATTCTTTTTCGTTCTCATCGGAAGATCACTGGAAGGTTTGCCGTTGCATCGAAAATAGCGGCCTGGCTGCACAGCGGTGCACGAACAGCGAAGCATTGAACGTGACGGAGGACCTGTCTGACCACCACGTGGACCATTCTCCTGTCGGATACGTTCACGCGTATTTGCATCTCGAATCCTCCGTTGTTCGCGCTACAATGTCGCGAAAGCGTGCAATTTCCGAGCGGATGATTCCTCTGCCAAAAAGATTCTTCGGGCAACGAGAGTTTTATTCAGCAGCGGATGTTAGTCGTACTGTAAGAGGCTCGGCAAGTTGACATGCCAGCAGGCTTATCGGTGTCGTAGATACCGATAATCTTTTTTGCAAATTACACGTAGCTGGGCATAATTGCGGTACACTTTTGCAAATTCTAACGCATAATTAGCGGGATCGCTGGAATATTTATCGAGACCAGGAAGTGCAGTTAACGGTGATCGAGGGGAGTGGAGTAATCTGTCTCGATACGTGGGTAATTCAACCTTCGACGTACATATTAATGGATCGGATTTTTATAACTATACAACAGACGTTGCAGCTGACGCTGGGATTTTTTTATCGAACTGCTCGGATAGATGCTGTGCTTTTGATTATTTTTCAAATATCATTCGCGTAATGAATCGTGATTTTTCTGGCACACTTTGCCGCCCACACGCTTCCCATGGCGGGATATATGGGAAGAGTTTCTCGGTAGGTTATTGAAGAAGTTGTCCCAGGAATCGCAGCTATATAAGTCGGGCTCTATTTCGCGCCCACCACATCCGTCGCGCTTCTATCTTATCCCTGCCTAGAGCGAAGCGAAGAAAATGCACGCCAATGCCACCCGCTAGATCCGTTAGACGTGGAGAAGGATCGGCTTTGCAAGACGTCGCGCGTGTATTTGGGTAAACTTATTTGTGACGACCGCGCGATAAGTGTCAAAAATACCATCCCCTTATCTTTATGATTTCTGTCCCGTTATCAGATGTAATCCTCCGTATAAAGACGTAACTCTGTGTGCCGCAGATCGAGCCGTCTGTGTTTTAGTCGTCCGGGAGGTGTGACGCATATCGAAGTGCGAATTATCGCGTGCCCGTGTGACATATTAGAAAATGGACGAAATCAATGGTAAAGTATCCACGAAGATATTTAATTCGTACAAACGAGTCTGTCGCCCATTGGTCCGTTCCTCGTGCGCTTGTACCTGCGAGAGTCCACTTCAGGGTATCTACATCATGAATCAAACACTCTGCGCGCACGGATCTGAAATCTGACATCTTCGTTGCTCATCGACAATGTGTCGTCATGCATTCGGCGTGGATTGAATCCTCGCAGATATCTGATTTCGATAAGTGCGAAACCGCGTTTAAAAGCCCGGTTCGAGTGAAAATTTGGTGACCGGGAGAGTGAGTTTACGTATTCTATATAAGTTCGATCAAGTACGAGGTGAAGTATAAGCTGAGTTTACTAAAAATGTAAGACGTCACTGGTATTTTATTTATATCTTTTCGTAGTGCTACGTGGATTTCCCGATACTCTTCTTACACTTTGAAGAAGATCTTCTCACTGTGACGCCCTGATAAAGTACCGCTGTCTAGAACTTTTTTCTTTGTCGCAAGATGTATGTGTTTACTAAATTGAATTTTTTTCTATTTATTAATATGTGTTTTGGGAATGCAATAATTTTTTTTCATATTTTTTTTAATGCTTGTCCGCCCCAAAATAAGGGGGTGTAATATGCGCGGTGGAAAGAAGACGCTTCGACAGCGTGGTCGATTTTGGAGGAACCATATATGTATCTAGGGCGGTGGTATCGGGGAGGTTTATAATCAGCATGACTGTCGCTATGGCCCGAACCAGAATCACACATTTTCGTTGCTTTTTTCTCATCTTTCACGTCGCAGAATGACTAAAAAATTTAGCTAACTTCGATAGTTCAACTTTGGACGTCCGCCATTTTGTTAATTCTTCACCAATCTAATTAATCTTAGTCCCTGCCACGGCGACAGTCATGCGGATTAGAAATCTATTTGGTTTTTTGGTTTCGGACACACGCTTCCTCTAAAATCGACCACGCGGTCGAGGTGTCTTTTATTGTACAGCGGATATCACACCCACTTATTTTGGCGCTAGCGAGCATTAAAAAAATATGGAAAAAATAATTTTGCATTCCCAGAGCACGTATTAATAAATAGGAAAAAGTTCAATTCAGTAAACACATTCTTCTTGAGACAAGAAAAAGTTCCAAACAGCGGTACTTTATCCGGGCGTCACGGTGGAAAGACCCCTTAATTTCTGCGCGCACGATCTTTTGTTTCTGTCACTACTCCTCTGGCACTTATCCTATTTAGCAGTTAAGTATATTGGCTAATTGTGAGAACGATTCGCAAAGGAATTTCATAGAATTTTATAGAAGCTACTGCAGATAAGGCGCACTGCTTCTTAATTCCCCTTTTCTTAGTACTTGTATTCTTATAAATGTTATTACACACGTGTTCCATTAAACAACCGCTGTATTTATCCGTTCCACCAAAGGACACGAATTTCCCGATTCGCGGGAACAAGAGTTGCTCTCGATTCTTATCGCGGGGCATAGTTCGGGTTTCCCGTAGAACGCGGGAGCATCAGCGAAATGGACGCGTTAATGTTTTATCGCCTCTTACTACGAGAATAGCATGCAGCAACGACAGAGAAATGACAGATATCGATCGAGCGATCGCTAATGCCGAGATGGCCTACCTTCGCGGTATGTATATTCATTCTCGCGTAGCCTACTTTTCGTACACCGCGAGAATATTTATAGACTTTTACTCCGTGTGGGCATATATTTCTTTAGCGCTTTAAACAAACCCGCCGCTGATCGATTTATACTTCTGCATGAGGTCTGCGAGCACTTCGCTGATTGTAACCAGCGTCACTGAACTTTCAAACAAGCCAGCGCGCAACATTTGTTCAAACATCGGGCGCAATTAGCCTCTGCAGCTCTTAATTTGGAGCATCATAAAAGTGTCAAGGATCCTGTCCAATTTATATTTATACGAATGTGTGCAGATACGTTACGTGTACACGGTGTTGAAAAACAGAGTTCATGATTAAGAAAGAGGTAGGTAGGTACTCTTTCGAAGTTCCAGGTCTGTCCTTGGCGGGCACGTTCTACTTAAGAAGGAAGAGAGTATTACTTGCTAAATCTTGGGAAGCTATAACTCAGTGATAATATTAATTGTAATATTAATTTGTGTAACTTATTTTATATTACAAAAGCACTTGTGCTATCGAAAATAAGTGGGGATACTGGAGCCATCAATGGAAAGAACCGTTTCTAACTTTCACTCGGTGGATTCTTTGACCCACGTTGCCCAATTAGGTTTCATTCAATGTATATTGAACACTATATGAATTCTAGAATACTTCTTCCAAGATCTAATAATAATAATACGAGTATCAATGCGGGGGAATAATTGTCTGCCGGCAAGGTCTCTTTCTCTGAATACCTCTTTCAATTTCAAGAACTCTGAAACGCAAAGGTAGATCAGATCATATTTTAATTGAAAACGATCACCTCGAGCGTGACTCAGTATACAAATGGAATCTCTGAGACTTTGACGCCACAAGGAATAGTAATCGTCCACGTGGCGGATCGAAGTGCGTGCTCGACCGGTTAATTTTTCCTCAGAAGCTATTACTTATCGTCCACCTAATTCTCGACCCAGTCCCACGTCGTTTTCTGATGGCACCCAATAGTGAGTGCCTTGTTCGACTAACCTACTTCGACAAATAAGTTCCTTTGCTGCTACCTACTAGGTGCGGACTAATCAATGATTCTGTCACCGTTTATATTCGTCAAGATTCGTTTCGTCTTCTCTGACGTCTATACTTTACTTTCAAAATTACTTTACTTCTATAATCTTTGAAGCAGATGTTATTTCAGTTTTGGTCATCAGCTCCATCGAAAAATTTAACTTCTTTTATACAGGAATCATAATTTTAGATAATCTTCTCATTCTATTATATTTTCTTTGAATTTTTATAAAATGACCGCATTTAAATTTACTGCAAAATTTGCGGTAATGCGAAAATGTAGTAGGATGCAAGTATCATTTGCCAAGCCAACCGAAGCCCTTAGTGCCAGCCCAAGAACGCGTAATCGTAACCCATTATTTTGCCAACATTGAAGTTGCCTGCGACGCGTTACAGTGTTACTCGACGAAAAAAGTGAAGCAGAAATTTATACGCATCTGTGCAGAAAGACCCTAGCCAGTAGACCCCAGTCAGAAGCACGTTCTGCGTGGTCTGAAACGAAGTTCAAACTAGCAACTACGTACATACGTGTCATCGCGTATACCGCGAATCAATACTGCGATAGCTAGAAATAAAGTTACGTGGCAATATCCTTACCGTGGTTATATATAGCTACTTTTCTAAAACTGACCAACGCCATAAATAGACGTCACTCTTCGCGAACGTGACTACCAACAGCGTAATTGAGGCACGAAAGCAGGAAATTATCTACCTATAAATACGACGCGGCAGTATCTATGAAATTGTCTCTCATAGCACCAGGGAATCCCCTATTGATTAAATAATGACGAATGTAATAAAGCACGCTGTCAATTCATTCTGCACAAACAACTTCTCACAAACGTTCACAAATGTAATCAGAATATTCCCCAAAAAATCTATTAAAATTTTTCATCCATTTTGACAGCCTAAACTCTCTTCTTCTCGAATCCTCTTTCCCAGCCACGTTCTCGGTAATACACATTCTCTCTTTCGAGGAAACTGAATTTTCCTCCGAACCTTTCCTCTTACATCATCACACAATATCGAGAGGCCAGGTCGAGAGGCAGAGATTCAGTGTTGTCAATGATTCAATCCGTAACGAACACTAAGCGTATTAACAGTGACAAGAACCACGCGACAATTTGGACTGCACAGATGCTTGTCCTTTGAGCTTCGAGTGCGTCCTAACGGCACCTGGCTAGAAAATTATTGTTGAGGTGAAACGTGTCGATTGGTTCCTGTTCAGAATTCTGAGCTTGGAGAGGGCAATGATTGCATTTGATCCCCGGTGAAATGAAAGAGAACACAGAGGCTCGGCATTGGAAGTTATAATTTTACGTTAATCCGTCGATTCCGCAGACTTCGACGTAACATTCCCCGAATACGTTCTACAGATCTAATCTTCATAATAATATGCAGGCCAGAAGCCGATTGCACCAAGGTGCATGTAGCCGCGTTGGCGTGCCGCGAGCAAAATGTGACCGAACGAGTTTGCTAAATTGATAAATGGTGTGTTTGCGATTTCAGCGATGTCCTTGGAGGATTCGCGGCGTTCCCAGCGTCCATACAGGTACGGAATGGTTCTCCTTTGCGTTGGAGCCCTGATAAACTGGTTAGGCCTAGCGGAGAACTACGTCGAACCGGTACGATATGTCGGTGTCGCTTGCATAATCGCGGGGGCTCTTCTCATATGTGCCGCAATGTGTTGTTGGCTGCACGCACCGCCAAGTAGGGCAACCATGCACACACAACACACTAATCATCCGATCACAGCGCAGGTAAGCCGTCATTTCATTCTAATACAACGGTAAACGTCTCGCTGAAAACTGTCTGTTCACTCTATGCGTGTCAGATCTGTCATACGATCTGTCACCGAAGAAACACTTTTGCGTACCTTCGCTATAACTGCAATAACGAAAACGAAGAACTCTGTTTGCATTGCTCCTCTCGGAGCAATTTCCGACGAACTTGGAACGCGGTATGATTAGTAGAATGGGTGAATCGAGCAGCAGTTAAGCGCTGGGTATGCATCAGAGATTCTATTCCCATTTCCGAGGATTGAACTGGCGTGGAAAGTATTCGTCGGGATTCATGGGTTTCGAAACGACCGTTCTTGATCGAAGCCTCCGAGGATTACAGCGTTTTCAGATCGATCTGGGTCAACCTTCTATTATAGATCCGCCAAGTGTTTGTCTATAGTGTAATGCACACAGCCTGGGCGCAATTACGGGTGTTTGTGAACGGACTACGCGGTAGAAATAATATTCCGACACCTTGCCTACGTGTACTTTAGTCGAAGACCCCGGAAGACGAGGAGAAGGCTTACAATCGTCGCGCGGAGATCTTCGAATTCCCGATGACGAATGCAATTTCGTGACGGACGTGTCCGTGAATTAACGGAACTTGCTGTCAACGTTTATAGCTCGAGATAAAACTGATATACGACCCCGCTGTAGTATTTAAATCAACAAAAATCGTGGCGCAGTACTTCATCGAAATCGGCGATTGCACCACGCGGATGGATCATTGTGTTTCCTTTGCTGGAGTCGTGTAATCACGACTGGCGTTCGAAGAAGATTTTGCCGTGTTCTCCCATCTTCCTGCGACTCTACTGTATTTTTGTCCACAGTGGAGTTCTACCCAGATCCTCTATCGCACGTCGCTCGCGTGAACATTTATTCCAGAAAGTTGTTCCCTTTCTTGCTCGCTTAAATGGTACGTAGATATAGCGTAGAGGCTCGGCTTGAAATAGCAGCCGTTCTTCTTTTCGTTGCACGAGGGGAAACAATAGATATGCAAAGGTCTGTCGATTCATAAAGGAGGTCGGTGGTAGTTGCAGCGCACTTAACTACCGCCGGGAAGGATGTTCACCCGGAAGCTCGTGTCTATATTTGTCGGCAACCATCCTTCGATGCACCTGTACGCGATACAGTTTCGATTGATACAGTTTCGATTGATCCATGTGTGAACGTAGAGAAAAAAGCTAATCGAAACGTAGCGTCATTTTCTAATTCATTTTCGATATTTCTGCCATGTTGAATCATCAGAGAATTAGCAGAGTCAGGTATTCAATAGAAACATTTTCAAACTTCCCTTCATCTACCTCTGTATAAAGAAAGCTCTCGAAAGAATCAATGAAATCATTGAAATCGAGGAAGGAAATTAAGTGTTTATCTTGGAGTTGTTATTTTTTAAACAATGCTCCTTGCCTGAAACACCATTATGTAAAGTTTTAGATCGCTACTCCCCCGTTTAAGGGTAATACGGGGGTAAACGCCTTTATTATTTTTTTTCTCGGTTACTACTTAAGGTATTTAAATGAAAAAAAACGAATAAATAGCTACATACTAACTGTATTTCATATATTTTTCTCTAAATTTTAAAGCAGTTATTAAGGGTAGAAAAATAATTTATTCTTTGGGGTGGTTTTTGGAAACAACCCTTTGAGTGACCACCTCTAAACAAATCAAGAATAATGCTCTGTTATCTAACTATATTATTTAAAAAACGGAAGATGATCGAGATGGTGGAATATAGTTAAATAATTTAAAGAAGATTATAATATTATAAATACATATGGGGTTTTGTGACGAGAAAGAGTATTTGTCGCGAGCCTGAGTACGGTCATTTAAATGCGAATGGATGAAACAATTGCGGTTCGCTTGGGAGATCGAAGTGTGAATGAAGAGTGTTCGGGATTTATTGTTTATGTGTAGTGTCGGGCAAAAAAGCGAGTCGCGGAGCATGACGTAAGAGTAGTCAGTGGGAGTTCGAAAATCAAAGGTAATAACGAGAAAGGTTGATATCATTATTATTATTTATTAATCTTCATCGCTATTTTCGCCAGTAACTGCCGTTGTGTCTGTTCCATCGAACATATTAATTAATATTTCAGACGGTTTAACTATTTTTTATTTAAATCGCCCGCGCGATAAATAACAAATAATTTAGTAATAATTATGCAAAGACATAATGGCGTTTCAAGCAAGGAACATTGTTTAAAAAATAACAACTCCAAGAATCGGCATTTTGCCCATGCTTACCCTGCTAGATTCTTTGAAGAGTTTTCTAGAAGAACACAAATTGCTATGTCATCCAATTATAAATACCAACTTTCTAAAATCCCAAACATAACAGTGACAGGACCTCTGCATAAAGCCTCCGTAGCTTCAAATCTCCACGATTTCATCTGAACTCTTTCAGAAAACAGTTGATACTCGAGCCAACGAAGTAGCCACGATCCACAACCATAACTCCCTCAACCAATCACAGAATAAATAATCTCCCGCTCAGTTCATCATCCCTCGCCTCATCTCGCAAGTCATATACCGGCAGTTCGCGCTCCTTCCCCGAAAGATCGAACTCCATCCCGCCGATTCCAAACCACGAAACGGCAGTGCTCCGACGAATCGCCAGTGGTGCAATCGCGATTTCACAGACCCGTCTCGTCCGACGAATCCCGCCGCGATGAAACAGCCGATTCGACGAAGAGGTCCCGAGCATTCGCCTCAGTCATTCACCTTGCGATTCAGCCTGAAAACGATTATGCAATTTTCCCCGGAGGTTTCCTTATAGCCTCGAATAACCGCGACGCTATTTCCATCCTCCGTGCCCCATACGTCAGTCTTAACGCGCCCTTTCGCGGCTTACAGGTTCCCGCTAGCTCTATGAACTTTATAAAGAGTGTCGAGGCGAGCGTGTAGCTAGATATCTATAGACGACCCGCGATATATATAGAAGAATGCCATTTCGGGGTTAATATCCTGCGGCTCGGGCATAACGCTGTAATGTTACGCGACGGACGACTCCGGATTCACGGGTCCGCTCCGTTAGACGAAAAGCTCGACTGTTCGCTGATGGAACTCCGGGCCTCCTAGTGTTCACCCTCCCCTCGGTCTCCGCTACAGTTTGAACTAGACCACGCGTGCGACAAGCCCGACGTGTGGCCGCGGTTCACCGAGCCTGATTCATACCGCGACTTTCTGCTCGCAGATCGACGATCCGATCCATGTGATCTCCATCGAGGAACCATCCAGCGGCTCCAGGCAGAAGCCTCCGGATTACGAGGCGGTGGCGGACGCGCCGCCCAGCTACGACGACGCCATCAAGTTGAATCCTAGTCACCTGGTTAGGCTGAACAACAGCTGCAGCGCGCTGTCGCTGCCAACTGTGCACAACATGGTCCCGAGAACCGTGGAAATTGTTTCCAGGGACCCGACACCGTCACCCCCGCCGCCGTACGCGAGGTGAGCTTCGCTTCCATCCCGGGTGTTGCCAGTTTGAATCCGGCCCCGCGTCGATGGGATCAGGTGCGGGGATTCCCACCGAATAAAGTGTAAAGAAGATAGCCCGTTGGGGTGCCCTTTGTAAAGGTGGGATTCCACTGAGGCAACGCAAGGCAACGTGTCGCGTGCGATGATTGCGATAGTGATTGCATGTGTCGCATGCGAAAAAAAAGATGCGATGTTGTTGGTTGCCGGTTGCCAAAGAGTTGCCTCAGTGGAATCCCAGCTTAAATCGCTCGTGAGAATTAGTCGAGCTGTCTGTACGCGATGTGACAGACGGGGGTGGACGGGGACAGTAGGTTGAACAGTGACGTTACTTTACACCCTTGCTTCTCTCCGCTGGACGTTTTAAGGCGGGATCTCCTACCTGCGACTGGTCGCTGCCAGTCACAGCGACCGCACTAGTGCAAGGGAGAAGTATGACATCTCTTTCTCCCTTGCACTAGTGGGGTCGCTGCGACCGGCAGCGACCAGTCGCAGGTAGGAGATCCCGCCTATAGACTGGTCCATAAAATGTAGTGACGTCAGATGTTGCTTGCGAACTGACGCAATGACGTCACCTTACTCTCTCGCTCCTCTCCGCTATGCCGTTATAGACTGCCACATAGAATATGGTGACGTCAGAGCTTGGTATAGATACCGTACCAATCACTTGTGGGGTATAGTTCAACGTTAATATATGCAGATTAGTGGTTGTTAAATGAGGACCTTGCAGCAGATGGGTTCAACTACACTTTTGACAGTGTTTGAGTTATGACGTGTTCTACTTCGTTTGGTCCACGTTCGATGCAACTCAGGGGCAGCTCCTGATTTGAAGAATTCGAAAAATAGAAATATAAACTTATCACTTCAATAACTATTAGGTGCTTGTTGTGTGAAAATATAGGTATATTTTTCAATTAGTGCTCTCTCTTCAATGCTAAGTGAGAGGAATAATTTTGTAAACAGTTTTTTTGAGCTGTAAAGATGGAGCTGCACCCGTCTTGCTGCAAAGTCCTCAAATGAGTTGGGGAATTTTCTGAGTAGAATTATCTGGTGTTGATCATGCTTCGTATGTTCCTTTTTCTCAATTTACATGGAGTTGATTGGTCCTTTCCTAAATCGCAGGTGAGATCTTCGGCATCAGCAATCATGATCGCAACGAAAGAGGCTTGCGGCGTGCTGGTGGTCCAGCGTTTTTGAAACACAGCTAAAAACCGAACGAGTACAAAAGCGTGATGAGAATACGAAGACTCCGTCGTCCAATGGCGCGAACGTGCTCGAAGAACGATTACGATGAACGTCTCGTCGTGATCCTTCAGCCTCCTCGATGCAGACTAAAAGTATCTTTGTGTTCAGAAGGGTTGAACGAGTAATCCCTCCGACATTTCCTCGCTGAGGAAATGCGATCATACGATGGATTGTAGAGTCGAAGGTATAGCACGCAGTGATAGCCATTCTGTTGAACAGTGGATTTAGCTGAGCGGCGGGCAACGAGCCGTCGAACTTTCAGAAGTAGACCGATAACCGAGCAGACAGAAAGGTTAGCCAAGATGCCTCGAACACAGTGCCTTTCGCGAAACGAGCCTAAAATGCGTGTATGAAATACTCACAGCTTAGGCGAGGAGTTTCAGAAAACAGTCGAAAATTCGAGCGGACTCGGGGATAAACCTGCGCGACTTGGGAGTACGGTTACCGATTTGGCTAAGTTAGAGCGAGCCCGAAGCAGCGAATAAGAGTGGTCGACGAAGAGACACGCGATATATAATATTATTAATATTACATTGCGCCCGTGTGTGCGGGAATTATCGAGAAGTATTCGTGCGCGACTAAAATATGGTTCTTATGATTTCCGAGGGGAGCGCTCGCGACTGTCGAGGCGTTCGGGAATTCGCGAAAAGGAGAGAGAGAAGAAGAATAGGCGTCCTAAAAAGTCGGAACCGAAGGGATTCCGAGTGTCATCGCTTAGACAATCGTGCGGCTTATTAGCGGGGACGTTTGTTTGCTTGCCATATGATTTCTCCATGATTGTCATTTTACACGTTTACATACACATGCGAAAGCCATTCGCACGTCCATTTTTATTGTGATATACATTATGATGATGCTGTTATTACGATGTGTCACCGTCGAGCGCGACGTTGCTTTGTAAAACAAGACTCTGTTTTTTTTTTTTTTTTATAATGGAAATGCAAATATAACGATAGTCAACTTTTGAAGTGGAGTCGTTGTTCTTTCACCCACTCCCTTATGCGAACTCACAGTAACATAAATTGAGCAGAACATTCGATATGTATACCGTGTTCAAGGGAGGCTGGGATTTCTTTTTCACGAACATGGACGGTACTCCAAGAATTTTTTTTTTAATCGATTAGATGGAACTGAGGATCTTAGGGGGACTTCGAGCCACCAATTCGCCAACAGCATACAAAAAAAATACTAGATGATCACTCGTCTAAGAATTAATCGTGGCCAGCACGGTTTAACTTCGGCGATCTTATGAGAACCGGTGTTTTATATAACCGCTGGCGAATTTTCTGCTCCTAGGTAAACATAATTATTCGACCAGTGCTTTGCCAGCTCTTCGACCAGCACTTGACACCGTCCCTCTTTCTCTTTGGAAGGAAACAGTTGAGGCTTCATCGATAAATACCCTTTATTCAATCGGAGTAACATTTATACTTACTTAAAGCATGTCATTGAACTTATATATTCGTACAACTTTGTCAACGGCAACAATAATAATCGTAATAATGACGAGAGAACGTAACGACAATAGAGTGGCAATAATGGCAATAATAGCAATAATATCATCAGAATGGTAACCTCGCGAGGATCGGGGTGTCTGTCGATCGTAAAACCACCCCATCCTCCTTATCTCCTCCCCCCCCCCCGTCTGTGTCGCTTCACATTGAGCAAAAAAACCGATCTAATCACAGTGACAGCGATAATCATAATCGTAATGATAATGACAATGACAGGAATAATGATAACGTCGAGATTAATCGTAATCGCCGGCCGACTATCGCTATACTTTTAATTTATTATTACCCTCACTACACGGTGTTTTGGTTAAGGTATATTTCGTCGTCATCGCAGTACCCCACGTTACGCCCGCTATCAAACAGACATATAATTGATTCTTACCTCTCTCTCTCTCTCTCTCTCTCCCGCCCATTCCCCTACCGCTCCTTTATATACACTGTCCCGTTCGAACTAACTGCGACGAAATCAGATTCAGTCTGCGAAATAATAAGCGCTGCTCGCCAATATCTTTGCCTCGTTGAGTCGTCGTCTATCCTACCATTCCTCTACGCGAAAAATTACTAACGATTGTTTCCTCCCCCTTCGTATACAATTTCTCCTTATACCAGAGGCGAACCGAGATCGCCATGCATGCCGATCGCGCGCGGCCGTATTGTCAGACGTGTCTCATCCGGTGCGAGTTCCATCGACCGTCAGCGTCAAGGAGGCAGAAGATATTCGTCGTCTCGCGATATTTACACCAACTCTCCCTGTCCCGTATCTTACAAGTCATTAAAAAGACGAACTTATGGAGGGGATGCGAATGCTTCAACGAAACCGTAACAATTCGCGCGGCGCATCACCGCGCAGCAGAGATTCTCCCAACGGAAAGACGAAAATATTGCACACACACCGGAACGATTTATCCTCCGTTCTAACGAGTCCGCGACGAGGGGGACAGGCTGCGCGCCCTCGTGTCCGCTCGCCCGACGTTCACCCTTAACACCTGAATTTCGATAAATACACCGTGTCCACGATTGCAATCCGTTGACGATGGGATCGCGCGAGCGACCCGAAGTGCGCCGCGCGTTTACCGGGATCCTCCGCGCTCCCTCGTCGATCAGCGTTCCCCGGACCCGATCGATCCCTATAATATTTCTTCCTCTGCGGCTATGTACACCCTATGGACAATAATGTGTATGCGTCTGTGTGTACGTTGCACTGTTCGCATGCACCCATCGATAAATATAAATGCGTCGGTATACTCGTCGCTATATCCTATGCCAGACAGTAGTAAGAGTAGTTGGTAGCGATAATGATGCTTGGATTAATCCTAGAAACGATCTCTCGGGTGGTTGGTAACAGTGACCAGATAGTATTGATAATAGTACGTATCTAGCTGTAGTGAGTACGCGATAGTAAGTCGTAAATAAGTAGCCGTCGGTTCAGCAGAAGCCAGCGTTAGTGAGCGGTCTCCTCGTCCGTGGTTGACGTTCATTGCTTCAACGGTTACAGTTAACAGTTAACACACTGGGTAAGGAGCGATACGTTTTTCGATATACATCTAAGCTAACCGTCCGTTTCCCTCCCGCGTTCCCCGCCATTCCATTTTATACATGCCTCCAACGACCACACGAACGTTCCCCGAATCATATATAAATGTCTCTCCCCGTCCCGCCTATTTACAATACCATGACTGCGCGCGGTCCCCGCTGCCTTAATACTTACGCGGTACGTGTTACTTAATTCTGTACAAAAGATATCGCTATGAGCAACGCCAGTACGCACGAGATCGGTGCCATCACCCTGAATAACCATCGGGGGGGATACTTAGATACCGTTGTAACATTTACTAACAGTCTATACAGTCGTCTGGCAGGGGCGGAAGTGTTCGATCTCACCCCCCAGGGCGACACGTTCGTCGAGCGGTGAAAATCACTTGCGGCTGTCACGCAACCCGACCACCCGGTAATTCGTAAAAACATTGTCTTGTCGTGGTCGCCTCTTTGCTAGGCACACTAGCGAGCTTCCCACACTGGCGGAGAGTCTCTGACACGGAAGAACACTGCGCCGCCCCTGCGTTCCTCCTTGGGTAAGGACACAGAGATTTTTCCAGCACCGTTCGTCGAGCAGTCTGTCCAATCAGCGATCGCACGGAACCGCGAGCCGCGGTTGCTCGTGCGCCGCGACGGGCTCACTGAGCGGAACGCGCCCGCGTCGCGTTGCGTCCGATGGTCGAGCTTTAAGGGTGGTCTCAGATGGGTGTCGGCAGGACGGTAAAGTCTTGGAGGGCGGTCTTCACCGTCTCGTATATCGGCCTGTTGGCCTCGTCCGCGCAATACCCATCGGCGGTGCACAGTGTCTGCAGCTTCGTCAGGTAACTGTCGAAGTTCTCGTGGCCCATCTTCTCCTGCGGTCCGCCCGGGGCGTTCGGTATTCGCACGTGCTCCAACAGCGTGATCATGTTGTCGCGCAGCGACTGGTAGTACTCGGTCAGGTTGTTGTTCCGCTGGCTGATCACCGTTGTTTCCTGTCGAAACAGTCTTTCGTTACGGACACCGAGGCACGCGGAGCATTCAAATTTCCCGCCGGAACTTCGGTAGAGGAGATCGACAGTCGACAAGCTAGTACCATCAATTGGCAGCAACGATATTCTATGTTATCCACGGGCTTTAGAAATTCTTACGATTTTTCTTCGATCTAAGTTGAAGCTTTCAGAGATTGTAGATGTACATTGATTTCTATCGTTCTTGATGGCGTTAATTGGAATTTCTGAGAGACGTATGGCGATGAAATGAGTCGTTCGAGTAAAAGTCTCAACCTAGTCTCTATGGATCTCTACGTTTTCGGTGACCGGAAATCTGTTTGTCTCCTCTATCGTCGCACGGTAATGATTACCGACTGAGTAACAACCCGTACTGACCTTTTCACCTTGCTTCAGCTGATTCTCCATGGCGGTGATATCGGAGCGCAAGCGCAGCACTTGCGATTCGACCCGAGCGTTCTCCCTCTGGAGCTCCGTTATTTCGGCCTCCAGGGTGTAGAGATCCTCTCCCTGCCCACCGACGGTACCGCTACCGCTCGTGTTACCCTGACCCGTACCCACCGCACTCCCGTGAGCCGGACCACTGGTGTCCACCCCTGAATACAGGACATACACGGTCCACTTTAACAGCCTCTCCTGTCTCGTGGGCTACATCGCTCTCCCGATTTCAAACGGTTTCCTCCCTTCGCTCGCTACCTTGGGACGTTTAGCATCTGGTCCCCTCTATCGGAAAGCGCTATGAATCACGCGGATTGCTCCCAAGGACACGAGTGCCTCCACGGGGAAACCGTCAGAAACTAAAGAAGGCCTCGACCCATTGCACGACCGAAGCTCGGTTAAGAGTTCTGTCCACTTGTTACGGAAGCGATTCGATGTTACAGAGATACATGTATACTAGTACGTTTCTTGACAGGTGTGCGGGGTTCATATAATAATACATAGACGTAATAAAATGTGAGAGAATGTGGCGAGCATGTAAGTAGCGCCGAGGGATACTTCGGGGGGAGCAGCGAATTGGGTAGGCCCGGCCGAGCAACGTTATCATGGAAAGTTTGCTAGTTTCGTTTCATGCCGCGACGCTAGTCGCTACTGCCGGGCTGCCGGACCTACCGTCCCAAGTCGCTGCACGAGGATATTGTCTAAGATGAGGGATCGGTTCCTTCCGCGGGCGGTTCGTGCTGAAGCGTTACGGAACGGTTCCCTGGGAACCGTTCTCTCTCGGCAAAAAACACGAGCGAAATCTCGGTTCAACGCGACAAGACGCACGAACCTGACAAGGAGTGCCGCGGGAGCCGAATGATCGGGAGCGATGTTAGAGGGTGTCTTTGAGGGGGGGGGGGGGGGTAGCGTGAGGTGCCATCATACCAGATAGAAGAAAAAAATGGGAGACACCGAGTGCTGGCCTTTTCGTTTGATATCATTCTGTTTCTCTTCCGCTGTCAGCCGCGCAATGGAGCGGCGACTAGTGCCGCGTCAAGCTGTCGAATAGATAGCAACTCACCGATGCTGCCAACACTCGGACGTCATCTCGTAAAAAGTAAAATTACTGGTGTGTGGATTTTTGTATGTAACACCGAAAACACATAGAAAACAAATGGCGAGTACGTCAGTCCCTTACCTTCAAAAGTAAATGTTCTCCTCAAAGCTCAATGACAGGAAAGGAGCTGATCGTGATCCCAGAATAAATCAGAATACATTATTTTTCATTATTATGACATAACGGTTGCTTTTTTTTCTTTGCTCTGGCTTTACATATCGTTCTTGCACATAGTGACTGCGGGATGTGGGATTAACTCGCGCGGGGCCAGATTCGTAGTACTTGGAGCTGGGTAGGTGAATGCGGGGGGGGGGGGGCGGCGGCGGTTGAGTGGAGTCAAAAAACTGACACAGTGGGTGGTCGGGCTGTTCTCACTTCAGGTGTTTCTCGATACTTTCATGTCTGTTGCCGTTCGAGGATACTCTCTGCCTCTCGCGGAAAACACCTGAATACCGCTGTCACCAGAGAAGAAAAAGGGGGGTTGGGGGTGGAGAACTGAACGCAACACTCAAAGTAGTAACGGCCAAAGAAACATGTAACTGAAGAGACGGGCGGGCAGAAGTGGGAGAGGAACAAGGACGAGGTTTACTCTTGTTGGTATGACAGCACATCATTGCGTGAAGAGTAGAGTATGGCATAGCACGGGATCAAGTACAAGGTCATAATATGCACAAGTTTACAGATAAAGGTCCATAATTTTGTCACGGCTTTTGCCGCCGACTCGTCCAAACGGATCTCGGACTCGCTCTTCCGTTCGCTCGTGAAGCTCCTGCCGCCGACGAGGAATCGCGCCTGGACGAGTGCGACGTGGAAGTATAGAAAAGAATAAAAGGCAAACTCGAGTGATCGTGCCTACTCTACAATCCCTCTTCTACCCCATCTCGAGAGGCAATCACATCCCGCGGCATCAGGCTCGTGGCCCAACGTGAACGGAGTCTTCGATTTATTTCGGTTACTTTACGGTTTTTTGCTTTCTCGATCTAATCGACTCGCTTCACGCGGAGCCGCAGTTTCTCTCTTATTCTTCGATCAAGAGCGACGGGTAACCGGAGACATCGATCACATCAGTGGCGGCTTGATCCTCACCGGCGATTCCTTTGCTGTACATGCTCGACATGTCCTCGAACTTCGGCTTCTTCATCGCGTGCCCGGCCATGGGACAGCCGGACAGTGATCTGTGAGTGGAAAATGAGCCGTTTATGTGGCCGATCCCGTCGCAGCCTGGCGTGGGACAATTCACGCCCTCGAACTTCATCGCCGTGGCCGCGGCGACCGCCGCCTTGTGCTGCTCCACCGTACCACCAGATTCTAATACTCGCGTCTTGTTCCTGTTGGCGATGGGGCAGCCGGACGCGCTGCAACAGGAGTTGTCAAAATCGCTATTGAAGTTGCATTATTTCATCAACCCGGATAACTAAACTCGCGACGTTCCGGTAACATGTAGAACGAGGCCGGTGAATGCTTATAACTGGATCTTACTTGTAGACAGTTAACAAAACGTCCTCGATCTTGCGGTATGGGTTCAAAATACATAACACTACTACTCCAAAATTGTTACTACTTCGTGTGCCCCGATAGTTCCAAGTTCTAACCGCTATACTACAGAAACACCTCAGTACTCTACGCCAAAAGGGACACGGCTTACGTTAAAGAATCGTGTCGATTTTGTTCGTTCCCACGGTAACGGCAATCGAGAAACAATCGCCCGGAGTAAACCAACGAAAAGTCTTACCTGCGGTGCGACAAGAATTTGCCAGTGGCATGGCCAGAGCCGTCGCAACCAGGGATTGGACATCTGTAGCCCCAAAAGCCAACACCACCATTACCCAACACCGTACAATCCGTCCGCGCAGAGCGAGCATGAAATGAGCGGAAACCGCTGGTTATTAGTCAGCGTCTTCGTCTTTGCGCTAGGGAACGGGGACGGGGTTCGAGGGACCGCGGCTCCGAAAGGGTCGCGGCCTCCCTTCTCGGTCTTCAAGCGGATCTTAGTACGTGCAATGCGGTCAGGGAGACGCCCACGTAGCTGCGTGCAACGTGCGAACGCGGTGAAAGCGCAAATTGGGATCGCGATTACGAGCAACAGCAAGTCGCAGAGTTTGCAGGAGACTGGAGTCTCCCTGGATTAATCTTCCCCTAACCGTGATTAGATTTAGAGGAGTCGATAGCGTTCATTTCAGACAATGTCCCGGTAGAATAGGATCCAACGATTTTGAAAGCCAGTGGAATTAGAGGTTTGCCAGCCGGAAGGAGATTAAAGCGACGAGGAATAAGACGGGTGGGTTTTCCAAAGAGAGGTGGTACGTGTTACTGACCTCAATGGTTCGGAATCTTGTCCATCCCGCGGTTTGCTCTTCGGTTTATTAGCTCGTGGACAACCAGACAAACTCCTGTGGGAGGAATAGTTGCCAGTCACGTGGCCAGATCCATCGCACCCCGGCGTCGGGCACTTCAGCTCCTGAGAATGCGCTTGGATCTGGGAGCGGTCGGCTCGCGGGCAACCGGAGAGGCTGTAAAGGAAACAAAAGTCTCTGTTGTTCAAACCTGCTCCAACTGTACCATGACGATTCTGCGCTACCTTCAGCTTTGTATGTTCGTTAACGTATTGCTCGATTGAAAATGTTCGGTAGCGCAGCAATCCCCATGGTCAGAGTCACGAACGCACACCTCAGAAACATCCAACGATGGCTTCAGCAACACATCGCATGCAATTTCACGCGACGTTGCCAAGAAGTCTCGGGTACTTACGTCCAGTCTCCAGGTACCAAAGAAGATCTCGATGAGCTTTTCGACGAATTAAGAGCTATTAGGTACTCCTTGGACCGGCGCGACGGTAGCTCACCGAGATCGTCTCTACTCAGGCTGCTTAATACGTTAATAATGATTTTCGAGAGGCAGCAGTCTGCACAGTTTTAATCTTGGACCACTTGCCTTGCGTCCAGTTCGAACGAAGACATTCGACGGGGTGGTTTTAGACTCACAATCGTTGAACGGTGCGTTCGATTCCCCCTCGGGCGTCGTGAACGATCGAATTGAGTCTTAGATACCAAAGAAGAAAAGGTTTCCCCCAGTTAGATGAGTGGTAGCCGCACAGTCGAAACGGGCAATCAACGAGGTGTAATTAATATAAAATAATATGATAGCATGCAAATGGCAACGCCGTGTTCCAGTTGGATCACTCATGAGGTGTCGCTCGCACGATCGATCGCGTTTCAGGTTCACGTCAAAATACAAGGTTAGCCTTACTCTAGGAACACTGAAGGGGAGAGCAGGGAGCACACTCACACCTGACCCCAGTGAAACTCGTCAATTGCCAATTGTCTCTTGTTCCCTTCTCTGTCTCTGCCATATTCCTTTTTTTTTGTTCTCTCTCTTAACAGCGATTCTCCAAGTTTAAAGTGAGCGCGCGTTGCCGAATGCGGTAGTCGGGTGACTCTATTGATCTCTTCGTTTCCATTTGCCTCTATCGCTACGGCTCTGCTCTGACATGGTCATTGGCAACAGTTCGCTACGAGGCTGCCCACTCGAGGCTGGCGAAGCGGTTCATAAACGGGCGGGTTCGGTGATCGTATAGAAATGCGTATGAAAGCGAACGTGAACGTTAAAGACAGACTGGTGTACAAGCGTTCTCTGCCGCCGATATCATTCAATCTCCGCAATGATTTTGACATCCCTTTTCGTAGGGGTCGGGTCGAAACAGGGAGCAAACGGTACTTCATTCAACACGAAAACTCATCTACACACTGTGGTATATATAATATATATCATACGGTAACGCAACAAGGCTGACGGGGTGAGTATGTAAAGAGGTACACAAATAGAAAGTAGGGGGAAGGAAAGATAGATAGATCGTGACTTAAAAAAAAAAAAACAGAAGAAGAAGAAGACTAAAATGCGTTACATCGTATGCTTAAAATAGCTAATTATACCAGTGGATGTTTACACGTATATTATAATATAGATATACAACAATATTGAATAGGTAGTACAAGACTGGTTCAGCCGGGAAATAAGGCGAGGGGTGTTCGGGGTGAGTGGGTATTCTAGATATAATGATTAGTGTCACAAAACACTTAAGAAGCCACTACGCCATGGACCACCAATATGCATCGACGCAAAAACCCATCTATGTGTCTCCCACTATCGTGACATTAATCTGATGTATATGTGTGTGTGTGTGTGTGTGTATTTGTATGCTGATATGTTGGCTATGACTTTCCTTATTTCAGGAAATAAGTTTCCAGAAATTTGGGGATCGTACTACTTGAGGAATCTGCTTTTGGGCTGACGATAACAGGGGGTGGAAACTAGGGGATGCTCGTATGTTTGCGTGTACACGGTGTAAAGTTATGAATATTATTAACTATTGTCTCCAAAATTAAGTGTAGTTCGAGAATTTTAGATTTAGTGGCTGCTTGGCCCTGAACGGGTCGCTAATTGATCAAACTAATCTCTTCTTAAGTACAGAAACTTAGGTTATTCCGTTAGGTTTTCCTTGTCGAGTGAAGTGATCGTGTATAGTCAAAGTCGGAACAAGATCATAATGGGAAAATGATGGAAAAATTATGGGTAAAAGGAGGGAAAAGAAGTTCGACCGGAACGAAGTTTTTCAGCCCCCTCCGCGAACGATTTCCTCGGTAGATACCGCGCGCAAGTAGTAACGCCCAACGTGTGGTCAGGCATGCGTAACACGTCCGCGCTGCACAGGCGCCTACAGTTTCGCTTCAAATTCAGTTGCCCACGAACTAATATTAAATAGACCAAACTAACATCGACCCTGATATTACAGACTTATTATTCCGAAAACTCGATTACATTTTTCGCAAACAAGAATCAAAACCACCCCGATTTTCATCCTTGCTTACCAAATCCAATTGTTCCCTTCCGTGAACCACGAAGATTCCGTTGATCGATTAATTTTAAAGACGTTGGCCTCCTTTCTCAACTTTACACCATGTATGTACGTGTATCTGTTCGTGCGTGTGTTTAGCGTACGTGCGTGCGTGCTGCATCGGTGTATCAATATATAAATATACATAATCGGATGTCGTCGCCAATGTTTAATGTCAGTGTGAATGCGAATGCTGCCTTGCCTTCTGTGGGTAGCGTAGTTTCCCGAGACATGACCCATGCCATCACAGGACGACGTGGGGCACTGTATCAGCTCCTTGCCGTCGCGACCACGAGGGGCGGGCCGAGGCGCAAAATTCAACGAGTGCCGCCTCATACTGCACCGAACAACATCACAACGATAAAACACTCTCATCGTGATTGCTCGTCTCTCGTATGCCTGCTCCGAATCATCTCTTAAGCGGACAGCTACTAACTACCCGACAGCTACGTCGCACAGTGGATGACGATGAGCGCGGTTTCATTAACCTATAGTGTCAACTATCATGTACGGAAGAAATATAGGTCGTTAGCAGTACTGCCCTCCTTAGTTAAACAGTCGTATCTAGCATTTTTTCATTTTTTGAGATATGTTGAAATATTTGAAGTAGCACACGTCTTTTACCTTTTAAGTAATGTTAGAAAACTCTAAGTGCTTCGTAAAGATTTATAAACAGTCTAATGTATTTAACCTAACTTCTTTCCAAATGGTTATAATATCCTATCTAAAACAATGAATTAATTGGTACGTTAATAATACATTACCTACCGGTACACCTATTACAAAAAAATATATTAGGCTGTTACGAAATAATGACAACATGTTTTAATTTGAATAAAGGAAAATACGGACGGTACAAAGTAAATGATAAAACTTCAGTTTTCTCGGTTGTTTCAAAATGCTAGATAGGACATTTTAACTAAAGACGGCAGAGTAGGTGGTGACGAAGATACCTTACAAATTCCGTATAATTATATATACTTGGGACAGCTTTACTAGTGTCTTTAGGACCAAGTAGCTATTCCACTTGCCCGGTCACACGTCCTCCTTCCGCGCAAAAGTCACCGCTGTGTTTTTAATTAGCCGCGAAGTAACTAAGAGACTTTTGAAACCTGTCGAAACTGTCAACACCGAAAATCGAATGATATTGGAGGTGATCACTGCGCCCAAGTGTTTCTCTATGTTTCTTCCAGCCAGAATGCACCGCGAAACGAGCATCCAGCGTACGAACGTGGCCGCGGCGCAATCGCCGCGCCGTTAGAGTGGCGGATAGCAGCGGGAAAGTTTTATTGCGCTCCGCAACTTTTCCTTCTCGCGGCGAGAGGGAGGGCGGCGCGTACGATGGCGGGCGCGATAGCGACATATGAGCCGAAAAGCGGGGGCGAAAAAAAAAAATCTGAAAAGTTCGAGTCGCTAGAGAAAGAGCAAGATGGCGGGCGCAGGAGGAGGCAGAGGCGAAAGGAATATACGCGGATCGTAGCCCCGAGAGCGGTTCGCTTCTGCTTTTTCCTCGTCTCCTCGTAGATGAACCAACTACCGCGGGCTATGAGAAGCCTCGAAAACCTGGATGGTCCTTGAGTGGCCACGATATTGCCGGGCAACCGAGCCGACGGACGCGGACTTGAGTGCAATTCACCGGCCTCGCTCCCCCACTTCGGATGCTTCGTATTTCCCCAACCTCCGTCTAACCGCTTTCCTCTACCTTCGGATGGACGATAAGTCACGCTGCCGAGTCCCCGATCCCTCGCGCATCCACCGTATTCTGTCGTTTATCGGCGAGCGGGAATGAATTTCGCCGCGTTTGTCGCGTTTAAGTGAAACGATCGTTCTTGAGACTCTGCCTTCTGGAAGCATCACTGCATAATTGCTTCCAGCAGTTCGTTGCAGTTTCGAGGGTGAGACGAGCCTGCGATGGGAGCTCGGTAATTTGATCAAAGTACCAGGCCGAGGGTTGTATCGCGAGGGCTATTGATAAGGTCGAAATTCCTGTGGCAACATGTGGATTCATCGGGGGAGTGGGCTCATAATTTCCGTGCACCTTAGCGAGGACTCCACTCAAGCTTTCGCAATAACTTCTTTACGCACCCCCTCTAGCGTCCACGGCGAAAATCTCGGCAAAAGATCGCGGAGCAGTAGATTAAATTTCAGGCTGGGAGGAGATTAGAAAAGAAACGAAACCGAATTTCGCCCGAGGTATCCGCGGTGCATTTCAAGGGTCTAACCTCGGCGGGACGACGCAGGGTCTCGCCCCATAATCCAGTGCGGTGGCAACTGATTATACCCCGCCTCCTCTTTCGACCTTATCCACCCTTGGCAGCTCACCGACCTCCCCTCTGCACCCACCCCCGCCCCGCGCCCCAGCCGCCTCCTCTCTCCTTATGCGCCGAACCGCGCCTTCTCCGCCGTGCCGCCCGAGCTTTACGTCAATTAGAATAAGGTTGGCACTTTCGGTACGAAGAGTAATTACTTTAATTAACAAAATGGAGGTAGGTACGCGCGACCTGCGCCTCCCTCTACGCCGACGTTAGCCGCCCGTCGCTGCTTCGCCACCGTGCCTCTTCGGCCGCGAGTATATCGCGGGAGTGATTCGCGCGACCCTTTCCGCAAGGCAAGTACCAAATGTCCGATGCTCGCATTACACGGCAATACAATACACCCGTGAGCGTGCGCACGGAACGCTGGACATCGTGGATGCCCAGTATGAACGTCCGTTGGGTGTCGCCAGCATCTGAGCGACTTCACCCGTGCGTTGCTTTTCTCTGCGTCGCCAAGTATTAGGGGTACTCACGCGTAATGTCATGCTCGGAAGCAACGACACCGTTCTTCGCCAATGACGTTCGAGCTTAGGTTCGAAAGCGAAGAATTTAGATGGAGCATAGGAACCACCGGAAAGTTATGCTTTAATGTTTCGAAAATATTAGTATCGATCGATGAAATTTAAAATAGTAATCTTCGATTCGCAAATCGGGACTGAAGTGTCAGCTCCAATAAATTGAATTTAGAGTACTTAAAAACAGAGTGGAAAACAGCTGAAAGTACACTGACGTGTAAAGAAGTTACATTACTCGTGAGTACACTCAGTATGCATTTATCCAATAGAAAGTACACGAAAGCAACGAGAGAATGATTCGCGAAAAATAAGGGGAACGTTTAAGAACTGATCAATGCCGATTCTCTATTTTTTTCAAAGATTCTTCGAAACGTCGCGTTTCGGAGGAACTGGAAACGTCATTGTTTTGTAAACGACTGCGATATTATGTCCTTGGCAGAATAAGAAATTGTCGGATTCCTTACCTATCGTCTTTACCAATGGGTTTATCGAGAGGTCCAACCGTGTGCTGCGGCGGCGGCATACTGTAGCAGGGTGTCGGCGTGTATCCCGCTGGGATTTGGTAGCCGGAAGTCACGGGGCCTCCGGGATAAGTTCCACCGCAATTGTAGCCAGCAGTGGGGTAGGGGGTGTAAGTGTTTCCAGGGTATTCCGGCTGAACGCCTGTCATACCGTAGCCTGGATGCGGGCTCATTGGTCCATATCCTAGGAACGAAGATCATTTATTACGGGTTCGTTTACACATTTCCCTGGGTAGATTTTACAAAAAGAAAAAACCGAAGTAAACGACTGATACAGCAATTAGCAAAACATCTTCACGAGAGGGTGTACAAAGTTTGCCCAAACAAATCCACGAAAACACCTGAGCAGTTACAACACTTAATTATCCATCCAAAGGGGACAATTTAAGAAGGTACGAGACTAAAACCGCACCAACTCAACAAAGCCCCATGCAGGCGCATTGCATTCGAGCGAAATGGAGTACACCCATCCCCTTCGTAAAGGATCATCTGACGGGTCTCGCGAAAGCCCCGCGAACCGGGAGATCCGCGGAGCACAATAACGAAGTAAATAAAGAAGCGCGGCAACGGCCGGGGACAGGTGGACAAAGGTGGAGGGCCGGCAAGGCACGCGGCGACGCGCCGCTTGATTAACCCGTTGTAAAATCTACGCGTTTATTTACCAGCAAGAATTCATTTCGTCTGCAGTGCAAATAGCCGACGGAGCAAGGGCGACGTCGGCCGCGAACACGGCGACGCCGAGCGAAACGAACACGCCGCCCTGTGTGCCTCGAATGTTTCAATTTCAATAACTACTCCCCAGCGTCGGAGTCCGCACAATATTGGCCGCGCCGGACTTTTGCTACGGCTACGTGTACGCGAAATATTGATAATTAACAATGGTCGTGTACCGCCACAGGGGGAGGGCGGGCGGGGGAGGGTGGTCCGTTAGGAAGGGTGACTCGCGCACATCTACGGAACGGCGGCGGCGTGGAAAGGGTGGCGCACAGGGGCAGGGGGCGGGAGAGGTGCCGACAGGGACGAAGAGAATGGGCTGTAGCTTTGGAATGCCAAGGCACAGAGAGACCGAGGAAAATGAGAGTCGGGCTATAGGTGCCTATTATGGCAGTCATGTACTGTTCTGGCGAATTTTTATTCGACGGTTGTAACCGCGTATCGCTCGCCCCCGCACCACCATCCAACTCCCCAGTCGACCCCCCGAGGGTGTCCAGCTCTTTGTTCTTCTCCGTATCCCTCAGCCGTGGATCTCCTCGCTGCGCCCCTGTGCCGCTTGCTGCTACACGCTACCTATGTAGCCACACGTTGACGTTTCGCGTGTCTCTCGGGTGCACGAGGCTGTTAGAAGCTTGGCAAGTTAGAGGCACGTTCCCCTTGCGTTTGGTACGAATGATAATTGCTGTCATTTGTATTTGTAGAAGCCAACTCGAGCGTGATAAAATGGTAGGTGCAATGGAGAAGAAATGTATCTGCCATCGAACTGTCGAACGTGCGAAGAACCGAATGACCGATTTACATACTTTCCGATGTATTTTGAGGGACAACTGGGTCCACGAGAACCATCGAGCTTCGTGATGAATGTTCGCGATGGGGAAGGACAGTCGCGGGTCATAAAGCGCCTCTGATAGATGGATGACGAGTCGTCCGCCAAGTTAAGTGATAAACAGCGGTAGCTTACCAGTGGGATCACGGTAGGCGTCCATGTAGTGGGAACCGCCGCTGTCGGGGGTGCTTTCTCGACTGTACGCCGTGACGTGCACACCGGGTGGCGGGAAGCCTGGCACAGGCCTGATTCCGGGACCCCCGCTGAAATTCACTGGCTCGTTCGCCGTTGAGAAGTCCACCGGCTCGGTTTGCTCCTCGATCGGTCTTGGTGCCGGGAACCCTGGTCCAACTGGGACCGCCACAGCTTCCCCATGGCCAGTTGGATACTGGGGGCTGGGTGCTCCGCTGTAATCAGACGAAAGTGATGCAGGAGTTAATATCTTCCTCTCGTGTCTTCTCAGAAACCGTTGCCCGAACAGTGTTTGCTCAGGGCGTTGTTCCCAATAGATGATTAATTACCTGTGAAGCCTATTCACGCTGAGATCCAGAGTTTGACCCTGCGGACTGGGCACCTGAGGGCTCGCAGTCAAGTGGGGACTCGCTGCAGCTTGGGGACTGCCACCTACAGTCTGACCACCGCCATACTGGGGACTTAGACTGTTAGAGCCGTACGGAGGAGCCTGTAACAGATGTCGTCATGTTTGTCAGATTCGATAGGTTACTAATGTACGCCGCACGGTTCGAAGGTTTAGAAACTGGTGTCTTACCTGTGGACTCGTAGACGTGACACTGGAAGTTGACAAGTCCATCACCGAGCCTCCAGGAGAGGTTGGAGGACCACCTGGCTTCTGCATCTGCTGGACTTGCGCAACTGTGACACATTTTACTGTAATAATAAAATATCGTAACTTGAATAGTACTCTAATAAAACCGAAACATGCAATTCCTATCTCCTGAATTTCTTTTCCTAAACTACAAAGCTTCCAAGCTACACCCACACCAAGCCAATGCTCCAGTCCCTCAACCCGTCCCTCACAATATCTCTAAATTGGTACCTAACATCACGCACAAGAAGACCAGCAAAAGCTTCTTACCATCCTCCGTCTTCATCATCCCAGCAGCCGTGGCAGCAGCCATCGCCATCTGATGCTGCTGAGCAGCAACCGCAGCCTCCTGATGGTACACGCGTTCCTGTTCCTCCGGCGTCATCCCAGTCTGTCCCAGATAATACATATTCGTCCTCGAGTGCAGTTGCTGCTGCTGCTGCTGCTGCTGCTGCTGTTGTTGCTGTTGCTGTTGCTGCTGCTGCTGCTGCTGCTGCGACTGTATCGGCGTACAGCCCTGGGTGTCGTATCTCTCGTAGGCGGACGTGGTACCAGGATCGTACGGCCGATGATTGGCCGCGCTGGCCACGGCGTTCTCGTAGCCCCTTGCGGTCGCAATTTCATTGGAATAGGAGACGACTGGTCTGGCGATGTTACTTGCACCGGGGTGCATGTAGGCCCTCGCGTGCTCGGCTGATCGGTGATGATAGAGCTCTTCGCTGGTGGTGGCCGCTGCAGCGGCGGCCGCCGCGGCGGCCATCATGGCCGACGACTCGTAAGGAGACCTCTGAGACATCTGATGGCTCATCCTGGTGTCCTCGACCATGGGCATCGGGTAGGCGACCGTGGGCTGCATGGGCAGCACGTGGTGCGTCGGATGCTGGCTTGGATGATGTATCGTCGCGCCGATGGAGCCTCTGGAGCCCATGGCGTCCATCGAGGACATCGACGAGGAGTTCGAGTCTTGATTCATGTAGGAATCGTAGGTGGGCCGCACGTTCGGCGGCGGAGGTGGCGGTGGCGAGTTGACGCGGCAGGAAGCGGCCTCCTCCGTCTTTGGTACCAACAAATCGGAAGTGTTCTGGCCTCTGCTGGGCAGCGTGTTGCAGCAACTGCCGCTCGGCGTCATGCTCTCGGTCTTGGGGACCACTTTCGCGGTACGAGTCGCGGGGCTCTCCTCCGGTGTCTTCGGAGGCTTCACGTTGATCCCCGCGCCTTTCGTTGTCGTGTAGTAGTCGTAGGTGAGGCTGTTTAACACTGGCTTCGTGTCCTGCGTCGTGGACCCATACTGGGAGTAGCTTTTGCTATCCATCGACGGCGGCAACAGGTTCGAGCTGATGTACTCTGGTGGGATACCGGACACTGTCGCGGGAACACAAAATTCACCCTTTACTCGCGCTGCTGGCTAGCAATTAACGCGTCGCTGATCTATTCAAATATATATCTAAGTCTGCCTTGCAAAGCACCACCGAGATACGCGTGAAACTCTCGTATCCCCCCAGTTCGTTTGCGAGGTAGATCAAATGTCTGAATACACACGTAACTCTAATTTCGTTCAATTAAATATCCAAGATGCCCGCGAGCAATGTCTGAGGTCGCTACAAAACCATTTTCAATCAAGCACTTCTACTATGATACGTGTCCCTCAGACAAGTTCGATCAGCTACGCATACCAGCAATGCCGAAGAGAGATGGAACGGCAGAGTCAGCCTCGCGTGAGCCCGGCAACTGGCAAAGTAACGGTCGCGAGTCTCGCGGCGGATCACCCTCCCCGATCGTGGAAAGCTTAAGCCCCCCCCCCCCCCCGAGGTCTGATTTCACGTGGCAGGGGCGATCCAACGCGTGCGGATTTCCGTGCCGGTCGAATTCCAGGCACGTCGAAGGGCTGCGAGCAGCCTTACCTTGAGCCTTGTGTCGTGCCTCGCGTGCGGCCTGCTTATTGGCCGCGGCAATGGGGCATCCGGACAGGCTCCTGTGCGTGTTCCGGTTCGACTGGACATGGCCACGGCCGTTGCAACCAGGCGTCGGGCATTTCAAAATAGTCTCATGCATCGCCAGAACTGCGAGAACCCAGAGACACGTGGCGTGGTTACAGGACACTTCGTCTCGAGAAACCATCATACTATGTGTTTATCGCGTGGGCGCGACCAAAAAATCGTCGAGCCACGCACACGCGCGTCGAAACGACCGGTAGGATCGAGCAGCTGTCACCGAGGGCTCAGCTGTCGCTCGCCTATCATTGCGTTGAGTATAATTATTTCGTGGCCGACTCCTTTCGACACGTCCCAAACGAAGAACCACCCGTAAGACAGATGTTGTGTGGTATAGTATAAGAGAGGATAGAACGGAAGAGACAGTATAACGTAGGAGAAACAGAGAAAGACCAAGTAAGGGTTACAACAAACGTCACGGGATGAGAATACAAATATATAAATATATATATAAAAAAAAATTGTGTAACAATCAAGTAGACCGAGCGGGTAGAGAGAAACTCAAGTAGAGACATAATCGATCGAGTGAAAATCAACAAGGCAACAACTTGCGACCGTGTACTGTGACTCGGCTCAGCCCATGTGTTTCTGCGTTGGGATTGTTTCGGGGGTCCTGTCGTGTGTCGAACACTCCCTGCTGACAAGGGAAGATCCCGAACCTGGAAATTCAAAATATTCTGAAACTTTGTGAATATGTGGGGGATTCCCTCCTGATTACAACGCAATTTTTAATTGCTGCCCAAATTCACTCGAAGGGGGTGAAATTAACCCCTGAAAAAATTCAGCTATTTTCCGATTTTGTGTTATAACTCGCGAACTGTAAGAGATAGAAAAAAAGTTTCAAGACAAAAGTTACTTCTTTTAATTAGATCTATCGTTTGGTGAAAAAAAATTATTGTATAGTACCCGAGTTATAACACAAAATCGGAAAATAACCGCATTTTCAGGGGTCAATTACACCCCCTTAGGGTGAATTTGGGCAGCAAACAAAAATTGACTTCTAATCAGGAGGAAGTCTCCTACATATTAACAAAGGTTCAGATTTTTTCGAACTTCCGGGTTCGGGATCTTCCCTTGTAAGTCCAAGTTCTTCGCTCTCGAAAATCAATTGTTCGTCAGAATTCCATCATGAAAAGGTGTCTGTTTAAATCAGTCCCTGGCAATAGAAGTCCCAATGCTTCGCTACGCAATTTCCCTGATATAACATTACAAAAGGCATGGGAAATAAGGGAAATAAGTTTGCAATTACCAAGAACCGCTAGGAGCTCTGTCTCGAATATCTACGGCTTCGATAGCCCGTGATTACTCGACAGTCTTTCTCCGTTTCGATGTTTCCGGGAGAAACGTGTCTGGCGTGGCGCACGGCGGTCGTCGTGTCTCGGGGAACCGTGTCGCAGGGGCGTGTGATCGCTGTTTAATTATACTCAATCGCAGAAATCCTCCCGTCGATTCTGGCGTGCGCGCGTCTACGCATTATGGGGTGGCCGCACCGCCCGTGTCTCGAGTTCTCCAGATGTTCTACTGGCCAACGGCGGCCAAAGGTATCGAGTGTGGTGACAGAATTCTCTACTAATGAATCAACTACGGAACAGAAACGGTAAATGAAAACGGAAGATGAACGCAATAAATAAAGCTCTCTACCCCGCAAACGAAAAGCACAAAGAATAATAACAGACAGACACATAGACACACACACAGACGGGCGCTTTTCGTCGATGTCGCATTCGAGGTGCTCTACACGCGGCCTCTGATTCTCGTTTCGTCGTGTCGCGTGGCTTTGCGTTTTCGACCCGAAGCGAGGAAGTACCGCGTGTCCCAGAGAAATGAACGTGTCGTGCGAGAGCGAAGGCGACATCAAGCTGTGAGCTCTGATCGATATGCAGATTTGATCGTGTGACGAACGCCCGGGCATTGTGATCGATTAAAAGAAACGGGGTGTTATCCGTGGAAAACAAGCGGCCACTTCCTTGCCCCGTTGGTTGCGCGAAAAAGGCAGCCTCGCAAAAAGAAGATGCATCTATGGAACTACGATAAGAAGTAAGGGTGATGTCGCGGTGACTTACTTTCTGGCGTCAGCTTATCCTTCCTTGGACAACCGGAGAGGCTGGAATCACAGTAACGAGGAATGATAAGTTCCAACTTAAGAATTCTTATCCAAGTTTGAAAGTACAGTGTCACGTGCAATGCAATTACGTTGAATAATTTATTGTAAAGATTTCTCCGCCAGTCCTAATAATAAATGAATAATCGATAACACAAGGAATGATTAAAAGGTATTCAGCAACCTCTGCTCTCACGAAAATAGCACGCGAATGAATTCAATTTTGGCACACTAATAGGGGTGACCGGGGCTAGTTGGTACAGGGGCAGGTTCATGCAGACGAATTATCTCGACACCGTATATATGCACCCCCAATTCAGCGAGATATATCAAGTTTGTTGTTTAATTCTTTCCTACGATCCAGCGTGCGTATGTGTACCTTGACGTTAGCAATCATTTTTAACTGTTTTCGTTGATATAGAGAAGTAAATAGCGTAAACCAACCAGTAATTGCCCGCATACCAGTGAATGACCATTAGGCAAAGAAATGCCAATTATAAATTTATATGTTTATAAATGGAGTGTAGTTGCTCTTTTAATATCCCATATTTTTAGTTACGCGTATTAAGGGGGAACACCACTGTGACGGTCGGAAAAGTAAGCCATTTTTAAGAATTTTTTTTCAGGCACAATTTACAGTTTTCATAGAAAAATTTTATTACCTACATTTAGAACGCTGTTTTAAGAGACTATACAAAAAAAGAAATAGAAGAACATCCATAAATTTTAAGAGATTAATTAATCTTCTAGACTCCCCCCACGCGAGCTGGTCGAATGTGTAACTATGGAACAGCAGATGCGAAATCAAATTTCATTTTTTTTTTTATAAACTATATGAGTGTAGTTTCCGTTGTGCGTACCGATTTCCTAAACAAATTTTTTTTGTAAAAATGGTGCGCTTTAGAAGAAAATTTTCGAAAATCCGCGAATAAGATGGACAGTTTTTCGTGCGTATTTAAAAAAATTTGTTATCAATCAAAGAATCCGTACGCACAACGGAAACTACACTCATATAGTTTATAAAAAAAAAATGAAATTTGATTTCGGACCTGCTGTTCCATAGTTACACATTCGACCAGCTCGCGTGTTCCCCCTTAAGCAAACATTAATAAGTACAATTCTTATTAAAAGTATTTCAAGAATGTATCAAAACGCGGTGATTTACTGGGCTTCTACATGTTTTGCATTTCATAATTGATTTTTTAAAAATTACGATAAGAATAAGTAATTATTTTTATAGAAATTTCCAGAAAAATAAATTTAAATGCAATTTCAAATGTTGTTTTGTTGTTATACATAAATATATTCAAGTATTAATCTCAAAGGTCCATAAATTCAACAATTCGGTCATGTGGTTGGTTTACCCTAGTTGTGTTCACTTTCCAATCAGTCTTGAGACGGTATAGAGAATTTTATAACCCGAATTAATTTGGCATCACATTGAGTCTATTGGAGGTAAGGTAATTACGTTTTGTTATTTTGTTTATATGCTCTACATGTTTTTATGGACATGTTGGTACATAATGACTTCCTGTGGGGTAAGTTGATACGTCTTCTTTGGGGCATGTTGTTACAGTGTATCAATTTTCCCCGAATACTTTTAATTGAATCTTTTCCTTTTATTTCTAGGAAAATGGTACGAAATTATATCAAAAAGACACATCGTGGCGAAATATCGCAAAATATTTTTGATAAAGCGCGTGCCGCAATAGAGAAAGACTCGATATCATTAAGGCAAAGCGCGAAAATATACAATATTGATAAAATGAGTTTATTAAAATACATTAGCAAAAAGAAGAAGACACCTCATGTTAGAGTGGGATATTCCAGAAATAAAAGAAATAAAAATGAAAATGTTTTTCTATGTTTGTTCAAAAATCTGATTGGTTTTCAGAATACGTATTGGTTCATTTCAAGTCTATATTGTTGGAAAGGTATCTAAATTAAAAATATATGTTTCAAATTTATTAGTTATTCATTAAACGGATATTTAACAGATGTAAATTGATACATTTTGCCTTCGTCCAAATAACCTTTTTTCTTTCATTTTGTCTGTATTTTCTCAAGTTTTCGCTTACTATATATTAAAGAGGAAGGACCAAAGTATATTTTAGCATATTTGTTATGAAATAATTAATTCAAACAAAAATGAAAGAAATTGTAAACTGGATAACGTATCAACTAGCCCCGGTCTCCCCTATCGCGTATAATTTAAGCACAGCTTTTCGTTTATTATTCTACGAGATTCTAGAGGTTCATCCGCAGATACTTATTGCAGAAATGATTATCTATCTCACTTTACGATTCAGTCATTATTCGATACGTCGAATCGGTCTGCTCGTGCCGCTACTAGGTATTCACGCACCGTTCAGCTCGGTGTTTCCCTCCTAGCGCGTAGGTGTCTAATCGAGCAGGGCAAAGTGCAGAGCGCAGGTTAATTACCGATAATTGCTTACCTGCGGTGGTGAGAGTAGAGTCCGGTCACGTGACCCTGCCCCGTGCAGCCTGGGGTCGGGCACTTGTTGCCCTCTGTAACAAATCAAACCCCGCCAAATGGTCAGATTTCGTATGATTAATCGCCGCTCTATGTTACTACGCTATGTTACTATGTTACTATGTATTGGAAAATTTTAGAGGAGTGTAAAAGACGTTACATGTATGTCTACACAATTTTCTGAGGCCCAACTGGTTACTCAGCTTCTAATGGTGCGCACATAAAACAATATTTTATTCGAAAGTTTCTGCCTCCAATGTCCCATATTCATTTTTTTTTCATTAGCATTACCTATATTATTATTAATATAAAAGAAACCTGCTCCACGCGTAACACAATACGATTTTCACTTCCAGATATTTAAAACGCCGGGTTCCGCTTGAAACCGGGAGAATGTCGATGCTATTTATAGGAAATCCTTTAATTTAAACTACAAAAATAAAACTGATCGATTGCTTCGACGATAATTATTGCCGTCGACTGACGCGAGCCGTCAATGATAAAGCTGCTCCAGTTCCAATTCAGGGGACGAGCTTAAATCGATCGCATTGTGCTCTTTAATTAATATCGATTATGCGCCCGCGTAATTGTGATATCGAGTAAACTGCAGCTCGTCCATCGTTTCCAAGCTGAATTTAATGATCGCCACAAGCGTGCTTGATTGTGAGCAAATTGCGCGTCCAAGTCGGTGGACACGGTGACTGAAACCTGACAGCGATACGGCACGTGTAAAAATATTGTTACCACCGTTGCTTTTTGTAATGCAGAAGCACTCCTGCCGTATTGGGATGTCCGCTTCTGCTCTGGCCGTCGAATAAAGCTTGCAAATCGATATTCGAAGCGGCAGAATTGTGACGGGATTCCATGTGCAGGGAAAATGAAGGTTTCCCTCTCGCATCGATATACCGATAATAATTAATCGATACTGTCGATTCAACATCTCCCACAATCGTTTTCTAAAGTGTACCCGAGTGGACACGTTCCACGTAAATGCTTAATCTAGCATAATAAATTAGCAGACTTCTGTGCCAACCTACCAGCGTATTACAAAAATTAGATATTAATTATCCAGCGTTGTCTTCACTGTAGATCCTTTTTCTAGAATTAAATGTCACAGCGAATTTCAATTTAAAAATGCCGCGCCAACTAGCCGCCTGCACAAACTGTTAAACTATACTCGGCGGCCTGCAACAAAGCGTGGCTTTCAAAAACTGGGATTCTTAATAGCTACAGCGAGATCCAGCGAGCAGAAAAATGCGAGGAACAATAAAAAGCCCGTCGGCTGACATCCTTTGAAAGCGACTGCAGCGACGCGCGGAATTGAATGAAAATTAACTCTCCAACGGATGACAACTGCTGTGCCCGATATTGCGGTGCAGCTCCAGTCTGTGCGCCAGCCCGGGAATGCACCGTATTTCTGGTTTGCCAATACACATGTATACTTTATATTTCTTGCTGGGATCGTTGAACCTCCAAGCAAACAAACTCGTCGAAACTTATTGTCCGATCCCAATTCGTATTTACAGCTTGCCCAATTACGGTTTCACGCAATGCTCGGAAGATGTGAATGGGAATATAGTCTTGACAGTTCTTGAAACCTTTTTTTAAAGCTTCGTAGTCAATGCTTCGTGTAAGCTTCTGTTTGAAACGGTGATCTACCGAGATGATCATTCGAGGATGATGAGGGATGTAAGATAATTTTGTTTAAGTTCCCAAATTTTTTTGAAGTAGAACACTATAACGTGGTTCTTTGAAATTCAGTTAGGAACTCCGCATGAAAAGTGAGAAGACAGTCAAGGGGACTGCGACATTAGTATGTGGCCATATCGGACCTTGTTGCACGAGTTACACATCCGCGAGTAACCACCAGGATTTGTCTGTCCCGTGACTAAGCCTCAGGGATTAACACTACGTCCATGTTTGGCCTAAGGTTTCTCACGAAACGAGAAAACAACCCACCTCCGTTACCACTGAGCAAATGAATGCTTCACTCACTTTCGCTACTGCTTCTCCTATCTGGAGACATCGTTCTTTGCGCTGCTTTGTAACAAAGAATATATTATACGTTACGACACTGCCTGTCACTTATCTTCCACGTTTACATACTCGCATAGGCATACTTCGATTTTAATATCTCGCAGCCATGAACCGGGGGAAGCAATTTAACCCGCTCTTCAGTTTCAAGTCTCCAAGAAAGCAAGGGGGCCGCGCAAAACCTTCGGCATGCTATAGACCATGAGAATCACTATCTCGAAGTTCATTCGAGACACGTAGCGTCGTTGGCTGGGCTCGTACATCGAAACTTTCCAAGCGTTCGTTTCTTTTTTTTTTTTTTTAATTTCTCCCCCTCGATCCTCGCTGTCCTTGCGACCGTCACGAAATTGCATCGGGGACATGCTCAAGCAAGCCTGCACCATCTGTCGTGTACTGGTTGCGACTTAATGGCTGGTATGGCGCACGTCACGTACGACCGTGCTCGTGTTCTCAGGCTGACCTCGCGTGACCAGACAATTACAGGTTTCCAGTACGCTGTATGTAGCCCAGAAGCAGCAATCATTCAGGATGAGACCGTCTACTCCCGGGGCCCTTCGTTCCTAGCCCCACGTTCGTTCCACCCAACTCTCGGTGGATAATTCTTTTCGCGACGATCAGGCTAGGCCTTGTGTCACAGTGCCTCCCCGAGGACTATAATTCTGACCGTCAGATGGTCCGATAGACGTAACGAGGCTCTATCCAACACTTAACACTTGCTGCGCATGATGATTTGCTAGAACCCGCGTTGTACAACTGCGGGGGATTATTTAATATGTGTGTGCACTAAGCATAGGTGGCATTGAATCTTTCTAAACTACTGTTATTGTACGTACTTAGGACGTTAGGTAATTACTGACGCGCATATACCTTCTGACTGTTTAATATTCTATCAGCAGAGGACCTCCAAACGCGATCCCATCGGGCAACGCCTTATCGAACCCCTTTCGACGGATTCTCCGATCTGGTAATCCCGTTTAGGCGAGTTCCAGCGGGCTCACGGCATCTTTATCTTGCGTATTAACTCGTTTTATCCTCGGCGGGGTGGACTCGGCGTTTCCCACCGCGAGAACCCCCGTCCAGACAGGGCATAGGTACGTTCGTCACGTGTGTTAGAGGGGTTCGAAAAAGGGAGGCCGAAGGAGCCTCGAAGGGAATGGCCCCTTCCCCTTCGGTTAGTCGCGGAGGTGGTTTCCCTTGGAGTGAGCACACTTTTATAAACTTTGTCGTGTACTAATCCTCCGCTGGCCCTGATCCCTCTAGCCAACTACGCCCGACCCCGGGCGAACGGCCGCCATGATGCCGAGAAACTTCATCAGGCCGTCATTTCGCGTTGCTGAAAAGGAAAGCTGAAAAGGGAGGGTGAGATGGGCCGAGAGTCGATCCCTGCTTAGATACTCGCCGCTTCTTAAGGCTCGTCCACCTTTCGTAAATTGGATTACGATACGTGACGTCATTAGTGACATACTTTATTCGACGAGCCGGGAGAGACACGGAGGGAACCGAAACCGGCGTCCCGGTCTTGTCGACGGACCGCGAGAAAATGAGCCAACGGACATTAATGAAACGAAAAATGCCGCGCTCTCGTTTCGCCATCGAGAATGAGCTGGGTTTTGTTCGAATGGCTTTATGTTCAGATGAAGAGACCTCATTTCCCATGGAATTGTAATATGGCTCGTATTACAAGGATCGTGCATATTTTTAGTAATTCATATTCTTCTGCTGCAGATATAATTCCGTAGAAATGGCGTAATTATGCGTTCTATATTAAGGGGGAACGTCACTGTGATAGCCGGAAAAGTAAGCCATTTTTAAGAATTTTTTTTCAAATTGTGTTACTATATGGAACAGCAGGTCTGAAATCAAATTTCATTTTTTTATACACTATATGAGTGTAGTTTCCGTTGCACGTACGGATTTTTTGATCGAAAATAAATTTTTTGAAATACGCTCGAATAACTGTCCATCTCATTCGCGGATTGTGGAAACTTTTCTTCTAAAGCGCACCATTTTTACAATAGTAATTTGTTTTAGAAATCGGTAGGGGAGAGGCTTGCAGGTTGCCACCCCTAAGCTTTTTTGATCATAACTCGTCATAAAATTAACGTATCGTTGATTTATGGTATAAGTTGGAAAGAGGAAGTGTTGAGCTACAATCCTGAGCTACAAATCATACAAACTCTCGAAAAAGAAAAATTATACTGCAAATTATCGAAAGTATCTAAAATTGTCTCCTTGAAATTTTGGCTCGCAGGTTGCCACCCCAAAAAAATTGCTAAAAGTGTAAAAAAACTCAAGTAAAAACCTGATTCAGAAAACTTTTCAAAATTTATTAAGTTTTATTAATAAATTATATTATTCAGATTTTCTTGACCTGCGTGCTGGAATACTGAAAATTTATAAAAATGTAAAAAATAAACCAAAATATGACTAAAATGCAATAAAAACACTTCACTTCAAACTCAATGACATTTGAGTGTAAACAAGCGGGAAAGAGAGAGGTGGCAACCTGCAAGCCAAAAAAGGAGGCAACTTGCATTCCGACGCATTTTTAGGAAAATATGAGAAAAAATTGTCAATTCATGATATGTTTGGAAATCTGTTTGGCATATGTAAATTAGATAAAAAAGACAACACAGTACGTATAGTTATCTTGAATTGTCGATGAAAATGTTCAATTTACGAGCACAAGGAAAGCACCCAATTTCAATAATTCAGTTTCTTGACAAACACTATATTACCCTTCGCTCAGCAAACACAGCGTTATTGCGTCTGTCCGCTCCAGAGGTTATAAAATAGTGACACCTACTCTTTTAACGTCGATGTGAGTCAGAGTTGAGGTTCTGACACTGCTAGAAAGTCGAAATACAGCAGGGGTGGCAACCTGCAAGCAGTGGCAACCTGCAAGCCTCTCCCCTACGTGTAACGGAAAAAGAAATGAAATTTGATTTCGGGCCTGCTGTTCCATAGTTACACATTCTACCAACGCGCGTGAGGGGTTCTGAAGATTAATTAATATATTAAAATTTGTGCATGTTTTTCTACTCATTTTTTTTATAGTCTCTTAAGACATTGTACTAAAGGTAGGTACCTAGTAACAATTTTATATGAAAACTGTAAATTATTCCTGAAAAAAATTCTTAAAAATGGCTTACTTTTCCGGCCATCACAGTGGTGTTCCCATTTAAAAAAAAGCAGGGTCGTTAGTTTCAATGTTTCATATTGTTTAATATTTCATTGATAGATAATATGGAATTTTCAGAAGTAATTAACCCTCTAGTTATTTGATGAATTACCCTAGTAGCATTTCTGGTTGGCCAACGGTAGCCAACAGTTGGGAATTAGTTGGGATATAGTTAGAGTTTTGCCTACAAATTCCCAACATAGGGCCTACGGCAAAAAACTTACGGCAGTTTGCCAACGAATATTCAATGTTGGGCCTACAATTATTATGGTTGGTTAATTAACAAAAAGTTACGACAGTTTGCCAACTAATATTCAATGTTGGGCCTATAATTATTATGGTTGGTTAATTAACAAAAAATTACGACAGTTTGCCTACGACTATTCAATGCTGGGCCTACAATTATTATGGTTGGTTAATTAACAAAAAGTTACGACAGTTTGCCAACTAATATTCAAGGTTGGGCCTACAATTACTATGGTTGGTTAATTAACAAAAAATTTACAACGATGATTAAATGTTGTCTTACAAACGTCAGAAAATTTGCAACATCCAAAAACCTGTTATTATATTCCAAATTGTGATTTTTCTTTTCTTATTTGTAAATACGTAATGCGGACGTCTGTCTTGAGACGAATGTGAAATTTTAAGGAATGAGTCTAAAGGTCGAATGATGATATTTTGTAGAATATTTCGCGTCACTGTGCAGTTTTTATAAACAATTAATACTAGTTATGTACTGAGAAATTAGAAGTATTTACAAGGAAATGTATTGGGTAAGTGCGAATAACGGTTCCTTCGCAACTGGGAAGTTTGAGTTCGATTCTCCTCACCGCAAATTTTTTTTTTTTTCTTAAATCAGACCTGAAAAAGACGTTTACAACGTCTTTTGAAGTTCTTCAAGACGCCTTCTGAACGTTTTTAAGACGTCTTTTGGAAAGAAACTGTTGGGCTTATGGAAAGAAACCTTCAGTTGGGCCTGCGTTGGTTACAATCGTTGGCCCATTTAAAAATAGCGCGACACTTCAGCAGTTGGCCAACGGATAACACGTCATTGGCCCAACAAACTCCCAGCAAATAAATGCTACTAGGGTAACGATCTATGTTAAGAACGTGCCTACTTCTCTCCATCACTTACATTATCTTCAATTATTACAAAAATTCGAGGAAATTTATATCCTCCATAGGCTTCAACAAGATAGCTCACACATTATATAGATTAAATACCAAAAACGCGTATATTACTATTAATCCTAATTAATTTTCCTTGTAAACGGTGCTGCATAGTTCTAACAAAGTGTCAAACACCTATCCACTACAGGCAGTAGCGTTTCATGGTTCAATAAGCGGTATGAAAATTCGAAATTATTCTTAGAATTTAGCGCACTGAAGCAAGTAGTATAAGACGTTATGGCCAGACGTGGCTATGCATAATGGTAGCAAGCGCTCACACCCTGACAGCAACTACTCATTAATTCCAATACAGACTATAAAGTTCACGCTACACCCCGGATATATTTTCGTCCAAGTAAATAATCCCTTGCCCTACTACCCCACATACCACAAAGCACCCCTCACACGTCTATCGCTCGAAAAGTGGCAAGGAGTTGCACAATCTCCTCGCGTGCCTCGTCTTCAACGAAAAGTGGAGCGATTTCCAGCGGAGAGTATCAGGAGCAACGTTATTTGGGTAGCCGCGGCACGCGATATTGATGAGGAGAGAAATAAGAACGTACGGCCACGGTTCCCGCGAAGCAGCGACGCCCGGGAATCCGGGTGCTTTTTAATTAGCGGCAGGCTAAAAAACGGCAAGCGGGCTAAGTGAGGGCGAGCGGTCGGCCGCCGGCGGGATTAATAAATTAGCCGTAAGGTTTTAAAACGGGTGGACGGTGCCTAAGCTCGGGCGAGCAGAGGGAACGAGCGAGAGGCAGAGAGAGAGAGAGAGAGAGAGGGGTAAAAAGAGCGAAGGGGCAGATAATGGTTCCGGTCAACAAAATGAATACCGGCACGCGCTGTTCTTTCCGGATCTCTGAATAGACTTGTAACGAGTCGGCCGGGCCTCTCTCCTCTCTGCCTTCCTCCTCTTTCTCCGCTCGCCACGTCGACTCTGCCCCTCCGTCTTTTTTCCTATGGGAAGCCGGAGGTTGGACGGCGAGAGGGTCAGAGGGAAAAGGTGGAAAGAGCGGGTCCAAGGGGTGAGAACGAGGATGAGTAGCGGGCGGACGAGGGTGAGGCCGTGGCCGAGTGTGTAATTGTGTTATTTTGTTGCCATTTCACGTGAGGGTCACCGCGGGAGGGCCAGAGGTGTACATAAACACCAGGATTGTTTTATTCATTCGGCCCGTTGCGCGCACGACGCGTGCCGAATTCTTTTCCCACCCTTTTGTCTCGTTGTCGGCATCTCTTCTTCGGCGTGATCGTGCACGCGTGAAAATATGGGATCTACCGAAGACTGAATTCGGAGTGAACGCGAGACTCGTATGGAGAGCCGCGCTTGGGTGTCCCATGGAAATTGCACGGGGTGTATCGTGAATGGGGTGAGTGGTAGGACACGTGGCTGAGCGTTGTTGGCACATGTGACCAAGCATCGTTCAATTATTAGTACGGCTGATATTAAATAAATAATGAAAGGACTGTGTAACTCCCTGTGCCATCATAGTGTACTCCTGTTACACAGAATAGATACACTATGTTTTTTTTTTTAAATGGAGCTGCGTATGTCATTTTTATTAAACACTTCGATAAGAAAAATTCTACTAAGTACATGCTTTTCTTCTACATAACTGGAGCAGTTTCAACCGAACTGCTTGGTCGAGTTCCATGGTGCACAGTGTTTCCATATTCGCGATCAATCGATGGACAAATTTAAATGTTCACGTGCGTGAGGGGTGAATAAATAGCCGCGTATTTATTTTAATCGCCTGGTACTCACAGCCTTCAATATCTTATTATATTCATTGAAGAAACGAGCAAGTAATATTTCTTCTTGATCGCGATTAAACCTTGATAATGTGTATAACAACAAATCCTGTTTTAAAACTAAACTCTATCCTAAAGTATTTTAGACTTCAACCACCCAAAGCTGCTACTATTAGAGACTTCCAAATGTCAAACGTCTTTGTAAACCCTTCAGCGTCCAGCGTGACGTAAACGTCACGCCATTTTCAAGCGTACAAAACAATTCTATACGTGATAAATAATTTTGGGAAACTTTCCCGGAAATTTTTTTTTTTTGGGTTGTAGACGCTAAGGGGTTAAGAAACCTATTCTGACGTTTCAACAGGGATTTAAAGCAGGCTTCAGTTCTAAGCGAGATATCGAAATATTTATCTGAAAAAGAAAGGTCTCACACTTGAGAATCTCTGGTAGGAGAGTCCTAATTGTCTACGAATCCTAGGATAATTCAAGATAAACCACGGACTTCTCGATTGGGGCTGTCGCAAAGTAGCAGACGAAGGATTCTAAAAAAAGGTAAGCAGCCCAGGGAACAATCGCAAGGCACGTGTAAATACACGCGGCGGCGCGCGCCCTTAACGCGAGGGTAGAGCCCCAGCGCGCGAGTAAAGGTCCTTTTTATGCGTGCGGTCGCAAAGGCAGCGTAAAATTGAGTTACAGGGCAGTTTATTTTTTTATTAGCCAGGCCAACCCTGCCTGCGTTGCCTCGCCTGCCGCGCGGTTTCAACGCGGAAAGGGTGGGTTTTTGCGGCCGACGGATTTCCCGATAGCGGTTTTATGGCGTGTCAACACGCTCTTACGCGGACGCTGTGTGCGCTGCCATGTGCACGTTGAATAGAAAAGAGAGAAGAAAAATATGTAGGGAAAAAGAGAGAGAGAGAGAGAGAGAGAGAGAGAGAGAGTGAGAGCGAGAGAGAGAGAGAGAGAGAGAGAGAGAGAGAGAGAGAGTGAGAGCGAGAGAGAGAGAGAGAAGAGCGTGGGGTGCACGCGATCCTGTCGCTACATCGAAACGATTGGGAGCGTGAATCGCGCGCGCGAACGTTCGAAGCGAGCCAGCCCCGCGATTAAAACTATATAGCTGGAATCAGGGTCCGTCACGCTTGTAAGTATGCGATTAATCGTGACCACTTATCGCGGCTGCGCGTTTATTCGCCGAGATTTCCGTGCCGGCGGATCACTCCGACTATCTGGCCCTCGAAATCTTTTAATAATCGGGCGCCCCGCGGTGATTGACAAGTGGCGGTGAAATTTCTTGCAAACAAATCTCACGCGTGGCCGATAAAAATTTCCTTCTGCGCAATTAGTAAAACTATGTTTCACCCTGTGTGAAAGATACTGAACATGCTTTCTGTTCGTTGAGAACACTCGAATACGATGTCGTTGGCAAATAGGCATTGCTAAATTTCTGGAGATTCGTCTAAACTCAACTTCGCAATTATGTAATAAATAGAGATGTACCGACTAGTCGGCTTCTTGGGGGCCGATTAATCAGCTAGTCGGCTAGTCGGCCAAAACCCTAGTCGGTACATCTCTAGTAATAAATTTCAGTCTCCCAAATATGTATACTTTAAACGAGGAATAGAGATTTAAGTTGGAAGAGAAAGAAAAGTACAATTTCTTGAAAAATCTATATAGAAATTGATCCAACCACAGATTTTCTATGTCCCCTTATCGCTTTGTTAATAATCCTAAGATATTATCTCCAAAATAGCGACAAAACTAACGAATTTAGACTCACCAGGAGGGTTTCGAGAACGCTTTAGAATGATGTTCGTCGTGCGAGAATTATCGAAGAGTACTGGTACAAAATTGTCTCCCCACGCGTCTATCCGCACCAATTCACTTCAGGATTGTTCATCTCCGCAGCCTCAGCCAGAGAAAACGCTAAGGGGATAATGAGGACAGGCAGCAGAGCCGCACGGTGGTAATAAGGTAGCGCGGTGAGCTGCTGGGATGCTAGTCACGTTTCTAGCTGCTGACAGCTGCGGCTTATACGTATGACGTGGTATCAACCCCAAAATTTCCCCGCCTAGGCACATCGTGTCATCGCTGCCCTAAGACCCTGGAATGCACTCCAACTCCCACCTGTCACACCACGCGATGCCCACCCCTGTTGGCGTGCGACGGATTTTCTTTCATTCTCTGTCGTCACTAATCGCGAACCATTGTTTACCATCTCCGTTCAAGTAAACTAAATTCAATTAATTCAGTATGATTATCAAGTAGGTTCTGTAGTTCAATTTGTATTTTATGTATAAGTTGACGGTGAGCGTTATTCGAATGTAGAAACAATATAATGAAAGAAATAGATAAGAGGTCTCGAAAGGATAGAATTTCTAAAATGCCACCCACGCTTCTAGTTCAGTTTCCTCTGAAGCGCTCGAGCGTTTCTAATAAGTCAAGGGCCCTCCCGTGCTGTAACTATTTACAATCATCGAGGTATTCCACGATGAAGCGAATAGTTTCGATAGACTGTCAAATACGAGGACAACGGAGGCTGCGCGCGGAGGATACGTAGAATAACTTTACTTTGAGAGACCTTGATTTCACCATTTGAGTCATCGCCCCTCGCTTCGTAATTATTGATTTTCCGCGCTACCCTAACTGCCCTAACTTCATAGAGAAAGCAAGAGACAGGGAGAGCGAGAGACGGAGAAGAATACAGCACGCGGGAGAGTCGAAAATGCCTTTTGTCCCCCTCTCGCAGCGGATCACACACGGACAGCAACCCTACCACCACCGTGAATTAGCCCCGTCAATGATTCCACTAGCTTCTTATTTGCATACGGCGAGATCTTCCAAGCCGGAGAAGCAACTTAAAACATCGCCCGCATTTGCTGTCGTTAAAGTCTCGACGGCACACAAGGGTCGAATGTTTTCCAGCATCCCTTATTCCTGCCCAATCCATGATCTACTTGCCGCGAACCCCAGAAACGGACCCGAAATACTTCACCGTTACCCGTATTACAAAGAGACATTGAAACTCTCACCTCGGCTCAGACTGGACGGAGACATGGACATTCCAGGCCTGCTCCCGTCAAACGTACCAGGCCTCTCGGGCAATTTCATGACACTCTCCTGCTGGCCAGTACCACTCCCAGACGATACATCTGCCCCCGTGGTAGGGCTGGAGGTGGTCGTGCTGGTCGAGACAGACGTGGTAGCGATACTGGTCGCATTGCTCCCGTTCCCGTTCCCGCTGGCACTGGCATTGCTGCCCGCGCCACCGCTACCGTTGCTGTTCGTGCTTTTGCTGGCGACGTTGCTGCCGCAGTTGCCGCCGTTGCTGGCGACGTTGCTGCCGCTGGTCGAGCCACCGCTCGCTGTATTACAACTGCTCACGGCCGTCACACTGACCACTCCTTCCCTAGCTATGTCTTGAATGGCACTAGCCGCTCTCGAACCGACCCCCGCTGGTTGAAGAATCGTATACTGTTTCGAGGAATCGGGACTGGTCACCGCGGGAAGGCCACCGGTCGGGCTTTTAGTACCTGTCACGGCGCTCGGTGACACCTCGTGCCTCGTCACGTGATGGACGACCTCCTCCTTGGATGATTTCAGCTGCAGCAACGAGACGGTGGAGGAATGCTTGTCCTCCGTGGTGGGCGATATCCCTGTAACAGGTTGCGGCGTCGGCATCGTGGGTCCTGGTCCAGGTGCGGGGTAACCGACAAACGTGGCCGATGCCGGGTACGGGCCGATGGGTGGTGGCACGGTCACGGACGGCGTGCCGCGGCCAGTCGCCTTCGTGTGGTCGGTGTTCGGCGGCCTGAAGGCGGACGTCGCAGAGAACGGAGAATTCGACGGCGGCGAGGACGAAGAGGAGGTGGTGGCAGCTGCCGTCAGCTTCATACTGCTCTCACTGTACTGTCTATGATAATTCGAGTATAGGTGCGGCTGGTGCTGATGCTGCCTGGCAGCGTTCTGCGGCGATTGCCCGTTTCTGCACGCACGATCTCTGTCCCTGTCGTTCATCTTATCCCTATCAACGTCGTCCTTCTCGGCGCTTGGATCGGACATGTCGATCTCCAGCTCGTTCGACGAGTCGTCCACCAGCTCGTTAAAGTCTGGCGGATCGTACCTAGAGTACTTGTCTGTCTGACGACCTTGGGGATCCACGTGGCCACCCACCATGCTCCTGTCATTCCGATCCTTGTTCGACAAAGATCTCACTGGCACTGGCCTTATCTTGCCTTGCTCGCTGCTTACGTGGCCCTGGAGGTTCACGCCCTCGTTGTCCACTTTCAGAAGATTGTCCAGGTCCTTTTTGACTTTGCTCGGGTGCTGTTGCTGCTTCGTTACGTCCAGCTGCTTCAATTGCTGCTGAGACTTGCCGCCTCGGTCCTGCTGGCCGCGGAACGTTATCACATCTTTCAGGGAGCAGCCTGCCTCGTTGCTCGTGGTCGAGGAGTTCGAGACCGATGGAGGCGACAGCTTTGGGTTCTCCTTCTTCTCCTCGAACAGATTCTCGAAATTCGACTCGTACTTGTCCTCGTCCGAGTTCCCTCTCTGATACAAGGAACCCCTCGGGCCAGGCCAGCTCCCAGACAGGCTTTTCAAGGCCGCCTCGGTTTCTCTGATCAGAGTCTCGTCGTCTTCGGGCTCCTCCGAGTGTTTGCTCGACTTTCTCGCCGGGCTGCCGGAGTTCCCAGCGGCGAACGCCCGTTTCTTTTGCGGCAGCGGTATGCTCTTGCTCAGCTCGCTGGCGTCCAGAGACTTTCGCGTCTCGTCGTCCCGCGCGCTTTTCCTCCTCCGTTTCGCAGCAGCATCAGCTGTCTCCATTTCTTGGGGAACGGCCGTTTGCCCGCCCTTCTTGCTCATCAACGGTTGCTGTTGCTGAAACGACGGCTGTTGCTGCTGCTGCGGTTGCTTAGGGTTCGGGCTGGCAGACTCTGCTTCCAGCTTCCGTTTTTTCAGATGAGCCATCGCATTCTGGCCGCCTGGCACGCTGGTCAGTTCCACCCTGGAACACACAAAATTCCAGAGGATCAGGAAATCTGCTCTCTCGTCGGATGCATGGATGCAGGCGAGCTCGATTCACCAGCGGAATCTCGTAGCTCAAGGTCGGCGCGATCTAACGAAACCACCGCTCACAGCTGGGTATCGTGTTCTAGCTCTGTCGGTTTCAAAGCACTCGGACCACCCGTCTTCTCGATGCGTGTGTCGCTTTTACTTTCGTGTTTTCTAGTTTACTTAACCGTGCGTCGAAAGCCTAAAGGACCGTCTGCCAAGAAACTTCACCTGAATGCCATCGAGGGGCTGTCGAGGGGCCGTCGAGGACGTCGCCCCGTGTCCAGGGGACCGTTCCATCCAAGTCCAGACGTTCCAATCTCCAAAAAATGAACAGCTGCCAGCGAACCCCTTTCCTCTCCTTCGATCAAACACACTCTCTCTCTCTCTCTCTCTCTCTCCCTCCCTCCCTCTCTCTCTCTCTCCCCCTCGCCCCGTAACTTTCTTACTGTCTTAGACTCGACTCGATAATCGTCCACACGATCGCCGTGCACGTACCCAACGCACGCGCGCGGGCGCCACCGCGTCTGTTCACGCACCAGTAGCACGCGTGTGCTCGTCGACCCGCCGTGTCAAGTACGGACGGACATTTGCGTGGCGCAAGTGCGCGGCTGGCCCTTCCAGATAGGGTGCTCGCGAGCTACTGTGCTATGTTTAAGTCGGCACGGGGGTGGCGATCTTCCACAGCCGCATGGGAGGGGGGACGGAGGCTTGCGCGGGCAACCGGTAGCTTCTGCTTCGCCGCGAAAAGTGGGGGCGGGTTCTGCGCACTGTCCACCCCTTTCAGCTTAGCCTGGAGCCGCGATTCCCGGCCTCTCAGCACATCCCCTTGCTCGCCTCGCCACCCCCTGCGATCGCAGAGAAGGGAACACCACCCCCCCCCCACCCTCCCCTCCCCGGACGGTACACCAGCCTGCTCCGTGTGTTGGGATACGTGGGCCGTGCACCTCCGTTCGCGTATATTCGCCCACATCTCAACTTCCACCACCCCCGTTTCTCGCCTCTACCTACGCGTACCTGTGCTACCTGCTTCTCTCCTCCGCTTTAACAGTGTCCTGGCAACGCTGATTCCTCCAGACCTCTGCCTTTCCCGCTCTCTCTCTCTCTCTCTCTCTCTCTCTCTCTCTCTCTCTCTCTCTCTCTCTCTCTCTCTCTCTCTCTCTCTCTCTCTCTCTCTCTCTCTCTCTCTCTTTGCTTTTTTCCTTTTACTTCTCTCGAGCTCGCCGTGACGTCGCCCCACCCCCGCCCCGTGTAACGAGCAACGTCCAAGTAAAAGTAGAGTAAACGGCGACGAACGTACATTCGCCGTGCGATTGGCGATGTGGTTTCGCTTCGTTACGCGGATGGCAGTTGTAACGGTCAATATACTAGATTTGTGCCGTGTTAGGGGAAGTTGCTACTGGCTGAACTTGATTTCTCGCAGCTATTGGGTACATTTATGTGCGTATATATAGGTTTGATATTATTCGATAAAGGTTCTTTAAGTTCTAACGCGTAAAGTAACGCACGCAGTTTAGCGAATGCTTCGTTATTCTTAGAACAATTCCTGAGAGATTTGAACACCTGGAAGGTAGGTGCTGGATGGATGTTAACGTCACCCGGAGAGGCCAATTAATTCAACGTTTGACAACGCCTGCGTACAGGCCGAGACGAGTTAATCCGCCAGGAAAGTTTCATAATCACACCCAATGCGAGAGGTGTAACAAGTATCCCTGACACAGTGCTAATTACTTTCCCTCTACTTTCTCGCCACGAGCGGTCGTGGAAATCTATATTTTCAAACGCCAGGCAACCCTCGGCCTGGCCGCGCGGTTTAGAGCGATAGCGGGAAAGCTGCAGCTCGAATTAGATAAACCCAGACAGCAAGAGGCGGTGCAGGAAGAAGAAGAAGGAGCAGGATCAGCGTCGGCGCTTAGCAGAGCTCCCAAGGATCTCGGTAGTGAGAGAGGGCTTTCCTTAAACCCTAAACCCATCCTCAGACCGCCGCTGGCTGCGAGTTTAGAGCAACGAACTCCTAGAAAGGATCGCGGCAAGAGAATGCCGGCCCTCCGACCAAAATCGGAAGTTAAATCGCACCGACGGCTTAAGACATTATCACTTTTCTTCGCCCCGACCAACGCCTCGTTGGTCCGGCAGCCCGGTCGTCGAGTTCGAGGGAACGCGGCGGGAGAAAGAGAGGAGCGGACAGGCGAGGAGCACGGAGCAGCTCGAATCCCTTCCAGTTAGGGATCAATGCTTCCTCGTCCACCCTCCAATTACGTGTCATCCCTTATGGCCTGTGGGGAATAATTAGAAAGCAGCCCTTCTCTCGGGCCGAGTGCCTTCGCTCCCGAACGTATCGCGAAAAGATTAGTTTCGTTTTCGTAGCTGAAGGGTCACCGTGCGCTGTTAAAGTCTCTGCGTCAGCCGGGCGACTGTTGCCGCGTTCTTTCATTCCGTCGCGACAAAGAAGCGGAGAGGAACAGCGCTCGCGAGAGGAATCGAATTTTCGATCGTTGATACAGCATATTTCGGGGATGGACACGATAAACGGAAAGCTTTTTGGCTGAATGATAACGCGGCGGCCGTAGAGCCTGCGCCGGCAGATAACGGCCCTCCCTCTCAACAGACATGAAGATTCTCGACACCTCAAAATCCGTACTCGTCAATTAATTAGCAAGTGTCGTCCGCGGAGGTGGAGATGGTTACCCAAGAACACGGGGCTGTCGGGCGGACGATGGTGCCTTGGCTGAAGGGATTAGAGTATTAGGCGACGTCACGTCACTAGAGTCTAAAGGAGCCTTCTTGGAACTGTGCTCTTAGAGATAGCCCAAACTTACACACCCCCGCCTTACCGATGCTTCTTTAGGTATCCTCCCTCTACCCCTCTCTCATCATCTTTCCCCCTTGGCCGACGCTGGTCCTGGCGTCCTTCCTCGAGCCCTCGACAATTCCAATTAGATAAACCACCGATGGATCACAGTACTCTTAGCGCTCCTATTAACTCGTTACGAAATCACGTCGAAATCACTGAAATTCTGAAACACTCGAGTTAATGACTGCTTTCGCGAAAGATGTCGCTTGCTGGATGATGAAAGCGTCTTCATTCCCTGCTTTTAATACTGCATACACTTTAAAAAGTGAGATCCTCCTTTATTCGTGCTTGCTGTTATGGGGGTGTACGAGAAGACGACCCCGCGTGTATTATTTGCAAGAGATTATAATATTCCTGATGAATATCGCGAGTTTACTTGAACAAAGCCTCCGTTACCGTATCCCAAATGAAGTAGAATCATTTTCGTCACTCCCACACCGTCTGAACACCAGCCGAGGGTGTTCTCGCGAAAGGAACTCGTATATCTTTTTCTCGCCGCGACGTTTAAGGGCGCTAGGCGAACGCCGGATAATTTAGGGGTCTCTCACGCGTGGATAATGGGGAACTTGGCTAATGCACCCCACTTGGCACCACGTGGATTCGCGTGAGTTTTGCGACTCGGGTACTTTCCTTTCCTCTTGGCTTTTCTTAAATACTGAGCGAAAGTACAACGTTCATTGGGTGCAATTTGAAGCAACTCCAGAATTTACATTTCTCAATGAAAACAGCACTACTGATTGAAAATGTCTGCCTCGAAAACTAATAGAAGGTAGAACACCCAGAAGTACACGTCTAAATGTGTCTGCTATTTTTAAACGACACGAGAGTGACAAGAACGAAAAAAGAATTATTTTTCCAGAAGCATATTTCTGAGCAAATCTATAATATAATCTGAGCAAATTTCGTCTGCATCACTATTTCATAACTGTAAACTCGATATTCAACATAACGCAAAACTGGAAATCACTAATCACAAGCAGCAGGAAATCGTAGAAGTGAACAGCCGCGAGCAGGAATGCCGTGAACTCTTATTTAGCAGACTCAGAAGTACCGCCTGCGCGCTATTGTCTGACCATAGACGGGGGCATTCTACTGGATCCGATCCCCGCCCGAGAAACCTAACGAATTGGCTTTATTTCCAAGGGGATTTCGCGACGCTGCCGCTATTCTCTGTCAAGCTGCCCCCGCGCCCAGTGTTCGAGGGAAGATTTTAAAGCGGACTCGTGTCCCAGCGTCGCTGCAAACCGACGGAAGAGCGCTGTGACTGGGACAGCTGGACATCGCTCCAGCGTTCGGCTCCGGGGAATACCTCGTCCCTTTGTTAACTATCCGCCCTTACGTCAACCACTTCGCCCCTTTTCTTTTCCTCTTGCTCCCTCCACCCGCTGTGCCCCAGCTCGCAGACTGACGTCTTAAACCAATCGAATTCTGATCAAATATTTAGCGCTGCCGGGGCCAACGCTTTAAGTGGCTCCTCCATCGCTGGACCCTGTTCCTCTGCAGAAAACACCTTACATCGTTGTCCCGTTCCATCGAGTCTCTCTGCCCCCGTTCCCTGCTCTAAGCCACTCCAACTTGGAAATATAGTCCCTTATTTTTGGAAGTTTCGAGTGGCCCCACGTAGCTGAAACGACTCCGACAATGCCGCCCTTGTAAAGTGACCTAAAGTGACCTCTCTGCCTTCTATTCAATTTTAATCAAGTCCTCTCACCAACCCTTATTTTATTTCTTCTTTACCTAACCAAACTATCGCCGCTCTTACAATTACAGCGAAGTTTCGAGAAAGCAGACCCTTTGCTCGAAATATTTCAGCTGGAAGGGGAAGCCGAATGTTCGCGACACTGTTTTGATGGACGCGTGATTCAGACCGTTCGTTTCTGCGTGGCAAAGTGCACCAAGAGGTCCCTGCTTCGATTAACGGTCCAGCCATGGATCAACGGGCCCGCTCGAAAGCGGAGGACGCCTTTTTTGTCCCTTTCAGCATACGGCAATACGTCACGCGTCCCGGTTTCGGGGCGTAATTAAAGAGAGCGCAGAACAGCATGACGCCTCGGGCCTGTCTGGGGTAAGGAGCGGGGCGAGACGGCGGGCGGCGAGGGTGTGGGGTATAAGGGATGTGTTTTACCGAGGGATACTTATACCATCCCTACGCGGCACATATTTTCATATAACAAAACCATCTGCGTGCCGCGCATAACAAATTTCAACTGATTTATAGTGAGGTCGGCGTAGGCGGGCGCAAATTTTCGCAGTTACGCCCGACGCGCCCGGCGTCAGGAACTCGGACGACGCCGGCGCTTCTTTACGCCGATTTATACAGGGTGCTCCGTTATTGGGGATGGGACCGGTGAAAAGGGTGGAGTGAAATTTTTGCGATCGAGCCTTGCCATCGTTGGGGAAAGGTATTGTAAGTGAAATGTATTCACTTCAGAACAGTGATCGAATTATTCCTTGAAAATGGGAAACAGTGCATCGCGATACACAATGCATCGCTGGTGTGATATTGAGGATAAATTAAGTATGGTTATTGTGAAATAGAGAAGGATGCAGAAACATAGTGTAACGAGATTTGCACGCGCCTCGATGTTTCTCGAGCTACACATGAGAGAAATTGGAAAGGACGCGTCTGTAAGTTTCACACTGATATCTGCGAGGAACGCAACCCTAAAGGGTTCCACGAAGGGGGTTGCAAAGTCGGGTATGTACAGAGAAGGGCAAAGGGGGATGGGGGGTAGTAAGAAGGGATCGTACTCGGACCAACCGACGACGGACCGAGCCATTGGATCGATAATGTCATAGTGACAAGTACCAGCACGTGTATCCTTCTTATGCGCATACTAATATTGCACACGCTCGAATTTATTTCCAGTTTCATTTAGACTACTACCGAGAGATTCATCGCAGTCTGGCTATCACTGGTAGTCGAATATTAAAGTGTACCATGACAGAGAAATTGTAATAATTAAAAATCCACTATATAGTATAATACTGAACAAACAAGTATCTCTAATAATATTATCAGGTCGTGGCTGAAGTTGAGGGGGCAGGTTACCCTCAACAGCCCAAAATCAGGCCCTTCTTCGAACGCATATTCTGAAGTAATAAATGTTTTAATTTTTAAGCGTCATTTCGTTGACTTTAATGCGCAAAAAGAAGATTTTAAATATATTTATGGGAAAAAAAGATTGATAGTGAACACGATTCGGGACTGGTGAATTAGATAAAACACAAAGTAAAGGCATTTTTATAATCTCTAAGACAGATCTCCATGTTGTGCAGGAAGCAAAATTTTGATAAACAAATTAATACAATTTTTCTGCTGATGTTTCTGATTTTATCCTCTTTTTGTAGGAAAAATATTTTTTATCTTTTTTTTAAGATCTTATATTGAAAATGTGCTCCCAATACATGGAGGGGAATAGTTTCCTGCAGCCCCCTGTAAATTTTCATTCAGATCGTTGCAGCGGTTTTCGAGATTTTATGGTCACCGTTTTGGAAAACGTGGTTTCTGGGAAATCGCGTTTAAACTTGGACATCGTTATCCGATCTCACGTGCAGGCTCGTACATTTTTTACTGTAATTCCTTCAGTTTTTGGAATTTCGGGGCCTGGTTGCGCTTAAAATACGTAGAAAAGATGTAGCTAGCGGAATGCGCAAGGTTCCTAAAAACCAATTCTCGAAAATGTTCAGGATAACCTACCCCCTTAAGGGGACTAGGCAGTCAGAAACTCGATTTTTTTTGTTGTTGCATTTTTCGAAAGTACCACCCTTCCTGATTAAAATGCCGTTTGGTTTATGTTAAAATTCGCCAAAATGAGGATTTTACAGCCGAAAAGGTCGAGCGCGTAGACTAGATTTCTCTTTCGAAACTTTAAGCGCGTTTTTCTCGGAATCATACTTCCTTTTCGTTTTGCAGTGATTGGGAAAAAACGGAGGTATCAGTCGATTTGAAAAAAATTCAGCATATACGAAACATGTCTAGTTACGACCTGAACCTACGCATAAGTCTGTAAAAACTCATGGTTTGTAAAAAAAAAAAAATAGAATGTCTCTTTTCCCTGGCGAAAAATGACGTTTCTTTAAAATTTGCCGTTTTGCAGCCACCATTTTTATAATTTTGATTTTATTTCTTTTTCAATAGGTTCAGGGCAGAATATGGGCCAGGGCAAAGTATAAATTTCAGAGGATATTTCACAATTAAATTTCTTACGGCCAGAATCACTGCAAAATTACAGCGGCTCCAAAAAAAGAACGCCTACATATCAGACGACTGTAGCGCTGTCATACATATGTATATAATATTCAAATCATTTATTTTTTACTGTTTATAGTATTAATAAACATTACCCAAACGTACTAGTCACAATTTGTGTTCATCTCCTTGTAATTAATTCGCAAAAAATACTTGATTTTCGAGCGATCTGACTGCCTAGTCCCCTTACTGGCACGGAGAACCCCGAAATAAATCAAAATCGTCCAACAAACATTCCTCTTTGTCTGACAAATTCAAAATCTGCAGCAGCGGACACCTCCCAATGGTAACAAATTTATTCCTCAATTTCGACTCACATTTTCGCATGCTTGGCTACCTGCGCCAGGCATTCCTGGACAGCCTGTATAATCAGACACGCGTCGGTCGCCATACTTTCTCGACAGATTAATATCTTATGATTGACAGCTTCATTATGCCGGCTCATGCAAGCCGGGCGGCATCTGGACGGGAAAACCACCGGCGAAAACTAACGTCGCCGCGGAGAGTTCTTACTGTAAAAGCGCGGGCGGCAGTAAATCCTGAAACGAAGCCGGAATAAACTGTCCGCGCTACGACTATAATAATATGCCTCCGTCGACGCGGCCGCCGGATTGTTACGGCTTGTCGGAATTGCCTCTCCGAAAACCAGTCCCTCTCTCGCGGCGTTCTTGGATTACGATGCAATTTCTCGAGCCTCGTGGGCTTGCACTGATGACGGCCCTTAAAACTCAAGAGCCCCCTTTCCGCCGCGGCGCTCGCCCCGCCAGGAATTACGTGTGGCCGTGTGTGCCGATGAATTCGAACGATGCCCTCCGCTGTTTCCGGTCTGACGAAAGTTTTTCGCCGGGCGCATCTCATGAATAAATGAATCCGGTCATTCCGGAGAGCGCCGTGACTAGAGCTCTCTGCAGCGTTCAATTCTTTTTTTCTCTTTGTTTCGCGCTAACTTCGTTCCGCGACGGCTGCGGGGACGCGTACCGCCGCGATGGATGGCCGTAGATCGGCGATATGGAAACGATTATGTGGGAGAAGCCGCGCGGTGTTGTTGTTCACTTAGGAATCCCTGGATTCTCTCAGCTGTCCACATTTGTGTCGCTATTAATTCAGCGCGAGGATCGAAGTATTCCGATGTTTGCGAGAGCAGCAGCGAATCAGTAAGGTAAACGTACCGATTATGGAACACCTTGCTAACTACGTCCCCCTTTTGAAACAGTACTACAAATAGTAAAGTAAAAAATTCTCACAAAATATAAATAAGTATGAATGTTTTATTGATATTTGTAAACATTTCTGTTTGCAAGATTTACAGATATGACGATTTATATGCAATATGTAACTTAAAAAAAAATTAAGTAAGTTACTTCCGATACTCGGAAAAAATATTAGCTTCCGTGTGCACGAAAAACGCTAATATGTGAGCCTGATTCTTTTAAGGATATTTACAATTTTCAATTATTTTCGAATATGCTTATTGGTGTATATGATAGTATTAACCTTAGATTTTATTTATTTTTACAAATTTTCCAATTCCGATGTATTTTTTAATAATTAAATGACTGTTTCATATAGCGTACTTGAATTTTTCAAATGTCCGTAGTTATGGAACAGTTGAAATCAGCGAAATTTAATTATTATAATTATATTAGAGCGATGTAAATAATACCTATAACTCCATTTATACGAGTATATCAAGCATATAAGAGTAAGTATACCAAATTATAAGGTTTTATATGAAACTAAAATTCTAACCTATAAACATGTCATGCACAACTTGTAAGCGCAAATTTTTATTTTTAATTTATTACTATTACAAGCCTTGTAGATACTTAGGTATTTTAAGATTAAAGTTGGTTTAAAGATATTTTCTTAAAAAATTATTGCCTTGAAATAATTTGTCATATTTAAAAACACTAACCAACACTAATGAGTTTTTAAAGTTTTAGTACCTCGCAAAAATACTATTTTCATGATAATTTTGATTTGCGAATATTTTTGATGCTAAAAACTCAATTCAATCTTTGTTTCTACTTAAAGTGGTACATTTGTAACAACTTGAATGACTGTTTCAAAATAGGGACACTGAATCTGGAACACCGGGTCATGGTGCGAAAGCGGTGTTTCATAACACGTACAGATCCTTACTTTAGTTTTTTAAACATATTATTTTTTACTCTTAATAAATAACAATTTTATGGCTCATTATGTAATCACAAAACATTTATCTATCAAATGGTGTACAAGGTTTCCAAGTTAATACGTTTAATTATTTAAATTACATGATAATTGAATATCCCTTGCCGAAAAGCGTTCCATAATCGGTACGTTTACCTTAATAGCGCGCTAGTCGCCAATAATACAGTGTCTCGATGCTCCTCGATCGAACGGCCGCGTACAAATCTCGTTCACGGCGGGCTCTCCTTTCTCCGCCCATAAATACACGGCGCAGCGCGGAGTTCGCCAACTCTCCGGTTCCGTGCCGCGACGTGTTACACGTGCGTGCACACGGCCATAAAGTGAAGAAAAAAAAGGTCCACGGCAGTTTGTTACCGGGAGCAGTTGTAACGGAAGGGCACGTATCGGGTAACATGATTACAAATATATCATAACGTTCTTCGCCCTTTCTTCGGCAACGTTCCCCGAAAGGGCCCGTGTGGGAGCTCGCGCCGCGTCCTTCGACACGCGATACACGTGCGTCGCCTGTCGATGCGGCTTTATCGCAGCAAATCACTGCCGGCCCAACAAGAAATAAAGACAAAAAGGGGCAGAGAGTGAGTGAAAACGGCACGTACCGCGCGCCCCCTCGGCTAAATCGAATTGACAGGGCACGTTCCCTGTGTACTCGGCAGCCGGGAAAAGGAGATCGGCCGTATCTGTGCCTTGGGATAGAAACGCTGCCCATCGGACGGAGCTGTCTCGAATTTTCACCAAACTTCAATGTCCTTCTCGGTTTAATTATAGGTAAGGTAAATGTCCCAATCTCTGGACACGTCCCAATACCTGGACACTGGTGTAAATAATGCTGATTATTACATTTAATATATGCTTTATCCATAAAAGAACTATTTTATTCAATTACACAAATATTTAATTAAATATATTCATATACATATTTTTCTTAGTAAACTCGTAACACTCGTAATAAAAATAAATTTTCTTGAACTGACCGGTTTACACCATTTTAGTATTGCCGTTAGCTGATTTGCTAAACAGTCTCTACTTTTTCTTAAGCGAATATTATTAATAATGTTTAGTATATTGGTACAACTAATACATTTTTAGGAAAATGTTGCTTTGTAGTATTATTTTCTGATTGAATTATTAAAATTTATGGTCGTATTAGTTTTTTATTCGCGTGTCTATCTATCGGTACAGTGAAATCCCGGAACGGCCCGAAACCTGACCACGCAGACCATTTATGCCTATGCAAACTGCGACTTATCTTACGCGTTATTGTTGACGGAATAATACAATAGTTATTTAGGACTGTAGTACTTATTACTTTGTATTGTACTTATCCTTCTGTAAGTATACTTCCCCCTTTTTATCTTGTTTTAACGATAATATTTAATTTGAAAGATTTTTTTGACATATAACCTTAAAATTAGTCATTCGATAATCTATTCTTTTTACACAATTTCATTTACTGATTTCCATAAATTACTTATATAGAAGAAATATGCCAAAAGAAAAGATCTTTTATCATGTGTCTATGCAGGGACTTAATACCGGTATAATGCTCATACCGGTATTTCGCCAATACAGCTATACCGAAACCGATATCATACCGAAAAAGATAAATACCGAAACCGATATCATACCGAAAAAGATAAATACCGAAAACAATCGGTTTTCGGAATTACCGGTAACCGAAATAAATACCGGTATTTTTTCGGTATTCTTCTCGGTGAACACCGAAACCTACCATGTTACTGAAAAGAATACCGAAAAAATACCGGTATTTATTTCGGTTACCGGTTACCTTTTGTTTTCGGTATTTATCTATTTCGGTATGATATCGGTTTCGGTATAGCGAAATACCGGTATGAGCGTTATACCGGTATTGAGTCTCAGACGAAGATACAACCGAAAAATACCGGTATAATACCGGTATTTTACGTACCGGTAGGAGTCCCTGTGTCTATGTAATGGGATAGTTAAATTGGGACACCGGGACATATTAGTTAAGCTGTCCAGGTATTGGGACCGTAAAATCGGGACACCGGGACATACTAGTTAAGCTGTCCAGGTATTGGGCCATTGTAAGGACCACGAATTTTAAATATTTTACAAAATTATTCAATCCAATAATGTTTTTTTTTTTAATGATAAAGTACACACGGTGCCCCATGCAATTGTAAAATCGTTTATATATATATATCGACTTGTATAACTGAACAATTCTCAAACGTGTTTCCGCCATACCTTAAATGTCCAGGTATTGGGACATTTACCTTACCGACTCCGCACAGCATTTAGGACATTTAGGAGAAGATTGATCGCGCATTACGCGACGACGTCCCATCTTCCGCGCGACCGGTCGAATCATCGGTCCAAGGAAACTGATGTCCCTCCTGTATGTAACTCCGGGATCTAATGAAACGGTTCCTCAGGGCCGGGCGAAATAATTTGTACGGCGGCGAACGAAACGGCAGTCCGCTGGCACGAGGGTGAAAGTCGACTGACATAAGAATATTATGGACAGAGGAGGCCGTATCGCGGATCATCGTACCGGAAACGGGGTGCGGCGCGCGAGCAGCCAGACAGCCAGATATCTCGGAATGTTTTACACCTCATTAGGCAACAATGTGTTGTTGCCAGGGTGAATTATATCGGGCATGAGACGCCCGTCAAGACAAATGGCTCGAACCGGAGGTAATTGTGGGCTTTTATTAGCTCTGCTTTCTCCTGCCGGCTGCGAATCGCGCAACGCTGGCTACGGAGACGCGGAGAAAGGCGGCGACTGACGATGGGCGCGAGGCAACGGAAACCCGAGCCAGCTACAGCAACCCTTCCGGCTCCTTTCGCCTCTATTTTCCTTCTCCCCGCACCCGCGCCCTTCGCTCGTCCTCGTCCCTCTTCGGCAACGCGCGCGTAATTACTCGCGTGACAGTAATGCAGGAATGCGAATCTCATCCCTCTAATTCCTGCAGACTCGTCCTCGACTTTCTCGCCCTACAGCGGCTTGCTCGAATCAATCGCTTCGAAGTCGTTGCTTTCCGGTTTTTTCGGGGTCGACAGCGATTTTCAGTACGGTTTTCATCGGCTGTGGGCTTGATAGTGAAGTGAAAGAAGGGTTGAAGCTTTTGCGTTTAAGGAATGTGAATTTTGGGAATTAATATTTGTATCGTCGATTGTGGTTTGAAAGCTTTCAATGCATTCTTTATGATTTAAGCGAGTTTTTTCTCGGCGCCTAATAAATGATCACTTTTAGGATTTTTTCCTAGAGAGGTGTGAAATGAATCGAAAATTTTATAATTGTGTCTTGTTCTTGGGACCTATATTCGTATAAAAAAATTTATTTGACACACTTTTGTCATGTATTGCCGTTCGTTTTCTGCGGTTGCAGGAACCTCTGCGCCAAACAGAGGGGCCTCCTTATCAGCACTATAACTTCGACAATTTACAATCTTTTTTAATGAACTTTGCGTTCATCTATGCAGAATGACATTTTCTAAGGGCCATCGGGCCAAGTTTTTGAATTTTTAGAAAATATGAAAATTTTGCCATGTTGAAGAAAGCAGTCGATTTTTCGTCTACAATTTCGATCTTTAAATGGTAAAAAAATATTAAAAATTAAAAATTTAAAAATGGCCCGATGGCCATTAGAGAATGTCATTCTGCATAGATTAATGCAAAGTTCGTGAAAAAAGGTTGCGAATTGGCGAAGTTGTTTGGCGCAAAGGTTCCTGCAATCGCAGAAAACGAACGGCAATACATGACAAAAGTGTATCAAATAAATTTTTTTATACGCATAAAGGTCCCAAGAACAAGATACAATTATAAAATTTTAGATTTATTTCACACCCGTCGAGGGAAAAAAGCACAAAAGTGATCAATAATTATTAGGCGCCGAGAATGTATGTAACTCCTTAATAGTTTTTTGATGAAGAGAAAATGAAAAAGTTACAAGATTTGAATACGAGGAACTTTGCAGGTATGGAAAATGTTTGAAGATTCGAATCTGGGGGAAATAAGGGATCATCGAGTTCCTAAGCTGTATGCAGATTTTCCATGCTTCTAAGTATATTTTGAGTTATTTACGTGGAACGGCATCGCGTTAGCTGTGGACGTTGGTTAAAGTATGCCAGAACGGACCCGCAAGATTAATGTGGTCAGCGTGTTTCTTGAGATATTTCACATACTTGGAAGGTTAATTACTTTGCCGCGAAAATTGTTGCGGCCAGGGTACCGTCTACGCCCGGGCCAAAATATTCGGCGACTTCGCCCTCTTCAATTACCTTGCCCCCCAAAAATTCCAGCTAGAGTATTAACGAAGATTTTCAATACAGGAGTATGCACTGTCGGATACAATTTCATCCCTTGCTAAATACCCTTTGGAATGTACTGTGTTACATCAAGTTTTAATAAAATAGTAAATTGCAGAAAACTATTAACAAGGAGAGTATCCCAGGTGTCCGTCTCCGATTGCTTTGGTTTTTGGATATGATTTTAGAGAACCGAAAAATAAGATATACGTCTTTTTTTACAGCGGCTCGTTTTCATATTTAGGTGGTGAAACCACCCCTCAAAGTTATAAGATTTTCAGGTGTTCGTCTCCGATTGCTTTGGTTTTTGGATATGTTTTACAGGACAGGAAAATAAGATATACCTAGGTGCCTTTTTATTTCGGCCTGTTTGCATGTTCAGGGGATGAAACCACCCCTCAAATTTCATGAAAATAGGTGGTGCCCGCCTCCGATTGCTTTGGTTTTTGTCCAAAGCAATCGGAGACGGACAGCTGCAAATCTTATAACTTGGAGGGGTGGTTTCACCCCCTAAATATAAAAAGGGCCGCTATAAAAAACATGTAGGTATATCTTATTTTTCGGGCCTCTAAAATATATCCAAAAACCAAAGCAATCGGAGACGGACAACTGAAAATCATATAACATTGAGGGGTGGTTTCACCCCCAAAATATGAGAACGGGCCGCTATAAAAAACACGTATATCTTATTTTTCGGTCCTGTAAAACATATCCAAAAACCAAAGCAATCAAAGACGGACACCTGAAAATCTTGTAACTTTCAGGGGTGCTTTCACCCCCTAAATATAAAACGGGCCGCTATAAAAAAGAAAAGACGTACTAATATCTTATTTTTCGGTCCTCTGAAACATATCCAAAATCCAAACCAATCGGAGTCGGACACCCGGGCTACTCTCCTCGTAAGTAGTTTCATTAAATTTCTCAAATTTCATCAAATCCCTACCCTCTTCCTTTAATAACGAATTACACACCAGAGACGTGTTTAAAAGAGAAGACTCCACTTACCCCAAAAAGAAGTGGTCACGCGTAACAGCGCGGATCGACACAAAACCGAATTCCGCTGGTCCTAAATCCACAGAAAAAAACTCTTCCACCCCTAACTCTGCACTCGACTCACCTGCCTCCGCACGCGAAAAGAACGCGCGCCGCGTTTTAACGATACTTTCCCCGGGCGCGTTTACCATAAACGGGCGACGAGGAGCCGAAAGGAAGCGGAATTCCCTTTCATTTCTCATCCGCGGGCGGATTCTGCAGGCCAGCGCCGAAATCGCGGCATTTTTTCCCGAGGGCGGGGGAGAGAAGCACGACATTCCGAAAGGGGCGCATTTTCGCGAGAAGAGAGGCTGGTATCCACGCGTTATTACGCCTCTAGGAGGCACAACTCGCTCGGAGGCATATGCGGGCCAAGCTTGTCCCCGTCCCTCTTTCGCTGCTAGTTTCGACGTGGTTCATGTATTTATGCATTTCCACCCACCCACTGCTCCTTGACTAGCGTCTACGCACACACACACACACACACACGTGCACGTGGACGAGGCATTGTGTACCCTGGCGATTTACATGTATTGCGCCCCGATGATGTGCCGTGAAAGATGACCGAGGCAGGGCAGAAAGGGTAGAAGAGAAGATAGGGAATTGCTTTTAAATTACCGACACACAGGTCCCTTCTGCGCGACATTCTTCTCTTTCAGGGAATTATTCGACCGAGTATGAAGCTTCTTTGGACTGTCAGCGAGGGTTGGTTTATATTATTGCAGGAATGATACGTAATTAGTGGTGTAGTGAGAAGTATCTGTTTAGAGGATGAAGAATTGTGATCAGAACACTTCCCTGCGGTCCAGAGTGAATTAATTAGAGGATACGTTGATAGATGGATGTTTCTTCAGAGAGAAGGCTAATATAATTATAACAAATTGATCCGTGGAGGACATAATTATGCATAATTAATTGCACTTTAATTGATCAGTACTGTGTATCAAATTGGACTGTGTCCACTTTTATAGATTCATAATTATTATAATACCGGCTCTCCGGCAATAGATATGTGGGACATAGCAGCGTGATTAGAGGAAGCTCTCAGCAAATATTTATAGTGAGATTCGTTATCAAAATGCTGGAATAATATTCGAGTAATTTTGAAATTCCGCTGGAGCCTGTCTTTCATCGTATACGGATTCCCTTTCATTATTCGACCGCCATATTTACTCATTGAATTCAATTCGGATTCACTTATGGCATGATTTACTCGGCGAAGGCGTACCTGAGGATAGTGATGGGGATTTATTGGAGACGTAGGTCGGCCGTCCCGAAAACGGGGAAGGAAAAGGCAGGCGGAGAGAGGGGCAGAGAGAGATAGGAGGAGAGATATACCGAGAGAAGAGCTCAGCGAAAGGGACAAAGGGCAACGAAGGGGGTGGAAAGTGAAGGGCGCGTCCTTTTCTCATATTCTATATCCCATATGGTGGCTTGTAAAAGTTACAGGGGCATCTTCTCGAAATTCAGATTTACAGCATCGCTTCGCGGCTGCTTCCTTATTTCGACAATTCTTGCAACGTGTTCCATTACATCTGTACTTGGAAAATTAAAGCTACATGTCGATATTTTTGTGTTCCATATGATTATTAAGAACATTTGAGCCGTGGTTTTTGAAAGGGGTCCATTTATTCATACATTGAGATATTTAAGGGTTTGCGTTTGAATCATCTTAAAAATATTCGCACACGTTAATCGATTTAGGTAATGTTTTTAAAACTATAGACTTGTTAAATTTTATTATGGAATAATAATCAATAAAAATGTTAAAGAAAATAATCGATTTTTCAGCTACAAATGGACTTATACCACTTTCAATAATAACATATTATGAAAAATATAACCAACAGCAATTTTAAATTTATATTTTAATTGAAGTTGGCTTTAGTGAAATGTATTTTTTTAATGTAAAAAATAATAATTAAAACGAAGACATGCATGTCTTCATTACTTACAAGTAAACGAATAATCGTGTATATTAACAAATAATTTCAGCTATATTATAATGAATTTATAAATAAACTAGTATGAAAAGTAAATACCATCGTTAAGATAACTAATAATAACAAACTTATGCATATTTCAATCTTATTTCTCCTTTACACTTAGAATAGTGAAGTACCTTTTCCAAAAAATTGACTTATACCACTTTCGAAAAAAACATTCCTGCGGTAACATTTTACAGTTCAACTTTTTTTTATTAATTTATGAGGATATTATCCACCATTGACTGTGTGATTATAAATATAAAAAGAGGATATATATATATATATCTGACTAAAACTAACATTAACTCATTTTTCAAAAAAATGGACTTATACCACTTTCAAAAACAACCGCTCATTTCATGATAACCAGTTGCACACTCCTATTAGTTTTAATACCAGGCACGGAACAGATAATTACTGCATACCGCTTCGAAAGTTGTGCTTTCGATACATCAATAATATTAGAGCGTCAAGTCAGTCATATAAATCTAGGGATAAAAGGAGATTCGAGTATCTCGATAGGGGTGTTCCGGAGAATAGAATATGTCCAGCAGCACGATGGTGCTCTGAATGTATAGGCCGCCCCTTTATTGGAGGATGCTGAATTTTTATCCACCCCCGCCCAAGTAGAGGCCACGTAGTGCCATCGAGCATGGTCGTTCTTTAAAATGTATGCCGCCCTTAAATCAAGACCACAATAATTGTGTCCACTATGTGGACACGGTTGATCGGATTTGGAATATTTGTTGCTTCCTCGCCCTCTGCCTGCCGGCATTCATCGAGTCTGCTGACTCGTCGCTTTCGTACAGAAAAAGAAGGATGCAGTTAAGGATAATATTGACGACATTTGGAAGCAATGGAGCTATTGATCTTTGTTACAAATAAATTTTGAACACTGTGATAATCATTCCCGAATTTTTCTACGGAATGAAAAATTTATAATCCGTCACAGTCGCTGACTTTTCTACTATTTTGCTTATTTTGTTACAGGAAAAAATGAACTACCATCAACTTTATCAAACGTTTTTTTTTGTGTGTGTTTTTTCCAAAGACGAAACGTGTGTAACACAACGACGATATGATTAATTCATTTCTTTGGCAGTAAGTTACGGAAAAGGGAGATGTAATCAGTGTCAAAATGAACAACTGTGTCGTTGTGAGCGTCAATTTACGTGCAGAGTGGATTCTGGTCGATCAACAGGGGGGCTCAGAACGCCACAGACTGAAGTGGTACCAGAGGGTGAAAGGGCGAGAGGGAGGGAGGGCACACCCCCCCGCGAACTCGAACATGAATTAAAGTTTTAATTTCTCTAAATCACTGTTCGCCCTCGAGCGCTTTCCACCAGACGGTCCGTTACTTATAGCCTTTGCCCTTTTTACCGCCTTCTTTTTTCCCATTCGCCTCGATCTTACCACCGTCCAACCCCTCGCCAATCGGGAGAAATCGATATGCACTTATCCGATGACTCTTGAGACCCCAGGCCCTCTTCTTTCTTTTTCGCCTTTCAAAAGTACCTCGGTAGGCATAACTGTCGGCAATCGTTCGCTCGCGGAGATTCAAATTTTCCCCAGTCTACATTTTCGTTCACATCGCTGAAAAACTTCTCGAAAATACTCGAACCAATTCGAATAATTATAAACGAATCTATAAAATGTTAGAAGTCACCGTGGCACTTGTAAACCTTCGACTCAAATTCCAGGTGAAACGATAAAAAATTCGCTGAAACTACGCGAAAGAGCTGAACACGTATCAATGATTGTACTTCTCGTGAATGAGCTAAGAATTACCATCGACCCCTCGCGTGTACGTAGCGCGTATCAAGAATCGATTTCAGGCCGCTCTGGTGGCTGGATCGCGCGACACGCTCGATCCGCCCTTAGCGTCGTGCCCCTCGACGCAGGGTGAACCCGGGGGCTGTTCATTTAAAATCATGACGCTGAGGGCGAAGCAGTCACGGCGGAGGCGTTAGTATTAACGTTAGGTGCCAGCAGACCGGGCCACCTACAAGAACTTCGCGCACCCCCTTACCGCCGGGTGACATATTGTTTCCATTCTGCTCTCTGGCTAAAGCGCAATAAAAACCCGGCATAAATATCACCCCCGTTGGCGTCCCGCAGCAACGATGCCGCAGCAACGTGGCCCGGCTAGGATCGTGCAAGAACGGGGTCTACAAACACGCGGAAACGTTCTTTCGCGCGCTGGGAAACGGCGGGGACTAATTTGTCTGAGTGGCTTTTTCCACGGGTTTATACTGGGTGGTCCGTTATTGGCGGCGGAACCGAGAGCAGGGAGGTCCTTCGTGGGAAAACGAGTCAAAACGCGAGAGATTCCGGGGAGGTGTCGGATACTGAGATGAGCTACTTCGAGTGTCCGAGTACTCGTGCACTGGGATAAGAATTACGGTGTCTTGAAATCGCATCCGCAGAATCAGTGTTTGGGGTAATATTAGGGAGGTATTATAATTCCACTTACAGCGTGACAGGTTCCTCAGGGCTGGAAGGTGAAATTGAGAGTGACATCGTGCTGGTGAGACATCGTGACGTTCCTGGTGATCGGACTCGATCGTTCACCTGTAAAAGAGAGAAACGCGTTAGCAATGGTGAGACACTTTTTGTTAGATATTTTCGGAAATTTGTTTAAATACACAATACATAAGGAACACTATTTCCTTGGAGCCTCGTCTCTTCAGTTTGTTTAACACTAATTAGTGATGATCCAGATTGGATTTTAAAGGCTATACTGCCCTCTTTAGTTAAAATGTCCTATCTAGCATTTTGAAACAACCGAGGAAACTGAAGTTTTATCATTTACTTTCTACCGTCCTTATTTTCCTTTATTCAAATTAAAACATGTTGTCATTATTTCGTAACAGCCTAATATATTTTTTTGTAATAGGTGTACCGGTAGGTAATGTATTATTAACGTACCAATTAATTAATTGTTTTAGATAGGATATTTTAACCATTTGGAAAGAACTTAGGTTAAATACATTAGACTGTTTATAAATCTTTACGAAGCACTTAGAGTTTTCTAACATTACTTAAAAGGTAAAAGACGTGTGCTACTTCAAATATTTCAACATATCTCAAAAAATGAAAAAATGCTAGATAGGACAGTTTAACTAAGGAGGGCAGTATACTCGGGGCCAGATATATTGGCCGGTGAATTCGTTTTCGCGAGCAACGATTGAGGAGAAATCAACCACCACCATCTGACGATCGTGGATTTGTCAGTTGGGGTTGCGTGGTCGTCGCAGGGTATGGTGGGGTAACGGGAACGCTGCTCGGCTCCGCCTGAATCTAGCCGTTTGGCTGTTATTTATTCTTAGCGTAATAGTTGTGTGCGTTACGAAGCTATTCGTAGACCAATACGAGATGAAGCTATCGAGAAGGAATCAATGTTCTGACCAATAAATCCAATGAGTTTCTTCGGAGCTAACGCACACCTATTCTGATGTGTGTATTTCTACGCTGACAGCTCGGTTTGACCTACACGCCAGAAGCTTGCCACTATCCCCACCACTTCTGGGCTCACTCTTGTTCTGCGAAGGCGAGAGCGAGATGGAACGAGAGCGAGTAAGAGAACGTTGAGAAAAGGAGCACCGAGGCAGGCAAACGGTGTGGTGGGAGAATACCCCTCACGAAACTCACCGGCCAATATATCTGGCCCCGAGTATAGTAGTACAGTAGGGGAGACCGGGGCTAGTTGACTAACGAGGTTAGTTGACTAATTCCCTCTAATTCTTGTATTATGGAATAAATTATGCTGCGATTCGCAATATTGGAGCATATGAATGACCAGCTTGCCATTTAATGTGTCGCCGTGACAAAAACTTGCGTGTTCTGTCAGTGAGAATGAAAAATCTAAAAAGGTCGGCTGGAAGTAAATATTTTCGTTTCGACTATTTATGAATTTTTGTCCACTAAGTAGGGGAGACCGGGGCTAGTTGACTAACGAGGTTAGTTAACTAATTACCTCTAATTCTTGTATTATGGAATAAATTATGCTGCGATTCGCAATATTGGAGCATATGAATGACCAGCTTGCCATTTAATGTGTCGCCGTGACAAAAACTTGCGTGTTCTGTCAGTGAGAATGAAAAATCTAAAAAGGTCGGCTGGAAGTAAATATTTTCGTTTCGACTATTTATGAATTTTTGTCCACTAAGTACTGCTTGATGTTATTTCATGAATATTTCGTGGAAACGTGATACCTTGACTATAATTTACGGTATTTTATTTTATCCGGTGCGTGGAGGTTTTGTACGTACGACCCTTAACATGTTAACAATGTCGGACGGGGTTACTTGACTAAGCATAGGAATACTACTAATAATTGCATTTTTTATGCTCAAGATGCAGTCGAGGCAAAGAGTTTAGCTGCTCAAGTCCACTTCCCCCACCACAAATCCTTCCAAACTCACCCTATCCTCCCTTCAAACTCTCAGGCCTTCCAAATAGACCATAACAAACCAGTACAAAATAATTACAGTATCTTAGACCATGATAAATAATAAAAAAAAAAATAACACTGTGGAGGAGTGAAAAAAAATATAAAAATTTATTGGTCGTAGTATACATATGTACGCGTTTCGTATAGGGTAGACCGGGGGCGGTAGTAACAGGGGGGCGAATGTAACACGCTAAATATGTCAAAACATATAATAGATATTAACGCAAATTTTGGATATATGATGAAGAATGACATTTAGAATATACACATCCATGCCCTAAGAGTACAGATACGCAATAGACATGGATAGTGAAGAAAATAACTTTTCGCTGCCCTAAAGTAACTTTTCCTTACTGACTTAAAATTGTAATATAAACACTCCCTTTGCAAGTATGTGCTTGTTCGATTTTTTAATCTGTAATTCGACCTTTTTTAAACTAATATTGATCGTTACTTGGCACTTTTAAGCGTCTCGTTAGTCAAAATTTATAATTTAAGTTCAAAAGCATGGTCGGGGACGATTGTAACATCCGCAGTCGGGGTCGGTTTTACCGCAACAGAACCGAATAGGGACAAAGAAGGCGAATAATATTGTCTTATTTGCATGAAATCATATAGCATAGCACAAGCAAACCAAATGAAAAATGGGTGCAATATACTGAATGTAAGGATTGATCTGATGAAGAATGCACCAGCCAAAATGTGTTTTATTTATGCCACAATTGCGACACCACGTAATTTGTTATAGATTTTACTTTTTTAATTTATTATTATAATTTAAATCCAAAAATATTTTAATTTTGTAAAGTTATATTTGTGCTACTATCGACTCCATGCAGTGTTACAACCGACCCAGGGTCAGGGACGGTTGTAACACTTTCTCCGCTTCTCATTTTTTATTAATAACCGGAATATTACTTGACATACAGCGAAACTGTTGTGGCTCAAATAATGTCAGGTAAATAAGTAACATTTTCGTAAAAAACTTTTGTTGTAACTGTAATAGTTTTTGCGTAATCGTATTCCAAAGTCAAAGTGTTACTACCGCCCCCGGTCTACCCTACTATATTGGTGGAATTGGCAGCGTTTATATAAGTTTTTCACATTATATTGATGTACTGTGACAGCGTATATATGTATACACCTTTCGCATGCAAAGGGTTAAAACTGAAAAGTAAATGTCAAGTCAACTGACCCCATCATATTTGTCAACTAACCCCGTAGCCGGGGTCTGTTGACTTATTCGTCTCACTACTCTAAATACAATAAAAACTACAACCTAGACTCAATTAAAACGATTTTCAAAATTATGCCTGTATACCTAATGAAATTTGGAAACTTTTGGTATGCAGTAAGTTAACAAAATACTAATGGTATATTTATAAAAATTAGAAATGTAAAAAATTAGTCAACTAGCCGCGGTCTCCCCTACAGTGTCTGCCACAGTCGTTGAGCAGAGAGGTCTGCTTTAAGCAGGATTATGCGCGTTATGGAATTGAAGCATACTGGAGAAACATTCATCCATGCACCTTTCGAATTCTTTGCACGATCCTTTCTGTCGTCGACGGGGAATTGAGCAACAGGTAGAGCAGATATGTCCTCGAGGCATCATGCTTGACAGAGCATACGCGTGATTTACTGTATAAGTGACTCATAGAAAGCCCTCTTTTTCTCTCTTATCTTCGCTGCCCCACTTGAAAGCCAGACGCGACGGAAATAATTCCCTCGCTGGGCAACGGGAGCTACGAATTTATATTCGAGGATGGTGTTCTCTGATAAATTATCAATTCCACCGCAGTAAATAGCTACTCTTAAGTTTCTAAAAAGTTATCTATTCTCGCATCTTCTATATCCAAACACCTTCAAACTTCTAATAGAGATTTACAATATTCGTACCGAAATCGAAGGACAATTTTGAAGTTAATTAGATAAAATATTTTTATTCTCGTACACATAAATATTCACTCACTAAACAGAGCGTAACATTATCGGGATACCTACTAATTAATCAGAAGATATTCATCGTATACAAAATGTGCGCGTCGGGGAAACGTGATTTTTTACCTTCACCAAAACGCTTTCAGGATCCGCTTAATCCAGATACGAGTAGCGAGCATAATCGCATCGGCGCGAGCGGGCAAATTCAGTCGGAATTGAGCGAGTCCCCGTCCAAAGAAATATTACGGCCATATTTTTCTACCGGTGAACGATGACTGAAGCTCTCCCGCGATTTCCAAGGGATTAATAATGGCAGTAGGACCCGCTCTACGACAATCGTAGAGAGAAACAAACGCAGCCCCGGGCAAGCGGACCAGACTCGCACCGACATCAATCTGAACGAGCGAGCGGCACCCCTAACGAGCCACCGAGTCATATAAATTTTATTGCCATTTCATAAATCCCCGACGACTGCCGCGAGTAACCGTTCCGGGGCTCTGCCGGAGATTATCAGGAACGTATAAAGTTGCAGATCGTTGCACTATTACGGCGCGACTCTGCCTTTCCAACTGTCTTTCGTCCCGAGGGGCGGCCGCGGGAGTGGGCCGCGAAGAATGACGCGAAACCGGTCGACTAGTATCACTAGTTCTCGCTGGTGATAAAGTACGCTGTAAAATCGGAGAATTATAGGTTCTGGGTTCTTTTAATCGGCCCTGATACTCGTTTTAGTATCACCCCGAGGGTCATCGCGTATAATTTGGCTGTGGCTGAATTGTTGTCGACATTACTACTGAAAATGAGCGTGCCTGAATTCTGAAATGAGTGAGTTCCATTTGGAGGTGTTTATAGTTAAAAATTATAGTTAAAGTTATAGTTAGAAATTAGTCGAACTTGAACAGAAGATCTTCCTTCAAAATAAACTGTCCCCGAAACAAAATGTCGAAGGAAAAAATGTTATCTATACTTTCGACAGATTTTTTATACAGGGAATAATTTCTTCTTCAGTTATTCCATGAATTGCACGGTGTCCCGTAGTTTTGGAGCACTATCCCGGGCACATTTCCATACCCCATGAAAAATGCATGTATTACGGCTTTAAAATGTAAATAAAAAGAAAAATATAAAATACGACGCGCGCAGAGGCGGGGAGCGTGGGAAGGGCGGGATTATATTTATAATAAATAAGACGGTAGCGTGCACGCGAAGGAGGAAGAAGAGGCACAGTTAATTCAGTTTTATACGACAACACTTCCGATCCACGGTAAGCCGGCGACAGTCTCAAGTTCCCTCCCTGGCCATCCTCTTCATCTTAACGCAAAGACGAACCAAAACCTGATTTACATTTCTTTCTCTCCGCCGCTATAAAAATTCCGCGACGATAACTTCCTTTGTTCCAACCCTCCGCGACTCGCGAGGGCGAGCGACCCCTGCGGCTGGGAAGCCACGGGGAGTCTCCCCATAACCCCGACTAGTTTTCGGTTTACATTACATTTTTCCTTAATTAAAGGCAATGCGAATTCGGGCTTGTCGAATGCTGCCCCTTTTAAAAGACGCTCGCTTCAGCTCTTCAAGTACTATCATAGGGGGACGTTTAACAAGTTCCCTGTAAATTCCATTTCTCCGAAAGCCCCATACACGTATAACTCGACATAAAAAATTTCAACGACTTCCCTCGTCAAAAATTCCCAAGTCTCCCCGCGAATTCATCGCCTAGGAACACACGAGCCTGGCGTATCGGCAGGATGACAGTCACGCCTAGCCGATGATCGTTCATTCAGCCGTCGAAAGCCCCGGACGCAAGGCAGAGAGGGGCGGCGAGAGAGAAAGGGGGGGGCAAGACAGGATCGAAATGTAATTAAGAGAGCAAATAATCCGAGCCGAACAAACTCCATGAAATGGATCAAAGAACTCGCGAGCGAGGGTGGGCCGGGACGCGAGTTTGCGAGGGGCGAGAGGTAGGGACATGCAGCGATAGAGGCGCGTCGCTGAAAGGTAGCCGAGCTACGACTGGCTTCACCCTGTCGTCGTGCTGTCTAGCCCGAAGGAGTAGGGCAACGAGGGGCCTCGGCAAAGACCCTCGATAAATATTTCCGTCAAGTGACCGGGGTTGGAATTCAAAGAGAGCCGAAAGGTGGAATCGAGAGCGAAACGAGTCCATCCTCTCTTCAAGCGGCAGTTCAGGGGATGGCCGACGAGCAGCGACCGGTGGGACGAGGACGGAGCTAGCCAGCCAGCCAGTGTATTTGCGTTGCGTTACGTAGTTGCGCGTTTAATCAGCCGTATACCCGGAAAGGGCGCGCGTGAGAGGGCAGAGGGAAAAGAGGAGCCTCGACTTCCGGACACCAAAGGAGGACGGGGCTGTACGGCCAGCTTTTGTCCCACCAAAGAGGGCCATGCTCTCTGTATACCGCTGGACTCTGTCATCCGCATCCTCCTGCACGGAACGGATTGTCCTGCTTCCCTCCAGCCGTCTTTTGTGCAGCTTCTTTCGTCCCGGATGCTTGGGGAAGTGTACCTTAAGGGACAACTTTGGAAATTCGGCGTAACCTGTGAGCTGATCATGGGACGTTAAATAAGGTATGCTTAGAGGCTTGGCGCACGGTGCGGGGAAGCGGAAACTTTAATCAAGATTCTCTAAAATTCGGTGTTTCCTGGTCAACACTGACGCAGACCTGAAGCTTTAATCTACTGGATTACCTCGAGCCAGTGTAACGTTAGATCGTTAATTAAGTTCGATCGAGAGAAACGGAGGGAGTGCCTTCTTCTCGCGGCTTGTTGGGTTGAATTTTTTAATAGATTCGCGGAAGCCCCTCCACCGTGGCTCGTTCGTACAAGAAAGTGCGAGCGGAAAGGAAGCGAAGGGAACACAGAAGAGACGGCGCCTGCGAGACGTCGATGGCGTGACAGATTGCCTCCAGTATTTTCCACCACATATATCATCGGCATCCGCCAGCCCTTAGTTCTAGTTCGATGCCCACCACCGTCGTCTCCCTTAATTGGCACCACCTACACCAATCTACCTGCGCCGTCGTTCAGAAAATCCCCTGCCTCGGTTAGTTACGATGGATTATGTTTCGAGGAATGATCCCCCTTTAATTCGAGCGGCGCGGGAAATCGTCACGTGACGCGCGCGGAGACAGATTAATAATCTGGCGTTAAAAAGTACTAGCGCTAGAAGTAATCCAATCGGTGGTAATTGAAGCTAGACCCGTCGTTAATTGTCTGCACGCCCACGGGATTGGATTTCAGGATTGCGCTAAGGCGGCGAGGGTAATGCGGCGGCGGTAATATATCGATAACAAACCGAAGGGTCAGTGACAAACTGCAAACCGCACTTTCATCGTCAGGGATACGATTAGGGAAAAATTCGTGCTGTTTTAATGGGCAGTGAAAATTAAATACCGCGGTGTCCACCCCTTAGGTCCGGCCACCTAATAATTCATACGAGGAATGCAAAAAGGGCGAGCCCTTTTTCCCCTGCCTGTGCCCGTCCGCGCCGCGAGAGGAGGAAGGAGCGAGAAAGCCAAGGGGGTAGAAAAATACGAGCTCGTGTTTATCTTGAGATTTGTAGCCGCCCTGTACCCGATATTTATTGGCCCCTTTGCAGGGACGGGCGGGCACCGCCGTCTGACGGACCGTTAAATTTTATTATGTTTTTTCCACCGTTGCCGAAATAACGCGTCACCGGTTACGGCTGGGAACGCCGCCGTAAAGATAAATCCCGATCGTTCGCGGATCATCGTTTCCAGCGCGTGTACGTCTCTGGATCTTCAATTCCCACCCCTCGCGAATAGGTTAATTGCGTGTGAAGGTAATTAATGCACGTGTAGCGCTTAGAATTCATAAGGTTTCGGAAGCACGCTGCTGAAGGTTATCCGAGCGCCAGATTCTCGGGGATTTAATTTTTGGAAATTTAAACATTCATCTTTAGAAACTAACAGTCAGTGGCGCCCCATCAGATCGGGGGCCAAGGAGCCCTGGCAACCCCCAAAGAAGGGGCTGTCTAAGAAGATAAGAAAACTGGATTTTATTCTTTAAATAAATGTTTATAATCACCTAATGAATTTTATTGAATTGGCATTAAGAATATTTTTATTCGGTCAACTCGGCACCCCTAAGACAGGGACTCCTACCGGTACGTAAAATACCGGTATTATACCGGTATTTTTCGGTTGTATCTTCGTCTGAGACTCAATACCGGTATAACGCTCATACCGGTATTTCGCTATACCGAAACCGATATCATACCGAAATAGATAAATACCGAAAACAAAAGGTTACCGGTAACCGAAATAAATACCGGTATTTTTTCGGTATTCTTTTCAGTAACATGGTAGGTTTCGGTGTTCACCGAGAAGAGTACCGAAAAAATACCGGTATTTATTTCGGTTACCGGTAATTCCGAAAACCGATTGTTTTCGGTATTTATCTTTTTCGGTACGATATCGGTTTCGGTATTTATCTTTTTCGGTATGATATCGGTTTCGGTATAGCTGTATTGGCGAAATACCGGTATGAGCATTATACCGGTATTAAGTCCCTGCCCTAAGATTAAATCCTGAATGAGCCACTGCTAACAGTTACTGGTTGGACACAGAACATATGATTTGGTTAGAATAATGGAAATTGTGAGAAAATTCTAGACCCAAATCTTGACAGCTGTAATGTATTTACCATAAAAATGCTCGGGAAACATTGTTACATGCATGGACCAAGCCTGAAAGCGAATGAACGTACGCATGACACGATATCACAGGGCTTCCGCGCAGCTCATAGTACAGCAGAGTGAAACGAAGATTTACAAGTCTAGGAGCGGGAGTGTCAACGATAACCCGCGTCTTACCCCGACGAATTCATAAAGAAGGATCTCGGGGACGCATGGGTACCCTGAGAAGCAAAGGGTGCCCGGAGCAGCCTAACTGCCTACCGAGGTCATATTTAGGATTAAGGAGACGGCGGTTGCAGCCTCTTCAGGACGATAGTTGCGAGCGCAGTGGTGGCGCCCCGCTAAACCGGGCAGCCCATTATCTTAACAAATCTAATCTCGCGGTGGGTGTTTATAAATGTCTTGTTTTCCAGCGAAACGCCGTCACCGACCGAGGGGAAGAGTGTTCCTAACCACATTTCGGCTCGGTTCCCTCATTAACGGAAGTGGGTGGCGGGGAACGAGGCACACACTCGCGACAGTGCGCATCGACGATGCTTTGGCAAGATTTTTGGGGAAACCGAAGTGTGCGCTGTTGCGCCTGCGAGTGTTAAATTTAGGTATAAGAGATCTCGAATTCCTGTTACAGTGAGAAGGACTGAAGTGAGCTTCAAAACCTCTGAGTACTTACGATGAAGAAATCTTTAGTGTTGAGTTATGAATGCTTGCCGACTACGCGAATGTTGCCTGCTCTTGAACAAGAAGTAAAGTTGCTGGAATATTTAAAGAACCAACCAGGTTATGAAAATTGACAGGATTCCTCTGACGACAAGGAAGAGTAGACTTATTTCTTCGTTAGGACGCTCATCAGCAGTCTGTCGAGGAATTCGGTTAAATTCAAGTGGTTAGGATGCCCCGAGTAGTTGAGATAGTATGCACGAATACAGATAAACGCAACGAGAGAAGCTGATGAACACAACCATGGCCCTCGAGGTGGGACGGCTGTCCCTGTTATTATAGGACGGAGAGTACAGCTCGCCGCAAAACTAGAGGCCCTAATCCCTTAAGAACAATAATAAGAATCCTCTCTCTGTCGCTCCTGGAATCAGTGTTAAAATTGCCGAGGCGTGTGGAGGACACAGGCGGGGCGGGACGTTACGGACTTAATTCAAGGTCTCGTAGGAAGCCTGCGCGTCGTAATCTCCTATTTGACTACCCCTCGAGATCCTTCAAGACCATCCGCTTAAACCTTCGTTCACGCTTTCTTTCAACCCTTCTTACATTGTATCTTACGGCGCTTTTCATAATTTAACCGCCACTAGGGAATAACTAACGTCGCACGATTGCTGGGGCAGACTATTACAATTGTTCCAGGTAACGGTGTACTTGAATAAAAGTAATGCTTGGTGAGTGGAGGAGCGAAGGCGCGTGGATGAATAAAAAGCTCGTGAATGTGATGAATAGTCACTGACAAGGGAAGATGCCGAACCCGAAAATTCCAAAAATTTTGAATCTTTGTGAATATGTAGGGGATTTCCTCCTGATTACAACGCAATTTTTGTTCGCTGCCCAAATTCACTCTAAGGGGTGAAATTAATCCCTGAAAATTCGGCTACTTATAACTCACGAACTGTGAGAGATAGAAAAAAAGTTTCAAGACAAAAGTTACTTCTTTTAATTAGATGTATCATTCGGTGAAAAAATTATTTTACAGTTCACGAGTTTTCCGAATTTTATAACCGAATTTTCAGCGGTCAATTACACCCCCTTAGAGTGAATTTGGGCAGCAAACAAAAATTGCGTTGTAATCAGGAGGAAATTCCCTACATATTCACAAAGTTTCAGAATTTTTCGAGTTTCCGAGTTCAGGATGTTCCCTTGCGAGAGAACTAAGTAAATTGAAAATTGTGTCAGAATTTTATAAATTAAACTCCTCTGAATTCTGTATACCCTCAACTCCCTGCAAATATATAAATCTAGTTTAATGCCTCTCCTTTAATTTTTTTAAAACACTAGTACGTGTTTCATTTCGTTCATAGCGCCAATTAGGAAAGTCTGCCAAAAGATGTACCTCTACTACTGAAAAGCCATCGATACGACGTCCCTCATTCCCGAGGCTCTTATTAATTTTCGTTATCAAGTTTTGCAAGTAGCCTCGTACTTTTTCTCAGCATTAACAATGCAAAAGGATTAGGTGGACTTTCTGGTGGGACGAAGGGCTTTCGCTTTAAATTTTCATTCGACTCTCGTACAAGGAGGTTACACGTCGGGGACTTGTTTCATCCTTGGAGCCAGGACTGAGACTCTTCTTCGTCCTCGTCCTGGGCGTAATTTGCAAACAAAGTGCCGGAGCAAGGTCTAGTGTGCGAGGCTGTGGCGGCTGTACAATATATGCGCACACATAGACGTTATGTATGGTGTGTATTCAAAAGCATTATGCAAACGTTCCTCTTCTATCCGATGAGCCCATCTTAATGGCTGTCGTGCGACCGCGAACGATATCGTATTTTCATGTTAACGTAGTAATCACAGAAAAACATGTACTACCTTTCAAATAGAATAGAGACAAACTCTCGTTGCAGCATTAGATTTTGTTAGTCCCTCTCCACTTTACATTAAAATTACACTGTCAATTAATTTCACTTGCGACTTTGAGGAATTAAATTCTATTTCAATTGATTCGGTTACAGAGGGAATCTAAATCAACGCGCCCACCAACGAAAGCACTGATCAACGTACCAGACACGAAGGTTTTTAATTCGAAGAAGATTTCCCGGTTTTTATCCCGTAATCTGCTTCCAATTTGAATGGCGGAGCGTCTAACAGAAAATTAGGTGACGTCGCGTGTACACACAGCTAACGAGCCCCGGAGCAGCCTCGCCGGGCGAAGAAGAAAGCGTCCTTCTATCGGATAATAAAAAACCTGTCACGTAGCGACGGGTCCGCCGAGGACCACAGACTGAATCCCGGAGGGTGGCGAGGAAGAAGGAAAAGAATACTAATTCATTATTCAATCTGGGTCGAGTGATTAGCATGCGCCGCTACCAGGCGTCTTCGTCCTCGACTCCTTCTAAATAATGTAAGACGTATACCGCCGCAAGAACGTGGTGGTGCAGGCATCGCCGCGAAGAATCCCTCCCACGCCCTCCTTGCAATTTTGCCCTGTTTCAAGTTCACATTTAAATAATTATGCGCGACGCTCCTGCGGCGTTCACGGGAATGGTACTTCTGCACCGAAGAGGAGTAAGAATTAAAATTCGAACGCTACCTGCGCGTGTGTTATCCCAACGCCGAAAATAAAACGCTGCTGGACACGTAGTTATGTAATATGTTATGAAGTGGACATTTTCCAATCGCACCATCCAAATCTAAAAATAAGTTATCCCCTTCGCAATGCACAGGAGGAAACGAATGAAAATACTCACGAGAACTGCTGATTCGAAATAATCGCAGCAATGTTGAAAAAGAAAATAAGAAAGCATAGAATTGGAGCACCGAAAGAGCTCGGATACTCCACTTTTCCGCAGGGACTTAATACCGGTATAATGCTTATACCGTTAAGGAACTAGTTTCTGATCAGTTTAGAAGGTTTCCCGCTTTAATATTTATTTTTAACCTAATAAAACATTAAATCATAGACTTTTTTTATACTAAAAGTTGAATTAATGTTTAAACTTCAAGGAAAAATTTTAAAAAGTTGAAAATAAATATATAATTTAAATACTTATAAGGTATGAAATAATAAGGTAACTAGGAACTAGTTTTTAATCATCTAAAACTAACAATACTAACTGCTTTCATAGACTTTTTATGTTAGTAATTATTTAAAACAATTATTTATTGACAAAAACTCAAAAGATCGATTTATTTCATGAACTGATCAAAAATTAGTGCCTGATCAAGAACTAGTTCCTTAACAGTACCGGTATTTCGCCAATACAGCTATACCGAAACCGATATCATACCGAAACAGATAAATACCGAAAAAGATAAATATCGAAAACAATCGGTTTTCGGAATTACCGGTAACCGAAATAAATACCGGTATTTTTTCGGTATTCTTCTCGGTGAACACCGAAACCTACCATGTTACTGAAAAGAATACCGAAAACATACCGGTAACCTTTTGTTTTCGGTATTTATCTATTTCGGTATAATATCGGTTTCGGTATAGCTGTATTGGCGAAATACCGGTATTAAGTCTCAGACGAAGATACAACCGAAAAATACCGGTATAATACGTACCGGTAGGAGTCCCTGCTTTTTTCCGCCCCATTCTGTGCGCGATAATTGTGACAGATACAACCTGAACGTTGATCAAGATTGCTCGAATCGCATTTTCGCAAGTTGCCCGGCAAACATTCCGCTCTCCACCCGCGGCAAATAAAAAGGGCAGCGCACCAGAAGTTCGCAATGCCTGCCGGCATTAAATCAACCTTCGTCAACGGAAAAAATCTCGCGAAGCTGAATAGCGAGCGGGGGCGTAGCCGCGCGGCCGGAGATAAAGCATTTTTAATACAATTAAGCGGGAATCTCCGCGGTATCCGTTCCTCTTTCTTCATCCGCCCCCGCCTGGCAGCGTCACCCGGGGGCCACGGTGGTCTCGGTTCGAGATCTGGATGTAAGAAGGGTTGTACTCAGCTCGCCTCCGGGGCATGTTAATGCACTCCGGGATCTTAGCACTTACACTCCAACACGCCCGTCCTCGTCCTCGTCCTTCCACCGCCTGCTTTTCCATCCCCAGCCATTTTCTCTTTCTCTTAAACTACCCCCGACCAAGTCTCCGCCGCCTCCAGAGGGCTTTCACGGACGACGCCTTAAATCCGGATCTCTGCCCTCCTCCCCGCCCCTCCTCCAGCCCGATTCTTATTCAGCCACCTTCTCAGCCGCCCGCCCCCGCCTGAATCCGACGGCGTTGGTGCCGCGATTTTCCTCGCCGGAACGCCCAGGAATCAGGTTCTCAAAATGTACGGCTTCTGCGGCGAGGAGACCAGCGAAGCGCGATCGAGGGGGTAGTTGTGCAGCTTGGGAATTCTGCGTGGGCTTCTGCGGCTTCTGGACGGCGATGGTTATAGTCTCTACTGCGCGTCGGTGCGGTATCAACAGCAGTTTCCACGCGCAAATGATTACGCCGGCAAATTGATCGTCACAAATATCTCTAAAAATAATAAAGAGCTTCGGCCGCGAAGGCTTTATAATCTGATCTCAAGCCAATCCCTTACCCTTTGGTTCATTTCAAAATCAACGAATTTCTCCTCTGCTGACAGACCGATACAGCCGCTCGCTCTCGTCTAAAAATTCCATCAACCACCTATTCCCAATCGTCCGCAATCACCCCCTAATAAACACGCCACGCGTGGAGGCAATCGTTCACTGTCCCTTTAAGTGTCTAAAGCAAAATCGGATCCCGCCCCAACCGCGCGAGCGCTCCTGCCAGCGGTCCCGTGGAAATTCGAGGGGTGGAAAGAATCGAAGGAGCCCGGTAGATCGACGAGGGACGGCGGTTGCTCGCGGAAAGAAATCTTAATTAACGGGGGGCCATCGTTTCAGCCGTGGAAACGTGGACGAGAGGCGACAGCCACGAGGATCGTCAGCGCGGCTTACCGGCCGGACAGAGGGTGGTGGTCGTTTCGCTCGTGGCCAGGGGTGGAAAGGAAAAAAGGGCCGGTTTTTTTCAAGGACGATGGGCACACCGGCCACACCGACCACCGACGGGCGCCGCGCACAAGGGCACACAAAGCCCTTGACGGATGGGTAGCCACCAGTGCTGTGCCGCAACCCTCACGGTTACGAGTGACCACCTGTTGAGGGCCCTGCACGCACCTGTCTACGCACACACGGCTGGCTCTACTAGCTCCCCCACGAGCCTCGTCGACGTGGATGATATTTCCATCCGTGATGACCGAAGAAACGGCCCGGAATAACGAGTGTCGACGCGCTGTGTCCGACGCGCGTGAAGTCGTTTGGAAGAACAGCCAACAGGTACCACTGCCACGGGATGGCTGGCCGCTGTATGGTGGCCGTCGTAATTGAGGTACTAATTAACCTGGCCGCGGAGGAAATTGGTGTACGCCGGTAAAGGGATTTGGATATTCCAACGTCCGATGGTATAGTAATATTCCTTGATGTAGAGACATTCTCAGTGAGTTCGCGTGGGATGTAGGACTAGCGTTAAATAAATTCATGCGGTTGTGAGGAGGAAAGACGACGGGCAGCAAGAATGTACGACGATCTGGAGATACTGAGGCTACTTATTAGTGGTGGAAATCTAGGCTGGGGTATAAATGTGGGCTACAAAGCTGAAGCCTCTTTTCGATTGTATTGAGCCTATGTACCGAAGCTACACAGCGGATCCCATAACCAGGGCCATGGTTGAAGCAAACCTAAGTCTGGCTGACACAGATATATTCTCCGTATCCCTCCATACCCTCCGACGATCTCTGAATAGTCGATCTTCCTCCATCCAATACTAGATTAAGTGCGTTTAGTTTAAGTTGCGACCTGTTCATTATACTTTAATTTGTTTTAATTCATAGTATTTCTTGTAATTTAAAAGGGTTTCCCGTAAATAATAATAATAATAATAATAATAAAGACGATTTCAGCGACGTTGAAATTCATCAGAGGCGGCACCAGATGGCGAGGATGCGAGTTGCATGTTTTGCGAAGGACTTTTCTCTGAAGACACAGAGGGTGAACTTTTGGTGAAGTGTTATATGTGGGCACACCATGTGCAGGTGTTGAAAAGGACACACATCTGGGACTACTGTAAATAGACCGACAGCATCTGCGTTTAAGTTTATTAGCACTCGGGACATGTTTTAAAAAAATTCAATCTGAAAATATGCAGTTTTCACTGATCGTCTAGATTACTTTAATAGTAGCAACACTTTAAGAAACGAAGGTTCTTGCTGTTATTTTAAATACAAAATTTGACGCAGACCTTACTTTTGTTCAGCTTATTTTAACTCCATATCATAAAGTAAACATATTTAACAATATAGATTCAAGTGTCGAATCATAAAAACCTTCAACAGGTCTGGCAAAACTCTAAAGTGTTGAAAATATAAACCCGATGAACCCATTAATGCTAAAGTTCTTTCGTCATTAAAATAAGAATTGCGATGTGCATGAGTATGACACTTTCCAAACACTGTGCGTTAATAGGTTAATCAGTACACGAAAAGCTCTGAAGATTCTAATAGTTACGTGTGTCAGAACTGAGTCAATTGTGATCGGAATGATTCACGCGAACGTTTACTCAGTCCAGTGATTAATCGTAGCAGGAGTCCCCGTCGCATCGGGAAGAGTGGCCGCGCGAGCGCAGCTCGAAACGGTCGGCGAACGCTTCGAACGCGTTGGAAAAGTGCTCTGTCGTTTTTACCGGTCGAGTGCTCGTCAATCCGTAGATCGGGGGGCGGTTTTGTTTTATCCCCTGTCCCGGTTCCTCCCATCCCCCGTGCTGCTGGCTGGAACCGCAACCGGAGGACGACGGGAACGCTTTATTTCCACCCCCGTCGCGATCATTCCATTTGTTTCGCAGTCGGCATCGCATGGCTCGCGGCGACGAGCTTTCTCTCTTACCTTCTCTCTGTTTACCATCTCCCCCGCGCGCCACCCCGAGGTTCACTGTCCACCGCCCACCCCCGCAGCAGGTTCGACCGTTGGACGAATCGAGCGGCCAGCGTTATCTCGACATATCCACAGGTACGCTTAATACGTCCCGCCGACGTATTTATTCACCCCAAACGCTCCTCCACTTTGATGAATGACGCGCACCGTCGCGCGTCTGTTTGTACGTTGCCGGGCATATTTGCGACCAGCCCCGATGAAGTTGCAGCGAACCGAACATCTGGATGCTGTGGACCTTTGAGCTGTGGGCGCCACGGTAAGATGTGAATCGGAGCAATAATTCTGGGGACTTTCGATTTTAATTGTCAAGCTGATGCAAGATCGAAGCTTCTAATTCGTTGTGTGACAGAGAAAATTTGGATTTTGGCTGGCGGAATTTTGGAACTCGTGGGACTTAGCACTTTGCTGCCCTCCGGAAAGTGCAACCACTTCGATAATAAAACTGTTTTCGACATTGTTCTACTGTAAAGACACTGTCATTTTGTAAAGGAAAGCTTAGGAAGTAAAGCGATAATATTTAAGATCGGATTATTTATGGTAACGAATGTCAGGTGTCACATCGACGCGAATCGTTTGCGCATAATTCTCCACAAAACGCTGAAGCGTCCTGGAAATACTGTCACCAAGATCGATGCTTATTAGTAATCCAAGACCGTCTTAGCCATTACGCATTAAGATTCCGAGATAACCCCCGAGATGCTATTTCCAACCCTCTATTCACGTTTCACCTTCTCCCTGGCAATCCTTCGTCATCGGTCTGAACCGTCTTGTCGTCGCGTAAGATTGAACATTACGCTCGTCGCGGGTGTAGGCACGTCTTCAAATTGCATCGGATCGTGTCACCTGTTCGAATCTCTCCCTGATTTTATCGCCCTCGACTGGGAACACGTTAGCTCCTCACAAATTCCTATTCACTCATAACGAAAAAATACCACTCTAACACACACAGACGTATCTTCCTTAATGCTCCCTACTTTTTGCAAGACGAATTAGGGTAAACTGTGCAATGACTGGCACCCTAAGCGGAAATCCTAATTGGAATGTCTACATTATTTTGTGAAGTTTTTGTATGGTCAGTTATTATCAATGATTGTGGATTTCTCATTAAAATAAAACATCTCGAGTACCTATTAAGTCTTTTATTTTAAAAATATTCAATGAAAAACAAAAGTAGGCATAGAAGTACAATTATTGGTACCCTAAAATTTCAGGTTACACAGAAAAACATATGTAGTTAAAAACGAAGTTTAAAGTGTTTAAACAGACTATTTCATTTACTATCAAATACCTAAAACACTTAGTAAATCTGTATTTTAATCCATTACTTAGTTAAAAAGCGACAAAATATAATTTCCTACCCCTTATCAAAATTTTAAGAAAACGCCTAAAACTCAGCCATTTGTCCCACTTTGTGGCGTTGCCAGATGTAAAATGTGTAGTTCAACTACTGGGCTTGCAGTGTCGTAGTGAAAGAAAAATAAGAAATTGTAACAAAGTACTTTCTAAGCTCGTACTTCTTAACCCTCGGTTGCCACACCTACTTTTTCGAACGCCGTTGTCGCAATGGGTCAATTTGACCCTGCCAATTTTCAATCAATTGTTATTTAAAAACTATTTGTTAAACTAAGTCTAAAAAATTCTGAGACAAAGTTTGAACATTGTAGAATATATGCCCATCGTTGAAAGTTGACGTTTAAAGTGTCATCATGCTTAAAAAAAAAAATTGGAAGCAATAAGCGTTCCGACAAAAAGTGTTTTGCTCAAAAAATTGCAGGGTCAATTTGACCCAGTGTGACAACCGAGGGTTGATATTTGGCTTTTTAATCAGGAGTGCCAACGAATAGTGCAGTTTACCCTACATCTTCCAAACTGTCGAAAAGCAAAGCGAATAAAATAATAGTAGTAAAAAGCAACCACACAATAATCGTGTACCTAAAACCTAAAACCTAAAACCTAAAACCTAAAACCTAAAACGTAAAACGTAAAACGTAAAACGTAAAACGTAAAACGTAAAACGTAAAACGTAAAACGTAAAACGTAAAACGTAAAACGTAAAACGTAAAACGTAAAACGTAAAACGTAAAACGTAAAACGTAAAACGTAAAACGAAGTTCCTCACAAACCCGAGTAACGAAAACATTGTGACAACTCGATTCACCTCGAAACCAGGGACTTAATACCGGTATAATGCTCATACCGGTATTTCGCCAATACAGCTATACCGAAACCGATATCATACCGAAAAAGATAAATACCGAAACCGATATCATACCGAAAAAGATAAATACCGAAAACAATCGGTTTTCGGAATTACCGGTAACCGAAATAAATACCGGTATTTTTTCGGTACTCTTCTCGGTGAACACCGAAACCTACCATGTTACTGAAAAGAATACCGAAAAAATACCGGTATTTATTTCGGTTACCGGTAACCTTTTGTTTTCGGTATTTATCTATTTCGGTATGATATCGGTTTCGGTATAGCGAAATACCGGTATGAGCGTTATACCGGTATTGAGTCTCAGACGAAGATACAACCGAAAAATACCGGTATAATACCGGTATTTTACGTACCGGTAGGAGTCCCTGCTCGAAACCCACACGCTACTTTCCCACAGACGACACTTGACGTATCCTTTACTCGGACCCGTGGCGAACAATCGGCCAGGTCCACGTCAATCAGTCTCTTTAAACAATCGATCAACGTCCGATTGCGATTCAATCGGCGCCCCCGTGGTCGGCGGCGCTCGAATTCGTCAAAGTGGTCAAAGCGGCACGAAGGATAGGGGTGCGGGGCCTGTCAGCGACGGTAACGGTCGGTTGCATCGAAAGGCAATCGACGAAGAAAGTGGCACGAGTGGGCCACCGGCCGCCCGGCCGAGCTTTTTCCCAACTTCGCCGTGGCCACGGTGGAAGAGATCGCCGTTTAAGTGGCGGCTCGCTAATGATAGTCCAACCCTTCGAGGACTCCGCTGGCTGGCCTCTCGAAGTCAGCCTGCATCTGATGGTAACTTCAATCCGTTAATTGGTGTACAACTTTTTTACCCGGGCTTCTTCCCTTCCTTTCGCCCCCCTTCGTTCCCCTCTCGCTTCCTCTGCCCCCCTCTCTCTCTCTCTCTCTACATGCTCCACCCCCTGCGTTCCGCTCTCGTTCTTTTTCTCTCTCGGTACAAGAGAAAGGAAAATTTTTATTAAATTAGCAGAACGACAGGCGACGTCGCTCGGTGGCTTCACAGAGAAAATATCCCTCTGGTCTGCGATCTCTCCAAGCTCCTCTATATTTTCACCTCCGCCCCTCGCCAGCCGCCCGCCTCGCACCGCCCGCCCTCCGCCTCGTTCTCGACATTCGTGCCTGAAAGAACTTCGGAAACTCGTTTAATCGCACGGCGAGTAATTTTTTAAGCCTTCTCGACCGTTCGTCGGCCGGCGCGCGGCAAACGCGACATTCCTCCGCGTGCCGCGGCCAGCGGGCTCTCTTTGAGCGCGGAAAGTACACGAGCACTTCGAGGGGGCATTCGCCAATCGTGTCCGCGCAAATGCGACGAAGTTAACGGCCGTTTGGGGAGATTTAAATATTAATCGAGCCAGCCGACGGTCAGCCGAGGATCAAACGTGTCGGTCCCCGCTTGGCGTTTGATAGCCGCGCGTGTGGAAAAATCGGAGATCGGGAAAATGTATCTGTTTGCGAATGGGAGATCGAAAATGCACACCTGCTGTTTACACGAGCGTCTGTGAATTAAAAATTGAATGCCATTCGGATCCTTTTCCACTGCTTTTTAAGAGTAGATTCGTCGCCCTTGCGGGTGTTACGTGCCGACCAATTTTTAAAACTTTTGAAATTCAATTTAAGACATTGACAATTGATCCAACCACCTAGGTGCGTTACGGGATATCCCTCGAGCAATTGTCAATGATCTATTAACCAGAGCTTTTTATAGTAATAATTTAATCCGAGTCAAAGCCTGTCACGCCACGGCATATTCTCATGGAAGATTATTGTCAGCGATCTTCCAACGCTGTCGGCGTTCTTAGAATGCGTGGTGATAAGCCTTTCGAAGCATTGTAGTAGACCACTTTATATTTTTCTTCCCTGTTAAATTTTGTCGCACCATCATTGACATCTGATCCTACCATTGAGTGTTGTGGGAGTTTCCCTCGATCAATTGTCAATGATCTATAAACCGTATTATAATAATCATTTTATACGAGCCTTTACGCCACTGCGTTCTTCCATGTGAAAATCTTCCAACACCGTCAACGTTCTTAGAACGCCGGGCGCGATAACAACTTGGATGCTGGGAACGTTCCGAGCGACGACGGTTGGGCCCTTGTGCATGAGGTGCAGAGCCAGCAATTTTGGCGCTCTTTGTGCAAAGGCCCGAGTGCTCGGGCCTACCCTGCAAACGCTCGGGGCAGTCGCCTGTTAAGGCAGGATACCACCTTTGACTGCGATTTTGGAGGCGTTTTTCATGAATTTTTTTTGCATACAAAGAATGCGCAGAAACAAAATCGGTTTCAGTCATTCATTAATGTAACTTTAATCTGTAATTACACATTTTTTGAAACTGAAAAAGTAAAAAATAATCTCTTGTAGGTGGCGCCAAAATACACTCCTTTGGAGAAACATCGTTAGACGGCGTGTCAAATTCCGCTCTGTACGTGGCTCTTAGAAAAGAAACCAAAGAATGTCCCTATTAACAACAATATTGTTCAATGCTGTACGTAGGGATTTTACGAAATTTCGATTTTTAAGAAAATGGCGGCCATTTTAACGAAAAGGTCAATTTTTTAGGGTAAACAAGTTTAAAAAAATTTATAAAATTGCGCACCAAAAGAAAAATAACCACGCTACAGCAAAAGTCCTACGTACATCGTTAGATTACACCAATCGGAAGAATTGTGCAAAGTTTCAAGTCAATCCGATGAAAATTGTAGGAGTAATCTGACACGCTGTTTCGAGAAAAACGCGTTTAAAGTTTTATATAGATTTATATATCTGCTCCAATCCGGTTTTTACACAAGAAAAAGGTTCCGGCCACCTTTCTAATGAATGAATTTCGATTCTATACACTTGAAAGAGTACTTTGAGAACAAAAAAAAAATTTCAATTTTTTTTAAGTGCGAGGGTGGTATCCTGCCTTAAGTCGCGTTGTGCGCGGACGTTCTTCCCGAGAACGTATTGCCGCATTGTTAATCGGTCTATAAGCCGGAGTTCCGCTGTGTCTTAGTGAACGTGGAAGGACTTAGTTCTCGTAGAGACTGTTTGTTTAAACCTTCTTCATCTTAATCGTTTTTTTTTGCTATTAAATCGTTTATATTCCTACGCTTAAAATTTAAATACAAAAACACTGTGAACCGCTTGATATCGGTGTGTTGTGCGACGCTGCTGTGCTTCAATATCTTGCCCCGGCGCCCAGCGCCTCAGGTCGCACGGACAGAGAAGGACAGAGTAAGGGAGAGAGAAGGACAGAGTAAGAGAGAGAGAGAGAGAGAGAGAGAGCGTGAATACCGATTAAAAACATTTAATAAGCTCTGCGCCGAATCGGTAAGTCCTTTTATCTATGATATTGTACGGGAGTAACAGTTGATTCAATCACTTAGTGGGTTACGGGATTTCCCTCGGTTAACTGTTACCTTCCCTTCGGCGTGTACCGCGTTCTAAATTTTAACCTGTTTTTTCTGTAATTTAAATCGCCGAGCAAATTACTTTCCATCGTTTTTTTTTTTCAATCCATGTGAATGTACAAGTTTGAACACAAGCGATAATTGATTCAACCACTTAGTGGGTTACGGGATCTCCCTCGATCAATTATCGTCCTTCGCCTGTCGCCGAGCGTGTAATTGTAACCTCCGCTACGAAACCGAATTTGTACTAGCATTCTTCTATTGTTTATCGTCAAACCCACGTTTTTGTACCACCTTGAAACATTTCCTATTTTTCATTTATTTTTGTAATATATGGTAATATTTACTTAAATATCGGCTCATTTTATTCGAACCTGTCTACGAAAATATCACATCCCCAACGAGTCAACCTGTATTGGTTGCAGCAAATACGTATCCCAAAACAATCCTGAATTTTTGCATAACAACCTGATTATGTCAAAATTATTAAAATCTATCAAAATTCGTTAAGCGTTACGTGGAAGTAATTAAACGAATCCGCTCGGTCATAATAAAATCAACGCCCGCACGTAACACGGGTGACTTGAACTACTGGCATGGAGATTCGTGTAAATTAGAAAAGCCTACAAATTGAATTACCTCCCTATATTATTTCTTTAAATGAACTAGCATACTTCGGGTGTGATGTGGTAAAATTGAATGATTTCTTCAACAGCACTTTACTTTTATATAGACGCATGTAATGAAGGCAAGAAAATTCATCGAAGCATAAAGCCTCAGACATTTTCGGGACTACACCAGTCACGGCTTATTATTGTTATCGATTTTCGCCCAGCGAAATGATTGCTTAGCAATTCTAACGAAAACAATCGACGGTAAAGAGGGACAGAAGCGGCGCGCATCCGAATCGATTAAAGAAGGAAGTGGATATCACCGGCGGTATTCAAATCGATTACACGGCGGGCAATGTAAAAATTATGCAAATGCCGTTTAGAAGTGAATGGGACCCTCGCGACGAGCAAGGTTACAATTAAGCAGCAGCCAATTCAATATCGTTGGCCATTCGACGGAATATTCAACGGGCCGGTATTAAACGAGTCGACTGGCTCGTTTATGCAAAGGCGAATCGATATTATCGTTAATCCGAGCTAGCTATTGTTGCGACGTAACGCGATACATCAGCAGCATTTACATAGTTTCCCAGCCCCGGTGGATATTGAAAATATTGTCCGTTTACTAGCACACATCTCCCAGATATTAATGCAAAACTCAAAATCGACATAGACTCCTCATGGAAGGATGAAGGTTTCTAAGTAAGCACGCGAACAAAATATCCCCTAACATTTAAATCGATCATAGAAAATTACATTTCCGGGGAGCACCGACGTGTTGGATCACAGACACGGATACATCGAGCAGACTTTGCTCCCATACTTAAAGCATCGATGGGATTACCGGTGGGTGATGAGTTTAACAGAAGGGATAGACGAGATGAGAGATCTCCTCTATCCCTCCACCTTCACCTTTCCGTCCTACCCGTCTTCTTCCCTTTTCGATCTCGCTCTTCCTGTCTCCTCCACCCTATAGGGAGAAGTGATCTGCGACGTACAGTCAAGGAGCTATGTTAATGTTAGGCTCCCTTCCCTCAGCCTTCATTTTCCTCGTTATTTTCATCAATATTCAAGAAAATTAATAACCGCCATTGAAGGACGATGTAAAGTTACTTCTAACCTCCTTTAAGGGGGTACATGGCTACTGAAATCACGAAAAATCGTTTCTTTTATTATTATTAATTCTGAAAGTGTCGTCCTTTCTGAACATTTACAACAAAGTGTCACGAGGAAATTCGAATAATTGCGGAAATTACTGCGCTGAACGTAAGTGAGTGCACCGCCGAGTAACGGCCTCGCAGTAGGGGTTTTAACTTTGAAGCTGTTTATCTCGAAACTACATTTTTCAAAAACCGTACATCACCGTATACGTCATAACTTTCGAACGAATGAATATTTTCACTTGAAACTTTAACCGGAGATGTACAATTCCTTTCTCTATAGCGTGGAATTTTCGCATCAACATTGGATGTTTGTGCATTTTTTTATAAATGATTAAAGACGATTTTCTTACGGAAGAATTGTGGGAAAAATTGATTCGCGCGTAACTTTCACAATTTTTGTTCACATTCGCCAGTCAAGTTCCATGCTGTAGATATTGGCGTAGAAATTACTGGCCGCAAAAGCATTCTGCTGTCAGATGATTGGTTCGCCTGATACTACGTACACCGACTACATCTGCGCACTACGCAGGACCATCTTCAGCGCTTAATAACATCAACAAATTTGAACATTGCGACAATTATTTTGTTGGCAATTACTCGGAAACGCGTGCACAATAAACTGTGAAACGTAGGGGTATAATGATTACTCGGTACCTAAGCAATCCGACACAACAGAAACCATCGATTTTACGTGTACAATAGTCCTGTACACCCTTAAGGGGTTACGCCTCCCTGAAAGTTTTGAAAAATCGTTTTTTTTTTGCATTTTCTTATTGCGTGAAGTTTTAAGAATAATTTAAGTCATGGTAGACGCAAGAATCCCCCAAAATAGCCGAGTTATAGACTTTAAACGAGGCGCGGATGTCGATATTCCGCAGCAGGTAGCGACCATTCTACTTTTCTTCTTTTGCGTTTTTCTCGAAACTACATTTTCAAATGTGATACATCAAATGTCTCCAAAACTATTTCTCCGATTGATTTCAAACTTGGTACGCAGATTCTTAATGGTATTATCTACAATGTAGCATATAATTTTTTTTCATGCGTTAACCCATTCGTATATAATAAATGTTTTAAGTTCGTTTTGTCAGGTGAAAAACAAACAATTTTCTTCACCTTGCTCTCATTTGTGCAATAAATTTTTTTCCCTCAACCCCGTATGATACATTGTAAGTATTTTATTAAGGAACACAAAAATCATCACGTTCTTCATTTTAGATGAAGCTGGGCGTTATAATTTGTTATATCAGTCACGCGTGTAACGGCGGACGAGCTTCGCGGGACAACAATTAACTCGGTCATTTTTTAATATTTTTGTACAGTATTTATACAATATATGCACTAATACATTCTCTGCACATAAGAAGAAAAGAAATAATTTTATCAGTAAAAAAAATTCGTCTAGTTTAGTGCTGTTTCGAGCGCCTCAGGGTGGCGCAACCCCTTAAATCAAACACAATCCCCAACGAAAAGAACGAGCAAGTGTAGCGGAACGCAATTCCCTTCGGTCGGTACCTGCAATCTTAGCAATTCGACATACTAAATCTTTCGTGACGAGACACGGGAAACGGAGGGACAAGGTCCTCTGGAACGGCTGTTAGAACGTTACGCCATATTACGTGCCTCTTGCTCCTCGCGGCAGCCTTCATCTACATATGTTCTCGTCAGCTGCGCTTTGTTTCCGGGATAAGAGGTCATTACGAATGCAAAACCGTCCATTCATATTCAAAATTTTATATCTCGCCCGCGTGCCTGCGACGGGGCTAATTTATTCGGATTCGATCCGCGCCGCGACAAATCCAACGACTCTTTCTCTCTCTCTCCCGCCCTTTCAAAGCGCACCCCCCTCGCCCTTCCCTCCCAGCCCCGTTCTACATCGTCTTCAACCACGAAGCTATTATTAATGCCTCCTTTTTTTTATTGCTTATCCCACTCTGACTTTCAGATCCATCGTTACGACCGGAGGAATTGATGCCAGCTGACGTGCCCCGCCAATTCCGAGGGTTTTCGTCTGTACGCTCCAGTCAATGAAGCTTCCTACGACCTGGCCGTTCACCGCAAACGGAATACCCTCCATTGTACTGTTCAATATACGAATAGAGTCTTAAAGAAGGCGTTGCAGATAGGGATTGCAAACCGGTAAATCGGTAAATCGGTTTGAAGTTTTTTTTCACTGATAACTTAGTAGATATCGACGGAATTATGCGCGACATATGTGCGTTACATTGCTTTACATACAATTTTTACGGGTAATTCGTGATATTTTTACCGGTAATTCAATGAATTATGTATTTCTCGCGATTTACCGGTAAATCGATTTATCGGTAAATATCGGGAAATACATAATTTATCGAATTACCGGTAAAAATTGTATGTATAGCAATGTAACGCACATATGTAGCGCATAATTCCGTCGATATCTACTAAGTTATCAGTGAAAAAAAACTTCAAACCGATTTACCGATTTACCGGTTTGCAATCCCTAGTTGCAGACCATGCTCACTTGAAAATAGTATACAACCCCTGAATAAAGAAATTCATGAAAAATGTCATTTCAATCGAACATGGTGCACACTGCTCAAAGATACCGCTGAACTCACAAGTCTTAAAGTTTACTACACCATAAAGAATATTTCCCAGAATTAATTTAACCATGAAACCCCCCTTTGGCTGAGACTGCAGCACCCTGGGCGTCGCGTGAGAAAAATCAGCCAGTGTCCACATCTGGTAAGACAGACACCAGCGAAATGGGAATTTTATACGGCAGGATGTATGCATAATGCATGCACACAGTCCTAACTCGTTCTTTCGACACTGGAAACCAGATCCTGGCCTCTGCCACCTCGCACCCCGCCTCGCGCTCACCACCCCCGGCTTCTCTTTAACTCGCTTTACCTCTCGTCGAAGAGATAATCATATTAACCGGGCTATAACTTGTCTATGCATAAGCATAATACCGTGGCGCGGCCCTGGGATCCTGGCCAGGATACGGGGTGTATTTTACGCGCACAACCCCGCAGGACCGGGCCAGACACACTCTCTCTAGCCGTCGCTGGGCCGTTCAAGCCCGGGCACCAGGCAGAAGGGCGAAACCGGGGAGAAGTTGCAACGTACAACGTTAATCAGCCTAATTGAATTAAGCACGCGCGACTGTTGTAATTATGACTATTTATAATGATTCCGCAGCGCGTATCTACCCCCACGATTCGTCTTTCTCGCGCCACCGCGCCACCGAGGAATATTAGTTTACACGCGCGTACAACGCTCGCGTTTAACGCTTCCAGCCACTGCCACGGGCCACCCTACGCTTCGCCATCGAGAGGGACGAAGCGATCGGCTGTCCTCGTCGGGATATCTCAACTGGGGCTTTTGATTTTCATGAGCTCTGGTAACTAGAGGATATGAATCGTATCATGCGATGCAGCCATCGGAGATCCGTTTATAAAGGAATTATTTTTCTGATTACCTAAATGGCGCTCTAAGTAATATTCTATGTTGCTATTATCTACACTAGCGGACGAAAAAGTTTGGGACTGCGTTACGTTTAATGTAAATATTCTGATGGAGAATTTAAAGCTGTATGAAACCCAGAGTTGAATTTATTTAACCGACAAACAGAAGTGTTATACGACACTGAACTGGGTGACACATTTTTGGGGCCGACAAAGCAGTTACCACGTTTAGTAACTTTTTAAGTTGTCCTAAAAGCAAAAAGTGCTTGAAATATTAGATTTTTTTTATTAATGTTCAAAAGTGATAACTTTTTGTTGGCTTTAAAAGTGTGCTGTCTTGTTCAATGTTATGCAGGGTTTTTGTTTGTTAGTTAAATAAATTCAACTGTAACTGGGTTTTATACAGCTTTTAATTCTATTTTAGAATATGTATATTAGGCACAAAACTGCAGTTTTGAGTTGATATTGTAAAGTAATAGAATTAGGGCGGTTCGAAAAAGTGGTAACTTTTTTGTCCGCTACTGTATAGAGGACACCGAAGAGTGGAGCATAGAGCATACGGTTACTTAAAATAATCAGCAATAATCAACTCCTAAAGTAGGGTCACATGTCCAGTGAATGAACACCCCCCAGTGAATGAACGTTGCTCGTATAATACGAAAAATTAACGCGTATCGCGCTCACTCCACGTTGAAACTGACACTAACATTTAGACTGGAGGCCCACGGATATCTCGCAAAAGCGTTTTTCTGTTTAATTATAACCGATACGGCGTTAATTCCGTTTATTCAAAAGTTGTCTTCATGGCGTCCCACAATTTGAATTTTGAGGTGTATTTAATGGTCCTATGATAAATTTGTTGTTATAATTACATAGTTTAGATATTCCTTTAACGAAAAATACTGTATGAAATAACGGACTTCTAAGAATTTGTCGAGATTGTTAGGTGTCTATGCATTGGATGGGAGATACCAGTGAATACCAACGAATGAACTGGACATTCGCTTGACATTTCTAACTTTACCAATGGTTAAATAGGTTACTCGGTCTTTTTTTCTCTTGACAGTTTCGCCGTCAATGTGAAGGTTAGATTAACCCACCTCAGAAACCAAACTTCAACTATTATGATCTTATAAGACTAGTAAAGTATCAAATAAATAATATTATTGCAATTGGAGAACGAAAAATTATTTCCACAAAAAATCGTCTAAACACATTAGAAATCTAACCACTGTTATTATCCCGTTCATTCACTAAAGTACCCCTATTTATTCATTAGAAATTTATGTTCCTTCACTGGTCATTGGCCCATTTTTTATTTAATCCTCTGCCAGACTTTTAATGAAATTTATAACCATCAAACATTGCTAGAATTGTGTTCCGGGATGTCTGACTTTAGTAATAAAACAGTTCGCATACAGAAATAACATTCCGGGGGTTAATTAACGACTTTTGAATACTAATTTCAACAGACATGCAGCTTAAGGGGACTAGGCATTCAGAGACTCGATTTTTTTTTGTTGCATTTTTCGAAAGTACCACCCTTTCCGATTAAAATGCCGTTTGGTTTATGTTAAAATTCGCTAAATTGAGGATTTTACAGCCGAAAAGGTCGAGCGCGCCATAAACCGTTTCTGCGCGCACGCAGGTAGACTAGATTCCTCTTTCGAAACTTTAAGCGCGTTTTTCTCGGAAACATATTTCCTCTTCGTTTTGCAGTGATTGGAAAAAAACGGAGGTATCAGTCGATTTGAAAAAAATTCAGCATATATAAAACATGTCTACTTACGACCTGGACCTACGCATAAGTCTGTAAAAACTGCTGGTTTGTAAAAAAAAAAAATAGAATGGCTCTTTTCCCTGGCGAAAAAGGACGTTTCTTTAAAATTTGCCGTTTTGCAGCCACCATTTCTATAATTTTGATTTTTTTCCTTTTTCAATAGGTTCAGGGCAGAATAGGGGCCAGGGCAAAGTATAAATTTCAGAGGATATTTCACAATTAAATTTCTTACGGCCAGAATCACTGCAAAATTACAGCGGCTCCAAAAAAAAAACGCCTTGTAAATAATTCGCAAAAAATACTTGATTTTCGAGCGATCTGACTGCCTAGTCCCCTTAAGTGTTCATTGGCTGGACATGTGACCCTAATTAGTTCTCAATTCGACTTGCGACAGTTCGTCTCAGCCGAGTATTGGCCGGGCACCAATCCGTGCAGAATTGAGCAGATAGGGTAAATCCGGGACACGCGGTCGACCTAATATAAAATGGCTATTAAAACTAATATAGATATTACTTATTTTATCAGAACAAACCTAATATGTTCAGAATTTTATGCCGATTCAGAAAAACTGGTCGATATTTGCTTTAAGACAATATTTACTGTAAATCGGGTTGAAAACTGAAGTCATGACATCTGACCACCTCCCCCGAGGTGCCGGGAGAAATGGTTTTCGTCGTTGGCAGAGACCACTCACATAATTATTCATGGAAAATTAACAAAGGATAAAGCAAAATTATTTATGAGTGAATACAACTACGGATTCATTGATATTTAATTTGTTTACGCTAAACAAGTAAAGAACACATCAAAGAAAAAGTGAATTACCTACTGGCAATTAGCAAGGCAAATGAATACAAAAGTGAAGAAATAAACTAAATAAACAAATATAATAATAAAATATTAATAAAAAATAAAAAAATAAACAAAAATAATAAAAAAATCATAACTCGACCATCTCACCTTTCTGCAGCGAGACATGGACTTTTCGTTAGCTTTGAGAGGAAGAGTTAATATGGCCAAATACTTTGGCTGCATTGTCCCTCAATATCTCTACTATCATATTATTCCAAACATTAAAGGAAAATAAACTTAGAAGTATATTTTAAATACGATTCTGTACAACCGCTGTTTGACAAAGGAGGTTAAATGTAACATCAATTTACATTTCATAGCCTATAAATCCAGAAAAACACAGAAGGAAGCGAAATAACGCTATTCATTCAACTATTTGGTTTCTAGAGAAGTAATTGGTCTGCACTTTAATGCATTTTTACGTATGGACTCTGAAATATAGCGACACGACCAACTCTCCGGCTCGACCGCGTCTCCCGGATTTACCCTACCAGATAACCAAAGACACGAGAAGAATCCCCCGGCGTTTTTCGGGCAAACAGCGTAACCTACTTATCTAATTCGCCCCCTCGTGGGCGGTAAAGACGTCCCGAGTAAACGTGGCGTGATAATGAAAGCGGGTGTTTAGCCAGGATTTCCGGCCGAGTCGTTCTCTTTGCGCCTTTCGCCACTTTTCGCCTCTCTGTATTTGTGTCCTCCGCCCCGCCCTACCGTTCCTCCGCCACCCTTCCCGCCTCCAGCGCACGCATACAGCAGCGGCGTGCATCAGGAGTCGTACTTCATTAAGTCGGTAACACTTCTTCCAGCCGCGTTACTCATCCCTTTCGCGGCGCGGGCCTCTATGAGAGAGCGGGATCGAGAGGGAGTAAGATTAATTGCATTCCGCCAAGAGAGGAGGCGTATTTTAAACGAAACCGCCGGTGCTCGCGCGGAAACGCCGAGGCGGTTGAAAGGAACGAAACGAGGATGAAGGAGGAGGAAGAGCAGCGGCGGCGGCGCGGAGGGCTTGGAGGGTAGCGACAAGCCCCGAAGAGGAAAGGCGGGATGGAGCCGTGAGCGGAGCGAGATTCCTGCCGCCGATGGAAGAAGAGGAGGCCCGTTTCTCGCGGCTGCAAAGAGAACCACCCCTGACGGGGAGAGGGTGGGCCGGGGGTGAGCCAAGAGAGGAGACACACCGCCTAAGGCCTTGTTGTATTTATCATATAATTACCATAATAGAGCCTCGAACCACCCGTCGCCACCTCCTGCCTCCACCTCCAGCCGACCACCCCCTCATCTACGCTCTGTTCTAACAGCCACCACCGCAAATTGGAAACTCTCGAATACATTTTCCCTTCGTTGCTCTCTCGTTCTTCTCGCCTGAAATTGTTTGCCGTGGGATGTCGGTCGGCTGAGAGGATGTTAACGACGCCGCTGACGATCATCGAGACTGAAGTATTAATACCCCGATCGGGAGGGATTTCCCTGCGCCCCCCCTGGTTCATCCACTTGTGGTGTCCAATACGTGTGCTTTACATTAAAGGTTTTACAATCGTAGAAAAATTGGACGAAGCATCTTCCTTCAATTCAATCTTGCAACTGTGTGAAATCTTTATCCATTCAAATTCCAGCGCCAATTCCTCCCACAATCCTCTCTCGGCGAATAGACAAGCGACTCGAGTATACTACATGCCGGCTGGACAAAATTATTTTTTCGCGGTTTTGGGTTTATATGGGGTTCAAATTGTTAGAAAACAAACCTGATTCGTATTACAGTTTATTATTTCACTAAAAATATGAATAAAATAAAAATATGACTAATTCAATAAAGGAAAAAGAACAAAACGACAGTATTGTACTTTAACTATAATTATCAGTTATAACATTATGTCTATTCCCGTAATGTCTGAGTTTTTAAGTTTAAAACCCGGTTTTTGAAATTAGTTTTCTCTGCATCGCTATTAAAATAGTGTTTTACTATATGTTCCACGTCGATCCACGCGACAAGGGTTGAATGTACAGAAAGTAGAGACTTTCTAGTTTATTTTAATCAAACGATCGATCTGCAAAAATTTGCAAAACTATATTTTTTTAATTGTTTTCGAGCGCGGCGCTCGGCAGGAGAGGTTACTAGAAAAAGTTACTACTAGGTTACAAGTCGTTAATTATGTTTACAAATATATACATATCTACAAAGTGTACAAAGTAGTGTAAAGTATTTTTGTATTTTGTAATTGCAAACATAATTAACGACTTGTAACCTAGTAGTAACTTTTTCTTATTTCTTATGTTTGCCATAATATATTTATAGGGTTATACCCGTTAATAATAATAATATATTATTATTAGTGACAAAATACACTGTGATATGAATCAGGTTTGTTTTCTAAAAATTTGAACCCCATATAAACCCAATACCGCGAAAAAATATAACAACTGTGCTATCTCTCCTGCCGAGCGCCGCGCTCGAAAACAATTAAAAAAATATAGTTTTGCAAATTTTTGCAGATCGATCGTTTGATTAAAATAAACTAGAAAGTCTCTGCTTTCCGTACATTCAACCCCTGTCGCGTGGATCGACGTGGAACATATAGTAAAACACTATTTAAATAGCGATGCAGAGAAAACTGATTTCAAAAACCAGGTTTTAAACTTAAAAACTCAGAAATTACGGGAATAGACATAATGTTATAACTGATAATTATAGTTAAAGTACAATACTGTCGTTTTGTTCTTTTTCCTCTATTGAATTGGTCATATTTTTATTTTACTCATATTTTTAGTGAAATAATAAACTGTAATACGAATCAGGTTTGTTTTCTAACAATTTGAACCCCATATAAACCCAAACCCGCGAAAAAATAATTTTGTCCAGCCAGCATGTAGTATACTCGAACCACTGTGCGACGCACAGTGGGGCAAAGTGACAAATTTTGTGTCATAATCAAAGAACTTTTGATAGAAATGAGGTAGAGCGATGATTTTTTTTTTTGTTAAAGCTGAAACATTGCAGAATAAGGGAAAATTGCCGAGATTATGGTACGAACGTTTTTTCACTGTGAAAATTTGTGTTAAACTTGAAATTTTTCAACAAAATTGTGATTAATCCAATACCATGCACGGTAGGATTTTTTTCTTGACATGTTGGACCTCATTTCCTGTAGATTTTGTCACGCTGATTTCAAATCCGTTTGCAAAATTTGTCTGCTACCTCAGGATTTTGAAAAAAATCGATTTATGTGAAAGACTAATGAAATCATATTTTTTTCGTTGAAATGATTTGATAACCCACTGGTTTGAAGGTATATTGTATTCCCATATATGGAACACAATCAAAATAAGAATAATGAAGTATTTGAATGTTTTTAGTTACTTACAAAACACTTCAAAACTCGTGATCACTTGACGTATCGCTGTCCTGGTCACTGGCACTCTCTGTAGGCTGTGTGTGGCTGCAATGTAATTTAAATTAGATATCTATTTTCCATAATTATATTTTCATTTACATTATATTCATTTATATTAATGTCTTTTTTTTATATTTTTTTTTTGTTGTTGATGAGAAGTAAGTTAAAAAGAATAAATACTTACCTTACTTCATGTGTAAATGAAAATATAATTATGGAAAATAGATATCTAATTTAAATTACATTGCAGCCACACACAGCCTACAGAGAGTGCCAGTGACCAGGACAGCGATACGTCAAGTGATCACGAGATGTGAAGTGTTTTGTAAGTAACTAAAAACATTCAAATACTTCATTATTCTTATTTTGATTGTGTTCCATATATGGGAATACAATATACCTTCAAACCAGTGGGTTATCAAATCATTTCAACGAAAAAAATATGATTTCATTAGTCTTTCACATAAATCGATTTGTTTCAAAATCCTGAGGTAGTAGACAAATTTTGCGAACGGATTTGAAATCAGCGTGACAAAATCTACAGGAAATGAGGTCCAACATGTCAAGAAAAAAACCCTACCGTGCATGGTATTGGATTAATCACAATTTTGTTGAAAAATTTCAAGTTTAACACAAATTTTCACAGTGAAAAAACGTTCGTACCATAATCTCGGCAATTTTCCCTTATTCTGCAATGTTTCAGCTTTAACAAAAAAAAAAAATCATCGCTCTACCTCATTTCTATCAAAAGTTCTTTGATTTTGACACAAAATTTGTCACTTTGCCCCACTGTGCGACGCCTGGAAACACGCGGGGGCGTCAGAACGGGCACTGCGCGTCCGCTTCTCAAAATTCCATTTCTCCCGAGAATTTCGCGTGCTATGCGGACCCTCTTGACGTATCTCCGCGCGGAGAGAATCCCCCGGGCTGACGATGCATACGTTATTAGCGAGCAAACTTTTTCCACGAACGCCTCGCTCCTCTTCTGGCCGGAGGATCGTAGCGCGGACGACGGCGTAGACGGCGACGGCGGCGACGGCGTCGGTGGATGAAGCAATTTATATCGATGGGTTATTCGCCCTGGCTGCGCGATCGGTCCCGAATCTATTTTCAAGGTCTATTTCGAGTCGTTTGTATCCTTTCCGCGCGATATTGGCTACGACATCGGGCCAAAGCACGACGGGGCTCCGAGTATGGCTGCTTATGGTTCTCTCTTCGGGTCGTTTCGCCTCAACCGCCCTGCGAGCGACGCGGTACGCGCAATATCTCCCGCTCGTGATAGTCTCCACGGTGATTCCTTTCAATAAGAGTATTTTTCTTCCAGTTTCGTACTACTGTTCCATTAAGACGACGGTATATTCTCCGTGGAAAACATATCGGTGCTTACTGCGGCTGTAAATCAGGGCTATTCCCTGGAAATATGAAGCTGATCGTGTCCATAGCCGAAGGGAGACTTGACAATTCTGGGATACCTTACTGTACGGTATCACAGATTGAATATAAAAACTTTCCCCTCTCCCAAGTAGATTAATTGCTTCGGCAGGAAAATTGCCTATCGCGACTGAAGCGAATCTGATTTTTCAGTGCACTCTGAAATAAGCGAAGCATTCCTCCGCGAAACGCAGACAATTCAAGTGTACCCGAACTTCTGACCCGCGGCATTCGTGGCTCTATGTTAGCCAGTTACCAGCCAGAAAAGAATCGCCAGTGCGATGGCTTCCAATAACCGCGAAACTTTCCGACTGCAACTACCCCTTGCTTGTTATCTAATTACAGCTCGAAGCGTTCGTTCATTCGTCTATGGATAAATAGGGTAATCAAAATATTCAATGGCAGGATCGGAGAAACAAGTTTGTCAGTATCGATTATTTGCAGGCGTATTCACACTTCCTTAATTTCGCCCGCAGGATCAGGCCGGGCAGCTTTGAATGAGCCGAGGATAGAGGAGGACAGGACGGGAGGAAAAGATGGTAGACGGTTGTTAAAGAGGGCCAGAGGTGGCTTCTACGGTTTCTTCGCCAACCACGAATCACCACCTCCGCCCCTTCCATTCACCCTCTTTTGGATCCCCAGACCCCCCATTTCTGGTCACCGATGTGCAGCCGGTGGAAAGATATTGCAGCTAAACACTCGGTCCTTTGATGCCTGTTCCCCATCTTCCCCCGAACGCCGGCAGATAATTAACGTTAAAGGTTAATCCCGCGAAGAACGCTGGCCAGATAAAGGTAGATCCGTAAGAGACAGGCTTAATAACAGGTTGCCTTTGCGCGTTGATTCCGGTAAAGAGATAGCAGCGTTCTGTGTCAAGCGTGACTTGAGGGCGATATGCAAGCGTTACATTGTTTTTCGTCCAAAAGGATTGTACGGAACGATCCTTGGATAAAATAATCCTAAATTTAAGTCACCGAGTTGTCGATTATTTTGTAAGAAAAAATTGTACAGAAGAAATCTGCCCGCACTTGCATTCTCTTAATAAAATCTGCAGGGTGCCTACCCTTTCTCAAAGCTATTATCACCTTCTTTATAAATTCGCAGCCGCCACTTACCTCGATTAGACACAAGCTTAGCGATATCCCATCCTCGAAGAGTATGGAGATATTGTGTCGCACGAATTTCAAAGTTTCTTTCGACCACCATTGTAGTTAATCGCACCACCGGTAACCCAATTACCGAGTGCACTCCGCGAACAATGCAATTAATGAACGCGTTGATCACGTCGAGGGCAGAATTCACGCGGCGGCCAGCGTCCAGTGTCCTTTACTGTCGCTCCTTCGTGGGCAAATTGTCGGCGGCGGGCGGACGGGCGAGGCGCGTAAAAACGTCTAAATTGCGCGTAAATAATTATATTTGCATATTCATTGAAAGGTAAATATTTAATGCCGCCGCGGCAGAAAGGGGGCAGCGTGAAGTGTAACGTATACGCGGAAAGTGAGTGTCCGGTACATGGAAGGAGGCTGGACGAGGGGTTGAGGGGCTGTCTCCCCGGCCGGGCTGGCCACCGTCCGTGAGAGCTCGACGGAAAAGGGGTTGAATATACATCGCGCGCGGCTCGACGCGAAAATTTTAGCTTAATTTTACTTAACTACACCGGGGGTCCAGGCCGGCGTGGGGCTCCGCTCCCAGGGACAAGTGTTATTTTTGTAATTCTCAGCGGCGCTAATGGGAGACCTCGGCTTAACTCCCGGCCACCGACAAAAGAGAGTGTTTACCGCCAGCGACGGATACACAAATCCGCCGGTGTAAACGACACCGGCCTCGTAACTGGGTTTTAAGCGGCGTTGATATCGTCGCGGTCTTCGTTACTCGGCGACCTGGATGGACCGCTGCCGCGTCTGTCTCAGGCGAGTGACATTGAATTTTGTAGGTTTCCATGAAGTATTTGTCTATTAGGAATCAAGTTTGCAAAAGGTGTACGTGAAAATTTTGTTCCCTTATTCGTCTAGATGGTGGTGAAGTGGATACGTAAGTTGGTGCGAGTAGTTAGGCACTGTCATATGTCAGACACGCGTAGATAATACAGTAATGCCTCGTTAGTGTCACGTTTTTACCATGCGTTATAATCACGCTCACTATCCCCACCATTTCTTGGAATCCTTCAGTCGAGAGTGAGAGAATCCGAGAACGTGCGAGAGAACAAAAGAGTCGACACGAAGTTGTCGTCGGCTACGGATGGTGTCCGCAATTTGCGTTAGTATCACGCTGCCAGCCCCGATCGTCGTGATTCTAACGAGGCATTACTGTACTTGGTACAATATGTGAGACATTATGAAGCATGATTTGAATGTATTAAAGTCTAAAATTGCGCAGATCTTCTATGGAATTATAATATTATAACATGTCTGACTTATGATGTTGTAGAACTACTTGTACTAGTAGTAAACCCGTGCTCCGGTCTTGTATGCCTAAATAATTGTATTCTCTAATGAATTGAGTGAATATTTCCAGTTCCCCGTTGACTGATCACTGGAGTGTATTGAAAAATAATAATAGTTTACAAAATAAAAATAAAAATTGTTCAGCAGATGACACTATTTTCTTAAAACGAACAAAAGACAAAACAGGAGCCAGAACTATTTCTAAAACGCACATATATTAACAAAATGCTTGAAAAATGTACAGAATGAATTAAAATTGAAATAACACAATAAAATGTGAAAAAACACAAAACCGAGAAAAAAATGAAATTTTAGTGTTTTCACACAATTATCTCTAGCTTCGGTGTTTATCCATAGATTTCCTTCAGTAGCGCCTTGTTTTCTTCGTAAAAATGCAGACTCAACGTAAGAAATGAGAAACAGGGCCCATTTGTGCGATTTCGATTTTTCCCAGATGATTAAATGAATTGTCGATATCAATTTCGTTCGAAAAAAATGACTTTTTCACATACTTCCATCGATTTCACCCGAACTACTGAACGGATTTGAAAATGTTGCCAGGTAGATTTGTTGGAGATTCAATTACCTTTAATTTGATATAATGTTCGAGCATATCGGTCATTCGCAACACGAGAGATTCGCAATTAAGTGGAACCACCTTTTTGACAGACAGGTAAAAACTTCACCTGTCGATATCTCGAAAACGTACCGATAGAAAATTTTTTATTCCTTATTTTCGGAGTCAGCGGGCCATTTGAAATAAAAGAAATACTGGCGTCTGCTGCGCAAAATGGCTGTACACTAGTGTAATCAATGAAGCATAATAAAAATTATATTAAAAATACAAAACATTTCGTACAATGAATCCGAAAATTCACTGAAACCGGAAAGTCAATGTCATAAGTCAGCTTTCACCTCGCAGACATGAGAACTAAAATCAAGTTGAAGTCAGCAGCCCCTCAAAATCAGAAATTTCTACAACTTACCCCGTTCGTTACGGCGGATCATCCGGGAAGACGACGCCAGGGCCGACAATGGCAACCGAGGGCGGTTTCCCTTGCGCCACGGCGAAACGAAGTGCGCGTTACTGGAGAAGACGTGAAAGGGACACGCTGATGAGATTCGAGGGAAAGTGTACGAGGCATCAAGCGTCGCGAGTTACAGAAGCTGGGACGCGTATCGAGCGTGAATATTACATCGATCAGGGTTTGACGACGATACGGTAGCGCAGGAGGGTCGGCGGGGCCGGGGGGATGATGTCGCCTATTATCCGGCGAAACACCTGAGCCCCTCGGGTTCCCCGTTGGTTACACGTCGCCCGTGCCTCTCGCATCGCTCTGGAGAGTGTATGAAAGCCAGCACGCACTCCGCCGCCAGCGGCGTCGGTATCGCGGGCTAAATTACACGGGCTCCGCGTATTATCCGCCCCTAAATTATTCCCCGCTAACCACAAAAATAGCCCCTCGCCGCCCCTGCTCCTCTTCGCGTGGCTTCACGGTTTTACGCCCGTTCTCGCTGGTGTCACCCGGCACGGTCATCGTCGCGACCGCATCGACGGTATATTCTACGCGGTCGCCCGTTTGCTGATTTCTGTTTAGAACATTCATCTCGTCGACTGGCCGCTTGTCTTCCGCTCTTGGGGGAGAAATTTCTTCGAGATTCTTTGCTATCTTCGTATTGACACTTGTCACGTGGGAGCAGAGCTTCTAATTTGATACGCTAAAGCCGAATTTGGATAAGTTTGTGTTTTGTCGTTGAAGGGGGATGTTTAGTATGAAGCATTTTTTGAACGACTTCAAAAAGGAGGAGGTTATAGATTCGAACCGTGTGTATTTTTTTTTATGTTTGTCCCCGCATAACTTCTCAGCATATGGACCGATTTCGATGAACTTCTTTTGTTCGAAAGAGGGCGACGTCCCGGTGGTCCCATTCTACACTGCATCAATGTTGGCTTAATACTTTGCCAGTACTGGTTAATTCAAACTTCGCCTCGTTACATAATTTGTATTTCATGTAGTCTCGCATTTTAGAGCACTTCCGCGCGTTTAGTTGTAGACTCCATATAACGAATTTGAGACATCCTTATTCTCACTTCTTCAAGTCGCTTATTTTGTAGCTATTTTGTAGGCCTACCCATTTTTTTTTTTAAATAAATGCAGTTATATAACTTAAATAACTAAAAAGTAAAAAATAAAATAATGTATAAAAAAATTAAACCCGACCTCAAAACCATAAAAATGCACTAAAAAGTAAAAAATATTTTTTTCCCTTATTTAATCCGCGACTATCAATTTTTTTAACTCGACGCCCCATCACTTGCGCTGTGTAAATCTGGCGCCAACTAAAAAAAATTGATAGTCGTAGATTAAATGAGGGAAAAAATTATTTTTTATTTTTTAGTGCATTTTTATGTTTTTGAATTTTTCTTATAAATTTCAAGTATTATATGATTTACAACTTTGATTCTTACTCAGAGTCGAATCTAAACGTCTGCACTTGAATCGTTAGCATTCCTTTCTACGATAGATCATTTCTTAGTTCTATTTTTATTTCCTGTTCTCCGAAATATTTCGTTACCGTTACAGAAGCTACGAAGTCAAATTCGATGTAACGCGCAAGTAATGACGTATTGCCATCACCTCTGAATAATAGACGCATCAAATGTGCATCAATAATCGTTAACAAAATTCCCGGCACGTCCATCGACGTTTGAACTTTCTCTGACGATATCACGCGGCACAGGTGAATATTAACGAATGTTTGCCTAGGGGAACGTGTTCTGTCCAGGCATGATGGACGCTTTCGCTGGCAGAAGTTCGTATAGAAGTAAGCCTCTGACGTCCAACGTTCGACCCCTGTTCGACAAGAGATGGATCGTCCAATCCCCGGCACACTTACATATCTGCTGTAAACAACCTACACTTCTGCAATTCATCACCATAATAATATATTCCTAATCATTTCTGCTCGGTAAAACCTCACCCGCAAATGCTATACAATCCGCCAGAGAAATTGCGGGAATTCCGCAAGGAAATTTGTCGCTTGCACGCACGAATCGAACTGGAAATCTCGAGTAAGTGGCTTCACGTGTCGGGTTGACAAGTTCCGGATTAATATTGATAAACACGGATACGCGATCGGCGAGCACACGCGTGCAGGCCGGGCGGAAAGTTTAATCATAAAAATTGAACGTGGAAACGGACAGCTGACCACTCGCCCCGATGAAAGATATATCGCTAGAATCTTGTTATATTTTCGCGCGTTGAAATATTTACGCGGCCGGCGAACTTTCAAAGTAATCTCGTGCTACGACGACGAAAATGGCCTCTGCAAGTGCGCGAGAATTTCTGCTGTCTTCGCTGTCGAGGGTATCTCCAATAACGTATTGAGGAAGCAGTTGTGCTCACTCGTCGCGAGCTGTTATATTATTCGGTGACCTAAGCTTGTGAAGATTAGCTTATAATTACAAGAAATTTATTAGGTAACTTAAAATGAATATTTCAGAGGAAGAAGGCAAATGTCTAATTCAACGTTTCTCTTTGCAATCCACGATAGAGGAATCACGTGATCGCCCCTGATCGTTTAATAATTCAGGAATGTTAGCAACAAAGAGGTTTACCACGTGTAAATAACTACGTAAATTTGATGATACAAAACAGGAAGCGGGTGGCTCCCTTATCACGCTAATAAGGTATGCGTGTTGTTCAAGCATGATCACTGTTATCAAGCACAGCTGGCAGGGGAACGAGTGTGCAGGAGCAAAAGTTGCGCGGAGAAGCATGGGTCTGACCATCAGGTTCGATTCGATAAAAGATGGATGATCCGACATCGAGCATACGACCGATCGGTCTCCGAGCTGACGCTCTCGAAGATGAAATGCACCCTTGGCGACGTCGAAGCCGACCCTAGCGCTCTGTTCCTCTGCCCCCTTTCGCGGAGCGACGGCACTCGACCAACCAAAGGGGCATATTTACGAGAAAGGCGCGTGCCCCGCGTTAGAAGCTACGAGCGACCCCTGTACACGTCCGATTTCGAATACAAATTCCACCATATGTAACTTCGAGAAACGGTTATTGGTTCAACTAAGGGTTATTAGGTCCGAGGTAAGTGGACCCTTTTTCTTGGTGACCAGGCGACTCACGTACTGTCGCGAGCCGGTGTGCTCCAGATGCAAACGCTTTCGGGTTTATTTATAGTGTTTGGTAAAAGAAACGCGAGCTCTGGTGGCGAATAATTTGGAATAAGTAGTAGAAAGTTGTGTGTGGTTCATCTTCATTATCTAATGCTTTCTTTGTGCAAGGCACTTGTATCGTAAAACGATTGGGGAAACCGGGACTAGTTGATACAGGGGTAGGTTGATATAGACGAATTATCTCAACACCGTATATATGTAGCTCCATTTGAGCGAGGTATATGAAGGTTATCGTTCAATTCTTTCCAACGATCCAGCGTAGGGTGACTGTACCTAATATCGCCAGTGTTCCTAATATCGCCACCCCCTATATCTCGCAAAGTAAGCACTAAAATTTATCGGTTATGCACTCAATTAGAACCTAACCATATGCAGGAAGACATACTGTAATTGCAGCATCGTATGATCAACAATTACAGAAAGGGAAGGATTTTAGAGAATATTAATAGTGTCAAAATTTATTGGACTATCATAATTTTACATCACATTCGGAGAAGGTAAGTCTAATAATTCTGTGAATGCAAGAATATCTACTAGAAATACCTAATTAATGATGTGCTTAAGAAATGAAATCGATTCAAATATTTTTCGTAATGAAAATAGCGTTTTACTTTTAGCAGTATGCGTGTTCTCAATACCGCCTACCGGAGAACAACGGTTTCGATGTAATATTTTTTACAGGTGAGGTCACGAAATGTGCGGAGCAACCGAAATAAACTATATTTGTCCAATATGTACATCGGAACGTAAAAAATAAAATATTTTAAAAATCTATATTTTTAAATTTCCATATTATTCTAATAAAAATAAAATCAAAGATGGATAAAAAAACATTTATGCAGCAAGAAATAATAAAAGCACATGTGAAAATGACTTTAAAATCTCATATATACATGAATTAATCAATATTTATTGAGTAGGCGATATTAGGTACACTTTTTTCAGGACCCGATTTTTGCATGTCTTACGTTTTTTGAGTCCTAATTAAAAATTGGTAGGTTTCAACAATTCTAACTTATGCTACTTGAAAGATGAATAATTTCTCTTTACTTTGAAAATAACTGCATGCAAAATTATCAATTATTATTCAATTGATAGCGATTTAACTTTTGCCTGGCGATATTAGGTACAGTCACCCTACGTAGGGTAGATGTACCGTTTGTGGCCACTGCACTGCTTTTGGGCATGTGTATAATTATCTTATTTTTAAATTGCTTGCAGATCATTATTATGTGGAGAATTTCACATCATAAATATTTTGTTTAATATACCGCCAGAAATATAAGGTTACATTTATTGCTTACACGGAAAAATATTATATTTTTTAAGAAGTGGCCAAAACTGGTACAATACCTTAAAGTGGCCACAAATGGTGCGTCTACCCTATGTGTACCTCGACGTTAGCAATCATTTTTTAACTGTTTTCGTTTATGTAGAGAAAAAGTAAATAGTTGTGTTCACTCTCCAATCGGTCTTGAGACGGTATAGAATTACGTTTTGCTATTTCGATCTACATTATTTTACGGACATGTTTGCACATAATGATTTCCTGTGGGGTAAGTTGATAAGTCATCCCTGGGGCATGTTGATACAGTGTATCAATTTTCGCCGACAACTTTTAATTGAATTTTTTCCTTTCATTGCTAGGAAAATGGTTGGAAATTATATCAATAAGACAAATCGTGACGAAATATCGCAAGGTATCATTAAGGCAAAGCGCGGAAATATACAATATTGACAAAATGAGTTTATTAAAATATATTGACAAAAAGAAGAAGACGCGTCATGTTGAAGTGGCATAAAAAGAATAAAAATAAAAATGTTTTTCTATGTTTGTTGAAAAATCTGTTTGGTTTTCAGAATACGTCTTTGTTCATTTTTAGTCTATATTGTTGGAAAGGTATCTAAATTAAAATTATACTTTTCAAAATTTTTAGTCATTCATTAAACGGATATTTTACAAATGTATCAACTTGCCTCAAGTTTTCGCTTACTATATATTAAACAGGAAGAGCCAAAGTATATTTTAGCATATTGGTTATTAAGTAAATAATTCAAACAAAAATGAAAAAAATTGAAAATAGGATAACGTATCATCTAGCCCCGGTCTCCTCTACTCTTTCTTACAAGTGCCTCATTTTAAGGTGGCAAGTCTGTGCAGAGTTTGTAAACCCTGGAAATTTGAAACAAAGTGACTTACACAAGCCACACATAAAACACATCTCAGACACCTGTAACCCAAATTACACAATACAGTATGAAACCCAGACAGTCCCACTGCACTGCAAGGTATATAAAAAAAAGGGGGAAAATTGTGTATACCTATTTGCTGGGTAGCCCCTGTGTCACACTTGGCGCACAATAATTCTCCCCGACCCACCTCCATCTCGTTACTACCCTTGCCGATAAGAAAGCCCAAGGAAGACGAAGGAAACCGTGAAATACCATCCCGAGAATGGCCCAATAATACTTCCATTCGCGACTTAAGGAGATTTAACGAGTGTGCGCAGCCAAGGTGGCCCCGTCCAAGATTTATACGCAGGGACCAGCGAGAGAGACAGACTCGAAGAGGGCGCGAGGGGTTTCTGGTTTCCTCGCGGGGTCCGTGCACGATGGCCGCCATGGCCGCAGCAGCAGCAGCAGTACATTATTTCTTGATGTCAAATAAAGCAATTAGCATGTGCCCTGACCAGGGTCCACGGGTTCTAACCCGAGTAATCTCGCCCAGGGTCCCCGGCGTGTGCGACATCTTCATCAGAGACGGACCCTCCCTCTCCCCTTTCTCCGCCACTTTCTATCCAGCCGCCCCCTTTTCGCCGGGCGATACTCCGCTCACGTGACCATCCGGCACCCCCCAGGAGACGAGGGGCGGCCGCCCCGCGCTCGGGAACAGCAGCAAGAGCGAGACGGACGGCCAAGTGGAGCTGGGAGTAGAGAAGCCGAGGGGGTGGATGGAACGGTGAAAAGGCGTGTGTCCAGCCGGTGCAGCCGCTTCCAAGGGAAATTTCACAAAGGCTGACCCGCTGCTAATGAATGTTATATAACCCTTTTAATGCTTTAAGCCTCTTAGATTTTTCAGAGAGCCCTCCACGCGCCTCCTTCGCCTCTTGCCGCCACGGGAGAGGACTCTTTCCTCTCGCGGTGCACCAGAAGTGGCCTGCTAACGCCGCAGGAGAAAAAGGAACAGGGGCCGAGCGAAGGCGGGTCGTGGCCTCGGGGGTAGGTAATTATGTGGCGGACGTAAATTAAGCTTGTTTAGATTGGGATTTTTATTAAGGCCCTTTATGAAAGAGTGCCGCCACTAAATGGAGCCGCGAACACTTTATCCCCCAGCATTCCCTTTTTAAACGCTCCTCCAGCGCGGCCTACTTTAACGAATATCAATGTAAAATTCCAGTCTTTCAGACTATCGAACTTGTAGATGGTGTTTATTATTTACTGAGCCCTAGTAAGATGAATTCTTCTTCGCTGGTCCTGCGGAAATCGTAACCAATGATTAGGAGCAATGAACGTGGAACCAGAGAAGAACGTACGCACCCAGGTAAGGGGAAGAAGTAACTAAGGGTTAGTTTCATTGTGTTTTAGGAGTCGATGGTTTGAACGTTTCTGGTGTCCCCCATTTGCTGGGGGTAGAAAAGGACGGCAGTGAGTCTAGCCTATCTTGCTAGTGTGTTAACCGATCCTGTAGTAAGAAATAAAACTCAAGTTTCTATTAATTACAAATATCACACCACACAAATTTTGAAATTCATACGAGCTTCATTCAAATGCCTTTCGATTTCACTGTTTTCGAAGGGCACCCGTTGGAAAAGGAAGCTTCTGGTTTGAAGGAAATAATTTTCTTCAATGGATTATCATAAAGTTCAAGGATGTCGGTATTTCTAACAGAGGGATTTTACTGGCAACTAAAATTAATTGGCATTAAGGTGCACAAAAACGTACCTCGAGACATGTTAATTTTACTTCGTCCTTAACGAGGGGCCATAGCAAACAGCCAACCCTCCTCGCGAGAAGGTTCGCGCGAGCAACTTCGCGAAAGCAGTTCGCTGGTACAAAGTGTTGGCTATATATTGGAAATACGCATGCCTTCGGAACGGCGGGTGTAGAAGGAAGTTCTCGGTGGAAGTTTAATTTAACTGGGCGGGCAGCCGGGCGTGAACGCTGAATGATTTGTTGCAAATCGAAACCGCTTCAGCGCACTTTTGAATCGAGGAAAGGGTATCTTATTTGTCGCCTGGAGTTCACATAGACGTGTCTGCGTGTATCTTGGATCAAATTCTTCTATATTAACATAGCAAATTTTGGGATTTTTTTTTCAAGAAACTAGCGATTCGATTTATTTGAAATTAGCCCACAAAATAGGAATCCACCCTTAAGACTCTTCATTCAGAAAAATGTTGATCAGCTTCCTGATTAATATAAGGAAACTTAACTTGTGAAATAAATTACTACCAACTTAATTATTCGTCTTGACTGAGTTTTCCTGTAACTCTAACAAGGGAAGATCCCGAACCCGAAAATTCCAAAAATTCTGAAACTTTGTGAATATGTAGGGGATTTCCTCCGGATTACAACGCAATTTTTGTTTACTGCCCAAATTTACTCGAAGGGGGCGAAATTAACCCCTGAAAATTCGGCTATTTCCCGATTTTGTGTTACAACTCGCGAACTGTAAGAGATAGAAAGAAAGTTTCAAGACAAAAGTTACTTCCTTTAATTAGATCTATGATTTGATGAAAAAATATTTTACAGTTCACGAGTTATAACACAAAATCGGAAAATAACCGGATTTCCAGGGGGTCAATTATACCCCCGTAGATTGAATTTGGGCAGCAAACAAAAATTATATTCCAATCAGGAGGAAATTCCCTACATATTCACAAGGTTTCAGAATTCTTCGAATTTCCTACTTCGAGATGTTCCCTCGTAAGGAATAAGGGGAGTGATCAAACACTCAGCAGGTACCGAGAATAATTAACCAGTACCACGTTCGTTATACCACGAACCGAATCGTCGTTAGAGCAGACGGCTGGCCGCCCGCGTGTATCGAAAATCAAGATTCGACGTTGATTTTCTTGGATAGGTTCCGCGAGGAGAGGCCTTGGTGTGCTCCTCGCTTCGTTCTCTCGATTAGGCTTTGCCGTCATTAAAAGTTTATAAAGAAGCGGAGCTACCAGTCGCGCGGGGCACGGTGGCGCGAGGGGCAACGGCGGGGGTTGAAGGGATCAACACCCCCTCTCCGTCGTCGAATGGGAGCAGCAGAAGAGAGCCAGACAACGCCGGAGCGAGGGAGAAGGCGAGAGATTCCAAGGAAGTTTTCTCATGTGCAATGCATAATGAGGAAAGGCAGACGGCGCATAAAGGGCCTACAAATGAGGCTCGGGTTATACATACACATTCCAGGTAGATAAGCGCAACCGACGCACACAGAAACACACGCGAAATACGTGCAGCAGGGCGGGCGTGAACGGCACCCTGCGAACCTCCCCTAGGTTATAGCGTTACCGACTTCTAAGCGCGCAACAAAGTTAAAAACTTTCCCCCCCTGATTTTAGTTATACCCGGCAACTTCGAAAACGATGGACTCGTAAAGTTTTCTGTTAATCTCCTGCTTGTGCAGCGGCCGCGTGATATTGCGTGCAGGGCTTCTGCTTTTACGGCCGAGCGATAAGGCGTCGTTGCGTTTTAACGCGAGACAGTAATATTCGAGCTATCGTTAGGCTTCGGTGGCCTTTGATCGGATCCGAGGGAAGTGATAGTTTAGGAGATTGCTCTCGTCGGAGTGCCTTAAGCGTAACCGAACGTAGCAACTGTTAGTGAAACATTTTGCATAAGTTCTGCCGTGCTTGAACAACCCGATATGGGTCGTCGAGCGCTGTTACGGCTCTATCAATGGATTTTCACTCATGGAAGAGTTGTTGATTGCTTGGCACAGGCCACCGAGGTAATAGCAAGCAAAAGCACCGAACACGCAATGACCGAGGCATGTTGCATGAGAACCGATTAAAGGTGTTGGATCGATCTTCCCTAGTAACTGACTCGCTAGAACCGCTGATGGAAGGTGGGAATCGCCGATCGAGGGCGGTAACCGTGCGCAACTCACCTCGCACGGAGGGTAAATACGCTGCTCGAGAAGCCTTGCGCCCAATTTCGGCCATCGAGTGTTTCGTTTTCTATCGATTAAACTACCGAGTGAGTGGGCTTTTTCTCGCTTACCTTGTTCATGATTTGGCGGGGATAGTCCCGCCTCGCGAGGGCCGACTCTGTAACAGAAAGAAACAATATGTTAGGAGCAGGTATCGATATGATTTGTCAGTGCGAATTAATCGATATAATTATATAAATCAGCACAGTGGTTTGTCATTTGCTTTAAGGGAGTGCATGGGTCAGCTAAAATCAACGGTTGCTTCTGGGGTAGATTGTAGAGCCAGTAATAACTTAAACCATTCGCTCTTATAACAATTCTTTCGTCGGGATGTAAGACGTATTTTCAAATAAGAATAGTTACAAAATATTAGAAATTAATTAATACGCAAGACGTCAAAGTAGTGGCTTGCGTAATGCGCGCCTCCATGTGGTGAGCACGATTCCGATCGACCGACTCATCTACAAGCAAAATCACTGTATATGAGTATCCTTTAACTCAAAATCTACGATGTGGAACTCGGTCGAAAAATTTAAAAAAAAATTCACGGAGTTATACAACAAATATGAACTTTGAAGGATTTTACCGAAGTAATTCTGTGATAAATGTTGTCTTAAATGTTGTTACAGTTATGCGATCTTAGTGAGCGAGTTCCACATTGTGGAGAAAAGTGTTTTGCAGGTTCAGTTAAAATTTCAAAGAAAAATATCGATCCGTTCTCGAGTTACGATGTTCACCGTCTTGAGAAACACAGTTGTGAGACAAACGGCTTTAAAGCCCGCTGCGGCGCACAGTGGTTTAAAGGCGGAAAAAACCTAAAAAAAATCATGTCACAATTTCGTATTGTTTTTTAGGTATGTTTTTTTATCGGTTATGTATTGGTCATTTCCTGTCACTTAGCCTCTAAAACCGATTACAAGTGCGGAAAAACTCGCACTAAAGAAGTATGGCCAAAATTTCTACATATCACTAAGTGGACCTGTTTTTTCCGGAGTAGTTTTATTACTCATTTTTACATAGTGTAGGACAAAAAGAGGCAGAATTGAAACTGTTGTCAGAATATAACAATATCTCAAAGAATACCGAGGTGTTTTAGAAATCACCATTTTTTTTCAGGTACCCCCGTCTACCTCCGCAACGACACTTGAAAGGTTTGAAAGTACATATTTTGAGGTACAATTCCCATTAAAAGTTTTCACCGTCTGTACCGTATGCAAAATGTTTATTGAAGAATTAAAACGATCATTTTACGTACTTTGTTTCGACAAATTTGTCAAAACATTGTACAAGTACAAAATCCGTTCAAAAAACGAATATTGTAAGTTAAAAAATAAATAAAAAAAATTAAAAAAGAATTTTAAAAAAATTTAAAAAAAACGCATATTTTAATTCTCTACATCTTTTCTATTGGACAAAATTACATTGAGGCAGAATATGAAACAAAAATAATTAAAAAATATTGAGAAATGCTGAAGTTGTGAGTTTTTTCCACTTTCTCCTCTACCCCTACAGCACACTTTGTTGCAGGAACGTTGCACACACGTTGCAGTACATTACAATGTTGCCGTTTGGTTGCAGGTTGCATTGCAATATTCCTGCAACATTGTGGAAACATTGCCGTGCAATATTGCGCTCGCAACGTATGAGCAATATTTCCGCAACATTGCACACACATTGCCGTGCAATATTGCAATGGCCACGTTTGTGCAATATTTCCGCAATATTGCACACACATTGCCGTGCAATATAGCATGGCAATGTGTGTGCAATATTGCCGAAATATTGCACACCCATTGCCGTGCAATATTGCGCTCGCAACGTATGAGCAAGCTTTCGGCAATGAATCCGCAATAAATCCGGAATTCGCAACCAAGGATATTTGTAAAAAAGTGTTACACGTGCCAATTACTGCCAGTGTCTCTACCATTGACATTTAATTTATTATGCGCAATGAAAAAGTTCCGTATTATCGAGTGAAAATTTCTAAGTCCCGATTTATTGCGGATTCATTGCCGAAATCTTGCTGTTAAGTTGCGAGACCTCGCAACGTATGAGCAAGATTTCGGCAATGAATCCGCAATAAATCCGGAATTCGCAACCAAGGATATTTGTAAAAAAAGTGTTACACGTGCCAATTACTGCCAGTGTCTCTACCATTGACATTTAATTTATTATGCGCAATGAAAAAGTTCCGTATTATCGAGTGAAAATTTCTAAGTCCCGATTTATTGCGGATTGGTTGCCGAAATGTTGCTCATACATTACGAGTGCAATATTGCGCTCGCAACTTACCAGCAAGATTTCGGCAACCAATCCGCAATCAATCGGGACTTAGAAATTTTCACTCGACAATACCGAACTTTTTCATTGCGCATAATAAATGAAATGTCAATGGTAGGGGCACTGGCAGTAATTGGCACGTGTAACACTGTTTTTACAAATATCCTTTGTTGCTGTATATAGTTAATGAATTTGTTTAAACTCTATAGTGTTAATTAAATAATTGTCTTAATTATTTATGTCAGATATTGTCCACGATCGCATATATTCCCTCGGCGATAGCCTGTGGAATCTTAGACTGTATTCTGCATGTCGACATTTCAGGATCGTTCCGCGTAATTCCGGATTTATTGCGGATTCATTGCCGAAATCTTGCTCATACGTTGCGAGGTCTCGCAACTTAACCGCAAGATTTCGGCAATGAATCCGCAATAAATCGGGACTTAGAAATTTTCACTTGACAATACCGAACTTTTTTATTACGCATAATAAATTAAATGTCAATGGTAGGGACACGCGTGACCCTAAAATATATATAAAAAAATGATGTCAAACGATTGTATTAAAAATGCACTAAAAACTAAAAAAAAACATTATTTTCTTGTACTACGCAGGATATTTCATAACAGAATATGCATCAACTTAATACAATATCAAGCGTCGAAATGAATTTGTTGTGAAATATCCGACTCCGCGATTAGGGAGATGTAATGAAGTTTGTCAAAACGAATCTTTGTTTTTAAATAATTTGTGTTTAAAGTGTTGCACGGTAGGAGTATAAGTTGGAATACGTAAGTAATGTTCTCAATCAACAGTTCTAGCTGCAGCGGTATAGTGTTCGTCTACGGTGCTTACGGGTCGCGGGTTCGAATCTCGCTGGGGTAAAATATTTTTCTATTTAATAAAGATACACGGATGTTATACTACTATGATTCTGCACACATTCATGTCGTCGCCCCCCTCGGAGACACGTCCGATATATATGATTAAATAAAATGCCTTTATTTTTATTTTTGTAAAATCTGAGAAATGTTGCACAGACATTGCTGTAAAATCTCAGAAATATTGCGCGAACATTGCTGTAAAATCTCAGAAATGTTGCGCGAACATTGCTGTAAAATCTCAGAAATGTTGCGCGAACATTGCTGTAAAAACTCAGAAATGTTGCAGAAATATATCCTGCAATGTTGCACGCGGCGGACATAGCAATTTACTTGCAACTTTTCGGCAATATTCCGTGCAATGTTTCAGATATCAAACCGCAACGTAACTGAGACATTTCGGCAACCAATGTGCTGTAGGGGTATGCGTCGGACCACTGTGCGGCGCGTTTACCTGCATTGGCCCGTCCGTTACTTTTTACGCTGTAACTCTCGCAATTTCTCGAATTTTTCAATGAAATCTTTTTCAAAATACTTCAAAAACTTGTGGCTACCATAAACAATCGAGAAAAAAAATCGATTTTTTGACTCCGAAATACCCCCTTAATGCAAAATCTGATATAGTTCCATTCACATAATCATTATAAAATATCAGTTACACAGCACGTCAGCCTAAATTTTCGAAAGGAGATTAAAATATTTCCAAATCATTTCCCCATAAATAGTACCCACTTTAGCACCCAACGAAAGTATTTTTCACCTGTAAAGACAGAGGTAATCTTCCTAGTATCTTTACAGGGATTTTTCCTCGGACACTCTTGCTCGTTGCTCCGCTTCGTGCCGCCAATGCACGCAGAGGTTAATCCTCTATCGTGCATCCAGTCCCGCATCTTCACCCCCCAATCGTCTCCTCTCTTCCACCCCTCAGCGGGCACCACCGAATTCCCGTAATCTAATGAATGGCCTAACCCCAATATCCTCTCGCTTCGGCCTCACCTACCCCCCGTATGTACTCTCACCGTATGTACCATGCATGTAAATACGTTTACGGGCGAAAGATTCGAGGAGATACCGGGGTGAGCCAGCGTTTCTGTGCGTCGCAACTTCTTTAAAACTTCCCGACCCTCCAGCGATAATTAATTATCCCGACGTTATCGCGATCACACCCCCCGCTCCCGGGGGTTGATTTAGCCAAGACGATCGAATCGGACGTCCAGCAATTTCCTCTCCGCTGGATCGTTACGCCGCGGCTCGCCTATCCGCGGTTAACGAAGAAACTTCGGCGGCGCGAAAGTGGCGGAAAAATAAGGAGCGCTGATTGTTGACGGGGCCCGTGGACGTGCTGGCCGAGGTAGCTCGAGACTTTCGCGAGCGTGGATAGGGCAGCGGGTGGGAATTAGTCGGAAGCAAATTGGTGAGCTGCGGAAGTTTTCAATGCGGTTCGTTAGGTGTAGTGACCCACGCGGGGCGAAGTAACGTCTAACAAAATCCGTGTACGCTGGTGACGAAGAAAGGACACGACGAAGCACGGACGGAACGTCGCTCTAGCGATACCGTTGCTTTTATTCAGCCACCAGTGTTTTTCTTCCACCCACGTGCAGTCGAAAGTTTCTCGTACATGCTGGTATATCCGAATTGAAGCTCGCCTCCCCGTGAACAACGGCTAATTACACGGCGAGAGCAAGGCGAGGTTCTTTCGGCCAGAACGAGGGACGGGACAAGTCGAGCTCGAGGCGAGGCGAGGCTCGCGGAGAGGCGAGCCGCCTCGCGAGAGGGTGCACGGATGCGCAAATGCGTTTATTTTCGGGGAATAATAAAAAGGGTCGTCCGACGGCCGTGACGCTCGGCGATCGTACAGCAAAGTTGAGAATAATGTTTCGGACACGACGCTCGTCTGGCTTTGCCCCTGCCTCCGCACCCACCTACACCCCCGCCCGCCGCTCTACGATCTCCACCAGCCTACCCTTATACGCGTGTCCGCCGCAGATTCAGACTCCTAATTAAGACGAGGGTGCGAGAGGGGTTTCAGGGGTTTCTCCCGGGGTTCTCCCCCGAAGGGAGGTGGGAGGATGTGGGCGAGGGTAGAAGGAGGAGGGTTTTCACGAGGTAAGGGGCACCCGTGCCGCGCCGGAGGGGTAAGCCAAGGCAAAGGGGGTAAGGAATATTGATCACGGGACCACCACGACGGCGAGGCAGGGACTGCCCGTACACTTCCCCTCTCTCTCTCTCTCTCTCTCTCTCTCTCTCTCTCTTTCCATCGCCACCACGTCTCTCTCCCTCCGTCCTGCTATCGTCTTGTTCTACGTAAGTGTGTCCCACGCTCTCCCACGTAACCGTCGCCGCCTTTCGCCGTCGCTCCCGCCGTGTAACCGGCCAGACTAAACCACCAAACGCCAGATGCGTGAAATCAGTCGGTTAGAGGCTGCCCCGCAGCCTTTGCGAATTATTGACGCTGAAACCGCGACCGCGGAACAGATGATGCTGCGAGCCATACCCGAGATTCAGCCCTCGGGAGGAACCAGTCCACGGGACTGGACGGAAGCATAACGAATGCGAATACGCGGAGGAACAGTGACGCGGCCGTGCTGGGGCAGGATCGCGCGGTGTTGGGGTAATTATCTCGCGTCGGGGAGCATCTCAGCGGATCAGTCATTCGCGAGGAAATCGGTGAGCGATCGAAACTAGGGTGTACGAATCGTTGTATAGGCTTTCCTAGGAAGCAAGGTGAACGAGAAGCTGGGACCGAGGGACGCCAAAAGTGCGGAGAAAATTAAATAAAGATTTGAAAGAGGTAGAGAAATCGCAGAGTAGGGGAGGGTTGCCTATATCGTGCCGCTTAAGACATTCTAAGTTATATTTCATATTTGGTACTAATTTGAACGGAAATGACTATTGGATATTGGAGCTTGGTCTTTTAGGCACCTACTATTATACGCTTAACCTTTTGTTCGGAACAAATTAATTTGTTATTAATCTTTTTGTCACATACTGTAAAAGGTACGATTTAGGCAACCGGTCTCCTAAATCGTACCTGCACTAAAAATAGTGTCAATAACAAATAGAGAAGAAACTATTCAATATGCAGTGATGATTATTATATAGTTATATATACATATGTATATGAATCACACACAGGCCGCAATAAACTATGTATATGATATATGTACATAACCTATATAACACACGAGTTGTCAAATCCTACTGGTACGATTGTAGTGGTACGATTTAGGAAACATGATCAATTTATTTATAAATATAAATTTAAACTTTATAATGAATGTAATATGTACTTAAAATGAATGTAAAATATTCTACATTAAACCACCCGCTTTTAGAGAAATACATAAATACAGGAGAAAATTGCATTGTTTGATTATTATCAGCTAAAATAAACTGGTAAACTTACATCAATCATAGCTGATTTTTTTAAATGCTTGTACCGTTAAGGAACTAGTTCTTGATCAGGCACTAATTCTTGATCAGTTCATGAAATAAACCGTTCTTTTGAGTTTATGTCAATAAATAATTGTTTGAAATAATTACTAACATAAAAATTGATAATTCAAAAATATATGTGTTGTCTATGGAAGCAGTTAGTATTGTTAGTTTTAGATGATTAAAAACTAGTTCCTAGATACCTTATTACTCCATACCTTATAAGTATTTAAATTATATATTTATTTTCAACTTTTTAAAATTTTTCCTTGAAGTTTAAACATTAATTCAACTTGTAGTATAAAAAAAGTCTATGGTTTAATGTTTTATTAGGTTAAAAATAAATATTAAAGCGGGAAACCTTCTAAACTGATCAGAAACTAGTTCCTTACCGGTAGCACGCACAAAATAGGGTGTAAGCTCGAAAGGTTTTGTTTCTATTTCTTATTTCGCATTTACTTGATATTTTTATCATCAGACGTCGTTTGATATTCATTAATTTTTGAGAAATTGATGCGGTACGATTTAGGTGACCGGTACGATATTGGCAACTCTCCCCTAATTGTCTCCGTTCAGCGCGCAATGGATTTATAATCATATTTCTATCTAAGCCGCTGCTTCTGATTCCCCCAAAAAACCCAGTCGATTTCTCCGGTACGCGCGGACGAAGCCAAAGTTCCTTGGCAATCACTGTTGCGCTGCGAGTGATTCTCCGCAGGTGAAGCAAGCCCGACGAAACGGGCCTTGTTCGTGTAACGTCTAGCAGAGAAACAGGACCCTGTCGGACGAAACTTCTGCTCTCCGCCCCCTCGTATCTGGAGGGTTGCCTGACGAACTTTGACGCACACGCTCGGCCGAACAGAATCCACGGTCGCAGACGTGTGCAGCGTTCTCACGAGTTTTCGAGAGATCTTCCAGAATGGCAAGAAGAAGGAACGACTTGCCTCGTTCCCGGGGTCTACGGCAAGGAAGAACGGGGAGACGGACGAGCCAGCGAGTTTACACGACGCAGCGACTCTCGTCTTTCTGTCCGTCGCTCTGCCTTAATTAAATCTCTCGACCCTTCCACGAAGAACTCGCGGCTCTCTAGCCGGGGAGCTAGAAGTAGAACGGACCACCCCTGTCGCTTCCCTACGCGACTTCCCGTCGCAACGCGTCGAGCTTACAAAGATTTTCCCCGCTAATTACTGTAACGTCGGCTAATTCGCGGCTGAATTTACGCGGCACCGATGAGACTGACGACCAAATGGGGGATGAATCCTCTGATTTCGTTATAAAATTCTTCAACTTCTATTTACCCAAGGTACAATATTTAAAAAATTCGATTCATTAACTTTTCGCAACCCCTTGTCGAGACGGACCATCTTCGTAAAAGGCTGCCACCCGATAACAGCCACGGACCAGTCATTCGGCGCATAATGGACGATTGATCTGTCGCGGGCGACGTCTTTCCTCGGTCGGCCACTTCACAGATTCAATGCTCCAGCATTTTCATGGCTCTAGGTGCCGTTATTCGGTCCGGTAACGAACGTCAAGGGCGACCTCGACGAGGCCGGAAGAGATCTCATTGTCCAGAAGCGGAGGCCACGATAGGAGGGTTGCGCGCTGCCGGCAACCAGCCAACTCAAACTTTGATATGGTTTCCTAAATAACCAAGGCGACCGATACCGCAGCACGATAGTCCACCCGCCTCTCGCCCCCGTTGCCGCGCCACCGTCCCCCGGTCTGCTTCTGCATCCACTCCGATCTATGGCGGGTCCAGGGTGGGTATCGTAACTACTGTCGAAGCATATTGAAACCCTCACACCACATCGATGACCTAACTCTCGACGCCGCCCGGCCCGCCCCGGTACAGGGCACAACCGGTGTGCCCTTCCCGTGCAAAACCATCGTTGGGGGGTGCGTTTGTCGTTTCACGGAGCGAGGCTTGGCCCGCGTGCACGTCGCGGTCGATCGACATTTTCCCGCGCCACGCCGTGCCCTGAGTGATTTGAGAACGGACTGACAGGCAATCTGGTAGGTGGACGAGTTAAGGAGTAGAGGACAGAGCGAGCCAGAAGGGTGGACGAGGGAGAGAGGGACACTGGTAATGACCAGCGATTTATCCGCCCGTGGACGGCCCAAGAATTTGAAATTAAAATCCGCGCTGGTAATTGCTGGAAGGATATCGTCGGGGAAAGTATCGAGCTCCAGCTTGGTCGCGGATGAATCAGGTGACCGTGGGTTGCATTTTAATTAAGCAAAAATTGTGGCGATGGCCTCCATGCGCGGGCAGATTGAGCAAACAGGGGGCGAGGAAACTTTGATGTGTTCATCGGAAATATTTGATGGGTTGCTAGTTGAACTCGTGAAATGTATCTTGGTCTATGATTTCGGAGTATTCTTATCACCATATGGCGAACTCCACTTTTCGGTTAAAGGGTAGGGTAGACCGGGGGCGGTAGTAACAGGGGGGCGAATGTAACACGCTAAATATCTCAAAACATATAATAGATATTAACGCCAATTTTGGATATATGATGAAGAATGACATTTGGAATATACACATCCATGCCCTAAGAATACAGATACGCAATAGACATGGATAGTGAAGAAAATAACTTTTCGATACCCTAAAGTAACTTTTCCTTACTGACTTAAAATTGTAATATAAACACTCCCTTTGCAAGTATATGCTTGTTCGATTTTGTAATCTGTAATTCGACCTTTTTTAAACTAATATTGATCGTTACTTGGCACTTTTAAGCGTCTCGTTAGTCAAAATTTATAATTTAAGTTCAAAAGCATGGTCGGGGACGATTGTAACATCCGCAGTCGGGGTCGGTTTTACCGCAACAGAACCGAATAGGGACAAAGAAGGCGAATAATATTGTCTTATTTGCATGAAATCATATAGCATAGCACAAGCAAACCAAATGAAAAATGGGTGCAATATACTGAATGTAAGGATTGATCTGATGAAGAATGCACCAGCCAAAATGTCTTTTATTTATGCCACAATTGCTACACCACGTAATTTGTTATAGATTTTACATTTTTCATTTATTATTATAATTTAAATAAAAAAATATTTTAATTTTGTAAAGTTATATTTGTGCTACTATCGACTCCATGCAGTGTTACAACCGACCCGGGGTCAGGGACGGTTGTAACACTTTCTCCGCTTCTCATTTTTTATTAATAACCGGAATATTACTTGACATACAGCGAAACTGTTGTGGCTCAAATAATGTCAGATAAATAAGTAACATTTTCGTAAAAAAACTTTTGTTGTAACTGTAATAGTTTTTGCGTAATCGTATTCCAAAGTCAAAGTGTTACTACCGCCCCCGGTCTACCCTACTGACACTGTAGAGCCCGGAAGGGCAGCCTGATTTTGAGAATTTTTTGTGCGAGTATAGTGAATGGAATACGAAATCTGTTTGAAGGCCTTTATTGTACATACCTTGAAGTATGATCACAATTTTTTTTATTTATTTTTTAATACAAAATGGCGGCGCCACAGCTCAACAAAAGAAACTTCTTCTGAAAAACAGTGTTCCGCGGCCGGAAAGATTTCTCCTTCAATTTTTTACCTAGAACAGAAAACCAAATTTTGTGGATTCTATATAGGTTTATCTCGGCAAGTACACGAGGAAGTTAAAAAATACCGATTTTTGTAAGAATGATGCGTGATTGAACAAAACACGGAACTGCCACAACCTCGAAATTGTTGAAACGCTTTGTTCAATCACGCACCATTCGTACAAAAAACAGTATTTTTTAATTTCCTCGCGTACTTCCCGAGATAAACTTATATAGAACGCAAAAAATGTTGGTTCCTTGTTCTAGGTAAAAAATTGAAGGATAAATCGTTCCGGCCACGAAACACTGTTTTTCAGAAGAAGTTTCTTCTGTTGAGTTGTGGCGCCGCCATTTTGTATTAAAAAGATTAAAAAAAAATTGTGATCATACTTCAAGGTATGTACAATAAAGCCCTCCAAACAGATTTTGTATTCCATTCGCTATACTCGCATAAAAAAATTCCCAAACTCAGGCTTCTTTCCGGGCTCTACAGTGTCATTACCCCTTAAGTAATTAATCCCAGAGCAATATTTACACCAGGAGAGGTTCCCAAGAGAGAACGGATAAAGATTCTCCAGAAACCTGATATTCACGGGTCCCTTAGGATCAACCCAGGAAGTGCATGGGAACGATCGAGAACGACTTGACCTGCACGAGGAGGCTTAGAATATATTTCCTGTAGGCAACGGCGAGTCGGCGTTGCTGTATCTGGAGGTTAACTGTTTGTCCGCTAATTAGAAGCTAACAGCAGAACTAAAGTTCCGAACTTTAAAGTTTCTTGCCTCTGCAAGAGCCTCCTGCGCCCGCTCTGTACCCTTCTTTGGGGGCGGCGCAGACACCCCAGAGGCGAACGCCCCGTCGTACCTCCACTCTTCCTCTCTTTCACTCCTTCATCTACGACCGGCTAGCGTTAATTACTAATTAATTGTTTCGCATGTTTGAGTTTTAAATGGATAAGTTAAACAGCGCATAAGAGCCCTGGACGTGGAGAGAGCCGCGAAGCCTAACTTCCCTCCCCCGCTTCCGTTTCCTCCCCCTCTCAGTCCGCGGCTCCTCCGCTTCCTTTCTTTTTCCCTCTCGCCCGCTCTCACCTCTGCTCGTCCCCTTTGCGTACGATTACCGTGCAAACGGTGTACCGTCGGTTAACGAGGTTAGGATGACCGTGCGAGCGAGAGCTGGGGAACCGCGCTCGTTCGTTTATTCGTTTTTCGCCTGGTCGCCAAACCGGACCAACCCCCTGTCCCCGAATTACACGCGACTTCGAGCTGGAGCACTTTGTTCTCGCAATGCATGATACGCGAGCTAACGGGCCCTGAAAGTGCTCGCGACGATGGACGGCCTTTTTAGAGAGGTTCAGATTTATGACAGCAATTTCGCAGGAAACGAATACAGTGGAGAGCTACTGAAACTAATTATGCAATTGGTGGACGAGATATGATGTTCTTATTCTTAAGTATTCTTGCGTCTAGGAGGAAGTAGTGAAAGTACTTTCCTTGCCAAAAGTCCTGGAGCTTGACTATTTATCAGTATAGAAATATCGAAACATTTGCTCATAAATTGCTGGGGAATATTAATGACATCCCTGCTTATCCCAGCATTGCCAGCGTTTATTTACGCATTTAAATGGATGTTTCGTATTATCCTCGCCCCGCGGGAGAAAAATCCCTGATAATTTGGCCGTGTCGCGAGTCTACAAATCGTTTTACCTCAATCTCGGAGGGCCGGAGGGAGACAGGGGCGGTTTACCCTTCAGAACTGGAGCGAGTCTTCCCGGAGCCGTAATCGGCGCTCAAATAAAAAGGCGTAATGCCAGATAAAACATCCCATTTGTCTAACGACGATTTTTCTCTCTGCCCTGGGTCAGGGCGCGCCTTCTGCCTCCCTCGCTCCTTGCTGGGGGGAGGGATGAATCGGGGTGGTAATCATCTTAAACACCATTGTCACAGACACCTCGTGTAGGCTGGCTGGCACTCGATGCCGCGCCACCTGATTCTTCCGTAATTGAGATGGATCGATAAGGACCACCCCCCCGCGGAGAGGAGAACGAAGGAAACGGGCAGAGTCGAGGGCGCTGCTTTTTTAATTCGATGAGCTAATGTACCGACAGTTACATTAACGGTGTCCCTGGGGTGTCACATCTTTCCGAGATGCTGCCCCCTCTAAACGCTGGATCCCAGAATCGATAGGTTGTTCTGCATGCCGCTCTGCCCCCCAGGCTGTGCGATCGAGAAGTCAATGGATCGTAACTTTTCTACGGGGACTAATTCTTCACCCCACAAAATTTTGATATCTCACACAAGTTCCATGAAATAGAATAGACTATTAGCCTTATAGGGTAGATGTACCAGTAAATGAACACGTACCAGTGAATGGACATTTTTTTATTAAAACGAGTGAAATAAGTTATTAAAATAAGCAACTAGTTAATTAAAGACTTCTTTCAATTTCTTGCTTCATATCCAAAGAATTTTTGCAGCACGTGGAATCAATCGCGCTGCAAACATAATTTTATAAAAGTGTTCATTCATTGGCCTTAAGTGTTCATTTATTGGTGCGTTTACCCTACGTCATTCAAATGAATCGCTGAAAGAACCAGGTTTCTATCGCGATCCACGAGCGACGCCCAAAGGAGCAGCCGAATTGAAGACGCGTTTAAAACGGATGCTAGGCGCACGAGCTCTCATTGGGAGTAAATAATGAAGTACGGGGCAGAGTGACGTGGCGCGCGGGGCCAGGAATAAATCAGGAATAATCGGAGAAGCGGGTCGGCGAAATCGAGGTCTGTTATTGACTGGCGTGCAGGGACTAGCTGGCGGGGGGGGGTTGGAAAAAGAGGAATCGGAGGAGGGAGCGTCAGAGCAGAAAGGTAGAAAACAAGAGCGTGGGGTGAATCTGGTGTCTTAACCGGCCGACGGGGGGAGGACAATTATTTAACGGGGGCGTCTAGTACGACGTTCTAGCGCGACGCTACCGTTGCGTCGGCGACGAGAGGCGAGAGTCCGCGGCTGTTAATTGCTGGCTGTCAGGGGCACGCAGTGACACGGACCACCGTTGCCGAGGGACCGCCTCGTCGAAGGCTCCCGCACGCGTTCGCCGAACCCTCCTCTTTCTGGGGAGGAAGCTCACCCACCGATCAACGTTGGACTGCGATCCTTCTCACGAGTTATCACCATTCTACAATCTCGTACTAGGTTCTGTGAAGGAACTTTCCTCGAAATGTTCCATTTTCCAGGAAGATCTCTGCGCGCACACGAAGAGAGGTACTCCAAATGAGATATTTAAAATTCTGTGTATCAAAGATATATAGGGTAGACCGGGGCGAATCGGATCACAGGGCGAATCGGATCAAAATAAGAATTTGGTCCATATTCCTTATATCGCGATAGAAATGAGCATTCCGATCGTTCGTAGTACCTCGTCCCTCTCCCCCGCACCTACTGTAATAGCCCATCAATTGTTTTAAGTCATTGTTTAGAGCTGGCATACGTTTTCAGTGAGATGAACGCGTGCAAACGTTACAATTTTTGTCCGAATCTAACCTAGGTAATCTGCAATTTCGTAATTAAAATAAAAAGTAAGCTTGAAAATTCAAATGTGTTTATTGTTATTAGTTTGCACGGTGTCCAAGTTTAGTGTTTGATGTATTTTACACTATTATATCATAATATGTTTATGTAATCTCCACCGTTTGAAATACTATGAGGCATTTGATGGAAAAAGGGCACATACGCCAAAATGCCATTTCGAGTAAATCGGTTTCAAAGCTTTCATTATAGTATAACTTAATGAAAAGTAATGCAATTAAATCCAATTTTTTTTAAGGATGTAGTATCATATCCTTCAAACGTTTCGTAAACAGAAGTCATGATTTGAAAATGATATGTGTCTTTATTTAATAGTTTTATGCAAGTGGTTTATGTGCCCTTTTTCCGTAAATAGGGTAAATTCATAACAAAATTGCTTCTTTGTTTAGTTATTTACATATAATTTTGTTTACATACTTCGTTGGCCATTTTTTATACATCGCTTAAATAAAAATACAAAATGAAGCGCAAAACTAAACAAAAAATATTATGTTTTAAGTAAGTATTAATTTCTCCGATTTTTTGCAGCAAGCTGTCTTACAAATCACTTTCATCTTTCCTAAATTCGCTTCTTTCCTTGCGGATTCGATACACGCCTCACTTTCCATAGTTCCTCGCTTACACAAAATCAAACGTATTGCACGACTAGACAGTAGACAGCACGGCAGCGCGACCGGTCAGCGACTATGTAGCTGCATGTCGCTCACGCTACGTAACAAAACAGCGTTTAGCTAATTTAAACGTGGGAGAAGAAATGTCCTTGATATATTATATATATATAACATATACCTGAGTCGATTTAACCGATTTACGGAAAAAGGGCACATAGGCCTATGTGCCCTTTTTCCATCAAATGCCTCACTTATATATGGGGCTAATCGGATCACGTTATTTGGGGCGAATCGGATCGCTCTTTTCTTTCATTTGTGTATTTTTATGATTATAAATATGAGAATTGTTTATATACAGATGTTTCGTACGTACGAAAAAAGAGCAACCAGGGATCATGGTGTCAAAAAAAAAAAAAAAAAATAAGGGAAGCTGTGATAAAAATTAAATCTAAAGAAATGACGAAAAAATAAATAAATTCTTAGAAGATGGCATTGTATTTACTGTGGTGAAAAATTAATTCGTCCACTTTCAGAAGATTGTCTGAGAAGAGTGGTGCCACGAGAATTGTACTGATAGAGGCGGCAAAAAACGGCAATATCGTTCCGATCTGTGTGCTAAGTAGTGTCACTTGACTCCACTGTCATTAAATTAGATTTGCTTAAGTTGATTCAAAAGATTTTGTTATGAAAATTTCAGTTTTTTCAGAAATGAATGGGTTATCCGATTCGCCCCCAAGGTTCGGGGCGAATCGGATATTTCTCACTTTTTCGTTTTTTGTTTATAAATGAAAGATTCTTATGTTTAGTTTGAATTTTTATATATTAATGTTGAAGCCAAAGGTGTACTGATCACGGATATGTAATAAAAAATTAGTTTTTTAATGTTTGACTATTACTATTTTACCGTCAAACACAAAGTGATCCGATTCGCCCCGGTCTACCCTACGATGATCGTGAAAAAAATATATATATCCTTTTACTTTTATCCGGCTACTTCGCCGGACCTTTAAATTATCTTCACCCTTCATTTCGATATTACATCGCACAACCACCAGCCCGATTCGCGTTGCAGGGAAAAGATTGACTGAAGCTTCCCTCGATTTACTTTAAATCGCTCCGACTCCTCTCGGATCGGATTGTAGGAACAGCGAGGAGGCAACGAGGCAAGGGGACTCCCGCGCAGGACGTAATTCGAACGTTGACAGGTATTTATCCTGCGCGGCAGGAAGCGGCGCTATGTGGGCGGTCGAGTGAAGGTGGATAGGAGGAGCGGAGAAGTAGCGTGACGACGTTAAGAGCATTAAAGAGACGTTTTCCGCCCGACACTTAGGTTTTCGTTCCCGCGCCCACTCCATAGATTCCCGGCCTATCGGCTTAGCGCTTGGCGGGTGGTCCCCCGCGCCACCCTTGGCTTCCTTCTGCGCTGTCTTCCGCCGAGCGAAAGGACGGCTCGCCGGCGATGCTGCCGTTGCCGTTTCTCTCTAGGAAATATTTTCCTAAGCGTAAGAACTTAAGTACTCCGTGGGGCGCATACGGAGCGCCTCCACTCATTAAAGAATCCTCTCCGCGGGGCAGCGGCGTCGAAGCGCCAGTGAAGCGAAATGGAAGATGAAAGCTCCGCGGCTTCCACGAATCGGATTCAGATTTCTTTCGTCGGGTTTGTTAGAGTAATATCGGAGAATCTCGAGCGGGAAGCAGGGACACGCGAGAAAAGTGAATAGTACGGGATTAAGAAGTAGGGGCAGGTTTCGCGGAGTGTGGTGTTCCTGTAAAACTTTCTGCATTTTGGGAGCTTACTAATTTCAGTGGCACGTCTACTGTTGTACTGAATTAATGAACTTGTTTCGAGGAGTATTTCTATTTCAACCTCAAAGAGAGGCCACCTTCGCTGAAATTCAAATCAGAATGCTGAGCAAGTAAGAGTAAACGGTGTCGCAGTGGAGAAAGACGGAGGGCGGAAGCTTCGAGTTCCATTTCGTTCTGGCGTTTCGACGCCGGGAGTCTGGGCGGACCGAGGGGTTGGCGGGACGCGTCGCTGGCGGTTGCGAATTATCAGCTAAGAGGAAATTATGGAAATAGATATAAATCGAGAAGAAGAGCGCAGACAGCGTCGTCGCGGTTAGGCGAGGCAACCGATTCCTGAAGGGCACCGTAAGTCGGTGCACCGTTGGTGGCTGGTCCGCCTTTAAAATAATGGAGCCTAAGTAGCCAATTTGAAATGTAAAGATCCATCAGCATAAATTAAACATGGCGCCCAGACGTAAAGGATTGCCTTAGCTTCGTCGATGATCGCCTTTCCCCAGCCGTGGAAAAGGGTTTTGACACAAAACTGCTGCTTAAGTCCGCCGTTAACTTTAAGTGCGGCGAATAAACAGTTTCATTTAGGGCACACGTAACTTTCGATTGGCTTTCGAAAGACCAAACCCAACGTATTAGCTTCACATGGAAATTATTTAAAGCATTCGAAAATTACAAGTTTACGAGTTTGTATGAAATCAAGTGACTTTATTTTTCTTATACAATAAAATTATTCTCGGAGCAATTATTTTAGATTTCTTAGCACGCCATCTCGTGGAATTTGGGGATAAGTGATTTGTGACAATGGCCCAGGGAAAAGGACTCTTAATAATGGAAGGTATCAGAATTAGAATTCAGAAGACTAAATTTGCTTCTGTCGATTACTAAATCAGGATCAAGATAGGGGAAGTCACAGTGTATAAACATGGTGTTGAGAATCGACAGCTGATCCTCCTATTTGGGATATACTTTCGGTCACTTCAGATCAAGCTGCAAGGTATTTGCAAGACTTATTTCCTAATATTAGCCGCTGTCCTAGTTTAAAGTCAGGAAATAAAATTTTCCGCAATATAATAGTATCTGAGATTCCATTTAAGGGGATACAGGACTATTGAAATCTCGAAAAATCGATTTTTTTATTACTATTAATTCTGAAAGTGTGATCCTTTGTGAACATTTACAACAAAGTTTCATGGGGAAATTCGAATTAATTACGGAAATTATAGCACTAAACGTAACTGAGTGCATCGCCGAGAAACGGCCTCGCAGAGCGGTATTGGCGTAGGGGACTTGAAACCGTTTATCTCGAAACTACATTTTTAAACACCGTACATCACCGTGTATGTACATCATAACTTTCGAACGAATGAATATTTTCACTTGAAATTTTAACTGGAGGTGTAGAATTCCTTCCTCTACAACATGGAATTTCCGCATCAACATTGGATGTTTGTAAAAAATTTTATAAACGATTAAAGACGAGTTTCTTCCGTAAAAGTGTGGGGAAGAAATTGATTCGTGTGTAACTTTCACAATTTTTGTTTAAATACACCAGTCTAATTTCATGTCGTAGATTTTAGTGTCGAAATTTCTCGCCCCAAAGCATTTTGCTTTCATATGATTGGTTCACCTGATACTACCTACACCGACTACATCTGCGCACTGCGCAGGACCATCTTCAGCGCTTAATTGTGTCAACAAATTTGCACATTCCGACAATTTTTTTTTTTGGTAATTACTCGGAAACGCGTCCACAAGAAACTGTGAAAATTACGGGTATAATAGTTACTTGGTAACTAAGCAATCCAACACAAAAGAAACCATCAATTTTACGTGTCCAATAGTCCTGTACCCGCTTAAGGGGTTAGGCCACCTTGGACGGAGCAAAATTGCAGTCATTTTCGGCATTTTTTTTAGGAAGATAATAAAATAAACAGAAAATTTAATATGAAGCCTGTTATTATACAACTCTCGCCGGAAAAAAATCGTATTTTTTTTCTTACAAAATAGCGGCGGTAGAGCCGTGATACGCAAGATCTTGTGGAGCGACGTTTTCCACGGTGTTCAATCTCACGGCTATACCGTTTGAGTTAGAACAAAAAACCAAAAAGCTTTATTTTCTGCATGCCTAAAACTATGGAAGTACGTAGGGAAATCCAGAAACATTAATTTGTCTCGAAATGGTGACCATGGAGAGAAAAAGTGCATTTTTTTTTTTTATAAAAGTGTCAATTGCACAGAACATATTCAAGATATCGCAAAACCGCTACGTACTTCCATAGTTTTAGGCATGCAGAAAATAAAGCTTTTTGGTTTTTGTTCTAAGTCAAACGGTATAGCCGTGAGGTTGAACACCGTGGAAAACGTCGCTCCACAAGATCTTGCGTATCACGGCTCTACCGCCGCCATTTTGTAAGAAAAAAAATACGTTTTTTTTCCGGCGAGAGTTGTATAATAACAGGCTTCATATTAAATTTTCTGTTTATTTTATTATCTTCCTAAAAAAAAATGCCGAAAATGACTGCAATTTTGCTCCGTCCAAGGTGACCTAACCCCTTAAGAACCTTCTTCCTTTAACGAACACATGTGTCCAGAAGAACAAAAATGAAACATTCAACCTGTTTACTAATAAATCAGATCAATCAATCATCGTCACAACCGCACAGAAGACACCTGACAAGTGACTTCTATGGAATCCCATACAACAGAACGGGTACCCACCCAACACCGAGCGTCCCACGAAGAGTTCTTCAAAGGGCCCCATTAAAAAATCATCTCCCCGTCTCCATAACAAAGTGGATTCCGAATTTAATCGCCCTCCGAAGAGAGCAATATCCTCAGGGTCAAGTGCTCGTCGACGCGGTCGATTTGCCGCTAATTTTTTCCCCCTGCTCTCTCTCCTTCTATTTTTTTTGTTCCAGCCGTAGGGGTCTCCCCATTGGCGTGAATTCGCGCGGAAGGATCGGGAAGCGAAGAATACGTGGAGCCCAGGATGGGGCTCCAGGCTGCCGCGGAGTCTGCGAGCTCTCGCGTCATGTGCAGCGGACGGGACGCGCGAATTAACAACTCACGCGTCATATCGCGCATTATTATCCGATATATCGGGTTATATATCAAACACCTTGCCTCCGCCCGCTTCGGCTGCTAGACGGCAGCCAGCGAGCGCTCGGCGTTTACGCGGAAAACGTGCTAACATCGTGCTTAACGAAGCCCCCCGAAGGGGTGAAAGGAGGAGGCTATCAGTTCCAGACGAAAGCCAAGACACCGTTTCCACGTGCTCACTGTCGCGTGTCGCGAGTCGTTAATATGCCCTGGCTGACGGTCGCATTTCTTCGTGAGCGACTACGATCGAAGTATTGCGGTATATTCGGGAGGATGTCTGAGGGGCCGACGCTGATGCACGCGAGTGCAGAGGTTGTTCTGATGGGAAACTTCGTCGGCGGTTCGAGTATGCTTAACGTGGATATCGTTTGCACGAGTCGCTACTGTACATTGCTGATTTTTAATTGACTCTTGAGGTGGCTGATGTTTGGCAGGGGAGACCGGGGTAAATTGTAACATAAGTAAAATCTTTTGAACGACAAATCTGGTAACACACAGCATGCGAGAGCTGCTTGGCGATATTGGCACCGTCGGGTTTAATGACACAAACGAGCGTTATTTTTTCATTTTGTGGTTATAGCCTAGAATTTTAGTATGTAGAGCGCGTAAGTAAATTTTGTCCTAGCGCTTTTAATACCCAAAAAATCAAGCTCGGGGTAAATTGTAACGTGTTACTACTTACTCCGCTCTAAATGGTGATAAAGCAAACATGCTGTTTGCTGACACACCGGAAGGAGATGCTTTAGACGAACGACAGAACGATCGAGAATTCAAAAAATAGAAGAAAAGTATGAAGGCAGAAATAAAGAAAGCGAGGGAGAAGATTTTGATAGAATCAGATGAATAAGCAATGATTGTTCTACTCATGTATATCGAATTTTTAATAATGATCTGGGTTTTCATTTATATTTTTTTTAGAAATGTTTATTTGTATTCATATTTGTATTTAAATAAGTAAAGCAGGTGTGTTACAATTTACCCCACATGGTGTTACTTTTTACCCCGGACTGGGGCACATTGTAACAAAGCTTCAGATTTGTTTAAGACGAAGCTAGATTTTGTCGCGTACTTCATGAGTTGACCACATAGGGTAAATGACCCAATTACTGCCAACCTACCCAACTACTGTCACCCTAAGCTGTTTTACTTAAAATAACGAATAAATCTTGTGGAATGATACATAAAAAAAATTTAGCATACAATTTAAACTGTTATTCATACGATACAAAAAACAGCACTTAATTTTTTCTTCGTTAATTTGGATCAAACGATCAAAAATTTTAAGCGGATATTAGGAGAGTGAAAACGATGACTTCCTTACTAGCGAAAGAGAAAACAAGGCGTTAAAGAAAATGCTGTAATTGTAATATTTAAGTTATTAACTGTTACGTGCCGACCAATTTTAAAAATTTTTGAAACTCAATCTAAGACATTGACAATTGATCCAACCACCTAGGTGTGTTACGGGATAACCCTCGGACAATTGTCAATGATCTATTAACCAGAGCTTTTTATAGTAATAATTTAATCCGATTCAAAGCCTGTCACGCCACGGCATATTCTCATGGAAGATTATTGTCAGCGATCTTCCAACGCTGTCGACGTTCTTAGAATGCGTGGTGATAAGCCTTTCGAGGCATTGTAGTAGACCACTTTATATTTTTCTTCCTTGTTAAATTTTGTCACACCATCATTGACACCTGATCCTACCATTGAGTGTTGTGGGAGTTTCCCTCGATCAATTGTCAATGATTTATAAACCGTATTATAATCATAATTTTATACCAGCCGTTACGCCACTGCGTTCTTCCATGCGAAAATCTTCCAACACCGTCAACGTTCTTAGAACGCCGGGCGCGATAACAACTTAGATGCTGGGAACGTTCCGAGCGACGACGGTTGGGCCCGTGTGCATGAGGTGCAGAGTCAGCAATTTTGGCGCTCTTTGTGCAAAGGCCCGAGTGCTCGGGCCTACCCTGCAAACGCTCGGGGCAGTCAACTGACAAGTCGCATAGTGCGCGGTTGATCTGTCCGAGGGACATAAATATCCGTTGAAATAGTCTTTGAGCCGGAGTTCCAGTGTGTCTTGTAGAACGTGGAAGGACTCAGTCCCCGTAGAGACTCTTATATACTTTTGCGTTTTTACTGTTTAAATTCTACCGTTTAAATCTTTATTTATATTCTTGCGTTTAATACTTAAATACCCTGTGAACATTATAATATTCTTTTAACTGCTCGGTGTGATTTGTGCTTCACGCCAGTGCTGTGCTTCAACCAGGGACTTAATACCGGTATAATGCTCATACCGGTATTTCGCCAATACAGCTATACCGAAACCGATATCATACCGAAAAAGATAAATACCGAAACCGATATCATACCGAAAAAGATAAATACCGAAACCGATATCATACCGAAAAAGATAAATACCGAAACCGATATCATACCGAAAAAGATAAATACCGAAAACAATCGGTTTTCGGAATTACCGGTAACCGAAATAAATACCGGTATTTTTTCGGTATTCTTCTCGGTGAACACCGAAACCTACCATGTTACTGAAAAGAATACCGAAAAAATACCGGTATTTATTTCGGTTACCGGTAACCTTTTGTTTTCGGTATTTATCTATTTCGGGATGATATCGGTTTCGGTATAGCGAAATACCGGTATGAGCGTTATACCGGTATTTGGTCTCAGACGAAGATACAACCGAAAAATACCGGTATAATACCGGTATTTTACGTACCGGTAGGAGTCCCTGGCTTCAACATCTTGCAGCGGCGCCCCAGGTCGCACAGAGAGAGAGACGGACAGAGTGACAGAGTAAGAGAGAGAGAGAGAGAGAGAGAGAGAGACCGTGAATACCGCTTTTAAAAACATTTAATAAGCTCTGCGCCGAATCGGTAAGTCCTTTTATCTATGATATTGTACGGGAGTGACAGTTGATTCAACCACTTAGTGGGTTACGGGATTTCCCTCGGTTAACTGTTACCTTCCCTTCGGCGTGTACCGCGTTCTAAATTTTAACCTGTTTTTCCTGTAATTTAAATCGCCGAGTAAATTACTTTCCATCGTTTTTTTTTCAATCCAATTGAATGTAGAAACTTGAACACATGCGATAATTGATTCAACCACTTAGTGGGTTACGGGATTTCCCTCGGTTAACTGTTACCTTCCCTTCGGCGTGTACCGCGTTCTACATTTTAACCTGTTTTTCCTGTAATTTAAATCGCCGAGTAAATTACTTTCCATCGTTTTTTTTTTTCAATCCAATTGAATGTAGAAACTTGAACACATGCGATAATGGATTCAACCACTTAGTGGGTTACGGGATTTCCCTCGGTTAACTGTTACCTTCCCTTCGGCGTGTACCGCGTTCTACATTTTAACCTGTTTTTCCTGTAATTTAAATCGCCGAGTAAATTACTTTCCATCGTTTTTTTTTCAATCCAAGTGAATGTACAAACTTGAACACATGCGATAATTGATTCAACCACTTAGTGGGTTACGGGATCTCCCTCGATCAATTATCGTCCTTCGCCTGTCGCCGAGCGTGTAATTGTAACCTCCGCTACGAAACCGAATTTGTACTAGCATTCTTATATTGTTTATCGTCAAACCCATGTAAATTCCCGTTTTTGTACCACCTTTAAACATTTCCTATTTTTCATTTATTTTTGTAATACATGGTAATATATACTTAAATATCGGCTCATTTTATTCGAACCTGTCTACGAAAATATCACATCCCCAACGGGTCAACCTGTATTGGTTGCAGCAAATACGTATCCCAAAACAATCCTGAAATTTTTGCATAACAACCTGATTATGTCAGAATTATTAAAATCTATCAAAATTCGTTAAGCGTTACGTGGAAGTAATTAAACGAATCCGCTCGGTCATAATAAAATCAACGCCCGCACGTAACAAACATAACAAAATATAATGTTATAGATAATATATGCATCATAGAAACTAATAATAACGATCGGAATTCAACGATTCGTTAAGTCTTTTTATTTATTAATTGGGTGACAGTGATTGGTACAAGCGTTTCAAGTATTTTGGTATTACTGTAATAGCAGTAGTTGCTCATGTACGTGAGACGACATAGCCTTAAAATGAGATAAACAGTATTAGGTTAGCTGGCAGTAATTGGGGTGTCAGTAATTGAGCCAAACACATTTTAAGGGTGTCAGTAATAGATCCCGAAATATATTTTTGAAATTGATGAATTTATACATAAAAATCAAAGTTTTAACATCCACCAAAATTTTTTCATCAAGTAAACGTATTAATTAAACAATAATAAATAACAAGAACAACATATATGTTTAGTCTATAAGTACGAAACTATAAGATAACGTCAGAGTCAACGCTTAAAGTGTCAGTAATTGGGCCCTTTACCCTATGTAAGTAGTAAGCCACGCAAATTATTTCCTGATTGAGGAAAACACTTTCGAGAAAAAACTGTGAAAACTTATTTCTTACAATCTGCCCCGATCTCCCCTACTATCTACAGCTTCTGGATCATCCCTTCGTGTGACATGATACTACGATGCATTTCGTACGTCTATCAAAGGCTTACGTCATTAGTCAAAGTTTCCTGTATTTCAATTTACTAAAGACATAATACAGTTTGCAAGCTTATGATTCAGAACAATCAAACGGGAGATGCCTTTGAAACGCTACAAACTGCACCACTTAGCTATACAAGTACCTCCTCCAAATTTCATCCCCAAAACTCACCCAGAACAATGTCCAAACACACTGACCAATGCCATTAATAATAAATAAATCGACTAAACGTCACAAAGAAGCTATTTAAAAAAAACCCACCAAGCGTGCCAGGCTCAAGTGTCGCGGCAGATTCTAACCACCCCTTCCGAACCACGCGATCTTCTCGGCAAAACACCCGCCCTAAGGAAGCCGCTTAATCGAATCTCGCGACATCCACCTACGCTCTATAACGCGCGATTAATGCTCGCCGTGCGATCAGTATTTCTTCGAATATTGATCGTCGGAATTGGCGAAACGAGAGGGAAAAGCTGGCGGGTCGCGAGGCGGGAGGTTAGCGCGCTTCAGCCGAAACTGCGCGCGTTGAAAAGGGTTGATTAGGGATTCGGCGTGTTGGGGTCGAACACGTCGGGGTATGTTGAAAGGATGCTGGACCGTGCTTGTAGGCATCCGCCGGGTTCGAGGGCCCCAGCCAGGTTCGGGGCAAATGGCAGCGGGATGATTGATCGCCCGGCTAATTGGATGATCGATGACTCAAGTTCATCAGTGGCTGTTCAGCTCCCGGCAAAGGATGCCTCGTTCGCACGTGAGCTACCCTATAACTGCACGCGTGTTCGTGCCGGTGTCCGTACGAGCTTCGCACGGCCCGGGTCTACGTGTGAGGGACGTGAGGAGAACATGTCGGCTTCGGTGTCTCTGGCTAGCTTGAAACGAGCCTACGCTAATATTCCTCGAGTACGCGCTGTCTGCTCTCCTGTCCCGATCGTGGGATCTTGGACGAGGACGATATCGGGGGAGCACTTGTGACGGACACGCGAGATACCTGATGTCTTCGGAGGGTATTTAAAGACAGGGAGCAATACTGTGTTCGGAAGAGACTGGAATTACATATCAAAATTCTTGCACCGCGTCGCGAGCGTCTTCGAGCGAGCGAAAGTAGATTCCAGCGAAGGGGTAACGTAACCGGCAGAAAGCTTAGTTCACAGTGTATGCATGATATACGGTTGGCACGTGAATGCAAATCAGCCCGTAAATCACGGGAACAATGTCTTAATGTCCCGGTCATACGACGCCCACTGGCGCTGCAAGACAACAGCCTTGGTTTTCGCGGGAAGGAAAGGGTGCCTTTTCGGATATTCATAGGGAAATAAATTAGTAGGCACACGCGTCGCGAAGGAGCCATTACTGCCACCACACAGTGCGCCTCGAACTGGTGTGTGTGTGTGTACAAAACTTGCTGATAAAATTGCGACGCGAAATTAGATTCCCCGATTTGTATTTTGTAAACGTTACATTTGGGATTAGCAAAGATGTTAGATTTAATTCCGAGTATGCTACGCGATGCTACGCGATGCTAAAAAAACGATTGCCTACGGTTTTTCAGCAGCCCTCCATCCCCCTGAAGATTTCGAAGTTTCCAAATAAAAGAAAGGGACAGACGGGGAATATCGTCTTCGAGTGTTCGTTTATGCCATTTAACTTGCAAATCCTTCCACCGGGACCGCTGATACCAGCGGAACATGTGTGGAAACTGAGGAAAACTCTTAGCCTTGGCCCGACCCAGTGCACAAGTACCAAGAGGGTGGATGATGGAGTGGGAAACGTATGGGGAGGAAGAGAGAAGGGTGTGTGAAAAATTCGAAGGAACAAAGGTGTTTGCAGCCTATCGAGTGGAGGTGGAAAGTAGCGATCGTTCGCGAGGGTGAATTCAAAAGGGGTACAGACACATGGGGTGAAATATTCTCCGTGTAAAATATGCAATCGAACGCTATCGCTGTGATACAAACCTTCTTCTTTTTTAATTCTTATAAATTACTTAACCGAGACAGCTAGTAAGGTAAATGTACCAATAACGAGCCATGCACCAGTACCTAGCCATCTGTTGAAATATGAATAATTGTTAAACTATGCACGTAAGATAAAATACATATTTGGTGTAATTTGCATTATTTAATTGTTCGGTTTAATATCTGAAGTTATATCGTCTTGTTTTTTTGTCTAGATATTTAGAAATACCATTTATAGTCTCGAGGCCAGATATATGACGCGTTTTCAGACATTCGTTATGATATGGCTAAGAAGAGCGTGCTTCTTGTTAAGAGCATAATTATTATAGGATAATAGTTTTTTAGATAGGAAAAAGGGTTTTAGAATCTTGAAAATATTTGTAACACATAGAAAGAAAAAATTTGAATATGAAAACTATTTTTTATTTGAATATTTACATGGCTATTTATCGGTGCAAACAAATCTTGTTAGCCCAGTAACTAACCACGTGTTCAGTAAATCGGGTGAGTGAGTTGCAAATGTTAATCGGCATCGCCAGAGCAAAATTACGAAACAAGTGTGAATTTCTGACTCGATATTTGGAATAAAGCCGGTAAGTATTTTGATCATAAATCATAATATAAACATTATTTTTCTAGATAATAATGATAGCATTTAATTTAAGTTTATTAAAGTTTATGTATATGTACAGTTTAATGAATTTGGTGGTTGTTTTGAGTCTTATATAAAATAACCACAAACTTCTATTGATAGTGTAACTAAACTTATTGTTTTTTGCATTTATTTTGTAATCTGTTTATTATGGTTATTTATACAATAATTTTATATTTCTATACTTCTTAATTTTCCTTAACAGATTTTTCAATTTAAGACAAAGAATCAGTTTTTAAAATAATTTTTACACGATTATAAAACCTATGGCTAGGTACTGGGACATGAAAATCGGGCCGCTAGGTCAATCGTGTGAGGTTGGCTATATATTGGTACATTTACACGTACAAATATTCTTGTTTTTTTTACGTTAAATATATAAAAAAACAAAATTTTGTTATGTGAGTAAGGTAAATGTACCAATAACTAGCCGTTTAAGGAAACGGTGACAAAGTATAATATATTCGTTATACTTTGTCACCGTTTCCTTAAACGGCTCGTTATTGGTACATTTACCTTAAATATGAAAACATCACGCATCAGCAGCATTTATGTGTTAGGGGAAAAATGATTCCTGACTGTTCTGCGGCTATCAGAGGCGCCATTTCGTAATATCGGTGTACAAAAGATCAGCCCGTACGTCGTCAAGGGTCGCACGAAGTGTCATGTAAATATCAGCGCGGTGTGTGTTGTAAACAAGAAATAATCAAAATTACTGTATCTTATCTAAGGTAAGGTATTTGTCAATGTTGTGTAACTTTTGTCACAAACGGCTTAGTGTGACAGCTGTTATTTTCGCGGATTTAATGACAGTTCAATAATAATTGAATGTATGTTTCCTTATCGAATGTAATAATTTGACCTTATATTGAACCACCGAATGTGCGTTGGATGTTTCGGGTCATATGACCCCTCTCTGGTAGGGTAAAGTGATCCCAGGAATCGCAGGGGGTGCACGGAAAAATTTGAGTCTGTGAAGCTGATCTGATTTTCTTATGTTTGTTAGTTGATTTTAAGTAATTCTACTCATTGATTACGCACCAAAAATTATCTAAGATTTGATTTTTTTAAACAATTGCTTTAATTTATTACGTTCGCATATTTTATGACTCAGTTTAATATCTATTTTGATTTAAATAAATCAATGCGTTTTAATGTTCGTCTTATTCATTTTCATTGTCATTTTCCTAAGGATCCCTCGTAGGGATCATTTTCTACGCATAGATGTACAAAATGATCCTTTAGTATGGCTTCACAAAAATGCGAATAAAAAGTGTAATTGATCAGGTAGCTAAATTTGATCTAACAAGGGGACACTAAGGTCGACGGGAAACGGATTTTCCTGAACCTTGCAGTATTTGAAGATGTCGCCTCCGAAGTTAATTTGGCAAAGCAGTAGGGCGCGCTTCTCAAGATTTTCCGAGAAAATTGCATTTGAAAATCGTTTATAGTGTGTGCTAGGTGCCGCAAAAATGATTGTTTTCCATGCTTTTATGATGAATATCACCCTGGCTCGTGTCATACTAGCATGTAAGTAAAAAAGGGAAAGTAAAAAAAAACAAAAAAAAAATAAACTGAAACTCGAAGAAAGCTAATTGCGAAAATAATTCGATTTTTAAATGCAATTTTCTCGGAAAATCTTGAGAAGCGCGCCCTACTACTTTGCCAAATTAACTTCGGAGGCGACATCTTCAAATACTGCAAGGTTCAGGAAAATCCGTTTCCCGTCGACCTTAGTGTCCCCTTGTAAGCCAATAATATGGTAGATAAACTATCTTACAAAAACTACTTTACTTTTATTTAACTAATGTGCATTCGTATTTTTTATAGGAATTACGCCTTAAGGGGATCGTTTTAGACACCTTTCCCCTACAGTATATTTTTATAAACTCTCTTCAAGTTACACGAAAAATAGAAATATGCAAAATATGCAAAATCCCAATATGAAACGAATCAAAGATGTTCTGTACTACCTGCTGGATTTTAAAGCTCCATGCACGTTCAACTTCCATCAAGCACTGGTTCATTGTCCATGGCACACACAATCACATGCGCAAGGCGCGGGGAAATACGTGTTCAGGTAAATTGTATCGATCGCAAGCGATAGAAATAACAAAGATATTTGTTTGCGTTCTAATAAAACCGCAACGCGATGGTAAAATTTGATGGCGGAGAATTTTAATCGTAACGCTACTTCGCCCAGGGAGACCCTATCGCCATCGCGGTCGAAGTAAGATTGATTGCCCGCTGATATGCTGTACAAGGACGCCCGTGTTTGGCTCGCAATGCGGAGTACACAGCAAAGACCGTGGGACGGGTAGCGGAGCATAGTGGGAGCCACGGCCAGCGGTGAAAACCCAGATATAATGTTTTGAATATTTACGTGCGAATTTATCACATCCTAAATCCTGAGAATTAAAATTTTCGGATACGTATAGGTTAGGGTGGTCCTTATTTTTCAACTTTAAAATTTGTATTGCCTGACCCTCTTAAAATCTTCTATTCTCCAAAAATAATATCTTCGTGTTTTTTATTTGTATATTTTGATATATGAAGGTCGCTCGAGGACTTTATATTTCGCATGCACCACAAGTCTGGCAACTGCGATTTTCTATAATTGTCACTTGTCAATTTTAAAGAAACGGGGCTCATATTTATATATCCGAATCCGAAAGCTTGCTTTTATCCATGTATTTAACAACCTGAATAGAATGTATGTCAGAGTATGCGTCTGCATCTGATTCGAGAGCTGCTGATGAGAGAAATTTAAATGTGCATATAAAGCCCTGTGCCGCAACAGAATACAGTACACACTCGTTATAAACCCGTTTCGTCTATGCGATGTGTGCCCGAATTTTAATGTTATACTCTCACTTAGAAGTTAATAAAATTATTTGGTCCTTATTGCAAAAATCTCTATCAATTTATACCAAAGTAGTAATATTTCGTTGCCATTCAGCGACCTATAATCTTTAATATGTTTTAACCAAATATTAGACGAAATTCTTTTTAACTATTTGGAAGCTTCTGAGAGGGTCAGAAGAAATTTTTAAAAAATTTAAATTTTTCACCATACATATAAGGACCACACTAGTATAGGTACTTAAAATTACCTAGACCTAAATCATAATCTCGTGCATACGTGAAAGCGAAGCGACTGATAATGCATTAAAATTGCAGTGCTCAATCCCTTTGCCAATAACCACGGAATAATCCCATTTAATAATTCTCTATTGTCGCCATCTATATAACTACAGCAACTACTGAACTCGAAGATACAAAGTGATCGAGCAAGAAGCAAAGAGTTTAATGCAGGGAGAATTCGTTGAACGTAATTCTGGCGCAGGGGCACCAGTGAATAGGTAAAGAGCACGAAGAGGCTGCACTGAACACGCTGCATCTATTAAATACAAGCGGATTCAGAAATAGATGGCGAAATTTCAGAGACTATTTCGATCACCTGCAAAAGAATATTCTATGCTCAAATGAACGTAGGTTCGAGGATGATATGTCTCCAACTTATCTTTGTAGTCATGAATTCCATTCCCTTTCGCTGTGACCATCAAGAACCGATGAAGAAACTCACAGTGATCAACTTCTATGTTAATCTTGCTACAGCTAAAAAGTTACCCTTAAATTCTGAAGGGGACTAGGCAGTCGTTTTTCGTGAGAAAGAAACTCTGTCCTTTATTTATTTGTAAACAAATGAAAGCACATCCAGATATATCCTTTTACCCAATGTTTATTACTACCATACAGATTGAAAAAAAATTAATAAGAAATATGTATGTGCTTTAAAAATGGCGCTGCCGACGGGTAAACATTTTAACGTTTTTCTGTCGTTTTGCCTTAATATCGGTCTTAAAATATGACGTAATCCGATTTCAAAGGTGAGATTCTTGTTTGTTGAATTCACAGTTTCCACGCAAACCTATAAAAACAACAATTAAATCAAAATCATGCGATTGGTGGCTGAAAAACGGCGATTTTTCCGAGAAAAATTCGTTCTTGTTTGTGCGCTACTAAAATCCGGTGACTCCTCAATTTTTTTATGAAAATCTCGATTTTTTACGGACCATATCAGAGGTTTGCGGCGAAATGGCACATGTTTTACACATCCTGTAATTTTTTTCAAGTCGATCTGAATCTCCATTCGTTCGCAATCAGGAAAAAACCGAGAGAAACAAAGATTCGAGAAAATCGCGTTTAAAGTTTCTGGGCAAAGGGGACGCTATAAGTTACCGCTTGATCTTTTTAGCTGCCAACTCAACAACTTTGCGAATTTTAATATAACTCAAACAGCATTTTATTCAGAAAAGATAGTACTTTTGGAAAATGCAATAAAAAAAATCGATTTTTCGACTGCCTAGTCCCCTTAAAGGGGAATCCTATTCTTTGGGCTAAAAACATAGCGAAATTTTAGATTTATTTTTTAAGAAACTTGCAATTCGGATAATCTGAAATTTGGACCATGTTTTCATGCATCTTTAAAGAAGTTGTAGTCTTTTCATTAATTTTTAATAATAAATAAAGGGGTGATCGACCATCGCGCCGCCGTTGTCGCCGATATATCGTGCACACCAGCGTACGACGAATTTTCCGCGGCGTGTTGGTCGATCACGTATAACTCCTATATTTGTCACGAAAAATGAATAAAAAAAAAAAAACTATTGCTTCCTCAAAGATGCATCAAAATATGGTCCAAATTTCGGAAGAATCAAATCGCTGGTTTCTTAAAATAAAAATCCCCACTTTCGCTATGTTTTTAGCACAAAGAGTAGGCTTAAGTTATTGAGTGGAACACGTTGCGAAAGTTAGGCCACCCATTTCTGCGCCAGGCTGTACGGATTCTGCCGCGGCTATAACGGCACTTCTGCGTTAGCGGAGATGAGAGGATGATGGAGAAGTGGGTGCGATCAGAGTCGGTTGCCGGATAGTTTACGCGGAGCTGCTTCGAGCCCTCTCCTCGACGCCGCTTTTCTCCTCTCTTTGAAGGGCGACGGTGGAAAGGGGGTTGGTTAGTCGGTTTACGATGATGGCGCGATTCCCTTTATGCCCGCCGCGGGTCCGGCGCCACCGCCAAATCTTGGCTTCTTTAGCGATATCCTTCCCTCTGGCCGAGTGTTCCGCCGGGGAAGGATTCCGTGGCGATAATCGCTCGTAAAACCGACGACGCCGTTGAATATCATTATCGCGCCGCTCTAGAGGAGGAGCTGTACAGTGTGTCAGTGCAATTTTTCGCCCGGCTGCACGGTCTACGGCCGCCATTGAATCCTGATAACCGTCGACGAGATTTTATCGCTGGTTTCGATATCGTTCCTGAGCCATACGTTGCCGGGATCCACGATCTTTATCATCCCTCTGGCGACACTGTTTCGGGAGGACGAGTTATGGACACCCTGAGGACGTTTTTAAGATCTTAGAGGGCGCCGTTCCCATGGAAATTGTGAGGAGTGGTTCGTTATTGGTGGTGGAGCTGAGAAAGGAAGAATTCTTTCTGCAAAATTAGTGGAAAATGTGGAACAAGGCTTCTGCGATTCAGCTTCCCTTTTTCAGGGAAATGAGGGTGACAGTGGTAAGCCGAAGAAGGCCAATGGAGGATACCAGCGACCTCGCATAATTGACCTAGTAATTTCTCCGTAGACATTCATGTAACTCTTAAAAATGTACCAACGCTCTCTGTTAATAATAATCTAACCCCACGCCAGTGTTTCGATGAGTCGATATTCACGTAGGATAAGTGTATCCAGTAACCAGAAAATTTGCATACAAGAATAAAGTTGATCTAGCAGTGCATAGAATGTCTGTTTTTACCACGACTTCCATCTCGTCGCAAGTTCTTGGAAATTAATCGCCGTGCACCCCAGGGAGCAGCATGCGTCGTAAAAAGGCAGAGCACGAGCGTCTTCGTCGCGGCGCTTCCGTTTCTTTTAGCCTGCTAAGATTCCGCCGTAACGGCACAAATTTCCGCCGATAAATCCACCGGGCCAACAAAAATCTCCCCCTCGGCGAACGGGTAATCGTATTCCCGTTTTAAATGTATTCACTGGCCGCCCCATCTCGCGTGTCAACCCCCGCAGCCTGCAGGCGCGTGTGCGCCGGGAGCTCCTCGGGGTACACACGCGACGACGCCTGGGTGTCGCGCACACGTTTATCCGCACAACCGTGGAAAAGGGCGCGGATGGGGGATGGCGTAAGAAGGTAACAGGTTTCGCGAAGGACGCACGGTCTCTCACGGAAACACATGTAAGGGATGCAGGGGTCGGAGTTAGAGGTAGCTGGAGGTTTCGGCGAAGGGCAAGAAAAGAGGATTCGGACGGCTTGTAATCTCGGCTCAAGGTGTCGTTCGCCGCCTCGATATCCTGCTGGACACTGGGGGTGAGCTTGAGACGGTAGAAGATTAAGGTGTGCTCGGGCTGACTACGGGATGTGACATAAATCGACTGTAGTCGACTTGAGACACGAGGAGAGGAGGAATTATTCCTGAAGAATTGTAAAATCACAGCTCTGCTATACTGTGTAAATTTATATATTCGTATGTGTATAGGGGAGAATGGGTAATGGCGGTCACTTAAGGGGTTATACCGTTAAGGAACTAGTTTCTGATCAGTTTAGAAGGTTTCCCGCTTTAATATTTATTTTTCACCTAATAAAACATTAAACCATAGACTTTTTTTATACTAAAAGTTGAATTAATGTTTAAACTTCAAGGAAAAATTTAAAAAAGTTGAAAATAAATATATAATTTAAATACTTATAAGGAATAGTATGGAATAATAAGGTGATTAGGAACTAGTTTTTAATCATCTAAAACTAACAATACTAACTGCTTTCATAGACAACACATATATTTTTGAATTATCAATTTTTACGTTAGTAATTATTTCAAACAATTATTTATTGACATAAACTCAAAAGAACGATTTATTTCATGAACTGATAAAAAATTAGTGCCTGATCAAGAACTAGTTCCTTAACCCCTCGGCTACCACCTCAGTATCTGGTACTGACCCTCCGTTTTCCACTGGTGGCCCACCTCAGTATCTCGTACTGACCCTCCGTTTTCCACTGGTGGCCCGCCTCAGGTAGCAAAGTGTCGTTTTCGTTCCGAGGGCCCGGGCCTCACAGTCAGTTTGTCATTTCAGGGGTCGGTAGCTGAGGGGTTAACGGTACCTAGCCAGGCGGCCGAAAAGAGGCGAATGTTTGTGAATTTTTCTCGAACAAGCGCAAGCATATATTTTTATGGAACTTTTTGCACTTAAAAGAGCAACATTTAAGCAGCATTTGGTAATTTTTTTGTAGAAAAATATTTACGTTTATAATAAAACTATAACGACATCCAAGAAGCCTTTTTAAAAACGGTGAGAAAGATATCTCAACAACCACCGCGCCAATCCTTCTAAAATTTGGTGGGCTTGTTTTTTATATAAAAATCTACAGAATGTCGTTCGCATTTGTTTTTCAATGTATATTTTCGATTTTATCAACGAAAAATTGCGGTTTTTCGCGCGAAAATCAGGACTTCAAACTTTAAATAGCCGCCATTTTATTTTAAATTAATATTCCGGAAATTCCCCCCGTCAATCGGAAGATACATTAATATACTAACGGAATCTTTTTTGTTTTTTGATTTTGGATAATCTGGTTCCGAATGGCAGTGCTCACCGCAAAACAACTTTTTAAAAAGGCTTCTTGGATATCGGTTCTAATTTTATTATAAACGTAAATATTTTTTTACGAAAAAATTACCAAATCTTCTTGAAATGTTGCTCTTTTAAGCGCAAAAAGTTCTGTAAAAATACATGCTTCGGTTTTTTAAAAAAAGATCACAAACATTCGCCTCTTTTCGGCCTCCTGACTAGGTATAATCCCTTAAGGGGTTACGTCTAGTCAGCTTTTGAAAAAGAACGCGATTTTCGGGAATTTTTTATGGAATATCTACTGTATATTTTTTTACAACTATTCTCTTATTTTAAAAGTACATATATGGAGAAACTTTCAGTAATTTTATTATAGAAAAATATTAAAAAATAAACGAATAACAGCCATTCTCGCGGAAGCTGTGTTGATAAAGGCGTTGTGCGGTGAGCAAGTTTTCTCTGAACCGGATCATCTAAAATTAAAAATTCAAAAACATTCCGTTAATATATAGTTCAATTCAGTAGATGAACGAAGGATTTTTTATTTTAACAAAAACTCTATTTTTAATTAACGAAAATCGAACAATTCAGACATCGAAAAGCGTGTTTTTGAGTTAAACGGCCGCCATTTTGTCAAAAATCAAAATTTTGAAAAACCCTTCGTTCATCTACTGAATTGAACCATATATTAACGGAATGTTTTTGAATTTTTAATTTTAGATGATCCGGCTCAGAGAAAACTTGCTCACCGCACAACGCCTTTATCAACACAGCTTCCGCGAGAATGGCTGTTATTCGTTTATTTTTTAATATTTTTCTATACTAAAATTACTGAAAGTTTCTCCATATATGTACTTTTAAAATAAGAGAATAGTTGTAAAAAAATATACAGTAGATATTCCACAAAAAATTCCCGAAAATCACGTTCTTTTTCAAAAGCTGACTAGACGTAACCCCTTAAGCAATAAGTGTAATAAAACCAAGATATAAGGTGCAATATTTCTTGAAATTGATTTTTTTTGTAAACTTAAACTATCAACCTATTCGTAGGATACGAAAATAATTAATATTATATTGATTTATTCAATAAAATTACAAAATACGGAAAATATGTGTTTGACCACCATTGTCCACACCTACGGGTAATAGCGGGCACGTTGCAATTACTAGGGGCTGTTAAATTTTTCGCATATGTATCCATCCGCCCGAGTCCCATCCACAACATTGAGAATGGGCACAGAGGCCCCAAAGGGATGTATCAAAGCCACATTTCATTATCATGGCCAAACTGATAGCAAATAATACACTTGTACCCTGCTTTTTCAAGCGTTTCGGTAGCCCAATTGGCTTTTCCAGTTGTTCTAGGGCGTATTTTTGCCAACTACAGAATAAAATTCTTCTAACGAAGAAAGATATTTTTATTCTACACTGGGGAATAATGGTAATCACGGTGCGGGCTTTAATTGCCAAGCGACCATCATCGCCCGCGCACGTTTTCATTGATAAAATTGAAGATTACATAAATAAATTCAATATATTTACATTAAATTTGATTCTAATCCTTTGCCTTGATAGTATATCTGTATTTACGTAAAGTTGAGATGTAAAAAAAAGCTTAAAAATTAGTATTTATCTGTTACGTCGTGCACACAAAATATAACATCGACGACGTTTAAAACACAAAAAGGCTTGTCTTTCTTGGTTGCTTAGCAATGATTAAGGCGAGGTCGTTCGACAATACAGCGAATGATGTCGTGGAACGTAAAGAAAAGAAATTGCACATTTCGGACATGCCGTTTAATAACAACAATACTGACCATCATTGACCGCTGACCGCGATTGCCCCATTCTCCCCTGTCAATGAATTCACAAAAATGATTGTTTTTTTGCGCGCGTTATTAAAACACGTATCCAAGCCAGAAATAAGCAACGAAGAAGCCTCCGCGAGTCTAGGGTCGCAGACAATTTTGTACTTGTAAATAGGGCCCCGAAGGGGGCGGCATAAGTAAATTAGGCCGGACGAGACGAAAGGTTCTGATAAGAATCTCACCCTCGTGCTTTTTTAAAAGCTGACTCCCAGGGAATTGAGACGTCATCACGATGCTCTCGCCCGTTTCCTCCCCTTCCGGCCCCTACCCCCAGCCGTGCCGCCTCCTTCGAGAGCCGTTTAATGCCGAAGCGACGCGCGTTCGCCCTGGCGAGAGCTCGCCTCGCGCCTCATCCTTTGTTTCGCCTTCATGAGATTTTTAAACGGCGCGAAATGAGCTTCGCAGCTCGTCGCCCTGGAACGAACGATTATCGCCTCCTCGGACGGCTGACTTAATTTCTTCGTCCCCCTCGCGAACGACAGGGAATTTAAAAAAAAATGACCCCTCGCACCAGCTCTCTAGCCAGCCTCCCTTCTATTCCTAAGCAACTCCGCTTCACCCACGCTCCGCTCCACCCAAACTATAGTCAGCGGGAAGGATGTGCCCGAGATATAAGACAGAAATGTTCATCCCCCGGCGAGGAGCTCGATTTTTCAAACGCCACGCGAAATCAAAGACAACCCGCCCCCGACTTTCCAATGGAACAATCGGACCGCAAGAAGGGGTGCAAGTGGTCCGGGGGAGGTGAGTGGAGGAAGGCAGGGAGCCGGATTCCAAGCATTTGTATCGTTTTGTCGTACTTCAGTGTCGGCACGCGTATCGTATGGCATCGCATTATTGCTTTTATGGCCAATAAAAGGAAGGCCGCTCCGGCGAGGCCAGCGCCGTCCTCCGCAACGACCGGTGTCCCCTCGATCCTCTCGGACCGTTCTATCCTCGAGCCATCATCCACCCGCCCCGTCCCCTTTGACCCCCGTGCCCGCGACTCTTATTGCCGCCGGGTCGTTCCTTCGACCATCGTAGGTGTTGCGATTGGTTTCGTATTTCGAGGGAATATAGTTCGGGGACTCCCCGGCCCAGTTAACCGTTCCACCACCCTCGGGGACGTTCCCAAGGAAAACGACGGCCACCTCTGACACCTTCTCACAGGGCTTCTTGGTCAACATTCGCTCCCACGACGGATACGTTCTTTGTTTCCCGTTTTCTTCGATCGCCGTACCACCGGGGGGTGAGTTTCCTCGGAGAGTGCCGATGAAGCTGGATGTAGGAGGAAACGCCTCCTATTTGGGCGGGCGATACCGAGCGAGATACGTTTGAGGAACTCGCGGCAAGATGGAAAGTTCAAAGAAGCAGTTCGAACAATTACCCCCACGTTCCGTGGTCCAACGGCGAATTACAAAGTCGAGCCGTGCTTATCTGGCGCGGCATGCGCAACAGCGACACGGGACTTGCGAGACGCGTACAACGGCCACGTCGTTAAGGATAGGAACTTGTCATTCTTGCAGAGGGTTAGCTCGTCTTTTCCCAGGGAATAGGGGGGGCGGCTTCGTTGCACCTACAGGCGAAAGATAACCGGCCCGTCCTCGAGACATCAGCCACCCCGTTCCGCCGTGGTTGTCCCGAGCGACGATATATCTCCCGGCGCGTCCCCTTTCGTCGCTCGTCTCGACTGCCGCCGCCTTCGCCTTCGCCTTCGCCTGGAGTTCCGATGCGACGGGAGGGTTGCACGATGACACTCGGTTACGACATTAGCGACGTTTCCCACACTGTCTATGGGTCTACTTCGTCAATGTCAGCCGGCGACGCTGGCAACGCGACGACCTTCCGTGAAAGAACTTTCCGCGAAATAAACCCTGGAGATTGGAGAACGTCCGGCGCGGCGTTCCTCCACGCCCTCGCTGGGGAATAATGACTGGCTACGACGAACTCGAGGAACAACCGGTGGAGTATATTTCGGTGTTAGTTGAAGTAATTGCTGATTTATTAATCTTCAAATGTTGGTCGGTGAATTTTTTTTATTCTATTGGAGATAGGTTTGGAGAGTTGCCAATATCGTACCGGTCACCTAAATCGTACCGCATCAATTTCTCAAAAATCAATGAATACAAACGACGGCTGATGATAAAAATATCAAGTAAATGCGAAATAAGGAATGGAAACAAAACCTTTCGAGCTTACACCCTATTTTGTGCGTGCTACAAACATTTAAAAAAATCAGGTATGATTGATGTAACTTTTTACCAGTTTATTTTAGCTGATAATAATCAAACAATGCAATTTTCTCCTGTATTTATGTATTTCTCTAAAAGCGGGTTTAATGTAGAATATTTTACATTCATTTTAAGTACATATTACATTCATTATAAAGTTTAAATTTATATTTATAAATAAATTGATCATGTTTCCTAAATCGTACCACTACAATCGTACCAGCAGAGTTGGGCATTATTCGGCTAAATTTTTATTCGAATACGGATTCGAATAAATTTGTGCGAATAAATTTTTATTCGAATAATCTTCGAATAAAAAATTCGAATAAAATGACATTATTCGACAATAACGAATAATTTTTTATTCGACTGAAAATTTATTCGAATAATAATTTATTCGAGTCAACGGACGAATAAAATGATCACGTGATTTCGGCGATGTATCATGAATTCATGACACCACTGACTGACACCCATGAAACCTAATGTTTTAGGTTAAGTAACTCTTGTCATAGGTCGCACTTTGCAGGAAGATGTAAGACCGCGGTACTATATAGAGTGGCGTTTTGTTTTATTTTAAATAAAATTTGCTCACGGCGATCCATTTAAACTAATGAAAAAATCAATCTCTTCGAATTATAAGCGTTCATTGAACGTTTTTAAATACATACAAATAGTCATGCGAATATTCACATATGCATATATTCAAAGTTAGTTATAGAGCAACTTATGCTATGTATTTTGGCTAATTACTAAATTGTAAACAAGTTACTTATAATTGAATTATATTAGAAGGATTAGGAAAAAAATATACACTCTTTTCATAAATGCTCGTCGCCGCTGTTCTGTCATATGGGCGATGCGTGGTCGCTGCTGTTCTGTCATATGAGCGATGCGTGGTCGCCGCGCTTCGCTTCGCCGCGCTTCGGCCTAGTGGGCGACGACCTTTATTCGTCGTTCATTCAGGTCGAATAACGAATAAATTCTTATCCGAATGAATCTGACTAGAATAACGGTACAGATTTATTCGCGAATAACGAATAATTTTTCGTCGAATAAAACCGTCATTCGTTATTCGCGAATAAATCTTGGGATTTATACGTATCCGTTTTCGAATAAAAATTTAACCGAATAATGCCCAACTCTGCGTACCAGTAGGATTTGACAACTCGTGTGTTATATAGGTTATGTACATATATCATATACATAGTTTATTGCGGCCTGTGTGTGATTCATATACATATGTATATGTAACTATATAATAATCATTACTGCATATTGAATAGTTTCTTCTCTATTTGTTATTGACACTATTTTTAGTGCAGGTACGATTTAGGAGACCGGTTGCCTAAATCGTACCTTTTACAGTATGTGACAAAAAGATTAATAACAAATTAATTTGTTCCGAACAAAAGGTTAAGCGTATAATAGTAGGTGCCTAAAAGACCAAGCTCCAATATCCAATAGTCATTTCCGTTCAAATTAGTACCAAATATGAAATATAACTTAGAATGTCTTAAGTGGTACGATATAGGCAACCCTCCCCTACTTGGGAATTTCGGTGATTTTTGTTCCACAGATGCTCCTTCCTGGCGCAAATCTGGCACGAAGGTAACTGCGGGAGTTCTACGTTAGTCGCGATTATTGGAGTCGCTTGAATGAAAGCAAACTTTAATCGACATTCACGGTTTCGTCCGCCTCCACGTACGAGTGTCTGCGTCTGAGCACTTAAAGGCCGCCATTCGAGGAGTCGAAACGAAGATCAGTGGAGATTGATCGCGGAGATCAGAGGGTTTGCATCAACCGTGCCTTTCGACACGACAAATTAAATCCCTCTCCTCTGCTCTGTCCCCTCCGTCCTGCATAGAGGAATCCGGGGATTTCTAAGGAGTTCCGCCTTGTCGTATGCTCCTTTCTGACTTTCTTAGGGGAGGAAGCTCTCTCTCCACAAAGTCGATAATCGATACACTTGCTACTGACAACGTGTGCGTCGTTTATAAACCAAAGTGAATGCTTTAGAGTATACCCAATCACTGATTACTTATATGAATCCCTTATAAAAAATTCTGGGTCCCTGATGAACCGAGTCCAACAAAATACGTAGAAACTTGCAAGCGATAATGGTTTCAAGTTTCAAATGCTGCCTCAAATCTGAGTTGAATAATATAATAGAGTATAAAGAGTAAGTAGAATAAGTCGCGCGAAGTCAGACCACGCGCATCACAGCTTCTGAGTCTACTAAAAAATATAGATTCATCCCCTGAAGAGCCTCGAAACCACAGATTAATTCACCCCCCACTAAAACAGTCCATTATTTATTTTCCCAAAATTTATTTCGCTTACACCGCTTCGCGCGCAACAAGCCCCACCCGACAGATCGCCAGCACCCCCAAAGACAGTATCGACGAAGGGCCGTGAAAGCCATCTAAATTTCGAGTTCTTCAAAACACAACAACGGTCGCCTGGAGGGCTTGATTTACGCGCGTATACGCTCGGGGCGAGCGCCGTCTCTCGCCCCGTCGTTCTGATGCAATAGCGCCGCTCTGATTCCAATAACCATGAATCTATCAGACGTCAAAACGCAATCTCCACCTGAAAGCGGCCTGCCTTCTGGCCTGTACATTACTATGCCCTGGATACCACAAATCTCGCGGTATCTGCACCCGTATATCTTCTACTTACTGGCAAGGCGTGCAGCTACGGATGTAAAAGAGTCCGAGTAAAGGGGAGACAGAGCGAAGGGCGGAGTGGGAGCCGGGGCGAAAGTCGCTGGGTAAAAAAAGGAGAGGGACAGTAGGTCCGCTAGGATTTCTCTCTGTTCGACGGCGACCAAGAGGCGAGAGGGGCGGGAGGGGAACCTGGGGAGATTGCACGGAGGCAGGCAGAGAAAGTTGCAAACTCGAAAACTTTCCGAGGCCCCTATTATCTCCGACGAGACCACCGTCCGGCACCAAGGGGGTTGTCCAGTATACCTCGGTCTCTAAATACCCCACCTTTCTGCGGCCCCCCTCGTCTGCGTCGGGGGCTATTTCGGAAGAGTAAAGGAAAAAGAGGAAGAAACGACGGAAAATGGGCAAACAGATGCACGGAAGAATCTCTAGCATCGTGCCGGGAACGACTAGTTGCAGAGGTGGGCTGCGTTTCGAGAACGCAGTTCGTTGGGATCGTCGGGCCATACCGTTCCACGGAACGTGCATTTTTTATTCTTCAACCCATTATGCGCTTCCGTAGATTCTGTATAATCTGTGTTTGTAGTTAGGTATATCAACTTATTTAAGGGGGAATCCTATTTTATGGGCTAAACACATAGCAAAATTTAGGAATTTTTTTTTTGAGAATTTAGCATTTCGATTCATCTGAAATTTGGGCCATGTTTTTATGCATCCTTGAAGATGTTGCCGTTTTTTTTTTATTCGTTTTTAATAATAAATATACGAGTTAAATATACGAGTTATGACTACCGCTAAGTTCTATACTTTTTTTGTTACATAAGAAAATTGGCGCAGAATTGGATCGCAAAAATTAAAGGTTCAGTCCTTTCAGTTTGAAAACTCTCCACGCCGCTCAAAATTTTTTTTTGTTTTTTGCTGGTTCATCAATTTCAAACTACATATGTATAAAATAAAACGCCCCGTCATTTTTCTGTTTCAGATTACCTGGTAGATAAATATCATGCACACCAAGGGGCGACGAATTTTGCGCGGCGTGATGGTCGATCATGCATAACTACTATATTTATGGTTAAAAATTAATGAAAAAAAAACTGCAACTTCTTCAAAGACGCATCAAAACATGGTCCAAATTTCAGATGAATCGGAACGCTGAATTCTTAAAAAAAAATCCCAAATTTTGTTATGTTTTTAGCCCAAAGAATAGGATTCCCCCTTAATGGCTAGCTATTAGTGTCAAAGACGGGGTTGGTTTAAACAAGAAATGGTGGATTAATTCAAGCCAAAAAATTACCCGATGCTTGCTTCATACACACACTGGTTAGAAACCCCACTCACGACTATTAAACTTGAATAACTTTATACATAGGAAGCACGAAAAAAATCACTGCAGACGCTGTGCGAAAGCTTAATAAATACTTTCAGCCTGATCTCAATTCATTTCCATCTCTAACCTTCGAATACAAATCAATTTCCTCGTTGCTACAAAGTATCCCACGCTTGCTACTCAATGCATCCTTGAATTGCACTCGCGATTCTACAAATATCGTTAAGTGCAACACAAAGATTCGCTATATTATTACGTTACTATACTACCGCGAAAGTCGTCGTTGCCTCCTTGAAACGCAAGCTTAAGAAAGGAGCTGTTGGAAGCCGCCATCCTACAGAAATAAGTTTCGTGATTTCACGACGTCTGCGGAGGACGGTATCGCCCGTTCGCGAGGAAAATGAGGAATGGTGCCAATGACAGTGCTAACGCCGTACAAATGAACGCACGGCGAGGCTTTGACGCCCGGTAATTTATCACGTTATCCTGTCGCGCCCTTCCTTCGGCTTCCCCGGTTAAGAGAAAGCGGAGGCGCGGCAGAAAAACGAACGGGTAAGAGAGGGTGGCTGAAATCTGGTGACGGTGATTGGGGACAAATATAAATAAGCCAATCACGGCGGGGGCTTCCCGCCGCGAGTTTCACCGTCTTCCTCCGCGCTCGTCGCCGGAGGACGGATGTAAACGCGGCTTAACGGATCTCCGTAATCCCGCGGGAATAGAGGCGAACGTGTGACGGCTCGCTGCTGTTAGAAGCCTCGGGTTATCGGGATCGTTTCGCGTGAAAAATATCGCGTGGTTAGTCTCTGCTGCTCCTCCTCGCAGAAAGGGATCCTTCCACCCGAGTATTAGACGTTGACATATAATACGTACATACGTTTGCAGCCGAGAATCTGTGGATTCATGGCTACGAGGGAAGTGAAATCAGCTTCCAAGATAGGAGCTGTAGAGTCCGATGTTTATTTATGAATGCTATCGAAAAGAAATAGGATATTTTTAAAAATTGATGGACAAATTATAATAATTGATTCAGACTTTTGAGAAGAATTTCCCATCCAAAATCTGGCAATAAATGACCCCCGTAGCCGTGACATTGCGGGACAGCGTTCCTCCAGTCTCCAGTAGCTTCTGGCCGCCACCTACTCTCTCCCTTTCTCTGCCCCGTACCAAAAGTTTTTCCAACTTCGTATAATCATTTTTCCCGGAATGTCCCGGTGGCGCCCCTACTCCCGTTCACCTCTGCGGCCCCCGTGCCAGAGCCGTCGCTTCTCTCGGCAACCCTCCCCTACGGCCGCTTATCTCAGAGAAATTCTTTTCGCGGTTTCTTCCAGGGAACACAGCCGTTCCTGCCACCCTCCATTCCTCCCACTTGCAGGCTCGTTGGCGCAGAAGAATTTTAATTCTTCCCCTCCGCCCCCGCCGACAAGTCCCGGATGATTTTCTTTCCCACGGATTTTCACGAGCATTCGCACATCAAAGGACTCGCCGCGTTGCCTCTGCGAGGGAAAATGTTTCGGTTGTCCGTTCTCCTAAGTGAAACCGCGCGGATCTCCGGGGATCGTTATTGTAACTGTTGCTGCATTCTCGTGGAAAGTTACGCTCGCACAGAGCGAACGGCGTGCGCAAGAAATAAATCATTTGTAGCGTGTGCAATTTTATTTGTTGGTATTGTCTGTTATAAAACTGAGACTCTTTGGTGATTTTCTAAATAATTTCGAAGGGTATCTATTAAATTTCTTTTAGAGTTAGCTCATTGCCGGTATACCGAGATAAGCAAGGTTGAGGAGTTTATTTTGGTTAGTGTTACAAGTACTGTTCCGAGAAGAGTTTCCGCAAACTTATAATATACTTTGCACTTATTTACAGAGGCGAAGTCACCTTGCACGCGGCGCGTTGTTAACCAAGTAACCAACAGAATCCCGTCGATATTTAATCTTCCCCGCCGCCATTAATAATACATGAGCGTCGCGCGTTTATTTGAAGGTTGACCGTTTACAAGGCGCGTCAAATATGCAGGTGTCTCGCGGAGGAGGAGAGAAATAAGAAAAGGGGGAGCTGGGGGAGAGGACGCGTGGTGATTAGATAGGGGGAGGGTCCGGGACGTTGGGTTTATTAACGATATCGCGAGCCAACGAGGGTGGAAGAAAGGACTCTCGATAATTTGCTGGCTCATGCACCCTTGAAAGAAAATCCATATTCTGACGTTAACGAGATTTTATAGACCGGCATTCGCTGTTAGCAACCGACGGGGGCCTGTGGATACCGCAGAGATTAGAGAGGATAACTGATCGGTCCAATGAACGTTCATAGTTAACGCCTTCGTTAATTACTCTTGCATGATATCGCCAATAGAATTCCGGCTCGGTGAAGTATTGTGTAGAAAGTCTGTCATATAATGTTGCATAATATTCCAATCCACCACTATCACGCATTCTGTGCAAATTTTTTTCCGATAATAACCTCATCTTCCCCCGTTCTGCGTCCACTTTTTACCATCACGAGCGGTCGAACACAGTGATAGTGAAAGCCACAAATGAAATTCATTTTTAGTGACAATTTTAACGAACGACGTGTCAACGAAGTATGCACTAAAGCCTGCTGCACTTGCAACTATAGTGCCTATACGAGCTATAGTGACTTAGGTGTAAATTCACTCAGCGGGGTCTTACCCGACACCCTGCTGGGTACTGGCCGCTAAACGTGCCTCCCTACTACCTCTTGCAGGAATGTATTTAGAGAAGACCAAGGCAAAACCGGGGCCCTAAGGCCCTAAGACCAGGACAAAACCGAGGCCCTAAGGCCCTAAGACCAGGACAAAACCGGAGCCCTAAGGCCTTAAGAGCAGGACAAAACCGGGGCCCTCAGGCCCTAAGACCAGGACAAAACCGGGGCCCTAAGGCCCTAAGAGCAGGACAAAACCGGGGACCTAAGGCCCTAAGAGCAGGACAAAACCGGGGACCTAAAGCCCTAAGGCCAGGACAAAACCGGGGCCCTACGGCCCTAAGACCAGGACAAAACCGGGGCCCTAAGGCCCTAAGGCCAGGACAAAACCGGGGCCCTAAGGGTCTAAATACAGTCCTGCAAGAGGTAGTAGGGGGCACGTTTAGCGGCTAGTACCCAGCAGGGTGTCGGGTAAGTCCCCGCTGAGTGACTTCACACCTAAGTCACTATAGCTCGTATAGGCACTATACCTGGACCCTGAAAGGAAGACCAGCGCCTCTTTCAGGGGCACAGAGCCGCCGGTTCTTTCGCCGAAGGACGAGGACGACGGAGGCTGGCACCTCCTCGCAGCGACAAATATGGAATTTGCATATAAATCGGGTATTTCCATCTGTGGCCCTAGCCCTGCAACACCGGTTGGTTCGTTCGTTCGTTCGCGTGATACAGAAATGAAGAGATCTCCCATTTCCTCCCGCCGACCTTCCAACCCCCGCCGCGCCCCTCGTCCGCCACTCGTTCCTCCTCGCTCGGAAATACTAACCTCTAGATATTATTAATAACCCGAGATGAGATCGAACGCATCCCTCTTGGTCGTATTGAAGGGGTGGAAAATGGGAGGAGTCGAGCGAAATCAATCTGCCATTCGCTCGTCGAAACGCGGCTGCTCTTTCTCCCAATTCCCTTTTATCGAATGCGCGATTTCTCTCCTGTCTCCGTGGCCCAGGAGGTTGAAGGCGCGATTGGGATCCAGCGCTCTGCATGCTTGGTGCAGCAAGGAAAATGTAGCAGCATGAGCTGTAATTTTTTATATCCTGATATTAGAAGCTGCGTGCTACGAGGGGGTAGTAGAAATCGCAGATTTATTATAAATCACCCCCTCGATGTACTGCAGTTTATTCACCAGGCATTCTTCTATTTAAGGACCAGCCAGGCATAAACGTCTCATTCCGCTGCCCTCGAAATTCCATCCGGAAGAAGTGGTCTCGAGATCGTTCAGCTCGAGATCGCGTTACACCGTTTACCGCCCTCGCCATCGCTCCCAGCGAGAGTAGCTGCAGCTCTTCTTCGCGCTTCCTTTTTTTTCTCTCTCTCTCTCTCTCTCTCTCTCCTCCCTCCCGAGCGAGTGAAGAGGAGCCAAGAGGAGCGTCAACGGAACGGGGCGGAAAGCAGCTTTGTAACCGAAAACCTCCTTAGGCTCTCTATCATTTTTAATCGGGAGAATAAATCGTTTGATTCAATTATCAGGGGCATCTCTCCCGCGCCTCCCTCGAGGACCTCCGACGAGTGCCTCCAACGAAAGGGAAAAAAAACCGTCTCTTTGTCCGGCTTAAGAATCTCGGAGACACTTAAGAGGCTTAGGATCGGTTAAGGTCTGACGTTAAACACTGCGACCCGTCCCACTGACGTTCCCCGTTCCCCAGTGGCTTAAATATTTCTCGCCCTCGCCCCCCCGGGGTCCCAGCGATCGCATCGTGACCCATCTGCTCCGATGGCCCTTCCAGCGTCGCGAGAGGCGCCCCGCGGACGGAAGTGACTCCGGCAGAAGGAGGATTGTTACTCGGAGACCGCTAATAAAGGATAAAGTCGGGGATAAAAAGGGAGCCACGTGTTGCGGGGGAGGCGCAGAGTGTGCGTTGCCAGGCCTCCGAGGAGCATTTCGAAACTGCGGACGGGGGACGAGAGACGGAATAGACGGCCGGAGCCTTTTCCTTATTTTTATCAGGTTTTCCAAGGGGATGAATATTTAAGGGAAGCGGACTTAATCTGCGCTCGGGGATTCGCGGCAGACGCGTATCGCAAAGCAGCCGATCTTCCCGTTCCCTTCTTCTTTTCTTCCTCCTCTCTCGCTCGCGCCCCGCTGGGTCGTTATTCTCTCCGCTACCCATCCGAGGGTGAATGGGGGGCGAAGGCGAGAGGCCGGAGGTGGAGAAATAACGAAGAGCATCCTGGAGGATGGAGCACGGCTCGCGGTGCATGTTTCCCTAAATATTTTATGGCCGTTATCGGCTCTTGACCGAGGAAATTCCTCTGGTAATTTCAAACCCCCCTGGCGGCTCTTGATAGCAAAAACTGATTTCGCGGCGCGGCCTTAAATACACCGGCGAATGCTGTATAAAAAAAGTCTCGGGCGGAGGAACGCTTCGACATCGCTACTCGCAGTCTCCCATTCCCCGCCGAGCTTCACCTAACATCTATCCATTATTCCACGCACACCAAAGCTCCACGCTTCCGGAACTATTCTGCCCTCCTTAGTTAAACAGTCGTATCTAGCATTTTTTCATTTTTTGAGATATGTTGAAATATTTGAAGTAGCACACGTCTTTTACCTTTTAAGTAATGTTAGAAAACTCTAAGTGCTTCGTAAAGATTTATAAACAGTCTAATGTATTTAACCTAACTTCTTTCCAAATGGTTATAATATCCTATCTAAAACAATTAATTAATTGGTACGTTAATAATACATTACCTACCGGTACACCTATTACAAAAAAATATATTAGGCTGTTACGAAATAATGACAACATGTTTTAATTTGAATAAAGGAAAATACGGACGGTACAAAGTAAATGATAAAACTTCAGTTTTCTCGGTTGTTTCAAAATGTTAGATAGGACATTTTAACTAAAGACGGCAGTATTGTCGTCAGCAATGAAGCTTATTAAATCCGCAATACATCTACCACCTCCCAGGCAACGGACCGCGCCAGCTCCGAGGGACCAGTACAAACTACGCGGCGCGAACTACCCCCGAACAACCGAAGCGTTCACCTGTGTAATCTCCATTCTCGGAACGGCGCTGCGCGAGAGCCAGTTCCTAATAAAACCATTTCTCACTCGCGGCAGCGTTTTTCGCATCGCATTAAAACGGTCAGGCTGCGCTGATCCGTGGTCTGGTCCGTTTCTGGGCCGACGGGAAGCTGACGGACCGGCGACCCTCTGACACCGAGACAGGAACCCGGGGCTTTCCCTTGCAAATTCTCTCTTTACCACTTCTCTGTAGCCCGCCGCCCCGCAGGCCCCGACCACTCTTTCTCTCCCGGGGGTTTGTTTTAGCAAGAACTCGCCCTCGAGTTTTCGGCTGTACGCGTGTATAGATATATATATATATATCTGTGTGCATGTGCTGCGCTTACACGCATAGGGGCACGCGTAGATGTACGAGGGGGATCGGCGGAACCTCCACCGCAACCGGCGGTTGCTGCACGAGCAAGCATGCCTGCCAACCTTTATTGGTTTTTACCGAGCAACACACAGTCCGATATTTTTTTATTACGACAAAGCACGCGCTTAACCCCCCCGCCCAGCACACACCCCCCCAGACCGCGCATTGTTCGGCATTAAACGCGGAAAAGGTTGCTCGGAGGAAGGAGTTAACGTGCCTTCGCACGAGAAATGATCACGGGAGCGCACGGGGGATCTTCCGGAGTTTTCGGAGCACAGAAGAGAGGACTTTTTTGGGGAATTTTGTATAAACGAGGGAGCCTTGTTTGGCCATGCCTTCCTCGTGCGACTACGCTGCGACTGCGACATACTTTTACTTTGTTGGTGTCAGAATTGTGGGAATTCTTGCGCTGCATACTTTGTATACTTTGCAGTTTACAATTCTGTTCCAACGGGTTTATGTAATTTTTCGCATTGGCGAATTGTCTCTTCAAGAAAACTCCGCGGATTTCCCAAGGAACCTCAGAATGTTCTCGCCGCGGGTACATATATTTACTGCCCTACGGGATTGCAAAGTGTGTCAATTGAAATTTTAAAAAATTCCATGTATCGACGCTGCGAAGGTTAAGGGATGCTGAATTCCCGACTTATTTTCCTCGGACACCCGTTGTACACGGGATTTTGACTTTCCGGAGCGAGTTCGTTTCCGAGGGCCGCGTCGAAAGTAGCGGGCCAACCTTTAGCCGCACGAATTACGAAATACTTTTACAAATTAAATACGCGTAGGCACACGGGGGAAGGTTCGCCAGCGTTGGCGGCCATCGGACCACAGTCTCTCGGCGAAGTATTCCCAACAAGGGGCGAGCAGCCCTTTCGTATCATCTGCAGCTCCATAATTCTCCAAAGACAGCTGCACCGTCGTCGATGCGTGCCTGGATATTAGGTGAATTAATATGAATTCTTTAGCGAACGCATTTCCCGCCAACGTCGCAAAGGGTAATCTAGAAGGTAAACACATTCCTCCTAATTTTATGCATCCACAAAGTGTGCCCAGGCTCCAGCAACCTCCGCGAGCCTGTCGATCCGCGCAACAACAAGCTCGACATCTCCGAGCATTGCCGTCTCACTCGATACCCCATTTTTCCCAGCGACACGTCAAGGGCTCAGCCAATCCCGCAGCAGCGGAATTCGTTAACTCGCCCCCGCGACGCAGCTTCAAGAATGAGCAACAGAGTAGCGCACCGCCAACGGTTCGTCTTTTTAAGGCCGCGCTCGCGGTACAGCAGGGGGCAACAGCGGAGCAGGAAAAAATAGCGGAGCATTAAACGCAAACAAGGGTAGCAATTTCGGAGGGGACTCGAGGAGTCGAGAGGTCGCGAGCGAGTGGAAGAGCAAGACGGGGTGGGGGGATGGTTTGTACACGTAGGACCGGGTTGGAGGGTAGGTAGCCGCTAAGGGATGAAGATCGAGCGAGGCCGGACCCAGGAGAGACGAAGAAGGCGAGCGAGCGGGCGAGAGGGTTAAGGGGCTGAACCAGGGTTAAGAACGCTTTAGAGGGAGGCCCTGCCGTTCTGGCGCAGTCACACGATACTTTTTAATTTACTAAAAATGCGCATTCAACCCGTCAAGTGCCTGGCAGGCCCTGAAAGGGAGACTGGAAACCCGACGGGGCGATCTTCGAGAGCCTGGATCGACTTCAATGAACTTATTCCGAAGCTGAGGAAAATGGAGGCGCTGGAGAGGCGAGTCGACTCGAGCTGGCCGCTCTCTGGCCAGGTGTAGGGTAGAACCCCCAATTACTGACACATTAAGGATTGACTCTAATATTATTGCATAGTAGGGTAGACCGGGGGCGGTAGTAACAGGGGGGGCGAATGTAACACGCTAAATATCTCAAAACATATAATAGATATTAACACCAATTTTGGATATATGATGAAGAATGACATTTGTAATATACACATCCATGCCCTAGGAGTACAGATACGCAATAGACATGGATAGTGAAGAAAATAACTTTTCGATACCCTAAAGTAACTTTTCCTTACTGACTTAAAATTGTAATATAAACACTCCCTTCGCAAGTATGTGCTTGTTCGATTTTTTAATCTGTAATTCGACCTTTTTTAAACTAGTATTGATCGTTACTTGGCACTTTTAAGCGTCTCGTTAGTCAAAATTTATAATTTAAGTTCAAAAGCATGGTCGGGGGCGATTGTAACATCGGCAGTCGGGGTCGGTTTTACCGCAACAGAACCGAATAGGGACAAAGAAGGCGAATAATATTGTCTTATTTGCATGAAATCATATAGCATAGCACAAGCAAACCAAATGAAAAATGGGTGCAATATACTGAATGTAAGGATTGATCTGATGAAGAATGCACCAGCCAAAATGTCTTTCATTTATGCCACAATTGCTACACCACGTAATTTGTTATAGATTTTACATTTTTCATTTATTATTATAATTTAAATAAAAAAATATTTTAATTTTGTAAAGTTATATTTGTGCTACTATCGACTCCATGCAGTGTTACAACCGACCCGGGGTCAGGGACGGTTGTAACACTTTCTCCGCTTCTCATTTTTTATTAATAACCGCAATGTTAGTTGACATACAGCGAAACTGTTGTGGCTCAAATAATGTCAGATAAGTAAGTAACATTTTCGTAAAAAAACTGTTGTTGTAACTGTAATAGTTTTTGCGTAATCGTATTCCAAAGTCAAAGTGTTACTACCGCCCCCGGTCTACCCTATCTGTATTTATTGACTAAAAGTATAAGTTTTTTATTTTATTTATTATGGTTTAATATGTTTACTTCGTGAAAAATATTTTGTGGGTCTTAGAATTTCTATTTTTATATATAAATTTATTAATCTAAAAAACATATTTCGAGATCTATTACTGACACCTCTAAAACGTGCGTGACTGAATTCCTGACACCCCAATTACTGCCAGCTAACATAATACTGTTTATTACTCATTTTACGGTTATGTCGTCTCATGTACATGAGCAACTACTGCTATGGCAGTAATACCAAAATGCTTGAAACGCTTGTACCAATCACTATCATCCATATAATAATTAAAAGGCTTAATTAATCGTTATATTACGATCGTTGTGACTTTCTATGATACTTATATTGTACTAAAAAATTATTGTTTATTATGTAAATAATTTAAATATAGTAATTATAGCCCTTTCTTTAGTGGCCTGTTTTCTCTTTCACTAGTAAGGAAGTCGCCATTTCCACTGTTGTCATCAAATTAAAATTTTGTATCGTCTTATAGAAATTAATGAAAAAAAATATTAAGTGGTGCATTTTCTAGCGTATAGATTATAGGTTGAATTACATAATTCCTTTTGTGTATGACTTTACAACGTTTATTTATTCGTTATTTTCAGTAAAATAGCTTAAGGTGACAGTAATTGGGTAGGTGTCAGTAATTGGGGGGTTCCACCCTAGACGACACAGATTTATCGTGTCGCGGATTTTTGCAGTCTTCCCTTCGTCCTCGACGGCCGAGCGTCTACTATATTATCACGTAACGGTATTCTTTCAGAATTAGAGACCGGTCGCGTGGAAATGGCGGGTATTCTACTTCCGCGCAACGAGAACCGCGAGGGACGACCTTTTGCGCAGTGACTTACGACCGTTTTACAGTGCGCAGGAGGTTCGGGGAGCATGTATCCGTGTATTGAATAAATGATAATTACGGCGGACGTCGCCGGTAAATCGCAATTAACGCGGAGATACGTGCCGCGAAAGTGGATTAACTTCGGAATGAAAATTTTCCTTACGAGGGCCATGAAATCTTCCCTCGCTGAATTTTTCGCCCCCTCGATGACAATCCGAGCGGAAGAAGTGATCCCCAGCCCCTGCCCCGTCGCCGACCGCCCGCGCGAAGGCGGCCTCCTCCAGTTCCCATCGGCTTTTGTTTGAAATCACGAGGTAAAAACCGAGAATGGCTATGTAATTAGGTATATTAAAGCCTCTGAATGACGGAATCGATTCGGTGTTTTCGGTGTCAACAAGATCTAATTGCCCTCGTTATCGTCCCTTCATTTTGCTCCGCGAATCTTGCAGTTGTCAAGCACCGAACGAATAATCAGCTCTCTCGGGAATTTGCTGCTCCACGGAAATTTCTTTAAGTTTCCTATGAAATTTTCTTACCGAAGGTCCGCTTTCGTTTGTGCCATTATATTGTTCCGATTTCCCTTGTCGAGCCGAACGCCTCTCCCGAATCGGATGCTAATGCTTGCGACCTGGCGGATTATCGACTAAAGACCGTACAGTAGAAAGGGTAGACCGCCCCGGAATAGCTAGGGTGGAAGATAATTCGAAGTAACCGCGACAAATTCCAATATCTGGAGAAATATGCGGTGTGGCGCGTCGTTACCAGCCGCCATGGCGTTCCTCGCGGTTATGTCTAACCTTCGTCTTATTACGGCACGAGCACGAACTGCCTTCCCTTTTTCATTCCGCAGGTCGTGTGTTTCTGATGGGTCGCGCTGCCAATGCTGCAGCCGAAAGAATCCGGATATACATACTTGACACGCTGAATTAAAAAGAAACATCTACCTTGGAATTCTGTAGAGTGACGCGTAGGGGAGACCGGGGCTAGTTGTTACATTTTTCAGTTTTTTATTTTTTATTCTTTTTGTATTCCATATTCAATACTATCAATGACTCTCACTTAAAGTACGTTCTTTCCTCTACCGATGACCGCTATCGCATGTAATTAAACGAAAACCATGACTTTGAAACAAGCCATTTTGAAGGTCGAGACATGTTGTATCAACGTGCCCCTGTGTAGGGGCTAGTTGTTACACAATACGGGGCTAGTTGTTACAGGATTAAATTTTACGAAACGAGACTTATTATGAGTAATATAATTATATTTTCTTGGACAAAAGTAAATTTATTAATGGTAAGAATCTATTACAATAAATATAGAATAAAAAATCTATTTTAAAAATAATAAAAAACTACTGAAATCAGTTGCACTAATTATCGTCGTCCGTTTCATACGGGGACTCGCAATTAATGCACACATAAAAGTGATTTTTAGGTTTTGCACACTTCTCGTGTGCCCACTTTTTCACTTTATGCACTGAATCCACTTTGTGGAGCCTTTCTTTGAATGTAAGAGCCTTTTCGTATGTAACAACATGCCCCTTGTCTTGTGCAACAACTTGCCCCGGTTGACACCATTGTGTATAAAAAGCTACAAGTTCATACCAGTTTGGTGTATTCTTATGTTCTTGGTACGAATCTGTAGCTAAAGGAACACTGATTCAAACGTGGCAATATTAATTTACATACATTTATCTGTCTGTTCGGTAGAAAAGATTGAAGTAGAAAGAGAAAAGTTACTATTAGTACCGAAAACACAAAAAACTGTAATAAAGTGACAACGCGTGAACCGACTACAAACAAACAACATACACAACTGTGTATGGTTGAAACACATCAGCCACTTCATCGTCGAAGTGATAGTCGAAGCGAAAAAAATTTAAACTGCTTTGTAACAACCTGCCCCTGTAACATCTAGCCCCGGTCTCCCCTATCTCTCGAGCATCTGACTCTCGCGATCGAAAGACTCTGAAATTACTTTCGTCATTCAGAAGTGAATTCAGACTTCCAAGGCCACGCTCCAATTATTTTCAAATTTGAATACAGTCGTTTTCTTCGTAGAAACATTGACTTGAGTGTTTGGGACGCGGCGAGACAGCAAGTTCCACGTTTTCTTCCGAAATTTCCCCAGAATATCCAGTCGAACGCCAACGGCACCCTCCCCGATCGTCCCATTTGCTGTTCCATTCCCGATTCATTCCGTACACGTCACAGTTTGCATTGTGCCCGCCAGGCCAATGTGCCCGGCGTAAAGCGATTCCCCGGTGAAATTTAATTAAAACAATCAAATTATGGAAGGAGACGACGGCTGAGCCGTGGAGATCGGGAAGAAGAAAGGAGAGAGCGGAGGAAAAGTGACGGGACAAGCCCACGAGACTGGAAGCCGGATAAGATTTTCTTCTCCCGCGTTTATTTTCACTCGGCTTCGCCTTGCCCCGTCGTCCTTTCTCCTTCTCATTCATCTCCTGCTTTGCTTTCTTCCTTGCTTCACGTCTTAACTGTATTTTGCTTCGCCGAAACAGCACGCGAGGGTGGAATTCAATGTGTGGGGTTGAATTTTTGATGAAAGCATGACGTGCGTTCTGTTGAGAAACTATTTCTCAATCTCCAGAAATTAGAGAGATCGTTCTAATGGCAACTAATTGAGACACGCAGTGAAAATAATTTACACTCTGAGGCGAGTAATTGTATCAAGTGATACTTGTAACTGACTGGAACTGCTTATCGAAATAAGCAAAGAACGAGTAGTTTTATAGCATTTGGTTTCCAGTGTCTGAAACTTAGAGGCTACATTGTATCCCGTGGCATCAAGTAGCAGTTGCAAATGCTACACAAGTTCGCGGAATGTCTAAGAAATCGTTCGCTAAACTGTACCACAGTCAGCCTGTTGAAGAAGTTCTCGTTACTGCGTAACTTTTTGAGAGTTCAGTTCGTCATTATGCCGCGGCGAACTTTCGGCGGAAGTTCAAGTTCGTATTCGAAAGTTCGGGGCCAGGGGAAAAATGAGTGCCAGTGAAAGTTTCGCTGAAACAAAGTGAAACAATCTCGGCGGGCACGGACACGATATCAGGATTGTACGTCTCTATTTTAAAATCATAACGATGAACGTCTCGCGTTTCACTGAGACCAGGCTGCAGTTCGCTAACTTGCCGTATTACTTCTTCAATTAGTTCGGTAAATATGTAATAGTTACCGGGCCTCAGTGAAGTTTCCCCGCGCCGGTAAAGTTTCTGTTGCTGTCCCTACTTGCATGTTTGCTGAAATAACTCCATTCCCCCTGATAAGTCGGCGGAGAAACTTGCGAAGGCAAAATATATATTTCTCTATTCAAATATTACTATCTTCTGCTAATAGTATGGATAATTACTTCCTGTAAATTCCCTGCACTAACCTAATCTTAAGCATTCTACCCTTTCTCGATTCCTAAATGCTATGGATAATTGATGAGTCATTGTAGAAAACACTGTAAGTGTCGAAAGGAAAATAAAATTATATATATATATATATATAGTATGGAATTTTAATGCAATTTCCCTTTGTAAATAAGTTACCAATAGAGCTAAAAGATGGTACCGCAGGTACGTCCAGCTACTGTAGAAAATAATGTAAGAACCAATTAAGGGGAGAAGCCCGTATAAACGGCTTATTTTTGTATCAATTTTTAGGAATTTTTGCGAACATACCAATACGCTAATCCTTTCGTAACTTTAAGGGTACTTTAGTCAACACTATAACAAGTAAACAAAATTTTATAACAGTAAAATTATAATAAATATAAAAGAAATAGAGCTGTATCTGAAATAGGCCTTTTTTCGAGATGCAAAACGGCGCCGGTTGTGGCGTCTCCGGTAGTAATGTGAAACAGACTGATAAATTTTTTTTTATTTATGTGACAATTGTAAGAATGTGAACCACAAATGGTGTAAAAAAATTGCATATTTTAAAAATGGCGGAACTAGTAAGATTTTCGCCAAAAAATCGCGTCTTATTTGTTTAAAAACAGTAGTTAAAATGAATAATTTGGTTAAACATTGTGGTTCATATTCTGAGGAATATTATAAACTAAAAGTGTGCAAAATTTGAAGCTGATTGGTCAAATAGTTTTTGAGTTATCCCCGGCGCCAATTTTGAAAACGTGGTTTCGAGAAAAACGCGTTTAAAATGCGTTGAAACGGAGTTGAATTTCTGCCTATAACTTTTAGAATATATTTTTTAAATGTTTTAGAAACGATTTATGGAAAATTTTTTGTTTCTATTTTTCGTCCGATTTATACGGGCTTCTCCCCTTAAGCGGTAGGTAACCAAGATTGGCACTTACAGTGCTTGCAAATTCAAACGTATGCCACATTCAGTTTTCTCTGAATCTAAGAGGTGGCACATACAGGGTATCCTACAAATACCATTCATTTTTCATGAATTTGGACTATATTAATATAAAAAGTAGAAAATTTTGTGACGTATTTGGGCTATTGTATACTTAAGAATATTTAGCAATCAAAACGAATCAAATTTCGTAAATAATTTAGCTAGATAAATTTTTTCTCTCTCCTGAAAATTTTGATTTCAGGCACATACAGTGTTTTCTACAAAGGACTCTTCAATTGGATTCTATATTTCCAACATCACGGTTGATCAAAGACAAATTTTAAATTCTATAAAAACAACAGACCAGCCCGAAACACATAGAAATAAAAAAACATATAGGGTAAGTTAGGGAGAGTTCGACCACCGGGAGAGTCCGGCCAGTGTTGATATTTTAAGACTGACGCAAGATAGGGCACTGTGTATCATTGACACAAAAGAAATGAATGCGCCTGTTGTGAATCTTGCATTGCCCATTGTCACAAATCCATATTTAAATTATAGGAAACACTTACGACTTTATGCGTGTCTGAAAGTTTTTAGACCAAGTAACAGTGCTGGTGATATTTGAAAGACAGGTAAGTTTATTTACACTACACCGATATTGGGGGATATAATATGCATAAAACTACAGTGTCATCCCAACAATACATATGTATTCGTTTTTAATTTATTTTGACAAGGTGGTCGATCACTCCCTTGATTATGGGATAGTCCGACCACATGTTTTTTTCTTACTGTAAACCCATCTTCAAATTCAGGGAGCGAAAATTCCCTTCTACAAGATAGTGATATGTCGTTAAAAGCCTGGGACCGCAAACGAAATCTCAAAACTGATGATTGGATTAAATGTGTGCACTGAAGCCGTTGGTTTCATGATAAGTACTAGATGCTTAAAGTACCAGAATGTTTGTGATTTACATGAAAAACCGAAGAAGAAATAACATATCAATTAACTTCTTCGTGTATTATACTTTTTGTAAGCTACTTTTTGTTATTTTTCAAGGTCGGTCTCACTCATAGTGGGTGGACGATCTAACCCCGACATGCTGGTCAGACCGACCAGTTGCAGTGCCAATGTTTTTGGTTGAAAATGAAAATAAACATTTGAAATTATCGCACACTAGGGTAAGTGTCCCTATTACGGAGCCTGTCCCAATTATGGAGCCTTTCTATTAAAATTATCAATGAAACAAAATCCATGCATAAACAAACGTAAACAAATTTTTTTTAATTAAATTCAAATATTCACGAACAAGATTCAAAGTAAAAAACGACAATTTTAATATGTCATAATATTATAAGTATTCATAAAAAAATGCGTAACACGCTTTCGGTGAATTAATAGCATTTCTTGTCCAAAACCTTAAGAAATGTTGTACCGAACTATTTCATATAAATCAATTATAAACACTGTTTTCACCGTATAAAATGCATATTATATCTTAAAAAGGTTTAATGTAATTAAAAACTATAAATTCAGCACCTACAAACTTGTTTGTTTTTATTTTTAAGTTAAATTCTGTAATACCGCTAGATTTTCAATCTTGTCCGTAATACGGAGCCTCGAAGCCAGAAGCGTGGTTTCGTCATAACCTCATTTTTGTTCCAAACTGTCAAAAACGAAGTGCGTGTGTGGATCTGGAAACATGAATCAAAATAGCTCTAGGTAACCATATTTCACAAAAGTTACGTTAGGAGCGACATTCAAAGGTACCGAAATGTGGATAGGCTCCATAATGGGGGGCACCGTAAAGGTCTGCGCACACATATCCGTTCCGCGTCAGTTCCGTTCTGGCGTGCCAGTGGTAAGAAGAAGAGACCCTCTACGCCCCTCTTCTTCTTACCACTGGCACGCCGGAACTGCGCCGGAACGGAACTGACACGGAACGGATATGTGTGCGCAGACCTTTATACGGGCGGGCTCCGTAATGGGGGCACCGTAATGCGGACGGCGCAGTTTTCAGGGCTCCGTAATAGGGACAAAAACATCTGTTTTTGTTTAATTAAATACATTACAAAGATTTATTTATTTTTACTTAAAAAGAAGTCCTTCATAAAGAAGAATTGTTCACCAACAGATATTAATTTTCAGAATATGAAATTCATGTAGCAGTATTGTTTAATTAATATATGATTGCGCAAACTGGCTTAAACCCTCCGTAATTGGGACACATACCCTATAATTTATATATATCCTAAATTGCTTGGGCTTTGTTTTAATCTGCCTAAAACGACAAAAATGTGAAAAACAACGATGCTACAATGTCTTTTCCAAAAATTGTTCGGACTCTCCCGGACTTGCCCTACTTAGGAAAATCTGCCACCCTAAAAAGCTGACGAATTAACTGCACAGTTCGACGTCCCAAAGCAGCAAATACCAAGAGTTTTAGTTTCTCACTAAATGAATCTCATCCTCGATTCCCCGAACGTCAATAAAACATTACCCAATCGAATTCACGCCGCAACCATAAAGCATCCGCGATAATCCCCCTGTTTCCTCCAAAAATTCCCTACTCCGAGGGAAACTCCATCGCCCCAAACACTTTGATATGCGACAAACGCGTCGTGTCCGTCGAGTTCTGGTTAGTTGGCCCGCGGCTACTTAGCAGCTACGTACTTGCTTTATACTTTGTTTGCTCCTGATGGCATTAACCCCCGGGGGTGATTGCAGATCCTGGCTGCTGGCCCTAATACACCGCCCTTAAACCACCCGCCCCGCGCCCGTTGTCCGTCTGGCTATCTATCCTCGGCGGTAGGAGAGCTTTCGCTACCGGCTACGATGCTGTTAGCATTGGCCCACGTGCCTGGAAATCCTGATCGACACCATCGTGGCCGCTATCTGATCCACGGTGTCTGACCGCTCGCGCTCTCCCGACCCCTCACGCACTCGAGCCGTGCGAATTCAATTCGCCGGGAATCCTGCCCCTCGATCGCTGGACGAGGCTCGAAACGTTGCGGCGCGGAACGGCTTTACTTATTCATCGAGAGCGCCCGATGCCGAGGTAAAAATAAAGTAGGCCGCTAAATCATTCCGCGAGGGACGATGATTTAATAATGAGAATCGCCGAAGGCGGCCGCGCCGACGAAACGGCCGTAAGTTACGAAAGTGTCGAAGGGCGAGCGCGACGAGCTCCGAGCGCGCGCCACCCGACACTCGAGGCCCGAAATTCAACGGGGAACAGGCTGCGTTAGGACGAGTGATTGTGCCACGCGTTTTATGACCATCGACGCCGCGATCAGATTTCGATGAGGCCCGTTAATGAAATTGCGACGCGGCAAACTTCTGACGCGCTGGCGAAACCGCGGACCGCGGGCTCATTATTCGCCGATTTTATCTGATAATTACGGGGAACCGACGGATCCGGCGGCGTATCGAGGAGCAGCCCACGCGACGTATGAATAATCGATGAATCGCCTATTAACGGGAATATTTAATGAATTCGTCGTAAATTAAAAACACCCCTCTGCCCCCCCCGCGGCTAGAAAGTTTCTCCATCGTATTTAATACCGCCGTCGTCGGAGGCATCGCGAAATCGGCGCGGGATCTGTATTTTGCGAGGATCCACAGGCCGACGAGGGAAAAACGAAGTTCGGCCAAGAGAAAGAACGTGTAGGAGGGACGTGGGGGGTGGAGGGAGGAGGAAGGGTACCGTGAAGAGCCTCGGTAGCGTTATTGGAAAACGATGATTTACGATAATGGGGGTTTTTCCATCCCTCGGCTGGCGGACGAGGACGGCGCTGCGGGGCGAAGAAGGAGGAGACTTTAGAGGGCAGAAGAGAGCACCCACCTCCCGAGTCGAGTTCGAAAGGTGGGGCGTTAATAACGTTAATTAATATTTCGCGAGAGGTTCGGCGGTTCGCGAGGGGCCGATACCGAGCAACACTCTGCCAGCAGTCGTAACGCGCTGCGGCAATCTGCCAGCTGGCAGGGCCGCTGGCAGTTTAGGACGGCAGAGCGCGACAGAACCGTCCAAGCCTACCGGCAGAGCGCTCGTAATCGCCTTCGGTGGCTCCTCTTGGATATGGTAAACCATCAGCTATGGCGGGGATCATATTTTCCCTTCCGTCTATCACGGATCATTAAGGGATGATTAAAAGAAATTCCGCCACTGCCGGGTGAGATAAGGCAGTAGTATCATCAACGATATCGTGAGTAAGGGAACATGTAAGATTTACCGTAAACTATAGGGGGCCATTGGCGTGTTTTTGAAACAATCTGTTGGATATGTAATATAAAAATTTACATTTTCACATTTGCTTTAAGGGGTTGTACATAGTCAGGAGGCTGAAGAGAGGCGAATGTTTGTGAATTTTTTTTACAAAGTGGAAGCATACATTTTTTACAGACCTTTTTGCACTTAAAAGAGCAACATTTAAAGAACATTCGGTAATTTTTTTTGTAGAAATATATTTACGTTTATGATAAAAATACAACGGCGTCCGAGAAGCCTTTTTAAAAACGGTGAGCATATCTCAATAACTACTGCACCAATCTTTCTGAAATTTTGTGGGCTTATTTCTTATATAAAAAACTATTGAATGACGGAAGGATTTTTTTTCCATGAATAGTTTCGATTATATCAACGAAAAATGGCTTCATGGTTATCACTAATGGCCGTTTTTCGTTGATAAAATCGAAACTATACATGGAAAAAAATCCTTCCGTCATTCAATAGTTTTTCATATAAAAAATAAGCCCACAAAATTTCGGAAAGATTGGTGCAGTAGTTATTGAAATATGCTCACCGTTTTTAAAAAGGCTTCTCGGACGCCGTTGTATTTTTATCATAAACGTAAATATATTTCTACAAAAAAATTACCGAATGTTCTTTAAATGTTGCTCTTTTAAGTGCAAAAAGGTCTGTAAAAATAAACGCTTCCGCTTTTTCAAAAAAAATTCACCAACATTCGCCTCTTTTCGGCCTCCTGACTAGATATAACCCCTTAAGTAGTCTATTGTAACATTGCGTTTTTGTGATTGTACTATAAGTGCCACAATGCATAAAATTGTTGTCCTTTTCCTTCTTTAATACATGTTAATTGACTGCCAATGCTAGCACATCATATAAACAGCATTAACAACTAAAGTTTTACTAAACTAAAGTTACATCGACACTTAAATTTGTTTCTTTTTACTTTCAATGCATTCTCTTTTTTATTTATTTTAATTTTTTAATTTTGTTTTAATTAACATTTTTACATTTGCTTTAAGTATCCTATTGCAACATTGGATCCTTTGCGATTATACTACAAGCGAGAAAATGCATACAACTTTTGTCCCTTTCCTTCTTTAATACATGTTAATTAACTGCCAATATTCCCCCAGTTTACGGTAAATAATTAGAATCTATCCTATTCAGTTTCATCGAAGATTCTTTTGCCACGGGTATTTCACGCAGAAAACACCAAAACACCGAGATTGAACTTTTGCAACCAAAAGAAAGTTGCTGCAGGGCCGCGGCCAAAGTAGAACATTCCAAATGGATGTTCAATCAGACGACCCGCCCCCAGTCTGACGCATTCAAATTCGTCGCATCAATGTTTTATTGCGGGCATTCCTCATGTAAATTTCTCGAGACTTTACGACAATGTAATCCTCACAACCGCAACGATTGCGACGACGCCTCCATATCCATGCCCCTGCTGGTCGTTCGCGATGGTCCACGGTGAGGGGTGATTTTTATCTTCAACAGCGTCTCCGACGTTCTGAATATGTACTATTGCGGGTCGTCGGCTGCTCGTAACTCTAAATTCCGTATTTATTTTACGCATCTTGTCTCTGTCCACCTCGGAACACGAATCTGTTGAACCGAGGAATGAGATTCCCTTAAATAGCGAACATTTCACCATGCAGTATCGGACAGTGCCCTAGTGAATGAATCTTCCACTAATTTCTAATGGCACAGAGGCTACACTCGCATATTCCCCGTTTCTCGTGAATAATTCAACAAAGACTTCGGCTGGTATCGCGCGAGTGATAGGAAGACGCTGAAACCTCTCTCCGACATACATATCGCAGGCATGATAACTTCCGAAATGAAATCCGGAGGGAACCAGTACCATAACGAAGAAACACCCAAAGAAGACTCGCAGACTTTCGAAATCGGTAATCGGTAATCGGTAAACGACGGTAATCGACAACCGCGAGAGACCGATCCCAGCCCCCGAGATTCCTCGATTTTATATCGCGCTGAAAGTTCCTCGTCTCCCAGGGACTTCTCTGCTGAAAGAACCACTTGAAAAGCGGGCCCCTCTGACGGCCAAACCGCCATTCAGCTAAGAACGAGTATAACGCGGAGGATTCGTGCGCGCTGAGGGGGGTTCGGTCGGTTGACTAAGAGAATGAAGGAGACAGGGGTTGCGCGGAAGAAGAGCCGTGGAAGGGGTGAGCACCCTGGTGTGGGTAGGTGACATAAAGCCGGTGTACTGAGGATTGCGTACGAATAACGGAAATTAAGTGTCAACCGAAAGAGAGGAGAGAGAGAGCCGAGCCGAGTCGAGTGGAGTCGAGTGAGAATCCCCCTGTCGCCACCCCTGGCAGCGTCTCGTTCTCCTTTTCAAGAGCGCTGCCTGTTCGGGGGTGAGAAAGACGAAACACGATACATAAGCGCCCGGCCAGGATTAACGCTACGTGCTTGGCAAGCCTAAAATTACCAGGGACTATCCTTCCTTCAGCCAGCAACCGTTTCCTGCTGCCGTTTATGGGATTTTAACAACGCTGGGCAATGTCTGGCGGGTCAACGATGAGGTGGAATGTTAGAGTTAGCAGTGCCCCGTGGATGCTCGCTGACGAACAGGTGTCTCGAGAATTGCTGTAATAATTGTGATTTAGATTGAGCTTGTAGGGGGTGGTTGCAGTGGTGGAGATCGTGGATCTTGTTTCATTGAAGGTAGATGTAATGGTGGATGAAATGCTTGCTACTCGATATTGGGAAGTTTGAATGACATACAGGAATAATAATAATAATAATACGTCTTTATTACATTCCCAAAAACACAAAGAGAAGTAATGGACGAGACTCAGCAATTTGCTGCTTTTAAGGGGGGAAGCCACTTTGAAAATTTTTTTTCCGATTTTTCTTTTTGTGCATTTTCATAAAATTTCGGTTCTCAAAAATAGACTTGCACCATTTCAAGGTGGATCTCGAAAACTTCTGGGAGCCATGGAAGGTTTTGTGTAGGGGCGCAGCGCTCAGAATCGAGTCCAAGAATCCAAATGTATTTAATAAGAGGGATTATGAGCTTATATATTGTTTAGAACTAGGTAGAGAATCACTGGCCACGAGACTATACAGCTGCGATCTTCGAGTTGCAGAAAATAATTTCTGTCAAAACTTTAAACACGATTATCTCGAAATGGCATTTTTCAAACGGGCGGATTAATAACTCAGTCAATTTCTATCGGATTCACTTGAAATTTTCAGGGAATATTCGTAATAAAATTATCTTCAGTTAACCGTACAAGTGTTTTGATCGAAATATTCATATGATCGTAACAGTGAAAAAACATGTTGATTTTTGATACCTTTTCTTTCAAAGTCCACCATTTCTTCAAAAAGTAATATTTTTTTAAATCTCTACGCGTAACTGAAGCTATTGTAATATACTTTAAGAAAACGTTCGAATTTTTCAATTCAGAGAAAATTTTGGAAAGTTACACGACCGCCCGTTTTGTAAATTTATTTGCAGAGCCCAACGTTATCGTATGCTGTGGCCATTCTACCAAAAATTTCTTCAATCTAGAAGCATAAAATATTAGTTAAATATATGTATTCTCAGTTGGTAGTAAAGATTTTCCGTAGGAAGTTTCATTTCATTATTATAGTAGGCTCGCGTCGCGGCAGACACGACGTTGCCAGACAAGTGCTGCAAGGCGCAGCGTTGCCGGAGAAGTGTTGCTAGGCGGTGAGCCGGGCGTACTGCGCGGCCGAGGCAGTCTGCGTCGAGCCGAGTAGCGAGACACGTTATATGAACAAATCTTTTGTAACTCAGAAGATATATATCTATTTTACTTTTACCCCAACAATATAAAATAATGCCTTGAAAATAGCCTTTATTTTCGAGCGCCACAGTGGCTTGTCCCCTAAGTCTAACCCGAAGACTGATGACAAAGTACAATAATAATAGAAAGAGAACACAAATGTACCAAGTTACAAAATAAAATAAAATATAAAATAGAAGATGCAAAATACAAAACCAAACGAAAACAAACGCATTACGGTAGGCCCGTTCAACTTTACCCTGAGTCAATAGCACTATTAAGTAACAAGTATAATTATACAATATACTTTAGAGACTGAATAAAAGGAAATCTGCATAACACTGAAGTGTAGGCGAAGATATTACTCGATAGTAGATTATCTAACAATCAATTCTGCTCCCTTGGTAATCGGCTATTTTAATTTCCCGATAGTGGAGCCGCAATCTCCATGGCATTTAATCTTAACGCGAATGTTATAACGCTGACGGGATCACTGATTCCGGGAGCAATGGGAAAAATGAAGGCATAGTCGTAACCAGAAGACTGGAGATAGTGAAACCTCCGATTTAACCCGGATCCGCGGGAAAAATATAAGAGGAAGGGTTAACAGTGGCTTCGATTGAATCCAATAAGATCGTCGTAAAGGGAACAGAAGACGGTAAGAGACAACGTAGAGTAATCCTACGTGAATAGCCCGAGGGGTTGGATTCCGTGGGGTGGATGCCAGCGGAGCCAACCGATGCTCCAATCATATTTATGGGTTCGCTGGCTCCTCGGTGTGGATTCCTGTGCCTGGATTACGTGGCCAAATGGGATACCTTACGGTATCCTGCATGCCTGCTTGCTCTTTTTTCCTAGCCCGTCATAAAGAGAGGCCAGCAGATCGACCATGCGTGGATCGTGATTTACCGCGATTCGCTAAAAGAACTGATCTTACAGTACCTACGCGATGAAAGAACGACGCCGATCTCTGTTTCTGTTCAGAAATGAAGTCGCCATGAAAGTGACAAAGGGAGCTGCGCCCCTATCTTCGTGCTTGGTAACTAAAGGAACGGTGAAGAAACGCGAAGAACATTTTCGAAGGAGATCGAGTCATCGCGGGCTTGGATTGTATCATGTATACAGCTTTCAGTTTAAATTTAAACAAATTGCGGTCGAGTAAGTTGAGAGGGATGGCTTGTTCTCGTGCACCCCGGGGAACTTTTCGCTGGTGCAGTTGCGCAAGTATCATTAGAAGAATGTCAAGAGAATGCCTGGGAGCTGGGAGAAGATACGCGACGCTTGCAGGAGACGACGTTTCGCGTAGCCGCGAACGATACGGGGCCGCGATTAAATATAATTACGTTTGCGAGTGTCAGTAAAATGTGGAGGACAGGAGCAGGGAAGAGAAGACGTCCTCGCGGGACTAGGAAAGCCGACAGCTCGGTGATAATGATTCACCCGGCCCGGACCGCCTTAAGACTCTTCATTTGTATTTTAATTAGTGTCGTTATGCTAATTACGCGCCATTGCTTCTTGTCCCGCGACGTTTTTGTTTTCCACCGTCTTTCGGCGATGCCCGGCGAAAAATCCCTTCGGAACCTAACGACGAGATTAAATTCTCCTTGCGATTTAACGAATCCTCCAGATCCTTCGGAGAATAATTCTATTTTCACTCGCATCTACTTTCGACATAATAAAAACTACCCCCCAGAAGCACCGAATAATCACAAAATGCGCAGCAGCTGTAATTTCGGATCTGATAACCTGCATACACGTGGAAGAGATTACCACAAGTTTATATTGCTCAATAAACTAACTGGCGCGCAGGCTTGCACGATAAATTCTGCGCGGAACTTAATTGCCTGATAAACAGGCTTGACCGATGCAGAGGAAGGCTTCTGCCTCGACAAAAATCGAATCGTTCCAAACCGCCCCCCAGGTTTCACGGCTCCTTCTTTGTCACGCTCCACCCCCTTTCATTCTCCCGTGGCTCGCCGGAGCTTGTTGCTTTTTCCTCCCCCGGCGCGGGCGCGGCAACTTTTTGTTATAGTCGCGCGAACTTCTTTAATAATGCAACTCTTTATATTCACGGGCGTTTTTAACAAGCGTCGGCCTCGAGATTAGGTGAGAGGAGAAAAAGTGACTGGCGCGGGCCGGGAGGGGAGGAAACGTGACGGAGGGAAGGCGCGAACGAGAGAACTCGAGAGAGGAGCGCGGCGCTCGCCTCCGAATATGCCGCCGTTACGATGTTTCTTAATTATTATTATTGCCATTGTGCTGCCACCGCTGCTAAATGTAGCCAGCCCTCGCCACGGCGACAGTAACAACCGCGCGGCTATGAATTGCTAATCTCGACGCGACTCGACGCAACCCCTGTGTGCCGTCGTCGCGAGGAAACGGGGGCCAACTCTCGCCTCTCCTTGAGACGGGGCAATTTCACCGACGGCCGCGCAGTATTTTTGTATTTCCTGCTAATGAAACGACGGGATACAGGGTGACGTGGAAACGAAACGCTGGGGGATTTTAAGACGCGCAGTGGCGCTGTTAAGTATTTCACCATACAGGTGGGTTTTTTTATTTATGACTTTTGGAGAGGCGTGGCGAAGTTTGTGGAAAGTGTTATTCCATGATAGAACAAGGGCTGACAGGCAAATGGGATGGAAGCCCCTTCTGTTTATGGAGTCCCACCCCTAGATCCCTCGACGTCTCTTTTAGACCGCCCTGTGTACAGCTCGCTGCGAGCTTCCGCTGACAATAATCTCGAGGCGCGTAAAGATGATTGCCCTCGGTGAAATTACTCTTCTGTACGAGCACGTCACGCGAGATGAAAAACAGTGGAAACTCGCCGCACTCACTCGCGATGGAAAATCGCGCGATTGTTAATTCTGGGGGGGTGGAAATTGAATGGCGCAGGGAACGAGCATACGCGGAATTAGTTGAAGCGAATCTGAAACTGTACGTAAAATTTCGACGCTTGTCCGCGATGAAATTATACGTGGGGAATGACAGATGGATTGTCAAATGGAAAATTCACAAGGTATCGTTAACTGCTGTATCGCGTAGAAGGTAAAGGCGGGGGAGTTGGATAAAGGGTTGTACAAATTCTGGTAGCGATTGGTTGAACCATGGAATTAAAAATCGCTAGCAGAATTCGCGTCGGGTTCAATATTTTACATCACTTCTGGTGCATTGTTTCCATTATTCCATAACGTTCCCGCGGTTTAACAATTCGTGGCAGAATAGTTAATCGAGACGAGCAATAGGGTAGAAGCCCCAATCACTGACACATTAAGGACTGACTCTAATATTATTGCATAGTATCTGTATTTATTGACTAAAAGTATAAGTTTTTTACCTTTTTTTTTATTATGGTTTAATATGTTTACTTCGTGAAAAACATTTTGTGGATCTTAGAATTTCTATTTTTATATATAAATTCATTAATCTAAAAAACATATTTCTAGATCTATTACTGACACCTCTAAAACGTGTGTGACTGAATTACTGACACCCCAATTACTGCCAGCTAACCTAATACTGTTTATTACTCATTTTACGGTTATGTCGTCTCATGTACATGAGCAACTACTGCTATGACAGTAATACCAAAATGCTTGAAACGCTTGTACCAATCACTATCACCCATATATTAATTAAAAAGGCTTAATTAATCGTTATATTACGATCGTTGTGACTTTCTATGATACTTCTATTGTACTAAAAAATTATTGTTTATTATGTAAATAATTTAAATATAGTAATTACAGCCCTTTCTTTAGTGCCCTGTTTTCTCTTTCACTAGTAAGGAAGTCGCAATTTCCACTGTTGTCATCAAATTACAATTTTGTATCGTCTTATAGAAATTAATGAAAAAAAAATATTAAGTGGTGCATTTTCTAGCGTATAGATTATAGGTTGAATTACATAATTCCTTTTGTGTATGACTTTACAACGTTTATTTATTCGTTATTCTCAGTAAAATAGCTTAAGGTGACAGTAATTGGGTAGGTGTCAGTAATTGGGGGTTCTACCCTAGATTCTTCTTCTTCTGTTTAATTACCAGAATACCGTTTACAAACTCTAAGTAGTAAGTAGTGAAAATAGTCATCCTACACGCGTTCCGTATCTTACAATTTAATTGCCAGGCTGTATGAAATAGAAAGTCGGGTTTCAAACTGACGAGCACTGCTCCACCAACTTATCATTGGCTCTGAGAGACGGCAGCCCTGTTGAATGGCAAGCGGGCCGAGTCGTGGAAAGCGCGCGGCGAAAAGTGGAAATTCGGGTTTTTCGCTGTCGCTGCCGGGGGTGCCGCTTTTCAGACACCAAAGCGATTATGGATTTCTTTAATAAGAGGCCGCGTTTAAACAGCTTTGATCAATTCAGCCGAGCTAATTCCCACCCGCCGCGACCACCACGGCGACCTTCGCTCGTCCTCTCACCCTCCCGGCCCTTCTGGCTTCCTAACGCTCTGTGACGTCTCGCGTTACGTGATTTAAGGGGCTCTAAAAACCTTCCTCTGATTAAGCGACCGGCCCTGCCAGAACGTCGCTTGCCCTTTTCAGGGGCCTTCGCCCCTTCTTTTTGCGCGACCCCCATCCGACTTACGGACTTGGCGGAATCACCCTGACGACGACGATCGACGAAAGTCCATTACGTTCCTGGCGGAATTTCAATGAATGAGTCTAACGACCAGCGCCCGAAAAAAAACAGTGTTTTAACGATGGAACGGTATGGTGGACGTTAGGAGCACGATAAGCCTCGCTTTTGGGGATGCTTCTTCTTAATGATTATCGAGGAACCATCTCGTGATGCTTTAATAAAGGATGAACGCAGACGGAACGCGATGTACGGCAAGCCTGAGACGCGCACGGAAAGCTACGTATTGATACTAACTTCCAGCAATCTCAGCTGCCAGCTGCATAAGGCTCGCGAAAGACGGGAGATGTTCAGCTGGGAGACGGTGAATGAGGACGAGGCGGCGGAAGAGGTCGATCCATGGTCGTCAAGTTAGTGAAATGTCTTTGCGGTGATTGAGCAAATATTTGATGAAGCTGGCGAGCCCTGCTGCTTCTGCCTCGAGGGATGAAACGTGCGGACGCACAATCCTCTCCGCGATGGAGAAGAACGGAGGAATCGATGGGCATAAACGATATTCACTGGATGGAACGAGATTCGGTGCCGCGGTGAGATTGGTTTAAAACTGTTCCTCGCTCACCCCGGACGTTGCACGAGATCCACTTGCAAGGCGACGCGGATGTTTTTACAGGGACTCGTCGTTTTTTGCGTCCGCTATTTTGCAATAACAATCGCTCGAGCTAGCGATGGAGCGGAGGGAATGACTCGAGTCGACCGTTCCGCGGGCCGAGGTAAATTGAGTTTAATTTATCTTAATGCTTATTGCCGGCGTCTGAACGGGGAGAGATACAGTATAAGCTTAATGAAAGGCCAGATGGAAGTCGGGAATCGGAGGACTGGTCTTTCGCCGGCGTTTCGCAAATTAAAACTCGCGCAATTAAGCGGTCAGGAAGGCCGGGGGTAAATCTTGCCTTCCTGTTTACGCTCGCGTTCCTCCTTTCGCCGAAAGCCCGGCGATTCCGTTTCATTCGGGAGGACACGTCCCTCCTTCACGGGGGTGGAAAAACAGGGAGCGAAAAGTGGACGCGCGGAGTCACGGCGGCGACGCGACGCCGCCACTGGCTGCCGCGAAAGCAATTATACAATTAGTTAAAGTATCTGGCCGCGTAACGGCCCATAAAACAAACATGATTGTGGGTGCTAACTGCCGTGAATGGAGAGGGATACAGGGGCAAGGGTTGCATTTTAAATGCCGCTGATGAGCTGGTAACGGTTCCGCTTGTAACTACTTTTTTCGAAGCGACTTGGGGAATTCTTTCGACGGATATGTGGAATCACAATTGAAATCGGAAACCACTTCCACTTTGCGATATACCAAATATAAAACAATGGGGTGAAATAGGGGAAGGGGGGCAAGATGGGGTAGCGAGGCTTGTAATAAATATATATTTAAAAACGGTAAGTCAATTATTTTTGTTGCATTATAATCTTTATTCTATTTACTATAATGTACAATATTAAAAATTGGAATATTTTTTTATTTGTTGTACAAATAACATCACTCTGTGGAAAACGATGGTGTCCTTGATACGGGGAATGATGGGGTACCCATTGTTCATGTGAGGTTGAATAATTTCAGTCGAATTTTCATTATTTTTAATTCGGATTTGAAAATGGTAAGAACATATAAGAAAAAACTAGACGAGGAAAATGGTCCAAAGAAGTTATGAAGAAATCAGTAGATGAAGTTTTAAGCAACAAAATGGGGTACAAGAAAGCTGCTCGAGAATATTGCTTTCCACAAACAACATTGGAACGTTATGTCGAAAAATTGAAGCAGGGAACTGAAGTGATCATGGGTTTACCATTAGGTCCAATTAAGGGGGAACACCACTGTGACGGCCGGAAAAATGAGCCCATTTTTAAGATTTTTTTAAGGAATAACTTACAGTTTTATTATAAAATTGTTATTACCTATCTTTAGAACAATGTCTTAAGAGACTATAAAAAAAAAGTAATAGAAAAATATGCATAGATTTCCATATACAGTTAATCTCCTACACCCCTCACAAGAAAACATAGGTCGCTTATCGAAACGATATCTCTGGAACGGCAACTCTGAAATCAAATTTTTTTTTTAATATAATCGGTATGAGTGTAGTTTCCGTTGTACGTACAGATTTTTAAAAAAAAATATTTTTGTAAAAATGGTGCGCTTTAGAAGAAAATTTTCGAAAATCCGCGAATAAGATGGACAGTTTTTCGAGCGTATTTAAAAAAATTGGTTTTCAATCAAAGAATCCGTACGCACAACGGAAACTACACTCATATAGTTTATAAAAAAAAATGAAATTTAATTTCGGACCTGCTGTTCCATAGTTACACATTCGATCAGCTCGCGTGGGAAGATCTAGAAGATTAATTAATATATTAAAATTTATGCATGGTTTTCTATTTATTTTTTTTGTATAGTCTCTTAAGACAGCGTACTAATGATAGATAATAAAAATTTTCTATGAAAACTTTAAATGATTCCTGAAAAAAAATTCTTAAAAATGGCTTACATTTCCGGCCGTCACAGTGGTTTCCCCCTTAAGGGGTTGCGCCACCCTGAAAGTTTTGAAAAATCGATTTCTTTTTTTTTTGCATTTTCTTATTACGTGAAGTTTTAAGAATAATTTGAGTCATGGTAGACGCAAAAATTCCCCAAAATAGCCGAGTTATAGACTTTAAACGAGGCGCGGATGTCGATATTCCGTAGCAGGCAGCGACCATTCTACTTTTCTTCTTTTGCGTTTTTCTCGAAACTACATTTTCAAAGGTGACCTATCAAATATCTCCAAAACTATTTGTCCGATTGATTTCAAACTTGGTACGCATATTCTTAATGGTATTATCTACGATGTAGCATATCAGTTTTTCCATCCAATAACCCATGGTTTAAATTCGTTTTTTCACGTGAAAAACGTACCATTTTCTTCACTTTGCTCTCATTTGTGCAATAAATTTTTTTCTCTCAAATCCGTATGCTACATTGTAGGTATTTTATTAAGGAACACGAAAATCATCATGTTTTTGATTTCAGACGAACCTGAGCGTTATAATTTGTTAGGTCAGTCACGCGTGTAACGGCGGACGAGCTTCGCGGGAGAACAAATAACTCGGTCATTTTTTAATATTCTTGTACAGTATTTATACAATATATGCACTATTACATGCTCTACACATGAGAAGAAAATAAATAATTTTCAACCTCATAGTATCAGTAAAAAAAATTTGTCCAGTTTAGTGCTGTTTCGAGCGCCTCAGGGTGGCGTAACCCCTTAAGAGTGTATTTTCGCCAACAGAAGAGGAAGAACTTGTCGAATATTTAAAAGGTAGGGGGTAAGGCGAGGGTAGGAAGAAAATAATTTAGAAGAAATTCATATTTGCATCGATTGTCGAAATATTTCGGGGAACCGTCTTGCCCCATTTTCGGTACCCCGTTATACCCCGTGGCAGGGACAAGATGGTTTTTCTTTACTTTTCTTTAAAAGTTTAATAACTTCAAATTTTTATTTAAATGTTGCTCAAACTATGTACCAAAGGTTAAAGTATTAACTTATAATTATATATCTATATACATATATAAAAAAGAATGTATGTTTGTTTGTTTGTCCCGTATGCATTTCTATATCATTCATCCGATTGCGATGAAACTTTGGTGAGTTGTGCGCACGCCCGCGAAGGTTTCTGAATTAGTACAACCATTTTACAAGGGGGTGAAAAGGGGAAATATGTATTGTCTCGGACCCCCTAATATCTGTTAAACCCGATTAGATATCAACATGGTTCTTACTCGCAAAGATTACCCACACAAATGCCTAAAAAACAATTTCGGGATTTTTCCCTAACCAACCCCTGACGGGGTGAAAAGGGGTAAACTGTGTTTTCATGGAGTCCTTAATATCTCTTAGGCCCGAAGCGAAGCGCGGGGTGTTCCGCTAGTTGATTCATAAAAACTTAAATAAAAGCTATACTTATCAACTTTTTTGCATTTTTGCTTAGCTACCCCATCATGCCCGTTTATAAAATAACATAACACCCAAAGTCAACATTTTCCTACAATTTCCCAGTATCCCATTCCATCACACAAAAGATTACCGCACATCACGTCCCGGTCCCCACACGTAATCCATGTTAGCTCACGGCCCTTTTCCACCCCCGTTCCCTCGTGATTCGCGTGGAATCGATGGTATTCGCCGCGGCCATAAACAGCCCCGATAAATATTTCAGAAAAACATAAACACCAGGGCTCCGGCAAATCCCCCGTACGTCAGCGTGGAGCGCAAAGTGATATTTGAGCGAGGTCGGTTGACGCGGTGCCCGACGAATTTTAACATTCCTCCGAGCGCGTGCCCTCCTCGGGCACCCCACGGCTCTCTCTCCTGTATTATGCATGGCCCGCAGATCGCATTTCCACTTCGGAGGAGGCTCGCGAAGTCGCGAAAGCCGCGGCTCCTCGATTTCGCGCCGACGTTCCTCCCTCGGCGTGAAGCCAGGCGAATGAATTAGACGTCAGCGAAACGATTGTTCTCCGGTGTCGATGGTTAGTTAACCAGAACTTCGTGAACTCTTCTGGTGCGCCGACATCCACGCCGCCATTCAGCACTCGGTAGCAACGAGTCATTCATGAAGATGAAAGGGTTCGCCACCCGTAATCGCCAGGTTGCTATGCATTATTTTATCATGTTTATGGGAAATTGTAAGGAATATTGCAGATTGTCACGAAATTGTAGACATATTCTCAAACGACCTGATTTCTATGATCACCCTACAGGTTGATGCATTGCAATATTGAGTGGTGTTCTTTGTCCTATTCCTCTTGCTTCTTCTAGGGTAGACCGGGGGCGGTAGTAACAGGGGGGCGAATGTAACACGCTAAATATCTCAAAACATATAATAGATATTAACACCAATTTTGGATATATGATGAAGAATGACATTTGGAATATACACATCCATGCCCTAAGTGTACAGATACGCAATAGACATGGATAGTGAAGGAAACAACTTTTCGATACCCTAAAGCAGCGATGCCCCGATGGGCGGCCCGAGGGTACGAGCATCCATCGCATTTTCCAAAGCTCGCGTGGAAGGGGGTCTCGAAACCAATAAAGTTGCAGGCATGTAACGGATGAGGAAAACTCTAGTAGTGTGCGTGTAGGCTCGTACCCTGAAATCAGCATGTAACCGTTACATGCTGATTTCATTGCGGTTAAATTGATTTGATTTCTGGTTATAGGCTGATTTCAAATCGTTTGGATTTGCGGTTATGGGTTCTATTTTTTGATGACAGGATAATTTTTTAAACCCTGGGGGGGTTTCTTTTTCTTCATAATTTTGTATTGTCGTCCAAACTACGTATGCCTGCAAAGTTTCAAGTCTATTGGATAGTTGGAAGTGGGTTAAAATTGAGTTTCTAGATTTGAACTGAACAAACATACATACAAACAAACACACAAACAGAGGATTGAAGCTGAATAAAAATCGTTTAATAAGAAACTTTTTGTCAATCAGAGGTGTAAGTGGGAATGTTCAAGTCTATTTCGTCCAATTACATAATATTATTGTTTAATCATTAGTCAATTCCTGTTTATTTTCCCAATTCCTAAAATGTAGAACACTGGGGCTCCAAGAGTCCCAGTCATATAAACCTACGGGTACGAGCCTACACGCACACTACTAGAGTTTTCCTCATCCGTTACATGCCTGCAACTTCATTGGTTTCGAGACCCCCTTCCACGCGAGCTTTGGAAAATGCGATGGATGCTCGTACTCTCGGGCCGCCCATCGGGGCATCGCTGCCCTAAAGTAACTTTTCCTTACTGACTTAAAATTGTAATATAAACACTCCCTTTGCAAGTATGTGCTTGTTCGATTTTTTAATCTGTAATTCGACCTTTTTTAAACTAATATTGATCGTTACTTGGCACTTTTAAGCGTCTCGTTAGTCAAAATTTATAATTTAAGTTCAAAAGCATGGTCGGGGGCGATTGTAACATCGGCAGTCGGGGTCGGTTTTACCGCAACAGAACCAAATAGAGACAAAGAAGGCGAATAATATTGTCTTATTTGCATGAAATTATATAGCATAGCACAAGCAAACCAAATGAAAAATGGGTGCAATATACTGAATGTAAGGATTGAGCAGATGAAGAATGCACCAGCCAAAACGTATTTTATTTCTGCCAGAATTGCGATACCACATAATTTGTTATAGATTTTACTTTTTTCATTTATTATTATAATCTAAATCAATAAATATTTTAATTTTGTAAAGTTATATTTGTGCTACTATCGACTCCATGCAGTGTTACAACCGACCCGGGGTCAGGGACGGTTGTAACACTTTCTCCGCTTCTCATTTTTTATTAATAACCGGAATATTACTTGACATACAGCGAAACTGTTGTGGCTCAAATAATGTCACATAAATAAGTAACATTTTCGTAAAAAAACTTTTGTTGTAACTGTAATAGTTTTTGCGTAATCGTATTCCGAAGTCAAAGTGTTACTACCGCCCCCGGTCTACCCTACTATATCCTTTTGATATCTTGATATATTTTGCGTTCGTTTCAATATTATCTCTGTTTCCATTCGTGCTCCTCACTGTCTTCCATGCCCTTCAATTCTGCTGAATGCAAGCTTCGTAACGTAGTTCATCCAATGACTACCCTCAATGAGGCTATTATTGCTAGTGCTGCCATGAAGCGCTGTTTAATTATTAAGAAGCGAATTGCACGGTTCAGTGCTCGTTTCGCCGCGAACTATCCATCGCCGTGAAAGGGGAGCGCCGTTGCAGCGAGTTCATGACGCTGGGAATCGGTTTTCAGTTAGCGGCTCTCTTTCCCGCCCCGCCGGCCGTATATACATAATGCATAACCGAGCGCATCATCGTATCTCCATTTCGTCTCTCTGCAGGGAAAGAAGCGGGCGTTGTATCGAGAAAATGGGAGAGAGGCCCATCTTTCCTAGCGATGTCCCCTTCGCCGGCATTGGCGACGGCTGCCGCGGGGGCGACGAAGGTGACGACACGTGTGCCAAAGTGAAAATGTATGGCCCGCGAGCACGTGAGCAGACTCTGGCCGCGTGCAGCGCTGCTAAAAGAGGTTCTCCTAAGTAGATTCGCGGGGGGTGTGTAGAGGGCGAAGAAAGGACGAAGGGCTGCTAATCTCCTCTCGACACCGATTTACACAAAAGTCTCTCGTGCTTGAGCAGCCGGATGGGCTGCCAATGACGATTGTTAGTGCCTAAAATATAATCGAGCTTCTCGTGACACGAATTCTAAAGAATTCAAGGGGCCGGACCTTTGATCACTCTCGAGCCTACCTTCGCCGGCATCGAACGTGAGAATACGCGGTAACGAAGAGGTTTCGGTCATTGAAGCCACGTCCCCAGAAACTCCCAGCCAGAGGGTCCGTATTAGCGGTAAGACGAGCCGCGCGGGGCGAAGTCTGCATAAATAAGGCGAAGGAAATTTGCAATTATGAATCGAGACTAGAAATACACGACTGCTGTCCTCGGCACCTACCCCCCCCCCCCACCCCTGTTCCACCCCGAAACCGCCCCGTGCCCCACCGATCCACGGTGGCTTCTATCCAACGTGAGTGCATACCCGCACCACCGAGTTTCCACAGAGTTCCACGGAGGGTGTGTCGCAGGAAAAGTTGAAGGAAGCACAGCTGACGAGTATGCAAATGCGAGCCCCTCCCCGCCCCCGCCCCCCCCCCCCTTCTTGCCCCCGTGCACCTCGCCGACCCTCATCACACGGTCCTCCCAGACACCGACGAAACAGTGCAATCCCTATGTGCGGATTCGCATTAGCGAGCAACTTTCTGGAGAGTGGTTTCTAGCGGGCGGCGGAACAGGGGGCGAAGAGCCATTGATGTTGCCGGCTGATTTCATTGGCAGCTTAAATGCAGCGGGATGAATCGTCGTAGGCGTCCGGCGATTAATCAAATTCAACTCGAGACGAAGCCCGAACGGGCCCAAAGGCTTTCCGACGGATGAATTTTCGTTTCAGGGACGCTATGCGACGCTATGTGTTCTGTTTGCTTTGTAGCTTTTACGTTGACGAAGATGGGGTGACATCCGTGGGAGGGTGAGGGGGTGTAGGGAGCACATGTATGAGATCGATATGGGAGGATTATTAGTGTCTTCTTGAGAAGATTGTCGACATCTGAATTACACACTCCCGTGCAGCACACTCTCGTTGCGGCAAAGTTGCAGGATGGTTGCAGCGCAAGATTGCAATGTTTCGCGGAACGTTGCAGCAAGGGTGCAGCAATAATTCTACGGTTGCCTCCTGCAACGTTTCGGGCAGTAGGGCGAAAATTATAAACAACGGAATATATAGGTGTATGTTGAATGCGTGCAGAATCATAGGATTTATAAAAGCCCGTTTTTCTCATAGAAAATTCTTTCCCCCAAGGGGAATCGAACCGGCGGACCTGTACAACCACTGATTGCTAAGACTGCTAACGTATTCGAACTTATACTCCTACCGTGCAAAACTTTAAACTCAAATTATTCGAAAACGAAGGCTCATTTTGACAAACTCCATTACGGTTTTGTAATACTAGGTATGTACTACGGCTTCCACCCTGTGTCATTCTACACATTAAAATATACAGGGTGGGACACCTAACGTTTAAACTTAAAATATCTCCGTTGTTTTTAATGATACGAGAAAATGTCTCTGGAAAAAAATGATTGCTAGACAAAAAGGACAACATATTATACATGGTTGAATTTGTATTTTTATTGGCTATAACGTTATAGTAATGAAAATACGTCATCCCATTAAAAAAAACCATTGATGATCTTGAAATTTCGGGAAATATAACCTTGAGAACAAAATCGCCCCCGTCAGAATAATTGTCTCTTTGAAGCAAACAGTTTTTTCCTTAGACATTTTCTCGTATCATTGAAAACAACGGGAATATGTTAGGTTTAAATGGTAGTTGCGGCAACGTTGCGGCAACATTGCAGGAACGTTGCCGCAATAGTGGCGCAACGTTGCAGCAACATTGTGGGAACGTTGGCAAACGTTGCCGTAACGTTTCAGCAAAGTTGCAGGATCGTTGCAGTGCAATATTGCAACGCAACATTGATGCAACTATGCTGCAACTATGCTGCAATAATTCTATGTCCGCCCCGTGCAATGATGCAGCAACGTTACAGCGACGTTGCGCTGCACCCATGCAGCACTGCAAGATTACTGCAACCATCCTGCAACGTTGCCGCCACGAAGTGTGCTGTATGGGCTTCGGAGGCGAATATACTAACCCCTTGCTTGCTACCTCAAGCTTCTTCATAAGATCAACGCAACTTTTATTGATAGCGAGTAAACTCAACCTAGAGCACAAAGGATTCAACCTAGGTGATGGTTAATGGCCGAGGTTCTTGTGTCTCCAAGAAGCAAGGAGCACTTTCCACCGCAGAGATCGCTCTCGCGGTGCACGCATACATGGAAACCCTATTTTCATCTCGCAGGCGAACTTCAGCGAAGAGGAAGAAACTCTCCTCGAGATCAGTCACACGGACCGACTGCCAGCCGCAGACCTCATTTCCATATAGGTTCGAACCATTTAGTTCAAACATTTCTTTCCATTCGCTAAAAGCCCCCTCGTCTTCGACGGCATCTAACTTACAATTTAAATAAAAGCAAACACACGTAAGGACGCCGCCCCTCGGCCGCGAGCCACTATATGACTCTTACTTCGTACACTCTTTAGACCAGCCTGTTCCGATGCGACAGAGAACTTTCAATGGCCTCGGAGATAGAAGACGTCCCCGACAGATTCCGGAGGGTGTGATGAATGTTCTTTAACCTCGCGGCTTTTCAGCCGTCTTCCCTTGATACAGGGATCAATCGTGGGCTTATTCTGCTGAACGCTCCAGAGTTTATCGAGCCGTTGCTCGAGAAATGTTTCAGCGTGGTGACTGATTATGCTGTGCATTGGGATGGGACAATGGCGATTTAGAAATAATGCTTCTGCGAATAGAAACGAAATGTACTATAGGCAACCCGGAAATTCAGAAAATTATGCAACTTTGTGTGCAAGTAGAGTAGTTCATGGGAGAGACAAACCTTTTTTTTTTGGTGCCACAGTGCGGTTTAGGGGGTGAAGTCACCCCTTGAAAAAATGCAGAATTTTCTTTTTCGTGGAATATCTCGAGAACGGTGAGAGATATTGGAATGGAGTTTAAATAAAAGTTGCACCTTTTTTTGCATCTATAAAACTGCTTAAAAGTAATTATCGAATTAAGGATTGGTGGTGGAGGTAACTCGAAAAGTATGGATTTTTCGATAATTACTTTTACGCAGTTTTGTAGATACAAAAAAGATGCAACCTTTGTTTGAACTTCTTTTCGATATCTCTCACCGTTCTGGAGATATTCCACTATATTTTTTCAGGGGGTGATTTCACCCTCCCCAGAACCGCACTATGGTACCAACAAAAAATAGGTTTGTCATACGCGTGAACTCTACTTGCACACCAAGTTGCATATTTTTCTGAATTTCCGAATTTTTAACTTCCCCTGCTAGAAATGACAATAAATTATTACTGAATAATGTGAATGCGGAATGTTGATTTTGTAGTAATTGTAGGCACCCTATAGTGAAAACTATCTTAGTAAAATAGAAATTTAATTTTCAAGCAGAGGATACCTATTATTTAAAATCCTCTCGTTCACCGCTGCTCAAAATCAGAGAACGGCATTTTGCTTCGCAGCGATGTCCTATAAAGACCCAAAACCATAGAAAATAAAGCGCATGGCGTTCTGACCGGAGATTACCTAGACCTTCAGGCCTATACACGACCATTTTATCCGCGCTCTATCAAATTGGCCCAGGCTGTTTGGCCTTCAGCTACTATATATGAGCCAGGATGATCCTAGCATCCGATCGGTCGGATTGCGAATTCGGCGCTCGTAAAATTAACGAACCTTGTTGCTTCACTCTCTCTCTCTCTCTCTCTCTCCTCGCCTCCCTTTCCCCAACCTTCCCCGCTGTCCCTTGCTTCTTCTCTCCACGCCAAAGATCGAATTCCTCCTTTGTACGCCGGCTACAGCGCTTCGAGAACTATTCACGAACTTCTTTGTGCGAAGCAATCAGGAGCTCCGAGTATAAACGCTAGATACAACGGGCACGTGCCGTGAAATTCATTGTCCGCGTTGCTAACGACGATGCTCGCCGTTCCCTTTCGACTGTTCATTCGAAAATAGTACCACGATAATTGATCCGTCGCGTCTATTCCTTCTACACTCATACTAGGCGCCACAGTTCATTCGTTCTTTCACGAGATAATCACTCGCGTTGATGAAGAATATCATACAACTCCATGTATCATCTAAGTCAGTGGCGCGCTCAGGATTTAATCCTGAGGGAGCCGAGGTGAACGGATAAAAATATTCTTAATGCCAATTCAATAAAATTCATTAGCTGATTGTAAAATTTATTTAAACAATGGAAACCAGTTTTCTTTTCTTTTTACAAAGCCCCTTCTTTGGGGGTGCCAGGGCACCTTCGCCGCCCCGTCTGGGTGCGCCTGTTTAAGAGTAGAAAAAGTGTCTCTACTCGCGCATTCCAGTGTTTAAACAGTACTGGCTCCTACGAGCTTCTACGGAGCATTACTCCGATCCCTCCGCGGAACATCGATTTCGCAGAGGCACCCAGCGAAGTTTGCCGGGAAATCGATGCAACGGCACACGCGGGCTGATTTAATAAATCAAGAAGCTATCGTTAATTATGCACGTCATTTCCCTCGGAATGATCGTCCGGGCAATTAGGATTCTCGCGATTCTCCGCAAGGCAAGCGATGCCCCCGTCGATTCCGGGCCTCTGCCACCGGGGCGAATTTCCCGACCTACGGTTCTATTTGAGGTTACGCTAAGCAAGTTAGCACAACCCCAACGTATCGCGTTAAATTATGCTCAGAAGCAACGGGCGCGGCTGTCGCGGATATGTACAGTACGCACACACGCGACACGTGTGCGCCGCGGCCCTGCTCCGCGGCCCTTTAAGCACCGTAATCACGGTAAGCGTCGCCGGCTCGCCGAGGGAAACCTTTTCAGGAACGCCGCGCGTCGCTGTCACGCGAGCCGCATTAGGCCCGCAAGAAAAAGGAAATCATCCGTCTCCATTTTCTCCAGTTGTCGTGGCACGAACGCGGCGCCCGTGCAGTTGACGGCGCGTGAAAATCAGCGCAGCGTAGGCTGGGGACGTTTTCGCGAAATTGGGGTGGTTAGACGGCGTTGCATGTCCAACCTACAGCAGAAACTTGTAACTCTGGATTCCTATATTTTGCAGGCCGTTCTGCAGATAAATGGATGCGAAATGGTCGTTGGCTGTGTTCGTTCTCTTCTTCGCTCGGGGTTCTGCTACCCTTTGGTTGTTTGCGTAGTAACGGCGAAGAAAATATTTCCTCCTCCTCTGCCAAAATGCTTTTCAAACACCTCTGTGGTTTCGTTCGGAACCATCAACGTTCTTTAAGGGCGTGCGCCGGTCAAAAAGTAGAAATATATTTTTTAGCTTTATACTCTACACTTGTAGCAGAATAAAGTACAAAAAGTTTTAGACCCACACATTGTATACTTTTTCCTGAAAAAAAAAATCATAAAAGTCACCTATGTTTTCGCGCGATTTGACCGGGGGATGCCCTTAGGCAGGTAAATACGACGACCCGAAGAGTATAAATTTTCTTATTAAAAGAAGAACTTGTCACCGCGAAATGACGTAAAATTTTAAGCGAGTCAAGCCGTTCGACGGGTCATTAAAGTAAGGGCCGAGGAATAAGCCGCCACTCGTAGGCATTGCAATTAAGCGTCGAATCGTAATCACTCGAGGGTGAGCGCAGTGGTGACGAATCGAACAGCAGCGATTTGACACCGACGCGTATAATTACGCCGACTCTATTTAACGATCGAACGCTGATGTAACGACCAGTTAACGGAATTACACATTGCTTAATGTATCCACTGTCTGGCTGATAAGCATCTCCCTTTGTGATGTATTACCCCATGCTTCTGACACTCCATAATCGATCGTCATAGATGTACGGGAGTACATCGCCACAACCCTTAACTGATTCAGCAAGTGAATATTCAGGTGCAAGTAGCTGCTTGGGGGCCAGGAAACTTCATCGGGAAGAAATTGCTCACAAAACTGTAGCAATCTTTGCATTCGACAAATTCCTTATGAGCAACTGATTCTTTACCATTTCGTGGTTAAAATATCATGGGATATGTGACGTCTGTTGCCGCAACTAGAGGAGGCTGTTAAAACATGGCGACTCCAACGCGGCAGGAAGAAGCCGTCACGCCAAAAATCGAGACCTTGTAATCTGGGCTGGAGAAAACGACAATGAACGGCGGAGAAGGCCGCATTGGAGGCTTCTCCTCGGATAGAAACGGTAGGTAGACTGCTCGACGGCGCTTTGGGGCCTATAATCATGCGTCTTGATTAATGCCGCGCGCTCAGTGATCATCCCAGGGTCTCTAATGCTTCTCCCCGTCGCGTTCTAGTCCTCTCTAGTCCTTGCTGCTTCTCAGCCCCTTCGTAGGCTAAACTTAGTAATATTCCTTGCTTAGGATCGACTACCAGGTGGCTGCGAAAGAGCGACCGCTGCCAAACACCAATTTCATTATAGAATACGAATTCTATTTCGCGCGATTCCTTTTGTGCCTGATCAACGTTTGCGTTCGAAGAGGATATCTGGTTTCTCCTGAGGTGCACAGATTTTCGTACATTCCCTTCGCTGAATTTGTTCGAGCAACAATGGTCGTTCTCGTTCGCCACGAATTTAAAGGGAGGCATTAATTATTCTGCGCGCAAGGCAGGGCTACGTTGGCGTTGATTACACCCAAGGAACCACTATTTTCACAAGTTTCTTAAGTAGAAAATAATAATTAGTACACCTAATACAGGATGCTCGCAGTGTTTCCTGCAAATGGTATACTTGTGTGCGCGAGACAGACAGGTGTATGTATATTACATCGTTCCAGAGCAGGGTTGAGCCCGGAGGAAGCCATTACAGACTCATGTTCTCGCTTGATCCTCACCATCCGTCTCTCTTTCTGCTTACAAGCACCTCCTCTTTAGTTTGGCAGATAACCCAGGGCAATGATGGGCATTTAACTAGACGAAAGCTGTATCAGATGCGCCGAGCGTCACCTAAGAGCTCGTTACCCACGGCTATCTAAAGGAATTCACAAATTTGTGAACAGTGCCACCACACGTGAACTCAATAATCAGGAAGACGCCTCAGTAATTACTGTAAACTCCTGCGCGTGAGAGATCATCAGTAATCCACTCCGCCGCTGAAACCAAACGCAATGGAAAAACAAGGCGAAGCGGTAATCGAAAGACCCGGCTGATCCCCAATCACCCATCAGACACGCGTCCACGTTGCAGATAATTCGATACAGCTGCCAATCGGCGAGCAAATAAAGCCAGCGTTCGAGTTGCGCGCCGGGGGAACTCGATAGGGTGGCTTCCCGATAGGTAACCAAGCGTAACCACGAATAGTTGTAACCAGCGCTAAGTGGAGTCGTAACTACGCGGATCCGTGGGTCTGGAAAGTCCTGGCAAAGCGCAAGATTAAGCAAATCGACGGTCGGCCGGCGTTTAAGGTCCCGGTCAATGGCGCGGAAGAGACGCGGAAGGAGGGCCGAGTAAGCAGGTTATAGAGGCCGCGCTACTCTCGCCTCTACAGATGGATAGGTAGATAGAGGCTCTGGTTTGGGTGGGCCAAACTGATACAATTAGATGTGATCTTAACGCCATAACTCAGGGGCTAATCTCGGGGTCTGGACCAGGCCTGGGTGAATTTCGCCTTCCGGCCAAGGCGCGGGCTCACTTCATTATTCATCCCGTTCGGCTGCTGCCGGCCCAGTTATCTCTCGCTATCCGAACCGGATGTACCGTCCGAACCTGCCGACCTATCGACGAGGACGTGCCCCAGCGAGCGTCTCGCGAGCTCGGCGACGCCGGCACGTCGCTGGGCTAATCGGGAATCGAAACAATTATTCATGTTCGACGGATTGTTCCCAGCTGCGGCTCGGGGGCGACTGAATTTGGGTCAGATGTTGAGCTGCAATTTCTGATGGACTTGACTGTCGGAAATTTGAGTTTTGAAATGATTGAACTGTTTAAGGGGACCAGGGTAGAAGCCCCAATTACTGACACATTAAGGACTGACTCTAATATTATTGCATAGTATCTGTATTTATTGACTAAAAGTATAAGTTTTTTATTCTTTTTATTATGGTTTAATATGTTTACTTCATGAAAAACATTTTGTGGGGCTTAGAATTTCTATTTTTATATATAAATTCATTAATCTAAAAAACATATTTCGAGATCTATTACTGACACCTCTAAAACGTGTGTGACTGAATTACTGACACCCCAATTACTGCCAGCTAACCTAATACTGTTTATTACTCATTTTACGGTTATGTCGTCTCATGTACATGAGCAACTACTGCTATGACAGTAATACCAAAATGCTTGAAACGCTTGTACCAATCACTATCACCCATTTATTAATTAAAAAGGCTTAATTAATCGTTATATTACGATCGTTGTGACTTTCTATGATACTTATATTGCACTAAAAAATTATTGTTTATTATGTAAATAATTTAAATATAGTAATTATAGCCCTTTCTTTAGTGCCCTGCTTTCTCTTTCACTAGTAAGGAAGTCGCCATTTCCACTGTTGTCATCAAATTAAAATTTTGTATCGTCTTATAGAAATTAATGAACAAAAAATATTAAGTGGGGCATTTTCTAGCGTATAGATTATAGGTTGAATTACATAATTCTTTTTGTGTATGACTTTACAACGTTTATTTATTCGTTATTTTCAGTAAAATAGCTTAAGGTGACAGTAATTGGGTAGGTGTCAGTAATTGGGGGTTCTACCCTAGGCAGTCAGAAACTCGTTTTTTTTTGTTGCATTTTTCGAAAGTACCACTCTTCCCGATTAAAATGCCGTTTGGTTTATGTTAAAATTCGCAAAATTGAGGATTTTACAGCCGAAAAGGTCGAGCGTGCCATAAACCGTTTCTGCGCGCACGCAGGTAGACTAGATTCCTCTTTCGAAACTTTAAGCGCGTTTTTCTCGGAATCATATTTCCTCTTCGTTTTGCAGTGATTGGGAAAAAACGGAGGTATCAGTCGATTTGAAAAAAATTCAGCATATATGAAACATGTCTAGTTACGACCTGGACCTACGCATAAGTCTGTAAAAACTCCTGGTTTGTCAAAAAAAAAATAGAATGGCTCTTTTCCCTGGCGAAAAATGACGTTTCTTTAAAATTTGCCGTTTTGCAGCCACCATTTCTATAATTTTGATTTTTTTCCTTTTTCAATAGGTTCAGGGCAGAATAGGGGCCAGGGCAAAGTATAAATTTCAGAGGATATTTCACAATTAAATTTCTTACGGCCAGAATCACTGCAAAATTACAGCGGCTCCAAAAAAAACGCCTACATATCAGACGACTGTAGCGCTGTCATACATATGTATATAATATTCAAATCATTTCTTTTTTACTGTTTATAGTATTAATAAACATTACCCAAACGTACTAGTCACAATTTGTGTTCATCTCCTTGTAAATAATTCGCAAAAAATACTTGATTTTCGAGCGATCTGACTGCCTAGTCCCCTTAACGAAAGTTCATGGAAATTGATGGAACACGATAAAGAGTTATGAAAGCTACCATACTAGTGTGATAGAAGTATTCGAAATTTGAAATTCAATTTTGGAATTCACGTGGACCTGATTGGATGCAAGAGAGTGACAAGTGTGATCTGCGAACATCATTTCGCGACAAAGTAAATATGGCTTCCCACTCGAAAGCTGTAATACGACAATCGTTTGGATAGGGAAGGTCGACACTTTTTCCCTTTAATAAGCCATAACTCTGCTCGCCATGAAAACGAGAGTCACGTTAAAATCTCGCCCAGGGAAGCTTCCCCGTCCGTCGGTTATTGACTGACTTCGTTTATGTACTCTGAGTTTACGATGCCACTAAAGTCGCAGGAAGGCGTTCGGAATCGGTCTGTTAAAAATAAAGCGACTGTGCCCTGTCAGACGTCACGCCACCTTACTTCCTTCAACACCCCTGTATTATTTACAGCGAAAATCAAATTCTCGTGAATGCATTCCACTTACAGGGGGATCCGTGCTAACTGTCGCGTAAAAGTTGAAGACCATCGGCCTCTGTGCACCCCGATTCACGGGACACTAAAAATCACAGTAGTATAGATCAACCATTCACGCGCCAAAGTGCAGTAACCGCTATTCCATTTAACTAAATGCTGCCAAATTTCAAGAATAGCGTTTCATCGAACTAACTCCCGCGTTGAGCGGTTAAAACACTGAAGGAAGAGTGAAGAAATCTCAGAATAATTTACAAGAAAACACCAGCAATCGGAGCGACTGGCGAGTCGCTCGGTGACTGAGATCAATTTCGTCTACGAACTAGTTGCCTTGGAAGTGCAGGCCGATGGTTTCTGACCCATTCACCCAAATCTAGAAACGCTCGGACGGAATTAACTGCCCCCCGAGCAGCTCGGGAAAGGAGAAAGAGACGCTTGGTTACCGATAAGGAAGAAGACGCGGCCGCGTAATCCAAGATCGAGTGAAGCAAAATACTGGAAAAATCTCCCCTCCGTTATTCGCCCGTGGCGCAACATTGTTCGCCAGGAACTCCGCGCGAAGTGATACAAGCCGCGATTAAACGCGGCAGAAACGTCGCCCGGCGCTGCGACGCCGGTTCCTCTGCATTCCTAACCAACCAATCAGGGTAATGCCTTGTCACCGTTTCCCCTCGTTTTCTATTTCACCCCCCGGTGCAGCCGAGTCAGGCAGAATTTCAGGCTACCTGTGGCTTCGCCTAGTTTCGCCGAGAAACACGACAATGGCGCGAATTAGCGGTGTTGCGCGTGCATACGTCATATCGTCTGTATCATCAGCATTTGATGGCGCGGAAGGCGCGGCGCGGCGCGGCGCGGCTGCCGCCGTAGGGAAGCGGGTTGGCCGCTTTGTGCCATCAGGGTGATTATATAGCTGTTCGGCGAGAAACATCGAGTCACATGAGCAACCAAGGGGGACAGGGAGAGAGAGAGAGAGAAGGGTGGGAGAGAGGGAGAGCAATGAACGTCACACGCGGCAACTCGGGGCGGCACAGCCGCCTGGCGTGTATTCAGCTCGTTGTTCCGAATCCTGCAAGGGATACGCGCGTCTTTTGTCGGGCCAAGGATGAATGCGGATACCGAGCAGCAGATATCGCCGTTCTTCGCCTTCGAACACGCCAGAAGCGAAACAATGCGCAATAACGAGCCGAACATCCGGAATTAGCCGGAGAAGAACACGGCGCGTTGCGGGTGAAAGGAATACCGCGAGGGGCAGTCGGTAGCGTGCTGGTGTATCGAGGGTCGAGAGATCAAAATTGCATCTTCTGTAGATTTTAGAGCTGGGGCTTCAACTGCCTCGCTGTATTCGATTCGTAATTCTGCATTAGGGTAAAGTCGGGTAAGTCCGTGATAGATTTAGAATTTGTCTATTACGGCAGGATACCACCTTTGACTGCGATTTTGGAGGCGTTTTTCATGATTTTTTTTTGCATACAAAGAATGCGCAGAAACAAAATCGGTTTCAGTCATTCATTAATGTAACTTTAATCTGTAATTACACATTTTTTGAAACTGAAAAAGTGAAAAATAATGTCTTGTAAGTGGCGCCAAAATACACTCCTTTGGAGGAACATCGTTAGACGGCGTGTCAAATTCCGCTTTGTACGTGGTTCTTAGAAAAAAAACCAAATAATGTTCCTATTGGCAACAATATTTTTTAATGCTGTACGTAGGGATTTTACGAAATTTCGATTTTTAAGAAAATGGCGGCCATTTGAACAAAAAGGTCAATTTTTTAGGGTAAAAAAGTTTAAAGAAGTTTATAAAATTGCGCACCAAAAGAAAAATAACAACGCTACAGCAAAAGTCCTACGTACACCGTTAGATTACACCACGGGGAAGAATTGTGCAAAGTTTCAAGTCAATCGGATGAAAATTATAGGAGTAATTTGACACGCCGATTTGGAAAACATCGTTTCGAGAAAAACGCGTTTAAAGTTTTATATAGATTTATATATCTGTTCCAATCCGGTTTTTACACAAGAAAAAGGTTCCGGTCACCTTTCTAATGAATGAATTTCGATTCTATACACTTGAAAGAGTACTTTGAGAACAAAAAAAATTTTCAATTTTTTTTAAGTGCGAAGGTGGTATCCTGCCTTAACTGCTAATGTTCACATGTTCTGGAAGTGAGTGTACGATATAATGATAGGCCAGACATCGTGCAAACGTATCACAGATTAGCAGAAATTTACTAAGTATATTTAGGGTAAGTCAGGGGGAGATGGTCATACGGGAGAGATGGGGCAGTGACAGTATTTTTTAGAAGGAAACGCCTGACGGCGCAGCCTCCACGTGGGTACAAAGTGTCGTAGAAAAGCAACATTCTCAGTTCACAGTGTTGGAATAGAACGTTTTTAAAGGATTGTAAATCCACTGGGAAATTTGAGCTAGTGCTTCAAAATGTTTGGTCTGTAATTTGATCACCTTGTTTTTGCTATTTATGCTGAATGTTTTTAGTTCTCAAGATGTATTTTGGATAGTGTGTTGTTGTCCAAGTGAAATGAGAATGGCCATCTTACCAGGGCTTTAAGGGAGAGATGGTCACTTTTTGTCCCGGAGAGATGACCATAGCTGTATTTCATGTAATTTCAGATATTTCGGTGAAATTCGGAGAAAATTATTTCGAAACCAAAAAAAAAAGGAGATTGGTTAAGATGTAAGTCATGTGGTTGTTGGGCCCATGAAAATTGCACAGAGTTTGGCACTATGTGTCATACATGCGGATTAGGAGACTCACAGCAAAAGCCCAAAGAAGTTTTGAGCGGGCAAAAACGAAAGTGGACGAAAACTAGAAAGAATCTGTGATAACTAGATAAGGTCCACCACTTGTTAGCTTGAAAGGTACAATAGTTACCCTATTTAAAAATATACGAAATTAAATTTTCACAACATACTCTGGTTACTCCGTGATAGCTCTAGTAACTCCGTGGTAGTCCTCGCTGGCCCGATATGTGTTCACCAGCTACTTGTTTATATTATTTTAAAAATTTTACATTATTTTATATTATTTGGTATTATTGTTATTTTGTGCATAATCAATCGTTTCACGATCGTTAGATGTCTGAGACGTAAGGAAACATTGTGTCTGGTATTGAACCATCAAAACTTCTCAAACAGCGCAATCAGAAACGCAGTCTGAGGCACACGAGAAATAAGAACTTAGTCACTTTTCATAACCAAAAATAACACTGGTGCCTTATCGTGTGATAATTTAAAGAGTAAGACTTGTTAAAGTGTCATTTTACTATCGCTTACGTGCATTTTCATTTATCTTCCAAAGCACATATATAATACATAAACAAGCGATCGTCCACAACTACACGAAGAATTTCACGAACAATGCGCTGCTGGGACAAAAACGCTCTCTCACTCCATCACACCAACTTCAATTGACTAATTATTTCACCACAGCATAAACCAGAAGATCCACGCTGTCTGTTAGTTTATGTTCCGTCTGAATTGAGTCCGACAATTTCGAGTTACAAACAAATCAAAAAGTTAAGAGTAGAGGAAGTGCAGCATATTTGGAATACTGTTGGTAATTTGGAATACCGAAGTATCTAATAAACTACTAACGCTATTTAATTTGTAACCAGGGACTTAATACCGGTATAATGCTCATACCGGTATTTCGCCAATACAGCTATACCGAAACCGATATCATACCGAAAAAGATAAATACCGAAACCGATATCATACCGAAAAAGATAAATACCGAAAACAATCGGTTTTCGGAATTACCGGTAACCGAAATAAATACCGGTATTTTTTCGGTACTCTTCTCGGTGAACACCGAAACCTACCATGTTACTGAAAAGAATACCGAAAAAATACCGGTATTTATTTCGGTTACCGGTAACCTTTTGTTTTCGGTATTTATCTATTTCGGTATGATATCGGTTTCGGTATAGCGAAATACCGGTATGAGCGTTATACCGGTATTGAGTCTCAGACGAAGATACAACCGAAAAATACCGGTATAATACCGGTATTTTACGTACCGGTAGGAGTCCCTGTTTGTAACACCGTAGATTATAGGGGCTAATGACCTCTTAACTAATGACATTTGTGGATGAACCGCAATTTTTACATTTTCGTCTTAATCTGCAGAGGAAGAAAACGTCAATCTGCAGAACTTTTTCAGCGCGTATTCAATCGTTCCAATCATGGTTAAAATATGTCAAAACTTTAGTGTTAAACACTTAATCGACTCATTTGCATGTTCCTTCTATGGTTCCGTGCCAGTTTTGCGATAATTTCGAGAATACAAAGTGTGACATGAAATATTCGGTTTCGATGCCATGTGGTTAATTCGGAATACCGAAGGTGAAGGTAATTTGGAATATTCCAAAGCCTACCGATGCTTTTGTTTCACGCGTAATGGATACCACCGCGTCAGTTTCATCTGTCACCTGTATAACCTTTTAGGAGCATTTGTGTAAATAATGTCTTATAGACATCTACATCTTCAAGATTGGTAGAAACGTGTGAACCAAGAGCGAGTGCAGTATGTAACCGTTCTTAGCATTTTTATAAATATTCTGGTATACATATCTCCTCAAAATATCTATATGTTTTGTTTAAGTTTATAAAGTGAAGGTAAATTGGAATACCGGTATTCCAAATTACCTGCACCTTAACGAAATCGATACTTCTTGTCATTTTTCATTCAAACCAAAGTTTCAGTTACTTTTTGTTTTTTATTTTTACTGACACTCAGAAATATGAAAGTTTATTAGTTTCCCTATGATATTATGTAGTTTAATTTCATCCCATCCTCTGTCGTAATTTTTTATTCGTCTTAAACAAACTGGTATTCCAAATATACTGCACTTCCTCTAAATGTTATCGGCGCACAGATTCGGTCTATTTAATATCTCGGTAATATCGGTCTATTTCTCTTAAGTTTTTAAAAACTCTCTACGGTCGAAATTCTAAATTATTTTATTTACAAATCAAAATGTATCACGGAGTAACCAGCACCACGAACATACCCGAGTTTGCCCTACAATGCTTCGTCGCGATGACGATGATCCAGAATGCTCATTCATTATTTCCAAGTTCGATGATCAATAGAACACCCCCGCACACGTTACTCCGCCTAATTGTGAAAGGGAGAGCGACGCTCGTCCCACAGTCGTTCCGTTCAAACACCTCCGAGTTCCATTTAATTACGCACTAACCAAGCGAGTGGATAAAATCAGACAAACGAAATGCACTCGCTGATCGCCCCGGGTAACTCGTTTTCTTTAATCCGCGGTGTCGTGTCGCCCCCGGCTGGATCTCGCAGCGAGCCTGTCCTTGCCTCCTGGCTCCCCTTCCGCCCCTTCGCGCCCCATCCCCTCGCCCCTTTATCAAGCCGCGAGAGAAACGTTTTGCGGTAAGGTCGCCGCGACGCTGGCGGCTGTGCCCTCTCCTTCTTTCTCCATTTTTTTTTTTTTTTTACGATATTATTTATGATATTAATTTTGCCCCGGTAAAGGCAACCCCGGCGGGAGTTGTAAAGCGGGCTCCGCTCTCTTCCTGCGATATCATTGTCTCGAGCAGGCAACGGCATACTGCGGGCGAAAGGGGAGGGAAAGAAAGGGGTTGCTGAAGCGGCGTGAATAGTGGCCCTCTTCCACAGGCTGGCGCGAGTGGAAGGAAGGCCCTCGCTGCCGGTGTTCCCCGTGAAAAGAGGAAGTTCTCGGCGACTTCTCTTCCCGTGCTCTCCGGCGAATTGTTCGAGGAGTGGCGCGCAGCTGGAGGGGCGGGGAGGTCGGCGGAGGGTGCCGGTGTCGGAGGTGCGGGTGTGTCGTCTGCGAGAAATCTCGCGACGAGGCCGAGAAAATTCCTACGAAGTGCCGCGGCATCCCTTTGAGCGCTTGTAAGAGGACTTTTCGCAATAGTTTCCCGAGGAATTATCAGGGACCTCGGGGGACTCGTCTCTCAAGATCCGCTAAGAGTTGTCGCGCTCGGTACACGCCTTAACGCTGCCTTGACTTCTCCTTTAATTGGAGTTGTTGAGTTCGCAAAACCGGGGGGAATTTTTCTCACCGACGAGACATTTCAATGTTCACCGTCGCCCGGGCTCCGTCGCCGCGAAAGGGTAAATTAAAAGAAGCGCGTCGAACCCTTCGGAATTCTGATTCGCGCCTCGCAAGTAGGTACCGAAAGGGGACCCCGTTGCCTCTTAGAAGGGACCGCGAGGCGTCGATGCGTGTTTAGGATCGAACGGCGCACCGGGATCGCTGGAGAAAAAGGGGGTTAACCGCCCCGGGGGGGCGCGCGGGAGCGACGCAAGTAAATCCAACTGCCACGGATAAGTAAAATTTAAAACCCGTCCCCTCCTCGTCCTCAAATTACTTTCCGGAAGGTGGGAAGAGAGCGGAAGGAGGAGCGAGACCGGATGATGGTTCGCGAGATAAAAGCAAGCACCCGGGGAGCTTCGGTTGCCACCGAAAGCTCAAGGCCGCATTAATCTCGGTAATTACGTCACCTCTGTTTATCCCCCGCAACGTACTTGTTTCGCTCTCTCCCTTCCGCCCCCCTGCCTTTTTCTTTGTCCCACGATCCCACGGCTGCTGGATCCTGCGGTCGAATCACTTCCGAGAACACCCTCGAACGAGCCTCGAGAGCGGCCGCTAAAGGGACGACGGAGTAGTGAGATTTTTCATCTGTCTTTAATGCAGCCGAGAAGTAATTAAGTGGCGGCCCAGAGAAAAAGGCAATTAGACATTGTGATGCCGGACAATCGCGTCGATAGGCCTGCCTCTTGGTTCCGAGGGGGAGGTAGCAACTAGAGCTCTTACTTTTTGACCCGTCGGGTACCCGGGTACCCGGACATTACCCGGGATAACTTCAAGCAATTGAATGTAGTATTGTCTGTGATTGTCTGTGGTATAGTCTGATGTTAGCCAAAAATGATCTAACAATACCACATTCAATCAGGGACTTAATACCGGTATAATGCTCGTACCGGTATTTCGCCAATACAGCTATACCGAAACCGATATCATACCGAAAAAGATAAATACCGAAACCGATATCATACCGAAAAAGATAAATACCGAAAACAATCGGTTTTCGGAATTACCGGTAACCGAAATAAATACCGGTATTTTTTCGGTATTCTTCTCGGTGAACAGCGAAACCTACCATGTTACTGAAAAGAATACCGAAAAAATACCGGTATTTATTTCGGTTACCGGTAACCTTTTGTTTTCGGTATTTATCTATTTCGGTATGATATCGGTTTCGGTATAGCGAAATACCGGTATGAGCGTTATACCGGTATTGAGTCTCAGACGAAGATACAACCGAAAAATACCGGTATAATACCGGTAGGGTAAAGAGTACAGTGGTTGGCCACCTGACAATGATTGGCCATATTTTGAGAAATGAATGAATATAAAGAAATACCAATGTTATGCCTTTTTTAATGAACATATTCATATTCCTTGTACTTTCTTGCTTCGGATGTAATCAACATTTCTCCACTCACTATATACTGTGATTATATATAAAAGCAAATAGGATGACTCGGCTTTGAAGCTTGGAAATTACAGCCATTTAATCAAAAAACCATAAGAGTACAGTTAAAAGTTTACGAATAGTTTAATGTATTTATGATATGTATATCTCTCATATTCGGTATATATCGATAAATAAAAGTTGAAACTTTATAAAAGAATTATTTATTTGTAAAAATTATACATATATTATGAAAAATACAGGGGGCCAACAACTGTCATATGAATAATGTTGAATGGCAATAATTGGCCGGGCGGCCGATGATTGTTTTATAACCTTAGTAACGGTAAAACGGTTATTGGCCCCCTATTCATTAGCGGTACTGAAACGGTCATTTGTAAGAAAGATTCAACATTTATATAATTATAGTATAATTAAATAAAAAGAAGAAGTACAATTAGGTATGTTACATTGTATAGTTATATTTTAAGTTTCCTGTGATTTGAATTTTAATTGGTGTATTCAAATTCAATTTGATTATTAAATTTATTTAATTAAATTGGAATTAAAAATGAAATTTGATTGAATTAATTAGATTATTCAAATTTAATTTGATTACAGAATTTATTTAAGTAAATTGAAGTTAAAATTTAAATTGTGCTTTCCTAGTAGATAAATTGTAAAAATTTTGAATTTTTTAGTAGAACTGAATTACCCCACTATAAAATATGCCAAAGGTGAAAAAAGGTGATAGGAAATATGGGAAAGAATATACAGATGAACACATTATAAAAGCTATATGTATAACATTTTCTTTTAGGTTATATTATGTGTCAAATAGCGGCCAATCACTGTCGAACCGATCGGACAACTACTGTCGTGACCATGCCAATAACTATATTTTTTCGTAGTCAACACATTTTTTGTATATTTTTATAAATTCTTGCTTTTTTTTAAATAAACTCCATTTATTTTTAGATTATTAGGACTTTTTTTTACTTATTTATATTGATTTCCAATGCAAATTTACTAAATTCACACTTATAATTCATTATTTATGTGACACTCTTACTTAAGTGGCCAACCATTGTACTATTTACCCTATTTTACGTACCGGTAGGAGTCCCTGCATTCAATGGCTTGAAGTTGTTTCGGGTAGACGGGTACCCGACGGGTCAAAAAGTAAGAGCTCTAGTAGCAACGAATGGGAGGCAAACTGGCGGCGAGACTTCCGGCAAACTGTCGTAATGTTCCCGATGCAGATTCAGGGAACGACAACGGAGTCGGGAAATATATGGGAACGAATGATTTTCGAGCGAGGCACGCGAGAGATCGAGCACCCTGCGAAGGACGAAGGGATGATTGTTTAGAGCGTGAAAGAGCGCGTGCGGGGGGAGAAAGGTGGCGGCGAGGGAGGAGGTGTAAATGCGGAAAGGATTTGAGAGAGTAATTAGAGGGAAGCTGCGTTATGAACGAGTCAGTGAACGACTTGAAAGAAAGAAACACGGACTCTTATTTGCTCGAGTATGCGACGCGAGTCTACTTCACCTGCGGCGGCATCGCGGGTCGTGAAAGCTACTTAGCAGCCGTCTAAATACGCAGATGAATTTTAAATGCTCCCTAAAAAGCAGACCACTCGTAGCTGCGAAAAAATATCTCAACACTTTATTCCCCTCGATGCACATAACTTGCGACTTTTAAGTAGGCAACGCTGAATAATTAATAATTTCTTCGCTGATGAAATTTAATAGTTTCAGTGATCCCATTGGGTACAGCAAGGAATTGTCGATTTTTGGATGAGAATATCAGAGGAAGGAGGATCCTGTCGCGAATTCGCGATGTTCCAAATACTTTGCATAGTTCACGAGCTCGGTGGAGGAGTTTATCGTTAACAGGCCGACTGGCAAGCGTGATTAGATTTCGTTCGCGCTGGATGCGGAGAAAGGAGCACGAGGAGGAGCCCTTTGCCAAGCGATGTTGTCGGAACCGCGTTTTCCCAAGAGAAGCGAAGAGGTTACAGGGAAGGCAGCGTTATGGTAGACCGCAAAACCAACAAACGATACGCGCCAAGAGACTATGGGCCCACGTGTGGCGAGAATTCTTAGGTATACATATACGCCTAGACGAAACCCTCTACCACGGATTCACCTTCGTGTAACTATCTACCTCCAACGCAATCAGAACTGCACTATATACTTTTTTGAAAAAGTCATTTCTGTATATTTGGGTAAACAGAGGAGGCAATTGTAGCGGAAGCGTTTTATCAATTGTGGAGATAAAATTGTGGGAGATTCTAACATTTTGTTTGGATCACAATTTGGGACAGAAGCTGGGGAAAGTCGGAGAGAAATGAACATTCATGATTCCGATTGATTGCGATACACAGTTAAGCAGCACGAGTGTTCTTACACTTGCGATTGGACTAATCGTAGCATACCAACACCTATCCTACTAAATTCGTATAGGGAGGACAAACATAGAGGGGTGTGTTTCGAAGCGAATTGCCCCTAATTCAGCAATAGCATAGCTTAACCACAAAGCCAGCTAATACAGCGATTAGACGCCATGTACAATCCAGCGACGTTTGCTCGGGGCGATGCCTCGGCTTGTGTGACATCGATGCACGTATTGCTTACAGTGTCGAATACGACGCCTTCAAATATCTACTGTTTTATGAAACAATCCCCCATAAAATACTTGAGTAAAATAAATACTACGATTATATCCCAGGTATGATGTGGAATTAATTGCAATAAGCACGTTGGATGTACAGGCGTCGTATCGATGTTCAAGCTGGTGAGCTACTTTGAGATTTAACCCTTTCATGTTTGCAGATTTTGCATGAAGTTTACGCAGGGACGTCGCACAGTGGGTTGAAATCCCAGAAACATGGTAAAAATATGAAGGTAATCTTTGATATTTACAAAAATGAGTATACTAAAGTTTTCGCGGTCGCTGATTACGAATCTGAACTCAAAATGGCAAAAAACAAAATGGCGGACGCGTATACCCAAAAATTATCAGATTTGGTCTAAACTTGGTATTCTAGAGTTTCCGAGGTCGCTGAGTACGAATCTCAAGTCAAAATGGCAACAACAAAAAAATATCAGGGAATAATCAAGATGGGTCAATTTATGTATTAAAAAATATATGGTTCCATTTAAAAAAACCACCACTACCGTTGTGGAAACATGTGTTAATTAAATATCTCGTTACAACAATAGTATTAGGATTCACATCTGAAAATAACAACAGATATAAATATTTCAATTAACAGTGTTTGCAAAAAGAAATTATTTTCATGGACTGGGAACCGTTTTGAATAAACTGAAATTTTAGGGATTGGAGCAGAAACGAGCAAAATCTGAAAGTTAATCTCAGTTCTTTAATAATCAGAGATGATAACTGTGCAAACAAAAATGCTTGATCGGACTTGGAAGTTAACTAAATGTTTAATTGTTTTTGTAGATCAGCTATGGTAATTAAGGTTATACGAGGCAATTTTGAATTAAATATTATGAAGGTATTATTGCTTGCCGCAAACGTATAACAACAAAAAGTAATTAAATAAACACCTGAAATTTACGTCTTTATCGCGAAACAGAAGTTTAAAACACAGAAAACACAAAAAATAGCTACACAAAATCGTTTGATAAATCGCTTGGAATAAACGTGTAACGGAGTTCCTACAGCTAACTGTTTTTGACCGACTCGGGTAAGGAAGGAAGAGTTGTAGAAGGCTGTGGATATACGTTTTATTATGCGCACATATTTCAACTATACCAGGGATAAAAAATCAGATATTTAAACATTCTTTTGTATTTCGATTTTTCGCCAACTTTTGGGGTCTCCTACCCCACTGTGCGACGCACAGTGGGGCAAAGTGACAAATTTTGTGTCAAAATCAAAGAACTTTTGATAGAAATGAGATAGAGCGATGATTTTTTTTTTTTGTTGAAGCTGAAACATTGCAGAATAAGGGAAAATTGCCGAGATTATAGTACGAACGTTTTTTCACTGTGAAAATTTGTGTTAAACTTGAAATTTTTCAACAAAATTGTGATTAATCCAGTACCATGCACGGTAGGATTTTTTTCTTGACATGTTGGACCTCATTTCCTGTAGATTTTGTCACGCTGATTTCAAATCCGTTCGCAATATTTGTCTACTCCCTCAGGATTTGAAAAAAAAATCGATTTATGTGAAAGACTAATGAAATCATTTTTTTTTCGTTGAAATGATTTGATAACCCACTGGTTTGAAGGTATATTGTATTCCCATATATGGAACACAATCAAAATAAGAATAATGAAGTATTTGAATGTTTTTAGTTACTTACAAAACACTTCACATCTCGTGATCACTTGACGTATCGCTGTCCTGGTCACTGGCACTCTCTGTAGGCTGTGTGTGGCTGCAATGTAATATAAATTAGATATCTATTTTCCATAATTATATTTTCATTTACACATGAAGTAAGGTAAGTATTTAATCTTTTTAACTTACTTCTCATCAACAACAAAAAAAATATATATAAAAAAAAGACATTAATATAAATGAATATAATGTAAATGAAAATATAATTATGGAAAATAGATATCTAATTTAAATTACATTGCAGCCACACACAGCCTACAGAGAGTGCCAGTGACCAGGACAGCGATACGTCAAGTGATCACGAGATGTGAAGTGTTTTGTAAGTAACTAAAAACATTCAAATACTTCTTTATTCTTATTTTGATTGTGTTCCATATATGGGAATACAATATACCTTCAAACCAGTGGGTTATCAAATCATTTCAACGAAAAAAATATGATTTCATTAGTCTTTCACATAAATCGATTTTTTTCAAAATCCTGAGGTAGTAGACAAATTTTGCGAACGGATTTGAAATCAGCGTGACAAAATCTACAGGAAATGAGGTCCAACATGTCAAGAAAAAAATCCTACCGTGCATGGTATTGGATTAATCACAATTTTGTTGAAAAATTTCAAGTTTAACACAAATTTTCACAGTGAAATAACGTTCGTACCATAAAACTCGGCAATTTTCCCTTATTCTGCAATGTTTCAGCTTCAACAAAAAAAAAAAAAAAACATCGCTCTATCTCATTTCTATCAAAAGTTCTTTGATTTTGACAGAAAATTTGTCACTTTGCCCCACTGTGCGTCGGCCCGAAGTCCGTGCAATTTGATAATCAGAACGCCACAAGGTTCGTTAGGGCAGCAAAGAAGGCGAACAGAGCGATCGGCCGATTGCACCGCGCACCTCAGATTTCGAAGCCATCTGGTTCTGGTATTTCGTAGCTGGGCGCCCTTAAGGGCCTGTCCACGGGGCAACGGTCAGTCGTTGCGGTCAACTACACAGCTTGTCTGACTCGCCTTCGTGCTTCGGGTCCTTTGGTGATTAACGAGAGGTCAAACCTACCGCCACCCGAAATACGAGCAAATACTCTCTCTCGTGAAATTGGGTTCCAAAGCGAGTCCTGATTGAGGTGTCCACCATTGCGGCCTTCGCTAGGCTGACTACTTCATCCGAGGCTAGGCCAACGTGTTGGGCGAAATTTGCGTGTAGGGCCGAGTGGACTTTCTGTACAATACACGCGCAGAAATAGACTTCTCTGATAGGTACTAAATTAAGAGAAACTGGAGAAGCCGGTGACAGCAGACAGTGGAGAAGATGGACATAAATGCAGTTCAACTAACTGACTGTTCTGGCATATGGTTTATCAATGCAAATGTTTGCTCCTATTCCGGCGAACTGACGAGTAAATATAGGAGAATGTTAGCTGCTAGGAAAATAGGCAGCTCCATTTAGATTAATCAATTCGATTGAATATGTAGCAGAGCTTCCGAATGCTTGAGTGGACTCAAAATGTTCACAGTGTATTGGACGACATACCGATAATAAAATCCTCCATTTTCCACGTCCACGAGATATATCGGCCACCTCGTGGCACATATAATCAGAGCTAACAGAAGCATGTCTCGGGGAAAGCACGAGCGACAGGCGTCTAAGAAGCAAATCTTCGTTAACGCGAGAATCGGGGACCGAAGTTTATTAGTCAATATAGAATGCTTAGCGTCATATCCCATCAAACGGAATGCCAGCGAGAGGAAGGAGGTTCGTGCGAGGCTGCCACTTTATCGGATTAGCCAGTCGCGGTAAAAGCGTCCCGGAAAGCGTACCCTCCAATTCGTTAATTTACTCGGCCTTGGTCGTTTCTTTCGCGCTGATATTAATTGGCCCAGGCGTTCACGAGAGCCTCTCAATCTCGGGGAATATAGTACCATGGACGCTCTGTATTATGAAACAGAGCAGCCCCATGTCGATCGACTTGCTGCTACGAAACAGGCAAGAATTTCGCGGAAAACTTAAGGATCGTTATTATAATCCAACCTTGCGGACAAGAACCATGTTCTAGCCTCGTAATTCGGTAAAACGAGAGATGTAATCGTATATGAGGCAGTGAGGGCAACAACGGACTATCCCGCATTGAAATTTTTTTTTCTCCTATTTTATATGATTAGCAGAGCCTATTGTAACAAAAAAGTTTTCACAGTTTTTTCTCGGAAGTGTTTTCTTCAATCGGGAAATAATTTGCGTGACTTACATCCAGCTTCATCTTAAAGAAATCTGAACCTCTGTTATAATGTGCCCCGGGGTAAAAAGTAACACCATGTGGGGTAAATTGTAACACATCTGTTTTACTTATTTACATACAAATATGAACACAAATGAACATTTCTAAAAAATATAAATAGAAACACAGATCATTATTAAACATTTGATATACATGAGTTAAACAAGCATTGCTTATTCATCTTATTCTATCAAAATCTTCTTCTTCGCTTTCTTTACTTTTGCCTTCATACTTTTTTTTTTACTTCTTGGATTCTGGATTGTTCTGTTATTAAATAGCATGTTTGCTTCATCGCCATTTAGAACGGAGTGTGTAGTAACACGTCACAATTTACCCCGAGCTTGAATTTTTGCGTTTTGTCTCAGCAAACGAGAAACTAAACACCAAATTACTAAAATGCGTACACATTATAATAAACCAATGCGTACTGATTCGTTTGCGACAGAAAAGCAAAACTTCAGACGGTTTCTAATGACGGTTAATTGAAATAAAAGTGCTAGGACAAAATTTACTTACGTGCTCTACGTACTAAAATTCTGGGGCTACAACTACAAAATGAATACATAACGCTCGTTTGTGTCACTAAAATCGACGGTGCCAATATCGTCAAGCAGCTCTCGCATGCTGTCGGTTACCAGATATGTCGTTCAAAAGATTTTACTTACGTCACAATTTACCCCGTGTTACAACCTACCCTGGTCTCCCCTAGGGATTGCAATACCGATAACCCGGTTTCCCGGTAAATCGCGAGAAGTACCCCCAAATTTTTACCGGTAATTCGATAAATTACGTATATCAATATAGCGCATATATGCGTTCGTTATTTCGGTCTACATCGTTATCAGTGAAAAAAAACTTCAATTACTAATAAAGACGAAAACCGAAGTATCTCATGAAGAATCAACTCTAAACCAAAAGAGAACTAAAAATCTAAATCAACTCATCAAAAAAATGGACGTATTTTCAAGTAGAAAAAGTAAGGAGAAAATATATAGGTTCAAATGGCATATGATTTCTTAATGACTATCCGACCAACAAGCGTAGAATCTGAGAGTGCTTTATCCGTGGCTGGATTATGTTGTACAAAAATTAGATCGCGATCAGGAGACCAAAGTTTAGACCAATTATGTTTTTTTACGTGCTTATTTGTTAAAAAAATTGTTAAATAAGAAATATTTAATTATGTACTTATGTAAGATAAGATTCTTTTCATTGTTTTCGTGGCGAAGATCCATATTAATAAGCATTGCCAATAGTTACACAAATATATCTATTTTGTGTTATCTCATTTTATATTTTATGTTCAAAATAGTTTTATTTGCATATATTTATTATAAAGCTCGATTAGAGTTAAAAAAAAGTTTTTTGTAATGTTTACTCTTATATTTTCAATACCTTAAAAAATACCGGGTAAATTATCGGTAAACCGGTTTGGATTGAAAATTTTACCGAATTACCGGTAATTGAAAAAGTCGGTAAATTTGCAATCCCTAGTCTCCCCTACTACTAACTCAATTTCGAAAAAAATGTAGGTTGGTCCGTTGCTGTCACTGCCTCATACACACCAATGATATCAGTAATGCAGTGATTCACAGAATCGTGAAAGTGATAACAATGATCCATACAAAGCTGTGAGTAGTAGTAAAGATTCGCAAGCAAATTTATCCACAATCTTTCTTACCTCCCACAAAAGTAATACTAACAACAACTGCAAAACTGATCCCTACTAACATCCACCTCTCCGCCCCAAATTTCCCAACGTTTCGCCACGTACCTACCCAACGTCCCAACCAAAAAAAACCTCCGCGTGTACAGAGTATCGCCGACACAATTATCCCCAAGAACAGCCACGTTCACTTTCGCTATCGGTGAACCAGCGCGCGTAACGGGCAAGTCGAGCGCGCCTCCATTGTCACGTCGAACAAATCGAGCCGGGGTAGTCCCCGATCTGGCGACGTAGCTGGCGGCGCGATCGCTTTTTTTTCCAAACACGCACGCAGCCCAACTTTTTTTTTCGGGGGTTGGGTGGCGGTCCGAGTATTGTTTATTCAGGAACGTATCAGCGTTGCCGTGCAGGAGGACGGCGACCGCGACGGGAAGGCGGACGAAAGCGAGAGGGCCGCGTGAATGGAGCTTCCGGTGGGACGACGAGTCGAGGTCCGTAGGGCTTCGCAGACTCTCGCTTCCGGTCAGGCGTCCGCGTTCCTACCCCATCGAATACACCCAGTCTCCGGATTTCCCTGTGTTCGTCGCCACCACCCACCAACCTCTCCCTCGCCGCTCCTCCGCCGCCCCCTTTTTCCCCTCGTTCTCCACGGGCTAGAGGAGTTGGCTTGCACATCGGACCCACCGGCGTTCGTTAATTAAGATATCGATTCTTATTGTCCGCCGGCTGCCGAGTCGAGCGGACGTCCTGGCCGGCGTCCGATTTCACGCCCACGGTGCGCGTTGCCGGTCATCCGCGGGGAACCAACCCCTATATTTCGACGGCCGACGTCGCGTCTCGACGCATCCGTCCCTACCCCCTAGCTTTTCGTCCTGGGACTTTTGGCTTTTTGCTGCTGGTGTCTTTCAGGGGTGAGTCGTCTTAAATGCGCGGCAGTGTTGGGCTCGCAGGGTGTATGGAAGACGGGGGTAGATATGTGGGGTGGTAGGCATTGTAGTAGGCATACAGGGCATCTAGGCAACGGCCTAGTGTGTGACATTAGCACATAGGTGGCGTCCATTTAGATAGGAGTTCGGAGGACAGGAACCGTGGAGAGTCGGCGTAGCCGGTGTGGCTAACGCTGCTGATCAGCACGCGGGCGGCCCGGGTTCGATTCCCGGCGCCGTGGCTTTCCTTTTTCCGTCTCCTATAGTATGACGAGCGTAGCTTGAAGAGTAGCAGCGAGATTCGGTGGAAAAACAAGGACAGAGTAACGTGAATTGAATTTCAATTACCTAAGCATATACTAGCCTTCTGTATCCTTCGCATAAATGTAGAGTTAATCAAGAATTATATCTCCCTTGTCACCTGAACAGTACCGAATCCAGACGGTGTTTAAAGATTTCAAGTGGTACAATATCAAGCCGACCGCCGCGAATCGGAATCACTGAGCACAGATTTGCACAATCGAATCCAAGGACGACTTAACATTCCTCGACCAGCCCACTCTTCCCTTTGAGGGAAAAGGCTGAAGGAATCTCGGCGAAGAGGAAAGAATGCGCAAGGGTCAGTATCGTCGTGAGCGCGGCACGCGACTGCCCGAAGGGTGGACCCGCTCTCCAGACATCCGAGGAAAACCTCAAGAAGGGAAGGATCGTAAAGGATGACCAGGGTTGTCACCTGATAAATATCTTTATGGCCGAGGCGGACCGTGTCTTGCCGGGGTCGCCATTCATCCGACTCGGCCCTTCTCGCCGAGGTACGCCGCAGACGGCGCAGAGGCGCGCAAGCTGCCGTATAAAAACGAAATACCCTGGGGTGAGGGGGTCCGACAGAGAAGAACGGGATCGGGTAATTATGAGGATTAATCTTAAGTCCCGCAAAGTCCGCCACTTGTGGAATCTGTTCCCCCTTTCGCCGCGGCAATTCGGGCATCACAGCCTTCTCCTCGCGCCGCGAGAGCGATGAAAAATATCTGTGGCTGACGCGCCACTCACCATCCCCTTTCTGCCCTACCCTGGACAACTCTAATAGAAAACACTCTCCGAGTCTGAATAGAAGCTTCTACCTTTTCAATTATCTAATGCAGGTGGTCAACAACTGAGCAGAAAGATAGAATCTGCGACAGGACAGTACCTAGCCCCGAGACCCTCTCTATCTAGAGACCAACGCTCCTCTGACACCGTTCCGAATCAAATATCCCACCACGCTTCTAACGCAACAAACCTCGAACACCCTCTCAGGCTTCAAAGCGGTTGGAAAGCTAATCGAATCGGTTACCTCGGAAACATTCGTGCACCCCCCAGCCGGAGGTATCAACGAAATTATCGGATCGTCGGACGGGCCGTGTCTCCGTCTTATGGAAATGTTCTTCGGCGATAATTTTTTCCTACCCCTCGCGTCCTCGACGGGCACGCGGCTGGCGTACGTACGCACATATGTAGAACGTAGAAGCTACAGGTGTCAGCGAGAACAGTATTTTTCAGCGAGCTCTGGGCGAGGGTGTAGGTGATGGAGGAAGAGGGAAGGAGAGTGAACCGGGCAAAGAGCAAACCAACGGCGGAGAGAGAAAGGAAAGGCTGGAAAGGGCGCGGAGGGAAGAGAGAGAGAGAGGGAGAGAGAGACAGAGTGGTTTCACCGTGGCAGGGCCGTGTGCCGGCACGCACGTTGAATCTGCTAAACGTTCCCGCTCGTGCGTGAAATGCCTCGATATCACTGTTTTATTTCGGCTCGTTCGCTCCGCGCCGCTCTCTCGCTTCTGCAATTCCATCCTTTTTACCCTGTGGCCCGTTTGCGAGCCGTACAGCGCGCAACCCTTCCTCTCTCTCTCCGCCCGTTCCCGTGCCCGTTCGTGCGGATTTGATGACCCTTCCCGTTCGATTTCATGACCGTTTAATCGGCCACGATTAATTAAAACTCAGCGATGCCACGCCTCGCTGACCCGCCTGTATCGCGTGCACCTTCGTTCGAGGATCGGGCTCGATTGAAACCAACTGCTCCGCTCGTTGTAATCGTTTTTTAACGTCTGCCAATGCGCACTGTTCCGCGATGTTCTCTGCCGACTGTGGGTTTTAATTGAATTTCGTTCTTAGAACGGCAGTTCCGACTGTTGGGAGCGCTGCTCGTCACCCGGGCTTGCTAATTTCCAACGTTTAAGGCTGCTTTGCGTAAGGCACACCTGCCCGCCTGACTTATTAGGCGGCTGTGCTACTTGCAGCAGGAGAATGCAGTACATTCTCCGCCACGTAGACGCACGTGTTACCAGGGCAAGTTTCCCCGCTGTATCGCGCGAAGGGGAGTATTCTCGTGTAAGATTGATGAAATATATGTCTCATTCGTTCATGTCCTTTAACTCGAAGCAACGAATGTTTCGCGGCTCAAACGCGTTCCGCGTGTACGGTGCTCGTTAGAAGACTGGATGAAACGATTCGTTCCGAAGTCGATCGTCGCTACGCTCGCCCGCCCGTGGATCGATTAATCGATAAATCGTAAAGTAGACCGTTAGGCCAATTTAATTAATAATTATCGACTGGAAGAGGAGCACCTTGCACAATGGCGATACTTCCTTCTGGCGTAATCCTTGGAAGATTAACGAGCCGGTGCCAGGAGGGACTTCTCTCTCCCTTCATCCCTGCCCCTCTCACCCTCGTCCATACTCTCTTCTCTGCTCTCCAGGTCGGTCTGGCCCAGTCCCTATCTCTCTTACAGCCGCAAGACGCCATCGCGCGCCTTGCGGTGGTTGCGGCAAGAACCCTCGCCGTACCCGCATTAACGCAATTATGAATTTGTCGCGTTGGGATCTGACAATACAAGATGTCGCTACCACACCTCCACCCCGCGCCCCTAGCCGCCCCCGTGTCCTCAGACACCCTTCAGCCGACGATCCACATTTACAGGGGAACCGATTTCCGTCTACGCGGATGGAAAGAACCGTCGCTCGCTGTACGATAACACTGTAATTTGAGATATTAGAGATTGTCTGATGCCTACTAAATATTTATATAAACAAGTATTTGCTAATGTACTGGCATTTCTCTGAAATGAAGAGCTAAATCGGTACTATACAGCTTCCATGCTGTTGTTTTTTTTTACTCTTAAGGGCTTATGCCTACCTGTAAGGTCTGAAAACACAAGTAACTTCGGGATTTTTTTTTTAAACACTTGACGACTCTTTTAAATAAACTCTTTTAAAGTTCTTGTAGTTTTTTGCAATGCAATTTCTAAATAAATAATGGAATTATTGGCGATCTCCCGGCAGCGTTATTATATTTAAGCACTTTAGGTGGCCACTGTAGCTTCGACCCGGTTCATCAGAAATAAAAGATTCGACCAAATTTAGTTAGTATATTAGATTATCTACTCAGTACTTAATCGTGGCTTTTTCATTTCCGTTGCGTAGTGTTTATTTTACAGATGAAAAATGCAGAAAAATGAGAGCGATTCTGTGGCGATTTTATAGCAAATTAATTTGTCGAGGTAATGAACGATTAAGGACTGGATACTCTAATATACTAACTAAGTTCCCGAGAATTTTTTACTTCGGATGAACCAGGTCAAAATTAGAGTGGTCACCGCAAACTATTGGAAAAAAAAACTGCCGGAAGATCGCTGATATTTCTTTTATTTATTTGTTAGCGTCACCAAATTTAAGGGTGAGGTCGAGGGCGGATGGCCCCATGCTGTCTTGCCTTCAAGGATTTTATGGCAGGGACTTAGCCTGAGTGCGCTCCTGATTGAGTTGAGACTTAGCCTGAGTGCGCTCCTAGCTATTGGGTGTCGAAGGATTGGTTGTTTAGAGTAAGATACAGATTGTGGGAATGGCAATCGGCCTGACGCCGTATTGCCAAAGAATAGGGACTCTGTTCCTGGAGGATATGGCCACGGAGTGAGGAAGGTTTCGCCTTCTGGTTAGGCCCGGTCCAGATCTGAACCGAACGCCGAACCGAACGCCACTTGAGTAGTTAGATGGAGTAAGACGAGTGATCTACTTGTCTTGCTCCGTCTAACTACTCAAGTGGCGTTCGGTTCAGATCTGGACGCGGCCTTAAGGGGTTAGGCCACCTTGGACGGAGCAAAATTGCAGTCATTTTCGGCATTTCTTTTAGGAAGATAATAAAATAAACAGAAAATTTAATATGAAGCCTGTTATTATACAACTCTCGCCGGAAAAAAATCGTATTTTTTTTCTTACAAAATGGCGGCGGTAGAGCCGTGATACGCAAGATCTTGTGGAGCGACGTTTTCCACGGTGTTCAATCTCACGGCTATACCGTTTGACTTAGAACAAAAAACCAATAAGCTTTATTTTCTGCATGCCTAAAACTATGGAAGTACGTAGGGAAATCCAGAAACATTAATTTGTCTCGAAATGGTGACCATGGAGAGAAAAAGAGCATTTTTTTTTTTTTATAAAAGTGTCAATTGCACAGAACATATTCAAGATATCGCAAAACCGCTACGTACTTCCATAGTTTTAGGCATGCAGAAAATAAAGCTTTTTGGTTTTTTGTTCTAAGTCAAACGGTATAGCCGTGAGGTTGAACACCGTGGAAAACGTCGCTCCACAAGATCTTGCGTATCACGGCTCTACCGCCGCCATTTTGTAAGAAAAGAAATACGTTTTTTTTTTCCGGCGATAGTTGTATAATAACAGGCTTCATATTAAATTTTCTGTTTATTTTATTATCTTCCTAAAAAAAATGCCGAAAATGACTGCAATTTTGCTCCGTCCAAGGTGGCCTAACCCCTTAAGGGGACTAGGCAGTCGTTTTTCGTGAGAAAGAGACTCTGTCCTTTATTTATTTGTGAACAAATGAAATCATATCCAGATATATGCTTTTACCCAATTTTTATTACTATCATACAGATTGAAAAAAAATTAATAAGAAATATATATGTGCTTTAAAAATGGCGCTGCCGACGAGTAAACATTTTAACGTTTTTCTGTCGTTTTGCTTTAATATCGGTCTTAAAATGTGACGTAATCTGATTTCAAAGGTGAGATTCTTGTTTGTTGGATTCATAGTTTCGGCGCAAACCTATAAAAACAACAATTAAATCGAAATCATGAGATTGGTGGCTGAAAAACGGCGATTTTTCCGAGATAAACTCGTTCTTATTTGTGCGCTGCTAAAATCCGGTGACTCCTCAATTTTTTTTATGAAAATCTCGAACTTTTACGGACCATATCAGAGGTTTGGGGCGAAATGGCACATGTTTTACACATCCTGTAATTTTTTTCAAGTCGATCTGAACCTCCATTCGTTCGCAATCAGGAAAAAACCAAGAGAAAAAAAGATTCGAGAAAATCGCGTTTAAAGTTTCGGGGCAAATCAACAATTTTGCGAATTTTAATATAACCCAAACGGCATTTTATTCAGAAAAGATAGTACTTTCGGAAAATGCAATTAAAAAAAATCGATTTTTCGACTGCCTAGTCCCCTTAAGAGGACTGTGATGAACCACAAGGCACTTACCCCAGAACTGTCCTGGAGCGCGTTTTCTTGGTCTTCTTTTCCACCCATATAGGGTAATTTTCTAACTTATTTATATTTTCCTTCGCAAAAATTACTACAAGTAGTTTAACATCTTCGGATACATAAAGGTTTGACGAAAAAAGCCTTCAAGCTTTCCCCAAAAAATTCCCGAATATACACGTTTTCTCAGACCTCGCAGGTAGACATAACCCCTTAACTCCTTCGAAGCTATAATCCAGCTCATCTGCCCGGAGTACTTTCTAAAATAACCTTGGTAGTGGCGTACAACTATGCATAGACTTCAGTAAAAAAATACGTCCGTTACTCTAAGATCCTTACCAACCCCTTGCACACAAAATTGTATCCCCGTTTGGAGACCCGTGAACCACAGGTGTCGTAATCACCGACCCCCTTACCGGGTCACCGCGTAGAAAAGCGGCGTCCAACTATCCGCAATTTGAGGCCACCAGCTCGTCGAACGCCACGAGACCAGGCTCGCTATTTTCACCCCGTTGGAATCGATCGCGTACGCGTATCGCGTGCCTCCTTGTTAACCGCGCGAACCGTTTCCGCGGCGAGGAAAGCGGGCGCAGTTTCGGCCGGGGCAAGTTTAGTTTCGAAGGGTCCCGGCGATAGCAGTGGCAACGGTCCTCCCCCTGTAGCGTGCGGTGGCGTACAATGGCTAGAACGACGGAGGATCGTTGCGGCTGGCCGCAGGCGACTGCTGCGACCGGTTTCTCGCGACAAATTCCTGCTAGTTCCCAGCGTTTCGCCCCGCTAACCCTCTTCCTTTTCCCCCGTCGGATAGCAGAAACTCCGTTATCACGGGCTCGGTGAGCTATCACCTCGCCGCGACGACGCTGCCAGCGCGAGAAAATCAATCGACCCGACGTCAGAGGTCCAGCCAGAAGGTGCAAGAGGTTCCCGAAGCCCTTCCTGTCCCGCCTGGTCAGCGGGCCGGGGGTAGACGGGGGCTGCGCCAAGGGTGCAAGAGGTTAGAAGGGTGGCTCTAAACACCCCGGCGGGGAGGGCGGGAGAGAGGTTCGATGGCGTTACTAGCGAATGCCTAGTCAGCCCTTAATATCGTAAGAGCTGGATCCACGCAAACAACCCTGGGCGGACCTAGCGCAGCCGACGGTTAAGCACTGGAAAGCCCCGGCCTTACCGTTCGACCGCCGCTGGCCCTATTATCGCTAACTAATAAGGGACCTAATTGAAACGTCGGCCTTTTGTTTCCAGTACTCGAGCGCCGCTCGCTTTTCCAGCCGCGCTTGTACACGCGGCCTGTTTGACCAGGCTGGCGAACAGAGGGATGAAGAGGGAGCATAGGAGCCGGAGGGGGGCTCAAGTACGGATTGAAATTAATTTTCGAACTCGATTCGCTGCAATGAATTTTCGCCGAGGCGTCTCGAATCGACAAGCTCAAGATCGATAGCCTCGCCGGTGCGTTTACCGCCCCGATCAACCCTTGCGCTTTCGTCGATTTGTTACTACGAATACGGGATACGTATCGTCGCTGCTCCCGCTAAGAAGGGTTGCCTTCGAGGCCGTTCTTGGTCGTGGGACAGGGGAGGTGTTCACGATGATAATTCGCGTGCCCCACTCGATCGTACCACACTCGAGCCCGACTATTTTCTACAGCCCGGCGGAGGGCAGGCCTCGATTAAAGTAACCACTGTCATCGCGAATAATCGCTCCCAACGCTGTGGGGCGATCTACCGTTTGCTCGAGGAGCATCATGAGCCGTGGACGTCGCGCGCCCGCGCGCGCGCGTGTATTTCGTATTCCACGCACACTGCCGCGCTGCGCCCACTCCCGAGCAGGACATTATTCCTGCTGGATGCAATCATATTAGTTTCCGAAGTTATTAGAATATTTATGCGAGACCGGCGCGGGGTTATGCATGATGCCCAGCTCCGCGGCGCTCCGCCGTTCCCCACGCTCGTCGACGTCGCCGCAATTCAGACCGTGAAAATCGCGGCCCCTCGGTCGATGGGAACGGGGGAAATGCTCGACCGGTGTCTTCTTTTTCAGATTTCTTCATCCGCGACGGTAAATGTCGCAGGAAACCACGGAGCACGTTGGCAGTCGCGGTGACTCAGACATTTTGCCACGAGGAACTGTTGCCGTTTTCCTGGCGAAATTCTGCGGGTGGTTTGATTTTTTTTTTTTTTGGTTATTGGATTTGCAGACGCGTGCGAGAGCATTGAAGCGTAAGGGAAGAAGGGAATTTTGAATTCGTAGAAGTGGGAACGAATTTCTGAGTCACTTTCTGAAAGAAGAATCACTGCAATAGTGATTGAAGGATACAGGATTTAAGACTCACCTTGCTGACGCGTAGTTGGGCTGGCTACTCGTGAGAGACTCTGATGCAAGTCGTTCGAAAGCACACTCTGTCGCGTTTTGCTCAGATACAACTGGAACACACAAAAGCTGAAGGTTATTCTCGAAATAAATATTTCATGAATTGGTGCATGAACGTCTGTGGTAATTCAGACAAGTTAAGGGTAGTGTACCGTGTAAATCGGACGAAAAATAGAAACAAAAATTTTTCCATAAATGGCTTCTAAAATGTTGAAAAAATATACTCTCAAAGTTATAGGCCGAAATTCAACTCCGTATTGATAATATATGCTGGGGAGTCAGCGCGCCTCCGAGCGTGGAGCACACCTAAATCGCACTTCAAGAGGATAACACATTATAAATCAAACGATAAAATGAAAAAAAAAGTCCATAAACCGCTTCTAAAATGTTTAAAAAATATACTCTCAAAGTTATAGGCCGAAATTCATCTCCGTACCTATACTATACCAATCAACTTAAAATTTTGCACTTTTAGTTTATAATATTCCTCAGAATATGAACCACAAGGTTTAACCAAATTATTAATTTTAACCACCGTTTTTAAACAAACAAAACGTGAATTTTTGGCGAAAATCTCACTAGTTCCGCCATTTTTAAAATATGCAATTTTTTTACGCCATTTTGGTTGATATTCTTACAATTTCGCACATAAATTGAAAAAAAAATTATTCGTCTGTATCACATAACTACCAGAGACGCTACAATCGGCGGCGTTTTGCATCTCGAAAAAAAACTTATTTCAGATACTGCTCTATTTCTGTTGTATTTATTATAATTTTACTGTTATAAAATTTTTTTACGTGTTATAATGTTAAATAAAGTACCCTTAAAGTTGCGAAAGAATTAGCGCATTGGTGTCTTTGCAAAAAGTTCCTAAAAATTGATACAAAAATAAGTCGTTTATACGGGCTCTCCCCTTAAGGGGGTATAGGACTATTGAAATCTCGAAAAATCGATTTTTTTATTATTATTAATTCTGAAAGTGCCATGCTTCGTGAACATTTACAACAATGTATCGTGAAGAAATTCGAATAATTACGAAAATTATAGCGCTGAACGTAATTGAGTGCACCGTCGAGTAACGGCCTCGCAGAGCGGTATTGGCGTATGGGACTTAACTTTGAAGCCGTTTATCTCGAAACTACATTTTTAAACACGGTGTACATCATAACTCTTGAACGAATGAATATTTTCACTTAAAATTTTAACTGGAGCTGTAGAATTCCTTTCTCTATCGTGTGGAATTTCCTCGTCAACATTGGATGTTTGTAAACACATTTTATAACTGATTAAAGACGATTTTTTTTCATAAAAATGTGGAAAAAACTTAATTCGTGTGTAACTTTTACAATTTTTGTTTAAACTCGCCACCAAAGTTCCACACAATATGTATTAGTGTAGAAACTAATCATCCCAAAGCATTTTGCTCTTAGATGATTGGTTCACCTGGGACTATGTACACCAATTACAGCTGCGCGCTACGCGGGACCATCTTTAGCGTCAAATAACTTGAATAATTTACATTACTCGTTAATGGGTAAATAAAAAACTGTGAAAAGTTCCAGTATAGTGATTATTTGGTATCTAAGCAATCCAACCGACAAGAAACCGTCGATTTCAGTCGTTCAATAGTCCTATACCCCCTTAAGTCATACAATGTGTGCTGACTACAGCTGACACCACTCCTTGAAGGGTGAGTTTAAACTACACCAGTTTGTCGAGAATTCTCTGAACACTTCCGCTTTATCTTCTTAAAACCCCATCCAATTTTAAAGCACCGAAAAACAATTACACCCGCTTGTTTCTCATCAGACAAGCAAACCAGCGCGGTCCACCTATGAAAAAAATAAAATAACGCACAAGATTTCGAGTCGAAGCTCGTATGGGACAAGCCTATCGTCAACTTTTCCCTTTCGGTAGCCCTGCCACTCGACTTTCGTTCCGTCCTCCAATAAGGAACTCCCGACCCCGTCCGACCAGGGAATTTCGGTATCCCGATCACGCGCTAAGGGTGAACCATCCCCTTTAATATCAGAACCGACTCGGACCCGCTCGTCTTGGTATAAAATAAAGGGCTGACATGTGAGCACAGGGTAGAGAGAACCGAGCGAGGGAAGAGCCGGAGCGAGGGAAAGAGAGGCGTCGTTCGGGGAAGAACGAAGACAGAGGGAGCAAGAAGGACAGCCAAGGGAAGGGTGGCTTCACCACCATCCTGAGGGATGACTGAGCGAGTCGGTTAAACGGGCGTCTTCTTTCATAAATTTCGAGGGCCTCCCCCCGGATAAAGGTTTAGAATAAATCGTTCGGCCTGTTATCCACTCCGACGTTGGCGGATAACGCCAGACGAGCGACCCTGAATGGCTCCACAGTCTCTTCTCGCGCTGCTCTTTGTGTCCCCGCGGAACTGAAGATGTTGCATGGTTTTTTTCTGTCACCGTTTAGACCCAGCCATAACTTCAGGACAGTTTATTAAGGGTCAGTTGTAACGGGTCTGGCCTGGCATAAGCCAGATGTCGCGGCCCAGACCCAAGATTGTTTGGGTCTGTCGAGTGGTGTCGCGGGGCAGAGTTTGGCCAGACCCACGGTGCGGGGGCGAGAACGACTTTCCCTCGGATAAGCGCGACTTCCCACCACTCACTGGTCCCGCGCGCTTAGCTTTGGGCCCAGCCAATTGCGGGTCTCATTTTCACACCACCTTTTTCGGAAGCAAGCAATCGGGTTGTCTTAGCTTTTACGTTAGCGGGAATAATCATTCCACCGGGCAGATCGAAGCAAGCTCTCGCACGAGCGAGTCATACATATTCATCCCTCATCTTGCACTCAGTTGATTTATTTGTTAAATATAGGGGAAGGCAGGTAATACGGAACATCTGATTTCAAAAGCTAGTCAAAAGTAGGGGATTTTTTTTTTTTAATAAAACTGACATGTGGGGACGAAGGAACTAATGCATAATCATATTTACATAGTCAAATGTAAAAAATCCAATTGTTTTGCAGTTGTAATAAAAAACTGCAAAGAGTGAAAATCGGCCGTTCGAAAAAATGGGTCCTAATATGGAACACCTAGGAAATTTGTAAAGAAAACTCCAAAATATTTACTTTTCTTTTACTAAACTAGACGATTTATTTAGTAGAAGATACAAATAAATAAATATATTTCGTTTTTGGAATTTATTCCTGCTTTCTGCGTCTCCTACACGTTGAGCACGTGAATAATACGTTGGAAGTGTGCTTTGAAGATTCTTCGTGTGCCCCACTGAAAGCAGCGAATACATTGGGACTACTTTTCATTGTCATTATTTTTATAATTACCATGGCAAAATATCGTCGTCATCGTCAATATCAACTTCACCTATGTTACTGGGTATGTTCCATATTACGTACACACATGCTCCGCCAAGGAATTAAGAATAATACTAACAATAAGAAGAAAGTAACTTTATTGGTAAACTATCCTTACTAATATATAAAAGTGAAACGTTGTCTGTTTGTTTGTCCTTCTTTCACGCCTAAACGGCTGAACGGATTTCATTAAAATTCTGAATATACATTACACACGTCCTAGATTAGATTATAGGCTATTTATTTTTTTGGTTTAGACTTTTTTATTTTTCAAACATCATAAATAATTCCAGGGTGAAACCGGGTAATGGGTCAGCTAGTTGTTGAATAATCAAGAACACACATATTTAATGATAAATTATATCAAACTAATACTTTGTAACAAGCCTTCACTACAATATTTCTCTGGTTGATGCACTTTGCAGAAACTTTTACACCCCGCAAAAAATATAAACGTTCCTCTTTCAATGATGCATGCCCGACTGACGCTCAATTGTCACTATCATCGTCTATTCATCTATTGTGTCTAGGGATCTAACAAGGGAACACCGCGACTCCGGACTCACCGATTGGAACGCAACTTTGTGGGTTTTTAGAGTGACTCAAAACACGAAAACGGTGTGTTTTATTTGGGCCCTATCGCCTTTTAAGGGGGTGAAAACTAACCTCAAAGTCAAATTGGCACTTCCACTTTTGCGCGTATAACTCTTAAACTACAACAGGCAGAAAAAAATGTTTCAAACAAAAGTTTAATGGTACAATAAGCGCTGAAAACTTGCGTCAACAAAATTTTGAAAAGAGTTTAAAAAGATAAATATCTGATGAAAAAAAACTTTTTCAAATATTTTGTTAACGGAAGTTTGTAGCGCTTATTGCGCCATTAAACTTTTGTTTGAAACATTTTTTTCTGTCTGTTGTACTTTGGGAGTTATACGCGAAAAAGTGGAAGTGCCAATTTGACTTTGAGGTTAGTTTTCACCCCCTTATAGGGCGATAAGGCCCAAATCAAACACACCGTTGTTCTTGTTTTGAGTCACTCTAAAAACCCACAAAATCGCGTTCCAATCGGTAAGTCCGGGTTCGCGGTGTTCCCTTGTAAGTAGTACTTTCAAAAAGTAAAAAAATTACGCCAAGTACATGAATTATCTTTGTAAAAAGAAGTGAGATCCCCATAAAAAACTTTCAAAAAGTAAAAAAATCACAAAAAATAAAAGATAATAATATAAATCACAAAAAAAATAGAAGAAAATATATAATACATGAAACAAATAAATCACAAAAAATAAAAGATAATAATATAAATCACAAAAAAAAATAGAAGAAAATATATATCACAAAAAATAGAAGATAATAATATAAATCCCCCCAAAAAATATTCCCTTGTAAGTAGTATACACGATTGCCCGAAGAGTTCGTTATTTCTTTATCGAAATTTTCCGAAGTTCCATATTACGTGCCGTTCCGTATTACCTGTCTTTACCCTACAGTTAATTGCTTTGTAATCCACGTGTATATTCCTCTCCATTATTTATTTATCGCACACCAATATTAAATCGACGTGTGAGGTACGCCTACGGTTCGGCAATCAAGTCTCGAACATTCGCATACGCGACATTGCAAATAAAAGCACAGTAGCAGCTTGGTATCTTTAACGATGAATTACCCCTTTCAATTTACGTGGATGAACCTATGAGCGTGAAGATTATAACGCCACTGCTTAACTACAACCAATCGCCCCCAAAATATCGAACTCTTTAGATTGCCGCAGGAACGATTGCCCCACATAAAACACCGAGAAGTTGCACTCTGCACGCCATAACTCACGGCACGCAAAGCCCGCCGTTCGAACCAGCAATATGAGAGTGGAAGAAGCGGGCCCTGGAGCGCTCATAAATACGTCCTCGAAGATCGCACAAATCGCTCGTCCGAGGCCAATCCCCTTCGACGTAGCCTGGCAGGAGATACGAGAGGGAACCCTTCTCCGTCTCGCGGGTAGATACTCCTCTGGCTACGGTAAGTATATACAGTTACCGGCCGCGTGTGTGCACGTACACGGTCACGTATGCCCATACGCGTCGATATAACGTCCAGGCGTATAGCACTCGCGATATAGAAAGAACAGAGTGGAGAAGAGGGCGAGCGGAGGGGCGAGGGGCGGCAGCGAAGGAGGGCAGAGAGGCCAAACCAGCCAGAAAGCCAGTCCAATTTCTCAAACCTGTCCAATCCGTGTCGTATGCAAAATCAATCACGCTCCAGCTTCGCCCGCCGTGTCCCGGGGACCCCACGATTTTCAAATCCAACCGAAGCCACGCGGTAATCCAACTCCTGGGGCGAAACTTCTCACCCATCCGCGACCGCCTGGACGCCCTGGCGTCTTCTCCGTTCCACGATTTCCCTGCCTCGTTTCCCCGCCAGCCTTCTGCGAGCCGTTACGCACGGCGACGGTCCTCTATACGCGCGTATTGTCGAACTTAAATTCGTGTCGATACCAAGCGGAGCCGGATTCGATCAGGGGACCCGCGTGGTGCCTCTGCTGTCGACTGGGTAGAATCACAGACTATACCTGGTCTGTGGTAGAATTATTCTTAGGTATGTGGGATTCTTAGGTTAGGAGACGGACGGGCGGCCTGCGGTGTAAGTGAGGCCCAGGTCCATAGGTGGCGCGCGCCTGTTAAGAGGAGCTCATTAAGCAGAGTCCTCGGGGAAGCCGCGGTGGGGGAATCGGTTAGGCGGCTGGCCGAGACATAAGGCAAATAAGAAAATCACGTATGACCCAGATGTGAATCCTACTAATTCCCCAAATACATTTAAGTACTCCACTAGCTTACCCCCAATTGACTACCACAGCACCGCAAGATTTAGAAGTAAGTACTGGTGGTTAAACGTAAACTGCGAATGTATAGCGGCACTAAGAAACAGAATTCTTAGACAGCGAAACAGACATGGAGTAAATAGCTAACGGCAGTGAGAATAAATAAACGATAGGCAACCAGACCCCGGGTAATATACCGTTTATTAAAAGCGACAGGCCTACGGCCTTTGTAAATATCCATGTACATAAACTTAGACTAAGTAGATTTAAGTAGGCTAAGAGTAGTTTGTAATACACAAGTGACCTTCTAGGTTTAGCGCCGGTTTTCCTAGAACATTAAGTACAAATGCTCTATCACTAAAGGTAGAAGTAGCAATCTCCAAGTACAAATTTGTGATAATTAAAAAAGATAATAAGTTCCTATTAGTGTCTAAGCACGAGCACTCGTTTGAGACTGATGCTTTTTATGATGGTAGATAAGTAACGGGGTGCCAACTTAGGCGGTGTTTATACCCTGAAATATATATGTAAATGTTATGATGTTATATATGGCTAAATAAACACATTTTACAAAAAAAAAAAAAAAAAGTTAGGTGGCTGGCCAGCACGCGGAAGGCCCGGGTTCGAGTCCCGGTGGGCGGCTTTCCTTTTTTCCGTCTCCTACAGGTAGTTACTATCAATTGCAGCTTGTAGCAGGTCCCTTGGATACTTGATTGCAGAAGCATTGGACTCTGAGTTTTATTTATCCTTGCTGCCAAGACCCCTCGATACTTACAGCAATTAGCCAAGAACGGTGTCCAGGTCGCGGGTGCCCGGTTTCTCAGCAATAATCTTCGCAATTCCGCGGTAGCATTGCTCTCGCCCACTGTCACCTGTCTACTCTCGCCTGACAAACACCCCCACTGCTGCGCACCTGCCGCATCTCATTACCGAGCCCCGGTGCTCGAGGATCGTGGAGCGAGGCGAGGCGAGGCACAGAGGAGAACCAGCCATGCAAATTCGCCGGGCGAACGTACGCCCATGCGTGCGGGGAAAGATGAGAAAAGTTAATGTCCACCGGGAGGCCATTAGAAAGTTGCTTGGCGCGGGACGCTCGTTTCAAGCCTACCCATTGATATGCATCACCTTCGATCGGTCGGCCTGCAGTCATTACGGGTGCTAAGGGCGGCCGCTGCGAGGGTGCTAAGGCCGTTGTGCCGTGGGCTTCGAAAAAAGTAATTTGTCCTTCCGCGGAGAGGGGAGCAGCGACTTCAAAGTGCTCACGGGACATTTGTCCCGCGAGCAGCGTGCGGGCTCGCCTTCTACTTGCGCACCCCTTTCTACTTGGCGGACGCATCAGACTTGCTGATTTTTCCCGGGCGAGGACGTCGACAGCGTTGTCCAGCGCCGGCTCGCGCGTCAAGGGTGTCGGAACTCGGACGGCGAAGGCGAACAGAGGGCGGCGGAGGAACGGCGGCTGCGAGGGGTGCGAAAAGTTTAGCATACGCATTTTGTACATTGAAATCCCGACACGCTCGTCCAACTTTAAATTGAAACCCGGCTGCCCCCTCCGTGCCGTCGATAGCCCGTCGTCGCGGTCCTTAGCACGGCGGACGCCTAGATCAGCTTCGGGGGCAAACGAGATTTCGAAAACGGGAGATCCACTCCCGTTCGTGTACCCCACGACCTGCCCTGAGTGACGATCAGTTCGATGTCCACGAGAAATGTGCGCGTGGTGCAAGCTTTTGTGTACATTCTGCGATATTTGTGTCAGTGAAATCTTTGATGGATTTGCTTCATGTCTCAAGTACCTGTGGAATGTCTACTTATGGGGGCATTTTCATGCTGTTTGCTGTGAGCTGATGCGTCGCCTATTTTTCGAGGGCGCACCGCAAGTATTCACTGGGGAGGGTGTGATTGAAGGTTGAATTTGAATAAGTTGAGGCACCGCGCGTTAACATTAACAATGTGAACGTTATTTAAATGGGAACTTTAACATAGGTGGATATTGTAATTAACAAGCAACAAGATTTGAATATGCACTGAGTCCCATATATGGTTTAGTGAGTTCTACTGGGACTCAGTGCGTATAGGAATGTATGAGTCCCTCCAAGTTACTCGTATGAGGTAAGGTAAATTTCCCAATTAATATTTACATATTAAAAGTATTTATCGCAGTTACTCATTAACACGTTGCGTGCGGGTGACGTGTACGGTCACGTCATGGAACTCTTGGGCCCGGTCCCAATAAATGTGGAAGGTGAAGAAGAATTTTTCAGGTACCGAATTTTCCTTTTGCATACGCATTCACTACGAACGTGTTCATCAGTGTGTGCATGTCGTTACAAATTTGCAACGTTTTTCACCATGGTGCAGCTGTTTCTTGTATTTAGGTGATGGTCAACTATTTTTGGTGCCGGACACCACGTGTTAATAGCCTATCATATGGCTGGTTCTTTTCCAGTATGAAAAAGGCCCCTTTTTTATGATGAAATTGTTCGAATATAATTATTAATAATAAATATAATATATGGTGCACGTGTACCTATTGTTGACCCTCAATTCTCTCTTCGTCCCAAATAGTGACCTATGTCGGACCGGATCATTGACTCGTACATAACGCGTGGAATACCGTGTCATTGATCGGGACATGCAATCTAATGTCCCAATTAATGACTGTATCGGAAGAGGATGTTTATAAAATAATTAGTACGAAACAAAATAATTTGCAAGAGTTTTAATGCTATGACCAGATTTGATAGCTGCCAAAGCATTTTCCAATTGTTATTGCGAATAGGGTAGATGCACAATTTGTGGCCACTTTAAGGTATTGTACCAGTTTTGGACACTTTTTAAAAGATATAATATTTCTCCGTGTAAGCAGTAACCTTACATTTCTGGCGGTATACTAAACAAAATATTTATGATGTGAAATTCTCCACATAATAATGATCTGCAAGCAATTTAAAAATAAGATAATTATGCACATGGCCAAAAACAGTGCAGTGGCCACAAACGGTACATCTACCCTAGTTTTTACGTCGTTTATATTCTTTAGTCTTTACTAGCCATCTCTACTTATCGAGGTTACGGTGCAAACTGACAAAACACGTAAGATGGAAACATGACATGGCATCTCGGGTCAATAATAGGAATTCATACGTTTTACGAGCACCGATTATTGCCCCCCATAATTATTATGAATTTAATAAAAAATTCGACGCAATTTTTTTAAATAGTGAATTTACAATTCCTTTTTAACTTATTTGAATATATTTTTCTTACATTAATATATTCATGCAAGAAATACTTAATACCTAAAATTTGGCCGTTCTTAAGTTCGGTAACAAGAAACTACTTATTCACGGCTATGTAACAGACACACGTGAAAGCATTTATTAATTACTTAATTATATGTTATGATATACATTAGCGAAACCATCAGCAAGATACTTTGCATATTCACGAATCCAATTCAATACTTGAGCCGTTTATTTTGAAAGTGGCCTAAGTCCATTTATGTTCAAATCGAGATATTTAAGGGTTTGCGTTTCAATGAATTTAAAAATATACGTATAGGATACTAATGAGTCATACTGCTTAAGTGTATCTAAGGATGTTAAATTTATATTTCCTATTAAAATAGTGGTAATTATTAAGCGAATAATATGCGTTTTCTTATCAAGAATGGAATTAGGCCACTTCCAAAATTAACAACCAGATTCATTATAAAATTTGAAGGTGCCCAAGTCTATTCAACATAATTTAAGATGCTTCAAATTGAAAAAAACAATACTGAATTTATTTTACATATCGTTAAAACACTTCGGAAACATAATTTATGCGATTCAAAACATTTTTTAACTACATAACGTACAAAATTACAAACATAAATTTATTACAAAACAATTTACCACTTATCTACATTTTGTGCGTGTGAAAGGGATTTGAAGAAATCATGATGTTACTATTTCTTCTTCACTATCTGAACTAAATAGTCTTGTTCTGTTCTTCCCCGTGGGTGAAATAATTTCTAAAATTTAATATTAAATTTTAAGTTTTATATTAATTAAATGTACTGGTTATTCAACTAACGCAATTGTCCAAAAACTGAGGTTAACTTGTAAATACTAATTAATTAAAATTACCTTCATCACTGCTTTCCGACATTATCAATAGTAAATATCTTGATTGAAGTATAAATGGAGTTAGGCCACTTTCAAACTACACGGTTCGATTATTGAACTAACTCTGAAAACTTATGTGTCAAGAATTATCGTATTTGCTCGGATTATAAGCAACCTGAAATGCTTTACTGATAAATAACATGAAGTTGTACATGTAACCATGGTAAACGGAAAAAATTGAAAAATGGAGTTAGGCCACTTTCAAAATAAACGGCTCACTTCTAACGCCCGTTCCGAGCCGAAAGAAATTCGTATTTAAATAGAAAGGATAAAGTGTCGATAATTGCGACTGGGTCGCTAATTGGGACATTTATCTAATAATTTTGGATTAACTTGGGACTCTCTCGCTGGCTACAAGACAAATTCGAAGGTTGCCTTTCGTGGTGGAGTTTTAGTAACGCAGTGGTAGGAAACGATTGTCGGAAATGATCCGGTTGTAGGTGGTAACGAACTATAGAAAAGGGAAATCCTGATCAGAGTCATCTGTGAGGATGTCGCGAGGCCGTTTGTTTGTTGTCCCGGCTATCGTCGGACCCTCGGCCCTGACTTGGCTAAGAGCCTTTACTGTCGATACGAGGGCCTATGAATTTACGGCAGGCCCGGGTCTACGAGGCGCGGACTGACAGACCAAGTGTCTGCCAGATGAGGTTCTGAAATCCAATAAGTACGCCCTTGTGCGTCCTCGGTGGTCCGGCAACGAGCTAACGCTCGACACTGTTCGTTGAATTTTGGTAATTCCAATGGAAAATCGAAGACACACAGCAACGTAGACGCGACGTGACAGTTTTTCTAACCCTCCCCCTTGCAAATAATCCAATCTACGAGCAGCTCTCCGCGCAACCTAAGGCCGGTCTTTATGAGAGGTGACCATAATGAGACCGGGCATTTTTAATTAAATAATACTAATCACGGAAACCCTCTTACGCAGGCAAATCTCATCTCGTCCCTTCCTCCGCCCGTCACACCCCCTCCGCTACCTATCGCTCCTTCCCACCCCCTTCGGCTGCTATCTTTCTCTGTCTTTCGGCGCGGCGAGTCGTCTCTCTTTTAGACTTCGAATTGTAATTAACATTTGGTTCTCCCATTAGTGTAATTAAAGTGCCATTCCATAATCTAGGAGGCCGAGAGAGAGAGAGAGAGAGAGAGCGAGGAGAGGGGTACCTTATCTTTCAGACTTCAGCCTCGGCTGCGGGGGTCGTTTTAACCCCGCCGGGCGTCTCCAGCCCCTTTTCACTAGCTGGCACTCCCGCCCGCTGCCTGTAGCTTCCTTCGGCGATAACTCCTTTCTGGAAAAGGACTCTCCTTTCCAGAGGCAACGGGGCAGGGGTAGAGAATCGAGGAATCGAGGCGGGCAGGGAAAAGAAAAACGGCGATTAAAACGTTTGGAAATCCGACCCGGTACCGTTCCGCCGTCTCCGGGGTCTCAGTGCAAGCGGGAACGCTCCCGGGAGTATAGGTAGAGCATTCGGGCGGTAAGAGGCCACCGCGCTGAAATTCTAACGAACGGAACGAGCGGCTGGTAAGTGAAAAACGATTCCCAGTTGAAGGAACACCGGGTAAAGCGTTATACCAACATCCAGAGATTGACTTATCTCCCCGTTGTACTAAAAGAAAGCTACAGAATTGCCCTTTAAACGAGAGGCAGATAAACGTCGCGTGCCGGGCGCGCTGAAGGGTGGAATGGAGCGGCGATGCAGGCGGCAGGCCTCTTGAGCGTTGAAATAAAGAAAAGCAAGGAGATAAGGAGCCCCGTCCGCGTTGACATTTCCCGGTGGTTGAGTTAATAATGCGCGCGGTACACAGGCCGGCGTCCTTCGTCCCGGCAGGGGTGGATCTGCAAAGTGCCACCATAAAGAGCCGCGGATGTGTTTATTCGGGAATTTGCCTTTTTTCCTTCCTCCAGCCGGTGAACCGCCGCCGCTGCGAGATTTTATCTTATTTTCGGCGACGATCCCGAAGGATTTATGCCCTCTCGGTCGTGGCTGGTGGCGCGGGGTGGGAGCCGAGCGGAAGGGAACCGGCGGTGGCGGACCGCCGGGAGGGAACGGGAACGGGTGAGCAGCGAGGAGAGTCGAAGGAAAAAGCGGAAGAATCACGATGCAATTATTTTCGTTCCAGCTCGTGAACGGATTTTAAGGCCGTCCAGCCCCAGCCGCTGGACCGAGGAGGAAACCGAGCATCCTCGGGGAGGAGAGGGCCGGGAGCCGGCAAGAAGGATTAACCTCGTCAAGTGGGAGAGTCCGTGACAAAGACGTTAAAGTGGTCGGAGGGGATGAGTCGTATATCGGCCGAAATCTTGGGGGTTCGGGGGTAGAACGTTCACATCGTTCGAGCGTCGTGGGACGTCGAGACACTAATGGCATTTTTATTATTTCTCCACGGAGCCCCTGCGCCGATAATGGGCCGCCTGTATGGTCCATTGGACGCGTGACAGGGCTGACAGCTCCTCTCACCTTTTCTTCGTCTCTCGATCGCGCGCCTAGATCAATGGTTAAAGGGCGGGCGGATCGCTATGTGACGTGAAAATCGTGGAAACGAGTGCACAGAAAATCTAATATTATTTGTATAAATATATTAGACTGTGCTTGAGACCAGGGACTTAATACCGGTATAATGCTCATACCGGTATTTCGCCAATACAGCTATACCGAAACCGATATCATACCGAAAAAGATAAATACCGAAACCGATATCATACCGAAAAAGATAAATACCGAAAACAATCGGTTTTCGGAATTACCGGTAACCGAAATAAATACCGGTATTTTTTCGGTATTCTTCTCGGTGAACAGCGAAACCTACCATGTTACTGAACAGAATACCGAAAAAATACCGGTATTTATTTCGGTTACCGGTAACCTTTTGTTTTCGGTATTTATCTATTTCGGTATGATATCGGTTTCGGTATAGCGAAATACCGGTATTGAGTCTCAGACGAAGATACAACCGAAAAATACCGGTATAATACCGGTATTTTACGTACCGGTAGGAGTCCCTGCTTGAGACTTGCGTCTGAAAATTCTGCACCGAGCTTACTCAAGCAAAATATGTAAATGCATATTTCGTTCTTTCGTTCTCAAGTTTTCTGTTAAATCAGCGGAGGTATAGGAAGGTGTTTGTCCGCTTTTCAGCTGTCCAATTTTGTTAAGACATTTAAGTAGTACGATAGGTCGTAAAGAAGTCTGTCGACGGTTTTTGCCGAAGCGCCTAATGCCGTGATATCGCAAATCATAAACAGCTCGCGGCAATGTACGACCCACTGCCAACCCATGTGCCCACGGAGCCATCGGGCTCGCTGGGTTTTGATGAATGAGGCTCGCATAAAGCTAAAGTATGGTAAAAGCCGCGGCGGCTACTGCTGTAATATTCTACCCTGGGTGCTTTTAGAATCGCTAATGACTAATGGCACCAAAAAGGAACCCCTCTACGATGGATGTTGCGCTCATGGATCAGTGTTCTCCCCGTCCATAGGTTTTTGAAAATTTTCAAATCTGATTCCATTGAACGCATCTTCGTTGTAAAGGAATTCGTCGAGTGAAAAAATTGCAATGGGAATATTTATTTTATTCTCCCTATTAGAATTGAAGAGACTGTTATCAAAATTAATAATTCTTTTGTACCCACACGAACACACAGCTATGGAGGACAGGAAAATCTGCACGATCACGTTTAATTACCATCGAAGAAGAAGAAGAAGAAGCTGAAGAGCTGGTGCCTAATGCCAATGACGTGACCATCGTTATTGCCCAGCGAGCAGCAGGCTTATCGAGTAAACCATGAGCGACCAGACTGGAGCATCACGTGCAAAATACGCAAGAGGCTTAGTCCAGGCTTACGATTACTCGCGATTCGAATGGCAACGAGGCTGACGAGAGAGGAAGAACGTGGAGAAAAGAGAAGTATAGGAGAACAGGCTGGGGTGGTCCAGAGCTACGGATTGGCGTAGAAAGGAAAGGGGGAATCGAAAAGTACTTTAATATACGGCAATCCCCTTGGCTTGGAACTCGCAAACTCGGACCGACTAGCTCTCATTGCTGCCTTCCCCCTTTCTCTGCCCCTCTCTCTCTCTCTCTCTCTCTCCCCCTTTCCCCGACGTGTATTTCTCTGGTGGTCGTCGCATGGCTTCCGATGAAATTTCACGTCTTCCGCGCGGGTCGCCTTTGATGCTTACTGCCGGTCTAATTGCAGAAACGCGCAGAAATCGGCTTCCATTTGCCCGCAAAAACTATCTCTCCGACGTCGACTCCGACACGAGCCGAAAAATACCCCGGGCGGGAATCGACTGGCTGCTATTCTCCTGCTCCCAACTCCGCTAGCGATTTCACTGGGGTCTTGGCGCAGGCGAGGAAGCACAGCGTTGAAATGCAATTTTATTTATTGTAGTCCCACGAATTAATTACTTCGGATTAGAAGGTTCAATATTCTGAAGAAAATAGTAACAATACCTTTTTTGTGCGACAATGTGCATAGCATAGAGCCAGATAGTGGGAGATGCTCCTGTACAGAGAAGAAAGGAGACGATAATCTCTATGAAGAGAGGCGATGATTTGGAGAAGAACGTATGTGGCTACCGTCTGAAGAGAAGCTAAGCACGACCCAAATCTGTTTACTTCAAATAATAGAAGTAAATGAACGCCTCGGCGCAGAGCGAAGCGGCCCAATAATGGCGAACTGTCGAAGACCACGAAGGAAAGCCGGGGTCCCCTCTTTCTTTCCTACGTACTAGCTGATTCGGCTCTCGAGTCCCAGGAGAACGCAACACCCATAGAAACCTGCACCACGGCTGAACCGATCATTTATCCTTTTATAGAGCTCAGCGGTCCGATAAAATACCGCGGCCTGGCAATCCTGCCATTTTTCTTTATCGCGGAAGCTCGCGAATTGCCCGACAAAGCTCTGCGTTCCTCTTAAGGCGGGATACCACCTTTGCACTTAAAAAAAATTGAAATTTTGTTTTGTTCTTAAAGTACTCTTTCAAGTGTATAGAATCGAAATTCATTCGTTAGAAAGGTGGCCGAAACCTTTTTCTTGTGTAAAAACCGGTTTCGAGCAGATATATAAATCTATATAAAACTTTAAACGCGTTTTTCTCGAAACGATGTTTTTCAAATCGGCGTGTCAGATTACTCTTACAATTTTCATCGGATTGACTTGAAACTTTGCACAATTCTTCCCCGTGGTATAATCTAACGATGTACGTAGGACTTTTGCTGTAGCGTTGTTATTTTTTTTTTTTTGGTGCACAATTTCATAAACTTTTTTAAACTTTTTTTACCCTAAAAAGTGGACCTTTTTGTTAAAACGACCGCCATTTTCTTAAAACTCGAAATTTCGTAAAATTCGTACGTACAGCATTAAAAAATATTGTTGTTAATAGGAACATTCTTTGGTGTTTTTTCTAGTAGCCACGTACAGAGCGGAATTTGATACGCCGTCTAACGGTGTTCCTCCAAAGGAATGTATTTTGACGCCACCTGCGAGAGATTATTTTTGACATTTTCAGTTTAAAAAAATGTGTAATTACAGATTAAAGTTACATTAATAAATGACTAAAACCGATTTTGTTTCCGCGCATTCTTTGTATGCAAAAAAAATCATGAAAAACGCCTCCAAAATCGCAGTCGAAGGTGGTATCCCGCCTTAAAGAGAAAGAACACGTTGGTCGAGAAGTGGAATCCTTCGTTAATCTACCTTAAATTTCACGCGAGGCGCATCCTGCATCAAGCAACCCCCTGCAGTTTTCAGTCGCAGTTACTCGAAGACGAATTTCAGACGCAACTTCGCTAACAAGATTTGCTTCTAATCACCGCCCGCGAAACTGCTCGCGTGTAATTTGTTTATCCCGGTCATGCTCGTTGTTCATAATTGCTCGGCCTTGTTCGCTCCGGGAAGCGTTCACGCGCGGCGCCAGAAACACGCCTATTATCGCGTCTGACCCGAGGTTTCCATCAACGAAATCGAGGCAACGCCGCGTCGAACAGATGCGTTTTCTATTATTAGTTCCACTTGCCAAGCACAATCTCTTCGGAACAACAATACTATTTAGAACCTCCTACAAAGGATAAATACCACCGCAACTCTTCAGAAGGCTCCTTTTCCTACCCCGAGCAACTGCTCCCACAGGAAGGCCACCTCTAATCAATCACCCATCGAGAAGCACAACGTTCCAAAGAAACTCGCCGCAAGCATCGACGTTGACGTCGAAGCGTCGCCGGGACCGGCTCCGAATACATCGCGGGAGCGTTGTCTTGTTCAAAGCAGGGACTCCTACCGGTACGTAAAATACCGGTATTATACCGGTATTTTTCGGGTGTAAGGTAAATGTACCAATGACTGGCCAGCTAAGGCCACCAGAAGAATATATTGCCAATATCACGTAAAAAACTAATGCTATCCTAAGCTTTTCTGTATTTAATAGGTAGATTGGATCTTCCTTTATTTAAAAAAAAATTGTCATGCATTCATTTTTATATTCCTGACATATAAATAAACAAAAAATTCGATGAATACGTTTGTACCAATACATGACCAGTAAAAAGGCGATTGACCCACTGTCTAAAATTCACTGTCCCAGTACATAGCCATGACATTTATAACCCGTCAGAATTGATTGTAATACCAAAAGAATTGTTATTTATTCTAAGGGTCGTTAAGAAAATAAGAAATACTAACAGATTAACAGATTAACTTGACATATAAAGTACTTCTTGGTACTTTGTATTGTATAGCTGCCTCACGTGTACTCATACCATTTATCACTTGTTCAAGTGCATTATTACCGCCGTTTTGATTATAATTTTTTTTTGACACTTTCCTTTTCATTTTGCTTTGTTCTTCTTTCATTTTTCTATTTTACAACGTAATTAACAATATTATTATATATTACTTAAAGCGTAATTCAAATTTTGAGGTTACGTACTATAGACAACAGAAAACGCGGAAAATATTGAATGAATGTATATACTTACTTTTTTAAATATTACACCAATAATTTTATTTACACTTTATCTATTAGTTTCAACTTATACCTAATGAAAACACTTTATACTATCAAAAAATACTCCTGGTTATACACTAGTACAAGTCTTTGAGTATACTAAATCGCGACTTGCCCTATGCATGGACGCATGGTTAGTTATTGGGTAAGACACGAATATTATGTACCGATATATAGCCACGTATTTTTTACATAGAATAGAATCTAAATGCGTAATACCGCGTTAATTACTTGCTTTAAATACTCTTAGGATTCCATAATTTATTCGTTCATATAAAGAAACCCAATATTACAATAATTATATGCTTAACAAACATCGCTTTCTCCTTAGCAAATTCTGAAGAATCTAGCAAAATTCGTCATGCGTCTTTACTGTGAGATTTCAAACAATTTTTTAAGTGTTTTAAACATAATATTTATCAAAATCATTTTTAGGGTATGAAGTTTAAGGATTATATAACACAAATTAATCAATATATTGTGCCTGATTGATATACATAGCTTAATAATAATTAATATCTGCATCAGTGGCCATGCATTGGTACATGGCTAGTCATTGGTACATTTACCTTATCTTCGTCTGAGACTCAATACCGGTATAACGCTCATACCGGTATTTCGCTATACCGAAACCGATATCATACCGAAATAGATAAATACCGAAAACAAAAGGTTACCGGTAACCGAAATAAATACCGGTATTTTTTCGGTATTCTTTTCAGTAACATGGTAGGTTTCGGTGTTCACCGAGAAGAGTACCGAAAAAATACCGGTATTTATTTCGGTTACCGGTAATTCCGAAAACCGATTGTTTTCGGTATTTATCTTTTTCGGTATGATATCGGTTTCGGTATTTATCTTTTTCGGTATGATATGGGTTTCGGTATAGCTGTATTGGCGAAATACCGGTATGAGCATTATACCGGTATTAAGGAGTTAGCTCCCCTCAGGAGGTAGATAATGTATCGATTCTTTGGGAATTTATTTCTGAAAGTACATGCATATTTTTATGCAATGTTTTTTATATTCAAATGAGAGACACTTTAACAGATTATTATATTACGTTTTGGTATAAAAATATTTATTTATTGCACAATTACAACTGGTTTCCCGGAAGCTGTTTTTAGAAACACGTTTTGCGGTGACCAACATTATTCGGAACTGGGCTATCTGAAATCAAAAAACGAAGAAGATTTAGTTAGTACAATAGTTTATCTAGTCTTTAATCGTTCCGTTTTATAAAATATTAATCTGGGACAAAATGGCAGATGTTTTAAGTTAAATGATCGATTTTCGTAGAAAAAAACACTGATTTTTCATCAAAAACATCTGCCATTTTGTCCCAGATTAATATTTTATAAAACGGAACGATTAAAGACTAGATAAACTATTGTACTAACTAAATCTTCTTCGTTTTTTGATTTCAGATAGCCCAGTTCCGAATAATGTTGGTCACCGCAAAACGTGTTTCTAAAAACAGCTTCCGGGAAACCAGTTGTAATAAATAAATATTTTTATACCAAAACATAATATAATAATCTGTTAAAGTGTCTCTCATTTGAATATAAAAAAACATTGCATAAAAATATGCATGTACTTTCTGAAATAAATTCCCAAAGAATCGATACATTTTCTACCTCCTGAGGGGAGCTAACCCCTTAAGTCCCTGGTTCAAAGACGAAGATCCCCGGCACGGAGGTGGACTATCGCGGGACAGCAGGGCCCGGGTGCTCTCTTTAGTCCCGCGGTGGGGCGTAAACGGCGTAAAAGCGGCACCACCCCTTATCTACATATCAAAAAGGCAATCCGGAGAACTCGCTTATGTAAACGGCGCGGGAGGCCTCGTGTCCCGAGCTGGGGATGAAAAGAATTCCGAAATCCGTGCGCTAATAAACCTGCTCTCTGGCACCACGAAGCTCCGAGGATCGGAGGGCGGCCAGGGGGAGGTGAGCTCTGACGAGATATTCGTGGGGTTAAGCTCTTTAAGCCGCGGATTAACCGAGGCGGCACGAGAATTTAAAGTTCTCCCGCGGCGGCCGAGGACTGACGAGCGGCTGGATCGCGGTGGCCCCGGCCGCGCGTACGTGCGAAAATAAAAATTAAAAGTGTATTAACTTCCGGCCAAGTTTTTACATACACGCCAAGCGGATATTAACTTTTACGGATAATAACGAAACACCAGCCGCCGCGGGGGCCGAAAGCTCCGGCGCGGGAGGAAAAATTACCGGGGCGGCGCTTGAATCTGCGCGCGCTGGTAACCATTCGACTTGCTCTGCGCACTAATTCAGCAGAGTCATCTGCGGTTATTCTTTCCTCGGGCCTGGAATGGAAATCATCGCGACCTAATTCATCATTTTATTGTACCTAACGGGATGCGTGAATGCGAGAATAATATTTCCAGTGGGATAACAGAGATGATTTTGCAATCGGAACAGAGATCGACTGAAGAGCGCGGTGCAGAGAGGAAAAGTGTTAAGCAACGACCGTGGTACGATTTAATAATTTCCACAGAGCAACTTTCGTATTTGTAACGCGGGTATTCGACGATCACGGTCGGAAGAATTTAATCAGCTCGAGGGTTGCGGAGCAGTTTCGAGCGGGAACACGTCGTTCGGCCTCGTCTCTTTGGGTTCACCTCCGATCTGCCTCCTCGAAAGCCCCCGTTCTCTCTTACCGCCGTCGACCAAACTCTTGGCAGCCCCTCTCGCCTCTAATTCGAGCATTCGTCAGGCTGCACACACGAGCCATTATAGCCGAAAGTTTTGCCGGCATTAAATGCTAATGAGAGCGGCTGGATTTTCCAGCGGTCAGAGGCCACCACTCGTACCGATTACGATTTCCAACAGATTCGACCGCGCCGCACAAAGCTCTCCCCGAGCTTTCCTTTCACTCACCGTCAGGATCCGATCCTCGACTATTATAACGTTTCGAGCACCGAAAGCTCTCGATTCGATAAGGCTGGATTTGCACGAGTTTGCGGGCAAACCTGCTCGCTTAATCGATGCTTAGTCAAACGTTGTTTCAGCCCTTTCCATATGCATTTCTCCAACGAAAACGCTCCAATACATTTTACGGTAAAACGCGACTGCTTTGGTTTGTGCGGTAAAATGGCCCGCGAATGGTTAGCTGTTTGGGATAAAAGCTTTCGTTTTTTTTCCCCCAGTGTAACCAGCATGAAAATATTCAAACACTTCTGGTAGGCAGCAAACGTTCGGAACTATTAATTATTTCGCGAAGCAGTGGTATCTATACCCAGGAGGAATTTATTAAACTATCAACGTCTTCTTGCACCCGGCCATTAACTTGCAACTTCGCGCGCCCGTGGATGATTAATTAATCGCTGGCCGGGAAATTTGCAATTTAAAGGAAGGAATTAACTTTACGAGCAGCATATAATTTAATTAATCTTCTCCCTTCGATTAAAGCGGTGCCCGTACGTGAGCCTTGAGCCTGATACACGATTAATTCTAGGCGTTCCCGATAAGACGACGCGACGAGACAAAAGGGTGGTGTGTAGATGGGTGAAGCAATATCTGGCGGCGCGATGGAAACCGGCCAATTAAGTGGACCCTAGGAAATTGGTTTTTAATTGAACGACAGAAACCGATGACGTTAATTATGGGACCCCGCTGGCTACTAGTCTGAATATAATTAACAAAATTCTCGCCAGAACTACGCGCTGCCCCGACAAAGCGTTGGATTCGACCTGGCAATTTCATAACGCTGAGGTGTCGAATTGTCGCTTAACAGAAGCACACCATCGATGACCACAGCCGCGAGAGAAAGCACTGGCTACTTTGTTAACAGTTGCAGACAGTTGAAGGTGATTTGAATATAATTATGTCGCAATAGGTGGTCAGAGAATTAAATATTGCGAATGAGGAAGCTGTCAAGTATATTACTTTGATTGGGTTCCTCGCTCATATGCAAAAGAATGCATCAATATAATAGCACGATAACACTAATAGAAGTACATATGAGGCATTGAGAGCAAAAACGGAGTAACCCACATTAAAAAAAAATTAATTTTTCCTGTTTTATAATGATTAGTAAAAAAACGATAATAGAAAAATGCTAGACATTTGATGAAAGTACCAAAAGGAAGCTATTGTATTGTAACAGTTAGGTCGTTGATAGAAATGAGTGGGGGAGCACGCGTCTTTGGTTTAGAGCTGTGAAATCGTCCACATGCTGCGTGGATCTTATTTTGTGTACTAAAAAGACTTATAATAAATATATATTTAAAAACGGTAAGTCAATTATTTTTGTTACATTACAATCTCCATTCTATTTACTTTAATGTGCAATATTAAAAATTGCAATATTTTTTTATTTGTTGTACAAATAACATCAGTCTCCGGAAAACGATTGTTTGAGGCAAGATGGGGTCCTTGATATGGGGAATAATGGGGCACCCCATCATACCCCGCACTATGGTTGTTTATGGTAATTTAAGTAGAATTTTCGTTACTTTTAATTCGGATTTGAAAATGGTAAGAACATATAAGAAAAAACTAGACGGGGAAAAATGGTCGAAAGACGTTATGCAGAAATCTGTAGATGAAGTTTTGAGCAACAAAATGGGGTACAAGAAAGTGGCTCGAGAATATTGTCTTCCACAAACAACATCGGAACGTTATGTCGAAAAATTGAAACAGGGAAATGAAGTGACCATGGGTTTACCATTAGGTCCAATTAAGAGTGTATTTTCGCAAACAGAAGAGGAAGAACTTGTCGAATATTTAAAAGGTAGGGGGTAAGGCGAAGGTAGGAAGAAAATAATTTAGAAGAAATTCATATTTGCATCGATTGCGGAAATTTTCGGTACCCTGCCATACCCCGTGGCAGGGGCAACATGGTTTTTCATTACTTTTTTGTAAACGCCTAATAACTTCAAAATTTTATTTAAATGTTGCTCAAACTATGTAGGTACGAAAGGTTAAAGTATTAACTTAAGATTATATATTGCTTCATAAAAACTCAAATAAAAGGTAAAATTATCAATTTTTTTGCATGTTTGCTTAGCTACCCCATCATGCCCACCTTCCCCTACAGCCTATTAAAATACATTATTGCTACTAACTGAATTTCGCCAAAAATTTAAGTTAATCCGTTTTTGCTATCAATGCCTCATATTATGTAGCAGGACCAAAGCAACAATATAAGATTTATAAACGTTCATAGAAATATTCAATACAGCCTACTATCTCACATCTTTCTAAACGCATAAACACTAAATAGCTGCAAGAAGTAGCACGCCTGTGTACTTTTCTTCCACTGCATCAAGAATTTTAAAGTCTCTCTAGAAATATCTAATGGTAGCATGACTATGAATTTCCGTAGAGTTTTCAATGAGTTTCGACAGTTTGACAATGCTGGAATTTTGTCGCACAGATTTTCCAGCAGAGAATATGGAATAACTTCTGACTTGTACAGAGTGACACATAAACGTATGTACGTAATGCAGCCGTAATTTTACTTGGCTGAAGCCCTCTCCGCCGGGCAATGTGTCTGGCGTTTCTACCATCATCCCATCATCCCCAAAGCTTGCAGACGCAACAACCCCGTTGGCCCCTCACGGCCGCCTTTCACGACGCTGGCTAATGTCTTTTCTGTGTTGCGCTAGTCGTCGTCCCTCGACAACGCGGCTGGAACGTCCTGCCGAGGTATTATCCTATTTCGCGAGCCGTTCTATCTGCAGCGTTGAGTTACGCGGATAACGTGCACCGCAACTTTGTCGGGGACGCGTTCCTGACAATGAAAGTTATGGGGCAGCTGACAGATTCTGGCTATTCGAAGGCTACTCGGCGACTATCAGCGCTACACCCTTTAAGGGGAGGTTCCGATCTAAAAATCAATTTTTTTTAATTCAATTTTTCGAATTTTCAACCTTCTAGGAATACGTGTTTAAAAGGATTTTTTGATATTCGTAAAATTCCCGAAGTTATAGGCATTTGAGTAGCGGCAAATGCATGGGTAACACCCGGCCACACGGCACTCACGCAAAGCTTCGAACGCGTTTTTCTGGAAACACTGTTCTCATAATCGGTGGAACCTGTATCTCCAAAAGTTATTATCCGATTCGACTGAAACTTTTTTATTTTGAAGAATATACTTCTGGCTCAGGGGTAAACCAGTAAAATTTAAAAAAATTTAAAACTTATCATTTTTAAAGGCGTTGAAAGGACGAAAAATATAGGGGGAAGGTGATTTCAAAATTCAAGTGTCGTTATTTTCTCTAAAAATGTCATTTTTGTAATGTTTTCTGATTTAGTCCACGAGTGAGTTTCATGCCGTTTAATAATCTGCCACTAATGATTTGGATGAATTTTTTGACGCCTCGACTTTAACGACTCCCCAGTGCCGTCTGCAATGATTAATTATAAAACAAAAATATAATTCTATAGTTTAAGACATCCTTAATACAATGCAAAAAGTCCCATTAAATTATATTTACTAGTTGTCGTTTAATTAATTCCTAAATATCACCTATTTTTATGGGCTCTATACCGGAACAGCCCCTTAAGGATCCAACTATTCCTTCAAATTTAATTTCTCTGGTACTTCGAAAAAGTGGTAATAATCAGGGTAAGCTTAAGGATTTCAGGAATATTCAGTAACAGTGACGCACCCGTGGGGGTGGCAAGGGGCCCTGCACCCCCCAAAGAGAAAGGAAAAAGGATATTAATGTAACCCCGACTGACGTAACTCAAGAGCTTTGTAAAAAGAAAAGAAAACTGGATTTCATTCTTTAAATAAATGTTTATAATCTCCTAATGAATTTGATTGAATTGGCATTAAAAATATTTTCATCCGTCCAACTAGGCTCCCCCCAAGAGTAAAAGCAACGATTACACGGTTTAGTTTCCCACTGACACTTATGAATAAGAGTTCAGCGTCTAATATCTACGCGCAGCGTTAAAGGCGCCGCCGGTCCACGACTTTGGATGCACAGGGAAGGCCGCGCTGGATCACGTTGTAATGTAAGAACCAAGCAATTTGTTGGTATCAGGTGCGCGGGGTATCTCAAGTTGTAAGCCCCCGGTTTCGCCCGCTGCCGGCAATTAACTCCATTACCACCCTGTAACGTCGTGAGCTGACTTGCCTTGCACGAAGTACGCGCAACTCGTTAAGCCTTTGGGTTTTGGACTTGGGCCCTTTGCTGAGCCCAAAGGGACACCAGATAGGATCGAGCACTAAGACCAAAGTAAGTGCGTCGAACGTGGCTTTGGGAAAATCGGGAAATATGAGAGCTCCTGGCCGCGTAATTATGGAGAGGAGACGCATCCTCAAGATAATCCGCCTATCTCCACCCTTTCCCCGCTCATACGAAATTCTTATCTTCCCGCTACACGCAATTAGCACCAACTGCGCGACGCTCTCGCGTCCCCTTTCATTCGTACCCACTTTCCATTCTCACTTCTGCGCACCCACCAAAAACACTTCAGCAAATTACCCGCCGCAAACGCGCGACGAATCCTAACAAACTACCCTCTTACGTCTTGCCGGCCGAAGAAACAAGTCGATTACGGGTAACAGACGCGGCGCTGAATTATTCCGCGGGCCGTGAGCAGAGGTGCCGGCGCGGTGCGCGTGCCGACGAGGCGGCAACGTGATACATTCGCGGTAATATTAGCGCCAGGGGATGAAACCAGGACGCGAGCGTCTCGCGACGGTAACGTATGACCGCAGGTCCCCCCACGGGTACCCCGACGTCCGTATAACTCCGTGGGTTCGATTCATATATTCATAGGGAAATGGGAAGGCGGGAGGCGGAGGAGCTGGCTACTTGGGGGACGCGTGTGTACCGCGATTGCTACCGGTCGCGACCTCATGCATACATCACGGACGGAAAGTGATGTAGCGCACCCCCGACACTCGGGTCACCTACGCGGGCAAAACTGTCAGGCTGACTGATTGCCGGCTCCCAGCGACAACGTGTACAGACGACGAATTCCCCGAAACGCCTGAATCCGTCGCTATCCGCGCCCCGGCTCCTTCCGGGGGTTCCAGAGACGCCGCAAAGTGTCCAGCAGGCGGTCGAATCGCAGGTGGACGAGGAGATTAATACGGAGGGAGGCGAGGGAACGGGGCGCCGTGAATCTCCGATGCTCCGGTCGCCTCGGCGATATGATGGGGCGTGATTAGGAGAGCACTGCTGGAGCAAAGGGACTTGTGATTATGAGAGGGATTTTGTTGATGAATCTGCCCGGAAGCTAGGGCAGCTGAAGGAGGATTTGTCGAGAAAAAGTTGCGCGATAGGAAAAGGGTTACTGAAAAGGACACTGGTCCCAAGTAACCAGCGAGATTCGGAGACATATATCCCACTCTGAACTACCTAACGCCCCAGGGCGTAACAATTTGTAAAACGTAACATCACGCCGCGTGGAAGCATAAGATAGGGATAATATGACGCTCGGAGGAGCAAAGACGCGGGGCAGCCGGCGAAAGAGGAGAAGCGGGAAGACGACAGAGAGTTTACGAGCGTGGCACCATTAGACGGGTGTTGTCAACAGGTAATTACCAATGGTGCGGTAACTCACTTCCTACGACCTAGCGGCTCTCAGCTCTAACGATGCATCAACGCGCATCACCGGCAATAACAAATAACCTAGCCCGGGTGTAGACACCGTCTTCGGCGTTTCACGACCCAGCGCGGATCAACAATCGCACCGAGATCTTCGCTGGCAAGCGTTGGACAGAGGTGCGAGGAGCGCGGGGATCGTCAGGGATCGGGAAGAAGTGGCCGAGAGTCAACCTGTCATGGAAGTCTCCGCGGAATCACGGCGCCCGGCGACGGTCACGGTACGCCCGGGGCGTTCCTCGAGGCCCGCAAGTGACCATCGCGGAAAGGGTGCTGGAGAGCACGCAACGGAGGAGAGGTCAGAGAGAACACGAGGGGCCGGGGGGAGAGAAAGGCGTAGGTCGAAGGGACGGATCGAGGCCTAAGCACGTTCTCACCCTTGGCGCTGCTGGTGAGGACCCTCGGAGGGCCTAACGAGCGGCTTTGTCATTTCTGCGTCTTCCATCCCCGTTCTCCCTCGCTTCCGCGCGCTTTCTGTCTGTCGCTCTCTCTTAATGATGCCCCCCCCCAATATACGTAAATAGGTCCAAGCCCCTCGCGACGCGGACCTGCAAGCAGAATGAGCGCCGGTACACGCTCGTCTTCCGCCGTTAGCCACTCAAGAACCGCGCTCCCAGCCACGCATGTTGCTTCATCCGGGGGAGAGGAGGCTTTGAGAACGCGCGTTAGTGGAAATTCTGCGCGAGCCTGGGACACTTGTATTATCATTAACGACGATTAAGCCGCGTGCCGGGCACAGAGATTTCGATGGAAACGGGCGCCCCGACCGCGCGCACGGTTATGAATACGTTACGAATGTAGGGGGACTCGTGGCGTGCACTCGAGTCGTTGTTTCCTTGGCCCTTGGATTACCAGCTTCGAACGATGATGGGCTTAAGGGAAGAGTTTTAATAGAGATAACAACCGCTTGAATCCATCTTCCGTCTTGAGGAGACGTAGGGTCTCTTCAAGTAGATCGCAGATTTTGGAAGATATATAGCTCCGTTCCGATAGATCGTTAAACCGTCTCGAACAACCTCTTACTTACAACGTTCTTTCCCGCAGACGTTCCAGAACGATCGGCAGTGCGGACGTACGAGCCAATGTCGTGAGATTTTTAAGAAGCTCGGCGGGGTGTTCCCCGTTTCACGCAGCAGGAAACGCTGATTAGTATCCGGTAGGAGGAAAGTTTCTCGGGGCACCGTTGTACGAGCCCGCCTTGAGATTCTAATGGATTCTCATTTAAATAGAAATCTCATGCCGATACACAGGGGTCGGGCAGCTATGTGCGGCCAGGGTGGAAGGACAAACCAACGGCCCAAGTGTGTTTGCCATCCAAGTAATGGCCACGGAGGGTCCTCTTCTCTGCGGCCCGCCCTGGACGGCCACGGTCAAGGATGGGCATGCAGAGAATGGGCGCGCAAACAAGGCACCCATGACCCCATGTCTGAGGACCGTCTCTTCCTACACACGTTTTTCGCCCCCATTTGGTTCCCTTATTTCATCGATGCTATCCGTTTCATTTTGATCGATGCGTGCAGGATGTTCAGTTTGTCCGATGCATAGTAACTTTGGGGGGGTTACTAAATAGGTAGGGTTCCTTGCAAATGTGGAAGTTGAAGAATTGTCTGTTTGGATGCTGTGCTGAGTATTCTCGGGGATTCGAGCAGACCAATTTTTTATTTGCTCCGCTCCACAGTGTTACGCGTAATGGACAAAAGTCAAGAATCCGAAGTGTTTGATCCACAAATTCTTGTATCTTATAATGTTAATAAAGGAACGTAGGTTTCAATGTTACCCATAACTTCTGCTGAATTTACTAATTTGTTGTCAAAAGTGATACTAGAATTTCATTACAAATTTCGGTGCATTTTTTCAAACACGTGCCATTGGCAGAATGTTTATGCTTTTCATTTGCTTTTTATATGTTGTGTTTAATACTGTCATACCTTCAAAACTGCCGAGTCAGTTTTTTACAATACTAACAATTTGTACTAATTCTTTATGTTAAATGTTTATCAACTTCGATGGCAGTTTAAAAAAAAAAAAACCTCCCTAATTTTTTGTATATTAAATTTAGGGATCATTAAACTTTATATTAACGTCAATTTCAACTGCACGAATTTGCACGAAACAGAAAAAATAGCCAAAATCATTATTAAGACGTTCACCGCTCCGGCCCTTAGCGTAGTCTCTAGGTCTCCTCGTGCATAAGACCCTTATGTGAATCTACACATCCGATATGCTTTTTCCAATTGTTTATACGATATCTACCATGACTTTTCCATCCTGGATGCTGTCTTCAGTTTTAAAATAGAAGTCAAACGCGATACACGTGTTAAAAATAAGTTGATAAAAAAATGTTTCGAACAAAAGTTAGTCAGTATTCAGTTGACAACAAATTGCAAAAGTAAATATTAATAAAAAACTTTTTATTCACTGAAAAATCAAGATCGGCTTAATTTTTTTAATGGAACTGTATATTTTTTTATACACCAATCGATGCATTTCTATATTCTCTTTAAAAAAGTATTAGGGTACTTAGGATGAAAACTGATTAGTTCAGAAGTTATGAGTTTTGTCCCGAACGCCCATATACGCATAACACTGTGCGCTCCCGATATCAAAATACTTGCTCCAGCTGTTTTTTTTTTTAAATAAAAATTCTTTTAATATTGTCAAACAGTGATCTTTCGTTTGCAACAAACCCCATCATTCTAGCTTTTCATTTTCATATAGAAAATAATTATAAAGAATGCTTAATTTTCGGGCGCAGAAAGTACCATGCCTCCTTAACACCGGGCTGCGTGGCCCTGCGATATATTTCTTCCATGATGAAAAATTGAGAATTGGTGTTTATTAAAAACATTTCATTCATCCGGCTCCACTGCTCCGCGCTCCAGGTCCGTTACCGCTCCAACGCCCTGGAGTGCTCGACTTTTGGACGTTCGAGCAATTGACTTTAATATGGAATATATGCGAGAAAGCAGAGTTAACTCGCGCAAAAAATATTTAAGTAAGCAGTCTTTACTTTTCCTTACGAATAAAAGTATTTAGAGAAACTCGATTATTGATAGTTTACAGCAACAATACTAACAGACCTACTTCCAAGCAAGTTCCTTATCCCACCCTAACATCCCCCTAGATGCACCTATAATTACAGCTGCCAGATCAATCAATTATTAGCAGCAATAAGCCAAGACGGGAACGGGAACGTTCTGACGTGTAGCAGGAATAATTGATTGAAATCGTTGGCAACTGGAGCGGTCGTTGTACAGCAAGAAAACGTCAAGCGTTCGGAGATATTTCTGTAAGCGTATCCACGACAATGCTGCCCCATGCACAGGACGTGCCTACGTATGCATAGAAAACGGCTCCGCTGCCTTTTTCCCCGCCGCGGAATTTTCACCCCATTTCGCAAGCATGTCACTTCCTGCCTAAGTTCGTATCGCTCTGCGGGCAAAAAGGAGCGCAGACCGTTCCCGCGTGTGCGTTCCTACGTTTTCACAATGCTACCCCGGCTTCCATGGTCAGTCGACTGGTGGTGCTTTGCATGCAAACAGAAAGCGTTACATCTCCCCGATGGTCGGTCAAAGGGACAGTAAATTTCCAAAACTACCCGTCGTCGGGCCACTACTTATCGCTGATCTGCTCGTTCTTTACATTCCTTACGGTCAGCACTATTCCCTCCCGCTTTTTTTTTACTGGGATAAGCTTCGCGTTACGAAATGTATAAAATTCCACAAAATGAAGGGAGAAAATTCATTCATCTGGGATAATAGTATTTCGGTACCAAAGTTTTTGAAAATTAAAGAGTTCAGTGATCCCAGAATCGAAGTAACGAAGGATAAATGATTCGGAGGTTCCCTCATACAGGTTTCCGATTCGCCTAACAGCAAACGCGTTCGTCATTCGCGACTCACCTAGGAGCCGTTTCAATTAAAGCGAACCCCCCCCCCCCCCCACCCATACAGCACACCTCGTTGCAGCAGTATTGCAGGGACGTTGCTGCAATATTACGTTGTTGCAGGTTGCATTGCAATATTGTAGGAACGTTCCTGCAATATTGTCGTGCATTATTGGAGTGGCAATGATCCTACAATATTGCAGCAATATTGTACGATCGTTGCCGTGCAATGTTCCATTGGCAACGATCCTACAATATTTCTGCAATATTGCGCGCACATCGACATGCAATGTTCCAGTGGCAACGGTCCTACAATATTTCTGCAATATTGCGCGCACATCGTCGTGCAATATTGTAGTGAAAACTTGTGGAAACATTACAACAATATTCTGAAGCAACTATGACTTTGTCAAAAATTTTCGAAATATGTACACGACGTCGAGTGGATTCTACGGCGTGTTTCATTTAACTGGATACGCACCGCTATATTGCCGAAGAGTTGCAGGATCATTGCCACAATTTTGCCGTTTCGTTGCAGAATCATTGCCGGAACGTTGCAGGACTACATATTCGTAATGTTGCCGCAACTTTGCAAAAATACACCACCTGCAATATTGCGAAGGCGGACATGGGACTGAACCTGCAACGTCTCTGCAATGTTATGTTGCAACATTGCCATCTTGCACCGCATCATTGCAGAGACGTTGCTGCAATGTTATGGTGGTGTGTGGGCAGAGGAGCAAGTATCGAGTTACAGGGCGGTGCAGGACTGAAGACATTTCCCCGTGTAATGCCGCCGTCCGCTGCAGATTTCTTGCGTCCGATGGAGGAAAGGGCGGAAAAAGAACGACAGCCAGGCGGAATCAAATCAAAGTTGGGCTCGCAATTGGAATCCGGGAAGGAACGCGAGACAGCGCGAGCAAGGCGAGCAGCCGCGACGGGGAGCGGGCGGCAGGCAGGGGCGCGGGGAAAAGAAAGCGAATGAGAACGAGGAAAGGCTGCGGGGGTGGAACGAGGGGGGCGAAACGGCGAAACGGCTGGCTGGCTGTTCTCGCCGATCAAATTTCCAGAATGGCTCGAGCTCCATTAAACAGGTCCTACTTTTGCTCCTGCAGCACGGCGAGCCCGGCTAACCCGTCGCGAAACGTTCGACGAATACCTCCGTAGGCTGCAGGGAGATAGTTCCACCCTTCGTTTTTCCCGTGCCGCCAGTGGGAAAGTCGATCCCAAGAATCCCCGGGGTCTCACACGATTGAGCCCGATCCTGTGTCTGTTATTACCCGTCCGCCTCGATGACACCGGCTTTCCGAAAGAGAAGTCCGCGGATTACGCGTCGCCGGGCCAGAATTCCACCCAGCAGAGACTTCCAGGGTGGAGGAAGTCTGTTTGGGATGTTCGATGCCGCTGCTTGGAGGTGTGCGAAGACATGGCGGAGTGGGAAGCGTCCCTTTGCAGGAATGTTAAGTGATTTCTGATGCATGTTGGTACGAAGGGATGAAGAGTTTAATTCAGGCCGCACTGTGCCCGTGATCTTTACTCGCGATCGCTGTAATTGCGATTACGGTAGCTGTTCAAGTGCCAAGTGTAAACGAGGAAAGTAGAATTTGGAATGTTCCAACATCGTTTTGATTAATTTCATTTAAACAGATGCCTCGTTCTATGGTGTTCGTTTAATAACGAACCGAACATTTAAGTACAGGTCGTGCACCCCTCACGACAGACCCTGATAACCAGCTAGGACTTTGCCCGCGCCCAAGAGTTTGTCTGCTCACATTACCTCGCACGATCAGCATCTTCAGCTTCTCCTCATAGAACAGCCATTGTGCCACAATATTTCCCTGGTCCAATATCCGCATTGCCTCGTCTTGCATGCTTCTTCGCGTGTGTCTGAACTAACCCTTCGGTATCCAACACCACCTCTCTCATTTTCTCTCTGCAGCTACCCTCTCCACGGTGTTATCCGAGTTCGCGCTCGAAAATCATCTCGTGCCCCTTACCGAAGGATGTTTGCCCCGGGATAAGGCTATCAAGTGCACGTTGCGTCTTGGAACCAAGCCTGCAGATGTCTACGGTGCCGCGTCTGAACGCTGAGCGTAATGTTCAATGTGTTCCGTTCAGAATACTTTCCCATGCTGCGTGAAGAATAGTTGATATTAGAAGGAGGAGCATCGATACTCTACGATGAACCGTGGAGGGATAAAGCAGTTCGGCATTAAAGCTCCATAAAGCTTCCCGGATCCTTGGAATTCCTAGCAGCCACATCGCCAGGACACTAATGCCACGAACTTATTGACTATCACCGGGCACGACGAGAAGCAGCTATTATGCTGTATTCAAATATTCCCTCGGAGACCGTCGATGGGGCCATAGAGCCGAGACTAGTGAGGTATCGAAGTCCCGTAGCCTGTAAAGAGTTTATCGAAGAAGAAGGACCGTTAAGGGTAAAGGGTAGTTTCGCCGGCGCAAGAGAAAAGCAAGGGGGACAGAACGAGGGGGGGGGGGCGGGAAACGGTGCGAGAGAGAGAGAGACGCGGAGACTCTAGCGGGACAATCTCATCTCGATCCCATCGTACATCGTGCCACCCGAGGCCCTACATCTCCAGCCTCGTCCTACGTCCCTCTGAGGGACCCGCACACCCTCCACGACTCTTCTCCGCCATCCCCTTCCTTTACGTTCTGGTAGGTACACCGGCTCCTGCGACCCTCGACGTGGCAAATTGAGCACACTCACCCCTTCGAGGAGAGCGAGTAGCGTTACGAGCGATATATGTGGACCATTCGACAGACAAACGGCTCTCTTTCCCTCTCAGATGCCCCCGCATTGTACGTCTTTTCTCCTTCTTTGCACCGCCGCCCCCGTAACCCTGCTTCCCCTTGGATCGTAGGTCGAGGAGAGCAGCGCGACTCGATTGAATTACGACTTAAAAACGTTTCGATTGAAGCAAGAAGCATGGGATTGTTGACGCGTTGATCGCGGGGGGAAATTATTCTTGTCTAACAAGATGATGCTGAGTGTTTAGAGAAGGCTGGGAAGAATAATACTGGGTGCAGCAAAAGACTGAAGGGTAATTCGTGTAACTATCCCTGACAATATTGAATTAATCACTATTGTCTGTTGCCTCACACTGAAAGCATATCATTTTAAAACTCTCGTGTTCCACTACCCTCGCAATTCGTCCTTGACAAAAAAATGGAACTAACAAGCAGCTTTAATTTGTAATGTTTGTCACTTACTAAAAAAGTACACCATTTTTCTTAGAATATATATTGAATAGGTCTGTCATAGCGTTTCTAATTTCAAGTGTACAAAATCTAAAGCACACTTCACTAAAGATACGAGATTATCGTGCACCCTCGGTTATAGACGAGACGCGTTCACGAGATTCCTTCGAGAAAAGAATGCTGACTTCGGATTTGTCGCGATCCAAGGCGGCGAGGGGGAGAAGCAGAAGGGGATGAGTCGGCTGAAAGTATCCTGGAAGCTTTTCATAAATACTGAACGATACCCAGGGCGAATCCAGACGCGGCGCTGGCCTCCTGAATCGGGCTCATCTCGCGCCAGCGCGAAAGCGGTGGTTTTCACTCGGGTCTAATAAAGGGTTAATTAATACGCTTTAAACCGTCGCTCTCGAAAGGGGTGCCCGGGGTGGAGGCACGACCTACAAAGTGCTCGAGAGGATCAGGGTGGGAGAGGGTGAGCGCGCGAGCAACGAGCGAAAGAGAGGCGAGAGAGCTGGCTGTCGCTTTCACACCACACGGGCCTCCAATCGAATCACTGGGTGTTATTGCGTGAATCCCCCTTTCCCGACACTTCGTTCTAACTGAAAATGCTAACAAACACCGATCAGGTTTTTCCACGAACCGTACACCGCAAGGAACTCGCGAGGACGTGGACGCGAGCCGAAGAACGTCGATGCAATTTGTTCCACAGATTAACTCCGACAGGAAGAGGAGCATTCAAATTCCAATAATTATCATTGAATGACGAGTAATTTACCGTCCCGTAAATACCTATCAAAGCAATCCTATATCTTAACACAAGTGCAGCAAGTACCAAAGCCCTCAGCTTTAAAAAAAAACTGCATTATACTAAATAGGTGGCACTAAAGATGACCCTCACACGTTCCACCACCGCGGCCCAACGGAATTACAGGAAGCAGAGAGTCTTTACAAGGCGGGAGAGGAAGGCGCGTATTCACGCGTAAGATTTAAGCAAGTAGCTAGCGGAGGCTGCATAATTATCCTCCCGGTGACACGGCAGCGTACAGAGGGGCGTAAAATCAGCCGCGTTACCGGTGAATCCGTGCAGCGGCAGAGGAGCGGCTCGTGGTAGCGCATGGGAGAGAAGCGACGGCGCCTCTTCCACGGTAAACCCAATTTATTTCGTTCCGGGCAAGGGAGGTGAGAGCGAAACGAGAGAAAGCCCTTCCTCTGGCGGGGTGGGCGCCAAACGGTGATGCCACCGGCGACTTGTGAACCACTTGTCGCTGTTACGGCCCCATAAATTCACGGCGCCGCCGACACAACGAAGTAGCGCCTCCCAGTTCCTACTCAGGCTGCTACTCAGAGTCCCTTAGACGCGTGTTTGGATGCCTGCTTACTTACGTTTACCCCACGCCGACGGGACCCTAATCGAAATCAACGTTTCCGCTCGTTACACTATTCTATTGTCGTGTCCTAACGGGATTTCGCAGTCTCCCGAGGCAACGGGGAAAAAAGGAGGCACCTCGGCGCAGACAGTAGGCAGATGAAGCGTTCGGGTGGTTTTGGCAACTGGCACGGTGGCGGGAATTTCTTCTGGGCTTGCGTTTCGTGTATTGCACGGTTGAAACTGGGCTTGAGGCTTTGGTGACCATTGTCCGGGATGTGTGATGTTACTCTATCAGTCGTAGTGGCCCTAGAGTCATATATATAGAGTGACTTTAACAGGGGTTGAGGAAGCACGCGTATGCACTGTTGAGACGCCAAATTCTCTAGTTATCAGCCATAATTTCAGGACATTTTATTGCGGGTCAGTTGTAACGGCTCTGGGCTGATATAAGCCAGATGTCGCGGCCCGAGCCTAGAAGATCGTTCGGGTCTGTCGAGTGGTGTCGCGGGGCTGAGTTTTGCCAGACCCACGGTGCGAGGGCGAGAACGACTTTCCCTAGGACCACGCGATTTCCCACCACTGATCCCGCACGCCTAGCTTCGGGCCCAGCCAATTACGGGCCTTATTTTTCTCAGCCTGTTTTTCGAAGCAACCAATCGGACTGGCTTAACATTGACTTGAGCGGGAATTATTAACACCCTGAACTGTTACGCGATATTAAGTTGTCGTGTTCAAAAGTACGCCTGCGGTTCGGAAAACGCGTCAAACATTCGCGTAGGCAACATTCACTTCAGGTGTCTGGGCAAATTCCTACTCAGATTGCTGAATGTAATCTACACTAGCGATGATTAGACGTTACCTGAAATTGAGATCATTTTTAATTATGATATCTGGACCATCACATCCTTCAGGTCTTTACGACTCAGGAAACCCTAACACCTAAAAAGCTGGTACTTCGAATCCCGTGTCCCCGTTGAAGCATCTAACCGGAGACCCACGACGCCTAGGAACATCTCATCTCCGTGACCAGCCACGCGGCGACTTTTCCACTCGACTTTAAGCAATATCGATCCCCTCAGTATCTGTCTTCCCGGAAGGCTTGCGGCGTTCCATGCGGGCCACCCAAGAGCTAACGGGTTGAACGGCTGGAGAACGAAGAGGGTCAGGCGAGGGGGTGACAGAGACACGTGGAAGGGGGGTGGAAACGACGGCGTCGAGGAGTAGAGGGAGAAACGGTAGGCTTCCTGCATCCGACGTCTCGTCCAGGAACGTAACATAACGAGATGAAGTCAGTGGTGTATGACGTCACGGTGGTGGGCGTCCTCGTCGTTGCGCTAGCTCGCTTCCTGGCGACTGTTTCCGTGGAACGGCGGAGACCGTCAACAAAGGACGACCAGCCAGCCACCCAGCGAGGAAGGGAAGACCCGTCCCACCCCTATCTCCATCCCCGTATCGCGCTGGGTCCTACTCGTCCACTGTACTCTACATTCTCCGCTGCCGATTCCTGAGGCCAGATCGAAAAGCAGTCGTGCAAGACTGGTTACGTGACTGAAACAAGGGGCACCCTAGTTGCCAGGACTCTTCAGTGGTTCTTCGTGTTGGTTGGGTAAGATGATAGCCTACTACGAAGTCTGCTCCTCGCGTTTTCGCGATTACGGACAAGTTCGTCGATTCTATGAAGAATGACCGAGTTTCCTAAAAATTCGCCGCGGATAGAATTGAAAAATAGCAAGGGTTAAAGCGCAATCGGGTTATATAATCCATCTGCGGCCGTAACAAACCAGCACAGTTATTTTGGTCGCTTGCCGGCCTCGGTTCACAGACCACTACCCGCCGTTATCTCGGTGGCTTTCACAAAGCGCGTCAGCCACGGCACGGAGGAGAGCGCAGGACGAAGAAAAAGGAGCACGAAGGAAGGACGAGGCGGGGGGTAGTAGCCATATATACGACGGCCCCCATTGAACGTCGTACTTTGAAAACTTTGGACGTTAAGAGAAAGGGTAGCTGGCTGCTCAGGACGTATTGTAAAGGCTCCGTCCGGGCGATGGAGATGGTTGACGGTGGTTGTAGGGTGGCGCTACTGCGAGACCTAGACGTCTCCTTCGATTTAAGGAGTGCCAGACCCATGGGGTGGCAGAAATGCTAGGATTTTGGATTCTATCAGGGAGCACGAGCTATCCGCCGAAGGGAGCGAGCAAGAGAGCAGCGAAATGCTTTCATCCTGGCGAAATCTTCGGGAAGAGGCGAGCGGGTTTCACGAAAACATCGCGGAGACGATATAGGAATTCGTCCGAGATCAATGTCTGTGACGTAGGAAACGGATGACAGAGCACTGGGGGTAGAAATTTGATAAAACGACAATCAGGAGCCTTCTGACGTCCCCCCACGGACGTAGAGAACTTTCAGATTGGAATGAAAGCTGTAAAATCTGGACTGAATAGTTTCAAGCGTAGCATTCTATGAAACAATGGGCTAACTCCCTGCAGCCTCTCTACTAAGGCTAAGTGCAAATAGGTATTCACTCGCGAAGCGATACAGCATCGAATTGGACGCTGCACTGCTTTCCTCTGAAGAGACACCAACAAAAAGGACGGCATCAGTGGAAACAGTCGATAGCTTTTTCCAGGATACAGACAAAAGGCCTGTGACGCGGAGGAACCCTTTGAAGAAATCTTTCACATTCTTGCCCGACTTTCCGCAGCGTCAAAAAGTTGCCAATATTCTTCCCCTAAAGAACCCTTCGCTTTGCTTAACGATTACTCTGCAGGACAGCAGGTCGAGTAGCTCGAGAAGGATTCCTTGCTCCCGGGTACTAAAAGAGCGGTTCTACCAAGGAATATAGGAGACGCAACGAGCTGCAGAGAACTTTGCATCCCGTAGATGCAGAAAAAAAATAGTCAAACTTGTGCATAATGCGACAGAGTCTCGAAACGCTCGATGCTGGAGCAACGTTCCAGGTCCCTGAATTCGCTGTCGTCGGGACAATGGTCCATCAAGGCTATCAGAGGGAAGTCATTTTCCACGGCTCCAAGACTATACTCTCATAATAACGCTTCGTCCATTTCGTCAGCGTAAAGACAGCTTTTAGCTGTCCCGCCATCCACCCACCTAAGCCGCGCCGCGCTGTTGATGGTAGGGAATGGTTGAAACGCAAGGACTCGCGCTAATGAAGGACGAGCAAGAGTGGGTGGGCTGGCACAACGACGCGAGCAAAGGCCAACAGGTCGCCATTAGAGCATACTGTTTCGAACTACTAATAGCCAATTCATGCGCCCGCCCAGCCGAGCCCTGGTCCGACGGTTTCCCCTGCAGCTACTGCGGCCAAGATTGTCGCCCCCCACATAAATAGACGCGCCACTATTGGAAACACCCTTGGTCTTTCGATCTCAACGATTTACGTGCCTATCTAACGCACACACCTCAGTCAAATGCACAGAGTGTCTCTGAAATAGTACCTACGTACACTCTGTCTGCACCTCGAATCCAAGAGAAAGGATCTTTCTTTTCTGGAAGATGAGGAATAAAAGGATGCTTTCAGGATAATCTCTAGATATTCTGAAATATACAAAATAAATGTTATACGAACCGAGCACCAAGATTACACGCTAACACCACCACTAAAGACTTCCCCACAGAAATGCCGACGTCGTAAAGTTATCCATGCAGGGAGGAAAAATATTAACCCCGAAAGGTTCGAACGGAATCGCGGATCGTCCGCTCAGCAATTGCACTCCCCCCCCCCCCGAAGCGCCACCCCTAAAATTCCAGGGTTTACGGGATTCGGGAATGCTGGCGATAGAATGCCGCGCGATTATCGTCAAACTTTCTTGCATCTTATTCCGTGGCCTGCGAGGAGCTTCGACAGGAGTTCTATACATTGGCTGGGCGGGTAGCTACCAGCGGATATACGAGCTATTCCCAGCGGTCCGCACCCTCCTTGGTACAATACTTGGTCTTCGTCTTGCGCGCTCTGCCCGCGTAATTACGAGGGGAAAATTAAGCACCGACACAGCCGCCGGTCGGTCGACCTGTCGGTCCTTTCGCTCGGTTAACGAGAGCAAGACAGGACTAGAGCCGCGAAGGGGCGGTTGGAGGGAGCGGGACACCGAGGAGAAGGAAAGGAATCACGTTCCTGGGTGCTTACACGGGAAAGACGACAAGGAGACCGGGGACCTGTGCCAACCAACCGCCGGGAGTCTTCTTAGATCTCGGCAATGGATCCAGCCACAAAGCGGCCATTAAAAGATCATATCATACCGGCGTCACGGGCTTTTGAAATCCCTCATCGAGATATTTCGTCGGCCACCGAAAGGGTTATTCACCCATCTATTCGTGATTAAAAAAGTTATTGTTATCCCCCTTTGGACGTTGCTCCTCCACTTTTCCTCGGCGAGAGGCGAAGCTCTTTAGACCCAAACGCGTCGTATAATTATTTCACGCCGAGATTGTAAAGGAGATATTGTCGGAGCAAATCTATCGGGTAGCTTCCAAGTGTATATGGTGATTGTGGATGAATCCGAAGCGGTCTATGCTTGTAGGTTTCGTCTTCGAAGAGAGAAGTAACTTTGGGGTAATCAAAGGGAAGATGAAGGGATGCTAAGGGCTGGCGCAGATGCACCCTACCGGCGCCACTTTCAATATGGGAGATTCTCGTGACCAGGAGTGATATTTTTCGCCCTGCCTTGCGTGTCATTCCATCGACGCCGCAGACTCTTCCAAGGGTCGCTAAAGCAACGAACTTATGTGCCGGGACTTGAGCGGCGCACGGTTATGCCGCGGCTTCTGGAGGAAGCCGCTGCTCCTCGGTAATCGTCCTCCACTTCCGATGCAAGTGCCCTCTTTTTTCGGCCCGCGCGACGCGTCCCTCCACTTTCTTAATCCGTTTCACCGCGCGGAAGATTATTTTACGAGCCTGCGGTGCCGTGGCATCAGCTGCGTCCTCGCCGCGACCCCAACACTCTCCGCGACGAAGAGGAGGCAGGGAGAATGCGGGCGCCGTTGAGGAACCGCGCTCTAATGCGAGTTAATAATACTCCCCTATTTTTTAAGCGTCACTATTTTATTTATAAGACACAGTCCCATACGCGTAGAGCAATATTTACCAGACAAACGGCTATTATCTCACACCCCACTACGTTCGGTTAACCGAGGGGGAGAATCCATTTCCGAGAGGAGATACCGACCCTGCGGTAAAAAAAATTCTGCGCCCTCGTTCCGTATGCGAAAACACCGTTTACGATTAACGCGAAACTCCTCGAGCGGATTAATATCTGAAACGTGCCCGATTGTAAGAGCGTAGGCCCATAAATGTGACTATGTTAGTGGCATATATTAACGCGGAATGATCTCTGAGTTGTGATTCTTGGAGGACACTTGTACTACTGTGCGATATGTGAAGAGTGACATTCTATACCCTGGAACAAATGCTTTCAGAGTTTACAACCCCTGCATCACGTCCATGCGAAACCCGAAGGCCACAGCTACCAAGCCTCCATCTTCCGTGAGCAGACTAACCATTCAGATTCTTAAAAGACCCGCCCAGCATGCGGAACGACCGTGCAGAAGGTTTTGCTCGCAACTAGCCGGTCGGTACTCGCCTTCCTTGTGCCCCTAGCTCGCGGTAACAGTAATGGCTGCAAGGTAACGCTCCAGAAGGTCCGTTTAACGTCTGACAAAGGGGCCCACGAGAACAGGAGGAAACCTTGGCGCGGCAGCGGCGGGACAAAAGCGGTCGCTGCGGTAATTATCGTCTGCATGGGCGAAAGGAGAGGACAAGGCGCGTCCACGTGAACGACGCGGTCATCGTCGGCAGCTCCGCAACGGCGACCAAGAGGAGAGACGGCGGCGACGATGGCCGGCAGCAGGGAGTAGCTGACTGGGCTTCGCCGAGTTTCTAGCCAACCAAGCAGCCATCCAGAGTGCTGGACAAAGTTTCCGTTGGTCGTCGGGGCTTCCAGGCTTCTGGAAACTTTCGGCCCAACCCCCGGCGGACAGTCGCCGAGGATTGGGCTTCTCTGTCCACCCACCTGGCCTGACCGCCGGGTGCAAACACGACCGCTGCAGTAATTGCAATAAACGTCCATTCGTCGTCCACGGAGAATTTGTTCGTCTACGGGGAACCTCCGTGACGGTGGAAGAAAATCGATTCGTTACCACGAAAAGGCCAGCGGAGAACCGTGCTTGGGAGTTGCAGCACTGCGGCGGGACCGGCGGAAAATGGGAGCAAGTATTTCCGATGGGAGCGAGAGTTGAAGAGACGAGACGAATTTCTTCTTATAATCATTCGTTTTCATTGAATCGTGAGTTCAGAGAGATTAAGAGGAAATCGGTCCGCGGTGATATAGGTATCCTAGAATCTAGGGCCCACTGCATAAGAATTGCTGATAATGATAACTACCGTTAAGGAACTAGTTCTTGATCAGGCACTAATTTTTGATCAGTTCATGAAATAAATCGTTCTTTTAAGTTTATGTCAATAAATAATTGTTTGAAATAATTACTAACATAAAAATTGATAATTCAAAAATATATGTGTTGTCCGTGAAAGCAGTTAGTATTGTTAGTTTTCGTGAAAAGAAATGTGTAAGGTGGCCCACTTGACAGAAGGCCCTGTTGAACGCCATCTCTTACTGTTCGAAGTAATAGATCACCATCGACGCCACAGTCGATTTCTTTGCTGGTTGTTGCGGTATTAAAGGTTATTTTCATACATTTTGCTTACAATAGTTTACTTTACAATGTAGAGCAAGAATTTTAGTATTATATGTATCATTTTGCTATAAAAGTCACTGATCATTATTTAGTTCCAATTTTTTCTTGTGGAACTAATTTTTGATCACCTGAATAAAAAATAGGTTAGGACATTTTAAAATTATAAAAAAATTAAATTTAGATGGTATAATACTAAAAATAAGTTTATTTGGTACTATCTTTTTAATTAGTGTCCGATTATTTACATTGAATAGTTCCTTACCTAATAAGAAATTAGTTCCCATGTATTTTAGATGATCAAAAACTAGTTCCTCACCTGACCAAAAAATTTGTTCCCATGTATTTTAGATGATCAATAACTAGTTCCTGACCTGATCAAAAATTAGTTCCCATGTATTTTACATGATCAAAAACTAGTTCCTAGTCACCTTACTATTCCATACCTTATAAATAATTAAATTATACTTATTTTCAACTTTTTAAATTTTTTCCTTATATTTTAAACATTAATTCATCTTTTAGTACAAAAAAGTCTATGGTTTAAAGTTGTATTAGGTTAAAAATAAATATTAAAGCGGGAAGCCCTCTAAACTGATCAAAAACTAGTTCCTTAACGGTACTTAAGTAATTTACTTTTTCAATTATCTACCTTGGTATGCTACATGCGAAATCTTCATCCTATAGCTTCTTCAGCAATATTTCTACTCATGAAAATCCGAAGTATGGTAGTCGCCCCGCTTTCGACTCACCAGTGCGCCCCAATTGAGCGGCGGCGGGAGGCGCGAATTTTCCGTAGCTCGTCTTACATCGAGATCCTCCTGGATGGAACAGATTCCACTGAAATCCGTCGCGAATCTCGGAATTCATCTCTCGTCTCTCGCGCAGCGACGCAACCAATTACAGTATTTTCCGGCAGAACGGCGCGTCTTCTACGCGCTCCGCCATCCGCCCCCCTACCCGGGCGTCTCTCTTATGGAGCGTATGTAAATTAGACTCTCTGTTCGAAAGCACAGCCTCCTTCTGGATCCCGGTGTCCCGCTTCATCCATCTTTCCCTCTCTATCCGCGCGAGCACATGGGGTCCTAAGACCACGAACGCCGCCGCTGATGGGTTTGTATTCTAATTTCGGGCTTTGGTTTTCGCCCGGCTTTCCTCTCGCGGGAGGCAAGCCAAGGTAACGCCGGGGAGGCGGTGGAGGAGGTACGTTTTCCTGGCTGCATCCACCCACGAGGATGAAATCGCTTTCCGACTAATCCCAACGGAGCGTTCCACCCTCTCCCACCCGGGGCACCCCCTGCCCCGCCGCGCGATCCACCTTTCTTATCCCGAAGGCGGCCTCCTCCTGCGCCCCTCGCAGCCCCCGGCCCGCCACGTCAGCTGCGCAACCGAGGAATTCTGGATTTTAATACGCGCAAAATGAAAATTAGCCCCGTGTATTTGCATCCCGTAATGGGAAAAAGAATGGTGGCTCTCGGCCCGTGAATTCCCGCGGATGAGAGTGTTTCGGGGAACACCGCCTCGGAGAGGGATGAAAGCGTCTGCGTGCTGTTCCTCAGAGCGGAATTGGGCGAATCTTGTTGGGTCTTAGAATGCTGCGATTGCTGTAGAAACGCGTGGGAATGGATGGTTGTGTGCGCGCGAGAAGCTTGATCTTGCCTTGGCTGTGATTAATGAGGAATAAAGCAATCTTATAAGTTTAGATGTCGATTAAGAACGCGACAGAGGGGTGTTCTTGTTAAAGCGAGCTGAGAGTCTCCCGACAGCAACGACAAATAATGGGGGTAGCGTCTCGGCAAAGAGAATCGGACGAAATAGGGGGCGCGAATTCGATACCTATTTCCGATCTATCGCGAAGCGACGCGGGAGGGATTCAGGTTCAAACGAGCCATCGAAGGTAAATCGCGGCGCAAAGACCTGTGAAATGGCCTCTTTTCCTCGAGTGACCCGCCGCTGAATGCATCCCCTCGCCGTGTGCCGCGGGAAACCGAGGCTGCCACCCTTGCTGTCGACCCCCTTCAAAAAAAAAAAAAAAAATCGTCTAACAACCCCAACGCGTCTCTTCCTTGTCCCTTCCTCTTCCTGTTTCCCTTGTACACTTAAAAATAAACACCGCGCATCGATCGTCTCCGAAAATAATTAACCCGCGCATCCGCACGGCGTCGCGAGCGCGTGAAATGTGCGAGCAAAAAAAAAAAAAAAAAAACAGTCCACCCTCGTGCGAGCCGAGCTGAAATCCATATACCGCGAGAGGGAACGGCTTCGTGGCGTCGCCTTTGAGATCGCAATTTCTATCAGCGCGGGCGGGGCGCGACGCTAAGTCGGCCGTGCTTTAATTCGCAGGTTTACGCGGGGGGATAGGCGAACATTAATTTAGATTACGCCTCTAGCCGGTTGTGGCTAGCGAGGATAAGGGATGCCAGGCCTGGAATTGAAACCTCCTACGCGGCCAGCGCCAGCTATACGTTACACACCTTTCGCTATTAAGTCGCCGGCCTCGTGCTACCCGTGGAAACTCACCGCGGCGCAATATGATCTACCGTCGCAAGCGGTATTGAGCGCGGGAAGTCCTTATCGCCGGCCCAAGGTACACGAAGATCCCAGATAGGGAAGCGGGACGACGAGTAGGGCAAAGGAGCGCTGTCTATAGAGGTTCGCCCAGGTCCTAACCACGGCCTAACGACGGCTATCAGCGGTATATCGGGAAAGGAGAGGCTCCGATCTTATCGGCGCGTTACCACCTAAGCTGTTTGCGTCTTGTAAACTCGAAGATTACCAAAGTGGTCGACGTCTCTCTCGCTTTCGGCCCCGCTCTCCCTGTCCACGTCTGTCGCTGGTCCTCCTCCTTTCTTGATACCAGATAACGCGACCATCGAGGAAACCATGGACGAGGGTCTTGAAGTGGATGGAGGTGAAGGAACCTTGCTAGGCATTCAATGTGTGAATTGCGGTGTCTGGGGCTCCCTCCGCTCATCCCAGTGCTGGTCCCTCCTTGGTGCACGCGATATCTCGCGCGGGGATACGGGACGAGGTTGGTTTGAATCATCGATACGCTATCACGTCGCAATTCTGATTTATCAATGGCACGGAATGGTCGACACTGTGCATCTTGGAGACCTGCTTTCGAAGAGGATTCTTCAGACCAGTAAAGTAGGGTAGATGTCCCAATTACTGCCAGTGTCCCAATTACTGCCACTTGATTTATTATATGTAATAAAAGCGTAACGTATAAAAATAAATGTACAAAAAATAGTTATTATAATAGTTATTATAATAGTTATTATAATAACTATTTTTTGTACATTTGTTTGTATACGTTACGCTTTTATTACATATAATAAATCAAGTGGCAGTAATTGGGACACTGGCAGTAATTGGGACATCTACCCTAGCTAACCCTGTCCAGTGTCCTTTCGCGAGGCAGAGACTAAACTCCGAACCTAATCCCTGACATTGCTCCACAGCCAGCGATCGCACAGCCACGCGTGTCAGCCGCGCGCCGCCGATTACATTAGTCGAGTCAGAAAACAGTTGTCAAAGCATTCGTGCAGAAGTGGCTGCAGCTCCCTCGACCAAGTCTCCGAACTTCGGATCTATCTGGTGTCACGTAGATGCCGTCGATACGCCGGATTCACAGAGGCATTTACTATGCAAAGTAACGAAGTTTCCTCGGGCGAGGAGGTTGGCCCGTGAAATCAGCCAGAGGATCCGAAGAAGCGTAGGCAGAATAGGCGAGCGTGGCGTCCGCAGAATCGCGGATTCGCCGACCAAGTAATAACTCGGAAGATGCCGCGGGTCTGGCCGCGAGTATCGCGTTTAGGGAACACGTACGAAAGTGGATAAGCAACCGTCGGGCGAACTTCATTCGCGGACTGACGCGCGCGGAATAGGTTATAGGTAACGCCGCCGCCGCCGCCGCCGCCGCCACGTATTCCTCCGTCTAACAACTCTTCCCTCGCCTCTACGGCGTCCCTCGCCTCGCGCGGGAGAATGCAATAACGACCGGGAGTTGCTGCATCTCCCTGGGATCGGGCGGGCACGCCGCGACGCTGCTCCGACGCCGTGCCCTGCGCCCGTAGTTAGCCCACATTAGTAATCTCCCCTAGGTGTTCTTGAATTCTATGTCCTCGACGTGCACGCGGCCAGTCATCGAGGATTATTATGAATTCAAGTCCAAGTGCCGAGGGGAGGCGACGTACGGAGGATCATTATTGAAAAGGGACCCGAACGATTCCCTGGGTTTGCGTAATGGTATTAACAGCGCGGAGGGTGTTGCATCGAAATGTCTGCGAGAGGTGTGCCGCTGCGCGGACATTTCGGAGTAAAACACGGTGACACGGGTGCGATGAAATTCATGAGAAAACTCCTTTCCTTCGCGCGTGTAAGGCAAACGTCCTGCACTGTGATAGGGGAGAGGTGCTATAAAAGGGACACTTTTGTTCAGCGTCCATTTCTGACAATTTCGTTATAGGGATTTAAAAAACAACTACATCACAAGAAAGCGTGTTTATTTCCCTTCAATAAAAGTATATTGCAAACTCATCAATTGTAATAGAAAATAACAAAATCTTCGAGTTTCAAAAAAGTGGGAAATGTCCCTTTTACGACTAGGTGGTTTTAAATGGGACAGTATAAGTCATTAAAAGGACACGTTAATAAAAATAAACTTATTAAGTATTACAATTATAATTCTAAATCTTAATGGTACAAAACAACGAAATCTACGGAAAAATTAACTCTTTGTAGTATAAATCATCAATATTTTATTATTAATGACACATGGAGCAGAAAAAATTGAATGTGCCTTTTATTCCGCATGACTCATTGGCCCATTTACCGCAAATTTACATACAACTGTTGCAAATTTATAACTTATAACGAGGGCTAATTTATTGCCACACATTTTTTTGACGATAAAGTTTGTCGCTTTGAATAGTCACTTTATTAAGGGGGGACTCTACCTTGTTGGACCGAAAAATTGCATTTTTTTTTTGTTGCTTTTTCGGAAAGATATGAGTCTTGTGTATACACTCTGCAAAGTCCTTTATGGCCCTGGAATAGCTTAAATAATGGTAAGTAGTCAATTTCTATCCTTATACATAATATGAACTTTTAAACTCGATTTTCTCGAAACTACATTTTTCGACCTGGCGTTGAAGAAATCTCGACAACCAATGAAGCAAACAACTTGAAATTTTACATGCATGTTGATCAAGCGTCTGTCTATCTATGGTAGTAGATTTATTGCCGTATTGTAACCGTTCCTAATTTTACTTAATGATGTTTTGCCGATTTTTGAGAAAAATTCGATTCATCATATTCAGAAGCCTGCCATTTTAACATTTCTTTGTTTATCTTAATGAATCTACTACCATCGATAGCCACATTCATACAGATTAAGAATCTCTTTCGTTTTTGTGTTTCAGATTATCCTTCGAGTATATTTCGTTAACGCCAGGACCATCCGATTTTTTTTCAACGCCTCAAGTCAGCGCTCTGTATCAGCCACATCTTTTTTTTACCGTCACATAAAAATTTATAACAAGAGCTGAAGATACAATAAAACAGCCTGTCAAACCGCAAATTAATTTGTCAACCCGTTTTTGTACAAAAAATTCACCAAATTCGTCGATTTTTCGACCCAACAAGGTAGAGTCCCCCCTTAATTCTTAAATTTGAAACAATACGCCATCAACTAATAATTCATAATTGAAAACAATGTCATCTATGTATCAGATGATACACTAATAACTTTACAGGAAAGTATAATACATACTATAGTGTTCAGCAGTACATGTGTATGAGAGGGACAGTCATGAAACGGTCGTCCCATTTAAGACTTGTTATGCTGTCCCTTTTACGACTATAAGTGAGTTTAATATAAAATAACCGCAAAACAAAGAAAACAATTAATTAAGCTTACCTGTTAAGCGTTTTCGTTTCAGTTGAATACAGGCTATTTTAATGATATAACACTTTAACACTCTGTATATATCTTAATCTCAGAAAACGACACAGAAAACCAATGAAAATTTCACTTTTACTGCCGAAAAACATCAAACGTGGATTACTACCAGGTCTTGAAACGGTTCCGAAAATAACTGTTTCAAACTGTTATATATCGGTTCTGACTGAAACAGTTACGAAGAACGGATATTCTGAATAACTGTTATTAGGAACCGAAATTTCTGGCTATATCGATTTCGGTTACGGTTCTGCAGAACCGATATTATATCGGTTCCGTAATGGTTATATATCGGTTTTATAACAGTAATGTATCCTATCGGTTACGCATCGGGTATGCGTAGCACGTTCCAACATATTTACGATCTATGTCATATTTTTTTAACGGAAATTCGAGTTGTTTATAAGTTTTTTTTTTATCCCTGGGCCTCTCTATGTCTCTCTTTTCAAAACTCTATCAATGCAGGAAAAGCCGAAATGAAAGACATCATCTGTAACTTAAGTATTGAAAAGAGAGATTCTAGATAGGGAGGGTCAGCGATAAAGGATCTTATAAACAAACGCGACGAGCGATTCTCTGGGTCGGAGGGTTTAAGACCATGGGCCAGAGTCACTTGTATTCCTGAGGTAGTGGCGAGCACGTTGAATTTAATACAAAAAGTATTATATTTCGCAGCAAGACACGTTATCGTCCTCGACACTGTATTTATTAAAAAAAAATATTTAATAATCTTCATAATTAATATAAAATTAGTAGTATGTGTGTACATATTAGGAAAGTTATTGCTGTTAGTGTTAGTAATACTTTAAATTAAGTGTCAAATTAATATTAGTCGTAGTGTATAATAGTTATTAGTGATATTTAAAAACATATCGACATAATGGGTCAAAAGAAATGCGACATTGTTCGTAAGTATTTTGAAACGTGCGATGACAGCATGAAAATGCGACGTATAGTTGGAAGTTGCTCTGCAACAAATTCGGTATGAATATACAATTTACTTTGTTTAAATTTTTAGACACTTAAGGGGGACGCCACATTAATAAGGGTTTAACTTAAACGTAACTTAAAAAAAAAATTTATTTCAAACTACTTGTGAGAATCAATTTATTCTTCACAGATTTATTATTTAATCATAATTTAAAAGGCGCTTACGCATGGTTGAGGCGAGCTCAGCCCATAGCGAGAGTTTACTGTATAACCGATATAATATCGGTTCCGTAGAACCGGAACCGAAACCGATATAGGCCAGAACCGTTTTCACTCGTAACTGTTTCAAGATTATTTCGGTTCTCATAACTGTTTCGACAACCGAAACCGATATCATAACTGTTTTCAACCCCTGATTACTACTCTGTTGCAAGTGAGACCGCAGTGAAGTTTACGTCAAATGACTAGGCACTAGTGTTGCCATAAACAGGAAAATAACTTGCATGTGTAATGCGTTTAGAATTTTGGAAATTCGATTTGTCCCATTTAAGACGTGTCCCCTTTATAGCACCTATCCCCTACTACGCGTCAAGGTTCAGCCAAGAACCACGATAATCGATTGAAATCATCGAGATTAGCGTTACCATGAAAATAAATCCAGCGGGCAGGGGCCAGGGCGCGGAACGGGGCGGCAAAGTTTCGAGGTGAAACTCTTTTTCCACCCTCGTTTCCCCCGTGAATCGCGGGCGTTTTTCTCCAATCTACGTGCCACCCTTCCTAGCCTCGTTCGCAAGCCACTATCGCCGTAACAACTGTTACAATTCGCAAGTCCGCCGTTCTACGGTCACGAACCATTTGCCGGCGCACTCGTTAGCAGCGGGTTAATTAATACGCGCCGGCAAGTATCGAGCAAACGCTTCCACCGAGGGCTGCCGCGTTAGGCGTTGTCCACAAGGCGGAGACGGTCGAGCGAGCTGGCCTTTCCGCGAGATTATACGAGAATCGTGGCGAGCGGAGCCGAGGCGGGATCGGTATCGAAGACCCGGACCCTTCTTGTCACGAGACGAATACGAAATCGACGAGTCGGTCTCGGGAGGGTCGGAGGGTCGTTTCCATCGCCTTACGGCTTCGCGCCAGACCAAATTAACCATGAATGGCCAATTAACCTGGAGACTGTGCCAACTAACCGCCATGGCCGACGTCGCTCGTGAATCGAATTGATCGCCGTCCCACTGGTCGGGCAGTTAATCGCCCGGCGACTCTGTAACGAATGCCCGACGAACGTTTCCACAACCACCGCCGCTTCTAATACACCTAGTATTTGTCTATTAACTTTGATCTATCAAGCTCTAACGAGCAGCTCGGAGGGAGAATTGTGCGACAAGTACGAGGGATGCGGGAATTTATTACGGATATAAATCGTTTACGAGATAAGGGAAATTCGGGGATGTCGTTTTCTGATATATTAGCACTAATATTTCGATCACGTCGGTATCGATGTGTAAGTATACTATTGCAAAATGATTCCTGCAAACGGGAAGGTGAGCGAAATTTCGGCCACGATTGTGCGTAGTGCCTAAACGCTCAATGGACGATCGTTTCCGCCGAAACACGAAATGGTAGCTGAGGGGGGGGGGTGGAGAAAAGAAGCAACCCCCGGTTCCCACACTCCAAACGCCCTGTTCTAAACCGTCTTTCGCGGAGAAGAGGTGCGGGGGTGGCTACCGTACCACGCGATGGTACATTTTTAATTACTTACACCCACGCAGCTGCATCGCGCGATGACTATAAATCAAGCGGAGCGCCGCCCAGCAAAGTAATTACAGCTTGAATTTTAGATAATGTTGCCGCAAGCACGGCTCCGCCACCCCCGACCGCTCCTCACCCCTGGAGCCCTACACTTTTCATCCCAGCAGGGCCCTCGTTCTGTCTTGATCCGCTGTAAATAAATCGTCGCCGCGGAGCTCCGTTAGCCGACCACGTTTTCACCCGTGGCTAATTCACTTGGTCATCTTTTAATAATGTTCATCGAATTGAAGAAACGTTTGATAGTCTTATCAATGAACTTTCAGGCTGAAACGACGGCGAAACGAAGCTCTAAAATTATTAGAAGACTATTCTAGAGGTATTGCAGCCCCACGACATGACTGTTAAATCAATCCAAGTGTCTTAGACCATTAATTGTAAGTTTCTTTTACTCTGTCTCGCGAGCATGCTCCAAATACGTGAAGAAGTCGAGTCACCGGCTCTCGGGCTACATTCTCCAGCGTCATCGTCGACGATTAAAACCAAGCAGCGAGGTCCCCTAATTACGCTTCTTGCTAATTTCTTCCGCGACCTCACGTGTCCCCGTGTCCCGCCAGGAATAGTTTCGCGATTCGTCACGGCCGACGACGCCGGTAAGTATAGAGTCGCGGTTGAGCGGCGACGGGGACCGGGGCTAGCCGGAACGACGTCGGAATTGTTTACATAATTATGCGCCAATTAAGAGAGCAGGCTGAAGGAGGCGCAAGGAGGATGAGCGGGGCGGAGGTTCGGTAGCGAGTGGCTGGCGGGGGCAGCAGCCATCTCGATTCCAGCGCAATTAAGGCGCGGTTGAGGAAACCTAAAAAAAAGAGAGAGAGAGAGAGAGAGAGGAGAGAACGGCACGCTAGGAAAGAGTGGAATTTAATTAGGAGCTCGTGCTCTCTCGTATTTCCAGGCAGCCATGAAGAGACAAGACGGAACGGCGAGGGAAAGCTGGCGGGCGAGGGACGAAGACAGCCGGCGAATCGGAGAAAAACAGCGGGAATCAACGGAAAGAGAGATGACGAGAAATTATTGAGCCGCGTAATTCAAGAGGGACAGAGAGAAACGCGAGCGAGCGAACAGGCGGGGGCGGTATCGTCAGCGAAGACATAACAATCAGGAATATGATAACACGCAGGATGGATGCTTACCTTCACCTCAGACCTCCTCCGCGAAGGATTCTCAGGAGCCGTAGCGAGGTTCGCGGCGAAGGGGGGCAAGGTGAAGCGAGATGAAAGATGATGAGTGAAGGAACCGCGGTAGGGGTAGGAGGCGCTTAATTAGAGCCAGACTTCCGTAGGATGCTTGAGGCTTCCCTACGCTCTAAAGTTCTATCTTCCCACAGTTTATCCCCGTAAAGTGGCTATCTTGAAATTACCCTCGAAATTATATCGAATTTCGGGCCCAGTCCGCGGCCGATCTGTCAGATCCTCGGCCGCGACTCGCTGGGACCGCGGCCGCGTTCCGAATCGCTCGGGCGGCGACATGCTCGAAATTTGGTAAAACACCAACAAGACTGTTTGCAACTTCAGATCTTATTCGCGAGTATAGTTAAGATAAATATGTAGACTAGCGGACAAAAAAGTTACCGCTTTCAGTAACTTTTTAGGTTGTCCTAAAAGCAAAAAGTCTTTCCCCCCCCGGAATAGGGTAGACCGGGGGCGGTAGTAACACTTTGACTTTGGAATACGATTGCGCAAAAACTATTACAGTTACAACAAAAGTTTTTTTACGAAAATGTTACTTATTTATCTGACATTATTTGAGCCACAACAGTTTCGCTGTATGTCAAGTAGTATTCCGGTTATTAATAAAGAATGAGAAGCGGAGAAAGTGTTACAACCGTCCCTGACCCCGGGTCGGTTGTAACACTGCATGGAGTCGATAGTAGCACAAATATAACTTTACAAAATTAAAATATTTATTGATTTAAATTATAATAATAAATGAAAAAGTAAAATCTATAACAAATTATGTGGTACCGTTAAGGAACTAGTTTCTGATCAGTTTAGAAGGTTTCCCGCTTTAATATTTATTTTTAACCTAATGAAACATTAAACCATAGACTTTTTTTATACTAAAAGTTGAATTAATGTTTAAACTTCAAGGAAAAATTTTAAAAAGTTGAAAATAAATATATAATTTAAATACTTATAAGGTATGGAATAATAAGGTGACTAGGAACTAGTTTTTAATCATCTAAAACTAACAATACTAACTGCTTTCACAGACAACACATATATTTTTGAATTATCAATTTTTATGTTAGTAATTATTTCAAACAATTATTTATTGACATAAACTCAAAAGAACGATTTATTTCATGAACTGATAAAAAATTAGTGCCTGATCAAGAACTAGTTCCTTAACGGTATCGCAATTGTGACAGAAATAAAAGACGTTTTGGCTGGTGCATTCTTCATCTGCTCAATCCTTACATTCAGTATATTGCACCCATTTTTCATTTGGTTTGCTTGTGCTATGCTATATGATTTCATGCAAATAAGACAATATTATTCGCCTTCTTTGTCCCTATTCGGTTCTGTTGCGGTAAAACCGACCCGGGCTGCCGATGTTACAATCGCCCCCGACCATGCTTTTGAACTTAAATTATAAATTTTGACTAACGAGACGCTTAAAAGTGCCAAGTAACGATCAATATTAGTTTAAAAAAGGGCGAATTACAGATTAAAAAATCGAACAAGCACATACTTGCAAAGGGAGGGTTTATATTACAATTTTAAGTCAGTAAGGAAAAGTTATTTTAGGGTATCGAAAAGTTATTTTCTTCACTATCCATGTCTATTGCCTATCTGTACTCTTAGGGCATGGATGTGTATATTCCAAATGTCATTCTTCATCATATATCCAAAATTGGTGTTAATATCTATTATATGTTTTGAGATATTTAGCGTGTTACATTCGGCCCCCTGTTACTACAGCCCCCGGTCTACCCTATAAGATGTTTTTTTACTAACGATCGAAAGTGGTAAGTTTTTGTTGGCTTTAAAAGTGTGTTGTCTTGTTTAATATTCTGTACAGTTTTTGTTTGGTAGTTAAATAAAGTCAACTGTACCTGGGTTTATACAGCTTTCAATTCTCTTTCAGAATATGTATATTAGGCACATAGGGTAGACGCCCCAATTACTGACACATTAAGGACTGACTCTAATATTATTGCATAGTATCTGTATTTATTGACTAAAAGTATAAGTTTTTTATTTTTTTTTATTATGGTTTAATATGTTTACTTCGTGAAAAATATTTTGTGGGTCTCAGAATTTCTATTTTTATATATGAATTCATTGATCTAAAAAACATATTTCCAGATCTATTACTGACACCTCTAAAACGTGTGTGACTGAATTACTGACACCCCAATTACTGCCAGCTAACCTAATACTGTTTATTACTCATTTTACGGTTATGTCGTCTCATGTACATGAGCAACTACTGCTATGACAGTAATACCAAAATGCTTGAAACGCTTGTACAAATCACTGTCACCCATATATTAATTAAAAAGGCTTAATTAATCGTTATATTACGATCGTTGTGACTTTCTATGATACTTATATTGTCCTAAATCATTATTGTTTATTATGTAAATAATTTAAATATAGTAATTATAGCCCTTTTTTAGTGCCCTGTTTTCTCTTTCACTAGTAAGGAAGTCGCCATTTCTACTGTTGTCATCAAATTAAAATTTTGTATCGTCTTATAGAAATTAATGAAAAAAAAATATTAAGTGGTGCATTTTCTAGCGTATAGATTATAGGTTGAATTACATAATTCTTTTTGTGTATGACTTTACAACGTTTATTTTTCGTTATTTTCAGTAAAATAGCTTGAGGTGATAGTAATTAGGTAGATGTCAGTAATTGGGGTTTCTACCCTACTGCAGCTTGGAGTTGATATTGAAAAGTAATAGAAGTAGGGTGGTTCGAGAAAGTGGTTTTCCTGGTTTTCCGCCCGCTACTTTAATAATCGTGGAAATTAAAGAATCTTATCCTCCAAGGTGCATAGTCCAATGCTCCTATTGTAGTAGATTGAGTCAGTCCTTGAACGGACAGCGTACGCTGCCTCCTTCGATTGCGAGTTTCATTAATCTTTCATAGGTTTCTCGTAGTTCTCTTGCTACTACAATCGAGACAACGATGCACAACCTCCATCACAAGAACTGTTCTTTAAACACTGACGCATGTGCGATAACGAATAAACATTCTTCTGGTTTCTAAAAAAAGGAGGAGCTTCACTAATTTCTTGCAGAAGTTGAATTTCATCTCGCCGAACAAATTAATAAGCACAGTTTGAAAGCCCAACACGAAAGTTCGAAATTCACAATTTCCTACAAATTTTCGTACCCCTAAGCCATCGATTCACAATTCTGACGCATCACGCCCGCCACTGGCTTCGTTTCTACTCCCCCTTTCTCCCGCGCCAGCAACGATTCTCCCCGAAAATGAAGTCATTCTCACGAACGGCAGCGTATTTCGCGCGAGCAACAGCCGCGACGGCAAGCCGATGTTTACTTTATCCTCGCTAATCAAGGGACGTATTTGCGTTTTATAATCCTCGGTCGGCTAAGAGGGTAAAATCTGAAAGCTTAGTGGAATCTCCTTTCGGTCGGATGGGTAATCCTGGCTTCGACCCTCGATTCCACCCCCTGCCAGCCCTCCGTCTTCCACGAACGGCCGTGGAGGAAGGCGTCTTCATGAACGTCTTCGTGTAGCGCCGAAGAAGAGAGACTCCGCGGCAGCGTCGCTGACTTAATGGCTTATTCTATCCGGTAATATTGCCGGCCCGACTTTCAGTATACCCGTGATGAATTATTGGCACGATCGAGATTCGCGCGGCCATTGAACGCGGCGATCTTCTCCCATCGACGGTTTTACGATACGTTCGATTTTGTGCAGAAGCATTTGGGGTTGTGATCGAAAGGGGATGTCGCGTCGGCCAAACGTAAATCGAAATTGGGGAATTTGATTTTTCTAAACGATGCTTCGTTCTGGGAAAGATAGAATCAGAGGATTCTCATGTGCACACTGAACTTTGTTAACTAAATAAATTTTATTGTATAGGTGTCAGAGACACGGGAGAATTTTCTAACACTTTACTTCACTTTCTCTGTTAATGTTTTCCAAAACAAATCTCTTCGTACGATGCACCGAGTTGAAGTTCTAATGAAATTTCACTGGACAAGTGGATTATCTAAAATGCTGGTCGTCCGAGGGATACGACGTAATATGCGTTTTGTTTCCACCTGAAGCATCGATAGCTGGATGCTCCCCCATGAAGTATAAACGAACACGAATACCGTAATAACAACGTGGACTTTAAAACGCCGGTGCGCACGATGCAAATGGAATGATTGATGGGTACCAAGTACATCGAAGTCTAGACCGAAGAGAACACAAAAGGGACGAACCAGTGGTCTGCCTTATCGATAATTCACTCGATCTGACTGTCCAGGGACTATCTGCGCATACCACCCTACAACGCTGCCCGCTTCGTTCTATTTATATGATTAATGAGTTTATAATGGTCCCGCAAGCTTACCATTTTCCGCGCAGGACGTTGCAACCTCAATTTCGCTGGGGAACGTGCACATGAAAAAATACGTGTCTCTCATTTCTGAAAGGTATCCCGACACGTGTAATCGACATAATGTCGTAATTATACGCGCTGTTTGTATATTATTAGTTCCTTCAAACAAAAAGAGATATTATCGTAAAATGGCTACATCAGTACTATACCTCCTAGACAGCTAAAGTTCGAAGTTTCCCGGTGCCAATGTCCTCTAAAATATATACAAGAATAGTGTCTCGCAATAGGGATCAGCGGCATACTAATACTGACACTGAACTTTAGGTATACAGTGCTGAAAATATTTATTCCCGTCCAAACAACGTGCATGCCTCCATCGCGAATAAAGTAGTTGGTATCCAGCTTATTTTAATTTAATTAATTAATTTTAATTTAAGATATCGGGCACTATATGCCTACTCAGCAATCGCGCGTAAATACTTTCCGAACGCTGATACTACTAACTGAGGTGGAAGTGAATGCACGCTAAAAAATCGAGTAACGTAATGAATATCTCCAGTACTGTACACAGTTTCCCTTAAAATAAATAAACCAAGCTTAATCCTACCGGCAGTAGATATCTAGAAATTACATGTCGAGCTAAATGCGTTCTCTAATTAAATATTACCTCAAATTCTAACCACCCTCATTATTCCTCGTTAGTCGGATTGATAATGACATAGAAGTCTTCGAACTCGAGGACGAATAATTTTCAGTCGCACGTTCGTGAAGTTTTTACAGCTGTTTTTAACGAGTACTCTACGGTTCTACGGCTAGGAAAAAAACTTTGTTGCGTACCCTGCACCCGCTCGGCGATAAAAATTGCTGGAGAAACTGTCCTATGGAAGAAGCTACGATGATTATAATCGTTACGGTGGGCATATCCCGGCGGGGGACGGTTAATGGCGATCGATCGGTGTAAAATTTCCCCCAGATGCCGGAGGGGCATCGGAACCGCGAGCCTAGCGAAATCGAGCTATTGAATCGACATCCGTCATGCGAGGCGCGCCGGGATCTGTACGTGTGTTCTCCTACGGGGTAACTCTAGCCACTCGACGGTAATTCTCCGGCAGGCATGCGACCGCCACTCGAACGACACGGCATCACACGAACCGTTCGAACGTTTCTTTTCTCCGCCCTTATTTTTCAGTTCCTCTCGTGCAGCTTCTAAGGGTGGCGCGTGCACGAAACGAGACTACGGGAGCAGAGCTGCAGAAAGAAACATTTCGAGGTGCATAAAAGCTCGAACAATTATAGTCCCCTTTGGGATTTATGGTTATAAGCCGCGACCACGGTCTCAGTTGACGCAAAGAAAGTAGCTTTCAGTACTTGCTACGTTGCTTGTCCGGAGGCAAGTGTTGCGTCAAGGGGTTAGGACACAGTAACGAGCCAAGAAAGCGGACGATTTTTAGACGACGATCATAAGAAAAGTAAACAATCGATTAATATAAGGTTTTGTGTTTTAGTTCACTATATTATGAACTATAAGAAAAGCATATAATATTTACAAAATAGCATTTGTACGTCGTGCATTTAAAATGTCCATTTTTTTTTTCGGATGACCAACTGGTGGGCCGGATTCCGGCAAATCGGATGAACAGTAACAAAAACCCCAAAAATGTCATAAACTATAATATATTTCCTAGGCATTGACGATCCAACATTTTGAATTTTTTAATTATAGTACAAAATATAAACAAAAACATCACACACTTTTGTCGAAATTTGATCATTATTTTTCAAACATCGACCATTTTGTAAATTTTCGCAAAAATTGAAATGTTGGATCGTCAATGCCTAGGAAATATATTATAGTTTATGACATTTTTGGGGTTTTTGTTACAGGTCATCCGATTTTCCGGAATCCGGCCCACCAATTGGTCATCCGGAAAAAAAGGACATTTTAAATGGAGACATTGTACGGCGTACAATTGTTATTTTGTAAATATTATATGCTTTTCTTATAGTTCATAATATAGTGAACTAAAACACAAAACCTTATAATAATCGATTGTTTACTTTTCTTATTATCGTCGTTTAAAAATCGTCTGCTTTCTTGGCCCGTTACTGTGTCCTAACCCCTTAAGTAACCACCCCCCTTTCAAGCTTTGAAAATATGTGTGTGCAACGTTTCTGGGCAACGTTACTTTGGAAACTAGTTAGTCATTTCAAGGGGTAATTTCTTTACGGAGATCAAGCACTAAATGCTCTCCTAACCAGTGATCATTCTTTCACATGTACGAGCTTATAGGGAGGTTGCGGACTAAAAACCTATTTTTTTTTTTTTCATTTTTCGATTGTTCGACATTTTAGGAGTATGTGTGTAAAAGGATTTGTTGAAATTCGTAAAATTCACGACGTTATAGGCAGTTGAGTAGCGGCAAATGCATGGGTAACACCCGGCCACTCGGCACTCACGTAAAACTTTAACCCTTTCGGTACCGCGTACATTTCCACGAAAGTGCTTTTAACTAATTTTTTTTTTTTTTTAACTATTGGAGATGCCACTAAAGTGGCACTGGTCCACACAGGTCATCAGATGGATGCCGGATATATCCGGCGCTGGTACCGAAAGGGTTAAACGCGTTTTTCTCGAAATAGTGTTCTCGAAATCGGTGGAATCTGTATCTCCAAAAGTTATTATCCGATTCGACTGAAACTTCTTTTATTTCGAAGAATATACTTCTGGCTCCGGGGTAAACCAGTAAAATTGAAAAAAATATGAAAATTTATAATTTTTAAAGGCGTTGGGAGAACGAATAATGTAGGGAAAAAGTGATTTCGAACTTCAAGCGTCGTTATTTTCTCAAAAAATGTAATTTTTGTAATTTTTTTTTGTCTAGTCCACGAACGAGTTTCAAGCCCTTTAATAATCTGGCATTGTGCTTTATTTCAGACCAATGGTTTAGGTGCTACAGGTTCCACCGATTTGCATAAATTTTTTGACTCCTCGACTTTAACGACTCCCCACTGCCATCTTCAATGATTAATTATAAAACAAAAAATATATTCCTATAGCTTAAGACATCCTTAATACAATGCAAAAAAATCCCATTAAATTATATCTACTAGTTTTCGTTTAATTAATTCCTAAAGATCACCTATTTTTACGGGCCTCTAGACCGGAACAACCCCTTAACTAAACGGAAGTAGAATGGAACATGGACTAAATGGACGTACTTACTCCTCCCCTTACTTCCCGAAGTCACAGTCACTCGAATATGATGTTCCTCCGTCAACTCTGTTCAACCCTTCCTCCATACTCCTCGAAATGGAAGTCGGCGAGTGGTTGATCGCACAAATCCTCCAAAAATGGCGCGAACTAAACTGTTCGAAATAGAAACACCCACAAGGAACTCTGTGTGTGCTCCACGTTCCGACACGTATGCGAAAACAAATAAAGCGTGCCAAGGTTCGGGACAGACTGATCGCGACTCGTCTGGCTGACATGGCAGTCGTACGCGGCGACGCTGACTTATAGCCGCGTTTACGCGCCACGTGGCCTCTGGCGATGCAGCGGCGGTCGCACGCGAGCAACGTGACAAAAGTGACAGCAGCATAGGAACGGTTCACCGCCACCCTCCTCGTTCCACTGTCCTAAGCGGTTCTAAACACAGCCACGGCGGAGTACGTGGCTCACGAGCACGTGGGAAAAGGCGCGTGCGGGACGAGCGTCAGGCGGCGGCAGCCTTTACGGCACTGCTTTCATAATAGATGCAGCGACCACATACGTCACCGCACGCCGGCTTGCCGGGCGAAATAACACATATTCGCGGCTAATTTCGTGGACGATTGTCGCTGAAGGGTCGAACGCGCCACCCAGCCACCCTTCCACGCCACGGTGTCCCCGAATTCCAACCCTCACGCGGCCCGTGCTTGCTTATTTTTCTTTAAATCGTGTTTAGGAATACCGAATCGCAGCTGAGACCATAACAGACAGCACTGTCATTTTCCAGTATTTTCCGAGTAACTGGTGTTTCTGTAAACTCGGTTGGTGAAAGGGTTGATGAGTTGGGGATGTGCGAAGTGGTGGCGCGAGGTCTCAAAATGCATGTAGCGTTTAGATTTTGGGCGGACGTTGGAGATTATGAGGACTTGAGGGGTTAGGCCACCTTGGACGGAGCAAAATTGCAGGCATTTTCGGCATTTTTTTTTTAGGAAGATGATGGAATAAACAGAAAATTTAATATGAAGCCTGTTATTATACAACTCTCGCCGGAAAGAATCGTATTTTTTTGCTTACAAAATGGCGGCGGTAGAGCCGTGATACGCAAGATCTTGAGGAGCGATGTTCAATCTCACGACTATACCGTTTGACTTGGAACAAAAAACCAAAAAGTTTTATTTTCTACATTCCTAAAGCTAGAGAAGTACCTATCGGTTTTGCGATACCTTGAACATATTCTTTGCGATTGGCACTTTTATAAAAAAAATGCACTTTTTCTTTCCATGTCGACCATTACGAGACAAATTAATGTTTCTGGATTTCCATACATATTTCTCTAGTTTTAGGCATGCAGAAAATAAATCTTTTTGGCTTTGTGTTCTAGGTCAAACGGTATAGCCGTGAGATTGAACACCGTGGAAAACGTCGCTTCTCAAGATCTTGCGTATCACGGCTCTACATTTTGTATGAAAAAAAATACAATTTTTTCCGGCGAGAGTTGTATAATAACAGGCTTCATATTAAATTTTCTGTTTATTTCATTATTTTCCTAAAAAAAATGCCGAAAATGACTGAAATTTTGCTCCGTCCAAGGTGGCCTAACCCTTTAAGGGAGGATTGCGCCTAGCTAGGCCAAAAAATAGGTAATTCTTTGTCAATTTTTTGTACAAAAACGGTTCGACAAATTAATTTGCGGTTTGGCAGGCTGTTTTATTGTATCTTGAACAATTGTTCTGAATTTTTGTGTGAGCGTGGAAAAATAATCGGGTGGCCCTGGCGTTGACGAAAAGTACTGTAAGGGTTATCCGAGACACAAAAAGAAAAAGAGATTCTTAAACTATATGAATGTGGCTATGGGTGGTAGTAGATGCATTAAGAAAAATAAAGAAATGTTAAAATGGTAGCCTTTTGCAGAACTTGAAGCGCCCTGATTTGAGTCTGAGAAAGGTTTTACCCCAAAATCGGGAAAACTTCCTTAAATAAAAAAGGAGCGGTAACAGATACGGCAATAAATCTACTACCACCCGTCGCCACATTCATATAGTTTAAGAATATCTTTCCCTTTTTGTGTTTCGGATAACCCTTACAGAGCCGCCCGATTATTTTTCAACGCTCTCTCTGTATCTGCCATATTTTCTTTTCCACTGTCACACAAAAATTCAGAGCAATGGTTCAAGATACAATAAAACAGCCTGCGAAACCTCAAATTAATTTATCTAACCGTTTTTGTACAAAAAATTCATAAAGAATTAGGGGAGAATTGCCAATATCGTACCGGTCACCTAAATCGTACCGCATCAATTTCTAAAAAATTAATGAATACAAACGACGTCTGATGATAAAAATATCAAGTAAATGCGAAATAAGAAATAGAAACAAAGCCTTTCGAGCTTACACCCTATTTTGTGCGTGCTACAAGCATTTAAAAAAATCAGGTATGATTGATGTAACTTTTTACCAGTTTATTTTACCTGATAATAATCAAACAATGCAATTTTCTCCTGTATTTATGTATTTCTCTAAAAGCGGGTTTAATGTAGAATATTTTACATTCATTTTAAGTACATATTACATTCATTATAAAGTTTAAATTTATATTTATAAATAAATTGATCATGTTTCCTAAATCGTACCACTACAATCGTACCAGTAGGATTTGACAACTCGTGTGTTATATAGGTTACGTACATATATCATATACATAGTTTATTGCGGCCTGTGTGTGATTCATATACACATGTATATGTAACTATATAATAATCATTACTGCATATTGAATAGTTTCTTCTCTATTTGTTATTGACACTATTTTTAGTGCAGGTACGATTTAGGAGACCGGTTGCCTAAATCGTACCTTTTACAGTATGCGACAAAAAGATTAATAACAAATTAATTTGTTCAGAACAAAAGGTTAAGCGTATAATAGTAGGTGCCTAAAAGACCAAGCTCCAATATCCAATAGTCATTTCCGTTCAAATTAGTACCAAATATGAAATATAACTTAGAATGTCTTAAGTGGTACGATATAGGCAACCCTCCCCTACCTATTTCTCGGCCCAACGAGGCGCAACCCCCTTAAGGGGAGGTTCTGGTCTAAATGTCGATTTTTTTTTTATTTCATTTTTCGAATGTTCAACCTTTTAGGAAAACGTGTTTAAAAGGATTTGTTGAAATTCGTAAAATTCACGAAGTTATAGGCATTTGAGTAGCGGCAAATGCATGGGTCACGACCGGCCACTCGGCGCTCACGTAAAACTTCAAACGCGTTTTTCTCGAAACAGTGTTTTCAAAACGGTGGGACCTGTATCTTCAAAAGTTATTATCCGATACGACTGAAACTTTTTTTATTTTGAAGAATATACTTCTGGCTAGGGGGGGAACTAAAAAAAATTACAAAAAGTTGAAAATTTATAATTTTTAAAGGCGTTGAAAGGACGAAAAATACAGGGAAAAGTGATTTCAAACGTGAAGTGTCGTTATTTTCTAAAAAAAATGTAATTTTTGTAATTTTTTTTTAGTTCCCCCCCCCCCTAGAAAAAAGAATAATCTTCAAAATAAAAAAGGTTTCAGTCGAATCGGATAATAACTTTTAGAGATACAGGTCCCACCGATTTGGATCAATTTTTTGACGCCTTAACTTTAACGACTCCCCAGGGCTGTTTGCACTGATTAATTATAAAACAAAAAATATATTTCTATAACATAAGACATCCTTAATACAATGCAACAAGTCCCATTAAATTATATATAGTAGTTTTCCTTTAATTAATTCCTAAATATCACCTATTTTTTGGGGCTCTAGACCAGAACCTCCCCTTAAGAAATTGAGTGCAGCTAATAATTTTCTTTTATTTAATTATCGCAATGTACTCTATCATATCCTCATCTAAAACCTTTCAAACTACTGGCGCCTCTAAACATATTAGAGTGACGCTGATCTGAATCGAATGTAAAGATAATCCTGCTACCAATTCATTGCGAATATCCAGTCTCTAAAATAACGAATCGCAGAGATGTAGATAGAAAGAATTCCAGGAAAGAGCTATAGCAGTAAGAAAGTAACGGGCGAGTGTAGGCGACCCGACCGAAGAGGCCCATTTATCCCGAACGATTTCCATCGCGCGATATCTGGACGGCGAGAAGCGAAAACCGCGATAAAATTAGAGGGGCCGTGGCGGAGCGTGACGGTTTTTAAAAGCCACGACTTCGCGATGAAAGCTCGCGTTTCGGGTGGCGCGCGCGCGCAAGTAAGGGCGAGCCTAGGCCGCCTGGCCCGTTTAGCTGCAACCTGGCAATTACCTGTAGGGCATAATTGTCATCCCTTACGTTTTCCAGGGCGGTTTCCCCGGCTCCCTCCCGGCCAACCCTTGCTCCTTGCCCAGGGCTACCCCCGGGCCACCCCAACGGAGGCGTCGGGTCACGCGAGGCCGTGCCTGTCGCAGAAGTCCACGCGACGCGCACAGCCACGCAATGCCGAAACAACACCGACCTGCCTTGCCAGTATCAGATTTCTAATTACTAATTTACTCCCGCCACCCGCCCGCCGTTACCTTTCCAGCCGAGGAGCCGCATTCGAAGCAGCTCGACGCCGTGTCACGACGACGACTACGCGAGGGCCGTTCTTCGTGGTCGCTTTCGTCTCGAAATGGAATTTATTAATTTCTCCGGCCCGACAACCATCGCGATACCACCCCGTCGTCGTGGATACTCGAGGTCGAGTGCTGGTTAGATCGTGACGACCGGAGGGCGCAGGGTGGTTCGCGAACGCTTTTAACTGTGCTTGAGGACTTACCAGTCGAGAGGCAGACGGGGCTGGAAGCGATTAGCGACTTTAATGCGGCTCTATCGGGACGCTGGTATTTACCTGCAAGCAGAAAATCGTTTCGCGGCGAATTAGAAAGGTGGTTGCAGCGCGGCTCGTCGGCGGAGCGAGGGCGGCCCCGCCGGGGCGGCGGGGAGAGGAGTGCGCAACCGAGTGATGCGACGGAGGAAGGAACGACGGCGGGCATAATTGCGAAAATTAATTATTGCCATGCACGAATGTCATGTGTCTCCCTGTTATTAGCCGGCGGGCATAATTTAAAGGGAAGCGACTTGTTAACAATATCGTTTCTCGTCCGCGGAGCTCGGTAATGCACGGTTCTGTCGGGGGATCTGATTTACAATCGGACGGTGGCACCGTTACTGGCCGGGACGCCACGTGGGCGCGCAATTTCTTCGCGGGCAAACTTCTCCAAGTGCGAATATTGACTTACTGCCTACACAATATCGCCGCGTTACTGTTTCATGGGCTTCGCCTACGCATGGGCGAGCTAACGCGCGCGGCGTGTTACCGCATGGGAAAGTAGGCATGTATATAGTCGCTGAAAGGCTTGTGGTTATGGTAGAAGCAAATCGATGAAATTTATAAACGTTTCGACGGATAGTTTTATCGTGCGATCGGAAAACAAGGCGACGCACAGTGGAACGACGTAAGGACAATAACTGGACATGGCAATTACTTCCAAACGGTTTGGATTTTCATTGTAAAAATTTGCACACTTTCAATTCATGTTAAGTAGAATAACACAAAATCGAAAAATAGCCAAATTTTCGGTGGTTAATTTCACTCCCCTTCGAATGAATTTGGGCAGCAAACAAAAATTGCGTTGTAATCAGGAGGAAATCCCATATATATTTACAAAGTTTCAGAATTTTTTGAATTTTCGGGGTCGGGATCTTGCCTTGTACCAAAATTATTAGGTATAACTTATAGTGACGATTCATTATTAAATATAACAATTTTATTAAAAATATGAACAGAAAAATAGACACGTGATTCATGGGTTCGTCGATATACGCGTGTCGCGACGATCGAGCCTGTCTGCTAGCCGAGGTTAAATACGTATAAACTGAAATGTTTACATTAGATTTATTTTATTAATCGCAACTAGTAGCAGGTAATTTTTGTACAGTTCAAAACCTTACCATTAAAGGATTAAATTAAGGTATTTTAGAACTTGGGCGACTTTGAGCAAAACTTTAAATCGCTAGTTGAATTATTATAGTATCGAGTGCAACACATTTTTATTTAATACAGTTGATTATTGATGAAATCCAAGTTAATTCAGAATGTTTTTTGTACAAAATCATTAATAATAAGATACTCAGTAATATGTAAATTATTCAGAACTTATGAAGTACTAGGATTTAGGCAATAATGGTTTAAAGTGGTGCAACTGAAAGACAAAAAGACTGAAATTTTCATATAGGTCAGATTCATATACAATTAAATCAAACCTAATGTGAATATAAAGTTTATTTCTTTGTGTTTTCTAATGCTACGAACACTTAATAAAGATTTAATGAAGCTATACAACAGAATTTTGACACTTCAAATTTTGGCCGATGTCCAAATAAATAGGGCATTCTCGTTCCACTGTGCGACGGTAACAGTAGAGTATTATTTGTTAGAGTATTATTCTAGCAGGCGACGAAAATGATGAATAAATATTTGAGTTATTAGAGAAGAGTGTCGATTTCGAAAGCTGTGAAAGCGTATATTATTACGTAAATTACTCTGTTAAAAAATAAAGGAGGCGAATATGCAATAAAAAAACACGTATTCGATACAACACTTCGACGTCACAAAGATTCACACCAGCGAATAGAAAGTAACGCAATACGCGATATCGTGACACCAACCGACCTCTTCGGCGAACAAAGGCAGACTGATAGTCGAAAAGTGTTTACGACTATTCGGAAGGCACGGCGAAGGAGTCGTCCGTAGAAGTACACCCGCTCGAAACTACCTGGCGTCGCCTTCATCGACTTTGCATAATTCCCATTGGGTAAGCGATTCGTCTACTTTGTTTTTATGATAGGGGAGACCGGGGCAAGTTGATACGTTTTTCAGTTTTCATTGTTTTTCATTTTTGTTTGAATCAATTACTTAATAACAAATATGCTAAAATATACTTTGGTCCTTCCTCTGTAATATATAGTAACCGAAAACTTGAGAAAGTACATACAAAATGAATGAAAAAATGTTATTTGGACGAAGGCAAAGTGTATCAATTTACCCCACTGCGGGGCAAGTTGATACATCTTTAAAATATCTGTTTAATGAGTAACTAATAAATTTGAAAAATATAATTTCAATCTAATTACCTTTCCAACAGTCAAAGGTTCAAAGATCAAACAGATTTTTAAACAAACATAGGGTAAATCCGGGAGACGCGGTCGGGCCGGAGAGTTGGTCGTGTCGCTATATTTCAGAGTCTATACGTAAAAATGCATTAAAGGGCAGATCAATTACTTCTCTAGAAGCCAAATAGTTGAATGAATAGCGTTATTTCGCTTCCTTCTGTGGTTTTCTGGATTTATAGGCTATAAAAGGTAAACTGATGTTACATTTAACCTCTTTTGTCAAACAGCGGTTGTACAGAATCGTATTTAAAATATACTTCTAAGTTTATTTTCCTTTAATGTTTGGAATAATAAGATAGTAGAGACATTGAGGGACAATGCAGCCAAAGTATTTGGCCATATTAACTCTTCCTCTCGAAGCTAACGAGAAGACCATGTCTCGCTGCAGAAAGGTGAGATGGTCGAGTTATGATTTTTTTATTATTTTTGTTAATTTTTTTTATTTTTTATTATTATTTTAATATTATTTTTGTTTATTTAGTTTATTTATTCACTTTTGTATTCATTTGCCTTGCTAATCGCCAGTAGGTAATTCACTTTTTCTTTGATGTGTTCTTTACTTGTTTAGCGTAAACAAATTAAATATCAATGAATCCGTAGTTGTATTCACTCATAAATAATTTTGCTTTATCCTTTGTTAATTTTCCATGAATAATTATGTGAGTGGTCTCTGCCAACGACGGAAACCATTTCTCCCGGCACCTCGGGAGAGGTGGTCAGATGTCATGACTTCAGTTTTCAACCCGATTTACAGTATATATTGTCTTAAAGCAAATATCGACCAGTTTTTCTGAATCGGCATAAAATTCTGAACATATTAGGTTTGTTCTGATAAAATAAGTAATATCTATATCAGTTTTAATAGCCATTTTATATTAGGTCGACCGCGTGTCCCGGATTTACCCTATCTAGAAAAACATTTTTATTTTCATTTTTTTTTTATGTCTGGAATATCCCACTTTAACATGACTTGTGTCTTCTTCTTTTTGTTACTATATCTTAATAAACTCATTGTGTCATGATTGTATATTTTTGTGCATGGCCTTAATAACATCGAGTCTTTTTCTATTTCGGCACACGCTTTTTCCAAAACATCCTACGATATTTCGCCACGATTTGTCTTTTTGATATAATTTCAAATTATTTTCCAAGAAATATAAAGAAAAAATTCAATTGAAAGTAGTCGGGGAAAATTAAGGTAGTTCCTGAATAATGTACTAAATTACAGAATTCTTTCAGATTTCGTACTAAACTAATTTGGAATACAAGAAACCCTTGTACAATGTTTAAAATCGATTTACCACATAGTTATCGAGAAATTGTTAATTAAAGTTGATGCATTTTAACACAGTGGCATATGGCGAAAACAAAAAAAGAGGGTTATATTTTCAGTTTTTCTTCTGAAACAGGAAAACCATATTATAAAAATATACCAAAATTGGCACAAAAGTACATCAAAATGTCAGTAAATGAATTTATTAATTTCTGCAAAACTGACCACATAGTTTATTCGTAAATGCCCATAAAAAATAGGTTTAAGTGCAAAGTTTTCAGAAACTTCGTAGAGCAATCAACGTGGCAACGTCGCACAATCGATATGTTTAGACATTTAAATAGCGGACGACAATTCAAATTCATATGAATGTCATTTTGTCACAAAATGTCATTTTTCTGACATTTTGGTTATAAAAGACGCTCCGAATGAATGCGATGTTGTCAGATCTGCTGCTCCAATTCACTACGCTAACCAATTTAATATTCTATTTTCGTATTACAATTATTTATATTAACATTGAACTGTTTACAATATATATACACGATGTTAAAAATTATTATTATTATTTCTATAGTATCATACTACTTTACATTTATCGTTTATTACCCAACTCTAATTTGATTGACTTAGTTGGTTAGGAACTACCTTAATATACTGTATCAACATGCCCCAGAGAAACCGTATCAACTTACCCCACAGGAAGTCATTATGTATAAACATGTCCATAAAAAAATGTAGAGCATATAAACATAATTACAAAACGTAATTACCTTACCTTCAAAAGACTCAATATGATGCCAAATTACTTCGGGTTATAAAATTCTTTATATCGTCTCAAGACGGATTGGAAAGCGAACACAACTATTTACTTTTTCTTTATATAAACGAAAACAGTTAAAAAAACGATTGCTAACGTCAAGGTTACACCCACGTACGCTGGATCGTAGGAAAGAATTTATCAACAATTTTCACATATCCCATTGAAATGAAGCTACATATATACACGGTGTCGAGATAATTCGTCTGTATCAACCTGCCTCTGTATCAACTAGCCCCGGTCTCCCCTACCACAACACCGAGGCAGGCCAAACAGCCCTAAAATAACGAGAGCCTCTTCGCCGAACCGAGTTCACGAACCAATTTTTTCGGCTACCTTTCGAGAATCACTTTGGTATTAATAATTGCACATAACCTTCTCTGAAGGTGCCAGTTAATCGCGCCACCACAATACCGTCGCGCGCGACCTCTCCAAGGCGAATATTCGCCTCGACAAACATGATTCGAGCCTTAATCCTAATTTCGTAACGGAAGATCTGCCGCGTATCCGCGATGCATTATCGTCTCTAGCAAGCCGGTGTCTTTGAAGCAGCGGGGCACGTTACAACATTTACTTACCGCCGTTTAACCACTTATCACCGTCGAATCTGAGGACGCGGTGCTTCTGCAGCATGCCCAAAGGCAGATTTCCGTGCTCGGCGGCGGAGAGGGCACGGAATCGAGCGGGTTGCACGCCACGGGTGCAGCGGGGATGAAGGGGCTGGCGAGGGAAACGTCGGAGGGAGAGAGAGAGGAAGAGAGACATCAACCGGCCGCGTATCCATTACACGAGGCGTGTGGTAGCGTTTAACGCAGAAACGTGCGAGTATTCGGCGTCCTTTATCCACCCGGCGCGAGTTACACGCCTCGCATGCTTCAAGGACATATCTGCCTGATATCAAGTCGACTACTCGATCCCGCTAACCGCTTACACCCGAGGCCTCCTCTCTCTATCCCGCCCTCAGCCCTCCCAGGGCAACCTTCCCTTTGCACCCAGCCAGATATTTACCGATTCCAATTGGTTTCGTGATTGCGCCTAAGTGGCGGGAGAGGAGTGTTTTGCCAGGCGAAATCGGTACCGCGGAGATGGCCACGGCGCGACGGCCGATGGATTACTCGTGGATGGACGTGTCCATTTTGCTGGATCGCCGTGAAGAATTCGATGCGTGATGGGGATTAACCCTCGTCAGGCGGCACAATTTTGCAACGTTGACACACGGCAGAGGCACAACTGCACCCTCACAGATTTTATATGAATATTCTCACTGTCGGTATAATTTGTACGATAAATGGATAACATTCAAAAATATTCCTAAATGTTCTTTTATAATGTAAATTATTAGAGATGTACCGACTAGGGTTTTGGCCGACTAGCCGACTACTTAGCTGATTAATCGGCCCCCAAGAAGCCGACTAGTCGCCGATTACAAAAGTGGCCGGATAGTCGGCTTAACCGACTAGTCGGCCACTATTCAGTACATCTTTAATAGCACAGTTATAAAACTTGTTAGAAAAGGAGAACGAAAAATGGGTAAATATTCACAAAAAGGGGGCCGATCAATCGGCCTTTTTTGCCGACTAGTCGCCGACTACAAAAGTGGCCGGATAGTCGGCTTAACCGACTAGTCGGCCACTAGTCGGTACATCTCTATAAATTATCTATTTTTTATAATAGAATAACATTATCATTAAAAATGTCGTATCCTGTTTTCCCTCCTTTGGCGCAATTCGACCCCCTATCTCGGAAGGGGGTGAAGATATTTTTCCGAAATTTGGCCTGTATAATCTACGCCAAAAATTTAGAGATGTCACGAGACATCAGCCCTCCACGGCTTCTCGAAGAAAAGTTATCGCAATTTAAAAACGCAAAAGTTGTGCCTATGCTGCCTGGCGAGGGTTGAAAGTGGGTATTTTATGGGGAAAGAGATGGGACATTTTGTCGTCTCGTTCTTAGTTTTTTGAGCGCTCTTGGTTGCTTGTTTTCATCCTTTGCGTTGAAATTGAGGAGTCTAGGCAACAGTTGGGTGCAGGGATTAAAAATACGGTATATAAGAGGACGGAGGTGGATTTGAGCTTAAGAATTCTACTGCAGCTGGGTATACTGGACTATTATTAAGATACATATTGCGCGTAACTCGCAGATTATTCTCAAGTGGTTATCGAGCTACATCAATTCAAGTCTCCTATAACACACTGCGCCACGTAGTTGAATGTTTCAGTGGAGCTACAGTCGCGAATGCACTAATGAAAATCTCGATCAAGAAAATGCAGGCACGTTGTTTAACATTGCATGCAACGCACATAACACGAGCCTCTTATACCCCCATAGGAGACTTTCTATTGTAGAATCACCTTTCCTTTCTTTTGCGCGAGAAAATTGCGGGCACTATGTACTACCGTGATTAAGTCTGGTCGACAATGGAAATGTTTATTTTTAATACGAATTCTATTATCGAGCTTTTTACTGGAAAAAGATAGAAATACACCTGTTTCAAAAATACAGAGAGAGGAAGGAAATTTGTAGGGTAGATAGGTGGCAGAACTTTGGGAACTTGAATCTTAGATGCAAGCTGAATTATTAGGGAACATGCATAATTAAGTATTGGAGAGTTGCCAATATCGTACCGATCACCTAAATCTTTCTCCGAAATTAATGAATATAAACGACGTCTGATGATGCGAAATAAGAAATAGAAACAAAGCCTTTCGAGCTTACACCCTATTTTGTGCGTGCTACAATCATTTAAAAAAATCAGGTATGATTGATGTAACTTTTTACCAGTTCATTTTAGCTGATAATAATCAAACAATGCAATTTTCTCCTGTATTTTTGTATTTCTCTAAAAGCGAGTTTAATGTAGAATATTTTACGTTCATTTTAAGTACATATTACATTCATTATAAAGTTTAAATTGATATTTATAAATAAATTGATCATGTTTCCTAAATCGTACCACAACAATCGTACCAGTAGGAGTGGACAACTCGTGTGTTATATGTACATGTAACTATATAATAATCATTACTTTATGTTGAATAGTTTCTTCTCTATTTGTGATTGACACTATTTTTAGCGGAAGTACGACTTAGGAGACCGGTTGCCTAAATCGTACCTTTTACAGTATGCGACAAAAAGATTAATAACAAATTAATTTGTTCCGAACAAAAGGTTAAGCGTATAATAGTAGGTGCCTAAAGGATCAAGCTACAATATCCAATAGTCATTTGCGTTCAAATTAGTAAAAAATATGAAATATAACTTAAAATGCCTTAAGGGGACCTTCCGGTCTAGAGCTCAAAAAAATAGGTGATTTTTAGGAATTAATTAAAGGAAAACTACTATATATAATTTAATGGGACTTTTTGCATTGTATTAAGGATGTCTTGAGTTATAGAAATATATTTTTTGTTTTATAATTAATTATTGCAGACGACCCTGGGGAGTCGTTAAATTCAAGGCGTCAAAAAATTGATCCAAATCGGTGGGACCTGTATCTCCAAAAGTTATTATCCGATTCGGCTGAAACTTATTTTATTTTGAAGATTATACTTCTGGCTAGGGGGAAGTAGAAAAAAAATTAAAAAAATGACATTTTTTTTAGAAAATAACGACACTCGAAGTTTGAAATCACTTTTCCCTGTACTTTTCGTCCTTTCAACGCCTTTGAAAATTATAAATTTTCAATTTTTTGTAATTTTTCTAGTTCCCCCCTAGCCAGAAGTATATTCTTCAAAATAAAAAAAGGTTCAGTCGAATCGGATAATAACTTTTGGAGCTACAGGTCCCACCGTTTTGAGAACACTGTTTCGAGAAAAACGCGTTTAAAGGTTTACGTGAGCGCCGAGTGCCCGGTTGTTGCCCATGCATTTGCCGCTACTCAAATGCCTATAACTTCTGGAATTTTACGAATTCCAACAAATCCTTTTAAACACGTATTCCTAAAAGGTCGAACATTCGAAAAATGAAATAAAAAAAAAATCGACTCTTAGACCGGAAGGTCCCCTTAAGTGGTACGATAAAGGCAACCCTCCCCTAATTGCGCGGGTCAAGTGACATTTATAGGAACAAATCCCTGAAAGATGGATTTCCTGAATTCAAAGAAGCCTCGAATAAAGCGAGCACTGCACAGTCCGCGCGCAATAATGCAAATGACATTATGTTTATAGTTCCCCTTGCACCGCGGCCACCGCTGAACTTCCCATAAATTAATAGAACTTCCCCTCGGATGATTAAACCTCAATTACTTATAGCCAAGGCCCTCAGAATTTCTTCATCGCGTTTAAATCACTCTAATTGCTCAAAGCATAATGCATTAATGAAAAGCCTTCTTAAGTCACTAAATCCCAATTACTTGCAGCGAAGTTCCGCGAGATCCCTTAATCCTTCTGCATCGGCGACCATCGCCCGCCGAAAGTGGCGCGGGCCGCGGCAATGAGCGGCGGTAATAACGCGCACCGCCGGAAACTGCATCGGCCGGACAGCTGCGGGACGATAAAATATGCATTTCGTGTTAAAACTTCGCGCCCCCGACCGGACGCCGCAGTGAAATCTGCGAGGGATCGATCATCAGAGACCGGGGCGCGCTCGCGGAGCGTCGTAAATTATGATAGATACGAGGACGAGCCACGTCAAGGGAGAAAGGGTTACAGGTTACGTGAATATGCCAAGGGGCCTGTCTGCTCGGCTCTGATGTGGTCTGTGGCCCGAGCTTAATAACCGTCGGCCCTCGGCCTCCTCAAACAAACGTTTCTAACCATTACGCGCCTCTTTGCCCCTGGCGTCGAGAATCCTCGACGACGACACGGGCCAGAAAAGAAGACAATGAAGAGGCTTGATAGAGAGACACTTTGCGCGTAACACGATAGTCCCATGATCGATCACACATACGCAATATTAACAGAGGAATGCGTAATTAAATATCAACGAAAATAATAATAATAATAATAAATTCTGAGTCCCTTTTCCATTGATTCGATCAGCGATGCCCCGATGGGCGGCCCGAGTAGGTCCCGAAGGACACGCGTAGGTCCAGCGGGGACCAGAAACAGGAGACAGAAAGAGAGAGAGAGAGAGAGAGGCGGGTGGAAGGCGGGCCCGGGTCGCCGGAAAACGAGGTTGATACGTGTCGAGAGGCACTCCGGTATTAAAAACGCGGACGAAAGTCGCGAGGAACGAGGCAACGGATTATATCGTTGCCCCCCGAGCACAGTCGTGTGTAGGAGGCAATGCAAGAAGAGCCATGAAGAGGGGAGGGCGGCGAGTGGCTCATCGACTGGTACAGGCTAGTACCGATATTACCCTGCACCCCCAGGCCGACCAACCACCCAGCGAGAGAAAGGGAGAGAGCACCAGAGGAGAGGAAGAGGGACGGCTGGATATAGAGGGGGAGGCAAAGAGGAACATGTAAGCTCGCGTAGGTATCCACTTCCCTTCCGCGATCAATTAATTCCGGACACTAATGCTTTTCTAAAGACACACACCCAGAGCCAGGGGGCTCACCACTCGGCCGATAACCAACAACTATTCCTAGAGCCGTCCGTCCGAACCATCGAATTACACGTCACGCGATGGCATCGCGACTGAGCTCCATTTTCCCTCTCGACGGCAGCCAGACGAGGAACCCGATAAATTGGGTAATACTTTTTCAACCGCACATGTGAGTATGATTTTTCATCGATGCGCGATGGGTCGTGGGTTTTTTTTATTTTTTTCTGGGATATTTTGCGGTTGACTGGGTGATCGAGATTGGTGGTAACTTTCGAGTCACAATTGAGTGATGTAGGAAGCTACCGACCCTTAACCCTTCGTTGACACTCTGGGTGGGAACCACCCATAAGCTGATTTTGACACTCTGTGCCTTTTATATGCAAAATAAATACCTTTTTTCCAAAGCCGACTAGCAAACCATTTTTTTTCTTCCAAATATTATATCTGGATAATAGCTCTGTAGATTTTTAGCTTCTAATATTTGAATTTGTAAAAGTTACAATTTATTGAAGATTTCCTTCGTGTTTTCTCGACACATGGTAATCTAGAATTTTTTGTACAAAAACTGTGATAAAATTTCAATAAAAAACTATTAGAATACATTTTAGAGACCTTGAAATTGACCCATGATTTTTTCCATAACGATTGGATTCTTCAGATGAGAATGGCAGTCGTTCAAAAATTGTTTTGGGTGTGAGCCACCCAGGTATGTCAAAGTTGATCGAAAAGAGAGGTGTGTCAACGAAGGGTTAAAATGGCAAAATAATTTGTTAAACGTAGTAGGGGAAAGCGGGGTAATTCCGGCCACTTCTATTTCTTTAAATAAAAACCGCGTAACTTGACTCTGTATGGTACTGCTACCTGTTAAGGGGGGAGACCACTGTAAAAAATCTGAAAAAAAAATTTTTCTTTTTTACATTTTCTGAAAGACGTTCACTTCAAGAATGATCTCTCCAAATTTTATGAAGAAATTCGCAAAATTGACGGAGATATGATATTTTTCGTGAAGTGGTGTCAAACGCGCGACTGAGCCGCGCGGAACATTGAACACGTTTTCCTCAGAATTATATTTTTCAACCGCGTTGACAGTCTACACAGAAAACTATACGTCCAAATGACACGAGCAAGGGCATTTATTGTACGAAAAACTCGTCTCTATTACTTGACGATCAGTTTTTTTTAATTAACGACCTCCTTATATTTTTTTATCAACATTTCCCAAACTTTGTTCCCCGAAAACATGATTTTTTTTTCAGTGGTCCGCCATTTTGTAATTCCTTGCGATTTTTACTTTTTTTTAGCGTCACGTAATAGAGGTAGGCTTCTAGTTTTTAAATATTATTGTATTTTTTAATTCGGATTAACCATGTGGCCTGGGCACTGTCAACGAGACAAGCATGTTTTTGCCGTAGCGAAAATTTTGATAAAGAGTAGTACACAGGAAACAGATTTATGAATTTGATTGAAAAAATTGTTTTTTTTTACCCTTCAATATGTACATATTAACTATACAAAGCAATAAATTGATTTGCTTGCATTGTTTGGTTGAAATATATTCCCAAAAACACCCTTACTTTTCGGACCATTAAAATTCGGAAAAATCGATTTTTTCTTTTTTACATTATCTGAAAGGCGTAGGTTTCAAGAATGCTCTCTCCAAATTTTATAAAGAAATTCGCAAAATTGACGGAGATATGATATTTTTCGTGAAGTGGTGTCAAACGCGCCACTGAGCCGCGCGGAACAATTGAACGCGTTTTCCTCAGAATGACATTTTTCAACCGCGTTGACAGTCTACAGAGAAAACTATACGTCCAATTAACATGATCAAGGACATTTATTGTACGGGAAACCCGTCGCTATTACGTGACGATCAGTTTTTTTCAATTTTCGACCTGCTTCTATTTTTTTTATTACCATTTCCCCAATTTTGTACCCCGAAAACATGATTTTTTTTTTCAGTGGTCCGCCATTTTGTAATTTGTTACAATTTTGACTTTTTTTGATCGTCACGTAATAGAGGCAGGCTTCTAGTTTCTAAATATTATTGTGTTTTTGAATTCGGATTAACCATTTAGCCTGGGCACTGTCAACGCGACTAGAATGTTTTTGCCGCAGCGCAAATTTTGACGAAGAGTATACAGGAAACGGATTGATCAATTTGATTGAAAAAAAAATTTCTTACCCTTCGATATGTACACTATTAACTATACTGAGCAATACATTGATTTACTTGCGTTGTTTGGTTGAAATAAATTCCCGAAAAGACCCTTACATTTCGGACCGTTACAGTGGTCTCCCCCCGTAATGATACGGCGAGTTCAGATTCATGGTTTTCATGACGATAGCAGTCTTTTAATTCAAACAAAACCGGGAATGTTCATTTCGCACCGTAATCTTATAACAGTGGTCGATTGTTAAGTAAGATAAGTTTAGTAAATGGAATAGATATGAATTATTAATATTAATCTCATTAAATAGAGGAAGGTTTCTACTTTCAAACTCACATTTGGTTTTTGTAATTCCAGCCGGCTTTTAACATTGCTTTTTGTCTGGCGTAGATGCCACGTACATATAAAAGAATTTTCTGACGAAAAAGTATAGCACGATCTATGCTCCTTTTGCAAAGAATTCGGAAAAGGTGATGAAATGTGGTTCCGGTGCACAGTAAGTGGTCAATGGGCACATGAAGAATGTTCAGGATGGGATACCCCTGATGAATACACTTGTGATATATGTACTAATTAATTTTAAAATAAAAAATAATATAATTGTTTATAAATATAAAAGTTTTCCTATCTCTTTTATAAAGAAAAACAATCACTAGTGGGGTAATTCCGGCCAAATGACTATTTTTGTGTTATTGCTCCCAATTTTGTTACAACGTAAATTTATGCTTTCTCGGTCATATTAATACAAACTAGACACTTCAAACTATCAATTAATATAAAAAAACTAACAAATGTGTAACTTGTTCAAATTTTATAGCATTTAGTGGTTTACCCCGCTTTCTCCTATGGATTCCATAATTTTGTGATCTTTATTTTGCAAAAAAATATCAATCCATGGAATAAACTCTTACATTATACAATTATTAAAACTACCAAGTCGTGGTTCCATTTCAGCTTCAACAATCAGAGTTACAGAAAATTTCCAATAATATTAATTATACTACTCAGTATTAAATAACACATTAAAAACATTGTGGAACAATAACAAGAAATAAAAAATAACCAATAGAAATAATGATACTTTTCTTCGATAATTAAAATCTCCAAACTAAATTTACTGATCTTGAGGGTTGGTAATCATGATTTACGTGTGGTTTCTTATATTGCATCCATTACTTTATGTGAAAACGTAAGATTGCTTCTGTTTATTATCGATCACTCTGTGTCCCATTTCTTTAAGGGGACCCTACGGTTATAATTTTTTAGAAAATCGATTTTTTTTGTATATACATTTTTGTAGCATAACGTCCCGAGAATACCATGTGAAAGTTTCACACCAAAATTCGTAACGTATTCTACAGTTACATAACTAATTCAAGCTCCGAACGCAGGTATGAGCCGAAAATACTTTGAACACGCTTTTCTCGAAACATGATACAGTAATTCGTCGTTATTGTCCCGTTTTTACCATGCGTAATAGTCCCGCTCACTATCCCCACCATTTCTTGGAATCCTTCAGTTGAGAGTGAGAGAATCCGAGAACGTGCGAGAGAACAAAAGAGTCGACACGAAGTTGTCGTCGGCTACGAATAGTTTCCGCATCGCGTTGTAGTCCCGCCGCCAGCCCCGTTCGTCGGGACTATTACGACGAATTACTGTATTTCGAATCGGTAACCACGATTTCAGAACAACTAATGAATCGATTCAAAAAAACTTTGAGGCATTTCATTCGTAATTGGACTCGCACTCGCAGCACCCTATAACATAATTTTTTGAAACGGGTTTTTTTTTATCTGCATATTTGTGCGGAAAATTACCCCATTTTTTGCACTACTTCATTAAAATGTGTACCAGCATCGTAGTTTTGGTCCTGTCACCCCCAACAAGAGGTGCTGCGATAGCCATTGAATTAAATTTTAAGAAACTGTTTGAATTTTTAATTTTGGACTACCCTGCGAGTAAATTTCGTGGTTACCGTTTTGGCATCTCTTTTTTTGCAGCGCCTGCACTAAGCGCCACCTAGAAAATGCATCAAGACCGAAAACATGAAACAAATTTTTTTTTGCACCCTAATGAGTGTATCAATAAATGCCAAAAATATTTTTGAAGATATACCTATAACCTCTTCTTGTAAAAAGTTTATAAACATAACCTATTTTTAAGGGGTTTGACCGGAGGCTCCCCTTAATCATAGTAACCTTTCATGCTTCCCAAAGAGGACAGAAGGAAGAAAAAATGAGTTACATTTTCCAAGGCTCCTATAGCGCTCGACACTAATTTTTTCCGAATATATGATTATGTATACATTAATTGAAACATAGATGCCCAAGAAGAGGCAAACACAATCTTCTTAAAAATGATGTAAGAAGTAAATAAGACAGAGAAAACAATTTGAACACACGAGATTTACATACAACTTTAGAAAACTTATAACAAGTACTAATTTATCGCGACACATTTTTTTACGACAAAGTTTGTCGCTTAAAATAGTCACTTGTTTAGTGATTCTCAAATTTGAAACAATATGCCATCTTCTCCTAACAAATAATTTATCATTTCAAACAATACCATTTACGTATCAGATGATACACTATTTACTTTACACAAATTTCATTTATCTCTTCGCCTGACCGATCGGCCAAAAATAGTGTGCAGCACTATAGGGTGACCTGTCCAGTGAATGAACACTTAAGCTGAATGTCTGTTAAAATTAGTATTCAAAAGTCGTTATTCAATCCCCTGAATGTTATTGCTATAAGCGAGCTGTTTTATTACTAAAGTCAGACATCCCGGAACACCATTCTATTAATGTTTGATAGCCATAACTTTCATTAAAAGTCTGGCGGAGGTTTAAATGAAAATGGGCCAATGACCAGTGAATGAACAGAAATTTCTAATGAATGAACAGAGGTTAGGTTTCCAATGTATTCAGACGATTTTTTGTGTAAATAATTTTTCATTCTCCAATTGCAATAATATTATTGATTTGATACTTTACTAGCGTGCGTTAACCTGACCTCCACACTGTCGGCGAAGGTGTCAAGAGGAAAAAAGACCGGGTAAGTTGTTCATTCATTGGTAAAGTAAGAAATGTCCACGTTTAACAGTGAATGAACGGTCGTGAGGACAACTGTTGAATAAGCGGAATTAATGCCGTATAAGTTATTAGTAAAAAGAAAAACGCTTTTGCGAGATGTCTGTGGGTGTCCACTCTAAATTTCGGTGTAAGTTTCAACGTGAAGTGATAGGCGTTAATATTTCGTATTATATAAGCAACGTTCATTCACTGGGGGGTGTTCATTCACTGGACAGGTCACCCTATACCCAAAAACGAAACCTCGTTTAAAAAGAATGTCAATACTACAATCTCGAATAAAGTAGGTAGGGGAGAAGTGCTATAAAAGGGACACTTTTGTTTATCGTCCATTTGTGACAATGTTATTATAGGTATTTAAAAAAACAAGTACATCAATAGAAAGCGTGTTTATTTTCCTTCAATAAAAGTATATTACAAACTCATCAATTGTAATAGAAAATAACAAACCCTTCGATATTCAAATAAGTGGGAAATCTTTTACGACTGGGTGGTTTTAAATGGGACAGTATAAGTCACGAAAGGGACACGTTAATAAAAATAAACTTATTAAGTACTTATTACAATTATAATTGTAAATCTTAATGATATAAAACAATGGAATCTACGAAAAAATTAACTCTTTGTACTACAAATCATCAATATTTTGTCGCTTTGAATAGTCACTTCACTAATTCTTAAATTTCAAACAAGGCGATAATTGATAATTTAATACAATGTCATCTATGTATCAGATGATACACTAATAACTTTACAGGAAAGTAAAACACATATAGTGTCCAGCAGTGCATGTGTATGAAAGGGACAGCCATGAAACGGTCGTCCCATTTAAGACTTGTTATGCTGTCCCTTTTAAGACTATAAGTGAGTTTAATATAAAACAACCCCAAAACAAAGAAAACAATCAATTAAGCTTACCTATTAAGTATTTTCGTTTCAGTTGAATACAGGCTATTTTAATGACATAACACTTTAACACTTTGTATATATCTTGATCTCAGAAAACGGCACAGAAAATCAACGAGAATTTTACTTTTACTACCGAAAACCATCAACCACGGATTACTACTCTGTTGCAAGTGGGACCGCAGTGAAGTTTACGTCAAATGACCGGGCACTAGTGTTGTCATAATAAACAGGAAAATAACTTGCATGTCCAATGCGTTTAGAATTTTTACCCGACTTCAAACAGGAGGAGGTTATAGATTCGACCCGTATGTTTTTTTTTTAAGTTTGTTCCCTCAGAACTCCTCAGCATATGGACCGATTTTGATGATCTTTTTTTTATTCGAAAGGGGGCGATGCCCCGGTGGTCCCATCCTACACTGCATTAACATTGACCCAATATTTTGCCAGTTATGATTAATAATAAAGACTATTGTTACCTAATTATTATTATTTTATGTACGTACGCGCATATCTCCTCAGCCCGTGTGTCAACAAAACTAAAAAGTTAGAAATAAAAAATTTTAAAAAAATTAAAACCGACTTCAAAAAAATAAAATTGCACTAAAAAGTAAAAAATAATATTTTCCCTTATTCGATCTACGACTCTCATATTTGTTAAGTCGCTGCCTCATCATTTCCACTGAGTAAATCTGGCGCCGGCTTAAAAAATATGAGAGTCGTAGATTAAATAAGGGAAAAAATTATTTTTACTTTTTAGTGCAATTTTATTTTTTTTTGGAAGTCGGTTTTAATTACTTTAAAATTGTTGGCAATTCGATTTGTCCCATTTAACACCTGTCCCTATTACAGCACCTCTCCCCTACAATTTAAAATACATCACCCTGTCGCAATTTTTCCACTACCCCATACGTTTAACGGTCCAACGTAGTACAGATTTCCGACCGAACGATACTTTCGCCTGCCAACGGCTAGATCCGTTGCCCGGGAGATGCGCATTCGTAGGGCACGATAAATCATCGTCCCACCCCTTGGCCGTCTGTATTTTCGGAAAATCGACGATGGCTCCGCACCCACCCCCGCAGCAGGCACCTATCTGCGCGTTACTCTTCGCCTACGACTACGAGGCCGACTCTCTCTCCAGAGTATTCTAATTGTGAGAGACAGTCCCGGGAAAATACTCGACGGAAGTTTCCTCCGGCTTCGCCTCGCCCCGGCATATCGCCGGGTACTTCAATGCGCCACCAACACCATCGCGCCCCCGCTACCGACGGCGCCAACTCTTACCTTCTAGCCAACACCTACGCTATCCCCCCCACCTACGGCGGAATTAATTCCGAAAGCAAAATTAAGTACCCTACGAGAGATGGTAAATACAGTCGCCGAAGGCTCCGAAGACGGAAGGTAAACTCGAAGACTTCGGTGGCGCGCGTCCCACTCGCGCCAGAGGGAGGACCAGATGCACGATTTTCGAAGCGACTACCTTTCCGAATTCCGTCCGTAGACCCGGCGCCCGTCCGCATCCTCTGGAAATAGCTACAAGGAGCGACGCGGCAAACGGGGATGTTCGTCGATCTTCCGCTGGGAACGGGGACGAAATAGACTTCTTTGCACGGACGTGTATGGAGGGAAACACCTGCCACGACCACCGCGTGCGACGGTTCTGTCTGGCTTGTTTAATGCAGTAAGTTGGCCGAGCCGCGATCAAGACCGCTTTACTTCCTGTAGAGAGGCACAGTGTAGCGTCTATACGTAAACTGTGGCAGTGTGGAGCGCCCATTTGGATCTGAGGGTGCTGTAAGATATCCTCGAAAGTGGGATAGAATCTTTGAGAAATGATTTTGCGGAATTTGGTAGCGATGGTATTTTCGGACATTTCTGTTATAATTTCATTGCAATATTGCTTCTTTATTCCGTGTAGCTTGTGTCATTATTTATTTCTCTTCCTTTGAATTTCGTATTATATTCTTATTATCTTATTTCTTATCATTTTATCATGTTGTTTGTTTATATATATTGTTGTATTTCTTTGTTGTTTGTATTTAAGGTCAGGCATAGTAACAGCATACTAGCTGCGCCTCGCCTTTTACTCCAGTAATAAAAACGTTTAATAATAATAATAATAATAATAATAATAATAATAATAACGTAATCTTCTTGTTCATGTACTATACGCTGGTTGGACCATAGAAACTTGTAAATATGCAAAGTTTCTGCCACTGGATGCAAGTGAAGAAGCTGCCTCGCCTTTCCTAACCGAGTTCCCGAGGATTCCACCGATTGCTCGACACGTTTGATGACAACCCCATCGCCGAATTCTTTGATAATGCGCGCGCCGTCGACGGGGCTTTTGAGAAGTTCTCGAAAGTGACGTTGATCCCTCTCCCGTTACTCGCTGCGACTGTCGCTCACAATTAGCCGTCCCGAAGGATCTGCCAGCCAGGAAGAACAGAACAGAAGGAGTAGCGGGAAAATAGAGGAGAACGAAATGAAGGGCGGGAGATGGTAAGATAGGGGTACGGGGACGAAGTGACTGGTACTTGACGGGGCATCTTACGTGACAGTCTTTGTACTAACTATCAGGTAACTCCTTCCTGTCGACCCCTTCGTCATCCCTGTTCTCTCCCTATCTTTGCCCCGAAAGTCCCTTTGCGAGCAGAATGCTTGAAAAGCAGAATACGTATACAAATAATTCGATAGAAGGATGTAGGAAGAAATTGGAGAGGTGCTAATGTCACGGATTCGATTGAAGTGAAGCGGACGATTGTGGAGGTCGAACGATGAATATGTTGCCACAGGAGATTGAAAGGGATTTGAAACTTAATTGAAAAAAAAGCTGATGTTAGTTTTATAGCATGCAGTAGTGTAAGCACCCGTGTCTGACCACTCATGGTACAATACTACTTGATCCATATACCTTGGATTTTAGTTGAATAGGACGAAATGCATGTCATAGGTAATTCAATTGCATTTAAACCTTATTGTACACCACTCGTGCACATTATTACCGATTGCATTCAATATTGAAATTGAGTCTGTAGGGGAGAGGTGGGAGGAAAGGGACATTTTTGTTTAGGAGCAGATAGGGTAAAGGACCCAATTACTGCCACCTACCCAATTACTGTCACCCTAAGCTGTTTTACTTAAAATAACGAATAAACCTTGTGAAATGATACATAAAAAAAATTTAGCATAGAATTGAAACTGTTATTTATACGGTACAAACAACAGCACTTAATTTTTTCTTCGTTAATTTGGATAAGACGATCAAAAACTTTAAGCAGATATTAGGAGAGTGCAAGCGATGATTTCCTTACTAGCGTAAGTGAAAACAAGGCGGAAAAGAAGATTCTGTAATTGTAATATTTAAGCTAGTAACATAAGGAAATATAATGTTTTAGATAATATAAGCGTCGTAGAAAGTAATAACGACCGAAACTCAACGATTCATTACGTCTTTTTATTTAATAATTGGGTGACAGTGATTGGTACAAGCGTTTCAATCATATTTGGATTACTGCCATGGCAGTAAGTAACTACTCGTGTGAATACAGCATAAAATGATTTTTGGAAAAATGGCAGTAAGTGTGATAGCAGTACTATTAAGTTAGCAGGCAGTAATTCGGGTGACAGTATTAGGCTAGCTGGCAGTCATTGGGGTGTCAGTAATTCAGTCAAACACATTTTAAGGGTGCCAGTAATAGATACCGGAATATATTTTTGAAATTGATGATTTTATAGATAAAAATCGAAGTTTTAGGGTTCAACAAATTTTTTTTCATCAAGTAAACATATTAAACAATAATAAATAACAAGGATAACATTATACGTTTAGTCTATAAGTACAAAACTATAAGATATTGTCAGAGGCAACGCTTAAAGTGTCAGTAATTGGGTTCACTACCCCAGTAACAAACTAAATAACCATCCGAGTTCTAATTGGTAACATTACAAAGGCCAGTTATCTGGCTACAACAATACACGGTGCTATTAAGCTTCTCTCTATATTTACATGTCTTATTTTGCGCTTCCTACAAAAGTTTGGTTTGTCCCTTTCATAAATGGGCTGTAATGAAAGGGACATGGGTGTTTATGAATGGGAAAGTGTAATAAAACAAGGTAATATTAATATTATTGCTTTAACTATGATTTCTGATGGTACCGCAATCGCAGTATTGATGTCGACAAGTCTACAAGTGGACGTTTTTCTTAAGTTACATAAATACCACGGCATTGCCAAAATATTTGTAACAAACTTTACCTTAAGCTTACATACTTAAATACCAAAAAATAATCCTCACATTAAAAAACAATGGATAATACTTTCATTAAGAACTAAACACATACTCCTTAGATTAATCTAAACTATGTTAATTAAAAGATCTTAATTGGCACCAAAATTGATCAAAAACATCTTGATGCGTGGTAAATGTTCTTTTATTACCAATTTTCGGTTTATCATAGTAAGATTTTGAAGGGAACACTTAGAAAAGGGGGTGTGCCTTTCATAAATTTTTCTTATGTCCCATTCGTAAATATGACAACACAATTGAAAATCTAATCTCTACAGTTACAATATTAAGCAAAAGATTATCTAACATATGTCTTATTGTTCCTGAATAAGTATCAGTCCAGATGTAATAATAAAGAAATCAGTCATTGGTAACAGCACCTGGCAAAACGTTTGGAGAAAACATAAAAAATTTTACTTTGAAGCACGAAAAAATTCAACCGTGTAGCGTAAAGGACCCAATTACTGACACCCAACCAATTACTGCCACCTTAAGCTATTTTACTTAAAATAACGAATAAATAAACGTTGTAAAGTCATGCACAAAAAGAATTATGTAATTCAACCTATGATCTATACTATAGTGTATTTATTCGTTATTTTAAGTAAAATAGCTTAAGGGGATAGGCAGTCGACAAATCGATTTTTTTATTGCATTTTCCGAAAGTACTATCTTTTCTGAATAAAATGCCGTTTGGGTTATATTAAAATTCGCAAAGTTGTTGATTTGGCAGCTAAAAAGATCAAGCGGTAACTTATAGAGTCACCTTTGCGCAGAAACTTTTGTTCAGATCAACTTGAAAAAAATTACAGGATGTGTAAAACATGTGCCATTTCGCCGCAAACCTATGATATGGTCCGTAAAAATTCGAGATTTTCATTAGAAAATAAAAGGAGTCACCGGATTTTAGCTGCGCACAAACAAGAACGAATTTTTCTCGGAAAAATCGCCGTTTTTTCAGCCACCAATCGCATGATTTTGATTTAATTGTTGTTTTTATAGGTTTGCGCGGAAACTATGAATCCAACAAACAAGAATCTCACCTCTGAAATCGGATTACGTCACATTTTAAGACCGATATTAAGGCAAAACGACAGAAAAACGTTAAAATGTTTACCCGTAGGCAGCGCCATTATTAAAGCACATATATATTTCTTATTAATTTTTTTTCAATCTGTATGGTAGTAATAAACATTGGGTAAAAGTATATATCTGGATGTGCTTTCGTTTGTTTACAAATAAATAAAGGACAGAGTCTCTTTCTCGCGAAAAACGACTGCCTAGTCCCCTTAAGGGGACCTTCCGGTCTAGAGCCAAAAAAAAAGGTGATTTTTAGGAATTAATTAAAGGAAAACCACTATATATAATTTAATGGGACTTTTTGCATTCTATTAAGGATGTCTTAAGTAATAGAAATATATTTTTTGTTTTATAATTAATCATTGCAGACGGCCCTGGGGAGTCGTTAAAGTCAAGGCGTCAAACAATTGATCCAAATCGGTGGGACCTGTATCTCCAAAAGTTATTATCCGATTCGACTGAAACTTATTTTATTTTGAAGATTATACTTCTGGCTAGGGGTGGAACTAAAAAAAAATTAAAAAAATTACATTTTTTTTAGAAAATAACGACACTTGAAGTTTGAAATCACTTTTCCCTGTACTTTTCGTCCTTTCAACGCCTTTGAAAATTATAAATTTTCAATTTTTTGTAATATTTCTAGTTCCCCCCCCCCCCTAGCCAGAAGTATATTCTTCAAAATAAAAAAAGGTTCAGTCGAATCGGATAATAACTTTTGGAGCTACAGGTCCCACCGTTTTGAGAACACTGTTTCGAGAAAAACGCGTTTAAAGGTTTACGTGAGTGCCGAGTGCCCGGTTGTTGCCCATGCATTTGCCGCTACTCAAATGCCTATAACTTCTGGAATTTTACGAATTCCAACAAATCCTTTTAAACACGTAGGTATTCCTAAAAGGTTGAACATTCGAAAAATGAAATAAAAAAAAATCGACTTTTAGACCGAAAGGTCCCCTGAAGGTGACAGTAATTGGTTAGGTGTCAGAAATTAGGTCCTTCACCCCATCACCGCCATCTCTGAAACGGCAGCGACTTGCAGTTAGGCGTGTTTCGGCATGCATCAGCGTGCCACAAAATAAAAATACTTTCGTCGTGGGAAGATCCATTATCATTCAGATAATTACAATGTCCCTTTCGTCCCACCTCTCCGCTACAAGCCTATTCTCTGCCGTACCCGCAATATCGATCTGACTAGACGTAAGTGCCGCCACTTACTGTCAAGATTGCATTACAGAAATAAGAGCAACAGTGAGTTACAGTGGAACGTTCCTCATTGCCAGTGGTGTAAGCAATGGTGCCAGAAGCCGCTGCCCAGCTACTTATCGATCACCACTGCTTCCCACCAGTTCTGAGCTGAAAACGCGCTCCTAGATCCCCGCCGACGTAACGAGGAAACGTGCTAGAGTCAATGAAGCTACTCCACTTACATCGGAACACGTTTCCACGAAACTTTCCCGCTGTCACTGTTGTCATTGCATTCCGCGTCGCCACGCCTCCACCATCCATTTCAGTGCGCTGCACTTTGCACTGGGAATGGTAGCGGAGAAGCGCGTTATTTCAGGTGCTCGACGCCAGCGAGCCCTGTTCCACAGGTATTTCCCCGATCCCCCGCCCGGCGCGCGCGCGAACAACGAGCGACCTTTCTCTCCCCGGCGTTAATTCTCCACCAACACACTTTTCGACACACGCTCGCACCCACACGCAGCCGCCGGGGCTGAGGAGAGCGCGAATGCCCAAACGAAGGTGGTGCGCCGTAGGCAGGGACAGCTCATTAATATTTAGACGTATTTTGAGCGGCGAGCCACCACCACTACCACCCACGCCATCACCGTCGCTAACTCCGAGCCCCATCGTCGTCGTCATCGTCGCCGCCGCCTTTATACATAATTATACGCGCGAGATTGGCGAGTGTCGGGCGAGGCATCGCCCGCCTAAAGATTCTCCCCGCTACACCCGGCAAGCAGATCTTCGCCCGGTAAAATTCGCACAGACACCTCGAGCCGTCGGCGCGGTAAAAGCACGGCGCGCGTTATCGCGTCCCGCTTGCGAATGTGCGGTGCGAATTATCGCGGAACGATGGCAGTATACTGCGAGAGTCTGAAGGGGGACGTGGAGCAGTGGAAAACGTTGACCCGTTTGTTTAAGCGAGATTAGAATTGCAGGTGGAGGATCCAATATGAAGGAAGGAAGGAAGGAAGGAGATAGCTTGGAGGAGATAGTTGCACTGGAAATCAATATTTGCAAGTTCTCCCGTTAAAATAGATACCGCGGGGAGTTAGCGGAGCTTCGATATGCAGTTTGTTATTATTAGAAGCATGGAGGGCATTGTGTCAGTGAAACGCAGCGGGAATATTGTCGATTATTGACGAGTTATTTTTCCCGCAGAATCACAGACTCGATCGAGGAACGATGGAGCAAGACAGTGTCCCTTCAATACGACTTAATTGTGAGAAGGGACGATTAAAATTGTTGCCTCCCTTCAGGCATCTAATATTCTGGACCATCGGCCCCACCGTCTGCAGTCGGAGCAGCGGAAAACGTCTAGAGTTCCTGAAAGAGGGGACCGGTGAATTTGGGAAGTTTCGATAATAGGCGAAAATAGTTCGGCCACCGCCTTTTGAGCTGTTCCTTCGCGTAATTTCCCGTGATCATGTCTTATTCATTTGGTTGCTGTTAATTAACCCTTCCCCGCATCTTCCCTGCCCCGGAGAAAATATTGATGAAGGATAAAGAGCAGAGGCTCGAGGGGGACCGGAGAAATTCTCGGTCGATGATGTCGAAAGCTTCTCGATTTTAGGGACACTTCGCCCTTGCAGAAAGCGGAGGAAACGCGAGAAGGGGAGATTTCATACTCCAAGCACGTGTGAAAAATTAATACTATTTACACAATTAGTACACTTCGACATAAACGAGATATAATCGTCGCGAATTATCCCACGAAAACTTCCCGCATCGTTACGAACCAATTTACAGACTCCGAATGGTTGCCAGAATCCGGCGACCAACCGAGCGTTGAGAAATCTCCAATTGGCTCCAATCGAACAGCTACGATTTGACCATTAATAAAGGAATCTTGGCATCGACGAAAGTCGGCTGCCCCAAAGGAGCCTCCCGAAAGACAGCGTAGCCACCGCTTCCGTTCGCGTACAGAAATTCATTGACCGTAGAAGCTCGTTTGGCGCTCGCCGATTGGACGGACAGTTGCGATCTACGAATCTGCACGCCGCACAGTGGCGTGTTTATAGGGAAAAATTGTGAATAAATCATTTTATGCCCTATTCCTACGTATTTTGACCTGCTGATTTCAAATATATTGTTATTTTTGTTGTAAACTAAAAAGTGGTAAAAATGAAGGTTTTATTTGTTTTAAAAAAATCGTAACTCATAAACTATTTATATGTATGAAAAGAGGTTATCCAATGGTATTTCTGCATATATTTACAAAATACAAAAACTGAATTTTAAGGGTTGGTGGTGGGGGTAACTTGAAAGGTATGGATGTTTTGAAAATTAATTTTACTCGGTTTTGTAGATATACAAAAAAGATGTAACTTGTGTTTTAACTTCTTTTCGATATCTCTCACCATTCTCGAGATATTCCACAATAATAAAATTCTGTTTTTTTCCAGGGGTAATTTTACCCCCTAAAACCGTACGATGGCACCAACAAAAATATAGTTATGTTACGACTGAATTACTGCACAATTACTACACTATTTGCACACCATGTTTCATTTGTGTCATAACTTGCTTTGTGCATGATATTCTTGTGGTCAGTTATTTTTGTACCTCTTCTTATAACTTTGAGGGGTGGTTTTACTCCCTAAATATGCAAATTGAGCAAAATAAAAAGACACATATTTCTTATTTTCCGGCCCTCTAAAACATATTCAAAATCCAAAGCAATCGGAGGGAACCTCTCCTTTTAAATCATAAAAAAGGAGACGATTTGCTGCCTAGTTACTTTTACTTTACAATGGTTTTCGGCACCTAACACAAAAAGTTGCGCCTAGTAGCAGCTGATTCCTTTTCTATTCGATAGTATACACTTCTGCCTTCCTTATGAAACAACTTTCAGCGTGTCACATTGTGTCACATTTTTTATATACGTAAAATTGCCGCAAATAAAATGTGCTTATCTAAGAACGTTACAGAAAATGTTTAAAAAATCGGAAAACGTTGTTCTATGGATCATTTTGTTCGCCTTAAAATATACTATACTGTCAACTATCCCACAGATTTGTTGCAATTTTTGATACGCCAAACACAGAAGAAATAGAACGCCCCCAGAAGTGCCTCAAAAATTTTGCTCAGCTTTAAACATTTATAGAGCAGTTGGTATTTCTTTTAAGGAAAAAACAAACTTTGACCATTATACTAGACATATTTAAGAACATTTTCATGTGTTTACATTTTCATTATCTGTCAAATCGGAAATTGAATTTATTCACAATTCCCTAGAAAACACGCCACTGTGCGCCGGTGGGCCGAGTTCCCTCTGACCGACGACACGTTCGACGGTGAGAAACGGGTGGAAATGGTCAGAACTGGGTCCGGGCCGACGAGTAACGATTGAAGAGACTGAGGGAGCAAGCGAGCAACAGACCTCGGGTCTTCTTTCCCAAGGTTCCTAATCGATTGCCGCGAGTTTTAAACTTTACGCCGCCGGCACCGACGTCGTCCCCTTTTGCGCCCTCCAGCCGTTGTTCCGTTCGGTTCGCAAAGCCGTCGGCGGCAGGACGAAGCGAAGGAGAAACCAGCCGGGACGCGAGAAGCAAGCGAGCGGAGGAGAAGGGAAGAGAGAGAGAGAGAGAGAGAGAGAGAGAGAGAGAGAGAGGGGCGAAGTCTGTAAATTTTCTTACATTTTATGAGCCATCAGAATTTCATAACCTCGAGCCAGTCCGCGTGGTACTTTGCACGGGAAAAGTTTCCGCTGCCTCGATTCTCTTACCCGCGCCCGCCTCGCTTTTCCCACTCTTTCACCGCTGTGGTGCTTTGAGCAGCTACGGATAGAATAGAATTGGAAAACCTGGTGGATTGCGGCACGATACGCGGCTGGGTGCGGGAGAAATGCGGAGAGATTATGGGCATCGAGCGTGGCCGCGGTTTTCGTTTCGTCGTTCCGCTTGTTCCTATTTCCACGTGGACGTGGCGGGTGGAGCAGGGAGTTAAAAAGAATCCTCCGAATGGAATTTTCCGAACGATAATGTAGATATAATTCTCCATTATGAGTATCAATATCTGTAGAAAATAAAGTCTCGGCTGAAGGGAAGCTATTTATCCCGACTCGTTATGGTTAATTTATTGTCCATAACATTGCTGTTCCCAAAGCAGGGACTTAATACCGGTATAATGCTCATACCGGTATTTCGCCAATACAGCTATACCGAAACCGATATCATACCGAAACAGATAAATACCGAAACCGATATCATACCGAAAAAGATAAATACCGAAAACAATCGGTTTTCGGAATTACCGGGAACCGAAATAAATACCGGTATTTTTTCGGTATTCTTCTCGGTGAACAGCGAAACCTACCATGTTACTGAAAAGAATACCGAAAAAATACCGGTATTTTTTTCGGTTACCGGTAACCTTTTGTTTTCGGTATTTATCTATTTCGGTATGATATCGGTTTCGGTATAGCTGTATTGGCGAAATACCGGTATGAGCTAGGGCTGTTCGGGTGCTCGAATATTCGGGCGGCTTGAAGTTCGGACCGAGCCGGAACTCGGTTTTCGAGCCGAGCCGGATACCCGTCAAATTCGGGCGGCCCGAAAAATCCGAGTAGCTCGAATTTGTTTCGGGCGGCTTGAAAAATCCGGGTAGTCCGAATCGTTTCGGGCCGCCGGCGTACGTCTTGAATGTGGTTCGAACAGTGCGTACAAGGCGTACGGATTTTCCGAGCCCGGATTTTTCAAGCTGCCCGAAACAAATTCGAGCTACTCGGATTTTTCGGGCCGCCCGAATTTGACGGGTATCCGGCTCGTTTTATTCGAGTACCCGAACAGCTCTAGTATGAGCGTTATACCGGTATTAAGTCTCAGACGAAGATACAACCGAAAAATACCGGTATAATACCGGTATTTTACGTACCGGTAGGAGTCCCTGTCCCAAAGTGTATCCGAATATACGTTCATCCCCCAATTTTCTCAATGAAGCCACGATTTTCCACCAACATTCCTCCGTGCCAGCAATTAAACATTCGTTAACGCTCGCATCAGAGGCCGCGGAATAATGGCTGCATATTAATTGCGACTACGCGGACGAGCGACAATAGGAATAATGCGGGGTCGGTGAATGAGTGGCGAAGAGTATTATATAACGCGCGGAGCGAGAGAATGTCCCTCATTCATGAGCCTCGACGCGGTATCACTTTCTCCTTCGATTCATTGATTCGTCCCCGCGTGCACCCCTATCGTCGTTTCTATTCGTCATTGGGCGCGGGCTTGGCGTGTATCTCGTTTCGTTTATCAGTGGCGACAGGCTGTCTCCGGCGTTTCTCGAGCTGCACGATTTCGGAGGTTCGCCTGGTTAGCCCGGTACACGATCCGGGGAGAAAGATCGCGGAAATCCCTCGACGCGGTCGCGTGATCCGCGCTCGGCGCTTTCGCGTGACCGCGTGCTTAAATGACTTGACGTGCTTGACGCGGCCATGTCGATCGCGGACTCGTTAACTTGCATCTCGCTGACAGTTGGTTCTTTTAGCGTACACGCGAAAATGCGGGGGGAAAGATTTTAAGGGTGCCGAGGCTGCTGTTGTTTGATTTATTCCACGCTGCTCTACTTGCTGGGCGCTACTGCCTTTGGTGCGCACGAGTTTGTTATTATGCAAGGATTGTTTGCGGCTTATTTTGATCCATAACATGAAAGACACGCGGCCATTCCAGTGGATGCACTTACAGCGGCGTTAGAAGCCTAGGTCTGACCAGCTTCGGTGTGACACTACTTACTCGTTAGAAGCATAAACGAGAATAAGAAGGAATTGCAACGAATTTTTCCTAAATCCTGCAATACCTCCTCATGAATTGGTAGAAGTTCTTGGGAGAATATTACACGAATGGAAATCGCGAGGAAAGTAAAATTCCCAGAAGCCCGTGCATCCCTTTTCGTCGAAATGAATTCACGAGCGCCAGCGTAATGGCTGGAGTGGCCATTTTCGTCTTTTTTTTTCCCCTTGAAAATTGCTTCACAGGACAGGTTGCAAGTGGGCGGTTCTCGGCGCCGTAGGGCCGACGAGAATAGAATAAAGGTCGTCCCTGCTAGACGATGAAAGCAGAGACTGGCGAGTAGAAAAGCTCAGAGACGCGTCGGCCATGTTGTCAGCAAACTTTTGTCCTCCCTCTTAAATATAAATGTATACGTGCGAGCCAGTGCGATAAAGCGTCTCCTCCCGTCAGTTCCGCGTCGCTGTGCAGTCTACACTTTATCACGGTGTCTTATGCATGAGAGTATTTCGGTGACTGAGAAACGGCAATATAAATGGAAAGTCTCGCGAAACTGCGATAAACACCGAAATAGAAGCTGTGCCCGTGAAATTCACAATTTAGAACTTAATGAAATGGCTTCGTTAGAAAACACCAAATCTGGAAGGTGGAATTAGGAATTCATAAACTGTTCGCATTGTTTGCAGAATCCCTGTGCTTGCAGCTGGGGGTACTTTTCTCATCGAGCTTTCTCCCCCAGAGAATGAAGGAAAATAGAGAATTTCGATAATCGGCGCACTTTGTGGAATCAACGGATTCGCAACGATAAATTTGCAATTCGCAGTTGTCGCGATCGTTCCCTCGTTCACCGTAAATCCTCCTCGTGCCAATTTCCAAGCCACCGAGCATTATCTCGTTCGCGCCGGTGGACGATGGACCACGGTAGGTACGCGTGTGCCCACAGGTCTTTATCTCCCTTCATCACGAAACAGTTTCGCCCAATCGGCACCGGCAACACGCGCCACAAAATAATTGCAGTCATTCCGAAGCATTCGCTTTATTGGTCGAGATAATCTCATCGCCCTACTTCCGCGTCTCGTACATTCCGTCGTCCTACGTGACGCTCGGCTAACTTCTACCGACAAAGTCTTGGAAAAGGCCTGTCCCTAGCTACCGAGATGCAAACTGGTCTCCTTCGCAGACACACAGAATATATAAACTAAACATATAGTGGAGAACAAACTTGGAAGTTTTTCCGCAACTGATCAGGGCTACCGAAAGCTTTTCTAATAATTAACCTTAGAAGGTGAAAGATTCGTGGATTCTCTTGCCCCAAGAAGAACCTACGTTTCAAATTGTGAATTCCAAGAGACACCCGACAAGCTAAGAAGATCACCTGACAACGAGAACGCTGCACTGTTACGCGATGACACACGGCTCCCCGTGCACAGCGAAGTAGAAGCAGTAGAAGTGTCCGACAATGCTCAGCGGAACAGCAGGATTCCGGGGAGGTTCAAGGCACCCGCGTGCACGTATGGTGGCGTTTCACCGCGAGCCGTCAGGGCGATATTTCACCGAAGCAAATCGGGTGAAATGGCTCAGAAAGGATCGAATCATCCGCGTTTTGGTCGAGCAATTCGAGCACAGCCCTGCTCTCTCCCCTTTTCCTCCATCATTCTGTTTCTATCCCGCGCACAGGTGTTTATCCGACCGTACGCGCGACACTGTGTTCCCCTTTCTCGTTCCTAGATTTATATCTCGTCGCCGGGGGCGCGCGACGAACCGATCGCAACGAGAGGCATCTGGCAATTGGTGATCACTCAGTCCGCCGCCTCTGTCGAGGCAACCGAGGACTCGAACGTCGACGTCGAGGGCCCGCGATCATCCCGCGAACCGGCGCGTGAAAGGAAGATAGAGTCGAAAGAACGTGTCGCCTACTTACATTTCAATCGCGCGCTCCTTGGAATCAAGCAGCGAGACTGCTCTCGCCCTCTCCCTCTGCCTCGGCCAGGTAGGGTAGCCGCGGGTTTAATCACACCTGCCGGATCCCCGCGGCCAGACGGGCGGAACCGTGCGTGCCCGCGTTGGTCATCATTGCGTGCGTGCCGTGGACGATTGCTTCGGTACTCGCGTACTCGCGCGGATATCGCCGTGGAAATCCTCGGCCGTGGATATCCTCGCCGTCGGTCGTACGTAACGATCCCCGCTCATGCCGTGAGAATCTCTCGCGGCCACTTGTCTTGGGTAGCCGCCAGGAGCCGCGGGGGCTTCAGAGAGGAGGAGAGGCCAAGCTTACACGGCGCGAGGGGGGGGGGGGGGCAGAGGAGGGTTGGAGGTGGAGTAGGAGGAAGAAGGTGGGTAGTGGTGGTGCTGGCTGGAGGTGGCGGTGATTCCAACCTCGCGGAGAAACGGGGATGAGGAGAGTCGCAGGAGGTAACGCGAGGGAGAGGGCGGAGGTACTCTGCCCCACCCGTACTCGCCTCTGATTGGACCACCCCCGCCCCGGTTACCCCGGCCATCCCTCTCCTCCTGGCTCCTCTTCGTCCTCGCCGTCCTCCTCTTGCACCTCTTCCTTCGTCTCCTCCTCCGCCTCCACCCTCGCCTCTTGCTCCTCGTCATCCGCCTCGGCCACCTACTCCGCAGCCAGCCACCTCAAGCCTCCTTCTCCTCTGCGCCAGCTACCTTCTAGCCGGTTCTCTTCTTCTTCTTCTTCTTCCCGTTCGCGCCACCTCGCTCTGTCCGCCGGCACGCGTAAGAACGCCCGCCTCTTTTTCGATGCACCGGAAAACAGGTGCGGAAGCCGGTCGTGGGGATCCCGGGATTCCTACTGGTTCTCCCGGCGAACCATCGCCGACTCGGATACCCCAGCTCTTTACGCCCGGGATCCCCGGCGTCGAGGAACACCCTTCGCTCGGTGGATTTTCAAAATTCTCAAACACCCGACGGATGCATGCTCGATGGACGCTTTCGAGCCTCTGCCCCCTGTGCCCCGTGTCCCGCGACGCTTCGGTAAACTGCCCCCCCCGGAATTCCGCTCCACCCCTGTCCTAAGGGCTCTTCCTTCGCGATTATTTATTTTTATCGGGATCGATAAAGGGCGGCCTCGGGGCGAGGACGGCGCCGAGCACCTTCGCGCTGCCAATCGGACGCGACTGTCCTGGAAAAAGGCGCAGGCACTAGTCGCGCCGATGGCATTTCCCTCTCGCTGAACA